>OX336388.2:1383809722-1386209722 GCA_946902985.2 Meconema thalassinum | reverse complement strand
AGTTCCACATGCATTAACTGGCAATATATTGATATTCCGGATTTTGATAAATCAACAACCTAGTTCCATACACCGTACATTGTATTCATCATATTGCACAGTATTCCATCCAAATACAGTACTAACATTTAATTTCCTAACAGTCACGTTAGAAAGACCAGTGTCCTTGAACTTTCACCTCTTTTAAGACGTCATTCTTTATTAAAGTGATTTTGTGAGCTTTACGGTAGGAAGCTGCTGTTCATGTTCACCATGTTTGCCATCATATGTAACATTATTTTTAGGAACTGCCAACTTCAAAGCACAATCATTCAATCATTCTGCCACTACAGAACTAACAGAGATGCAATATGCAACCAATCTTTACCTTTAACTCACATTTGTTACTGTATGCGACATTTTTTTGGAGAGGTACCCAATTATATCTTAACTTATTTTAATCACTCTCATCTAACTGTTACAAAGTGTATGTTTCTAAATTATTTACGGTATGTTATATATTATCAATAACGTAAATATATTTTTTTAACTCTCAAGGAAAACAATGTTTGATTGTCTCAGTGATGGATATGACTCAAAATGTACTTCAAGTACCACAGCTGTCATCTAAAAATGCTTCATGTTAGAAATATATTTGCATGGTTTATTAACTTAATGTGATGCTATACTGAAACTGCTAGATTTCAGTTGACCTTTACTGATAATCATTATATGTGTGTATTTGCAGTAATTCAGTCGATTCTTGGGGAAAGAGAATTGATATTGGTTCTGCTTAATTGTTTTAAAGTACCGTATACATCTTTAAACTGTGGGAATATACAGTGGAAAGTTAGATTATTTTGCATGAATATATGCTTAACTGCATGAATACTTACACCGATGCATTTCAAAGGGTGCGTAAAATCCCGAGCAATGTGTGCCATACATTCAAATTGTAGTAGTTTGTTGCCATTATTATCATCATCATAAGCATCTTTATCATTACGGTATTACTCTATTATTATTATTGTTATTATTACGCTCAAAAATGTCATAAATAGAACATAGCATGGAAAAGATGGAGCCAAGAAATATTTAGAATTTAGAATAATAATAATAATAATAATGCATTAAAATATGGGAATTTTGCTCCTATTCCTCAGTCATGATCTGTACTTGAAACCTATTGCCTTCCCGTGCGTTTCAAAATACTCTTTAAGTGCATTTTTTCATATTTTTCCTTTACATGGAAGCTCAAAGAATATTCACAATCTAGAAACAAATTGTTCTCATTTCATTAATATTATTCCAGCAACTTACAATGAAAGACTTATCCAAGTACAGAGAAAATTGGCACCAAAAATATAATTTTTATTTATAACATATACAAAGCTCATCTTATTGCACTAAAGTAGAATAGATTTAAGTAGGTATATGCATGCTAAGTTTACAACTTTTGTATCTTCAGAGCTTAGCATTACAGTAGCCTATATAGATCTGTATAGTTTTAGGTTAGTGCTTGTGATTCTATAGTTTGTTTGGAACACATTTTTTACTCATTTGCTATGTCTTAATTAATTCAGGTGTTCAAAACTTGATTTTAGAGAATCCAATTTCATGAAATGATGTTTGCTCTAGTATATTGTCGTTAATGAATATAATTTATTATATTGTAACATATTTAGTTGCATTTTGTTAATTCTGTAGGCCATTTACAAAATACTGAGACGTATAACCCACAGAGTCTAGTGGTTGTTTGGTAGGAGTCTCCCTGTTTCGGAGTAGTTTTGATTTGTTGTGAATGATAGTAAGGTATTTATAGTATTTAGTGCGTCAAAATAGTATATTGTTTGACTAATGTGATGTTTCGAGTTAAAAGAATGTTCACATAAAGTGATATCTTAGACTTTTAGTAACTTATAAACTAAGCTAGAATATCTGTGTATTATGGGTTGTAATAATTCAAGTGGGTGTACAGTAGAGTTAGTTAGTTAGTTAGTTAGTTATTGTTGTTTTAAGGGGCGGAACTACGAGGTCATCTGCCCCTTACAGTAGAGTATATGAAAATATTGGTGTCATTTTATCCTTTTCCTTTCTGTTGTGCCGTGGCTTATATCGACAGGGATTTGAGTCAATGTCCCAGTCTTCCCAAATTCTTGTTGCAGGGTGTATGGTAACGAAGTGGTGGCTGTTACTGTAGGTGAAGGAACATTATTAGGTCCTCTGTCATTACAGCAACTAATGGGATCTTTGGTTTTTGTCCCGGCCGCAATATCAGAAATGATAACCATTCAAAAATATATTGGTTACTACTCCTAAACGCTGAAATAATGATGCTACATGCCTAGGCAACTCTATTTGACATCACGCGAGTCATTCATTAAGGCCTAACCTTGGCTATTTATAGTTTTGAATATAGCATTAAGTTGAAACTCTCATCCCACTACCCGAAATGAAATAGAGTGGGTACCGTAAATAGTTGTTGATTATAAATGCTGCTCACAACACAGATGCTACTTCATAAGGTATTGGTACAACGTTCAGGTGTTTTAGAGTGATGCCAATACCGTAGAGTCTGTCTAAACCTCTACAAAATGCCCATGCTTCACTACTGATCAAAAATGCATACAGGTTAATTTTCTTAAATTTTGAGAAGCAACTGAAGTTAAGCCATCACAAGTCTGGGCACAATTTCATGTATCTATCAAATATTAATGCCCCGCAATTTAGCATAAATCGCTGGATATTTTTTCAGATTGTCTGATCCTGTAAGTAAGGACTGTACATTTTATGCAGGAATGCCATTTAAAGTTTCTAGAACATTTTATAATGGGCAAACAATGCAGCACATACTACCAATTTTTCTCAAGAAAGAGGATCTCGTATATTTAGGAATGTTATTCGCAGTGAATCCTATAACTGTGTAGATATTCCATTAATATTCCATAGTATAGTTTAAGACAGTCAGATTTACCAGTTTACAGCACAGTTATTCAATCTTTAAGTCGTGTTTGTCTTCTACAGTTCCAATTATCTCATATTGCGATAGGATTTACCATTTACCATTTTGGATTTTAGTACCGTACATAAGACATGAGCAAGTTTAGAAAAGGAAATCTGCATATACTGTAAATGGCCACCATTTATAAGCAGTTCACTAGATCACAATGTAAATAGGTCTCTGTGTTAGCCGATCTTGAAAACTATACCCATGGGAAATTTCAGTTGAATATAGTAGTTTTTGCTTGAATGAAATACAGGCAAACAAACTAACCATCAGATTTATATATTAGTAAGATATGATTACAATAAGAGTGAAAAATTCCTATTATAATTTTATTTTAATTATATAATTTGTGGTTCATAACTCATTCTGTATTGAATCTCTTGTTATTTGTTTACATTTTTTTTACAGATACCAGTAACTGGAGCTGCAATCTTATTTGTTTCTTTCCATTGATATGAGCCTTATTTGCACTAATTTCCCTCTGTCAATACTGTAGCAACCTCAAGTATGATTATATTGTAATTTAAAATACAGTATGGCTGGTTATACATTCAACATTTCTGGTGACTAGACAATAATACTTTCAGTAATCAGCATAGAGCCTTCAGAATAATCAATTCCTTCTATGAATCAAGTTCAAAATCTGGTGTGCTTTCAAAAAGAACATGTTCATCAGTGGGAGGCAGAAATCTATCACTTTCTTACTTATAGCAAATTTCATTGAACTTAAAAGCACGTAAACATAAAATTACCACGATAGGGCAAATAACAGTTTCATTTATTGGTGCATGTGCTCTTGTCTGTAGTTTTCTACAAAATCAAATTAATGGATATTATAGCAGGTGTTCCACGCTATGAATACAATCTACCTGTATAAATTAAGATTAGTTTAGAACATGAAATAGTGCAGTGAGTATACCTCAGCACCTTTGTCTCCAACAAATGCAGCTCAGAAGATTTATATGAAGCTTTGAAAAATGGGTGTCCTACTCTCTTCTTTGGCGCTAAAATCGTTTTAGTTCTCACATCTGCAAACCAGATATGTTTTGTTAAATTCATCATTGCTCGTTCGAAAATTTACAACTCAGAATAACTCGTAGTTGCATTCACTTTTAACAAGGTACAGTATTACTGCTTGTTGCTAGCACAACTATACAGTGCATGTAGTTCATGTTCTAAAGTCATGTCAGTATGTATGGACATTTAGCTACCGTATATTTTAATAACTAAGAAGTGCAATACATATTTTCAAGTTATGATAAGATGTGGATTACATTATGCTTGACATTAATATTTGATGGTGTATCTAGCATAGGTTTATAGTTTCTATTCTGTATTAAAATAACTCCTCTTATTGGGCAATGCATAAAAGCCTCAAAATTCTTGGTTGATATTCTGAATTTTATGAAGATTTAAGTAGGAATACTGGCATGGAGAAATTACTGTTAAATGGGTCATCAGATTGATTCTAATTGATATCTCGGTCTCCATTTCTGAGATATATTTATTTTCGAAACAGGCTTATCATACCATACATACTTTGGTTTATATAAAGTTTCAGAAGTTAGTAGGCATACAATCTTTCTTTTGTAAACATGTATCATGAAGAGGATCAGAATGGGGAGTGGGCTGGGAACAAGCTTACCTTATAAATAACTAACCCGTCGTTGACAGGTTTGCGTTGTAAGGTTAACAAAAATAGCCTTTGGGAAACTGATGACAGGGATTACCTTAGTTGTGGCTAGATTAGATTAGATTAGATTTTTGTATTTATCCATTTAATCAATTGCATGTATACAATACATTTTTATATAGGACACGTCAGAAATTACATCTACGGACCTTGTTGGCCAACACCCATGTATTTTTTCAATTTGCACCCAGTACATTGTTCTGCTTACTATTAGTTACTGAAAGGGAGACCAAATGGGGGTGACAAAAACAAACCTTAAACAATTGATAAAAAGAAGTAAACTAACAGCCAGGAAGGAAATACTAAAAGGAAAGAACGTTTTTTAGAAATATTTGTAGACTGTTGGCCTTCTTACCCATGCAGCCAGCTCAAACCTATTTTTACTAACATTATGAGTCTTGTAATGATGAGAAAGGATGATTGTAATGTATATAATTATAATGTCATAGAAATTGAATGGGCTTACAATTAAAGATAGCACACACACACATGCCTGTGGCCAGATTCGAACCAGCAGCTGAGCTCGAGTTTAGTTTTAAATCAACCCTTTATCACTGACCCACGCCAGCTGGCAAAAATGGGAAAAAAGAACAAAAACTGTAAGGTGCTTCATTGAGATACATGCACTCGTATATCACATCTATCTCACCTTCATATGTCATAAAGTGTTGATGGACTGCGAGAGTCATGAGCCCGTCCCATCAAAGCCAGTTTGTCTGTGAGGAAAGGAAGTGATAAGAGATTGTATATGTCACCTCGCAGTATTCTCAGATCAGCAAGTGAATTACCAAGCCGTTCTCACACCTAGCATTGCCAAGTCAAGATAATTACTGCTGGAATGAGGGGCTTCCTGTTAACTCGACACCCCTTTGTATTACATAAATAATTTGTAGCCTGGTTATATTTTAGGGGTGTCTTGCACTTGCAACCCGTAACAAGCAGGCAAACAGTTAAAAATCAAACTGAGGGTATATTTGGTCATTATACATCTCATCAGGGATAAATACAAAGTTTTAATTAAAAAAAAAATGTTCAAACAGAAAGCTTACCGATGAAAATCCACAGCCTGCTTCCAGTCTCCTACCGGGTCAGGAATGGAATGAATGAAGCCCCCATCTAGCGGCGAGGATATGAACTGTGCTTGCTGCCGAGGCCTGACGCACTCCTCTGGGGCAATGATTAATGAATGGCAGATGGAATGAAATGATAGTGGAGAGTGTTGCTGGAATGAAGTTTTGACAGGGAAAACCGGAGTACCCGGAGAAAAACCTGTCTGCCTCCGTTTTGTCCAGCACAGATCTCACATGGAGTGACTGGAATTTGAACCACGGACCCAGCGGTGAGAGGCTGGCGTGCTGCCGCCTAAGCCACGGAGGCTCTAGAAAGCTTACCGATACGATACTTTATTTATAGAGATTAAACGATGTTTTTTTTGAATACCGTATAGGCCTACGTATAGAAACAAGAAACAATGAAGGTGAGATTAAGAAAACTATTTAAAGGGAAGTGTTCTGGTCGCAAATGAAATAAAAATAAATGCAATGATTTAATATTGAAATTTCCACTTCTGAGATATTATTTTACTAGCATTGAATAAACTCCCAGACTATAAAACTGAGATCTCCAGTTACTAGTCGGGTAATCTAACTCATTGTAACTGCAAGCAAAATACCAAAGAAGTACTAGCATTTCAACAAGATGATGCGTAGTCTCCACGTAAGTGTCCATTTGTAAACCGTTCTATAGGCCTACATAAGTTGAAATTTTGGCATGCTTATTTGCACAGTGATTTAGCATATTGCACCTGGCTAATAATCTGAAGTCTAGCCCCAAGTAAGTCTAGTGTTTAAATTTCAATGAATTTCAACTGATGATGGCTCATCTCACTAATTTCTGTCCAGAATTCTGCTCTTAGTTCTAAGATAGGTTTATTAGTGTTGATGTTAATGTTCTCTTAACCTAAAACACTGGTGAACAAGCAGTTGTCAGTGATCTGATGTATTCTGAACAATGTCTAGCCGAGGCAAAGATAGCGTCACAGTGAAAGAGTAGTGTAATAGCAGGTAGTGTAACTATTTGATAAAAGTGGTAACATTTTATAACCGAGGTTTAAACTCTATAAAGTCACTTTCCTTAGGTCAAGTGAAATGCGGAATATTGATAGTATTTAGAAATGCTTATCGATAATTTAATAAACTTAAACTAAGTTGTGGGAAAGTGTATCTAAAGATTCGATGACTTCTTCAATCACTGTTTGAACCAAGTAGAGCAGTGGTGCTTTTACGAGATTTCACCCCATTGGAAGTTATACGTATTTCACATTTTTCTTTATCAGTAGGTAATTAGATTAATTCATTTAGGTTGTAAAAATTAAAATAAATTTAGTGTAATTTGGTGTAAACATCTAGGCTAACTTAGATCTCTAGTATGGCGTCAGTAAACAGTGTTAGCGTCTCGTCAGGTACCGGTAGTGTAACCGTTACGGATTTATGCTCGTCGTGCAAAATAAAAGTAAAAAATGCAAATAAAATCATCATAAGATCTCAGGTAAAATTGAATGAGGAGAAAAGTGAAACAAATTGTCGTAATGTACTGGTACCGTCTTGCGAATGTCATAACCTGAGAAACGAACTATCCTCAAAAGAATACATTATAAAGCAGCTAAAGGAAGATATTGCTACGTTAATGGAAGAGTTGAATAAATTGAAAGGAAACAGAGAAGAGAGCAAGGAAACTTGGTCGACAGTGGGTGCTGGTAGTGAAAGATCGGATAAGCCTAGGCCTAAAAATGGAGTAACGGATATTCCCGTCTCAAATTCATTTGGAGTGCTCGTGGAAGAAAATGATGACTTTGTTCAAGAAGAAAAGAAAGTGATAAAGAGAAAATCCAGGAAGATGCGGATATTTTCGGATAGTCATGGGCGAGATATAGCAGCAAACGTTCTGGCGAGAAGCGGAAAATTTGAGGTCACTTCGACAGTCAAACCAGGAGGTCCAATTGCAGCGGTCACGGACGAGATGGTAGGAGATTGTGCATCCCTAACCACAAAGAATTATGCAGTTATCATCGCTGGAGCAAACGACGTCTACAGGAATGAGAGTAGAAAGGTATCAAAGATTTAAAGAGTACATTGCCATCGATGAATAACACATTCCGCATTAATTCCCAAATCATGTGTAAATGTAGAAATAGATGCTACAAATGGAAAAATTACTAAAATTTGTAAGAGTTTTCCAAATGTCCAAATTATAGATATAAATAAATTACACAGGAAATTCCACACTCGGCATGGCCTACACTTAAATAGGTTAGGAAAAGAATATCTTAGTGATGAAATCTGCAAAATTGTAAATTCAAATGGTAAGAATAGTGCAACAGTAATATCCTTAGAGTGGAAGCAGGGAATCTGGTAAAAGAAGCCAAACAGATGAGTATATTTTGATGTCAAATTTAACTGAGTGTAACAATAGTATTGCGGATTTGTCTAGCAATAATAATAATAATGATGATAATAATAATTATGATATATATATATTTTTATGAGGGATTGTGGAAAATCTTCAAAAGACACGTGTGAAGGGTCCGCACTCCACAGTAGTGTGGGATTCTTGCCCACTAAAAACCACCTCCCTTTTCCCACGATGTGTTCATCAACCCGGAACCGCTCTCGCATTACTTCAGGGTGGTGTCGTGCTTACTTAGCCATTCAGACTTCTTCTTTCTTCATTTTTTCTTAAGGATGTTCGAACGCATCCATTTCCCTCTTCTTCTGGCGCAGGACACCTTCTATGTAAATAGCTATCTGATTCCATGTTTGATCATTTCGGAGCATCATCTGTAGGATGTTGTCCGGCGTGATTATCCCTATAGAAGCTTGCAGATCTCTTCTATGTGTTGACCAGCGTTCACATACAAAGAATGTGTGGAGCACATCACCCTCTTCATTACAATAATGACACAAAGGACTATTAGCCACGCCTATGTGATGCAGGAATCTCCGAAAATATCCATGGCCTGTTAGGAACTGTGTCAAATAATAATTGACCTCTCCGTGGTTTCGATCAACGCAGTCAGCTAGACGCGGAATAAGTTTCTTTGTCCATCGACCTCGTGTCTCATCATCCCACTTCTGTTGCCATCGTTCCATACAATGGTTGTGTGCAGACGTCTTTGCCTGGTGTATGCCCAGTTCTCCTTTGGTGCGCCAAACTTCCTGACGCTCTAAGGCAAGTAAATCAATTGGTGCTACTCCCGCTACCGCTAGAACAGCAGGCTCTGAAACAGTGCGATATGCACATGAGATCCTCAGTGCTCCTCTTCGTTGTACTGATGCTATCCTTTTACGATACTTCTCGAACCGTAAGGACTCAGCCCAGATCTCAGCTCCATAGAGTAATATGGACTGGACTGTTGTCATCAGGAGCGTTCGTTTGCTAGGCTTCGGACCTTTAATATTACCCATTAATCGGCTCAAAGCGGTCAAGATATTTGCTGCTTTATCCGTCAATCTTTGAATATGGGCCCAGAATGTGAGCTTCGTATCTAGCGTCACACCCAAGTACTTCGTACTCCTTGATGAATTAATCATCGTCTCTCCCACTTGCATCGGTACAAGAGTGTTGATTCTCCTTTTCGTCAGCACAACAATCTCCGTTTTATGGTCTGCTAATGACAGCTATGTTCCGTCATCCAATCTGTGACACGTCGCATTACCTGATTGAGTTTCAGTTGCGCCAGCTCTATATCACGAGCCACAATCAGAGCAGCAACATCATCAGCATATCCTACCAATATTGCATCTTCGGGCATCTTCAGCCGAAGCAGGCCATCGTATGCAATATTCCAGAGATCTGGCCCAAGAATAGATCCTTGAGCTGCCCCAGCGGTTAATCATTTAGTCCTATGTCCTTCCTCGGTATCGTACTGCAAAATACGGTCCTTTAGATAATCCCTCATTATCCGCATGAGGTATCTCGGTAGTCTAAATTTATCTTGAAGTGCCACCAAACTGTCACTCCACTGGGCAGAGTTAAAGGCATTCTTCACATCTAGAGTCACAAGTAGCGTAACTTTACGTGAGTAATGGTTACCCATCTGAGCTCTGTTTGCAGTCTCTACAACTACCCGCACAGCATCAATAGTCGAGTGCCCTTTCCGAAAGCCGTATTGTTGGGCAGATAGATCTCCAGCTGATTGAACTGCCATCAATATTCTAGGCTGTAATAGTTTTTCTAATCCTTTTACAGCCGTATCCAGCATACATAATGGCCTGTATGATGAAGACAAATTTCCTCCCAATTTTCCTTTGCTAATAAGAACTAGTCTGGCCTTCTTCCAGCAGGCACTAAAAACGCCTGCCTTCAGACATGCGTTTTAAATGTTCAAAAGGAGTCGCGGGCAAGCTCTTGCTGCCTCCTTAAGTGCTTCTGCTGGAATCCCATCTGGTCCAGGAGCCTTCTCGTTCCTGATAGAATTAATCGCTTTCAATAATTCTTCCTCAGTGAACAATGGTATTTCTTCAATATCCATGCAACCATCATCTTCATCAATCCTCTCCGGATGTTCTGTAAACAGCGTACTGACTATTTCGTCCATGGTGTGTACATCCGTTATAGGATTAGAAAAAGTTCCAAGTCTCTTCAATACAATCTTATATCCTAGTCCCCAAGGATCGTTGTCAACTTCTTTGACCATTTCCCACCATTTGTCAGCTTTACTTATTTTAATTGCATCACGAAGCGCCTTTCTTGCTGATTTGTGGTCTTCGGAGAATAAGGCTGCCTCTTCTCTTCCTCTCGCTCTATGTGCCCTTCGTCTCATCCTCTGGCAGTGTCGCCTCATATCAGCAATTTCCTCCGTCCACCAGTATGCTGGCTGTTTGTGGTTTCGCGTTTTCATCCTGCACATGGATTTATTGCAGGCTTGATGAATAAGCAACATAGTGTTTTCTACCCATTTATCCACCGCTTCTCTCCCCTCAAATGAAAAGCAACTCGTTTCAACTTTCACCATTCCTCTCTGTATTACCTCACAGAACTTTTCTTTATCCATATTTGTGGGATTCCAGTATGATGGTTTGCGTATGACAGCGCTTTGTTGTCGATTTTGCTGAAGTACACAGAAAGTAACATACTGATGATCGCTTCCTGTGTAGTCCTCAATCACCCGCCATTCAGATATTCTTGACAAAAGATCATCTGACGCTAAAGTCACATCTGGTATGGTTCCAATGCAGCCAGGTCGTCGAAAGGTAGGCGTATTTCCAACATTTACGGTCGTCAATCCTGACCTTGCAGCCATTTCCAGTATACGACGTCCTCTGGAATCTACATCCGGTATACCCCATTCCAAGGCCTTGGCATTGAAATCTCCAGCTACAGTAAGGTTATTTCCCATACCACGCAATGTGTCCTCAAGGCTATCCAACTTGTTCTGGAAATCAGCAATGGGCTCGTTCGGAGTGAAGTAACAGCTCACGTACGTAAGCGTGCCATTCCTAACCCAGACGAAACCATCCTTAGAACCTTGATCTGTCACTGGATATTTTCCCAGATCCGGAATGAAAATTGCGGCTGTTCTAAGGTTGTCCGCAAACGACCCATGATGGTCCCTGTTCTGATATTGCTCACTCAGGAGAAAAAATATCCACTTCCATTTCAAATGTCAATTGCGTCAAGAGATCATTGGCAGTCAAACTTCTGTGAACATTTCCTTGAAGAACTCTCACCATTTTTTTGCCGATTTTAACCATCTCGAGAGCTTCCCTAAACACTATATAGGCGCCTGAACCAGGAACATGGTTCCGTTTGGTGTGATGAACCTCCTTCTCCGTGCATAGCACACATCGTGCTTCACCGTTACAGTCTGATGCTTTATGTCTGGCATCTCCACACTTGTAACAGAGTTTGCTCCTATCAGGGCCATTACAATTCCTTGCAAGATGTCCATATGACAGACAACGGAAACAGTGAGTTACCATAGCTCTCTCCCTTACCCTACCATATATCCATCCCACTTTCATTCTCCCCTCTTCCAGAAGTTTACGGGCATCTTGCTCTGCTAAATGTATAATAGCCATTTTCTGACTTATTGGGTTCCGTGACAAAGATTTTGACTTCTCCACTAAGTGTTTTAATGTCCCGTCTGACAGCCTCCTCCACATCTGCAATAGTCGTGATGCAGTCTAAATCCCGCACCTCCAGAGTTATTCGGGGGGTCAAAGTTTTGACATCTTCATCCTGACCAAGAGCCTCTCTCAACGATTTGTTGAGGTTTTCTCGACCCTCACACGTCGTAGATTTCTTCAATTCAAGAAGAACATCTCCAGACCTGGTCTTCCTAATTGACTTAATGTCCACGCCACTGTCCTCTGGTTTGACCTTGCTACGGATATCTTTAAGTACATCCGCAAAGGATCTGTCTTTTGCTGGCTGAATAAGAACAGCTTCAAGGCGCCTTCTTGGTTTAGGCCTCTTCCCTTCTTCCTTTCTTGCAGGGTTCATGACCACAGTTTGAACCTCTTCTACTCGCTGCTGAGTATTTTCAATTTCATTACTCTGTTGTTTCCTCTTCTTCTTGGGTTGAACTCTTGTCCATTCCTCCTTTTCAGTGTTATCTGGAATTGTTCCCGAATATATCGGAGACAATTCCTCCGTTCTTGAAGAAAGGTCCTTTTTTTGAAGCTACAGCGACTCTTTGGCTTTCTTCCAGGATTTCCGACTAGTACTCCCTGCATCTAAAGCCCCCTGCAATTTTTTCAACCCAACTTGAATCTCCAGCTTCATATTATTTTGGGGGATAGCCAAAATGCTCTCCAAAAGCGTCTTAGCAATGTCAAGATACTCCTGTTCTTTGTTTTCATTGTCCGATATCTGCTGTCTTAAGACGGCGAACTTATCGGCATCCAATGCTCCTTGACTCAGTATTTCCTCCATGGCAATGCTACGGGTTAAAATTGTCCGCCGAAACAGAGAGATCTAAATGCAATTGCCGCCTCCTGGCGCAGAACCTTAACTACTACTAATACCAGACGGCTGTGGAAGGTACGGCAAGACCTTGTACTAACAATACCCTAACCTCTACTTCTGCCAAAGATGATATTTCGAGCTCGTTTGTTTGAGATGATACTACCACTTCTTAACCTCAAGTTGGTTATGACATTACAATATACAAGCGATAAAATAACCAAAAATGTATATTGCACCAACAACAGAGATATTTCTATTAACTGAAATGTAGATTGACCTGTTCCCAATTATAACACAAACCAATGATACCTTCTTCTCATGCAAATGCTCATTTTACACACACCAAATCATCAACACCTCTATCGTAATCATGGCACCTAACAATAATCCATAATTATGATAATAATAATAAGTATGATAATAATAATAATAATAATAATAATAATAATAATAATAATAATAATAATGTAAATAAATCACCAACACAATCTTGCAAAAGTAACAAATTTAAAATTACCACCAGAATGTTCAGTCTCTGTACAATAAAATTGATTAAATAAATCTAATGCTTAAAAATGAACTTAAAGATATCAGAGCACTATGCATTTCAGAACATTGGCTGAATGAGGAACAACTCGAATTACGAATTAATTCAATCCCCAGGGTTTATACTAGCTAGTAAATACTCTAGATCTAATATTAGCCATGGTGGTACTTGTATCTTCTTAAGAAATAGTGTAGATCATGAACAGTTAACAGCTTATAATTATCTAATTATGGAACAGGTTTTTGAATTCTCCGCCGTAAAAATACAGCAGTTTAAGTTAATAATTGTATGCGTATACCGTTCTTCGTCAGAAAAATTTTCGTTTAATTATAGATAAATTAGAATTGTTACTCAATAACACGAGCAAAGTAAATTTCGATATACTAATTTGTGGGGATGTAAATGTGGATTTCTTAAAATGTGATAGAAATTGTGAATTATTAACACAGTTTCTAATTTCCTATTGACTGGAAACTACAATAAATACCCCGACAAAAATAACAAAATTTGGTAAAACCACTCCTCATCAAATTTTTATAAATAAAGATAAATATCACCATTCAATGCAAGTCTATCGCCGGGTTTTAGTGACCACCATGGACAAATACTGAGCTTTGAAGTACCCGGATAAATCAATAATAGTGATAATGGAATAAAAATAATCAAAGTACAGGTCATTCACTGAAACAAATGTTACATATTTCAATGACTTATTAAATAAGGAAACATGGTCAGATGTTTATAAACTAGAAAATGTAAATGATAAATTTAATGCATTTAACAGTACCCTAAAACACTGTTTTGAAACAGCATTCCCCATTAAACAAAGATCTATTCAAAATAACAAAACTATCAATTGGATAACAACACGGATTATAAATTCATGTCAAAGAATGAAATTTCTACACAAAATACATAAACAATATAGCCCGACCCAGCGGTGTCTGCCGCGAAGCAGTTGCGCACTTTAATTCCTTCACACCTCCTCTGACACACGTGACACGTCCTGACTCCCCGAGTCGCGATGTAGCAACATCGTTCATTCTCTGTTTGCTCTTGGCGGTGATAACATAATGCTACGCAATGTAGACGAGAGCTTCGCTTACCCACCTCGTCATTGTGCAACAACTTGGCAACATTACATTGGCTCCCGAACTCAGCAGCAACTAGTATCGAAGCAGTTTTCTCTATTTACCTTGGTTTTCTCGGATGCTCTTTCTAGCCTGGTTGAAATTGCAGGTTTTGTGTGTGTTTAAATCCTCTGCTCTCGACTGAATACGTGCGTAATATTGATATACCAGTAAACTTCTTGCTATGTTCTTATCGTAGGCCACGGGTTTGAAAGACACTGTGTTGTAATTCTTAGGCTCCGAGCAGGGATGAATGATCAAGTCGTTTTCAATATGTATGACGTCCTTTTATTTATCAAATTAAACAGCAAGTATCGTCAAAAGGCGCCTTTTGACTCTATTGCATAACGCATGTTTATGAGTTATTAAAATCGTCCCTACATTCGATATATATACAATTTTGATGGCTGATGGCTTCAGATTTCACGGTCAATATCTTACACATACATTTCGCCATTAGCTGTACATCTCCTTCTGGTTTAAAAATAATTGCCAACTTATAAAAGTAAAATACATTTTTGATCACATTGTTGCCAACTTAGATTTACAGTAGAGGTTATAGTCAGTTGTAAACATAATTACATTTCAACACTCCTCCTTAATTATTTTACAACGAAGCGATTCAAACAATTTTCTATTGAGGAGTTTGGTCAGGATATTAGCAAGTTGCTTGGAGCTCTCGACATGTTTGAGAGCAGCAGTTTTGCCCACGTGTTCCTGGATGAATTTGCGTGGAATCTCTATATGTTTCTTTCCTTTTGTAGTCTTCCCCTCGTGTGTATTGTGCAGCATGTGGATTGCTGACTGGTTGTCAACAAACAGCGTGACTGGTTTGTCTGACTTCAAAATTTCGAGTTCCAGTCCAATTCTCTTGATCCAGCTGATGTCATCTATCGATGAGACAGCTGCTCGGTATTCTGCTTCTGCTGTTGACGTAGCAACGAGTCGCTGCTTCTGTGTGTACCAAATGATTGGTCCTCCTCTCAACAGTAGAACACCACTTGTTGAGCGCCCTGTTACGGTGTCCCCGCCGTAGTCTGAATCTGTATATGCCACAAGTTTGTCGTCTCCATTGAAGACAATTCCATAGTCTGGAGTTCCCTTCAAATACTGAAATATCTTCTTCACCATTTTCCAGTGGCTCTGCATGGCTTTGCCGTTGAAGCGGCTCAAGTAGTCAACTGCGTAGCAGATATCCGGTCGGGATATTGTAGCCAGGTAGAGTAGACTTCCCACTGCTTCTCGATATAGAGTTGTATGTGGCGCTGGCCTGTCGTTGATTCGATCTCCTTCGTTTGTCACCATTCCTTTCTCCATGGGTGTTGAACTTGGGTTGCAAGTGTCGAACCGTAAACGATTGATGATATTCCTGGTGTATCCAGGCTGTTTCACAAAAATTCCTTCATTCTCTATTCTGACTTCCATGCCTAGGTACGTGAATTGCTTCTGAACTGATCGTTGGTAAATGATTTCAAATTCCCAATACTTCAAAGATTTCTTCATCATTATATCCAGCGAGGAGCCCGTCGTCGATGAAAAGAGCCATCATCAAAGTTCTCTTCTCGTTATAGTAAATGCACGTGTCGTCATCGGTGTTCACTAGTCCAAGTTTCTTCTCAAGAAAATCTGACATTTTCTCATTCCACTTTCTTGGTGCTTGCTTCAGTCCATATATGCTTTTCATTAGTTTGCAGACACTGCCAGTACCATCTTCAAATCCTTCAGGTTGATACATGTACAAGTTCTCCTCCAAGTCTCCGTGCAAGAAGGCTGTCTTCACATCAAAGGGAACAAGTTTCATCTTCTCAGTAGCGGCATAACTGAGGATCAGTCTAATTGAAGCATGGTTTGCTACTGGACTAAAGGTTTCTGAATAGTCAACTCCTTCTTCCTGCTCAAAGCCACGTGCTACCAGTCGTGCTTTTATTCTCCCACCAGGCTTCTCTCGTAACACCCAGCGGCAGGTCATGGGTCGAACTGCTTCTGGACATTTCACTAATTTCCAAGTTTCCATTTTCTGTAAGGATTCAAATTTTTCTGTCATGGCTTTCTGCCACATGGCATCTTTCAACGCTTTGGAAATAGGGATATCCTGGATTTCTCCTATCATGGCTTTCCTCCCCGGAGGTAGTCCATGACGTTGTCTGATAGTTTGGCAGATAGCTGAATATTTTGACGATTGCGTAGTCCTGGTCTTCTTGGTTGTTCATCTTCTTCTCTGGCTTCATCTCTTTATTCGTTTCTGTCTTGTCTCAGGTCTATGCTGTCTTCATACTCATCTTCAATCAACTCGTTATCGTTCACGGCCATTTCAACATCTGTCGGGTTTCGCTCATCTGTTTCTCCTTCATTAAACACGAGGTTGTCTGAACTGACTACATCACGTTCTTCAGGCAAGTAGACTCTATAGGATGGAGATTCTATGTCGTATCCAACAAATATACCTTTCCTAGACTTTTTGTGAAGCTTGCTTCTCTGGTGGTTGGGAGTCAAAACGTAGCAGTCGCATCCGAAGGTTTTCAGATTGTTCACGTTGACCTGCCGTCCAAACCATAGGTTGGCTGGACTCTTTCCTTTGACCGAACTTGTGCCAGTCTGGTTGATCGTGAACACAGAATAGTTCACTGCTTCGGTCCACAAATTGTCCTTTAGGTTTCGTGCATGAATTGCTGTCATTGCTGACTCAACAGTTGTTCTCATTGCACGTTCCACTCTACCGTTCTGTTCTGGGGTGTAAGCTGTAGAAAAAGTGTGAAAGACACCTAGCTCTTCCAGCAGCTTACGTGTGTTGGCATTCTTGATCTCGGTTCCATTATCTGATCGTAGAATTTTCACCTTTCTTCCGAATTGGTTTTCCACCAGCTTCATGAAAACATCCAGTTTGGCTGCGGCTTCGTCCTTCGTCTTCAAGAAGTATACTGTTCGGAAATGTGAAAAATCATCCTTGAAAAGCAAGAAGTATTTTGCTCCTCCAAGCGATGGTGTCGCCATCTCTCCCATACCTACATCGACCAGATCCAATGGTTGGGTAGCAAACTTTTCGTTCAGTGGGTGAGATACCCGATGTTTTTTCCCGTAGGTGCAACCATCGCAGACTCTCTCGTTCCAATCATCAACGTATGGAATGCCATTCCTGTCCAAAGCATCCTTCAGATACTTCAGGTTTTGGTGTGCGAGCCTCTCGTGCTAGGTTACGATCGAGGTGGCTACCATACAGGCTTCAGACTTCTCTTGGCGTAGCATCATTCTGTACAGGTTACCTTCTCTGACTGCCATGGCCACAATTTCACGATGATCAGACGTTTCGAATATTGACTTCTCTTTGTTTTCAGTTTGGACATAAACTCTGTCGAGTATCTGACTGACAGATATCAAATTGTAGTTGAGCTTAGGCACGTAAAGCACATCCTCCAGGATGACCTTGTACCATTTTGTTCCGTTGAACGCCTCAAGTTGAACGTTGCCGATATCAACGCCCTCTAGTACAGTCGCATCTCCGATGACAATAGGAGATGCAGTTTCCAACTCAATCAATTTGACGAACCAGTTCCTGTGTGATGTCATATGTTGTGTTGCTCCACAGTCCTGGTTCCAGTGATTTCGTGTGTTACATTTCGAATTGAGACTGTTCAGCTCTGCAGTTGACAGTCCCACTGACGTTAGTGCGCGGTATGGGCGATTCGTGCTCTTCTGTTCACTCCGTTCTGACCTTTCATTTCCATTTTTGTTGTCATCCTTCTTTGCACAGTCTCTTGCGAAGTGACCTTTCTGTCCACACATATGGCAAGGGTAGTTTTCTTTACAAAAGACAAGATATTTGGCACAGGGTTTGTTTCTGCAGTTTATCTTCCCTTAGTCCACACTTAAAGCAGCTGACTAGCGCGCTTCCACCTTGTCTGTTGCTATTGTTGTGAGCAGACTGATTTCCAGTTTTCTTCTCCTTTGCGATGAGTGCGTTGACTGCAGTTGCTTCACTTTCCTTTTTACCTTCACTGAGTCGATCCTCTTCAAGCCTCAATCTTTCGATGAGAGTTTCAATAGTTTTGTCGGCTCCTGAGACATTATCCCAGGCTGTTCTGAAATGGTGCAGCTTAGGTGGTAGCATACTCAGCATTCGTGTCAAGATCCAACTGTTTTTCACCCTTTCGTCATCTGATTACAGGTCTTCGGCTGTCTGTTGAATCTCCAAGCAATTCTCAACAGCTGGTTTTTGGCTGTCAAAAACATAACCAAAAATTTCCTTTGCAAACCCTCAACAGTAATATCAGACTTTTTACCATAAACATTTTCTAGCTTATCTAACATTTGTTTTGCAGTTAGGCATTTGACTAGCTTTTTCGCTATATTACTACTGACATTTAAACCTATAAGCGATTGAGCTTCTACATCTTTCCTTATCCAATTACGTACAGGATCGGAGTTTGTACCTGATGGTTTGACAGTCATACCAGTTCCAATATCAAACATTCTTTTGTTCTCATAGTTAAATTAATTTTGAAACGCCAAGAATCATAATTGACATTTCCATGCAAATCTTCTGTCAAAGTTTCTAAATGAACCTTTACTGTATCCATGACTTGACTTAAAAAGCAAAATTAGTTTCAAAAATATGACAAATTTACAAAAATTTGACTTCACACGATTTCAGTATCAATTTTCAAATTATTTTATCAATTTACTCTGACTCATGCATAGGCTACTTGACTGACATTTTGAGGTTAGATTGACATAGCTGACGTTTCTCCGGCTGACGATGTAGTAGACGTTTTCTTCGACGGAGCTGACTTTCTCTGCGATGACTGACGTGGACTTTCTCGGCTGACTGGACTGACCTGATGACTTCTGACTTCTGACTTGGACGACGACGACTGACTCGGCTGACTTTTTCTCGACGTCCAAATTGTTTTACGTAATGCTCGGCGTGTCTGACGTACGAACGGTACCTGGGCCGATAACCTGTTGTAATTCTTAGGCTCCGAGCAGGGATCAATGATCAAGTCGTTTTCAATATGTATGACGTCCTTTTGTTTATCAAATTAAACAGCAAGTATCATCAAAAGGCGCCTTTTGACTCTATTGCATAACGCATGTTTATGAGTTATTAAAATCTTCCCTACATTCGATATAGATACAATTTTGATGGCTGATGGCTTCAGATTTCACAGCCAATATCTTACACATACATTTCGCCATTAGCTGTACATCTACTTCTGGTTTAAAAATAATTGCCAACTTATAAAAGTAAAATACATTTTTGATCACATTGTTGCCAACTTAGAATTACAGTAGAGGTTATAGTCAATTTCAACACACTGACGATCAACGGTCGCAATTCCTCCGGTGCTGTCCAAGTTAAAAAGAAAAGCATTACACAGTCAGGCGAGAGAAATAATATATAATGTGCACAATGTCATGAAACAAGAAGCGGAAAGGGGCGTTGACATACCTATAAATAAATTCGGCAAACGGGCAGCCGCCGCTGCTGGAGTTCCTGAGCGTACAATTAGGACGATAGTAAGTAAAAGAAAGGTTTTGTAGTCGATGGAAGGCCTCTCTACACCTTTATCCACACCTGGAAAAGCAAGACCGCGAGCAGCCACCAAATCTTCAGCGGATAATTTTAATCAAGAAGTAATACGACGATGTATATATGATTTTGCTTTCCACAAAATGAAAATTCCCCACGCTTCGACTGTTACATTCTAAGTTACAACAGGCCATTCATTTCTTTAGGCAGTAAAGAGAGATTACGACGTCTTTTCCGTAAAATGGGATTCAAGTGGAGGAAGACACTGAATAACAGAACAGTTTTGACGGAGAGGCAAGACATTCGTCTGCAAAGAACGAAATACTTAAGGCAAATCATGCATTATACAGCACAAAATAATTAAATAAATACATTCCAAGTTTTCTATTCTTTGGGTACCGTATGTCTATTTTCATGTACCGTACTTTTCTTTACTATTTTTTTTTTCGTGTGATGTGCTAACTGATTAGTTTTCTTTAAGGCTTGTTTCTATTAAGACCAAACATGTTAAAAAACACATGCACACTGAATGTGTTTTGCATCTCCAATATTCGTATAAAACCATGCTTATATTGCAGAAGGTTTTACGGGTAGTAATTGATGAGTGAGTGATTATTGATCGATGGGTAGTGTCCTCTTTCAAATAATTTTAAAATATTATTGTTATTTGTTTTACGTCCCTTTTAACTACTGCGGAATTTTGGCCCGAAGGGGATCTTTAACGTGCCAGTAAATCTACAGACATGGCTCCCTCGCATTTGCGCACCCTCAAATGCCAGTTGACTGCGCCAGGATTCGATCCTGCAACCTTGGGCAGAGCAAGCGAGAACTTTGCCGCTGAGCCACGCAGACAGCCAATTTCAAAATAACATAAAAAGTAAACTACTGGGCTTAGAATTGTGATTCATGTTTCTATATATTCAGGAAGATGCTGCCTTTCATCCTATTCATATGTAGAAACCGTATCCTGCCAAAATAAACCGAGCGGTGTGGGTGATATTTCGGTTTGCGTTTAAAAGTGACGTGAGCGATGAGTCTAGCTACCACTGTTCAGTGGTACGCTTCTCCGGTCATGCCGCGGCAGAGATTGGCTGGTCGGACTTTACCACACAACACCTGAATTCAATTTATACTACAAATATTGCATATTAAGTAAGGTAATAAGACTAGCAAAGAAAATGCATAATGATAATTTTATTTCCCAATCATCTAATAAAAACAGGGCTATGTGGACCATGATAAAGAAAGAAACTGGAAAATCTGCTAAAATACAATCGAACATTACACTGACCTGCAATAATAAAGTGGTTAATAATCAAGAGGAAATAGCAAACACTTTTAATGTCTATTTTCTCGAAATTCCACAAAAATTATCAAATAAATCACAGGTAAATACACTAAATTCTAATAATAAAATACATATATGCAATGATTATTTATAAATCATGTCACAAGTGATGAGGTGAGAATAGTTATAAAAGAGCTAAAAATAAATTCTGTTCTGGCATTGATGGCATCCCAGATGCAATTTTTAAGAAATGTCCAGAAAATATAATAAATCCACTTACGCACTTAATAAACAGTTCAATTCTCTCAGGAACTTTCCCGGATATTTTGAAGTTATCAAAAGTAATTCCAGTGCACAAAAAAAAGGTTCAAAAGATGAATTAGATAACACTACCATCCTATTACCTTTCCAACTGGTATTGCAAAAATTGTGGAAATAATCATGTATAAGAGACTGATAAGTTTTATAGTAAAAGTAAAATACTATCAAACGCACAACCTTTGATTCAAAACGGAAAAATCTACACAGACAGCAATTTGTGATTGTAGTAATAGTATACTGAAATTAATTGACCATAAGGAACATTTATCGAAAGCATTTGATGTTGTTGACCAGAAAATCCTCCTTAAAAACTAAATCAATATGGTATTAAAGGTATAGCTAATAGATGGATAGAGTCCTACTTAATAAGGCGTAAACAAATAGTAAAATTGAGACACAAGGATGATGGAACCAGATTACTTAATGAAACATTGTCCAATGAGGGTATTATTAAATTTGGAGTACCCCAAGGATTGGTTTCGGGGCCACTACTCTTTCTGCTATATATCAATGATATAACACAGAACGTTGATTCTCATAAGGACATTTTGTTTGCGGACGATACAACACTCGTAATAAAAGGTGAAACTAAACTGGTCTTACAGTAGTCTGCTCGCTCTGTTACAGAAGAGTTAACCAAATGGTCACAAGATAATCGTCTCATAATTATAAAAAAACAGTATCTCTAAATTTTCACACTATACAGAATAGGAATCCTGCGACGCCAAATATAACATTAAATGGTCATCAAATAGAAACGAAGCTTTTAGGACCATGGATACAACTTGACTTGAAATGGAATAAACATATACAATATCTGAATACTAAACTGAATTCGATGTGCTTTGCGTTACGTATTTTGAAAACTTGCACAAGCATGCACACATTAAGAAATACATATTTTGCTTATCCATAATTAAGATATGGGGTCATATTTTGGGGTATGTCACCAGATGTACTAAGCAGGTTTAGGATATAAAAGAGGGCAATTAGAATTATGGCAAATGTAAACACTAGTGAATCACGTAGACAATCATGTAGACCTCTGTTTAAAGATTTAAAGATCCTTCCACTGCCCTGCATTCATATCTTTGAAAGTATTATGTTTTTTAAAAATAATTTAATGAATAAATACTTTTTTTTCTTAAAACAATCATGTTCATAGGCATAACACACGACAAAATCAAAAGATTCATATTTCACACACACAAGCATATATCAAAAAGGAACTTTTCACACAGGAATTAAATTATACAATAAACTACACCAGTATATAAAATTGGTCCCAAATGAAAAAACCTTTGAAAGAATGTTGAAAGCTTATCTGCAATGCCATTGGTTTTACTCTGTAGTTGAATATCTTAGCGTATAGGAGCGATGGAATCTATAATTATATTTTACTTTTCTATTTTAATTGTAATGCCTAGCTGTACGTTGTTGTATTTATATAATTAAGTTTTCATATTGTGATAATAGAGTATGGTGTAAACAGTTGTCCAATTGGATTGTATCTCTAAAGCTCCATTATTATAATATGTTATAAATAGTTACGGTATTGTGTTTGCAATATATACCTGTAAGTTCTTTTATTTTATATATGTAATTTCTGATGTGTCCTATATCAAAAATGTATTGTATACATGCAATTGATCAAATGGAATAATAAAAATCTATCAATATAAGACCATTCTAGTTTGCACCCAACTTATCATATTCTTTAAATCTTCTTTAGAATAGATTAGATTTTAATTATCCCTTTGATCAATTACATGTATACAATACAATTTTGATATAGGACATGTCAGAAATTACATCTATAAAATAAAAGAACTTACAGGTATTTATTACTATTACAATAATTATTTATAACTTATTATAATAACAGATCTTAAGAGACACAATCTTATTGGACACCTTGGGTAGGTTTTTGCTAAGAATTAACCTTACCCACAAGGGAAGATGAATAAAGAAGTAAAGGGAAGTGGGTTTCGGACAGAGGAACAAGTGTGGATAATAGGACGAAAGTCCAACATCAAATACCAATAATATTTGGAGAAAAGTGTCACAGCAAAGCCCGTGAAATCACTAAAGTAAGTGGGGACCTGAACACAGCTAACAGGAAACGCAGCTAGAGCTTGGGCTATTTGCGGACGAAAGGAGGTAGTACCTTCCCTTCCAAGCCAAGATTCGGCTACTATGGGGAAGGGTGGTGGTCTGGCAAAGAAAGAAATGATGAGTTTCCGATGTATCTTTTCAAAGGAGTTTGTTTTAAATCAATATTTTGAAGAATACAAATAGTTTGGATTGGCCATGATGTTTTAATTCTTGAAATTGTAGAATTTCTAAAAAGCGACCGAATGTTTCCAAGAAGGATAGGAATAAAGCAATTATACCCTTGTGAATAATTTTGGTAAGAGCACCAATAGTTGCATTTAGGAATGACTAAGCTTTTACCCAGCAAAGCGCCGACTAAAAACTTAGACAATGAGAAAAACTTAAATTTAGAAAACCAACCATAAGTTGTAGAGAAAATCTCAATAAGCAGGAAGCTGGCGTAGCGAGCTATGCTTGCCTTACTGGCCAGTTAGAATTAGCTATCAAAGCTAAGAGAGGCTTTAATAGGTTTGTGACTAAGAGTTCTTGCTCAAATGCAACAAAAAGTGGAACCGTTATTAATTTTATTTGTAAGGTTTTTAAAGTTAAGCCCATAGGAAGAGTGGGGGAAGACAGGATCTTGCCTAATCGTTATTTTAGAGAAATGATAAAGCAAAAGGATACATTTAGATTTATTTAACAATGCAAAAAGGTGTAATCAATTTGACACATATGTAATTTGATTTTATAAACAATTGGGGTCGCAGACCTCCTAAAATCATTTAAAGCTTGCACCAGGCAATTGACAATTTTTTGGTTTGGAACCTTTTATAAGCACTAAAATCTTCGTAAGATTTTGAAATGGTGCTAAGATTAATAAATACAAAATTTAAAGATAATTAACGTAATTAAAGTTAAAAAATAAATCAAGTACAAGATGTGTACTTTAAGGATTTCTAGATGGGTATCTTAGAAATATGAACAAATAACAACTTCGAAAGTAACAGCAAAAAAAAAAAAAAAAAACAGGGAGAAATGAAATAGAAGTTTCTATAACTTCTTATATTTAAACAGGATCACGAGGAAAATGGGGCCAGTTACCCTTTCGTGAAACTGGATTAAGGAGATTAATGAAATGTTTGGTAGACAATAACCAATTCTTGTGCTAGCAAGAAAAGAAATCGATTCATAAGCAGTTTCTAACTGCTGATTTTTATACAGAGTGAATAAATGGTAAGTGGAGAAAGTTGGGAGGGCGCCTATGGTTTGGCGAGGCCTCGTTGCAAAATACATATATTTAAAGATTAACCTAATTTGTTAGTAAAGAGGGGTTGAGGAAGAGGAAATAGGAAATTTGTAGAGAAAGTTCTTGGCCTATTTTATTTATTTCGGACGAGCGCGACGCGGATGAGAAATCGAACGAGCACTGTTTCCCTATAGTCTATTGACGTGGTTGAAAAGTTCACTATTGTAGCACAGAAAGTTTATAGCAAGGAAAGTTATTGCAATGGTGAAAAATAACTAGTTGCACTAGATTTGCGAGAGTCTATTGCGTTGAAAATGTGTAGGTTATAGTTGAATGCAGCAGAAAAATTCCAACGGAGGAAGAAAAACTAGGTGTTGATTAGCTGTTCATAAGGAAGATTCCTTGGTTAGAAAAAGTATTCCCATATGTGAGTGGAAAATACTAGAAGGTTTAACTTATAGATGAATTGTTTGGCACGGAAAATTCCAGAACAATCATAACTGTTGAAATTGACAGAAAAAGTCCAGTGGTGGAACGAGCTAAGTTTTCTATAGACAGTAGGTAATTTAAAGATGTCCCACGTTGTGAGAAATTATCTCAGTTAATATGCATAAGAAATGCTGCTTCATGTTAAGATTAGCTTAGATAGACAAAGCCCAACCTCGAAAATCCCGCGAAGAAGGCTATTGCCCCACATTAGCAATTTCACACTGTCTGTAAAATGATGGTTAAAAAGCATGTAGTTATTTAAAAGCAATTAAAATGAGTTGAAGAACGTTGAAGTAGTACTTAGCTCATTTCTGATGAACGGCGATTCTAGTTGACCGTTAGTTACGATCTGGACATGGCGTCCAATTTGAAAGTTTGTCTCTCGAGGAGAGGAGACGAGCTCTAAGTAAGCTCCGACTGGAAGTCTTGACGACTGTAGCAAAAGTGAGGCCAGCTCAACGAAGCGCGGAGAGACCAGGGAAGGGAAAAGATTGGGGGTAGGAGACAAAGGAATATACATAAGAATAACCAACATTTTAAAATTAATTCTCTTGATGAAATGGTCTTCAAAGAGTTGATAGCAGGCGTCACTAGCGAAGCCTGGTGGATGAAAAAGTAGACGAAGTCCTCTTGATCACGGAGATGATAGCTGGCGATAGCGACGAGATCTGGTGGCCAGATTGGTAAGGAAATCCTCTTGTACATGAAGAAATTGAGGAACTTCAGAGATTCACTGCTAGATGACGCTAGGTGGGTCATGGAAGATATATATCTAGAACAGACTCACAGGTAATGTAAGCAAAGTTTACCAACAAAGAGAAACCAGGAGATCACTGTTGGTGTGCGAAAAAAGGAAGTAATGAAATAAAGCAAAGAGAATGGCATCGCTCCTATACGCTAAGATATTCAACTACAGAGTAAAAACAATGGCACTGCAGATAACCTTTCAACATTCCTTCACAGGTTTTTATGTTATATACTGGGGTTGTTTATTGTATAAATTAAATCCTGTGTGAAAAGTTCTTTATTGATACATGTTTGTGTGTGTGTGTGTGTGAAATATGAATGTTTTGATTTTGTCTTGTGTTACGCCTATGAACATCATTGTTTATTTTAAGAAAAACGTCTTTATTCATTAAGTTCTTTAAAAAAACATAATACTGTGATCGCTCTTCAACACAAACAAATATCATTGGGCGCCACTCATATACACAATGAGAATGAAATATAGAACACGAAATCTCTCCTCCCGGGCAGAAGGACAATAGAACTTGCTTATGGCAAAAACACCATAGGCCTCTTATTCTCAACGAATCTCTACAACAACTTTCACATATAAGATTCTCTTTCTTATTTATTCCAATCTCTGCAGCAAGATACCCACACTTCCTTTCATTTCCACAAAACATGGCCTATCCTCTTTATATAATTTTACACAACCCAATCATCAAAACAATAAGAAACAGAAGAAAAAATTGACAATCATAAAAAGAAATCTTTGCAGATAAGGAACTCAAATGAGCATGCCCCCCCCCCCCCCTACCTCACTGCCAGACCATTACAGAGAATCCCATAGCTCCATGCACTAGATTCCCTGCCATGACCCAGCAGCAATATGTGGCCATGCTACAAACCTAAAAGTAACCTAAAAATGAACAGTGACAATATTTTCAAAGATATGAATGCAGGGCAGTGGGAGAATGTTTAAATCATTAAATTGAGGTCTACATGATCCTCTAGTGTTTACATTTGCCATAATTCTAATCGCCCTCTTTTGTATCCTAAACGTGCTTAGTACATCTGGTGACATACCCCAAAATATGACCCCACATCTTAATTATGAATGGAAATAAGCAAAATATGTATTTCGTAATGCGTGCATGCTTGTGCAAGTTTTCAAAATACGTAACGCACAGCACATCGAGTTCAGTTTAGTATTCAGATATTGCATATGTTCATTCCATTTCAAGCCATAGTCCTAAAAACTTCGTTTCTGATTTATTTTCTATTTGATGACCATTTAATGTTATATTGGGCGTCACAGGATTCCTATTCTGTATAGTGTGGAAATTTAGAGATACTGTTTTTTTATAGTTTATTATGAGGCGATTATCTTGTGACCATTTGGGTAACTCTTCTGTAACAGAGTCAGCAGACTGCTGTAAGGCCTGTTTAGTTTCACCTTTTATTACGAGTGTTGTATCATCCGCAAACAAAATTCCTTATGAGAATCAACGTTCTGTGTTATATCATTGATTTATAGAAGAAAGAGTAGTGGGCCCAAAACCGATCCCTGGGGTACTCCAAATTTAATAATACCCTCATTGGACAATGTCTCATTAAGTAATCTGGTTTCAGCAGCCTTGTGTCTCAAGCTCACTATTTGTTTACGCCATGTTAAGTAAGACTATCCATTTATTAGCTAGACCTCAAATACCATATTGATTTAGTTTTGTAAGGAGGATTTTATGGTCAACAACATCAAATGCTTTAGTGATACGGTATCATCTTACTTGGTATTCCAAACTAACAATTTTTTCTGAATCCCATGAAATTGTGTGGCCAATTAACTTTTGCCATTTCTTCTGTTTCACCTGTTTCATTGAAATGCATAGTCCCTCCCTTTATTATTAAACTCAAAAAGAAAGTGGGAGCTGACAGATGTGAAGATTACCGTACAATCACCTTGATTACTCATGCTTCAAAGATCCTGTCTAGAATAATTTACAAGAGGATTGAAGGCCAGATAGAAACGGAGTTGGGTGAAGACCAGTTTGGTTTCAGGAGAAATGTAGGAACAAGGGAAGCTGTACTAAGTCTTAGGCTGATTTTGGAAGGTAGAATAAGGAAAGATAAGAGAACGTTCATGGCTTTTGTAGACTAAGAAAAGGCTTTTGATAACGTTGATTGGACTAAATTGTTTGGCATTTAGAAATCGATTGGAATAAAGTACAGGGATAGGAGGGTGATATACAATCTGTACAGAAACCAGACAGCAGTCATTCGAGTTGAAGGACATGAGAGAGAAGCTGGTATTCAGAAAGGTGTAAGGCAAGGCTGCAACTTATCACCCATACTTTTCAATCTTTACATTGAACAAGCAATGAAGGAAATTAGAGAAAAATTTAAAGTGGGAGTGAAGATTCAAGGAGAAATAATTTCAACTCTGCGATTTGCTGATGACATCGTCATCTTGGCCGACAAGCCTGAGGATTTGAATGAGTTTTTGAATGGTATGGACTCCGTCTTACGGAAAGAATTCATGATGAAAATTAATAAATGTAAAACAAAAATACTGGAATGCAGCCGAAATAAATCAGAAACCTCTATGGAGATCAAATTGGCAGGTGAAAAGCTGAAGGAAGTAGGAGACTTCTGTTACTTAGGAAGCAGAATAACCAGTGATGGACGAAGCAAAGAGGATATTAAAAGTAGGTTGGCTCAGGCAAAGAAAGCATTTCTACAAAAAAGGAATCTGCTGACATCGAATATAGATTTAGGTAATAGGAAGTCATTTTTTAAAGCCTTTGTCTGGAGCGTGGCGCTCTATGGAAGTGAAACTTGGACTATTGGTGCAGCAGAAAAGAGGAGAATTGAAGCATTTGAAATGTGGTGTTACAGGAGAATGATGAAGATCAGATGGGTAGATAGGGTTACAAACAAAGAGGTATTAAGACGAGTAGGAGAGGAGAGATGTTTCTGGCGACTGCTAATGAAGAGAAGAGATAGGTTGGTAGGACACATACTAAGACACCCAGGAATAGCAAGCTTAGTTATGGAAGGAAGGGTCGAGGACAAAAACTGTAGGGGTAGACCAAGGTTAGAATATGTTAAACAGATTGCCTCGGATGTAGGGTGTCGGAGCTATGTAGAGATGAAACGAATAGCTCAGGACAGGGAGGCATGGAGAGCTGCATCAAACCAGTCAAAAGACTGAAGACTCAAACAACAACAACCTCAAATACCATATTGATTTAGTTTTGTAAGGAGGATTTTATGGTCAACAACATCAAATGCTTTCGAAAATGCTTTAGTGGTACGGTATCATTTTACTTGGTATTCCAAACTAACAAATTTTTCTGAATCCCATGAAATTGTGTGGCCAATTAACTTTTGCCATTTCTTCTGTTTCACCTGTTTCATTCAAATGCATAGTCCCTCCCTTTATTATTAAACTCAAAAAGAATTATGTTTCAGTATTAGTCCCTTTCCATTAGCAATAAAAACTAGACAGCAGTGTGATTTTAGATTTCCATAAGAATATTAACTTATTAAGTGAATATTACATACGATAGTCTTAATGTATACCGTACAAATATTCATAGGTTATTGTGAACATGCATGTTAAATGAATGTCAATTAGATTTGGAAATAAAATAAATTTTCTCGCAATACATTTTTAAAATTCACCACAGAAACCAGTTCTATGGACGATTAGTTACACTGTATCTATTTTGCGAAAGCACTGATACTATATACGATGGGAGTGTTAAAATCTGAGTATATTACCATGTTTATAACTTGGTGCTTTTAAGGTACCGTATTTGATATTAGCAAGTTCTTTCATGGCCTGCACTGCATTTTGCATAGATATCTGCTTTCAAAATTGAATCACTCTTAGAAATAATTATATGACACACAGAAAGCTTTATGCAAGAGCAAATCACCTTACCTAGTAACATTTCTTAGCAAAATTATTTAATAGTTCCAGAAATTTTGATCACAATTAGATACCTCTGCCTACATGGAAACTTTCTTAGCTTGGTCTATGTACTGTTTGTTTTTGTTTTCATTTCTGCCTGCATTTAATTTCCTATGTTATAGAGGGTTTCCATTGTGGATGAGTAAACAGAGTACGGTATGGATGTTGATGGACAGTCTATGCTTCCTCTATATATACACATCACTTTAAATGAATTAAATGGTTGTGTACCATATTCTAAAAAAATTCTGTGATCACAATACACAATAATCAAAAGAAATCCATAACGTTAATCTTCTCAGAACAGGTAAGAGAGTAAATAGATGAAGTCAAACAATGAAAATGCTAGCAGATTTTCCCATGACAGGTACTGTACTGAAAAAGATGGTGACAGACTTCATGATAATGTTCTATATGTTTTTATCTTTATTTTCATTTCTGCCTGCATTTACATTTCTATGTTATAGAGGGTTTACAATGTGGTTGAGTAAACAGTACTAGTAACAATGGTACGTACTCTTCAATTCATTATGATTCACCAGAGATATGCCATCAAGCATAGAATTAGGCAGGGCGAATAGGGTAATAAGTGGTGGAACTCTGGTAGTTGACCGTTTCCGCCGCTAGATGGTACTAACGTTCTTTGGTCTGGACGTGCAGGTGGACAGCCAGTTTGGCTGGGTGTTTATTAGAAGAAGTATTGCATTAATACGAAGCAACTTGTAAATAACAGAAACAAATCTTCGAGGACATACGAACATATTAAAATACTATCCAGAACACACTGAGACACATATCTACGTAAGAAAAGTAGAGCTTAGCTCTAAACAGAAGAAACCATTATTTTTCTCTCTGATTTTGAAGACGATCTGGATCTCAGTTCCCTGGACATTTCTTTCGCCCGGAAAATGAACAGGCATGTAATGTAATGAAACACTATCCTAGGGAAATATAATAACAGGTGCTCCTCCGAGCAGCACACATTTCAGAACACAGGAAGTTAATATCCACACAATCTGAAAAGATATCGCCCCACAACGCGCCTTCTTTCTCCAACTCTGCCTCCACTACTGCATCTACACGTTTCATCACGTGAAATAATGATAAAGACGGATATATGAGAAATTTAGATTCACTTCCACCAAAGTCTCTCTGCATGGTGAGGATACATACGTCACTAACAGCATTAAATGTTTCGGAATCACTTTCCTATGACCTAATGCAGGAAATATATTTCACAATCTTCTTTTCTTCTGTGTGAATCAGGTATCCACACAAATAATAAACAACGTTATCGCCTGCTCTTTCAAAACTGTCATCATTAACTGACAGGTTTATGGGATCCAGTTCCTTTTCAATGTATGCCAGTGTAATCTTTTCTTTAATCTGCTGACAAATGTTATTCTTCACCTCTCTGCTCTTATGCATTTTATTTCTCGCCATTGACCGTATTCATTAAATGAAGAAAGCTTATTGTCAATAACATCCTCACAATTAGCTTGAGAAGAAAGGACTCCTTTCACTGTTATGACTGTAGGCTACTGTGTATGAACTGAAGCAAATGGAGGTGGAAATAAGTCGGTAGAAGTAGGATGATCGTCACTGCTTATACCTGTTGAAGTAATCTTTTCTTTTATATTTTTAGATAACTTCTATTAGATTCTATTAGATTGTATTGTTCGATTGAATAAAACGGACATGCACTTATTTTTCACGTAACGACTTCACCGCAGTGTAGATTTTATTTTATTTAAACAAAAGAGCAGCGGGTTGCCAACTTCCATAGATATCAAAATGACATTTTTAGCCAACCTCAACATACCCCCTGTAAAAGGGAGATTTTGATAAACATACAATTTGGCACAAAATAATGGTAAATAAAGTCAATAAAGTAATATACAAAGTAGCAGTCTTGATGTTTCTTGCTTTACATGACAAGCTGATCTCGGAATTGCTGATATTTCACCCTGTTGAGGGCCTTGGTAAAGATATCTGCTTGTTGATTTTCTGTGTAGACATCCTTTATCTTGAACCTTTGCTCAACTCATCACTGACAAAATTATATTTTATGTCAATGTGATTGCTGTTTAGAGTGAGCTGCCCAGACTTGATCATATTTATGGCACTCATATTGTCCATGAACAGAGTCACTGTTGGCTTTCTGTTGAGCAGTTCATGAACAAATGTGGTGATGTGCTTCAGCTGTGCTACACATTTCGCTGCAGCCACATACTCAGCTTCAGCCGATGATAGTGCCACTGTAGTCTGTTTCTTGGAGCACCAGGCAATAGGTTCATTTGCATATTTTATTACAAATCCTGTTGTGCTCTTTCTATCTTGATTTCCTCCCAGGTCAGAGTCGGAGAATGCTTCAATTTTCAGTAGATCTGCTTCTTTTGCAACATACTTAATCCCTTTTGTGGCAGTGCCTTTTAAGTATCTTATTGTTCTTTTTACATTTATGACATCTTCTTGAGAAGGATTAGTGGTATGCCTACTTGCATGATTGACAGCAAAACTGATGTCTGGTCTAGTCTTGGTAGACAGATACAGTAAGCCGCCAACGGCCTCTCTATAAGCAAACTCTTCTTTTAAAGCAGATGTTGTCTTTTTCTTCACTATTGGTGTTGACTTGGGTTTGGATTTTCCCTAGCTTGAAGCGTTCTATTATCTGTTCAGAGTAGTTCTTCTGAGACAGTGAGATTCCATCTTGCTGAATCTCTATGTTCATGCCTAAATATTGTTTTGGACGGTCACACACCACAGTTTCAAAAGTTTCCTTCAGTCTTTTCAGCAGTTTATCCACCTCTTCTTCTGTTTGGCCCATAATCAATCCGTCGTCCACATGAAGGGCAATGAATAGGGTCTTCCTCTTGTTAGTAAAGACACATCTGTCAGATTTTGTTTGTTCCAGATGTTCAGTCTTTAGGAAATCACTTAGTTTTCTGTACCACTGACGGGGCGCTTGTCTCAGTCCAAAAAGTGCTTTGTTGAGTGCACACACCATGCCCGGATGATTAAACCCCTGTGGTGGTCTCATGAATATTTCTTCTTTGAGATCTCCATACAGGAAAGCTGACTTTATGTCAAATGTCTTGATCACATATTTTCTTATAGCTGCTATGCCGAGTAGAACTCTGAGGGACTAAATTCTCACAACTGATGAATATGTGTCACTAAAGTCTAGAGATTTTTTTTTTTTTGCTGACATCCCTTAGCTACAACTCTAGCACGATATCTTCCATCTTCTTTTAGTTTAAATACCCATCGGCTAGTTATTATTTTGTTGCCTTTGGCATATTTTTCTGGAACCATTGTCCAGGTATTATTCTTTTTAAGACATTCTTTCTCTTCTTGGATGGCTTTTTCCCACTGTTTCTTTTCAGTGCTTTCCATGCAGTCTTCATACGTTAGTAGAGCTTCATTTTCTTCATCTTCAGAGCCCATATAATAATCCTTGTGCCAGGCAGGCTTTTTTCTCTCTCTTCTTAGTCTTCCTTGTTCTTCATCCACTCTTTGGTTTTGTTCATTTTCTTGGTGTGGTTGTTGATCCTCTTGTTCATCTTCCCCATCATCTTCTTCTTCTTCTACTTCACTACTAGAATCTTCACTTTCTTCTGATTCGTTGTCTTCTTGTTCTTGATTATTTATTTCATCTTCCTTTTCATCCTCATCAAAATCTTCCACAGTGACAACTGATGCTGGGGCTGTTATCTTCTGAGGCTCATAGACAGGTATTATGTCATGGGAAGTGTAGATTTTCTTGGTTGTTTTGTTGAATATCTTGTAACCATTTGTTGTGTATCGCACAAATATTCCTTTGTTGCTTCTACTGTTGTGTTTCATGTTCGTTCGTACTACTTTTGAGTACACTTCTTGCCCGAAGATGAACATTCTTGACAAGACTGGTTTCTTGCCATACCATAGTTCTGCTGGTGTCTTCTCACAGGTGGAGGATGGACTCCTGTTGAGGAGATATGCTGCTGATTGGACGGCATGCCCCCACATGTCATTTTCTAGTTGGGCATCGAGTAGCATAGCTCTGAGTTTATTAAGCAGGGTTCTGTTCATGCGCTCCGCTTTCCCGTTCAGTTCTGGAGTATGAGGAACAGTGCTGGATAACACTTGCACCAATGTTTGAAGAAATCACTGTTGTACTCGCCACCATTGTCAATCCTCAGTTTGTGCACTTTCATATTGAATTTAGCTTGAGCTGTAGTGATGTATTCCTGCAGATATTCTTCAGCTTCATCCTTTGTCTCTAGAAGGTACACTTCCAGAAAATGGGTGTAGTCATCTAGCACTGTCATAAAATAATTTTTTGGTGGATCAAGCTTTCCACATACATCTCTATGTATTATCTCCAATGGGCGTGTAGCTCTAGCTCTCACAGTATTGAACGGAACACTTACTTGTTTAGCTTCTGTGCACACATCACACTTGATTTCTTCACATTTTGACAGGCTGCTTGGTAGTCCTTGGCTGAGTTCTGGCAGTTTATTCAGATATCTTGCACTGATATGGCCCATCTTGCGATGCCACATCATGGCGGTATTTGTTTCTTCTTTCTTTGTCGCGTGAGCTTCCAAGTTGTTTTTCATGTCTATCACGAACAGACCTACTTCATTTTTACTGCCTGTCATTAAGACATTTTCATTCTTGTCAAATATTTTAACTTGGTTGCCTTTAAACAGAACTGTTCCACCTCCATTTGTGACACAGTTCAATGACAGTAGATTTCTACTCAGCTCAGGCACATATGAGACATTCTGAAATATGATATCTTTGGTTTCAATGTCTCCTTCAAGTTCAGTGACCATAGTCCCACCTTTCTTTGCAACTTTTATATTTTGAGGTTCAGTTGTTTTCCTGTAGGTGAGCAGCGCATCTTATTTGGTCATATGGCTCGTGCATCCACTATCCACAACAAGCTCTTCAAGAAATTCTTCTCCAGATTTTTCTTCTGTTGTATGGCATTGTTTTTCAACCACGTATAGTTCCTGTTCTTTATTTTGAACCCTTTTTCTACGCAGCTTCTCTCTGTGGCAATTCCAATGTGGATGATTGTCTAACCCACAATATTTGCATGGTTCAAAAGTTTTACCTGCATAGCAGTCAGAGGTTTCGTGTCCACCTTTATTGCAATTTTTACACTGTAGATCACTTTTTCCAGAAGCTTGCTGCTGTTGCTTCTGTTTTGGTCTTCCCTGGTCTTGCCTGTTAGGAGGGCAGTTGTTAGCTTTATGTCCAATCTTGTTGCACTTGTAGCATTTCACTTGACTTGGCTTGTTAGATTTCTTTTCAGTCTTGAAAGCTACTTTGAGTTCTACAGTTGTATTTGATTCTTCTTGTATCATAAGTCTTGAAATGAGATTTTCCAGGGTTCTCTCAGCAGCGGGTGTGGCCTCCCACACTGTATTAAAATATCTGTATTGGCCTGGCAGAGTGGTAATTATTTTGGTGATTACCATCTGTTCACTAATGTCTTCTTTTAGACTCCTGAGTCTTGCCACTAGATTTCTTACTTCAGATATATTTTGCATGAGGGTTTTGTTGTTATCATACTTGTATCCGCAGAAAGATGACAATAGCTGATACTTCTGTTGTTGGTGTCTCTCTTGTATATTTTTGTTAGGAGATCGAACATCGATTTTGACGTTTCAAAAGTTAGCACTAGAGGTTTCAAAGAGTAATCTATTGTCTTGAGAATGTAGTACCTAACTTTGGCATCCTTGGCCTCCCATTGTTCCAACTCCTTTGCCTTATCCGTATTTGATTTTGTAGCAGTTCCTTTCAGAAAAGATAGGAGATACCTGGATTGGAGCAGCGTTGTTAAATCTAGCTCCCATAGAATATAGTTTTCTGCATTTTTTAGAATGGCAAAACCTTTAAGCTCACCCACACTATCTTCTTCAGTCATCGTTTGCTGGGACGCTGGTTTTGCTAATTATTATTTCTTGATTTTCACGATCCTCTTAGCTCAATGAGCGTGTCTGAAGCCCATGACCTGTTGAAGTAATCTTTTCTTTTATATTTTTAGATAACTTCTATTAGATTCTATTAGATTGTATTGTTCAATTGAATAAAACGGACATGCACTTATTTTTCACGTAACGACTTCACCGCAGTGTAGATTTTTTTGTTTAAACAAAAGAGCAGCGGGTTGCCAACTTCCATAGATATCAAAATGACTTTTTTAGCCAACCTAAACAATACCTCGTATAAGTACAAAGTGCCTCTCAGCAGGGTCTTGATTTAATTTTGCAGTTAAAACGTACATCTGCTGAGACCACATGCTCGGCGCGGCGCGTGGTGTTGAAATTTAGAACTGCGCTCTCCACTATAGAGAGCGTAGTTCGCATCCAGTCGGCCGTGTCTTAACCCTTGGATCGTAAGAACCACGTTCATGCACATTGTGCGCAATAAAGTATTTATTATAATGGAAGTTCCTCCACTTGTTACTATAACTTATTCGCCCTGGAATTAGGTAAATTAACTGAAACTGTGCTGATTTAAATTGGTTTTGATGGGCAAGAGGGTTTATTGGAAAGCATGTGACTGAGGAATTGGGGCTGAATTCATCTGAACTTTGTGTGGTATATGTTGTATTGTAGTTTTAAAAATGATATATAACTGAATTCAAGTAGTATTTTAGTAGGTGGCTTCGGTGGCGTAGTTGGTTGCAAGCTGAGCTTCTATGCCCAAGGTTGCGGGTTAAAACCCGGACGAAATCGTCGGATGTTTTAAGAGCGTTAAAATCCCTCAGTATGCCTTCCTTCGGAGGGGAAGTAAAGCCGGCGGTCCCATGTCATATATCTATGGCATGAAAAAGAACCTTCCACTAACTACACTTGTGTGAAGCTAAAATTTGTAGGTTAGAATTGATAACGCTCTATTAGCTCCAACTTTCGCAGCCAGGTGCTAACTGCGCTGCCATCTGGTAGCCAAGTCCCCAAGCTAGGTGTCGTGGACGGTAACATTTGGTAGCAAAAGTAGGAACTACGATAATTGAAATTATTGTCTGCAGTCCTTACTTGAATTGAAACAGATAAAACACATTAAGTCATAACCTCACCCTCACCACAAAAATATGACTCCTCAAATGCTATATAGGCTATACCCAGTGCTTCTGTATGGCTTAGAAACATGGACCTTGAAGGAAGAAACTATTTCAAAACTCCACGCGTTTGAACTATGGTTGTACAGAATGATTCTAAAGACACCATTGACTCATAAGATTACCAACCAAAAAGTATTACGAAGGATGAATACAACCCAAGAAATAGTCAATATTGTTAAATGCCGTAAGCTTCAATACCTGGGTCACATAATGAGGATCACATGCAGATACGAACTACTGCAATGCATTTTGAAAGGTAAAATAGAAGGAAAACGAGCCCCAGGACGAAGAAGAATTTCCTGGCTTGCCAACCACAGAGTATGGTTCGGAAAAACATCCACCCAATTGTTCCGGATAGCGACCAATAAAGTCATCATAGCCAGAACGATCGCCAACGTTCGAAGCGGTCAGGCACCATGAGAAGTAGAAGAATACAGCCATCACGATTAACACCGGTTATAAGACATATTCTACACATACCCTAAGTACACGGGACTTCATGACCACATTGTCGCAGCTCCTAAACTAAGGAACCAACCACCCAGTATTTTATTGATAAAGTTATGGCTTTGAGAGTGTGGGGCTTATATTTACTAAGTCTAGTACCGTAGGTCTATTGTGATTCATTTCTATCACCTACGGTATACTGTTAATGATATTTCATAGGCCTTTCCTTCGTGTAGAGGTGCTAAAACAGCCTGTATATCTCAAATGAGTTATGGATTTCATTTTTCCTGTAAAATGGTTCTTGCCACAGGAAGAATATTGTGTATTGGTATGGTACTGGATCCATCACATCCATATGAGTAATTGTATTAATGTATTATCAGCCTGCTGTAAGCTGTGATGCCGGTACTCTTTCCCCAAAAAAGAATGTCTTATTGCAAGAATACGATACTAAAGCATTGCACAGTCTCCATTTATCATTTTCCAACAGACGACGATGAAGATGAGGGACCTACTCTTAAAGAGAAGCTTCTAGCTGTTTGTCTACGCGGTATCGACATCTTCTGTGTGTGGGATTGCTGTTGGCTCTGGCTCAAATTCCAGGAATACGTTTCTCTCCTGGTATTTGACCCTTTCGTTGAGCTGTTTATCACCTTGTGCATCGTAGTCAACACACTCTTCATGGCGCTGGATCACCATGACATGAACAAGGATATGGAGAAGGCTCTCAAGAGTGGCAACTATGTAAGTTGTCTTTACTTTAAGTACGGTAATAAAGGAAAGTGGACCTTCAGTTCCACTGACATTGTTCATTGTTCTTCTTGTATGGTATTCAAATATGTTTCAAGGTCGAACTCTAAATATCGTTCCTTCATACGATTTAATACAAACTTATTGTGATTTGCCTACTTCCTTCTTTTCCCCATCCTTGTAATTGCCTGCAGTTATCATTTGATAATTATTATTTATATAATACTAGGTCTTATTGAAACTACTTGTGCTATGCATGGGTTTCTATTGTATCAGTTAAACACGGGATGAACGGATTAAAATACACGAACACGTGTTGACTTAGATTGTATTGAACAAGACACAGGATACAGGATACAGACAAAAGGAAAAGAACATAAAGTCAAAGAATACCGGTATACATTTGACAAAAGACAAACGATATTTACATGCGAGCGGGACTAGAAAGTACGAGAAATATCCATTCTCTTCAACACTTTCCCTTAATCGAGCAATGCTGCATTATGCTGCACTTAGGACAAACCAATGCCAGTAGTAACACATTTCACATGACCTTCAATTGGCAGACCTTTTGTCAATACATCTGCAATCATTTCAGCAGTAGGCATATACGACAACTTTACTTTGCATTTCTTTAAGATGCCCCTAATGAAATGATAGCGCACATCTATGTGTTTTGTTCTCTGATGAAAACCTTGATTCTCAGCCAACCTCTGAGCACTCTGACTGTCATTACACAACTGAATTGGTCCTCCTCTCTTACTCAACTCAAAGAAAAATCCTCTAAGGAACAGAGCCTCTTTACATGCCAAATTCGGACCTATGTATTCTGCTTCGGTGTTTCTTACTTTCCCAACTATTTGGGCCTTCTGCATATTTAAATACATAACCACTCACAGATTTCTTGTCAGTTAAATTATTTCCAAAAGAAGCATCACATTCTGATTTTTTATACATGATACCATCATCCACCGTACCCTTCAAGTATCTGAACACTCTCTGGACACTTGTCCAATGCTCCTTACCATAGCAATTATTGAACTGACTCAAATAATTAGTTACATATGCATATCTACCCTGGTACAAATGGAAAGGTATAACAAAGCACCTATAGCCAGTTGATAGGGATAGGATTTGTCACAGGATGTGGATTTCTCCAACAAACCTGTTTCCATTGGAGTTTTCACAAGAGTACAATCTGACATGTTAAACCTATTTAACAGATCTAACAGATAACAGTTCTGATCCAATCGAAGACAATCTTTGCTTCTTTGAACTCTCATCCCCAGACAGAGACAGAGACTTGTCCCAAATCTTTGATCTTAAAATGAGAATGCAACACAAACTTCAGTTTCTCCACTTGGACATGATTATTAAAAAATACAAAAAAAATCGTCAACATAGAGGGAAATAACAACAAAAGATGATGAATATTTACAGTAATATACACATGGTTCATACAGGGACTTCTTATAACCGATTTCAGTAAGAATTTCATGAACCCTCTCATACCAAGTGCATGATGCTTGCTTCAAGCCATAAACAGCTTGTCGAAGCTTACAAACTTTAGAACTGTCACACTCATAGCCTTCTGGGGGCTACATGTAAATATCATTTTGAAGGACGCCATTCAAAAAAGCTGTTGAAACATCAAGGTGATGAACTTCCAGATCCATATTGACAGCAAGAGCAAAGAATAATCGCAATATAGCCTACTACACCGCACTACAGGTGCAAAAGTTTCCAGAAAATCAACTGCGTACCGTTGATAACAACCTTTAGCCACTAAGCGTGCTTTAAATTTAGACACATTACCTTCAGTATTACGTTTCACTTTAACCACCCATTTGCATCTTACAATATGTGCTCCATCAGGTTTCTCATTATCATGAAATGACTTGAGTTCTTCCTCCATCGCCTTTTTTCATTGCTTGCTATCCTTACCGTTAAGTGCTTCAGACACAGTGGTTGGTTCCACATAACCACCACTTTCAGTAAAATACACCTCATAATCAGGAAATTGTTTTGGACGTCTCTCCCTTAAAGGGTACCTCCTACCTGCATTTTCTGGAACACCAAACTGGTCAATCTCATAATTTTCATCATTATGAATTACAACAATGTCCTCATTAACCTGAGCAATACCTGGAACATCAATGTTGTCACTAACCTGACCAGCAACTGAAACTTCAATGATTGGCAGGTTATTACCCTGTCCAATTCTGTTTTCATCATTATTTACAATGTCATGCAACGGACAATACATTATATCGCTCGTTTCAACACTTTTCTCAGCACACCTGGTGAATTTATATTCTACAAATTTAACACTGTGCTCTACAAAAATATCTTTAGGTTTACTGGGATCAAACAGACGGTAACCTTTCATTTCACATCAAACCCAACAAACACAAAACATTTGCTCCTGTGTTCCAATTTGCCAGTACGCACCTGTTTTGGAACATGGGCATAAGCATCGCAACCGAATATTTTCATATTCTCATGACTTACAGCTTTACCAGTCCACAATTCCTCTGGTATGGCATCATCAACTTTACTATGAGGACTCCTATTCAAAATATACACTGCCGTATTGGCTGCTTCTGCCCACTGTTGCACAATCCCTTTTTCCTAGAAATATTTGTTCAGGTCAGAATTGACAAATTCCTTACCATTATCAGACCTAAAAATCTTTGGTGTCTTACCTTTCTGAGTTTCACAATATGCAACAAAATCCTTGACTTTCTCCTTGGTTTCAGATTTTTGTTTCAAAGAATAAACAAAAATCTTCCTGGAAAAATCGTCAATTATTTTCATCATGTATTTAACACCACTGCAGGTCTCAGGGAGTGGCCCACACAGATCAGAGTGCTCCAAGTCCAAAAACTATCACTCCTTGAGTGACTCACCTGTGGAAATGACTGCCTTTGCTGCTTCCCGAGAACACATGGTTCACACAATTCCTTTGGTATTTCCTTAAATTTAACATCAGACATTTGACTTAAGACCTGTAACGTCTGTTGCCCAACGTGGCCCAATCATTGATGCCACAAATTGTAATCAGACACATCGGCAATAAGGGCAGATATATCTTGGTTAACATTCAGATAATACAGACCATTCAAAACTGAACCAGCAGCTAGCACGCTACCCTTCACTAAGCAATTCTCCGAATCAAAGATTTCACATCCATTTTTGTTGAACACAACAACAGCATCCCTTTTAATCATCTGACTTACTGACAGCAAGTTTACACTCAGTCCTGGAACATGCATCACGTCTGACAGATTATTAACACTGTCGCTTACATTCAGTGCAATGTCACCAACTCCTTGTACAGACAACTTATCAGTATTACCAATTACAATGTTTATATCAAGATCATCATTGCATTTATAATTTGACATAAGTTTAACATTAGGAGACATGTGAGCACTACAGCCAGAATCAATGACGAAACCATTCTTTGGTACGCGAGCAGTTAAAGCACAAAACAGAATTTTATTGGATTTTGGACACTTCGGTGCACTTTGAACTTTTGTCTTCTGTGGACAAGTATCTCTTCCGTGACCCCTTTCACCACAAATCCAACATTTCCAACGACTTTTGTCAATTGCTTTTTCACTAGAGCTTCTTGGTGTTGTTGTACAGGGCTGCCCCATCAGCTGACTTCTCACCATTACTTCGGCGAAAGCTTTCGTCCAACAAGATAGACTTGATGCGGTTCAACTGTAGTTCCTCCGATGTTGAGGTTACGGTCATAACTAAGTTATCGTATTCATCAGGAAGGCCTCGAAGTATCATAGCAGCAACAAACTTATGAGCGACAGGCTCATCAACAGCTGCTATCTTCAACTGACATAACCTCTCCAATATACTTGTCCATGGAATCGAAATCTGATAACTTGAGCGAGCACTGATTTCGCATCAGCGTGATATACCTCCACTTTCCTTTATCTTCAAAAGCCTTTTCAAGGGCATGGCAGGCATCCTAAGCTTTTTCACAGTCTCGAACATGGGGATAATTGTGAACAGCCAGCATGAAGCACATATCCGCCGATCATGTCCCTCCGACAAATCTCTGTGTCTCGGACACTGGCCCACAATCCATGCTTTTGGAGATAATTTGACATCCCAAAAGACCAGTTCGAATAATCCCCCCGATCACTCAATTTCGGAAACCCATAGGCACAAGGACTCGAAGCATGTTCACTCATCTTGCCTTCTCACTTTAAAGTTCACTGAAGAAAATTATCACAGAACACCGTTATGTCTGGTCTCATAACATATTGAAACTACTTGTTCAATGTATGGGTTTCTATTGTATCAGTTAAAGACGGGATGAACGGATTAAAACACACGAACACATGTTGACTTAGATTGTATTGAACAAGACGCAGGATATAGGATACAGACAAAAGGAAAAGAACATAAAGTCAAAGAATACCGGTATACATTTGAAAAAAGACAAACGATATTTACATGCGAGCGAGATTAGAAAGAGTGAGAAATATTCATTCTCTTCAACAGGTATAACATATTATTTGTAATAATTTTATTAATGCAGCCAATGGCCGCGGTGGCCGAGAGCGCTAACGCGCTACCTCGTGCCTCGCCGGCATCGGGAGAGCGTGGGTTCAAATCCCACCTCGGCTGTCCTGAAAATGGTTTTCGTGGTTTCCCATTTTCACCACCAGGCAAATGCCGGGACGGTTCCTTACAATAGGTCCACGACCGATTTCCTTCAAATATCCTTTCCCTGACCCGTCCAGAAAAGAATATAAATTATTTATGCCCATTTATTCTCTAATATCTCAATTAATATTCTTCTAAGCCTCTGTGGATAGCTTTGTTTTGTTTTTCACGTTCATTTTCTCATTTGTTGTCCTCCTTCTTTTATCAAGGGACTAGAACATTAGGGATACCATACTTAAACAAATTCAACATCTATTTAATACATGAATTTACAATACAATTTAGAGAATAAAGAGCAATTAGATAAACTCAGCCACTTGAAACACAACTCTAAAATAATTCCTTATCATAATTCTATAGTTCTTCATGCCATTGTTTTGTGCATCAAAATGTCCCACAATCAATCCTGCCTACTGGTTTATTTTACTTACCACATATAATTGTGTTCTTGTTACTATAGTTTTAATCTTCATCTTGATTCATAATTTATCTTCTTTCTTTATTCTCGTATTATTCTATTTTACCTACTTCTTATTTTTTGTATCATACCACACTAGTCAATAATCATTCCTTTTCACATTGTATACAACAAGAAGACTAGTCTTCTCTTCAATTATCTCAGAATTTAATAAAATCTTACCCACCAGTGCTCCCGAATGGTTTAGGCATAGGACTGGACTGGGCTGATCTGCACACACAAAACTTCCGTCACTAAATCGGACCTTCTTGAGTGTGGTATTTCTACAGGGTTTACCACACTCACTCCAGGCAAATTGTACCGTACATCAAGTCCCAGGATCCCACTCTAACACCGAAATAATTACAGTTACAGACACTACTACTGTTAACTTACCACAATAAATCATGTACAGTTAATCAAATTCCAATTTCGCATAATTGGGGCTATATACATTATAAAAATATTCCAAGCCCCTAAGCGAAACAACTACATCTTACAATGAACACAACAAACCACTGAGTGAAAGATTGAGGAGTTGAAACATGAACTAGATATTAAGAGATATGCTTAGTATTTGATTTTTCTTGAAGGATTGAGAAATTAATTTTGTATTCCACAGTTCTTCACGGCAACATTCGCAATAGAAGCCACTCTTAAGCTGATCGCCATGAGCCCCAAATATTATTTTCAGGAGGGATGGAATATTTTTGACTTCATCATTGTGGCCTTATCTCTGTTGGAACTGGGACTTGAAGGTGTTCAAGGTCTCTCCGTGCTCAGGTCATTTCGACTGGTGAGTACATTCTCAACTACAGGGTTATGGTTAAATACCTCGTAATTTGTTTTACAATAGATTTAATGACACGTTATGTTTTTTTTAAACTTATTGTACTTGTATTTTAATTTTTATTATTCCTTTTGAATATGACATTTAAGGTATAAGATTCGCACCCTTTTAGTTTACTAGTTGACATGTTTAGTTATATGTTTTATTAGTTGTTAAGTTAGATTTTATATTCTTTTTGCATATTTTAAACCAGAACGTTGTATACAATACATAAAGGGGCTCTTAAGCCTCAGTGGTAGTCCTTAACTAAAAATAAATTCAAATGCATGCATCAAAGTCTTGGGTAGAAAACTTCTCAGGAATGCCAGGTTTAATTCATACTGTGTGTATGGGGGTGATTTATTCCTCTATTAAAATTCTGAGAGAATTTATTGATAAATGAAAATCACATATTCCTACCTGAAACTGACACAATACTTTGTTTTATCATTCATTTTATATATCTTACTTTTCTGTTTCGATGTATCATTTTGAAAATTTCTTATAACTGACGTCACTGTTTTATGATATACAAGATCAGTTTAGTCAAAACAATTCTTTAATACATGCTCTATCAGTATCTCGATGCATTGTGAAGCCTCAATCTGATTGTTGAGGGATTGGGTCAGAAACAATTCTTTCACTTATGCACCTACATTGTTTACATTATATTTATTGTTTATCTAGTTGAAGTCTCATTCCCACACAGTACTATTTAAATAAATGTAGTAGCCAATTAAATGAGCAACTATCGGATACTTACTATTGTTAAGAATTAAATCACGAGCAAGCTTTGACAAGTCTTAACCGCGACCAGAAATGTCCAGAGAGTAATAGTTAACAATTTACAATCCATTTACTATAATTACATACTATTTATGCTATAGTCTACATTAAGCTTTGTCAAATTGGCAGCCTTAAAGGATTCATTAGAAATTTGTCAAAATAATATTTTTGCTGTTTGACTTCTCAGCTTGGCTGGGATATTGTAAACAAAACAAAAATCCTTGACAAGGAGAATTGTATTTATATACTGTATAATCCGGATTATGCAACCATGAGTAATTGAGAGTTTGTCATGCATAGAAAACACATGCACTTATGAAATGAGTGATCACTAGTGATCATCATGCCACACCACCATGATATACTGTACAAGACAAGCAACATATACGAGTATGTAGTCTACTTGGAGGGAGAGATAAATAAACACATTTCCTCATTATACACTATGATTCATGCAAAAGTATCATAAGCTAATTGATTGTGATGCATAAATGCTTACCTTCTTATGCACTCAACACATTCCAGTTTTTTATATGAGGGACTCCAGGAAATTATACCACTTTACATGAGACTAGATGGATTACAAAAAGATCAGAAAGAGTAACATTTAGTTTCAGCTATATACTATGGGCATCTAGTTAAATTACAGTTAATAATACTTCAAAATAACTTAACACAGTCCAGAAAGCACTGAAAGCAACCTCGGTATAACATTTTGAATTCCAGAAACTGATATGCCAGTTTTTTAATGTATTTTCTTGCCTTCAGTTCCTCGCAGAGACGTGGATAGATTTAATGACACATTGGCAAATAACCACAATAATTCAGTTCCACTTATTTCTAAAACATTCTGCATTATTAGTTCTAATAAAATAATTACTTTTCAGTCGGTCAACACAGTAATGTTCCCAATTATTTGGGCAGGAAATCACAATTTTTTTCACACGTACTAATCTGGAAAAATGTCATTGATTTATTATACAATTTTCTAACTAAGGGGTTAATTCTATAATGATCCAATAATCTTGGTTCATTGAAACATCTCACAAGTGGAAAACAGGTCTCTTCTAAGAATGAATGATAGATCTTGATTTCTAAAAAATATTTCTGTTTGAATCGCAGGTAGTAGACATAACATACTTTCTTGTTTTACTCCTACAGCTTCGAGTCTTTAAACTGGCAAAATCTTGGCCAACGTTGAACTTGCTCATCTCCATCATGGGCAGAACGGTGGGGGCCTTAGGAAACCTGACCTTTGTGTTGTGTATCATCATCTTCATCTTTGCCGTTATGGGTATGCAGCTCTTCGGAAAGAACTACACAGGTGCGCATTGTTATAGAGATAATAATTACTCATGCTCTAATAGTATCATCATTATTTTAGTTGTAAGAATATAGTTGGGATCATCAGTCTACTAACAAGTATGATACAATTAAGTAGCCTACCCAGTGGCGTAACGAGTCAGATAAGGACTCGCCTGTGAAAACCTAGGCTCTTTGAGAATATTTAAAACTTATCAATAACAAATTTAGTTGCAACTATTTGAAGTACAAGTTAAATGTAATATAGTTCCATGTTATATAAATCATAGATTATTGTAAGACTATAAAAAATTAAATAAGAATTAAAAAAAATGAAATATATTATGTAAGGATTCCAATTCAGTATCAATAAGCACAATCTATCTGCTGCTTGTAGTTAGAACTTGACTGTACACACGTTGAACTCTCAAGAAACTGGACCATTTCGCATGCTATTGTGTTGCAAAGATACTGATGATTTTACTGATATCAATGCTTCTAACTCTCTCACATTCAGTACTTAGCAGGCTGAATTACTGAGTCTGCCTTGTGTCATACCATCTTGTAGATGGTTCTTAATAAGTTTCAGCTTCAATCATTTGGTCAAAGAAACTGCAACAGGTAGAGTTAGAAATTGATAAATAACCATGCATTAGTCGTAAATGCTAGAAGCTACATTTTAATTCTCTATTATTAGTAGCTTTGTTGAGTAAGCTACAAAGGTTTGGTGATTTCCTTTCTTAGAGCATTTCTGAACTTACTACTTGGTCTGGGAATTCACTGTATAAATCTTCCTCATTTTCATTTTGAAGAATCACTACTGCATTATGACTATCTTTGTCGGAAGCAGAATTTAGAAATTTGTGGGAAATAATTTTGAAGTAATGGTTAGCATTTTGTCAACCCTTAAATCTGCCTTTTAACTCAACTACAATAATTTCCAAACAGCTACCATATTAAAACCGTGGTTCTGAAAAACATTTAAAAAATCTACCAACTAGCTTATTTGTTTTCACACAAAATACCACAATTCATCAACATGTTTTATCAGTTTTCAAATTATTTTATTTTCAAACAAATAGTATTGATATGCCCCAATGCTTTACCGAAGATGTGCCTGTTGACATTGCTTCTACAATATTATTTCTGTTACAAGATATTATCTTCTGAATAATAGAATGCTTTATCTGTAATTGCATGATATTTGATGCAATGTTGTGCATTCCAGAACCTTTGTTTACAGCACTATTTGAAAAATGAAATCAAATTCAAATATTAGGTTTTCAAAACCAACAGCTAGTTCTCTTTCTTCCCTACATCGACATAAACATAAAACAGGGATTTAATAAATTGGTAACTCCAAGAGTTTTTTTTGAAGGCATAGAAAGATTCCAAATGTTCCCATCTTTTAATACTCTGACTGAAGAAAAGATATAACATTTCTACTGTGTAATAAAAGGGCCTAACTTCTTGAATTCCACATCTATCTATATATATAAAGCTCAATGTTTGTCTGTCTGTCTGTCTGTCTGTTATGTATACAAATCCACACCGTTTCACCGATCTGAACCAAAATTTGTATACTTACCCTTCGGAACCCTGCGGGTAACCCTGTCCACTTGAAATTTCCGACAGACCACCCCATTCCCTGCATTTAGGCCCTTTGTCCCAAATCTACACCGTTTCACCGATCTCAACCAAAATTTGTATACTTACCCTATGTAACCCTGTGAATAACACTGTCCACTTAAAATTTCGGACAGACAACCCCATTTCCTGCATTTAGGCCCTTTGGCAAACATCTACACCGTTTGACCGATCCGAACCAAAATTTGTATACTTACCCTTTGCAACCCTGCGGGTAACCCTGTCCACTTGAAATTTCGGACAGACCACCCCATTCTCTGCATTTAGGCCCTTTGACCCAAATCTACACCGTTTCACCGATCAGAACCAAAATTTGTATACTTACCCGTTGGTACCCTGCGAGTAACACTGTTTGCTTAAAATTGCGGACAGACCACTCCATTCCCTGCATTTAGGCCCCTTGGCTCAAATCTACACCGTTTCACCGATCTGAACCAAAATGTGTATACTTAACCTTTGTAACTCTGTGAATATCACTGTCCACCTAAAATTTCGGACAGACCACCCCATTTCCTGCATTTAGGCCCTTTGGCAAAAATCTATATCGTTTCACCGATCCGGACCAAAATTTGTATACTTACCCTTTCAAACCCTGCGGGTAACCCTGTCCACTTGAAATTGCGGACAGATTACCCCATTACCTGCATTTAGGCCCTTTGGCACAAATCTACACCGTTTCACCGTTCAGAACCAAAATTTGTATACTTACCCTTTTGTACCCTGCGAGTAACATTGTCTGCTTGAAATTGCGGACAGACCACTCCATTCCCGGAAAGAGGACAGGGTCCGTCCCAAAGGCAATGGAAACAAGGGGTAAAACCGGACCCGCTCAGGAAACCCTCAGGGTTGCCAGCTCCCGAACTCACCAGCCATGAGCCCTGTAGCACTATCCAGGGTGCACCAGAAGTGGTGGGGCTACACACACCCTGCCTCCTTGAGGGTCTTGAGCAGAAGACATGAGATATTAAGAAAAGAAAAAGAAGGCTGACACCTCGAAGAATGAGGCTATCAGGAATGATTAGACAAGGGCCAATTAAGGCAGGAAAGTGAAAGAGTCGCTAGGCCTCGGATACCCTGATACCATCGGGGTCGGAAGAGAACAAGAGTTTGACCAAGGGAGGCTGACAGGAAAAAGAACTGAAAGGAGCCCGGCACCAGTAGGTAGAAGCAATACCGGACTTAGCTGGGGTCCCGTGGTCACAAACCCACGTCCCACAAGTTGAGAGACCCTGGTGCGTGGAGGGGGGAGGAGGGGGCCAGGTGTGAGAATAGCTTGCTGATTCATCGCGAGTTGACATGAAAGGAATGTCCAGACCCCGCCGTGTTACCTGGTATTGCTGACTATACTGATGTTCATACAGGGTCTTTGCTCAAACCACCGTAGTGTTACGAAAGAATGAGTGATTCACCGGTCAATGTGAATAGGACCGGGAACCCCCCCCCCCCCCCTCCCCGAACGTCTGTCATCATATATCGTCATCATCTGCGATTCGTGCAGCTTGGACCCGAGCAGTACTCGAAAAGCTATTTCACTACACGCACCGAGTATAGGCCTAAGCCAGAAAATAACGTTCAGACTTTGGAAGACAACGAAGGTAGAAATCTGAATTGCCTATATCAGATTTAAAATTACACCATGTTCGTTTAGTAGTCATTTTTCATTTCCTTATTATTATCATCATAAGGGCAAATGACCCAGATATTACGCCCATTATACCACTAATCACCACTCACAATAAGTCTTCATCGCCTGTGAATTTTGAAATATTTCTTTCTATCACGGTAGTTTGTAAGTTTGTCGTGTCAATTCAACAGTAGTTTCCATTATCATACTCATCAAAAGGGCAAATAGCCTAAATGTTACGTCCATTATACTACTAACACCACAGTCTTCATCGCCTGTGATTTTAAAATGTGTATTTCCATTAGTTTGTAAATTTGATATACCCGTTCAGTAGTAGTCGTCTTCATTATCATCCTCATCAAAAGGACAAATGACCTAGATGTTACGTCCATTATACTACTAAGCAACACCAGAGCCTACCTAGCCTGTGATTTTAAAAATATGTATTTGCATTAATTTGTAAGTTTGATATACCCGTTCAGTAGTAGTCGTCTACATTATCATCCTCATCAAAAGGGCAAATGACCTAGATGTTACGTCCATTATACTACTAAGCAACACCAGAGTCTACTTAGCTTGTGATTTTAAAAATATGTAATTGCATTAATTTGTAAGGTTGATATACCCTTTCAGTAGAAGTCGTCTTCATTATCGACCTCATCAAAAGGACAAATAACCTAGATGTTACGTCCATTATACTACTAAGCAACACCAGAGCCTACCTAGCCTGTGATTTTAAAAATATGTATTTGCATTAAATTGTAAGTTTGATATACCCGTTCAGTAGTAGTCGTCTACATTATCATCCTCATCAAAAGGGCAAATGACCTAGATGTTACGTCCATTATACTACTAAGCAACACCAGAGTCTACTTAGCCTGTGATTTTAAAAATATGTAATTGCATTAATTTGTAAGGTTGATATACCCTTTCAGTAGAAGTCGTCTTCATTATCGTCCTCATCAAAAGGGCAAATGACCTAGATGTTACGCCCATTATACTACTAGGCAACACCACAGTCTTCCTCGCCGGTGATTTAAAAATATGTATTTCTATTAGAGTGTAAGTTTATTATACCCGTTCAATAGCAGTCGTCGTCAGTATCATCTTCATCAATGACGTTGAGTGTTAAGGAGACTGAATAATATTATCATCATTCCACCGGGCGAAGCCGGGTACTACTGCTAGTATATATATAAAGCACAAAGTTTGTCTGTCTGTCTGTCTGTCTGTCTGTCTGTTATGTATACAAATCTACACCGTTTCACCGATCTGAACCAAAATTTGTATACTTACCCTTTGGAACCCTGCGGGTAACCCTGTCAACATTAAATTTCGGACAGACCACCCCATGCCCTGCATTTAGGCCCTTTTGCACAAATCTACACCGTTTCACCAATCTGAACCAAAAGTTGTATATTTAACCTTTGGAACCCTGCGAGTAACACTGTCCACTTGAAATTTCGGACAGACCACCCCATTCCCTGCATTTAGGCCCTTTGGTCCAAATCCACACCGTTTCACCGATCTTAACCAAAATTTGTATATTTACCCTTTGGAACCCTGCGAGTAACACTGACCACTTAAAATTTCGGACAGACCACCCCATTCCCTGCATTTAGGCCCTTTGGTCCAAATCTACACCGTTTCACCGATCAGAACCAAAATTCGTATTCTTACCCTTTGGTGCCCTGCGAGTAACACTGTCTGCTTGAAATTTCGGACAGACCACGCCATTCCCTGCATTTAGGCCCTTTTTGCACAAATCTACACCGTTTCACCGATCTGAACCAAAATGTGTATACTTTCCCTTTGGAACACTGCGAGTAACACTGTCTGCTTGAAATTGGGGACAGACCACTCAATTCCCTGCATTTAGGCCCTTTGGCCCAAATCTACATCGTTCCACCGATCTCAACCAAAATTTGTATATTTACCCTTTGGAACACTGCGACTAACACTGTCTGCTTGAAATTGCGGAGAGGCTACTCCATCCCCTTCATTTAGGCCCTTTGCCACAAATCTGCACCGTTTCACCGATCTGAACCAAACTTTGTATACTTACCCTTTGGAACCCTGCGAGTAACACTGTCCACTTAAAATTTCGGACAGACCACCCCATTCCCTGCATTTAGGCACTTTGGCACACATCTACACCGTTTCACCGATCAGAACCAATATTCGGAAACATACCCTTTGGTACCCAGCGAGTAACACTGTCTGCTTGAAATTGCGGACAGACCACTCCATTCCCTGCATTTAGGCCCTTTGTCCCAAATCTACACCGTTTCACCGATCTCGACCAAAATTTGTATATTTACCCTTTGGAACACTGCGACTAACACTGTCTGCTTGAAATTGCGGCGAGGCCACTCCATCCCTTGCATTTAGGCTGTTTGGCACAAATCTACACCGTTTCACTGATCTGACACCAATTTTATAGACTTACCCGTAGAACCCGACAAGTAACACTGTTCACTTTAAATTTCGGACAGACCACACTATTCCCTGCTTTTTGGCCCTTTGGCAGAAAACTACACCGTTTCACCGATCTCAACCAGATTTTACGTAATTACCCTTTGGAACTCGACGAGTAACACTGTCCACTCGAAATTTCGGACAGACCACTCCATTTCACGCATTTAGGCCCTTTGGCACAAATCTACATCGTTCACCGATCGAAAACAAAATGTGTATACTTACCCTTTGGAACCCCTATCACTCCATTCCCTGCATGTAGCTCAGGAATTCCTCGGGGTTGCCAGCTTCCTAACTCACCAGTCATGAGCCCTTGAGGGTGTACCAGAAGTGGTGGGTCTACACACACCCTGCCTCTTTGAGGGCCTTGAGCAGAAGACAGGAGATATTATGAAAAGGAAAAGAAGGCAGACCCCTCGAAGAATGAGGGTATCAGGAAAGATGAGAGGAAGCCAATTAAGGCGGGAAATTGAAAGACTCCCTAGCCCTCGGATACCCTAATACAGTCTGGGTCGGAAGAGAACAAGAGTTGACCGAGGGAGGCCGACAGGAAAGATAACTGAAATGAGTCCGGCACCCGGAAGTAGAAGCGATGCCAGACTCAGCTGGGGTTCCGTGGTCGCCAACCCTCGTCCCACAAGTTGTGAGACCCTGGGGGGGTCAGTTGTGAGAATAGCTTGCTGATTCATCGCGAGGTGACTTGAGTGTACTTTCCAGAGCCCGCCGTGTTATCTCCTGCTGTCTATGCTGATGCCAGCACAGGGCCGTTGCGAAACAGTGAGTGATTCCCGGTCAATCTGTATAGGACGGGGAACCCCGAACGTGTGTCACCATATTTCGTCATCATCTGCGATCATCTCAGGTTCGTGCAGCTTGGACCTATATTCTTTGTATTTGCCGAGCAGTACGCTCTTTCACTAGACGCATCCAGTACAGGCCTAAGCCAGAAAATAAGGTTAAGACTTTGGAAGACATCGAAGCTAGACACCTGAATTACCTATATCAGTTTTTAAATAACACCATGTTCGTTTAGTAGTCATTTTTTCATTAACTTATTATTATCATCATAAGTGCAAATGACCTAGATGTTACGCGCATCATACCAATAATCACCGCCGCATAAAGTCTTTCTCGATTGTGATTTTTAAAATATTTTTTTTTGGTTGGTTGGTTCTTAAGTTTAGGGGCTGCGACAACGCGGTCATGTAGCCCCGTGTACTTTGGGTGTGTGTAGAATCTGTCTGATAACCAGTATAAATTGTGATGACTGTATTAGTGTGTGTTATCTGTTTTTTAATTTAAGTACAAACTGCAACTTAGAATTCTTCAAATAGTTCGTACTTTTGCCGCCAAGCGCCACCGTCAACGACTACTAGGCCAAGTTCGGAACTTAGCTACTAGACGCCACTGCAGTCGGCTCTTGGCAACGGACGTAGACATCTATGAGCGTTGTTTACCTATCCAATTTAGCTTCACACAGGTGTAATTAGTGGAAGGTTCTTTAACATGCCATAAATCTGACATGGGACCGCCGGCTTTACTTCCCCTCCGAAGAAAGGCATACTGACGGATTTTAACGCTCTTAAAATATCCGACGGCTTCGGCCGGGTTTGAACCCGCTATCTTGGGCATAGAAGCTCAGCATGCTACCAAATACGCCACCGAAGCCGCCATATAGTTATTTTTATTACAGTACATTGTGTACATTATACGTTGAAGTGTCAATTCAATACCGGTAGTAGTTTCCCTTATCATCCTCATCATAAGAGCAAATGACCTACAGTAGATGTTACGCCCATTACACCATTAATCACCACCCACAATAAGTCTTCCTCGCCTGTGAATTTTGAAATATGTATTTCTATTACGGTAGTTTGTAAGTTTGACGTGTCAATTCAACAGTAGTTTTTATTATAATCCTTATCAAAAGGGCAAATGACCTAGATATTACTCCCTCATTGTCTTTGGGGGCAAATGACTTAGATTTTAAGTCCATTATATTTCTAAGGAGACCTTAAAACATTATCATCATTCCACCGGGCGAAGCCGGGTACTACTGCTAGTGCTTAATATACTGGTACAACCATCATACTCCTGACCACAGCATTTAGTTAATAACAGTCCCTCTCGTTCTAATGCTCTGTTTATTTCCTTCTCTATTCCTAATGTGTGTTGATCTCTTATTTTGCAAAATTCTAGGAAGCTTTGATTAAGTAGGAAAACATGATTAACACTGCTTGAAAGAGATGTCTTAAACGTTCCTAAGAACAAATTTGGAATACCTGTAAACCATTTTCTGACTTCGTTTTCTTAAGTTTGGGTGTCATAGATGTACATACAGGAAACTGATAAGGGATTCATCTTCTTCTTGTCCTTCTTCTCCTCCTTAGCGTTATTTCCTGTCAGGTGATGGGGTTCAACATTGTACATCTCACCCTCCATGCAACATAGTCTGCTGCATTGGTGGGACGGACGTCTACCACTTGCATATTGTCCCCCAGTAAATTCATATTTTCCTGGGTCGTTCTAAGGGTCACTTATCCATCTGGATTAAGCACAAGTATCCATTTCTCAATCAAATCTAAATCAGCTCTAGCCAAGAGGCCAATCCACCAAATCCTCTCTTCTGTCAACTTCTCTGTTACTGGGGCTCTTGAAGTGTGTTCCAGACATCATTGTTCTTAACATGGTCTAGTCACGTCACTCTCCGTGCCCATCGTGGCATCCTCACCTCCATTGTGTGCAGCATCTTTTCAGGGCCTTTCATCATCGGCCAAAGATCTACCCGACAATCGTCTATCTAGTACTTAAAATCAAACCCTTTCTGGAGGGGGATACCTTCAACGATGATCGTGCCAGCGGTCTGAGTGTCACATTCCATGTATTTGCACTTCGACAGGTTGAGTGAGCCACAGCCCAAATTCTTGAAGTCTTGCCTTCCAGTGATTGGCTTATCGCTGGAGACTATTCCGGGTACTGTAGTGGATGAATAAACATTATAAATAACACATATTAAGATGATATAAAATAAGGAATGTTTTGAAGACATACCGTACAGTATATGATTATAAGGTGGCTTATAGATACTGTTACAAAGATAAACTGATTACCATTTCTAAATTTGTGTCCAATTGTTGCTTTCCAGATAATGTGGATCGATTTCTGGACGGAGATTTACCAAGATGGAATTTCACAGACTTCATGCACTCCTTCATGATTGTGTTCAGAGTTTTATGTGGAGAGTGGATCGAGTCAATGTGGGACTGCATGCTTGTAGGGGACTGGTCCTGTATACCATTCTTCCTGGCAACGGTGGTTATTGGAAACTTGGTTGTAAGTATCTGGAAAGAAAAAAGAGAACGTTGTAGAATATTGCATGACTTACAACAACAACAACAACATCAACAACAACAACAACAACAACAACAACAATGACAAGCACATACTGTATGTATGGTATGGAATACGAGATATTTGATTTCAAGCAGCAAGGATAGTCACATTTCCCTTGGAATATGAGAATGAATAAAGTGTCATTTAAACTCCATCTTCAATAAAATTGAAATTTAAATCTAATTGAAAACTAAACTAATTGTTACTGAATATGAGTGAAAATTCACTATAACCTAAATTAGATCTAGGGGATAATACAAATCATGAAGTATTGCCTGGATCTATTTTAAAATAAATGGAAGCATTTCAGTCAGTGAATTTGTTAAATCAGGATGCTTAGTTTCCTTCAACATGTTCATATATTTTTAAAATTTATTTGCTAAAGAGAATACAAAATCCTTTTACCTTAAATTTGTTTTCAATCACCAGATTTGCCTCATATTTATTAAAAACGAACTGTAAACTATGCACACTGAAAGAAAAATAATACTTTCATAAAATTTCATTTTGTATAACCAATCTGTGTGTTTTGTGCACATGCAGTGCCTGGACTTTTGCATACAGTATACTGTACATTTGTGAATTTCTACACATTCTTTTGTGAATTGATGTATATCTAGAGATTTTTTGGACCCTCTTTAAGGGACCCTGTGACTATGAATGTAATGGGGACTAGCCCAGGTATCAGAATTTGTGGATGGGATTAAAAATAGCTGGATTTGTGTATATACAATAATTAAACTAAAAGGATCAAAGTAATTAATTCAATCTGATTGATATTTTTAAATACTGAGCTGTGAGATTTTCTTATCATCTTTGGGAGTCTATGATCACTTTCCTCTTCTTCTCTCTCCTCCTCCTCATCTTGTCAGTTGAGTTGTACTATGTTGGTTGGTGTTACCAGTATTCTATGTAAAGCTTCCTCCTAAATAGTTTAATTTGTTGGGGATTGATGAGGGTCTTCAAGGTACCATGCATTGAAATAACCCTTCTTCATTGCTAAACATTATCCTTCTCTCTAATGTGATTGTGAATGCTGTGCACATATACTGATATACACATTTTCTGTTGTAGGTATTGAACCTCTTCTTGGCCTTGTTGCTGAGTAACTTTGGTTCTTCCAATTTGGCAGCTCCTTCTGCTGATAATGATACAAACAAGATTGCCGAGGCATTCGATCGAATATCACGCTTCATTAACTGGATAAAACGTACAATGCTAACCGTGGCAAAGATGATGCGTGCCAAACTAACCAATCAGATTTCCGATCAGACGCCAGGTGAGGGACCCTCCTCCAGTTGGAAAGAAGGTTTATATCCAATCAGATCGCTTGTCCTTGTGCGTGTGTGGATGTGCTGCTCAGTGTTGACTCAAAATTTAATTTATGTAGTATAGTTCCTTTTTTTTCTTGTTTTGTGTTTCTTGGATTGATTGTTCCTGTTGTTTTGTTTACTCACCTGCAATGTTCAGAAAAGTACATTGTTTCTACTGCAAACCTACCTGGTTCACCATTTCTTCAGATTTTTGCCCTAAGTTCATTTTATAGGGAAGGTGTAGACAGATGTTGGCAAAATGTATTTATTTTCAATGAAGAATTTCAGCTGTTATATTCATTCGTAATTTTAAAATACTTTCCCATTCCTCTTCTTTTATTGTAATTTCTGATTTTTCTTCATATCAATTGGGAGATAATATCTTCTGTAGTACATTTTCCAATACATACAATCATTTTATTTGCTGAGAGCAGTTCTTTTAAGAAAAGCCTCCTGTATGATTGTACTGTAAGATATGAAGCATTAAATATGATAGAAATGTAGTATAGCAGGTGTTTTGGTGTTGAGATATGCACGAGAATTTTAATAAAATGCAAAATGCAATGAAACTTTTAGAATTAATAGTTCTCTTCCTTTACATTTTATAAATATCTTGACTGAGAGCAAGATAGTGAAATATCCTTTGATGAGCTAGCATTCAGAGTAAAAATTCCTTTTTTCTCCATGATTATTTATAGGTGTATTGCCATGTAGTTGCGTAAATTATCAATGTTTTGCTCCAAACACAAAAAGAAACTCCCCCTTTCACATTACTGGTACTGATTATAAATAATAGGCTAATCTCAATATTTTAAAAATTCCAACCGCCTTCTCATAATTACAGTATGTAAAATTAAATACGAAAATTTGAAGAATTGGAGAATATATGAGAAATAATTTGAGGTAATAGCTTTGATGTACTTTTCATCTACATATAAACATAATTTCATACTATGTTCAAGCAACATCTAGAATCAATATTTAGAAAAATAATCTGAACATGCAGTGGGTATTGTGCATGGATTTCTTGGATGTTCTTAACACACACTTATTAGAGTTGATGGTCACAATACTGTGGGCACATAACCACTTTCTGTAAGGTAAATAGAAGTAAACATACTTTCTTTTTTAGTTGTCACTGTATATATTTCTCACACATTATTGTATTGGATGCACAGGTTTTTACAGTGCAGATTACTTCAAATTTGTTTTAAATTCATTTTGTATATGTATTTTGTGTATATCCATTTGTGCTATAGAGTAAGTTTTTAGACGATTCATTATCTCACTTTGCAAGCATACAATACACTACCGGTACCGGTATTTGAGAAACTAAGGTTCAGAAGTTTACATTATTTTAATAATGTTATCTAATTCTCTTTCATTAATACTGCAATTTATGTAGATCAGTTTCACATTCTGTAAATGGTATTTTAAACAAGGACTTGAAAAGAACTTACAAATCCATATGGCATTTGAGCAGTGAACATTAAATTTAATAATGTTTCTAATACCACTCCTCTCCAAGTTACATGGAATGATTAGACCTATGACAGGTTTCTTTCAAAATATGTTTATATTCTTTCTTAATTTTCTTTCCCATGTGATGAAGTTATCTTGAAGTTCTAACTTATGCTAGAAAATCCTCCTAGATTTTTTTCTGGAGTACCAGTATGGGAAAATACGAGAAGAAACTTCCCCTTTCTCATTACTGCTTCTGCACCTTCTTTGATTGTATTTGAGAGAACATATCTGCAGTATATTCTAATAGTACCAGTATACCAAGGGCATTTCCAGGATTCTTTCTTTTAGGGAGGTTCTCTTTCAAGACTGAGGAATAAGCTACAATAAGCTGACACTTAAGGCAAGCTAGATGGATATTCCTATAGTATAAAGATATGAAATTCATCTGTCTGTGTTTGTATTTTGATGGAAAATCAACTTACGTTTTCGACTCATATTAAGATGATAAGGTCCAATACACTGTATAAATTTTGTCTTCAGGCTACCTGTGTGCTAACTTATCAATTAAGAATATTTTAAGGACCGGTATTTTGATGAATCTCTGTATTTATACCAAGAGAAGACTTGATTGAAGTTTATGGTACGGTACATTCAGTTTCAAAATTTGAACTGTGTGTTTTGAGGAATCTTAATGCATCGAAATTGAGGTTAGGAAGAAATGTTTCTGAACGAATACCGTTAAACCATTAATTTACAGTAACTTTTCATCGTATAGGTACTTATTTTAGGTTTTCCTAGACATGGAAAGAATGCAATTAATTCTACTATTTGTCTGTTTGCTATTTTGATGGCATAAATTTTATTTTGACAGCCTTAAGTAGTTTTTAGGTCATTTTTGTTACCTATACCTGTTGGATGGCTGATCGAATTTAAGTGGAGTTCCGTATGTGTGCTCCATTCTGACCAACTTGAGGTTTAAAGACGTGATAAAGTTAGGCCCTTAGTAGTGAGACGCTCGAGTATTTTTGGGGCGTGATGGTGCAGGATTAAGCTGGTTGCCTCTCACCAAGGTGCGTTCGATTCCCAGTCAATGTATGTGAGATTTTCGAAGTGAAATATTATGTCCCGTGGTTCGGATTCCACGCAAAATGGAGGGCCCGTGGTTCATGATCGCGAGATTAACAGTCACGTAAAACTACAAGCTTCCTTTGCTCCAGGATGTTTTAGTCTTCATTACTTTGACTAGTTTGAAGTGGCTCTCCATGTCCCTCCCTCTCATGAGCTAATCATTCCATCTTTACATAGCTACCATACTCTACATTCAAAGTACGGTAATCTGTTTAACATTCTAACCTCGGTCTACCCCTACAGTCTGTCCTTCCATAACTAAGTTTGCTATTCCTGGGTGCATTGTCTGTGCCCTACCAATATATCTCTCATGTAGGGCCTACTGTCTGGATAGAATATAGTTTACTTTTTTGATTAGTAAAGAATTTATGCATTTGGCCCACTCATGGTGTAGTGGGCCTTGGCTGTCACCCTGAGGTATGAGTTTGAATCCCAGCTCCACCAAGAAATCTAATTCTTATCTGAGGAATGGAATGGGGTACACTTAGCCTCATGAGGCAAAACTGAGAAGAGGTGGGTTTGATTACCTCCTCAACCATCCTAGAAATAGTTTTTTGTGGTTTCCCGCTTCTACCCCAGGCAAATGGAGGGATGTTTCCTAACTTAAGGCCATGGTTGTCTCCTTTCCCATCCTTACTTCAATTACAATTTGCAACTACAGACACCACAATAACACAGGTCATCAGACAAATTCTACATACACCCAAATGCACAGGGCTGAAATGATCACCCTGTAAAAACCCCTAAAAGGAAATAACAACTTTCATGCATTTGGTTTCCTTAGACATTGATATATCACTGCTACCTAATCAACATAATTTTGAGGTTATGGCGAAGGAGTGCGATATTTTTCCACAAAACAAAGATTTGCACAAAACATGAAATAACTCAAAAATTAGGGATTCTACAGCCATGAGTGGTTAAGATAAGACAATCCAAACATTCTGTGTTTAGCCCATGTACACAGAAAAAATCATCAAAATTTTCTTTCTAAGTTACCGGTACATATCTTGGCATTTGAAAAATCAAAATGCCTTAAAAGTCATCTTATTAACAGAGACAGAAAATACAACTCAGCCCAGAAGTAATTATTATTTGAATCACTTTTCTGTCAGTCAACACGAGTGTTTTATTAAGTGTAGCCTATAAATAATTCATTTAGGCTACCATTTATTTCAGGCATCAGGAAATTCATTGTTACTCCACGCCCAATCTAATTGGATACCAGAACACTCGTGTTGACCGACTGTGAAGCGATTCTTAGAGGCTTACGGTTCAAAAATCCACCTCATCCATTTTGGCAAATTTCTCAGGAGACGAAAGATACGTTTCTTGTTCAACTTCAGTAAAATTAATGTATTTATTTATGTTTCTTATATCGAGATATATGCCTTTATTCACATACCGCGATCTGCATACAACTCATGACATACGGTACACGGAAGATATTAACAAATTAAGATTGGATAAGGCGAGTTTTTGAACCCAACATTGGATAATGAGAGTTCTGGAACTGCCATGGTAGATTAAGGGCCGATTTTGGAAACATACTATATCTTTGTAAAGAACCGGTAATGATTACTTTCGCCATAAAGTGATATTATAATCGAAATTCTTTTATCGTTTATGCTCTTTTAAGTCATAAAATATGTTAGAATTGAAGAAATGTTTATCCAGAAAATAAGTAATGCGCTGGTTTCTCCTTCACACTCTGAAATCAATGTCTTCTTCAATACCGAAATCAATATCCTCTTCGTCCTGTTGTTCATTGCAATCTTCATTCTCTGTATGACCCCTTTTCATGAGACAGGAATACAAGGCGAAGTACTTTGCCACGCTTTGTCATACCGTTTGGAGAACAGTTTGTCAATATCCTTTAGTTTTTCTGGTTTTAGTGGGATACCTATAGGTAGAGTACGTAAGGTAATGTTCTCAGTTTTATGATTGTTCTTCAAGAGAGTTCGGAAGACACCAATGTCACATTTATAATTCGGCTCACACACCACGTTTTTACTCCAGCTCGATTCCGTTTTCCATTACTTCACAAAGATGACTGACTACTCTTTTACTGAAACTCGAAGCACCACTGTTATGTCTTAGAGAACGTGCGTGGAAAAAATTGGCGCGAAATAATAGGCAACAGTATTGCCACCTGTTTCAAAGAATACACACTTATACAGTGAACATAGAACTTCATAAATAGCGTGCTGACACATTCTCCATAGAGTATTCTTTGAGATACATTCCACTTTCGGTGCCACATATATGGATGAGCCGGATTTTGGAAACACAATCTTAGGATAAAGCGGGTTTTGGAATCGACACCTGAATTCGTGTTACATTTACATTGGATAAGGCGGGTTTAGGAACTATTTTCTTCTTGATAAAGATGCTAAATCATCATATAAGCTATGGAGATGAGCGAAAAACTCAATTTTCCTAAAAAACTGGATAAGGCGGATTTTGGAACCGTGCGTCTCGTAGACAACACTGAAGAATGGCTCCTAATATGTCAATGCCTAGACGTAACACGACAGTACAACAATCATTACAACAAATAACTAGGTACAAGTTGTCCGGGCTTGTACGCTGTGGTCCTGTATAAGTATAAGGTAAGTCAGACGTCTAATATTGATTAAAATCACATCGATTTAACTATTCATCGACTGGCTGCGTGGCACAACGGTAACGTTCTCGCCTGCTGTGCCCAAGGTTGCAGGATCGAATCCTGGCGCAGTCACTTGCCATTTGAAGGTGCGCAAATGCGAGGGAGCCATGTCAGTAGATTTACTGACACGCTAATGATCCCCTTCGGGGCACAATTCCGGCACCCCGGAGTCTCTAAAAGCCGCAGTAGTTAAAAGGGACGCAAAACCAATAACATTATGCATCTAGTCAAAATATAATCTTTGTCCTTTATGTTTTCCCAGACAAAGAGGGGGGGGGGAATTATTTTGGACGTTCACTTAGGGGGGATAAATTACGAATTGGTACGTGTTGTAATGGGGGAGGGAGGTTCGCTTTAAAATTTTATGGCACTTTTGCGAACACATTTTATGGATAATAATAATAATAATTATTATTATTTTATGGATGATCCCCTGTATCTCTCTTGAATTAGGCGAGTGGTTTAAAACTTGCGGTTCTTTCGTTCTATCCAGGGAAAATCTGCATAACAATTGAGAAAACGAATTTAGAACATTGCACATCATGACGAATCTTCCCGCAGCACTCATATAACTTGACGAGGGATTAGAAAATGTTTCAAAACACTTTATTACTGAACATTCTATATAGAATTACATACAAGTTAAACACTAAGGATAAAAGTTGAGACACAGACTTATCATGTCAGGAACAGTCAGCAGCGTGATATGGTAGATATTTCCTTGCTTTGGGCATGAAGCAAAGATCCTAGCACGTAAAAGAAAACGATTTGTTGTTGATTCATTTTAGGGGCTTTGTGACATCGTGTACTTGGGTGAGTGTGTGTAGAATTTGTCTGATAACCTGTGTTATTTTGATGGCTGTATTAGTGTGTATAGTTGTAATTCAGATGAGGATTGTGAAGAAGGTGGCCGTGGCCTTCAGTTAGGAACCATCCCGGTCTTATAGATGCGAGTTATGTAATAGGAATCTTGTACAGTAGGTATTTCTGCTGTAGATTGTAAAGATATCATTATTAAAGCATGATCAGACAGCATTGGTGTATCGCTTACTTTCCAGTCGTAAATAAATGGAAGAAGTGCAGGACTACAGACACTAACGTCTAAATAACTCTTGAGAGTTAGAGCGTATATAGCCTACGCGTATGTTGGTTTATCATGTTTGTTTAAGATAGTTAAATTATGTGCACTGCAAAAATCATAGAAAAATCTTGCACAAGCATCTTCAACGGGACTACCCCAGGAGCTATGTTTCGAATTAATATCACCTGTTATGAGCAAAGGTTTCCCTCTTAGGTCTTCACACACACGCTCCAAAAATATTAAATCCACGTTAATGTCCTGTTTGGAGTCGAAGTACACATTACATACGTAAAGTTCCCTGCAGTTAAAAGTTGTGCATACAACAACTCTGTTAGCAGAACAGTATTGCCCTAAACGGATGACGGTCTTAGATTTTGTAACTATAGCCGCACGAATTCGCTCTTCATGCATATTATTGCTTGAAGTATAAATATGAGTCGAGTCCGAGGCCAATAACTTTATTATTTCTGCTATTGGGCAAACAGAGAACTGTACTCCCATTATGGTCAAAATTTAAAAGCAGTTCTTGAGTTGCAACCAAAGATTTATGTAAATTTAGTTGGTAAACGAACAATTTATTCATAATTAATTTTCGATTTAATTGTATTAAATATTTTCTTATATATCGGGCAGTCGAATGATGTAGGAGGATGATGATAATCTACAGTTTCAGGTAGGTTTCACATAACGTTTCTGTGATTTTGAAATTTACATATTGTCGGAGAGAGATAATTAAGCTGGAAGGCATGATTGCATTGCTTTTGAAAATCGGGAACCTGGTGCTCTCAGAGAGCTCCTTATGCCCCTTTATTTAATGAATTTGCTGTTTTTGATATAGGTTTATTGGGTAGTTTTGTTTTTAATTTAATATAATATGTTGCATCTTGCTGATGCAGGTACGACAGCAGTGGATGCAACGTTTGTGTTTTAATTTGAATATATGGAATTAGATTATCTCTCCGCGCGTCGTCGCCATGGCTTTGCCCCTCAGTTCCTGGACATATGAGTCAAGGTAGACCGTCCATTCGCTGAGGGACATCTTGCTTCTTGGACATGTGTTGATATCATGTTTATCAGAACTCTGTGAGCAGCACTGCTGCTTTTCACAATTAGAGGAGAAATGCCCACATCCATGACACTTAAAACATCGAATAACCGAGACATAGCTTGCCACGGTGGGTGAGTGGATATCGTGTCGGTCTACTAACCCCAGAATGCAGGTTCGCTCCTGGCCGTGGTAAGTGATTTTTGAAAGGCGGCAAAAATACGATACGCATGTCATACGATGTTGGCATGTCAAATAACCCATTTGAATTCAGTAGGCCGAGTTCATAATGGCAAAATTAATCTCGGGAGTTTCCGCCAACACAAAGTTCCTCATTTCTCTACTAGAAAGCGCTATAGTGTTCAAGGAGGTTAGATATCTAACATCTAACCTCCTTGACTTTCATAGTCAAGGAACAACGAAATTCGACATGCAAGCTACCCTCTGGGTGTCAAATAACAAAGCTTGCACCTGGCACCCGAGGCCATACGATATTATTATTTTTACCGAGACATATTTGTTGGTAATGCTTGAGTAAGGTGTGATTTCGTTCGTGCTCCGCAAATTAATGTAACGCGTTAAGGAAAGTTCTGTTTTGGTGACTTCTTGTTGTGCTGCAGTTGGACTCTACGTGATAAAGTGCTTTAAGATACAAAAATCCAAAGTGGAAGTCGGGTATGTAAATTGATTTTAACATTTTAATATTCTTAACAACAACACAAGCCAAACGAACAATTGAATATTCACAGTGCGAGTGTCACCAACCTAACAAATAGAGAAGGAGCGCGATTGTCACAGTCCTTGTTCGAGATATCGATATCGATATGAGCACCAACGGCAAAATGGACGGAAAGAAGCGCGGCGTATCATCGGCCGGTGAGGGAACCAACACGACAGCAGTGCCATCTGTTGCCGACGTGTATGAACTCCTTCAAGCTACAAGCAAGGAAGTTGCTAGCCTCAAGAATCTACACAAAGACACGGAAAGAGAATTGAACAAATCCCTGGAATTCGCTCACCAGAAACTGGACGAGAATTACGAACTCATAAAAATTCAGTCTGAAAAACTGACCAACTGTCTACAAGTTATTGAAAAACTTAAAGAAGAGAACATGACGCTGAAAAAACGATTGCATGAAACCACGCTACAGTTGGATGACCTGGAGCAATACGGCAGGCGAAACACTTTAGAAATAGTAGGGGTCCCAGAAATGCCTAATGAGGACACGTTTGAAGTTATAAAGAAAGTAGGTATCGCTCTAGATATGAACATTGAACCAACAATGATTGACATTTGTCACCGCATCAGGAAACAACCGCACCAAACCAGCGCGGGGATTGTTGTGAAGTTTGTGCGGCGAACCGATAAAGAGCAGTTCTTGCAAAGGCGAAAAGTTAAACGCAATCTCAACTCCCTGATGGTAGGTTATGTTTCCAACGAACCAATTTATGTCAACCAAAGTCTAACATCGTACCGTAGGTCTATCTTAGGTCAGGCAAGAAAGCTCAAACGCGAAAAGAACTACGCATTTCTCTGGGTTGACAGATCTGGTACAATAAAATTGAGGAAGAAAGCTGAAGATAGACATGTCTACGAGCTGCGGACACCCGACGACCTTGAAAAACTGAGATAAACAAAATGACTGAGGACAAGTCTCTTAGGATTTACTATCAAAACGTCCGAGGACTGAATAGTAAAACACAAGAATATTACCTTAATACACTTAATTGTGAATATGATATAATTATAAATACAGAGACATGGCTTTCGGATAGTATGCAGGATGGTGAGCTATTTGATGATACTTTCACTCTACATAAAAGAAATAGGGAAGGAACTAAAAAGGGGGGCGGAGTTTTGATAGCTGTGAGAAAAGATATTGTTTCGAGTAACTGCCATTTTGATACCGGGGACTTAGAAGCATTGTGTGTTAAAGCAATAATTAGTGGAAAAAATCATTTTATCATTACTGTGTATTTCCCTCCGAACTCCAAACTAGAGTCTTATCTTGCATTCTTCAGTGCAATTGAAGAAAAATATTATCAAAACCATAATTTAATCATTGCAGGGGATTTCAATATTCCAACAATTTCAGGTACATGTTACGATTTTATTGCGGGTGGACCTTGCAGTCGAGTTCTTGCAAATTTTATGTCATTGTATAACTTGTCATCCCATAACAATATTCAAAACTCCAATCAAAGAACATTAGACCTTGTATTAACAAATATAAATAATACTATATCAGTTTTTAGGGATAGGGATCCGTTAGTACCAGAAGATGTTCACCATCCTGCACTAAGTTTAGTTATCAACTGCAATCGTATAGGAAGGGTAACAAATAGTACTACAAAAAAAGTATTTAATTTCAAGAAAGCAAATTTTTTAGGCCTGTATAGCTCGTTGCAAAATTCGGACTGGACCCCATTAAAACAATCTTGCAATGTTGAAGAAGCTGTTGGATATTTTTACAAAATATTCAACTCAGCTTTGGAGACAAATTGTCCTATAAAACATATTCAGACAAAAAGGAAGTATCCTTGTTGGTTTAATAAAGAAATTATTAATGCTTTAAAACTTAAAGATTATCACCGGAAAAGGATGATGTACAGTCAAACAAGTCTTGAATCTTACAAAGAGCTAAGAAAAAATCTTAAAACTATGATAAGCAGGAGTTACCGAAATTACATAAAACAGGTTCAGGAAAACTTAGGCGATAACCAAAAATATTTCTGGAATTTTATTAAAAATAAGAAAGGTGGCACAAATCAGAACAATCAAATAATGACATACAAAGGTAATCAGCTGAATAATTCAAAAGATATAGCAGATGGTTTCGCTGCATGTTTCCAAAGTATGTATTTGCCACAAGCTGCAAAATATGTCATTCAAGCAGAAGGAGCTGGTCCTAAAAGTTATTCTCCATTTTTGAATGATGTGACTGAAAATGAATACAAAATGGCTGCCAAACATCTAAAGCCCAAGCATTCAGTTGGTCCTGATGGTGTTCCGCCATATATAGTAAAGGGCTGTTCAGATGTGCTCAGAGAACCACTGTGTCTAATATTTAACCTGATACTGCGTACTCAAACTTATCCGTTATTATGGAAAACTACTAGGATCTGCCCAATTTTCAAATCTGGAGATAGAAACACAATAGAAAATTATAGGCCTGTGTCAATTGTATGTGCACCTGCAAAGATATTTGAATTTATTCTGTACAATAGAATATTTAGACACGTTCAGAACTACATAACGGATAAACAGCATGGATTCTTCCCTAATCGCTCGACCAGTACTAATTTAATTAATTTTGTGCAGTACGTAATTAATGCATTTCATGATCGTAGCCGTGTTGATTGTATCTTTACAGACTTCGCGAAAGCTTTCGATAGATTAAATCATGATGTTTTAATTAAAAAACTCTCTGATTTTGGCATCTGTGAACTGCTATTGAACTTGATTGCATCATATCTGAACGGTAGACGGCAATACGTTTTTTATAATCGGTATGAATCCTATGAATTCATAGCCAACTCCGGAGTTCCACAAGGATCAAATTTAGGCCCATTATTTTTTATAATATTCATCAATGATCTACCACAAAGAATAAAACATTCAGAATGTCAATTATATGCAGACGATTTTAAAATTTATAAAGTTATAAAAAATTTAGAAGACGCAGTAAAGTTACAAGAAGACATTGATCGTGTTTTTATCTGGAGCATTAAAAATCAGCTAGCACTGAATATAAACAAATGCTTTTACCTTAAATTTTCATCAGCAAAATGTACATCCGAATATACATACACAATTAATGGAACAAACTTAAAACCAGTTATGTCTATCAAGGACCTGGGAGTTATTTTAACACATAACATGTGTTTTAAGCAGCACATCTATTTCTGTGCCAATTCGGCATTCAAAACTCTGGGATTTGTTATTAGGACAACTAAAGAGTTTACGCGCATTAAAGCCGTCGATCATCTATTCAAAATCTTGGTCCGTAGCAAGTTAGAATATGCTTCAGTTATTTGGCATCCGTATTATAAATCACTGGAAGCGAGCCTCGAAAAAGTTCAAAAATGTTTTCTAAGGTACTTATATTACAAAGACAACAATATATCTGCATTTAAATCAAATAAATCATATACTCAACTACTGGATGAATTCAACTACACTAGCTTGGCAGCAAGGCGCGAAAACTTACAGCAGGTGTTTTTGTATAAAACAGTTAATGGAATGTTAGACAACAGTGGCTTCTTGCAGCAGATTCATTTCAATGCCAGAGCAGGAAATTTGCGAAATCGAGATCTCTTAGTTTGCAAAATACCAAAAACAGTATATTATAAAAATTCACCATTAGTAAGAATGTGTCTGGTGTACAACAAACTTGCCAAAATCAACAATAGTTTAGACTTTAGCTCTGCATTACCAGTATATATTAAGGTTTTAAGAGCTACAATTCTTACATTGTCAATGAGCAAATTGTAAATGTTAGCAACTACCGGTATGGAATGTAATCTGTAATTTTGTATTTATGTGTAAATATGCATAGTACTTATGTTATATCTGAGCTATAGTGTGACTTATGTACCATTGTCAAATATTCTTCTAAAACTTCTTTCCATTTTTGTTTGTAATATAGACCTAGTATGTAACTTTTTCGTTTGTTAAATCTGTAACTATTCAATATAGTGCTATGTACGCCTTCTGTAATTGGAGCCTAAGCTCTGTTGAAGGTATAAATAAATAAATAATATTCACGGAACTTACATCTGGTGTAACCTACATAGAGGTTCTCACAGATGTGTTCTCTTGTAAACTACATAGAGATTCTCACAGATGTGTATGGCTCGGAAGATAATAGGACTGACTTCGATTTCAGCCTATTGTGTTCTGCCATCTCTAGACCGTCACATGAATCAGTGATTACTTCCTTAACTACAGCATTCGGCTGTACGATACAATCAACGAGTTCATTCTGAGTCAAGTTAACTTTTAAATCATGAATTATAATGCGCGGATTCTTCTTACATGGAATACTAGCTTTCAGGTGAGGGTTACTAGTCTCTATAGCATTTTCCATTAAATTACATTTTTTCGTTCCTAAGTTCTACAATTAAGCCTTTATTTCTTATCTTTTTAACCCGATTTACTCCAACCTGCAATGCCCTTGTACTGGTTGTAGATTGCAGCAATTTCAGTGTCTGCTCAGAATCCTTTACTGCCGTTGAGTCTTTAGGTGAAATCATTACAACATGTTTTGTGAAACTTACGGGTTGTAAGTATTGGCAAGATGGGACCACGCCTGACATTTCTCCCCGATGACGTCCATCCTGGTTGTGATCTGGAACGAAAGACGATTCTTATAATTTCCGTCGTTCCATCTTACGATGGCTGCGGGTTACATATGTCATTATTGTGCGAGTTCAGTATTTTTCGTTTAGTATCTTTTCTTGAGGTTTATCAGATGTTAACTTATATCAATAAGCAAGTCAAGATGATGGCTTGCATACTTTCTGATATATTGATATTAGGATTAAACAAATAGAGAGGGCATTTATTAACAGTTCGCAGCCCTGCTGGTTCTTACGAATACGCATAGTCATAACTGTTATGATACACAAAGCACATACGAAATTTGGTTGAAATCCATTTGTTAGTATAGAAGTTATATGCATTTAAGAACTGGACCTATCAACAGGCTTAGAATCGTGTTGGCTGCACTGATGTATATAAGTTTCACCTAACTAAGGTACAATATCAGGTACTATACGTGTGCAAAGTTTAGAGCAGTTGACTTGCATACTTTCTTATATTGATATTAGGGTTAAAACATAGAGTTGGCAGCCCTGGTGGCTCTTTAGAATGCGCAGTCATATCTGTTGTAGTATATATAGTACATACGAAATTTTATTTCACAGCCAACGGTTCATGATGATGATGATAATTGTTGTTTTAAGGGGCCTAACATCGAGGTTATCGGCCCCTATCCCCAACGGTTCAGCAAATACTGTTGTTCATGGGGTTGTTAAGTCGATGACCCAGTAGTACCCCAGTGTTGACTGCACTCCAACAAAGCAAAACATGAAGTGAGCACAAAATCATTGACAGTTGCCCATAGGAGATTGGAAAGGTGTCGCTTGGTCCGATGAATCTAGATTTCTGATTCATCATATCGATGGCCAAGCATGTCTATTCTGATTTTCATAGAGCTCTATGTAGCATTCTCATCGGGCGAAGCCATATCCTCTATTTTCACTTATGTACAGGCATGACTGCAGCTACCGATAACCAACCTCAGGAGCCAAGCATACGATGGAGCAATCATAGAGAAACATCCGTTTCTGACACTATTTGTACATTATGGTGCTCACTGCTTGAATCTTATATTGTCCTAGTTACTCATCTATGTAGTGTGGAACATAGTTTCCGTTCTTCAGGGTGAATAAAATTAACTTGATAAGCACTATAGGTCATCAACATCTCAACTTCATATTGTGTGTGAAACACACTAAGGTGCCTTAGACTTTCTCACCACGCTCTGCTACCACTTACTGCGACACCCCCTCACTCGATCAACCAAGATATTCACTTAAAATTACAGAAAATCTTTCACAACTATCGAGCAAGAAGAATGGAGCAAACACTACAAGAGGTGAGAAGTGGAGGTCACCCAAGAAAATAAAATTAAATAATAGAGACCACAAATATGGAAAACTCAAGTCAAGAAAAACACTGGAAATAAATTTAGGGTATAATCACAATTTAATCATAAGTCATAGCTGACATTAAAATGAAAATAATTAATATCTGTGTTTAGGCTTAAGACTTGAAACCACAAGTAAAATTAAAATATTTAGAGGATCCCCAAACGAAGATATTATTCAATAAATCAAAAGAAAATAATGAAATAAATCTCAGTACAAATGGAAATAAAAAGATACTAGGGATGGCAACAAATTAAGAATACAATAGATTAACATCAACTTCAAATCAATCAATTCTATACTTGATTAAATAATATCAAGTAGGCCTACAATTACACGCGTTATTAATTAATCTCAACAAATCAATTTTCAACTTACAATAAGTTACGAAAGAACACCTTCGAAATAATCAAAGATGAAACGGAGCGTTAAGTTAACGAAAGACAATAGCAATATCTTTTAATCAATCGGTGCACTGATGAAACACCTCTATCTTCCTTCAAAAGCAATATGGATCTCACTTAAATGAAGGATGAACTAATTGTTTAAATAAAGAACAAAATATTTGTTAACAATTACTTGTGTGTTCATGGCAACCATGAATTATATTAAAAATAGTCATTTACAGCTATGAATAAAACAGTTTCCATTTGAGAAATAGGCTACTACGTGATCGAGGGTTCAAGGAATTATATGGGTATGTTTTACGTTAATGAATGGTTCAAAAAATAAAAACTCTGATTCAATGAAAATTGTAGGTCTGCATTCAAGTTAGCTTGCTTAAATCGACGTTTAAGACAAATAAATTCTCCCAAAATTGCTCATCACACCTACGTAGGCTACAGGATCATTGTTTCATAACCTGAATATTGTACTACATACTTATACGTATACCGTACCTTATTAAATTAACACACTTAAAAGGTTACTCAACATGCATTACAGCAAACAACCACATAGAATACAATTTGTAAAAGTAACCACAAATATTACCACATAATAACAAACACCACTATAACCTACATAACATTAAATACGACATTGTTCAGGATATTAATTTATAACTGATCCAGTTTCCTTGTACAAATAGAGTTACATACTGTTTGCGTAAATAGTCTCTTGCTTCACAGACATATTTTGTTATTTTAAAATAACTGATTTGAAGTAACAATTTAAATAAAATAATTGATTGATCCGCGAAGATATTAATTCATTTTCTTCTTGTTGTTAAAGGCTCCGCGTCAATTTGAGGGCTTGAAAGCCTAATGGCTTTTCTTGGTCTTGTTGCGAGCAGCGGCATAACGACGAGGATAAAACTGCATGATATTACCTATTGTATTCACACCTGAATTTTTCATGTTGATTATAGAGTTACAACTAATGCATTGATGTTTCTTCATTATTATTAAAAAAATCATCCCTTTACACTCGATGCTGATCACCTTAGTAATAATGTTTTATTACAGTGCTTCAAATGTCGTCTCCAATAACTACGCAATAACAGAATATCGATAACTTGTCTCAATCCATAATCTATTAGAACTATCACAATTCGTACTCACGTGCTATCTAGCGGCAAGCCGATTTTCCCAAGTTTTCGACCAGCTAGCGTAATCAACTAATTCGAGTGGCGAGTTCTAAATTCACACACTAGAGTGACTGCCTCCACAAATATTGAACTTGGTTTCTAGTTTCGATTATAAAACTAGTAAAGAGTGACCGTCCGAAATTAACACTGTGTTTCATGCATTTGGTGTTAAGCTTCCCGGACTAGAATGTGACCGGGGTGAGGGAATTTGATTCACTACAATTAAAGTTATATTCATTGAATAAATGAATTTTCACATATATTAGTGTTTTATAAGAGTTTATTAGTCAGGCATAATACCTACAATCTGAAAAATTTTATATAAGCAAAGAAAATTATTTTAGTATATAAAATAATGCTTTGCTATGACTGTAGTATATAAATTTGATGTTACCTTCTTCAGTCACTAAAACAGAATATTTCTTCAAATATTTTACACACCCCATTAAGAAAATGTAACGTGTAGGGTGATTATTAAAAGGATTTGAGAACAACATTGGCACTTATGAATTTGACAGCCAGCGAAGCTTGCTGTAACTCAAAATGCCATGCAGAATGACTGTCAAATGATTTTAGAATAAACATATTTTCTTTGTAAACAGAAAACCAAGAGCATATAGAGAGGCAATGCAAACTGAAAAGCAAAAGAATATCACATCCAATAATTATGATCGTTATATGCTGAACAATTCGTGACTGCCGTGTTTAGTTCGACTCGTTTTACTCAGTGAGGTCATGGACTTGCATTTCATACCTAACATGGGCCCTTTGTCATGTCAATACCACTTATGGAGAAAAATCAGCTATTTTTCTTTAATGGCACAACTCTTAAGAAGATCTGGACCCACAAGTGGAAATATTATTTAAAGAAATGATTCAACTGTGGAAAGTAAAACATTTTAATTTTAAATTATGGTATCCAAAAAATAAAGTCCATTTTATGACAATTTCTAATTTATTATTATGTGCAAGTGGTTGTAGGTTTCTCTCATTGACCTCCATTCAAACGTATTTCCATTCCATTTAATTGTTTAATTGTTCATACAAATGGGCTATTTACATTGGCAAATTTCTGTAGCAGAGATAATAAACTGTTATATTTGGCCTTGTGGATAAGAAGTTAGTGGTTTTCCACTTCTCTGGAGGGTTTTCTGAATAAACAGCCACTTGAAGAATTTTATGAAATCCACTCAGCAAGAGCTTTTGAACGACATGAAAAATATTCCAATATTTCCAGTATAACTCTTGAAATAAGCATTTGCAAGCCTTTGTCTGTCCACATTAAGTAGGGTTTCCATGTAAACTGCCACTTTAGGACGTTTTTAAAATCCCCTCAATATGAGTTCTTGAATGACGTAAAAATTTAAATTGGACCAGTAGAACTCTAAAAATTTGCGTTAATGTATAAAGCCTTTTGGCTTTTTATACAAGTAAATATTTTATCTATATTTTCATTATTTTCTTAAGCAGGATAAGAAGTCACTACTTAAAATACAAATAATTTCTCTTTCAAATCCTTGAATTTTGCTCGTGGCTAGCATGGAGGGATATTATAGAATGCATTATATAAGTAGGCCTATTTTCCATTGCCATTGCACTAAAATTCCAGCTTTTGAAATGCAGATAAGTTAAAAGCACAAAGCCTGATGTGCAATGTTTTGTTAAGTAGCGAGGAATTCTTTCGCATGTAGGAAAGCATGTGAATTGAATATTATACATTATTTATCATTAATTATTATGAAAATATAATTTTTGTTGCTGCATATTTTATTTATTTTGATTTGAACAACATTGGTATATTTTAATGAAGATATACTGCATATTACTGTTCATTGTATGCTGCATCAAAACTGGCGATAGTCATAGGTTTTAGTAAAAGTTGTGTTACTATGATAAGACATTAATTGAGCCACTTTCAAAAAGTCATACTGAGCACACTTCCTGCAATATACTACATATTTATGTTTGTGGAAGCATTCTGAAATTCATCATTGCCAAACAAGTTTTAGTAATATGAAGATATAAAATATGAATAAGATATGAGTGAATGAATGGATGAATGTTGTTAATGTTATAATTTATATTCAAATCCTTGAGAAGGAGACAGAGATGAGGTGAGGCCAAGATACATGGTATGCTCTAGGTGGTATACAAAAAATCACCTTAAATTCTTTTTCAACAAATTAATATTGAATTGATGTGTATGTCCCATCAATCAACTTGTAATTATTGTGAAATCTTCCCTCATTCTTGAAGCTCACAGAACAGAATCCAGAACCTCCATGTTACAAAACCATTCTTTAATCTGGGAACATTGACAGTTCCAAATGTTTCAGTATCACTCAGTGTCATTCAGCAATGAAGTGGCAAAACGACCTAAATGTAGTGGGTGATGAATTAGCATACTAATAGTATATTACTGAATAGGTGTGAACTCAACTCCTTTAGAGTAAAATGATTCAATTCTGCAAGTTAGTGACTTATCTTTTCCCTGTCCCTAAAGAGCAACAAGTGTAATGAATACCATAATAGGCTGTTACAATGAAGTATTTCCTTTAATCCCTTATTCATTGACTGCTTTCCAGGTACAGTGATTGCGTGTCTCCTCAAGCTCCTTGCTTGCTGCAGCTACTTCCCCAGCTGTCATCACCTGCTCACAGCCAGTACATAGTAGTGATACGCATCTGATCTCGTTTGCAGTAGTGCAGTAGCGTGATTGTTGCTTAGGAGTTATTATGATACCATGCAATATGCCTCAGTTTTGTTTTTGAAATGAACATACAGCCGTCACTTTCCTCCGTACTGAAGTTGCTCATAATATCAAAACTGTTAAGAATTTTTGATGTGAACATGTGGATTCTACAATATCATAGTAAGATTTTGGGGGGAGGGGGCTGTTGGAGGGGAGTGAGAACAAAAGTTAGAACACGTTAGTACTTTCATAATATTTCAATTCAGTGACTTGATCTTCAATTGGAAATTATTAGAGATTCTGTGAGCTCTGTTTAGATTACCGTGGGCATTAATCCAACACTTCACATAAATGTTCTATCAACTGCACCTTACCTTACTCCTGTACTCATTCTTTCTTCCGCGGTGAATTCCTACTCTGTGTCTATGTTATTCTTCCAAAGTTAAAAGTACTGGACTGCAAACATTAATAAATTGGCTTGGGATCCGAGTTAATTAGGAATAATTCCTGAATATTTATCTGAAAAATATTCACATTTGATGTACTCTACCAGTATATTAGAAGAGGTGGAAAAAGTATTCCTTAATGTAAAAATAGATATATTGATTTTACAAACTTACTCTTTGCCTGTTTAGGCTCTTTATTAATGTAGTGATGGTGGGGCAGAACATGGAGGTCAACTTTCCTCAAACTCTCTAGGTTTGCTTAGATGTAATAAATTGTTAGGCACTTTACCCCTGTGTGAAGGAGAAGAATACTACATCTGTTAATTTAGATATTCCTATTTAGGGAACATAAAGGTGTATCAAAATGTATTTAGATCAATTCCCAATTCATATAACAAATATAACCGTACTGATTGTCTGATTAACTGACATATACACTATATTGAACGATAAGAACTACGAACAGCATACATGACTATTTGTTGGATAAAGTAAAACGCTCCTCTTTAACTTGAGTGACGTCCTAGTTAGTTAGTTAGTTAGTTAGATATTGTAGTTTTAAGGAGGAAAACAGCGAGATCATCTGACCCTGAGTGACAACCTCAGCATAGCAGTACTTACTACTTGCTAAAACAGTGTTTATTTTCAAGAGGTGTCTCGTAAATTAATTTTTTATATGAATATCTACATAAATGTATCGAATTGTCAGTGATTAGCACCAAGAAAAGTGTTGAACTAATTTCTTGTGGATGCAGTTATCAGTTCAGCAACCTAGCCTAATAGTAGACAATTTTCCACCAGACACTGAATTACAAAAATAAAAAATAAAATAAAAAAAAGAATACTCTGAATCAATATTGTTCAGTGTTACTTAGCTAGAATCTAATCTCAAGATACTTTTTAATAAGTGAAAGCACTATTCTAGCTTTATTAAATTGGATGGTTGACAAACAAGTATCGGTAAATTTATGAAAGAACAATTTATTGCACTTGTAAATGCACTAGCAATTTAAACAAGAAATTCTGAAGAAACACACAACATTCTATCTTTCTATTGGCATTATAGGCCACAAAACTTCAAACCTTTGTGCCAGTGATCTCTGTTGCAGGTGAATTTCTTCCAGTATTTGTATCCAGTCCTTACTTGATCCTCTTCTATCATTTCGTCTTCTTGGGCGCTGTACTCCTGGTTCAATTAGTTGCAACTTTATTGCTGTATTATTTCCTTCTAGTCTAAAAGTAATCTGAGCCCAGCCAGGTGTACTTAACTTCATAAGTTATTGAAATTCTAGTGGGGTTCATCACTGATTCTGTCACTACCTTCCTTGTTTTAAAATGGCACAATCGATTTCTGCAAGATCTTGAGTTTAGAACGTCGAGCTTTATCTCATTTTGATACCGGTAGTATCCTGGTCTTGACCATATGTTGTTACTGCCATCATCAAGGACTTATAAAGGAGTACTTTGGTATTCCTATGAAAATATTGCTTTGTGAGGTTATAACTGCACCTGATAGCCATGAGGTTATATTTTTTGGTCATATTCTTTCACCTCTTCTGATTTTCAATTGTTCAGATATGCATCGCATACTAGGAGGAGCTCTTGTTGCATTAATAATCAGGCTACATTTTATTCAGCAGTTATATTGTCCCCACCTAGACAAATCAACAAATCCTCTGTTGCAAACATAACCCATTGAACCAAATTATCTTCCACTTCATCATCCACAAAAGGTCACTCTACAATTTGGTTCCACTTCTTTGCTGTGAAGCAGAGACTTGTATGAAAACATTTTACAAAAATGGTGAATTGTTCATTACGCAAACTTTTTCATATTGCACTACGGTACCGGTATGTTTAAAGTTACCATACTGCTGTGTTTGGAATTACGTACAGAATGGTTATAAGAATAACTCATTCATCAAGCATATACATTTTCATCTAGATTTGCATTCATTTTACATACAGTTGCTGAAGGCTATATTGTTTTAATAATGTGGATAATTTCTTAATGAAAGAACTGATCATATATCAGTCAATTAAGTTAAAGAGTACAAATGAATAAAATGTATAGACACATAAGGCACTGATTAATAGCAATTAAATGTTCTTCAAATCTCTTTCTATGTGCCCAGAAGGCCTACTCCTTGAATGACCACTCAACCTACCTCTAATTCAACACGTTACGGTATTTCATAAACACATGTGATTGCCCATTATTAACAAATACATAGGCTACGGTACCGTTATATAAGTTAAAATATATGAATGCTGCAAAGAGTAAGAAATTCCAAATTTAATCTCTCTATAATTACCTTTATAATTAGTGTGTGGGAATTACAAATATAGTAGCTTCATATTAAAGGTTCATATTTATTAGATTTTCTAATGATTGTTGCTAAATAACTAGCTGATCTTCGGAATAATTTGCCACCTTTTTACTTCTGCCGTTTATGAAAGTAAGATTTACGACCATTAGATAATCTGCTTACAGACATCAGTTCAGAATTATAATTTAGTACTGCAGTGCATATTGCAAGGTGGAAAATTCTAGTTTGTGCCTAGAAATGAGTGCTTGATGTAATTTACACCGTTTTAATCTGCAATGCTATTGCTTGTGCTTGTAGGCATGGATTGCATCACGATGGTCATTTCAGTAGCTTTTTTATTCCTGGAATTGTTATTGTAGTGTATTTACGTGTAGTATTGGGTTTAGATCAGTATTCACAGAAATATATGTTGAAAAATCCTCAGTACCACCCACCCCCTGGGTTTCAGTCCATGTGCTGTCCACATTTCTATAGACTGTTCCAGATAAGTAAATACTACTAATTGGGAAGTTCTATATACAGTTACAGCGTTATTTCTTATGTCTGTGTACCAAGTATAAATACTGTATATCTATTTAGGGGTGGATATTTGACAGATTCATCAGGAAAATTTAGATTGAAAATCAGGTTGCAGGGGAAGTTGAAAGTACCGTAGTACGAGTTTTTAGATTAAAGAAGTATGGCCTACCATGAAGATCGAATAAGTTAGTTCTTTTAGCATTAAAGTTCACTACATACATGGATTATTCTGGAAATAATAATAATAATAATAATAGTAATAATAATGAAGCTTTGTGCGTCAGGGTGTGTCTATCATTGAACCAAAGAGGGCTGGTTGATCAATTGGAAGTTAGGGAGAGAAGAATACCGTACTCAGGATGATCCTAGACCCGGTGCGGGAATTTGGGGTCACTCTGAACTTAACGAGTACCGGTATATACAGTAGAAAGGCTCTCGGACTCCGCTAGGAAGAAAGGAGGATAGCCTTTTATGGCCATATGTCATGATTGTATCCAAATAGACTGACTAACCGTCTGTTCACCTTCTGGAGAAACAAGAAAGTTCGTACCACCTGGCTGACAGACTCTGAGAAAGGTATTTAAAAAACGGGAATACTACTGTAGCTCTTTACGACAGACAAGCTGTGATACAAACCCTCAAGGAAGCCCATGAATTTCAAGAATAACCTCGTAGGAAAGGCACCCGCTGGACAGTGGAACGAAAGGAGTTGCATCGGGAAAAATGGGACATTATTGGGCAAAGATCAAGGCTCAACAGTTGAACAAGCGTGGTCCAAAGTAGGCCTATTCGAAAGAAGAAGAATGAATGTCATGTGGCCTCCTGCGAAGCCGAGTGCAGGCCTGTGGATGACCTACACGTCCTAATGACGATGCACTGATGATGAAGATATTGTCACATACACCCAGTCCCCGGGCTAGGGGAATTAACTCAAGGAAATTAAAATCCCCGATGATCCGGCCAGGAAACGAACCTGGGACCCTTCGGGCCAAAGCCTAGCGCGCTAACCAATTCACCACAGAGCAGGTTAATAATAATAATAATAATAATAATAATAATAATAATAATAATTATAACATTAAACTATTGGCCTATGCATCCTCTGAGAAACACATCGACAATCTAATTGCAATTACTGCTTCATTTTCTTCTGATATTGGAATGTCCTTCGGATTAGATAAGTGTCGCACCCTCACCATTCGGCGTGGAAAATTAGAGGCCCGAGCATTTCAACTTGATGACGGTTGTTTCATAAAGCCTATGGAAGGTAATGAGACCTACAAATATCTTGGTCTCCTGCAATCTAATCGAATTGATCATAAAGGTATTAAAGATAGAACCGTAGCTATCTACAATCAACGCCTTAACAAGATTTTAAAATCAAAGTTGAATGGAAAGAACACCTTTAAGGCTATTAATACCTATGCTATACCTGCTCTGACATATACTTTCGGTATTATCAAATGGACGCAGACTGACTTGGAGAACATCCTAATTAGGACACGTACCATCTTAACAAAACACATATGTATCCACCCTAAGTCAGTTGTTGAGCGATTGACAATCCCGCGTCAAAGAGGTGGACGAGGGCTCACGGACGTTATCCAATTGCATGCAAGGCAAGTGAGGAACCTTCAGAGATATTTTCTGGGAAGACATGACTCTCCCATACATCAAGCCGCTGTGAAGGCAGATGACAAGTGCACACCGCTGGATATTCTTCACGTAAGGGATATACAGTTAGCCACTGATGAGGAATGTTCAGCCATCAAGCTTCAGCAGTGGACGCAGAAAGCTCTGCACTGTCGTCATCCGTATGATCTCAACCAGAAACATGTCGACATTGTTGCGTCGAACAGCTGGTTGACTCATGCGGACCTATTCACTGAGACTGAAGGATTCATGGTTGCAATCCAGGATCAAGTTGTGGCTACCAAAAACTACCTTAAATATATAGTTAAGGCAAATATTCAGGATGATAAATGCAGAAGATGCCAACTAGAACCGGAAACAATTCAACATATCACAGGAGGCTGCCAAGCAATCTCCTGTACTGATTACATGAAAAGGCACAACCAAGTGGCCAAAATAATGCACCAACACCTTGCTCAAAAGCATTTATTATCTGATAATATTTTGCCTTACTATCAGTATGTTCCTGACGCCGTTTTGGAAAATCCCAGTCACAAGTTGTTATGGGACCGATCAGTTGTTACTGATACCAGCAAACCGGCCAGATATCGTTCTTGTGGACAAGGCGCAGAAGAGAACCTTCCTAATTGATATTGCATTGCCCAATTCCCATAATCTGCAACAAACCTGCTGTGATAAGATCACCAAATATCTGCCTTTGGCTGAGGAAATACGGCAAATGTGGAGACAGGAAAGTGTAGTGGTTCTGCCCATAGTAATTTCTTCTACCGGCATCATCCCCAAATTATTGGCTCGCAATCTACAAATATTGGGAATACATACTGGTCTACATATCACCATGCAGAAGGCCGTCATCTTGGAGACCTGTTCCATTGTTCGCTCGTTTCTCAATGTGCCACCTTAAGAGAATTAGCCATACCGTCTTGCAAACAAGCCGACGATATATTGATATGTCCCACTTGTGGTGAAAAGAATGTAGAAATAATAATAATAATAATAATATACGGTAGTTAATAATGTGGGATTTGATGGTTTTAAATATTGCCAGCAGGCTAGCTTTTTCGTGATTTGCTTCAAGCACAGCCTCAGTTGACAACTCCAGGTCTAAAAGATATATAAGGAGCTTAATCTGGATTGATAGACTGACTTATTAAGTTACTTTGTAATAATTTTAATAACAGTCAATAAGGCTTAAAACAATCTGATTTGGGTGCCCATAACATGTATTATTGAACGGACTCTCTTATTTTACATTTTATTAATTTTGGATATTTAGATGCTTTTGAAATCCATCCATCTGTATTCCATCCATGATTTTTTTTCTCTATAGACTTCAAAACACAAGAATAAAAACATTTTAACAAAAGGCATGTTAAAAATTTTATACTGAATATAGAAACCACAAAGTGAAAATCTTTAGTCTATAACTAGCATATTTTGTAAAATATAACATTATTTTACAGAACAGGAACAAAGAAAATAAATAAATGAATAAACTCCTCTAATTAAAAAAAAACATGGGAATTATATCTCTATCACTGTCTGAAAAAATGCAGTACTGTACCGGTATTGTATTTGTTTTATGAATGCAGTATTGAACTTTTTGTAAACTTTATACTTTCTGATTTCTAAAGGATGTATTCTAACTTCTTGGTATATTTAGGCTTTATAAATTCAACTTTGCAGTTGTGCATATTGCGTGTCTTTTATCCTCGAACTTGGCAAGTGTAGGCCAACTGCGTCTATGTTTTCTATTCATCTTTGTAGTGTGTTTCTATACTTCCTCCATTCATCTATTTGCATTATAAATTGTTAAGGCTTTCAACATTAAGTATAGAGTGATTGAATAAGGCTCCTCCAAGATTTGTAGTTAGCATTGTAGTCTTCTACACATCTCCCCTTCGTTAAACGTGGCATCTAATCAACATTTCTTGCATCCATGTTTGCTTCTGTGACCCTCTATAGCTAAGTTAATTAGTTTCATAGACATTCTTCCTCATCCAGTCACTTCACATGACCCCATCAGTCACCTCAGTTGACTTCTACAAACATTCTCATCCAATGTGTTGATTCCTAAGTTTTATCTCTGTATTATGATCACTTCCTGCCATAGTTCTTCTCCTGCCTGCTGCTATTCATTCAGTTATCTTGCTGGAAGAATTTGTAATACAGCCTATGCGTATGCCTAAGAGTAGAGACACGTATTAGTTTTGAACAATATCCAGTTTTATAAGTAAAGATGTCAAATCATCCTTTTCTACTCTCTTGTTTCCCCCTGACGAATTCAGATTACTGCCAAGTGATTACATACATAATAAGGCATTTAAGTTGATTTTTATAGTTTTTGGTGGCAATGGTGATCATCGATTTAAGTGGTGGCACATCAAGGTCATCTGCCCCACAAAAATCATTTTTCATAGATATACATTCACAATATTAATATTATGAACAACCATAAACACTAGTACTTAAACACACAGAAATACTGCTAACTAGATATAAGACAAGAACACTACGTAGAGTATTTTGGAACATTCCTAGTCATAATAGAAGTAGAATAATGTTAAGCTGCTGGATGGCTATGTTCACATGAGCTTTTTTGATCATGGGGTCATCCATGCATTTTATACTTTGAACTGGCTGTGCTTAGGTTATATTACTCACATATCATCACATATTCAGTATGAAAGTTTTTATTAAATATTTAATATATGTTGAATACATGCTTCCGGTTCCATATTCATGCGGTTGATTCCCCCACCGCTAAAGATTGAGAGTTTAGTTTGCATTATTAATTGAGGAAGCTCTTCGTCTAAAGCAGGCAAAGTATTCTCGCAACATACCGAAGGATGTATGGGAAGAGCACCTACAGTAGGCTACGTTCAATTCTACAAGAGAGAGAGATACACGCCCAATCGACTTCCGTGTCTGCCCAACAGAAATCTTAAATGTTTCTGAGATATTTATGTTTTAATAAATAGAAGAAACTATCAACAGTCTGAACAAGTAGTTCCGTGAAGAACTATACAGCCTATTTTCATATATCCTACTTATGTTAACTGCCACTATCAACATACAAAATTTCAGTTTGATTGCTGTAATAGATTCGTAGATATTGAGAACCGATTAAATATTTCGGATGGTCATCAAGTTGGAATTTATGTAGGTACTAGAGTTATGTACTGATACATGAAGATTATTGTGTACGTGTAGCATTCAAACTTCAAATATGATTAGGACACAAGAAGTAACAAGGAGATTTTAAAATTTCGCACAGCTGCCATCTTATGGTTATGGAAACAATTGAAATATATTAGATACCAGTGGATTAACATTCGTATAAGGATTTACTGTACCAAGTTTCACTGCTCTCAGATGGTTAAATTGCGAGAAACGTCCAAGTAAATATTTATATTTCGCGTCGCCGCCATGTTGGATTTGTGATCACCAGGTTATTTAAAGTCCTATAGGTGAACGTTCATAGGCCCTATGAACATAAGAAAACAGTTTGATTGCTATAATAGATTCGTAGATATTCAGAGCTGTCTAAATATTTCGGATGGTCGCCATGTTGGATTGTTAAATGTATAGACCATAGAGTCATGACCATTAAAGGAAAATTATTGCGTAGGTTCATTATTCAAACTTTCACTTCGATCGCATGATTACGACAAAAGAAATAAAAACTTAATTTTAAAATTCGCACAGCCGCCATCTTGAGGTTATGTAAACAATTGAACTAAATTAGATACCAGTGCATTACAATGTGTATAAACATTTCCTGTGGCAGATTTCATTGCGTTTGGAACATTAAATCGCGAGAAAGGTCTATTTAAATTTTCAAATTCGCTTGGCCGCCATGTTCGTTTGGTAGTTTTTTGAAAGTCTTATAGATGAACATCCAGTAGTGCCCTTTATCTTCGTACACAATTTCAGGGTGATACCGTTAATAGTTTCAGAGATATAGAGGGCCGATAAAATATTGCGCACAACCGCCATCTTGTGGTTATGTAAACAATTGAACGAAGTTAGATGTCAGTGCATTACAATCTGTATAAACATATACTGTACCAAGTTTATTGCGTTTGGTTGGTTAAATCGCGAGAAACGTCTATTTAAAAGACGCAAATTCGCGTGGCCGCCATGTTGGTTTTGTAGTTATCAGTTTTTCACAAGTCACATAGAAGATCTTCTAGTAGTTCCCTTTATCACCGTAAAAAAATTCCAGGGTTATATCGGGAATAGTTTCGGAGATATTGAATGCTGGTGAGAAATTTCGCACAGCCGCCATGTTGGATTGGTGATACGTAACAACATTTGAAGGGCACGGTCGAGGTCATCCGGAATAGTGCTATGAACTTAGCGAATTTCATTGAAATCGCTCCAGCCGTTTAGAAGTTATTAGGGACACTCACACACACCTCTCACATACACACACGACAAAAGGTGATCTCATAAGCCTATTTTTTCAAAATTGAAAATAGGCTAAAAATAGGAATGTAAGTGGTCCAGATAACATTATAACAAACATCTGAAAGCTACAGTCTCAGTGTAGAAGAAGTCTTTTAACCAGCTAATGAATGAATGTTTGTGGCATGGGCAGGATGCCAGACTGTTGGACAAATGATGTGATTCGTACAGAGGAATTGCTCCGGTATGCACACTTCTTTCGACACACACATACCTACTATATATAATTAATCGCATGTTCTCTGATAGGTTGAATGAAACTTCATAAATATTGCTGAATGACATCTGAATCTCCTCAGCACTAAAACCCCTTGATTTGTACACAAGAAATACAGTATGTTGCAAGTATTGATATACTACTGTCTCCTTAACTCATTGAATTACAACTCAGCAATTCTTCTAGGTTTGTGCCGTGTCTTGTGTGGGGGTTCGCCTAGGACACCAAGCTGCCTCATCAGCCCGGACCCCCACTGGAGTAGCGAACTGCGCGCTACCTTCCTTTATATAAAGTGCAACTGCACCTATTTACTGCGAGAACTAAAAGCTCAAGCAGGCTTAACCTCCCTATGAAGGCTTCCATAAAGATGTTATATTGGCTTTCACGGCCAGTGTCCTAGGCGAAACCTCACACAAGACACTGCACAAACCTAGAAGAATTGCTGAGTTTTAATTCACTGGCCGTGAAAGCCAATATACCATCATTGCATTACAGTTCTTAATCAGTCTTCCATCCACTTTACTTAAGATTAAAAAGATGGGAGGTGTATAGTATAGTAGAAGATGATTAATTTTGAACTTAATATGCAATACGGTATGCGATCAAGTTTGCTAAAATATTCTCCTCCCACATTTATTAGGCGGTCCCATTGGCAATGTAGGGCAAAATAACCAGTCCAAATGGAATTGAGGTAAGAGTGTCTGACACCTTCTGAATTTGATCCCAAATCTACTGATTGCAAGTAACCTCTAGCAACCACTACACTAGGTGGGTGTGAGGGAGGATAATACCAAGAAAGGCACACTTGTGCTATGTGATGCAGTGTTGTGAGATAGTAACAAGTTCATTATAAGCTCCTGAGAACAAACCCCAATGCTCTACGTCCTCCTTTAGAATTCTGATTAACTTCAGACTTGCTATTGATTTGTAAAGGTGTAAACATTCTAATAATCAAAGCAACTCTGACATGCCTTTTTTCTAAATAAGAACAATATCTACCTGATAATACACTGTGTTCTGCTGCACAGCAGAAAGCAACGGGAAACTACAGCCGTAATGCTCTTCCCGAGGATACGCACCTCTCCATGCATAATTACATGTGATGATGGCCTCCACCCTTGTAAAATTCCAATCCGAAAAAAAAACTAGCCCCCGTTCAGATCTCCGGGTGGAGACTGCTCGAGAGGGGGTTATCATCACAGAAGTGACAAAGAGGAAATCTGACATTCTACGGATCAGAGCGTGGAATGTTAGAAGTCTGCTGGGAAGAGGAAGGTTAGAATACTTAGAAAGGGAAACGGATAGGTTGAGGTTGGATTTGGTTGGGATTAGTGAAATGCGCTGACAGGAAGAACAAAACTTTTGGTCAGGAGACTATAGGATCATTAACACTAAATCAAACAATGGGCAAGCAGGGGTTGGTCTCATATTGAGTAGGAAACTTGGACAACGGGTGGAATATTATGAGCAATATAGTGAACGGATTATTGTAGCAAAAATCAATATAAAACCTACGTGCACCAGAGTGGTACAAGTCTATATGCCTACCAGTCAAGCTGATAATGAAGATGTTGAAAAGATCTACGAAGAAATAGATGAAATTTTGAGGTGCGGTATATCAAGGGTGCTGAAAATGTTATAGTAATGAGAGATTGGAATGCTGTGATAGGAAAAGGAAGAGAAGGGAAGATAGTAGGAGATTTCCGATTAGGTGAAAGGAATGATCGAGAAAGCAGGCTGATGGAATTCTGCACCGAGCATGAGATGGTCATAGCTAACACGTTATTCAATAACCACAATAGAAGAATATACATATGGATGATACCAGGAGATACAGGGCGTTACCAAGTCGACTTCATTATGGTCAAGCAGAGGTTTCAAAACCAGATTTTGGATTGTAAAACATATCCCGGTGCTGACATAAACTCTGACCACAATCTGGTTGTTACGAAATGCAGACAAAAGTTGAGAAACTGAATAAAAGTCAAAAGCCAAAAAGGTGGGCAATAGACTGGCTGAGAGATAAGGATGTAAACGAAAGATTCAAGAAGAGTATAAAGGAAGGACTAATGAAAAACCCTAAACCACATTCAATTGCAGACGAATGGGCACTTTTGAAGAATGAAATAACAAAATCCGCAGATGAAAACATTGGCAGGTAAGAAAGAATAGGTAGAAACTCAGGCAGGATATACTAGAAATGATGGATGAAAGGCAGAAACACAAGAATGTAAGAGATGAAAAGGGGAAAGCAGAATACAGACGTCTGAGAAATGAGGTTAACAATAAGTGCAAGGAAGCGGAAGAAGAATGGTTGGAAGAGAAATGTGCAGATATAAAAAAAATTGTCTGAAATTAGGAAAAGTAGACACAGCTTATCAAACGATTAAGAATTCTTTTGGGGAAAAGAAGACTATGTGCTGTAATATTAAGGATATAAATGGAAAGCCTCTAACAGATCGGGAAGAAAAGGTTGAGAGATGGAAAGCTTACATAGAGTGTTTGTATGAAGGAAAGGAGATTGAGAATCATGTAATGGAAAGGGAGGAGGACATTGATGAGGATGCAAAAGGAGATTTGATATTGAGATCAGAATTTGACATAGCATTGGAAGACTTAAGCAGGAACAAAGCACCAGACATAGATGATATACCGATTGAGTTGCAACGCTGCATAGGAGATGAAGGTCTGATCAGGTTATTTCACTTGGAGTGTAGGATTTATTTGATAGATGAGGTACCCTCTGATTTCAAGAAGAATGTTATCATCCCTATACCGAAGAAAGTAGGAGCTAATAGATGTGAAGATAACCGTACAATCAGCTTGATTACTCATGCTTCAAAGATCCTGTCAAGAATAATTTACAAGAGGATGGAAAGCCAGATAGAAACGGAGTTGGGTGAAGACCAGTTTGGTGTCAGGAGAAATGTAGGAACAAGGGAAGCTGTACTAAGTCTTAGGCTGATTTTGGAAGGTAGAATAAGGAAAGATAAGAGAACGTTCATGGCATTTGTAGACTTAGAAAAGGCTTTTGATAAAGTTGATTGTACTAAATTGTTTGACATTTTGAAAACTCTTGGAATAAAGTACTGGGATAGGAGGGTGATCTACAATCTATACAAAAACCAGACAGCAGTCATTCGAGCTGAAGGACATGAGAGAGAAGCTGGTATTCAGAAAGGTGTAAGGCAAGGCTGCAACTTATCACCCATACTTTTCAATCTTTACATTGAACAAGCAATGAAGGCAATTGTAGAACATTTTAAAGTGGGAGTGAAGATTCAAGGATAAATAATTTCGACTCTGAGATTTGCCGATGATATAGTTATCTTGGCTGACACGCCTGAGGATTTGTATGAGTTTTTGAATGGTATGGACTCCGTCTTGAGGAAAGAATTCATGATGAAAATGAATAAATGTAAAACAAATATACTGGAATGCAGCTGAAATAAATCAGAAACCTCTATGGACATCAAATTGGCAGGTGAAAAACTAAAGGAAGTAGGAGACTTCTGTTACTTAGGATGCAAAATAACCAGTGAAGGGCGAAGCAAAGAGGATATAAAATGTAGGTTAGCTCAGGCAAGGAAAGCATTTCTACAGAAAAGGAATCTGTTGACATCGCATATTGATTTAGGTGTTAGGAAGTCATTTTTGAAGGCCTTTGATGTAGAGATGAAACGATTAGCTCGGACAGGGAGGCATGGAAGCTGCATCAAACCAGTTAAAAGAATGAAGACTCAAACAACAAATACACTCAAACTATTAAACTTCATTTGTAACAAGTAACAGCACATACACATAAAAAACCACCAAGAGCATCAGTTGATCAAAATGTAATTTATTTCATTCAAATTTACGTTAGTAGATCTTCAAAACCACGAGTTAAAACTTAATTCTAGGAAGATCCATTTTCACAAAATAACATTGTCATCACATGTTTATGCACCAGTGTACGAAGAAAGGAAGAAAGAAATCTCAGTAGCATGAAGAAAAGAATCAGAATCACCAGTTTTTTTTCGTTTAGAGAGCATTGAATTGAACACATAAATGCATTTGTATTGCATGGGATTCTGGTTGATGGGCATAAGTTCACGGGCCAAATTAGGTAAATGTTAAGTACGATATCTTTTATTGAATTGAAGATGGGACAATTAAGACTTCGCACTTTCTATAACCTCTGGTATTGGGGATGGGAAGTGATTGAATTGTACGTGTGATTGTTCAGCAACGTATGACAAGGGAATATAGGCTACTTTCTATACCAGTATATCTGACTTTCACACTTTAATAAGGAAGCTTTTTGCTTGATCTACTCTCAATTTCGAGCTGTTGCCTCTAAATTTTAGTATTTGCATTGTAATCGCTCGTCACTTCACAAAAAAATTTAGGAAATATATATACTGATATGTTATTAAGATTAATTTGGTTGGTCGCCACTTATATACACAATGAGAATATATATTACACGAGATACCTAGTCCCAGGCTGTAGGACAATGTAACTTGCTTCTGGCAATACACCCCCTCTCGTAGAAACAACAGTGAAAGAATAAATATGTAGTACCAATAAATAACAACTACAGAGTTAGAATATGGTAAAGAAAATTACTATATTCTGTTAATTGAAATACAAAATTACTAGTTGGAAAGTGCCTTACATTGCATGTTCTGTATAGCTAGCCAAGGCTTAAGTATAATAGGGGTGTAATGTATTTTGATGTACTTTTACCTTAACGGCTTCGTGACTATGTTTTGCTGGAACAAGTGATTTATTTTATTATCTTGTAGGGTAGGCTATACGATGTCGATATATAATTTTGGATCACTTCTTGAGGCGTACCGGTACTTGTGTACAACAAAACTTCTCACTCTCCGCTACGACCATGTAGGGAAACGCTGGGGACATTTATACCTTTCAATGTAATACTCCTTATGATCCGCAAACTTGCGGTATAGCTTCCTTATTTCCCAAACAATCAAATTATTCAGGTATCTCCACTGTCCAGAGATTAAATTCTTCCCCCGATCAACAACAATCATACCAGGACTTGTAAAACATAACCAAGTTAGGACAAATAATATCCTTCTTCAAACCAATTGTATGTGAAAAGCACCCGAACCAAAAGTTTGTGTTCAGCCAGTCACCGCCATCTAGATCACTCTTCCAATCTTTATCGCATTAGTTCGACAGCAGTCCGTGTCGCTACGTTATGCCGTCGTTTATGTCGGGAGATGTCAAATTACAGCAGATCCAACCTCCAGTTAATCCTTCTTGCCGCGTAGACATGCCGAGGGAATCCCATACAAAGGAATAAAATTACCGGTATATCAATGACCTTATAAACCGTAGTGATACGCGCTTCGTAATGAGCCCAAGCCCATCAGTCAATAGCTGGCTGCCTATTTGTAATCCCTAACTTGGCACTTTCCGACAGATTTACATAATTTAAAATTATACATATCCCTTTTACTTAACATAATATATGAGATAATGGCGCGGACGACAATAAGCGATACTTTGAATTACTTGATATCAAAATGGGATGATTAAAAGAATGTTACAATTAGGGCAGGGATGTGATGACATGTCATCTTTTTACTGAGCTGCCTAAAACAATGCTGAAGTACATAGAAACTCCGGACGGGCCATACCGTCTGCAAATATGTCATTTTTATTTTGCATTTTTTTTGCATTTTTTTCCTATTTTTTCCCATTTTAAGTGCATTTTTATCAGTTTGGTAGATTTTTTGGGTCTTATTTTAGAGAAATCGGTCTTTTGAGGTCATTTTTTTTCCAATTTAGTTATGTCACAGCTTTATACGAGGGAGTTAAGTGTCTCAGAGTTAAGAAGAAGCTAGTAGCTGATGTAAGTTATTTTAAAATATTGAAATATTGATTCCATTTCCTTAACCAACCGGGTGGAAGCTAGTCTTAGCAACAATCGTGGCGAAACTGCTGCGGGTATTGCATCAAAACTGAAAAAAAGTGCTGGACTAAAACATGGGGTATAAAACATACTGCAAAATCTGACATTCTTTCTGGTGAAAACTGCTGCATGGATGGGATTGAGGAGGATTTAGCAGCAAATGACCTTCCTCACTTCAAGTACGCTCCGATCACATCAGTGGATGTTGAACGCAGCTTTTCGAGATATAAAAACTTGTTGGCTGATAACCGCAGATCATTTACTTTTGACAACATCAGAATGACATTCGTAGTGCAGTGCAACTCAGACTAAAGTGAACATAAACTTTTTGTTAAGTGCTAGAAATCTATTTTATTGACCTTTCAGTTTGAGCTTAGGATTTCATTTTAGAAACATTGGCGAGTTTATTAAAGATTATTTTCTCCATTTTATAGTGCAGTTTTCGATTTGTTGAAATATTTTTGAGTTTATTATTATAAGATCATTTTCTCCATGTTATAGTGCATTTTTCGAATTTTTAGGTCATTTATTAGTCATTTTTGAAAATTTTAAGTGCATTTTTTAAACTTTTTACGGCATCAACATCCGGGTCCTAATTATAATTAATGATGAGGAGTGTCTGTGCAGATCCAAGATCTGTCACAACATGGTTGATTCGAATCTATTGAAGCATCTATGCTAATAGCATACATTTGTATAAAAACTGTTTATGTTGAAGGCTTTCAAACTAGTTCAGCACAATGTTTGAAAACAGTTTGTCAAATTTACAAAAAAAGAGATACTTGGATAGTTATAATCTTGTTTACTACTATTTTCAATATTAGTATGGCAGCTCAGCTCTGCTGACAGTTCAGCTCAGCTCAGCTTAGCTCACAGCTGTACACTTTTGTACAAATAAAGAACGTACCGTATGTGATTGATCTCGTGTCAGTTTCTGTTATTCTTTAACTATTTAACTACACAAATATTTTATTCCCAGCATCATTGCCACCACAGTGAAATTCAGAACACTGAGTGTTACTTAAGGCTTTCCTTCAGGTATAATTTTAAAACATTTCCCAGGTCCCTCAGAAAGGCACACAATATTGTGTAGCTGCAATTCTAAAGTAGTATCTTTATAAATGCATAACAACATAGCAACATGGGTACATGACTAGACAGTCACAGTATTGTGAACCCCCACACATGCCCCATATACATATTTCTTGCCCACTACTGAAGAAATTACATACCTGTACTGCACTGTAAAATTGATTATTACACTATAAGACATCTGTAGAATAATTAATTGTAAATTAAAATTCATTACCATCATGAATTACAAAAAACACAGGATCCTCATAAATTCACACAATTTTCTAACCATTGAAGGACAAATGGTGATGTTGAATTGAAAAGACTGTTGAACTAAGTTGTAAAGACTAATGAGTAAGATTTATTTGTCTTTATGAATTGCATATAATGCGGTTTTTAAATTTCAACTAATTAAGGATATAATTGGTCGAGAAAGTTCACTTAACAGTAGTCTTCAAACGTTTCCAACTAGATGGTTAATTCAAAGCTTTCTATTATTATCTCTGGTCTTAAAATTGTTAAGCGGGTTGATATCGCAGAGGACAAGGCGGACCAATTTCGATTCCAGGTTAATGCATGTGATGTTTGTGAAGTGAAATGCCACATCCTGTGGTTCGGATTCCACGTAAAAATGAGGTCCCGCGACTCATGCTCATGAGATTAACGGTCTCATAAAACTACTAGTTGTAAAATTGTATATCCTTCCAGGAAGTACCTTAACAAGCGGTTGTCATTCAGATCTTTCATGACGTACAAATATTTTCAAATAGTAGATTAGTTACCATTAACCGGAATTAGTTTAGTTCTTTTTGAACTTAGAATACCATACCAGTACTTCCACACTGTTAACCCATTAGTGCCCAAATTATTTTTTTAAATAATTTTTTAATTTTTTGAATCATCTGTCTTCTTGGCAGTTATATAAACTGCAATAATATAATCAGAATCGGAATCTAATGGGAAGTGCCGTAATCACAGTGTTTCATTTTTAGAACAGTGGGCACGAATGGGTACATCTAATTTATACAAAATAACCTTCCTATTGTTATTATATTAGGACATAATGATGGAATCATAATGGGAAACAATATGTGAACAAATGTTTATAAGAAAACTGAAACAGAAATAAATGTAAAGATCGAGAATTTTGAAATCCATTCTGTTTTGTGAATACTTCTTCACTTTTCACGAGCAGGTTGTATCTTAACACTTCATTTATTGCAAAGGACTGCAAAGCGGAATCTTGCACTTAGAGAAAAAACTTGTCACATTTCTGTTTTCGAATGGATATAACGAGATGATGAGATGATCCCTTCCATCAAGACGCACCTCAATCTAGACACCTTTATAAGCTGCATGTATTACTGAAGGAACACGACCAATAGATTTTCTCATGTGCAGATAGGAAAGAGTAATTCTCCTACTGAATCCCAGAAGGTATAAGTGGCTTAGATTGTCTAGTTTTACTTGCACGGTAAAGTTGCCAAGCGTTTTGAACAGAACAATTCAACGGGAAACCTAGAAACTGCCATTACCATTTTTCTGAACGAATACCAACGCGTACACTGCCTACATTCTCATCTATCCGACGGACCGGGTTCGATTCCCGATCAATGCATGTGAGATTTTCGAAGTGAAATGCCATGTCCTGTGGTTCGGATTCCACGTAAAAAGGAGGTCCCGTGGCTTATGATCGTGAGATTAACGGTCACGTTAAACTACAAGCTTTTTCATCTATCCGATCACAGCCTCCTACTGTATGTAGTATTCTATAGTAGTCCAAACATTGCTGGTTGATCAATCTCTGTCTTCTTCTTTAGGGCATTGCTCCATCCATGGCTCTTCCTACTGGTCTAGAACCTGTCAAGTAGCAGATGACTGTGCCAACACGGTTATCATCATGCCTGATTAGTATTGTCCGATTTTATACATCTGTCACTTGATAGAATCCTCAGGCACATTTTGATACTTCTTTGGGAACCATGAGTGGTGCATTCTCCACTCGATCTTTTCCAGCACCGGTATGTCCACGACTACACAGTTGATCAATACGCAAATTGTAAAAGAAAGCATTCAGCTTGTACCGGACTCTTGAAGCATTTTGTCAACCTGATTTATCACAACTAATGAACCCTCACCAAAGTTAGGAACATGAGTACTACCGTACGTGCTCTAGTATAAGGTTGGACCTGAATCATCATCATTTATTGAACAATTAATTCCAACGAGCCAGAGGCTCTTACATAGGAATTGACAATACAAATTTACTGGCGTCTACTACAATTTTATATATATATATACACCTTACTTACACATTTGCTGCGTGATGAAGTTAATTTTCAACAATGATAATAGACCTAACACTGAAATTAGCTTACCAAAAGAAAATTTACAATGCAAATAACATAAAAGTAAAAAGTAAAATAATAGTTAAATAATAATTTTATCAATGCACAGTGAAATGAGACATGCTGATTCACTAAATTCGGCTACCTACTTTATTAGGTACCGATTCCAAAGTAGTCTCTTTAATTTAAATCTGAAAGTCGACAGATTGGAAATTGATTTTAAATCGCTTGGGAGATGGTTGTAAGATAAAATGGCTGAGAACTTAAAGCTACAGTTACCAAGAGAAAGAGAGCGAAGTCATCTGCTTGTCGCGTGTTATAAGTATGAATGTCTGAATTTAGGGTGTAGTCACTGTTATGCAGCACATTGTTTTGTTTAATTCTGTGTATTCGTATTGCTGACCTTAATTCTGCACACATTGACATTGGCATTATTTTACTCTTGGCATATAAATCTCGACTGTGTGTGTGAAATGGTAGTTTATATATATTTTTATCGCTCTATTTTGTATTAACATAAGTTCATGTAGGACTGTCTTTTTACACAGAGTCCAAATTACATTTCGATATTGCAAGTGACTGTGTACGAGTGAGTATTATACTGTGATTAGAAATTTTATAGGGATTAAGTACCTCAATTTTCTCAACAGCCCAGATGTTGGAGCTATCTTCTTCGCAATATAATGAACGTGTGATACCCAGTTTAGATGTTTATCAATGATTAGCCCCAAATATTTAAAATGCTCGACCTCGTTTATTATTGTGTTGTTGCTATAGATATGATTATGTTCAATATTTTTCATACTGTTTTTTTTTTATTATCATATATTTTGTTTTCGTGACGTTCATAGTCATTTTATTAATATTGAGCCACTTGACTATTGCGTTTAAGTCTTCTTGCATAATATTGATTTTTGTGCCCACTTTGCTACCAGTATAGAAAACATTCGTACCATCAGCGTAAAGCATAATTTGACCTTTTAAATTAAATTTACTTAAATCATTTATATATATTAGAAACAACGTAGGGCCCAAAATAGACCCTTGAGGAACTCCACACGATACAGCCTTTTCCGCACTTTGATAGCCATTCATGGCAACATATTGCTTTCTTCAACTGACGTAGCTATGGAACCACTCCAATGCAACGCCTAGAATTCCAGCATTCTCTAATTGTGATAATAGAATTTCGTGATTTACTGTGTCACAAGCTTTAGCGAGATCAATGAATAACCCAGCTGCTATCTCGTTGCGGTCAATTCTTCTCTGAAGCATTGAAATAAGATCAGTAATTGCCAGTTCTGTACTGGAGTTCTCAATAAAACCATATTGGGCTATATAAAAATTGTTATTCTGCAGAAACTTCACTAGCCTCACCTTAACAATACGATAAGCAAATCTATCGTACAGGCACCAGACACTCTAGCCAAAGTGGATTGGTTTCTCTTTTATATGCTGCTTGGCACTGTCTCTCCCATAGCTTCAACACACAAATTGGGATCACGATGATAACATTTGAGCCATGTCTCACTGATCATATAGCATTTGGGGTCGGAGGGGCAGTCCTCTTCATTCTCGTCTGCGTCTGCAATTTTGTTACGGTTGTTTTGGGTCCTGCAGTAACATCAAAATTATTTGTATTCCCAGTGGAGCCAGATGGCAGACTGAAATTATTAGGAGCAATCTCATTGTGTGCTACTTTATCTTTGTTGTAGTAGGTACTGTATGTGATGATGGCTTCGGTACCGCTGAGAAGTTGGTTTCTCGATAGGTGATCTATGTGGATATATTGAGGATATAAACATAATTTGTTCAGTGAAAAGTATATATGGAAGGAAGGGATCTTAAATAACTATTGCAAAACCGTATTCCACCTCATGTGTTTGCAAAATATTTCAAGGGGTTCGCCAAACACTTTTCCATAATGGCGGGTTTGAGGTTAGGCCTATTACTATTTCCGTAATATATGTGGAATTGTCGTATTTTTTTAAAATAATCGTTTCGGTCTTCTATGTATCACGTTATTTCAACTACCTTTTCCCTCGTTCTTTCACATTGGCCCAGTATTCACGCATTCTTCTTCGGTGAGCTTCCTTTCGTTCTTCGGTCCACTTCTTGCCGGTTTTCAATATAGGTTTTGGCTGAAAACTCTGTATTTCCCCAAGTTTCTTCTTCAAAGAGTCACGTTCCAAGATGTCCTCATGTGATATCCCCAGTTCTTGTAGGTCTTTTTCCACCTCTGTAAACCAGATCCCTTTGGTTTTCTTTCCCACAAAGTAGGCACAGATTCGATTGGACAATCTTCCGGAGTTCATTCGTGTTAAATGGCCATAAAAGGAGAGTCTTCTTTTGCGAATGGTGTCTGTTATTGTCGTATTATTATTATTAAATTAAATTAACCCTGTAATGTCCCTTGTTACATATGTGAAACATCGGTAATTTATCACATTATTTCCACAATAAATTAATATTTACCGTGAATGCCTGATTTACTATGTAACTACTTTAGGAATGCATTTGATTCCGCTACAATGGAAATTTAGTCTGCCAGCTTCTTTGTGTTCTAGCAATACTAACAACAGCACCGCGATCCCACTAATGAACAGTTACATGTACAGTGCATTGCATATTTAAAAGTCAGTGGTTCGCCCAGATCGTTGTAGAAGGAGTTCACGAGTCGGAAAAGGTTGGGAACCACTGGTCTAGACCATTACAAAATGCCACGCCCCACTGTTTCAAGTGAATGTAACTTCGAGCATACCTAGTCTTACCATAAATACTGTCACAACTTTTGAGGGTGGCTGTACTGTCCCTCTTGTAAGGGCCTCCACATTCCTGTGTTGTATCACCAGCTATGAGTCATTCCGACTGTAGCTGCATTAGTGGAAAGTTCTGTGTGTTCGTTTTAAAGAAGGAATGGGGTCATCCACGAAAATCGTTCTATATCTTTCCTTGAATATTTTCTACAATACTTAAAAGAGTTCAAAAAAACCCATCTACATGGTATGAATATTCAATAACCTAGACATTGTGTCCAAATGAATGAATCACCTGCAGAATTTAGGAACCGTGAACAAGTTAGTAAGAAAAATGATAACTGTCATGATAAGGGGAAAGGGGAAAATATATATATGGAGATTTTATTTCCATCCCCATTTGAACATTAGGGTTTCCTACCCACACCTATTGCAAGGATTTTTAACTTTCAACCATTCAAGGTAGGCCTACAGTTTTAATGCAACACGACTGTATTTCAAACCTTCTCGTGATTCATGCCCCAATGTACAGTACATAATTATATGCTACATCGAATGCAACCCAGTCTCATGAATATAGTAAATCTGCCAAGGAGTAAAATTTTTGCATGAACTGCTTTTTAGAATCCAGGTTGAAATCTGCAAGCCACATAGGAGTAGGATTAGAGGTAGGTCTTACAGCACTTCCTGTATCCCTCAGTGTTATTTCAACCATTTCAATGTTCATTAGACTGCAACACGTAAATAGCTGGGAAGCGGTTGCTTAGTAGGGCTTAGGCCCTTCATGGGCTTTAGTGCCACAGAAGGGGGTTGGTACCACGATGCATTGGCGTGCCCAAATGATAAAAACACTAAGGACGATGCGAGCGGGAGTATGTACCACTATGTTTTGGCAGAGAAGGCACAGTGATAATTTGGTGAGCGTAAGTTGGTACTGCAACATTTTGATTATTTTATAATTTGTTGAATTAAAATACAAAGTGGTGTTTTGTATTTTTATTCTCAGGTGAAAATCGTCGAGTATAAGATTTAATATAACTGCAATATATATTTAAAAGCGAAAATCTTGCTCAGAAACATTACCTAACCGAGCATTGGCCACTTCAAACCTAGCACAAGGGCTGCTTGCATAAGTCAACCTTATTATCATACTGGGTACAAGAACCGATGCATGCTTAAATTCAAATTTAGTGAAAAAAATGTCATTATCATTGAACTAAAACCAGAATGGTAACGTTTAGGCGAGCACAAGTAAATAGCAGGAGTAGGTACCTAGCTGGCCCCGTGGTGTTGGGGCAGCGCGCCTGCCTCTCATCCGGAGGCCTCGGGTTCGATTCCCAGCTGTCAGGAATTTTAGAAACTGATGCGAGGACTGAAATGGGGAGCACTCAGCCTCGCGAGGATAATTGAGAAGATGTATGACAGTGAGGCAGCGCACCGGTCACGAAAATAAAGATTAATGGCCAAGTGGACCAAACTATTCTCAGCCCTGGCAGAAATAAATACATTACATCCTTAACTTTTCATACATTCTAAGGATCAAATATTTATATTAAATGACAGTAGTCATTGTTATCAGAAACTTACTGCAGAAATTCCAACCTTTGAAGAGGTATTGAAGCTTAAAATGGTAGATTTGGAATACCAATACTTCACCAATCCGTGTAGGTCTATGATTAATGAAGAGCCTGTTTGCTTGAAGATCCATTTTTAAGCCTTTTCAAATCAAAGCGGCTTCAAGTAACACGACGTGATGGAAAGTGATCTCTTGGTAAAGAGAAGTTAGTTCAAAGTATATGGTGCCTGAGGTTAGGACAATGTTACATTTAGAAAATGATGTCGTGTTACTTGAAGCCGCTTTGATTTGAAAAGGCTTAGAAATGGATCTTTAAGCATACAGGCTCTTCATTAATTATAGACCTACACGGATTGGTGAAGTATTGGTATTCCAAATCAACCATTTCAAGCTTCAATACGGAACTACTATTTGTCAAAAGCACCTGCAAGCTGATCACCGTCACCATCTATTTAATTTCATTTTATTCTGATCTTATAACCTAAATTATATGGTGAACCATATTAGGTTTAATAACGTATCTTATAACTGTGCTACGTTTTATTTTGTTCTTTCAATATGTTTTTTAGCTGATAAAGGGGATAAAATGTAATTAATCCTCTAAACATGTATTAAAACAAGTTAAATAATTAATTTTCTTTATAGTATTGATTCAGGCGGGTGTACAATTCTTATTAAGAACTATTGTACAAGGTAGGCAAATCCCCACGTGAGATTTTCAAAATTCTCAAGAAACTCAAAATAAGCAAAAGGTTTGTGTACTGCACTCACTATCCATTTCCTCGAGACTGGAACTGTGAAAGACCGAGACCGAGCAGGAAGACCACGCACTGTGCGGACTCCAGAATTGGTGAAAGCAGAGGCGGCTCGTCTGGAAGAAATCCGTGGCGGAGACGGTCTGTGATGGCTTATGAGCTGAAACTTTTCAAAATGTCTTTGTCTCGCACATTGAGCAATGACCTGGAGCTTCGTGCTTACAAATGACGGAAAGGATACCTCCTCACATACGCGCTGAAGGAACAGAGGCTCTTAAAATCAAAACGCTTACTGTCGCATTACGCAGCAAATGGACACCGAAAAATACTTCTTACTGTTAAAAAAGTTCAGGGTTGAGGAGAATTTTAATGCCCTAAATGACAAGGTATATGGCACATGCTCTGCACAATCTGCTGAAAAGGCTCCAAGAAACCAGAGGGGCCATCATTGTTCATTTCTTATGATGTGGTGGGGCATGAGCTACGAAGGTACCACGGACCTCTATTTCTGTGAGAAAGGGGTCCAAACGTCGGCCAAAGTCTATCAGGAGACAAGCATTGTAGCCACTGATCAAGAAACTCAACAACACCCTCTTCCATGAAGAACGCTGGAGCTTCCCTGGATTCGAACCCCCAGCACATAAGGCTCGCCGCAGTCTCGAATGCTCAAAGCATAAAGCAGTCCGATGCCTTCTGCTGGGCACTGATGCAACTTGGGTTGATCCACAGGAAAGTCTCTCTGTAGATTTATGTTGTAATCCTAAATAAGATGCACAATAGGCTTTCAGTTCTATATTCTGCCCCACACAAAAGTGTGCTTATTACTTAAACATTTGAAAGCTAAACACCTTCTAAGTAGACGGTATATGTTCGAAATTTTCATTATTGTACCCTAACAAACTTATAAGGAAAACACTGTCTTCAATGTTGTCGAGACATTCAGTCTGTAAGCTTACTGTACAATAATTTGTATTGACTTTATTAGTTCTTGAATTATTCTAGCTATCTGTTATTTTTTCACAGTTCAGGAAGTAACTTAATAACACGTGTACAGTACATAAATAACCATAATATTACCAGACTTTTAAATGTAATAGTTATCATTGGAGAGAGAGAGGGGAGTTATCAGAGCAGAGCGCCTTTGGAAGCCAGTCCCCCATTCCTCAAAGCACCTGTTGCAATAAGTTGTGACGCAGCAATGAAATATTTCGGCTGCCATGATAATACTGATTTTAACGGCACTTTGCACTAGAGGATTTTTTTTTAGAATTGGTGCAAACCAGGAAAATGATTTTAAAGCAGGAGATGGATTGATTTGCTAAAACCATAATTAATATTACGGCATGGTTAGTATTTCTACGGATAATTCCCTGCCTTCTTCATTTCCAACATTTTATAATAAGTGACCCTCATTCCTAATATCCTTCCATATAGGATTTTATGTCTACTGAAATAATTGTCCTAAGATCCTAGATTGTACCTTGGTCAGTCACCTCATCTCTGGGTTAGTATATGCTGAACACATTGTAGGAGAGTTATTAATTGTTTAAGAAGGTACCTAGATATTAGTGCTAAGTTCATTGAAAAATCAGTAGGCTTACATTATAATATGACACTGTTATCTCTGCTTCTCTCTTGTGAATGACGTATAGTGAATTTAATAACCCCTATTATGATTAATCAAACAAAAAGTAAATTAAATCTCAGCAATTTTTCTAGTTTATGCCGTGTCTTGTGTGGGGTTTCGCCTAGGAACACCAAGTTTGCCCGTCAGGCTCTTGGTGTCCGTACCCGGACCCCCACAGGAGTTGCGAACTGCGCGATACCTCCCTTTTTTAATATAGGCTACCAATATACCATCTTTTTAAAAAGTAAATTACTGAAAAGTATTGGTTAAGTTCAAAACTACAGTACTCCTGTAATTAAATTCTTCAGTATTGTACGGACAATTAATTAACTGTTGTACAAAATAAGAATTTTCCATTGTTTACGACTATGTCATTTAAAACATACCCATTGCTCTTACAACATCTTGACACTCTGAGCGTTAGTAATATTGTGTGTTGAATGCCCCCAACCATTGTTGGTACTTTTATTCCTTTAACAATGTGTACCTATGTTCCATGTAAACATTAGTATCCCCAATTAAAATGTCCTCCAAGATTATAAGACGCCTGCCTGATACATATCTATACTAGTCAAGTCTTCTGATAGATTTCCTCTAAAAGTTCTGTTATCGCAACTTTATCATCCAAAAGAGTGTATTGGATTGCACACCCAAACAACTTTTGTTTTTGTAACATGTACTTTTCTTTGGATTCAAGACTCTCTGCAACCTGGTTTTGGTGAGTTGATATTTCATTTGTCTACTTTATTCATATTTATAACGTTATTGAACAATGTAGGAAAAAATCTTTCTGGAATCAAGTACATAATATTAGCATTATTTTCAAGTTCTTGTTTAAAAATATAATACACAATAAAGAATATGTGCACAGTTATATTTTTAAATTATGCATGACTTTAGGACTGAAGCGTAACTTAGATCACAGCATGAAAGTGTACACCGTAGCCTATTCTATTGTAGGAGGAGAAACTTCTCCATTGCATGTAACATGATCATCATGCTACTTGCACACAAAAATGAATCTTGAATGGCTAACCCCTGACTCCTGGAGTAGCTTGAAATGACAAACCACTAACTCTTCTGCATGTTGTATAAATATTATTGTACTGTCTGTTGTGACAAGAGTTTAAAACACGTAAGTTGTGTGCGTGATCTAATAGCTGAACGATTTCATAGAAATGTTTGCTATCGGTTCCAGACAAAGAATTTCTGTACAAATAAATTTTCTTAATATTGAGTACCTTATAAAAAGAATTGGTAATAATAATTACAGGACCATTGGCATCTGAAAGTGGCCCACCAGGTTCCATTAATGATTTAGACACTTGTGTCATAGGGGTAGACTTGGCAACTCAGACAAGCTCATTCATATCAGGATGTAAGGGTTTGACCTACAATACAAAAGCAGGTTGCAGAAGTCTTGTGTTTATTTAATCAGAAGCTGGCCATAGGAGGTGTGTTCAATTAAAGCTCAAATTTTGCTATAAAAACATTGTAGGTCTAGCTTATTTTAAAATCTTATTAAACCTTGTCACTAAGGTGCTTTACAAGAACGGAACCCGGCTCTGGGCTTATTACCTAATAGACTGACAAAATAGTCCCCTTTACTAGAAACAAATTATCTCAATGCTCTTATCTATTAGTTGCAAACGAAACAATCTAATAATAGGTTTGCCGACTACTACACCACGCGGTGGGTAGCATTCGATTCCACCTCAGCTATCCTAGAAGTGGTTTTCCATTTCTACTCTGCACAAATATCAGGATAGATCCTAACTCAAGGCCGCAGCTGCCTCCTTCCTAATCCTAGCCTCAATTTCTAGTATTACTGACACCACAACAACTCGGGTTGTCAGCCAATTTCTCTACACACACCCATGAGCACAGGGTTACATGACCATTATGACACAAATCCCCCAAATGAATCAACAACTGATTATTTGCTGAATTGTATTTTCTTCTAGTATGGCCTCATATTGCATTTTTAATTCATCTGTATGACTTAGAGAAAAAAACTCCTTTTAAGTATATTTCAATTTCAGAAATGAAAAATAAAGAGCAACAATTGAATATGTCCGCGCTGGCAATAGTTCGCATTTCTACCGGGCACATACTGTACCAGTAAGTCTTGATGATCCCAGGATGTTGGCTCTTCTCTCCGGGGTCGCGTTCAGTTCTTCTGATTAAATTCACCTGCATCCTAGGGCTTGGATAGGAATCATGGGGTCTTAATCCATAAATCACGTGCCAGTATACCCAAATAAAAGCTGAAAATTTATTAACGAAGCATGAATAATATACAACAAGAACTTAAATTGAACTTAAATCACCTCTTTACTCTCATTAAATCCAAGAAATGTGCAGTACGCCCTCTGGCGTATGCTCAAACCCCATCTCAAAATTATGGCGAGAAAACATGACCAAATGGTATCACATAAAATCTCATCTGGAGTGAGCACCACAAGAATTACCGTACATAAAGGCTGAGAGATCCCCAACACACGGTCTCCAATACTGTATTTACACATGAACATTTGATGATCGGATGTCGGCTGAGAAATTAGAGTGCAATATGCGTTGAATCATTTCCTTCAGAACAATCCTCCGGTCATGATCCCCCGCGGAGTTGATTGCCATCAAGTGAGTATATAAAATTCTCCTTACAACAACATAAGAATATATGACGTGACACACTTTACATAATTCACACGAATAAAGGGGTTTCTTCGAAAAACACTCAAAGACACGTGTGCCTTATTTATATATACACCCTGATCCGGGTAGATATGCAAATATAACAAAACTTATCCACGCAATCATCCCCCTATATGAATAAAACTGGGCCAACAAAACCGACTCCAAAACAGACACTTCAATAACATGGTTGGACCCACCATCTGATAACTATAAGAGATGTCAACATCTGGCGTACACAACCAACAAATATTGTCTGCGTGCATATTCCCATGAATAATTAAACGCGACTATCTTTAATACTTCAGGCTTTGACGTAGGCAACACACCACTGCAATATTAAATTACGTGATCCAGGACGCATAATAGCTAGGACTAGTGATCCACACACGCAACGTATGATCCCTTTAAGACTTCCACCTCTCAAGATTCATGTGCCAGGAGTTTAATAACCTCGCCTGAAGAATCCACTTCACGGCGGAACGTCGAAATATTGGATCACACTAGATCAGACAAGATCACAGGGGCTTACTAAACCTCCCCATGATTTAGTTCGTAGCCTTCGAGGCCCGATACCATCGAGTCCCTAGCTTGAAAACTACAACCAGAAAAGCTCAGTGTACCAAACACTAGCATTAATCGCAGACTCACTCATTAAGGCACACAATACGAACACACGACTCACCTGCTCATTCCACGTGTGGTCACCGTCCGAGCTCATTTAACCCTTCAAATGAAGTAAAAATGGATTAGCCCGTTAAATGATTACTGGTGAAGCTCTGGCTTCCCATCCAACAAAAAGAGACTGCCGTAAACAGCATGACAGTAAGAAGTCTGATTTACTAAAGCTCGGTCTATTAAGCATCGTCTCTCTCATCCCTAAAATAACTCAACATAACATCAAATGCACGCATGAACACACACCCCGGCATTGCAACAAAGACACAAACATGACATTAATTTAACAGATTATAAATGATGATTGCGCAGACCGATAACAATTACGTCACATCATGTCTAAATGTAAAGACAACAATGAAGATATCCCACAGGATGGACAAAAATATTTACAAAGACATAACTCCGCTTGATGCCAAATCGACCCTCAAAATGAATAAAATTCAAATTTTGTACTCATCACTTTCATCAGCCGGCTAGGTCACGTCACTACAGACATGCTCTCCTTGATATATCGCTCAGCCCATGACTTATCCTTGTACACACTAGCACATCTGCGCCATCATGCCTTCAATGTAGTACCACATTCCTTCGTAGCTGTGCCTTCCTGTATGGGCACTTCAAATGGTTGTAAATATATATTCACACGTCTTCCATACGCAACACGACACTGAATTACCTATCCTAGCCCTGTTTGCTTAGCCACGTTTGGGGTACTAAGTTCGCCAAAATGTCCGCCTGGCTTATTACTTTCCCTAATTTATATATAATGGCTATCTGATAGGCTCGAACTTACGCGACGTTCGTTTAACACTTGCTATAACACCACGAGCGACACTGCTTACATTGAAGATATCAGACCTTAACTTCACAATTCAGAACTAATAATTGCCCGCCTCTTGGCTCAGGCTACACACTCCCACGTTTCTCAATTTTCGAACAGTACTGTCCACACATCACCCCACAGCTATTATTTATATCTACCGGACATTTGTCGCTGGAGTAGGGAGAATAAATTTTCAACTTCTGTCACAATCACGCTATCGGCTTGTAACTCATCACATAATGATACACGCACGTAGATCACGATTTTGGCCTTTTTTTTAAATCGAGATTCGATCGCTGCATAATTAATTGCTTGAATCCATCCAAAATCAAGGGCACGACAACTCCGCGCCTTTGGTCGCGTCATTTCTATGATTAGCCAAATAAATCACACTGAACCTCCTACAGGGCGTGTTTAAAGTATCTCTGTCTCTCGCCTTGCTAACATCGTCCTTGTCATCACCTCGCGGACAAAGACTGCTTGACCTCAATTTTGTGTCGCCTTCCCACGCTTTTTCGCTGCACCCCTTGAAGCAGGGTCCTAATTTCCGTAGCGCCGTAAAAAGTAGACTTCCGCCGAAGTATTGTTCACCATCACGTTCGGTACTTGAATTCAGTCGGTCAACACTATGCCGCCAAATGTCCCTTTGTGCGAACCTCTGAGCACAGCAAATATAATACATATTATAAATGGAAATGAGATCCAGAATGATGACTATCATTCAGGGTTCAATACTTCATAGTTGTAATGAAAGATGAGCCAACCACAGTCATGACACCAACACCACTCCCTCGCATTCAAGAGAACGTAAGTGCTAACGACTGCGCCGAGACTCGAGCTCACAACCTGGGCAGATGATCTAGATGTTACGCGCCTTACAACAACAAACAGAAACAATGTAATAATATCTTATTACTGCCTCAAGGAGTTTTAATAAGTTGCTTTGGTGGCGTAGTTGGTAGCATGCTGAGCTTCTATGCCCAAGGTCGCGGGTTTAAACCCAGCCGAAGTCGTTGGATCATTTAAAAGCGTTAAAATCCCTCAGTATGCCTTTCTTCGGAGGGGAAGTAATGCCAGAGGTCCCATGTCACAAATTTTTGGCATGTAAAGGAACCTTCCACTAACTACACTTGTGTGAAGTTACTTATTTGATAACGCTATAATAGCTCCAATGTTCACTGCCAGGTGCTGGCTGCGATTGCATCTAGTAGAAAAGTCCGCAACTAGGTGTCGTAGGCGGTAACATTTGGTAGCAAAAGTAGGAACTACTTGAAAAATTGATCGTCTGCAGTCCTTATCTGAATCACAGATAACACACACTAATACAGCCTCACAATTAACACCGTTTATCAGACAAATTCTACACTCACCCAAAGTACATGGGGCTACATGACCACGTTGTCGCAGCCCTTAAACTAAAAGACGATTCAAAAGTGGTTATATAGACTTGAAAGACAAAGAACGCCCAGGTCAACCGAAAACAATCGAAGATGCCGAATTGCAAGCATTGTTGGTTGAAGACGCTGTACTAACTCAACAACAATTGGCAGGAAAGTTAAATATTGGTCTATAAATCATTTCTGATCGTCTGCATGCCATGTGAAAAGATCCAGAAGGCAGAAAAATGGGTACCACAGCGATTGAACGAAAGGCAGATGGAAAAGCGAAAAACAGCGTGCGAGCTTCTGCTTCTTCGCTTCGAAAGAAATTCTTTCTTGCAATAGATCGTGACTGTAGATGAAAAATGGGTTTCGAGAACCCAAAACGCAAACAATCATGGGTTTCACCAGGATAACCATCGCCATCGTCCCCAAAACCGAACGGTAAATATTAATGTACTTGCTGAAGTAGTCTTCTAAACGTTTTCCCATATTTTGAGGGTATATGATCCAGTTTGATACACCGGTAGTTTCCACAGTCCATGATATTTCTCTTGTTCTTATAAACTGATCTGCCATAGAGGCATCAGTAAGGATTTTTTGAACAGAGAAACTAATCAGTTCCATCTTTCTACTCCCAAAACTTTCCATAGGTCAGTTGAAATGTCGTGTCCAATTGCCTTGCCTCACTTCATTTTTCCTAAAGCTTTTTGAACATCAACATATTAATATTAGAATGAATTAATGAATGATCGTGTGGCCTCCGGAGAGGCTGAGTGCACGTCTTTCTAGTTGACGCCCGTGGGCGACCTGCGCATCGTAATGATGAAGTGATGATGAAGACGTGACACACACCCAGTCCCCGAGCCATTGGAATTAATCTCAGGAGATTAAAATCCCTGATGTCCCGGCCGGGAATCGAACCCGGGACACTTCGGGCCAAAGCCTAGCGCGCTAACAATTTAGCCACGGAGTCGGACTGTGTACAGATACAGAAAAATTATTTATTGCACAAAATTCTGCAACCCTTAAACTACTTTTCCACATAACTGCCGAAATGTTGCAGGCATTTGTCGTAGCGTGGCACGAGTTTTTGTATACCTTCTTCATAGACGTGTGCCGCCTGTGTCTTCCACTAGTTGTACGTTCCGCTGCAGCGCAGTTCTGCATATGCGCGGTAGACGCTCTGTATCAAGGAGAAGAAACGTGCGCCATTGGAGAGCGCTGTCAGCCACGTACGCGTTGTTGTGCATGTTTACTCGTACAATGTCGGTGTTAATTGAAAATCCCGCCGCTTTTGAAATCAGATCTGTGATTCGTTTTCTGAATGCTAGGAAAATGAAACCAATTGAAATTTATCGGCAAATTTGCGAAGTGTATGGACAAAATGCGATGAGTGATTCAATGGTGAGAAGATGGGTCCGACAGTTCAATGAAGGACGTAGTGAAGTGCACGATGAAGAATGAAGTGGGCGTCCATCTTTGGTTACAGAAGAACTGGTTCACGCGATTGATGACAAGATCCGGGAAAACCGCAGGTTTACAATTAGTGCTCTCGCTATGGAATTTCCCCAAATCTCACGATCACTAATTCATGAAATTGTTACCAAAAAACTGAACTTTCGTAAACATTGCCGACGTTGGGTACCAAAGATTCTTACGGAGCAACACAAAACAAAACGGATGGGTAGTGCACTTCAGTTTTTGACCCGTTGCAATGAAGGCGGCGAAGAATTTCTGACACAGATAGTCACAGGAGATGAAACTTGGGTTTCTTACGACACCCCTGAAAGTAAGCGGCAATCAATGGAATGGAGGCACACTTCATCCCCAGCAAAGGTTAAGCCGAAACAAATCTTGACACCTCGGGAAATGATGTGCACAGTGTTCTGGGACTGGAAAGGCATCTTACTCATTGATTTCTTACCGCGTAGTCAAACAATCAACGCAGATGCTTACTACGAGACACTTAGGAAATTGCGCCGTGCAATACAGAATAAGCGCCGAGGGTTGCTCTCAAAATGTGTTGTTTTTCTTCACGACAACGCACGACCACACACTGCAAATGTGACGAAAAACCTCCTACAGGGATTTGGCTAGGACGTGTTTGACCACCCTCCGTACAGCCCTGACCTCGCTCCTAGCGACTTTCATCTGTTCACACATCTCAAGTCTTTCCTTGGCGGTCAACACTTCAACAATGACGACGAGCTGAAAGAAGATGTTTCCAACTGGTTGAAGACACAGGCGGCAAACTTCTATGAAGAAGGTATCCCAAAACTTGTGCCACGCTATGACAAATGCCTGCAAAAGTTCGGCAGTTATGTGGAAAAGTAAAGAGGTGTAGAATGTTGTGCAATAAATATTTTTTCTGTATCTGTACACAATTTAATTTTATTACCAAACGGAACTTACTTTCTGGACGTGCCTCGTATTAAAATCATTAACTGTTAAACTTTCTTCTCACTCTTGGGTACTTCATTATTGACCACATTTTAAACGAATAATTATGACTGTGTGTTCCGTTTGGTGTTCACAGCAAGTGACACTTTCAAATTGTACCCCAATTCTGAGCTGCTTCGCATCACACAGTTGCCTGGGCCGTTGGGGGCAATACTGCCACGCATGCCCGACGAGAGAGAGAGACAGGGCAGGCGGGGCTGCTGCTCCGGGACCCGGGATGGCTTACAGTTTGATAACTTTTTTGAAATTCATTTCTAAACCATTTTTCTTTTTTGATAAGATAATGTTCAATGTAAATGTAACCAATGAATAGTATCCAAAACATTACAAAGAGAACTATAATGAATTCAATGAATAATACCCATCGTGTCTTTGCTTCTCAGCCGTAGGGGCAGATGACCTCGTAGTTCCGTTCCTTAAAACAACAATAAATAACTAACTTCTCAGCCGAAATTTCAGAGTTATTAATTAATATTTATAATGTTCAGAAGTTGAAGATTATATATAAGGCGGTAAGCTAATCCAATCGCTGAAATATTCCACTATACACCTAATAGGCTAGATCTCTGAAAGAAGCACGGTTTATTCTTGTTGATCCCGGACACAGTCAGATATAACGAAAATGAAATTTAAAAAGCACGGTGATCAAATTCTTTAAGTAAAACAACAAGTAATGACAGACAAAAAGAAGAGTGGCTGAAGAACTGACAACCAAGTCAACTAATAACTTATTCAATGTGGACGTGCTACAGGGGATGTCTCGTAATGTCGTTTTTGAAAGAAAATTTTATTTGGAAAGTTTTCTGACTAGAAATTAAAGTATTCTTCAAAGTAGACACCATCAGATTCTATGGTCTTGAGCCATCTTTCAGCGAGGTTTCTTATAACGCAAAGATACCAGTCTCTGGGTTTTGATGCGAAGAATTCAGTGAGATCCCCTTCAACAGCTTCAATGTTTTCGATATTTCTTCCAGGAAAGAAATGGGCCATGGATCGAAAAAGATGGTAATCTGAAGGTGCAAGATCAGGTAGTATGCTGGATCTGGTAGCAGTTCGATTCCTCCCATTTCCTGAATTTTTGCCATGGTTGTTCGGGCAGTATGATGCCTTGCATTGTCCTTCTGCAAGAGGGTAACTAATGCTGGGTATCTCCGTCTCAAAATTTCATGAAGTCGATCCAGTTGTTGAGAATAAAGATCCGCATTGACTGCACACTCATTTGGAACAAACACCCAGTGAATCACTCATTCAAAATTCCACCAGACACACAACATCATTTTGGGTACGAACCGATCCTTTTTAATGATGAATTTGGCAGTTTGACGGGAACTGAAAGACTTTTTCGAGGCGTCAGCGTTGCGGTAATAGACCCATTTTTCATCACACGTGACAATTCTCCTGATAAATCTATCATCCATGGGGATACCGATAAGCTGACAACAGATATCCACCCTACATTGAGCCTGTTCTAGGGCTAATTTATGAAGTACAGATCTACAACTTCTGTTTGATTTTATGAGTTTTTTTATTTGGTGATGTATGGTATCTTTTGATGCACCAAATTCTTCTGACTGCCTACGAGTACTTCCTCCAAAACTCTGCGTGTATTCTCAATATCCCACAAGAACGCGGTAAATCTGTAGTGTTTTCATTCCAGTGTTGAAACGTTGGAACCATCGTTGATCCACACGCTCACTAATGACACCTTTTCCTTCCAGTTCACATATTCATCGACCTGCGGCAGCATATTTGTAATTTTGTTTCTAATAGTGATTTAGAAGGACCCTAACCTCCAACTTTGTAAGTTCCATTTGTGATTGTGTATACATTCTCGCAATATACGAAATTCTAGTTATGGCCTCCTGTAAATAGCATTGGCGAACCAAAGAAACCAATTCCATCTTATAAAACACCAAACTTAAAGAACGACGTTACTTATGAGACATCCTCATAAATTTAACGGTGTTTGTTTTATGGGTAAAGCAAATTCAAATTAATACTTCCAAAATAATGTCACAGGTTGATAAAAGAGGTGGGGCCCCGAAGCCTTCATCCTAGGGCCCCTGATCACTTTCTATGGTCATGCTACCACGTGCATTTGAGATTAGAAAACGTTCTTTCCCGAAACGTAAGAAACGTTCTAATTGCAATCTGTGAAAAGTCTCCACACTGTTTCTGAAAAGGACACTTTTCAACTCGATGATGTTAGCCATTGTTTGTTTTTATTTTGAACAAAAGCTGAATTTAGTTTAAGAAAATTTGGAAGTTTAAATTCAGAGGTGAATGATTATACTAACTATTGGTAGCCAACATGAAAGTAAGGTTGGATGTAACTACAATGACTTTCAGTCTCAATTGGAGAACATTTTCCTGCATTTTGAAAGCCAGTTAGAATTCTTTGAGATTTGAAACACTTGCTCAATGCATGCCATGCGTGCACCTCTTATAAAATAATTTAGAAGGCATTTCATATAATGTGAGGAAATAACAAGAAGTTCCGTGACGAAGTAAAGAGCCTACTTTTCTTAAAATTTAAGATTCATGCCAATGATTAATCTATATGGATCTATCTAGAATAATGACGATATTAAGTTGGTAATAATAGAGAACTACAGTTGGCAGCCCTGGTGACTGAATATATTCTTAATTCCATCTCTTAAGGTACAGAATACAAAATTTAGTTGAAGTCCAATGGATAGCATGGACGTTACATGCAGTTAAACATTGGATCTAACAGCGCGCGTAAAATTATGTTGGCAACAATGACAGACATGTATTGATCAGAAATAATCTGAAATAATATGATCTATTGTTGTGTCAATTTTGAATGAAATCCATTAGTTAGTAGAGAAGTTACATGCATTTTAAAATTGGACCTATCAGCAGGCTTAGAATCATGTTGCCAGCACTGACATATATCAGTTACACCAAATTAATCTAGAATGCCAGGTACTATACGTGTGCATAGTTTAAAGCTGTCGGCTTGCATACTTTCTGATATATGGGTATTTTGATAAAAAAAATTGAGAGCATTTATTAACAGTTGGCAGCCCTGGTGGCTCTTAAGAATACGCTCAGTCATATCCACTTATGTACACATAGCACATACGAAGTTTGGTTGAAATCCAATTGATAGTGTAGAAGTTATATACATTTAAATTTTGGACCTATCAGCAGGCTTACAATCATTTTGGCAACACTGCCATGCATGGGCTCCTTGAAATTAAACTGCAATATTACTATCTAATCGTGTGCCAATTTTGAAATAGCTCCCATTCATACCTTCCAAGATATCCAACATTGAGCTGAAATTTCAATTGCGATTTTTCAGCAGTTGGTAGCACTGACATCATTTTCAATTATGGCCGTGATATATTCAGGTATAGATCTTTACTCCTACCAAATTTTGTTTCGATTGCTGCAGCTGTTTAGGAGTTGATAGGGGGACACACACACACAGCCAGCCAGACAGACTGGCAGACAGACAGACAGACAGACAGACAGACAGACAGACACACATTTTCCCGATCTCATAAGTCTACTTTTTCCTCTTTTTTGCAATATGTGAAAAGTAGGCTAAAAATAATACGAATACTGTATGGGCGTACAAGTTCTTAATTTTGCATTTTGCATGTGTATTATCTGTTTTCTTTCAGAAAGTAAAATGCAGCTATTATCAAGCAGAGTATGGTATTGTGTGCTGTGAAACTTGTAGAAGTCAAGATAAAACTTCATAAGAAATCACAATATATTTTGGAACAAAATAACTGCCCATATCTCAGAAAACTCCTCATTGTGCAGGTTTACTGTAGTAAAATTGGGCTGTGACCAATGAGGCATTAAAAAATTATATTTTGTAAATAGCGTTTTTCAATTATAGGGTCTATTGTATATATCATGTAAATGTTTTACTTCATAGCTCACCGAAAGCATTTTTAAAATTTAATTAGTCGTAATTTCCAATGATGATCTATGGTAACTAAGCGAGTTACTGCATACTCTTCCTACATAGCCTACCCTCCAAACTTACTCGTGACATCTCGCGAAACTCATCTTTATCACAACTAACCTATGCATGTAGCTTCTCTGCAGGGTCAATGATTAATTTGTAAATCTGAATTACCGTATTTAGCTCTTCTCGCAACCGCGGAAATGTTTTGTCTTCTGTGTGTTTGGCGATTCGAGACACTCGCATCTCCTTTGGTGAATAGTTTTTTCTTATTATTCTTTCTGCTCTCATAAAACATCTTATATGTTGCAAGAAGTGTCTGCTTGAACGTGCTCCGTTGTTTGAATATTGTAAGATTTTTGTGATAGTGGTGGCCCGGTGCAGCGTCATGAACGTCGTCCAGACGTGGACATAATTGTTTGCATTATCTCAGAGAGTGTTCGAACCATAAAATATGTAAAGCTCTATAATCCCTTGAAACATATTGCCTGACATTCCCAGTTCACCACAATAATCAAAATGGCATTTATCATGTTGTGCTCCATTTTTTCTCAAAATTGCCATGTGACAAAAATAGGTACCGGTATGTGAAGAGAACTTTGCAAAGGTTACGTTTTGTGGCACATCACGTGCTGCAGAGACCGTGACTTTAGTTTGCCTTGCTTCTAGCCCCCAAGAATACAACCCTGTAGCAGAGGGTTCAAGTGTCATCTTCGTTCGTGATGTACCGTATTAAATAGGAGCAGTAAACTATGAGTTTCTCAGAATATTTATTGGCCTTTCGTCATGTAGAAATATTTTCCAATGTACAGAAAATTGTTTCGATTCATAAACGGGTCTGTATGTTCCCTCCCCTATAAAAATCTTACAATTATCTATTTTACTGATTATACTTAACCTTTGGATTGTTTCTATGACCACTTGTATTGGGAATCGTCTTGAGAAAAATCTTCTGTTTGTGATATTCGCGCTATAATAGACTTAAAAACAAAGCTAATTGATGGTATCACAAATGGATATGCACAACATATTAAAGCACACTTGCAAGATCATTCTGTAAGTGTATACAATTTGTATTTCATTTAATAACAGCTATAGGATATAGCAGTCCCTCCATCAGGCTATTACATGCATGTAATTTTATATAAAGGGCTGTGATGGGCATGCAGTGCTATTTATACTTTTGCATTATTATTATTATTATTATTATTATTATTATTATTATTATTATTATTATTATTATTATTATTATTACCGGCATTATTATTATTTAATTATAATAATAATAATAATTATTATTATTATCATGATTACCATTATTATTATTAGGTTTTATTCAGGGGCAGATGACCTCGCTGTTCCACCCCACAAACAACAATAACTAACTAGGTTTCATTCATCTGAAGTATGTCTGCAATAAATGAAGCCTATCAGATAAGCTAATGGTATTTTAATTCCATTAATTTCTTATTGTTTGAATACCGGTATGTTTTTATTTCAGGCGGTAAATTTCTTGGTCCTCATGATTAATTTGATAAAGACCTGGACATGATTCATCCTTTCTATGTTTTCCTCGTTATCTTCACAATCTCTGCAGGAACTTTATGTATACTGTAGTCTATATAACTTTAAAGTATTCTTATTTTCCTTTTGTCAGATTCATTTCCCCAAAATTTAAGAATTTTATTTGTTAGGGGCAGATAACCTCGCTGTTACACCCCTTTGAACAACAATAACTAACTATAGGCTATTTGTAGCAATTAAGCTGTTAAATTAAGTACGTGAATGGCTAACTCTTTTTTCTCTTTGTTGTGCTTCCTTGAAGGCTCCAAATTCGGTAAGTATTTGAAGTAAGGTTTGTGAAATGCTACTTTGAAGTGAACACACTTCCTATTGTCATATCAACAAAAACTTAGTTGGAATCTGATACAAAATATTGTAAAAATTGTTTCATCAATATAATTATTATTTGAAGTTATCGCGATCTTAACAAGAAGTTCTGTGAAGAATTAATTTGTGTAGGCCCCACACTTTTTAGGACATGCTTAAACTCAACTTATATACTGAGGAAGAAGAGTCTTTATCGACGAATGCCCAACTTTACTGTATTACTTTCTCAATTAGTATATTCTAATTAAGGGCCGACATCAGGATTGCATAAAATAGTACCTTAATCAGTCAGAAACCTAACTAATGAACATTCTCGCATTTCTGTAAGATTATATGTAATTTAGTACGGAATAATAATAATAATAGCCTAATAAGCACCATTTTTACAATGGATTCGTAGGAGCATGTGTACTCAGCGAGAAGTGACCTTGCCCTCAGAAGCCATAGCATCTGTTTCGCATGCTAGGGTTGACTGTAAACTACAGGCTACCTTGCTGATGGTCTATAAGAGATGACGATTCTTATTGTTTTGAGAGACGAAAGAGCGAGGTCAACTGCCCCGGCATAAGAGAGAAAAGGGAAGGTGGGCCACCTAAATGAATAGAAATCTACGAATTTTGAGACGGTAAAAGTATATTAATGGAAACATAATTTTTGTTCATCAGACATACTAATTATAAACAATCTTCTGTTGAAACAAAATCTTGCAGACCTCGATGGAACAATCAAGGTGTATAACCTGCTCACAAGAGCTGATCTAACGACAGGAACAAAATCGAAGGTATGATCAAGCAGAGAGAAACCACATATTTGCATCAGATATCCTAACATCTTTCACTGCTGGAAAGTCATAAGAGCATAATTTGATATGGCTCATAGTCAGATTTAAATGTACTGTTTCACTTGTCAGACATTTACTTAGCAAGCTGCAAACAATTGAAAGGGAGGCAATAACTCACCGAGATATGTATGCGCAAAATATTATCGAATTTATTCCTTGAAGAGCCCTTGTTTACCTATTATTCTCCTGTTATAGTTTAAGATCAGGACTTAAAGAGGGCTGACAACCGTTACCTGTTTTCGCGGACATTCAGTTAATCATGGTGTTGGTCCACGTGTCAGATTTCTATCCAAATTGATCGCATTTAACGCTGTTCATTATTGTACCTTTAAAAATCATACATTTTCTTGGTAAATGACTTAAATCACTTAAAAATTAATCTTTGCCTGAGCAAATTGCTAAACCAAACAGAATTCTGTACCTAAGCCATTATTTAACATTTTAACATGAAAAAGATAGTAAATATTGATCTCGTTTATCCATTCCACTCTTCTTGTATTTCAACCAGCAAGTGATCCAAATCGAGTTTATGTTTGTTAGTAAAATTAAAGTATAATTTTCGTATGTAAGCCTTTATGAATTATTTATGTATCTTGTCAGTATAATTTTAATAACCACACAATCTTTTATTGAGTGTCAACTAATTCTTTTAATTCTCATGTAAACGTTTTCACTCCCGTGTGTCAGCAATTTGTCTAGTGAGGGTCGACAACCCTGTTAAGAAATATCCTCGCAAACAAAGTCACGTCCTAATATAGGTTGTGGGTGTTACACTGTTTGGCTGACAGAATAAAATAAACTTGAATACTATTAGGTCTAACTTGGTGCATAACTCTCCAGTATAACAGGTCAGAAAATGTTAATCCTAATGCAGACACTGAACCCTAACAAATGTCAGTATCGATAACAGCATTCAACGACAGAAAGTAGGCCTACTCTCTAACAGTCAGCAGATATACAATGAAAAGATAAGGAGGAGAGAAAGATAACACTATTTACAATTCGAGGTTCTAAAGATATTTGTTGCCAAAAACTAAAGGAACAAACGTGTAATTTCCATACCAAGCTGAAGTTGAGACAATTCAGTCAAACATCTTGTAGGTGGGTTCAAACTACCAACATGTTTGATGTTCGTAAAATAAAATAAATTAAAATAAAATAAAATGAAATCAAATTAGATAAAATAAAAGAAGTTGAAGTAACTCGAAATAAAGCGATCCATAACTGACAGGAATTTAGTATGATTTACATGTGAGAGTAGTTAGGCGCTTGTTACAGTAGCTCGAAGTTGTTCCATGGGTTTTGAGTGGTTCGGTTTTCACCCTATTAATCTATTGTAACCATTGTCACGGAGAAAATTTCCAGGTAATTGTTGACCAAAATTCTATCTCGTATATAACAAATTATTATAAGAGTAATCTATCAATCAACGAGCCAATAACATGTTTGTTCAGAAACTTACAGCCAGATGGAAGATTTGCGGAAATTATCTGATTAAAAAGATGTTCCTGACTTCTTTCTTGTTACGTGTAAGAGTGATGATACTTTATGCCAAATCATATAACTTTCTCTTCCAAGATTCTCCAGTACAGAATAAACCAACATATCTGGATGTAGAGGGAACTCCATTGATGATATCCCGCACCATGTTGAAGTACTGTACGTCTCATGGCACGAGGCAACTATAAACGATACTAAATTCCCACATAAAGAACGGTCGTTAGAGATTATTTCAATCAGCCACCTAATGAGTGATAAAAGTCCCTGATTCCATCTTCATGGAGAAAAGTAAGGTATAGTGCAATTCAGGACACAATCAGTTCAGAGCGCTCGCTATTAGAGTACAAATGAAGGAATGTCTTGATCAATAGTAGAAAATGATGCGAAGCAACATACTGGAGCATATTGTGAAAAATAACATTACGGCTATGGAGGGAACAGAATATACGCACCCTTCAACATGATAAAAGATAGTTAAATCATGAATCAACGCATGTTAGCCATACAAGTGGCATGAGTGAATGGTGATTATTGCAATATATAGCTTCACATCACGTTCGATAAACAAAAATGATTCCATCAAACCAAGTGGTATTACCCATTTAAGATTTGATTGCCGCTGAGCGTAGCAGCGCCAGTGTTTGTTGTTCATTGTAGCAGCTGCCCCGCACAGTGAAGCGGGGAGCACAGTGATGACAGAATGTGTTCTACACATAAGTCAAGCAGCATTACGCGTCACAGGAGCTCATGATACCATGGACAGTTAAAGGATGACTGAGGCTATTGGAACTGAGTCATAACCTACTCGCGCAACTGTACCTGTCAACGAAGCAGACTGACGTGTGACACAAGTAAACAGAGAATAGTTCCCGTCTCGACCGTCGACAATCAATTCGTGAAAGGGTAATAGTCAAGTAATAAAAAAATAGAAATGTGAAAATCATCAATAATTAATTAAATAAAGGCTCACGAAACTGAGACATGTGTCCTCTAAATTATTAACCAATTTCTATTGAATAAGAAGCGGCTTCGGTGGCGTAGTCGGTAGCATGCTGAACTGCTATGCCCAAGATAGCGGGTTCAAACCCGGCCGAAGTCGTCGGATTTTTTAAGAGCGTTAAAAATCCTTCAGTATGCCTTCCTTCGGAGGGGAAGTGAAGCCGGCGGTCCCATGTCATAGATTTATGGCATGTAAAAGATCCTTTCACAGACTAAACTTGTGTAAAGCAAAATTTGTTAGGTTAGATTTCGTCAGAACGCTCTATCAAAGTTCCTACGTTCACCGCTAGGTATCATTGATATCTGGTGGCGAAAGTTGGAACTACTTTAAATTGAACGGAACTTGTAGCTCACCCTTTAGGGTATCCGTTGGAAGCAGCTACAGACTCAGGCGAGCCGAACATGTCCTCGGACACTCCCGGCACTAAAAGCCATACGATAAATAAAATAAATAAATATTGAATAAGAGATTGAAACAAGTGCCCCGGACTTGAATGAAGCCACTCTGGGCATGTGCTGGGCAGTAACGGATAATAATGATCGTTCATGTTGATCTATATTAGTCGATCAGTTCTTTGAGACGCATGTCATACAGAGACTGGCAAGGTGTGCGTATGAATTGTGTAGTCGTTTGAAAAAAGCAACTGCCACCCGACGTAACCCTCTGTTGTCCTGGAAGAACTGACTGGAGCTATATCCGAAAGCGGCGCAATTAGCCCCCTAGATACATTGTATTTTCTGTGTCTGAAATCAGAAGACGTATCCCTCAGTCTTCTGACCATGAGTCATTTGAATCATTTTCAAGGTATTTTATACTTGACTATCAATTTGGTATGCCAGTCATATACTGATGCGAGTATAGAAATACTGTAGTAGAAAATGCGCGAAAAAATGTCGCAGTAACAGTCGGAATTAGAAAACAGTACTAAAAGAAATAGAAATAGAATGAATGAAAAGATGTCCAACTTATTGAGGAAGATTATCGTCAATGAAGATTGACCAGTTAAGCTGAGCTTGTCATTACAGGGCTATACGGCCAGGCTATATTCAGACTTGGGAGACTGATGGGTTCAAATTCCATTGTCGAACACTCTCGTGTTTTCCCATTTCGACTCCCGCCATGTGTAGTTACGTTATCTTTTCAGCCATCATTTTCAAATTACTTTCTCATTTTCATTCATTTCCAATACGTTAACATCTCATTGGCTTTTATGACGAATTACATAATTATTTTCAGTCAGTCAACACGATGGTGCGCAATTGTATTAGGTGGGGAGTGCAACTATTTAAACAACCTAAACCCAAATAAAGAAATATTACATGTATTGTTTATCATTTAATTCGCATACATACAAGTTGGGGGGAGGGGAGGAGGTTTAATTAATTGGATGACATGTTTCGATAGATAATTAGGGAACATTGAAAAATGGCTTCTTCTTCTTCTGCTTTTACGGCCTCATTGGACCACTTCAGTCAATCATTTCTTGGTTCTCTTCTTCAGTAAGTTTCCTTTCCGAGTTGTCCAGTAGCTTTTCATTCGCTCTGACCTTCTCAGGCGTTCTTCATCTGTAACTACTCTTTTTATTGTATTACGTTTGTCTATTTTTGCCTGGAATCTTATTTTATATCTTTCTGTTTTATTTAAATTCTTTGTTTTGTTTTGTTTTGTTTTGCAAGTCATCCAAGGTTATTTCTAATTCTTTCATATCTTCTCTAATTTCTAATGGCTTCTAATACTTCAATTTTCTGATGAGGTTGGAATTCGGTCAGAAAACTAGCTCACTACATAGAGATTTATGTCATCACATCCCTAGCTCACCTCGTGGTTTGGTAGCAAGCCAAGAAATTTAAATCTGGTCTGAGGTGCTGGACGGTATCGCTAATGTGCAAGTCACCAAGAGGTGTCAATTTCGTAGACTTACACCAGGTTAGTGGAGCTTGAAGGATTTACTTTATCTCATCCCCATCCCTGTAGATTCGAGAATGATAAAGGATTGCAATGTTAGACGTAATAGCTCTACCAGACATTCGTTAGTTTCGCGAACACATAACGATCACATTTGTTAGTTTGTTGTCCTTAACGGGTGTACCGTCAGAATCGATGTCGCGTATGGACGTTAAGACGTATTATTCCTAACGAGCATGTCTTGAAGAACAATGTCCCATATGTTAGATTAGAGATAATTTCTCTAGAACGTACTTTGAGAATGAATGCCACACATGCTCGGGTGGCGGATTTGAGCCTTGAGGATAACCCCAGAAAATGGTAAATCTTTTGAGGATTAATACATAGGAACTCGTCAACAATTCAGGAAGAAATTCTGGTAGTGTGTCTTTTCAGTACCGCAGCACTTTTCAGCAATTAGGTGGGCCTCAATATTTTTCTCATAACTAGAGAGTGGGTTTTGCCAATTTTGCCGAAATGTTAAAAATAAAAATGGAAATTTTTAGAAAAAAAATATGAAGAAATACAGATAGCCGAAACACGACGTGAAAAGGAAAGAATACCTGATAGGAATAGGAATCTCCGTTTCGCGGGCTTATAGGTCGTGTTCCAAGGACATTTTGTCGTCCTGACGTTTCGCTGAATACTGCGTTCAGCATGTTCACAGGTTACATACATAAAGCGAAGTAAAACAAGTAAACAGAAGATATATAAATAGTCAGCAACCCACACATAGAGGCTACCATAGCAACGGCGTACCACATAAAAGTAATGCATCAAGGACAGGGCTGCTCGTCTGTTGCATCTTCTCGTCTACGACGGTCAATAAGGGCAGGCTTGAGGGGATTAAGGACTGGAAGCCAAGCTCTGTTCAGACGTTCTGCTTCCTCCTTAAGATTGAAGCTGTTAGTATGCTTCAGAACGTGTGAACAGAGCTTGGCTTCCAGTCCTTAATCCCCTCAAGCCTGCCCTTATTGACCGTCGTAGACGAGAAGATGCAACAGACGAGCAGCCCTGTCCTTGATGCATTACTTTTATGTGGTACGCCGTTGCTATGGTAGCCTCTATGTGTGGGTTGCTGACTATTTATATATCTTCTGTTTACTTGTTTTACTTCGCTTTATGTAACCTGTGAACATGCTGAACGCAGTATTCAGCGAAACGTCAGCACGACAAAATGTCCTTGGAACACGACCTATAAGCCCGCGAAACGGAGATTCCTATTTCAACGCCGGTCGTGAAAGTATACATTTTTACTTAATACCTGATAGGCCTACTTCTTTCTTTAATATTTTACGATATTTAGAGTTCGATAAATAAACCTTGTTATAATTAAAACATTTTTGACAAAATGTAGGTTTAATAACTTTGGAATTAACGTTTGAAAATTATTATAGTATTCTAAGGAATATAATATTTGTTAACTCCAGCAAATCTACTAGGCTTTTGTCGTAGGATTTCCCCCAGGTGTACCAAGTTCGGCTCATCGGCAGTGACTTGATACACATCGTCGGGACCCCTATGGGATTGCTAACCATGCGCTACACACGATATGTGAAGTATGTCATAGTACTTCTTTGTTAGACAAGCTCCTCAGCTTTATATCCTCACAATTGATGTACTAAAATACTGAATATTGACTTTCACGACCAATCGCAGTGAGGTCCAGAAAATGCCATGCCATACCATAGTCTACTAATGAGCCCCACTGGGTAAACCTTGGCAAAACCCCACGGCTAACGCTTAGATGATTTGCTGGAATGTAGTTATTTTTCTGTGAAAGCCAAGATTCACCAAAAGCCTAGTTCCATCCTTATGACAATACGTACGTAATGCAATGTTGCCATCCGTTTAATAACATTTTAATTCCTCCAGCTTGTCACGTATCACAATAACACAGGTTATAGAGAAGAATCTACAAATGCTTGGTAGAGAAAATGGGAGGAAACTTCAAAAGGCACTACTACAATAGAATTCTTCCTAACAGTTGCAGGCGGACTAGAATACAAAATCAACGTAACACCAAACATAGTAACCAGACATGGAAATATTGCCTCGTACTCAGAGTGTTCCTGCAATAGAAGTCCCCAAACAGTAGACCATTTAATATTCGAGTGCAGTGAAGTGGAAAGTGAGAGAGACATGTAAATAAACAGTACTGAAATAGGAGGCAACTGACCAATGCACAAGAGTGTCCTAGCCAAAAAGAATTCAAAACCATATTCGAAATTTGTGAACTATCTAAACTTTCAAGTATTGAAAAAGCATCAAGATCAATGACCATTAACAAATCTGCCTGTCAAAAATATTGTATTTTACACAGAACCATGCAAGACGAGTTAGAGCGTGTAGTACCACGCATGTAGTGGAGCATGCAGAGAGTATACATAACGAATTAAAACAAGAAGTTCCGTGACGAACTAAAGAGCCTACTTTTCTTAAAATTTAAGATTCATGCCAATGATTAATCTATATGGATCAATCTAGAATAATGACGAAATTAAGTTGGTAATATCGAAATTTCTAATTAGTTTGAAATACTGTATAGGCCTACCTGGCATAATGTAGCCTAATAGAGAACTACAGTTGGCAGCCCTGGTGACTGAATATATTCTTAGTTCCATCTCTTAAGGTACAGAATACAAAATTTGGTTGAAGTCCAATGGATAGCATGGGCGTTACATGCAGTTAAACATTGGATCTAACAGCGCGCGTAAAATCATGTTGGCAACAATCGCATACATGTATTTGTCAGAAATAATCTGAAATAATATGATCTATTGTTGTGTCAATTTTGAATGAAATCCATTAGTTAGTATAGAAGTTACAATCATTTTAAAATTGGACCTATCAGCAGGCTTAGAATCATGTTGGCAGCACTGGCGTAGGCCTATATTAGTTACTCCAAATTTATCTAGAATGCCAGGTACTATACGTGTGCAAAGTATAGAGCTATTGGCTTGCATACTTTCTGATATATTGATATTAGGGTAACAAAAATAGAGACAGTATTTATTAACAGTTGGCAGCCCTGGTTACTCTTAAGAATCGGCATAGTCATATCTGTTATGGTACACATAGCACTCACGAAATTTGGTTGAAATGCAAATGATAGTATAGAAGTTATATGTATTTAAAGTTGGACTTCTCAGCAGGCCTAGAATCATGTTGGTAGCACTGACGTATATAAGTCACTCCAAATTAATATAGAATGTCAGGTACTATACGTGTGCATAGTTTCAAGCTGTCAGCTTGCATACGTTCTGATATATGGGTATTTGGTTTAAAAATTTGAGAGCATTTATTAACAGTTGGCAGCCCTGGTGGCTCTTAAGAATACGCCCAGTCATATCTGTTTATGTACACATAGTACATACGAAATTTGGTTGAAATCCAATTGATAGTGTAGAAGTTATATGCATTTAAAATTTGGACCTACCAGCAGGCTTAGAATCACTTTGGCAACACTGCCAAGAATGGCCTCCTGGAAATTAAACTGCAATATTTTTATCTATACGTGTGCCAATTTTGAAAAAGCTCCCATTCATACCTTCCTTGATATCCAACATGGAGCTCAAATTTCAATAGCGTTTTTTTAGCAGTTGGTAGCACTGACATCATTTTCGAATATGGCCGTGAGATATTCAGGTATAGATCTTTACTCCTACCAAATTTTGTTTCGATTGCTGTAGCCGTTTAGGAGTTGATAGGGGGACACACACACACAGCCAGACAGACAGAGAGAAGGACAGACAGACAGACAGACACACATTTGCCGAATCTCATAAGTCTACTTTTTCCTCATTTTTGCAAAATATGAAAAGTAGGCTTAAAAAAAACACAGGCTATCACACGAATTCCACATAAACCCAAATATTTACGGTGCTATATGATCACGATGTCGCAGTCCCTAAAGTAAGCAACAAGACCTCGGTCTCAAACTTGTATCAAGAGGAAGAAGCGACATGGAAACTTCAATGATCTTCCTCCAAGACTGAAACCTGACTATGAGTCTTGCTATAAAGACATTGAGGATTAGTGGGAAGAATTTGAAGAATGTGTTCACCATTGTCCGCGGAGAGGTGTGAGTGAATGCGGACGCTGTAAGGGATTTTCCAAATATCAGCTAAGTTTATAAACCTTATTGAACTCTAGTATATTGTAGCATTTGTGTATTAGCTTTCTTAGTAAAATAACCACATTATAAAAGACCATCAGTTAAATAGGAACGTTGAATAGCAACATACATTAAACAAATATTGGCAACATTCATATCTGCAGTTCGTTGATAATAAGTTAATAAATCACAGTGGACATAATTAACAATATTAATAATGCAACATTTTTTTTTAGCGTATGGCTTTTAGTGCCGGGAGTGTCCGAGGACATGTTCGGCTCGCCAGTTTTGTATCTGCTTCGAGACGGACACCCAATGGGTGAGCTACAAGTACCGTTGGGAAGGGAAGTTGGAAGGGCGAGGAGTTGGAAGGTAGCGGCTGTGGCCTATAGTTAGGGACCAACCCCGGCATTTTCCTGGAAGGAATATAGGAAACCACAGAAGACCATCTTCAAGGTTGCCGGCGGGGGGATTCGAACCTCCTCTCCTCCCGGATGTGAGCGACTGCCATTAGTCATGCCGTAACGACCACGGCTAACTCACCCGGTGCAACAATTATTATAGAAGTGCTATAGACGAAGTACGCAATACGGTAATATCTGTAAATAAGAACGACATGTTTCACAAGTTATATAAAGAAAACTTTTGTAATTTAATAATTGCCTAAATATATTTGTACATAAGTGTTAACATATCCGCCGTAGTTTATTTAAGCCATGGTGAACGGAATCCGATGATGATCGCATGGCGATCGAAACATGTCATCCAATTAATTATCCCCCCTGTTTATAGGCTATGTTAATTAAGTGATAATGTAATCATTCAGGTTAGGGTGTTTAAATGTTAGTACTCCCCGCCTAATACAATTGGCCACAATTGTGTTGACCGACTGATATTACTATATAGGCCTACTGAATGAGACTAGTGCACCACCAGAAGTGCCTTCATTTATCAACTACCAGGTGGTATGCATTCTGGGCTATGCTCAAACACCTTCTGCATTGCTGCTGAATGATTGATTAAAATAATAAGATATATATCTTTTCTTGCCAACGGCCTGGCCATGTTGAAACACCGGATCCCATGAGAACTCCGCAGTTAAGCAACATTGGGCGTGGTCGGAACTTGGATGATTCTAGGTACTGCGCGCTGTTGGCCAACATAATGAGGAGTGGAAAGGCCCTGGCCACCCTACCGCACGTAAACTCCGGTTAAGGATAGCTTCTTCGGAGGCTCGGACCTGCCTTCGGGCAGGATACCAATTACTTTTTTTACATATCTTTTCTTACATGTGCTACAAAAATACCGTAGTCCACTAGAAAAATTGCTGAGTTTTGATTCACGGGCCGTGAAAGCCAATATACCATCTTTCTGGAAGTCTTTATAAGGAGGTGTAAGGCTGCTTGAGCTTTTAGCTCTCGCAGTTAAGAGGCGCACGTGCACAGTTCACTACTCCTGTGGAGGTACGGGCGTGGACACCAAGAGCCCGCTGATGAGTCAGCTTGGTGTTCTTAGGTGAAACCCCACACAAGACACAGCATAAACCTAGAAAAGATGCTGAGTTTTAATCTAAATATCGTTAGTAATAAAATACCAATCACGGTTTCCTAACATGAAACAAACAGCCCCTTAAAGCATTGCTAAAATCGCGAATGTAACAATGAACTAATAAGCGCCCTGAAAATAAAATACAAATTCTCGTTCCCATCGCAAAGATACTATAATAAGATTGTTACAATTAGAAATGACGTTACAAAATTGAAAACAATCCTCCCAGATATCCGGGTCATTCGATTAACATCGCTTGTATTCGCAATTGCATATAAACATGGATGTTATAAGATTTCTAAACACAGTAGGTGACTGGATTCCGCAGGCTGACGAACGCACAATTCTAACTTCATACTGAGCACAATGATCTTGAAGAACTACACACCAAAGGTATAGAAAATGTTACCTTAAGGCATTGAACACTTATCTGTTGGACAGTCCAGGTGAAGATCTTTTAAACTAGACGGCGTAGGTACACCATCAATCATGGTGCCAAAATATACAGACGCTCTTACGTAGAATTATACAATTAAAACTTTTTAACAAAAGTTAACGGCACGTGCCAGGGATAAAATGCGGACTATAACACGGCTCGGAATGAGTAGTTAACTTTAAGTTACGGTACGTGAAGAAAGCTAAGTTTAGAATCTTCTCAGGGGCGGATTGAATGTGTCCAACTCCAATGGCGATCTTGACGAAATGACGCCGTTAAAAAGTTCAAAACGCGCTGATTTTACCAGTTAGTTCATTCAGAAATACTTTGGTCAACAGGGCAAGTTCAGTCTTGGCCCTTTTTATGTTCCTTAGATGGCGATAGCGAACGGTTCAGAACGAACTGTATACCTAGTCGAGTCAGGACGTACCACATCACAAGTCAACAATGTTTCACAGTCTGCCGCAAGTGTGATGTGATGTTTTTGAGTCTTGTCTTTTCACTGATTTGATGCAGCTCTCCGTGCCTCCCTGTCCTGAGCTAATCGTTTCATCTCTAGATATCTACCACACCTTACATCCGAGGCAATCTGTTTAACATATTCTAACATTGGTCTACCCCCACATTTCTTGTCCTCGTCCCGTCCTTCCATAACTAAGCTTGCTATTCCTGGGTGTCTTAGTATGTGTCCTACCAACTTATCTCTTTTCTTCATTAGCAGTCACCAGAAACATCTCTCCTCTCCCACTAGTCTTAATACCTCTCGTTTGTAACCCTATCTACCAATCTGATCTTCATCATTCTCCTGTAACACCACCTGTGATGATAAACAATGAAAGGTTGCAATCGATTTGGGTCAAAACAAATAAGCAACAAGAGAAGTTTGCTTTATATCTCCCAATCATAAGCAATGGATCCTTGTCGCATGGAATACGAACCATTGGGCTCGATACTTTATTTCGATAATCCCGTGAGTGTTTCCCGGGAATCAAAGCCTTGGTGAGAAGCGAGAAGCTAGACAACTGCGTCATGAATTTGATTACTCTGTTCCCTCTACTATACTACCATCATAAGAAAATATTCAACCCAAATACTGGTACCGTAGTTGAAAATGACCGCATGCTCCAATTTTATGTATCTTATCTTCTAATAAAATTTCTAATCAAACGTCGTAAGATGATCGTATTATGCGTAAGTTGTTTTTTATTCAACCAGCACTTTAGTGGGGGCCCCAGTTTTAAATTTTATGTGTTTTACTCGTACGTGTTCATTCACTATTTATACTAACCACCCAATCAAATTAGCATCCACTTTCCACAATTTGAGAAACGACGAAAAGAGTGTCTGACATTTTAATTTCAGCGGGCTTGCAATTTTATTTTATTTAGTCTTGAAATAATTCTTGGACTTAGTTTTAAATAGGGTTTAATACAGGCTAGAGAGGAAAGGTTAGGTAGATATGGGCGCAAGTTTGACATAGGTTTTCATTTGTGAACCTCAGATTATCAAAACACCGCATGGCCAGGAAATTCATGTTTCAGCCAATCAAACTGAGTTATATTACACTGATTTATTCAGCATGGATTCCTAAAGTGAAGTACCTCATATAAAGTAGGCATTGACTGTCGGGCTTGACAAAAACAAATTGCATTGATGTGGAAGAACTCTTTTACTTTGTAAGGATTCTAGAAAAAGCTAAACATGACATCACTCATATAGTTTTACTTATCATCCGAGGGTAAGATAATCTTTCGCTGTTACAGTAGTTTTCAGTTCTGATTCTAGTATACCATTTTAAGGACAAAACCATATAACTGTTCACTTATTTAAAGCTTGTAATTCTAATAAAAGGAATACATTTGCTCCATTAAGTTAATATTACAAGGTTTAGGAAGCCAGAAAGTTCGGTAATGGACCTTCGATAAAAGAAAATTACAAGCTATCGTACAGTAGAGATATTGCTGTAGTATTAACCTTGATCAATTTTATAATCTTAAAATCATACACCAGAAATAGTTTGAAACTGAAAATTGTGTCCTTAATATTGCACTTCTAAACAGTACTTTTTGGTAGGGATTGACAACGCTCTGCAATATGGCGCTGCTGACGTGATTGGAAAGGAAGCAAAACCGAATCTAATGTTGCGGGTAAACCATTGGGCAGGCTCGCTTGCAGCTTTCTTCCAGCAACATGTGCTTCAAAAGGCTGGCATGCAAAGTGCCCTTCAATCGTCTCTGCTGGCTGCTACCAAGCTAAATCTCGGTAGGACGCTTAACATGGATTGAATAATATATGCCTCAAGTTATATGGTTTTGTCCTAAACTATCCTCTATGTATGTTAAATCCAACCCCTCTTAAGTTTCTTCCTTTCAATTGGTGTAATTATAATTTATAATCACCAGTTATCATGTAGCATGTAGTATTTGTTCGGAAAGAATGGATGGTTTGAAAGCAGTAACCCTTGCAACCAAGTTTAACTGTACTTTCAGAAGAATTGTTAATTTGTTACTCATGCATGTTTGATCCAGTTGATGTAGCTTACAGGAATTGAGAACCCATATATTTGATCAGCGTTATTAGAAAATTACACTATGATAAACAAATCTTTATTCAAAGGATAAAGGATAAACTGTGTGCCAGCATAATCTTCAATTTTCCTGATTTTCAATGTTGAACATGATGCAGCTGCTGGCTTTCTTACACATTTATTCACAGTCAATATCAGACATTATGGGTAATCATAACACACAAGCACGTAGGTTTTAAGTTTGCTCAACTTGTCTTAACATGGAATACAATTTTTCTATTAACTACGAGGGTAATTCCAAAAGTAAGGTCCGATTCGCCGTAAATATTTGAAAGCGGCGCCAAGGGCAAAACACGCATGCGCGCCGACACCTGGCATGCCTTGCGCGGCAAAAGCCGCCAGTAGCGTTGTTACTGTTGCTGTGTGCTGTTGATAGTGTCAGTTCACAACGTTTAAGACAATTAATCAGCCCGCCGATTGTGAAGTAAGGGCAGTGATATGGTTTCTGTCTGCAAGAAACATTTCTGCGGCAGAAATTCATCGGCAGATTACTGAAGTGTACGGTCCTAACATAAAAAGTGACAGTAAAGTGCGCAAGTGGGTGCGAGCCTTTAATGAAGGACGGAAAAATGTGCCCGCTCTGGCAGACCATCAGTGATTTCCGACGAGTTGGTTCATGCGGTTGACGACAAAATTCGTGAAGATCGACGATTCATTATTTCAGGGACAACGATCAATAAAGCCGCCTATTGCGCTACCCTGACTAAACTTCGACGAGGAATCCAGAATAAGCGACGAGGTCTTTTGTCGTCTGGAGTGTTGTTGCATGACAATGCGAATGACACGCAAACTCTAATCACGAAATTTGGATGGGAACAGATGGACCATCCACCGTACAGTCCGGACTTGGCGTCAAGTGATTTCCACCTGTTCCGCTACCTAAAGGAGTTTCTTGGCGGCAAGCGCTTCGACACAGATGATGAAGTGAAAGAAGCTGTTAAAGCTTTGCAGGCGGCCGAGTTCTACGACTTAGGCATTCAAAAGCTTGTGGAACGATGTGACAAATGTGTAAATAAGTATGGAAATTATGTGTTGGATGTTGGATGTTTTTTTTTAAACCGGACCTTAGTTTTGGAATAGCCCTCGTAATATTAATAATTAGTCTAGTGGAAAATGAAAGAAAGAAAAATTTATACGATATAATAAAAACATCTTTAAATATTTTCCAGGGACATTTTGATATATATCTGTTTAATCCACTATTCGTACATATAACTCATTTTATAGTCGTGATTAGCAGAAATCGGAAGTTCGAAAGAAAAAATAGAAGTAAACATCCTTGCTAGAAAAAATAAAATACGGTAATGGAAGATAAGTTATTGTCAGATTCACAGTTGCTGAGGAGACACTTCCTTGGTGTACATTGTTTGCTTGCCGTGGCGGTCCGAGTGGCCCCCATTGCTGTAAGTCTCACCCTCGTGATCTGTTTGTCCGTCGTGGTAGCTGCAACGTGCGGCGCGGTATTTTTGCTTGGAGCATACCCACAAACCGTACCTCTATAGAAGAACGAAGATTGGGTATCATTGCGGTCACTGTGTCGAGCAGACACAGCCAGGTGGCTAGTTTGCCAGACCAAGGTATTGGAGAATAGAAACACTCGCATTTGCGCATGAAACCTTGAAGAGATGGGCCACCAGGTGAGACAATCACAGATTAGATCCATAAGGGGTTTCTGCCTTATAGGAAGGTCGAGATGTTCTTCAGCCGTAGATTAATTCGATGGTCAGTTTCATTTTGCTCACCTACCTTACGCCCCTTAAAACAACAATAACTAACTACCTTACCCCAACAGCACGTGACTACCTTAAACTAGCCGAAAGTTTCTACCACGCCGAACATTATTTAACTTCGGAGTTCTCATGGGTTCAGGTATTTACATGGCAAAGCCGTTGACAGATCCATAACCAACGTATAATATTCACGGGCCTAAATAGCTAAAATATTTTCTTCTTAGAAGTATGATTTATCTAGAAACTATCATTTCAGTTCGTTTTTGAAGTCTATAGAAATTAGTGACTTTTCAGAGTTCCATATTTTAATGTATGGATATGACACATGACGGAACAAATAGTTGATAAATATTAAGCATCTACTTTGATTCTACAGTTCACTTGGTTGAAAGGCTTTTCGTACATTATTACACATTCAGAATAATGTTCTTGCACATGTTTATCTAAGCCAAGTGTGAATCAAGTACGGTATACCTCCCAAACCATTAATTCTCTTTTGCTGTTGTGGCCAAGTATTTAGCTCTCAAGGCTTTGAAGCAGTATTTCTGATTCTGTATATGAGTTTCTTGAGCTTGATGATCCAATTATATGCATGATTGTTTAATTTCAAATAACAAGTATCGATGTATATTTGTCTCCCCTTTTGGTGTTGTTTCTGTCTAGTGTTGGTAGGTAACTTGTTGTTTGATAGACTGTGTCTGCATGTTTTCTTTGTGTGGAAATCATATGGATGTTTATTTGTAAGAATGTGGTTTCTCAACAATATCTGAATTTTCAAATTTCTGCCATGATAGTGACTACACATTTGCTGTTTTTTCATATTTACTATGAGAGCATCTATTTAAATAGCAACGAAAATGTTTTTCCCGTTTGTGTGGTTCTTAGTTTATTGCGAATGTCTTCACTTTAATTTTTCAGGATCCACTCATTTCATTGCCATCATTGGCGGTAGCTTTAGTCCTGTAGTTGAAATCATTTGTAATGTGTATCGTATTTTGTATTTTTTTTGAACTGAAAATTACGGTAAAGTGTTTGTATACCAAGTTTTTAATGAAAGTCACAACTATTGTTTTAGCAAAAAATAAAGTACGGACTTATATAGGGGAGTTTAGAGTCTCAATTATAACCGTGAATTTGATCATATTCAAATAATGGTAGAAACCTGAGGCAGCATTCATCGTGAACGTGTGAGAAATCCAAAACTCCACCGTTTGGAACTTAATTATTACTAGAAGACCCGTGCATTCATTTCAACAATCCTAAAGAACTTCATTCCATGTGACATTTGCTGTTCAAATGTCTTCATGCTAGTGACCTGAACAGACAGTTACTGTAGCGTTGCTTTTGGGTAAATGATGAGGTAGACTAATGATATAAAATGTGTGTGTGTCTGCCTGTCCTCTGTGTGTGTGTCCCACCTTATCTTTAACGGTTTACCCAGCGTAAGCTTAAAGGCACATGGACGGCAGGTCCCAGACGCAATTCTGAAAAGCCGAGGTGAATAGCGAAACTCCAAACACATAGGCTATACTCTTTTCTGAAGGATTAACTCGACACGACTCGACAGTTTGATGCTGGCCGAAGCTGGGGTGATAGGGTAACTCGCAAGCTCCGAAGCTAGTAATTTAAATTTCCACTGAATGGAGATTGCTGGAAGAAATGAAAACGTAAAAGCACTTATAGTGGCGATGTGGAAGCTGTCGCGGACTCTTTTGCTGCACAATTCTCAGAGTATATATATGTGGGAAACGGTTTCCAGATCATGACACTCACAAGCAATAGAACTGAATTATTTATTAAAACAATGAAACTTATTAGAATACAATATATAGAATTAAGAGAATGTGTTTCGCGGCTCATCGGAACTCGGAATATTGCTTTTTCTACTTTTTATTCCCAGACAATGGCGCTGAGCTTACTCCTGCGCCCCCTAGATCCCATACTCAGCCGTCTTGATCCTCATCCGGCTCCCACATTCGGCCGTCCTGATCCTCATCCGACCCGGATGAAGAAGTTCCGCCCGGCCAAGGCTTCATGAACTCCGCACAGGACGATGTGATTCTTGGTCCAGCATGGTCTCCTTCTCTGCTGGCGTCATATGTATCGTTGAGTTTAACTCGAGTCACTCGATAAGGTCTTAGACTTTTGGTTTTGAGTTTCAGATGTGGACCGATCTGAGTGCGTTTGATGGCAACCAGGTCGTCGACCTGATACTTCTTCGGCTCCTTACGTCGTCGGTTGAATTCAGCACGATTTTCAGATTGTACTTTTTCTATCTGCTTTTTTGCATCTTCTCTCATCTGATCACGTTTTTCGTTGAACGAATCGATCAGCTCCTCTTCGATGAGTTGCACTATACGTAGATCATTTTGGTTGTGCATTCTGACTCCTGTCAGCAGCTCGAAAGGTGACATTCCGATGCTCCTCTGGAACGTAGAGTTGATAGCTCGTTGGACGGATGGTACAACCTTGTACCATTTTGTTGGATCGTCAATGCTAAGTTTAGCGATGATCTTGGTCACTGTTGAGTTGACTCTCTCGATTTGACCATTGGCTCTTGGCAGTCCAGCTGTGATCAAGACGTGCTTGATACTCTGGGATTTACAGTAGTCCTGGAACTCATGGGAGGTGAACGATGGCCCCCTGTCGGTGATCACTTGAACTGGGTTTCCAAAGTTCGTCCTCTGAAACTCCATCTTTTCAATCGTCTCGGCCGATTTGCTAGTTTTCACAGGATACAGCCAGGTGAACTTCGTGAAGGCGTCTATCACACAGAAGATGTGTTCATATGCCTTGTGTGTAGACTTTAGTGGTCCAATGTGATCCATGTGGTAGGTGTGCAATGGCACACTCTCCTTGAACATCGGATGTAACCAACCTTCTTTCTTGCCTGCCTTCCTGTTAACCACCAGACACTTCACACAGTTGGCTATGACTCGTTTCACCTTGTTGGCCAAGTCTGGAATATAATATTCCTGCTTCACGTCTTCTTCAGTCCTTTTAACAGCGTAGTGTCCCTTCTCATGTGCATCTCTGATGATTTCATGGTGCATTGCCAGCGGGACCACCAACGTCTCTCGCCCGTCAACAAATTTAAATAGCAGTCCATCTCTGACGATGAAGTTTTCGTAAGGCCCTTTCTCCAGTGTCGCTTTTATCGCTGTCAATCCTTCGTCTTTTCTCTGGGCGATTTTGATCCTCGCTGCAAGGCCATCAGGGAATCCAAACATCACTGCTGGACATAGGCTCAGGGCGTCGAAATGTTTCATCCTGGTTGCAGTTCGGTGTTCAATGGTATAGTCAAACTCCTCCAAGGCCATAGCCCATCTAGCTACTCGTGGGACCAGGTCCCTTTTGTGCATTGTCTTTTGGAATGCCATACAGTCAGTCACGATCTTGAACGGAATTCCAAGCAAGTATACCCTATACTTTTTTAATGCATTCACCACAGCTAAGATCTCGAGCTCGTAACTGCTGTATTTTTCTTCTTGTATCGTTGTCTTTTTACTCATGTATGAGACTGGATGTAGTTTGTTGTCCTCTGGGTACTTTTGCAACAACACAGCGCCATACCCACTCTTGCTGGCGTCAGTGTGCAGCTCCGTCTCGTATTTCGGGTTGTATATCTTCAACACAGGTTCTGAAGCGAGAAGACGTTTGAGCTCAACAACTGCACGTCGTTGTTCCTCGCCAAACTTGAACTCCGGCTTACCTCTCAACAGATCGCTCAGTGGTTTGGCTACAATCGAGAAATTTGGGATAAATTTTCTAAAATAGCCAGTAAATCCGAGAAAGCGCTGCAGCGCAGCGATCGTCTTTGGCTCCGGGAAGTTTTGTACAGAAAGGACCTTCTCAGTGGCGGGTTGAATCTGTCCACGTTGAATAGTGTGTCCAAGGAACACTCTTCAGAAACTGGCACTTCTCGAAGTTGATTTCCAGCCCGTACTCTGCAGCTAATTCCAACACTCGTCTCAATCGTAGGAGTGCCTCGTCGTCATCCTTCGCTGGGATGATTAAGTCATCCATATAGGTAAACACTATGTTCTCCCGGATTAACTCCCAGAACACAGCTTTAATAAAGCGTTGGAAGACTGCAGGTGAGTTGGTAAATCCAAATGGAACTTTTTTGTACTGGTACTGTCCAGAACGCGTTACGAATGACAAATATCGTCGACTTCCTTCTTCGACTTCCACGTGAAAGAATCCGTTCCTGAGATCCAAGGTGCAGAACACCGTAGCATCCTCTAACTTGTCCAGAAGATTCTCTATAACTGGCATGGGAAATAGATCCCTAACAACGAATGAGTTCCATGGACGAAAATCAGTACAAAGTCGCTTTTTTCCATTTTTCTTTTTGACTACCACCACTTGGCATGTATATTCTGATTGACTCGGTTCTATGATATCGTCATCCAGCCACGCCTCGACTTGCTCAACGACAAATTCTTTCTCAAGCAGTGCCATTCGTCTGGGCCTGCTAAATATCGGTTTTTCTTCTTTCAATATGATCTTCATCTTGACATCAAAGGATTTCGTCTTCTTTGGTACATGTATCGCTACCAAATCCTGGATCTGTTCCCTTTTTTCCTCATCAACGCAGTTCTCGATATCAAATTCCTGTTCGTCGGCTACCCTGATCAACATCATTGGGACCTCTAGTTTTTTGATGGTAACTCCTTGCTTGCTCAGGATGACCTCACCCTGATCCAATAGATCGTTACAAATAACCATGTCCCACTCCATAGTATCATCAGAAACAACATAGACGTTGGTTTGGAACTCCAGCTCGTCTACTTCAACGACTGTTGTGAAGTAACCTTGAGGAGCAACAAAACCACTACCGAATCCTTTCAAAACAAGATCCGTGCTCTTCAATCCTGGGGAACCCATGGTCTTATGGATGTTTTGTCGCAGTAGGTTATAAGGAGTGCCACAGTCGATAAGTGCCTGAAGTTTCTGCTGACCCAAACTAACCTCTTTGAACTTGAGGCAGCTTTTCTTTTCATCAATAAGATTGATACCTTGATTATTCCTCTTATCGTTCTTCCTCTCTTTTTTGCATTCGGATGAAATGTGGCCAAACTCGTTGCAGTTGAAACATATCTTGCCTTTATCCTTGTGTTCACATTCCTTTGAACTATGACCAGATCCACCGCAATTATAACATCTATCTCCACTACTCGCCTCTTTCTTCTTTGTACTGCCCCAGCACTTTCCGTCCTTCTCGTTGGCACTTCCTTGAAAATTACTGTTATTATACTTTGTGCTTTTCTTTGGCAAAGACTTCACTGCCATCTCATAACTTTTCATTTTCTCCTTGAAATCCTTGGAATTTTTTGCTCCATAGAGAATAAGTTTTGTTCCTGAATCGTCCTCGATCCCATCAATCACGTACTGACGCAGAGAAACTTGCTCAACATCACCTCTACTGGCGATTTCCTTCATCACAAGAAAGTTCTCCTGTAGAGATTCGTCGCGCTCTTTTCGCCGCTGGGTTAACAACTTGTGAATTTCTGCACTGCTTGCCGCCACGTCAAACTCCTCATTCAAGGCCTTCTTCAGTGCAGTCCAGGACGTCAGTCCTTTCTCACCTTGAATAAAAAGCTTAGCTAAACCATCGAGTGATTTCTTAGCGAAAATAAACTTTTGCAGCTCACTCCATCCCATCAAGATTGACGTCTCTTCAAAATTTGCGATCCATTTCTTCACTGGGTAACCATCCTTACCGTTAAATGTTTTCATAGCGCCCTCTACGTCGCGGAACGACAATGAAAACTTATGTTGTTCTCTATACCTTCTGTGCTGGTCTTCCTCTTCGCTCTCTTCGTCTTCTTCGTCTTCTTCATCTTCGTCATCATCGTCTATATTAGTTGCGAGTTCATCCAAATTTCTCAAGTAATAACAAATGGTGTTAATCATTACCTCCTTTGTCCCGATCTCGGTATTAAGAATCTCAGAAACACGCAACAGATCAGCATTGGAAAATGTTTCTTCGATAAATTTCTTCTTAGCTTCCTCTTCAATGGAATTTTCGTCAAAATCGAATCCAGGAAACTCTCGCAGTCGCTTTCGATTCTTCCTGTCGTCTGGTATATGCTCGAAAATGAGGTTATGTAAAACTTTGATTGCTTTGACCGGAGCATCACTTAAGTTCTTATTTATATTCTCTATTGCACCGAGTGTAGTCATCTTATTTGTTTACTCACGTCTATCAAGTAGATTTCCGTCAATATCACTTCCTCAAAACAGCGCAATCAAACCTGTTTATCCTCATTCACCAAACCAGTGATATTTGTAGGTGATATCGTTGAATACCGCTTCCCGTCGTTTCTCTCTGACGAGTCGCTATCCTCTTACCACATCCACAATCCTCTGTCGTCGTTTAGATTCCGACCCTCGTCGTCGTCGTCACGGCACCACTAATTGTCACTGAAACTTAAGAACAAATTTTGCTAGCCTATGAATCCTCGTCGTAGATTCGCACGTCGTGGGCTCACAAAACTGCACGTCGTCTCGTCGTCAGCGTCGTAGGCAACAGCAACAAATATGATTAGCCGTCCACTTCGTCGAAAATAGCGTCGTATTTTGCGTCGTACTTCGTGTCGCGGATTGCGTCGTAACTCGTTGTTTCAGTCCATCTCGGACGAGCCCCCATTTGTGGGAAACGGTTTCCAGATCATGACACTCACAAGCATCGAATATAGAACTGAATTATTTATTAAAACAATGAAACTCATTAGAATACAATATATAGAATTAAGGGAATGTGTTACGCGGCTCATCGGAACTCGGAATATTGCTTTTTCTACTTTTTATTCCCAGACAATGGCGCTGAGCTTACTCCTGCGCCCCCTAGATCCCATACTCGGCCGTCTTGATCCTCATCCGGCTCCCACATATATATATATTTAACGGTTTACCCAGCGTAAGGTTAAAAAGGCACATGGACGGCTGTTTTTTGTATCATATTCCTTGGGCTACCTGTAACAGAAGATGACAAGCCCACAATACGACCGACTCTCAGATTTTCATTTTCTGCTCGTACATGTACGGCGTCTGCTAAATATGCAACTTCGTTTGTTGATGACGTATATACTTTAACTGGTCACCTTCCATACGACAGTAGTAATCCACGAATAGCTCTTGAGTCAATTTTCCAGTGTTAATAACGGGATTGAAATCGACCTCAGAACCTAGACCTCGAATGGCAATTCTGTACAGAATATACTCACGCATTGTTACAGTATGACGTATTTTAGTTTGTCGCACTCTAGCAGTTGGCATTGAAATGTGCCAGTGTCAACCAGTCTCTCCGCACGGCCAAATCAAGGTATAATGCATAGGATCACTGTGCATACTATCAAAATCAACATTCCTCAAGCCACCTTCTCTATCATATACTGCAATGTGTCTATGAGATGGCAGAGCTCCATCAACAGTTCCAAATACAGGAACAATTTCTGAACATGAGGGGTCATTATAACGTCTTGGATCTAAGGAAGGCTCATGATAGAAACGCATTACCAATTCCATTTGACGACGATTTTCTTTTAGAGCTGATTTCCTCTCTTCACTTACTTTCTAGTGCATTGTTTTATAAGAGTGCACGTAAGGATTGTGTTGATCTAGTAAACTATTTAAAAGACTGAGGGCATCTTCTCTCAGTTCGTTATTAGCATTATTCAGTAGCCATAAATCATTTGCCTCTGAAAATTATCTACTATATATTTACTATATAACAAAGGAGAAACTGTTCCGCCTAGTCAATACATTTATTTACAACAAGTTATAAACTTGCTATTATATGGTACATGTTTCGGGGCCTCTAGTACCGTACTGGTCCCTTCTTCAGCCATAAATTAAGTTGCAAAATCCAGCATAATTTAAGATATCATAATAAAAATACATAAAATGATGAGTGAATGGATGAAATGAGGCGAAAAAGAACATATTACTCATGAGAAGTAATATGAGTGCACATCAGTAAAAATTAACAGCATTGGTAGTGCTAGGTTCTTGAGAATACACTTATATAGCACTGTTCTAATGTTTGTGCATGTGTAAATCACTTCACTTGGGATTTATAGCCTGTTGTTTACAATGCTGTTGACTGAAACTTGCTGTTCAAGCTGGGGCTTCTGAGCTTATAGTCTTGCATTAGAGGGAAAACATCGAATGTCATGTAATGAAATACATCATCATGATGAGGAGACGACCAAGTATGGAAAAACCATATTTGCAACTTAATTTATGGCTAAAGAAGGGACCAGTACTAGAGGCCCCGAAACATGTACCATATAATAGCAAGTTTATAACTTGTTGTAAATAAATGTATTGACTAGGCGGAACAGTTTCTCCTTTGTTATATAGTGAATCTGTCAATACGGAAAATGAACTTCTTTCAGAGCACAATTTACTATATATTTGTCAAATACCACTCACTCACTCACTCACTCATCGATTCATCACGAAATCTCAGAAACTACCGAACGGATTGGAATAAAATTTTGTATGCAGCTTTCTCAAGAGCCGCAAACGTCTACGAAGAATGGATTTTTGGATATTCAAGTTCTAAAGGGGGTGTTAAGGGGGTAGACCTGCATTTCATTGAATAGCAATATCTCCCGATTGGTTTCATTGGGGGATGTGATACTCGGCATATAAACTCATCATTAAAAATAAGAAGACATGTGTCTGAGGGTTTTTCGATGTGGTGTATATTATGAGGAGAAAGGGATGAAAAGTGGGGGTTGAAGGATTCCTAACGGAGCGTATATCTCTTAAACGACATAGGTGAGGAGTTTGAAACTCAGCGGGAAAAAATCAGCATAAAAATAAGTAAATAGGTGTTTGACTGTTTTTTCATAAATCCAATTTAAGGGGCCCATGGGGAGGGGTGAAATTCTGGGGGGGGGGGGGGGAGGAACAGGAAAGAAAGTGTCCTAACTGATTGAGTGACTCACTCACTCATCAAACTCAGGGGAAAAAAACTGCTTAAAAATAAGTAAATAGCTGCTCGACAGTTTTTTTCATAAATCCAATTTAAGGGGTTCATGGGGAGTGGTGAAATTCTGAAAAAAGAAAATTGAAAGAAAATGTCCTGACTCACTCATCATCGCCCAGCCAAAATGGAATGAATTTGGTATGCAGCTTCTCAAGGGCCGCAAACGCCCATAAAGGAAGGATTTTTGGATATTCAGGTTCTAAATGGGTGTTAAGGGGGTAGACCTGCATTTCATTGAATAGCAATATCTCCCGATTGGTTTCATTGGGGGATGTGATACTTGGCATATAAACTCATCATTAAAAATAAGAAGACATGTGTCTGATGGTTTTTCGATGTGGTGTATTTTATGAGGTGAAAGTGGTGAAAAGTAGGGGTTGAAGGATTCTTAACAGAGCGTGCATCTCTTAAACGACATATGCGAGGAGTTTGAAACTCAGCGGAAAAAATCAGCATAAAAAATGAGTAAACAGGTGTTTGACCGTTTTTTCATAAATCCAATTTAAGGGGCCCATGGGGAGGGGTGAAATTCTGGGGGGAAAAGAACAGGAAACAAAGTGTCCTAACTGATTGACTGACTGACTCACTCATCAAACTCAGGGGGAAAAAATGCTTAAAAATAAGTAAATAGCTGGTTGACAGTTTTATTCATAAATCAAATTTAAGGGGTTCATGGGGAGGGGTGAAATTCTGAAAAAAGAAAATTGAAAGAAAATGTCTTGACTCACTCACTCACTCACTCATCATCGCCCAGCCAAAATTATTGAAGTTAGAAACATGACAATTTGGGGATATGTTCATTGTATGTCAAAACCGTCTACTAAGGGAGGATTTTTGGATATTCAGGTTTAATGGGATCTTAGGGGGTTAAACCTGCATTTCATTGAATAACAATATCTCCCGATTGGTTTCATTGGGGGATGTGATACACGGCATATAAGCTCATCATTAAAAAATAAGAAGACACGTGTCTGAGGTTTTTTCGATGTGGTGAATATTATGAGGTGAAGGGGGTGAAAGGTGGGGGTTGAAGGATTCCTAACGGAGCATGTATCTCTTTAACGACATAGGCGAGGAGTTTGAAACTCAGCGGAAAAATCAGCTTAAAATAAGTAAATAGGTGTTCGACCATTTTCTTTTCGTAAGTCCAATTTAAGGGGCCCATGGGGAGGGGTGAAATTCTGAAAAGAAAAAAAAACAGGAAAGAAAGTGTCCTGACCGATTGACTCACTCACTCATCAAACTCAGGGGGAAAAACTGCTTAAAAATAAGCAAATATGTGTTCGACAGTTTTGTTTTCATAAATCAAATTTAAGAGGTTCATCGGGAAGGGTGAAATTCTGAAAAAGAAAAAAAAATGAAAGAAAATGTCCTGACTCACTCACTCATCATCGCCCAGCCAATATCATTGAAGTTGGAAACATGGAATTTTGGGGATATGTTCAAGGGAGGTTTTTTTCGATATTCAGGTTCTAAAGGGGACATAAGGGGGTTAAACCTGCATTTCATTGAATAACAATATCACACGAGTGGTTTCATTTGTGGATGTGATACCCGGCATATAAACTAGGCATAAAAAATAAACAGACATATGTCTAAGGGTTTTTCGATGTGGTGTAAAGTGGTGAAAAGGGGTGAAAAGTGGGGGTTAAAGGATTTCTAACGAAGCGTGTAGGCCTATCTCTTAAACGACATACCGGTAGGCGAGAAATTTGAGACTCAGCGGAAAAAAATCAGCATAAAAAATAAGTAAATCGGTTTTCGGCCGTTTTTTTTTCTTTCATAAATTCAATTTAATGGGCCAATGGGGTGGGGTGAAATTCTGGGGAATAAAGGAGAGAAAGTGTCCTAACAGAGTGACTAACTCACTCACTCATCAAACTCAGGGGAAAAAGACCGATTAAAAATAAATTAATAGGTGTTCAAGCGTTTTTCATAAATCCAATTTAAGGGGGCCATGGGGAGGGGTGAAATTCTGGTAAAAATAATTGGAAGAACATGTCCTGACTGACTCACTCACTCATCACGCCCAGCGAAAACTATTAAAGATGGATACATGAAATTTTGGGAATATGTTCGCTGTATGTGGAAAACGTCAACTAAGGAATGATTTTTGTTTATTCGGGTTTTAAAGCGGTGTTAAGGGGGTAAACGTGCATTTCATTGAATAACGTTATCTCATGAGTTGTTTCTTTGGGGATGTGATATTCGGTATATAAACTAATCATTCTTAACGGAGCGTGTATCTCTTATACGACATAGGCGAGAAGTTCGAAATTCAGCGGAAAAAAACAGCTTAAAATATGAGTAAATAGGTGTTCGACCGTTTTTTTTCATAAATCCAATTTAAGGGGCCCTTGGAGAGGGGTGAATTTCTGGGGGAAAAAATAGGAAAGAGAGTGTCCTAACTCACTCACTCATAAAACTCAGGGGGGAAGAACAGCTCAAAAATAAGTAAATAGGTATTCGACCGTTTCTTTCATAAATCCAATTTAAGGGGTTCATGAGAGGGGCGAAATTCTGAAAAATAAATGAAAGAAAATGTCCTGACTTACTCACTCACTCATCATCGCCCAGCCAAAATTATTGAAGTTAGAAACATGAAATTTTGGGGTTATGTTTGTTGTATGACGAAAACGTCCACTAAGGAAGGATTTTTGGATATTCAGGTTCTAAAGGGGTGTTAAGGGGGTAGACTTGCATTTAATTGAATAACAATATCTCCCGATTGGTTTCCTTGCGGATGGGACACTCGGCATATAAACTCATCATTAAGAATAAGAAGACACATGTCTTAGGGCTTTTCGATGTGGTGTATATTATGAGGTGTATGTGTGAAAAGTGGGGGTTGAAGGATTCCTAACGGAGCGTTTATCTCTTAAAAGACAGAGGCAAAAAGTTTGAATCTCAGGGAGAAAAATCAGTTTGAAAAAGTAGTAAATAGGTGCTCGATCGTATTTTCATAAATCCAATTTGCGGGGCCCATGGGGAGGGGTGAAATTCTGGGGAAAGAAGTCCACTAAGGAAGGATTTTTGGATAGTCACTCATCCTCCCCCAGCAAATCTATTGCAGTTAGAAACTTGAAATTTTGGGGATATGTTCGTTGTATGTCGATAAGTCCACTAAGGATGGATTTTTGGATATTCATGTTCTGAAGGGGTGTTAAGGGGGTTAAACCTGCATTTAATTGAATAACAATATCTCACGATTTGTTTCATTTGGGGATGTGATATTCGGCATATAAATTATTCATTAAAAATAAGCAGACATATGTCTAAGGGTTTATCGATATGGTGTATATTATGAGGTGAAAGGGTGAAAATTGGGGGTTGAAGGATTCTTAACGGAGCATGTATCTCTTATTCGACATAGGCTATAAGTTTTAAAATCAGCGGAGAAAGCAGCTTAAAAATAAGTAAATAGGTGTTTGATCGTTTCTTCATAAATCCAATTTAAGGGGCCCATGGGGAGGGGTGAAATTCTGGGGGAAAAACAGGAAAGGAAGTGTCCTATCTGATTGACTCACTCATGAAACTCAGCTGGAAAAACAGCTTAAAATAAGTAAATAGGTGTTCGACCGTTCTTTTCATAAATCCAATTTAAGGGGTTCATGGGGAGGGTTGAAATTCTCAAAAATAAATGAAAGAAAATGTCCTGACTGACTCACTCACTCATCATCACCCAGCCAAAATTATTGAAGTTTGAAACATGAAATTTTGTGGATATGTTCGTTGTATGTCGAAAACGTCCACTAAGGAAAGAGTTTTGGATATTCAGGTTCTAAAGTGGTGTTAAGGGGGTAAACGTGCATTTCATTGAATAACAATATCTCACGAGTGGTTTCATTTGGGGATGTGATACTTGGCATATATACCAATCATTAAAAATAAGCTGACACATGTCTATTGGTTTTTCGATGTGGTGTATATTATGAGGTGAAAGGGATGAAAAGTGGGGGTTGAAGGATTCCTAGCGGAGCGTTTATCTCTTAAACGGCATAGGCGAGGAGTTTGGAACTCGGAGGAAATCAATCAGCTTAAAAATAAATAAATAAATATATAAATAAAATAAATAGGTGCTCGGCCGTTTTTTCATAAATCAAATTTAAGGGGCCTATGGGGAGGGGTGAAATTCTGGAAGAAAAACGTCCACTAAGGAAGGATTTTTGGATGTTCACTCTCATCGACCAACCAAAACTATTAAAGTTAGAAGAATGATATTTTGGGGATATGTTTGTTGTGTGTCGAAATCATCTACTAAGGAGGGATTTTTGGATATTCAGGTTCTAAAGGGGTGTTAACGGGGTTAAACCTGCATTTCATTGAATAACAATATGACACGACTATGACGCGAGCGAAGCCGCGGGTACCTGCTAGTAAATGTATAATTGGCCATATGAACTGTTTTCCTGTTTTCTGGCATATAAAGGGGCTGTTTTCTGGCATATAAAGGGGAAATTCTATGACGAATGACACCATTGATTTTAATACACTAAAGCCCATGGCTCGGTAGTAGCTCAACAGTAGCAACAAATGATACAAAGGACATAGCATTATTATAGTACCGAACGATTTTCCTAAAAGTTTCACTGATTCCGCCACAATTCGTAAACAACTGCTTAATTTCTGGAAGTATTGTGTATGGTGGAAGTTTCACTTTGACAAATGTTACACAGACTTCCAATAGAGAATGGTTCTATGTGGGGAATAGTATCATAAACAGCACATCAATAAGTGACTGATAACGGTTTTGTGACAATCTGTTTCTGATATTGATTTGAATCGCGTAGTGCTCATTTCTGTTTCTTGGTATTCACGTTTTCAACCATTCATGACTCTGAGTTAGCACTGATACCCACGGCCATCTCCAGAGTACAGTAAAGAAATTATTCTATTTGGTGGCATATTTTCGGCGTTTACAGTACCGTACCAGTATGCGTTTTATTATTAGTATATATGTCAATATTCATTTTGTTGACTTGAGCAGCGTCAACTAACTCAACATGACCTCTGTGAATTCCATTCATAGACATATATAGGCTACTTTGTAATCATCGCTCGTATTGATAGCAGTTTCGTACATATCGCTATTGCCAAGAATAAAGGAAGAATAATTATTCCAGTTGTCTGTAACATGTATAAGAATTCGTTTTCTAACCTGTGTAAATAAACTCTGAATTTTGTACACACAATATGCCAATGACCTGAACAAACAATTTCCGTCACCTTTAATTTTTATCACATTTTGTATCTGGCTAACTGGTTCTGAGGTTCGCTTTTGGCACGATCCTGGGGTTTTACTGCACGCAAACCCACACTTAGTTTGAAACTGTAAATCAACCACTGAATCGAGTGACTTGGTATCCACGTTCTCAACTGAGTTAGTACTGATACCGGTATTTAGGATGTCATAATGACCGTTCCACACATCCCCTGAGTATAGCAAGGAAATTGTTCTATTTTACTGGCGTATTTTAGGCTTTTACACTATGCGTTTTATTATTAGTAATTATGTAAATATCCATTTTGTAAACTTGAGCAGCTGCAACTAATTCAACATGACCACCATGCATTGTATTCATTGACATACAAACTTTGTAATCATCGCTCGCGTATTGATAGCAATTTCATACGTATCGGTGATGCCAATAATAAAAGCATAATAATTATTCCAGTTGTCTGTAACATGTTTAACAATTCATAAACTCTGATTGTTGTACACACAATATGCCAATGACCTGAACAGGCAATTAATTTCCGTCACCTTTAATTTTTATAACATTTGTAATTGAGGGTCCCCTCTCACTCATCAAATGAATCATCGTTTTGTTTGAACACGCAACCTATAAAGACGAATGATGAAACAAAAATAAGACAGTTTGTAGCTGGTGAGACCAAAGGCTATATAACAGAAAGATCGGAAACACATTAAAAAATGGCGGTTCCAACATTTGACCGTAGCGGCATCTGCTACTGACCCGCACATGTAGAAGTTAATTTGGTAAATAAAATAATCACGCATAGCGTAAAGGGCCAATGCCCCGCCCTCTCCGCACCCTCCTCCCCCTACTTTTCATCCGTTCCTATCCACTCATCTTATTATTGTATGCTTAATCGAAAATTAATATTTTTCAGTCGGTCAACACGATTGCACCCAATTGTTATTGGAGGTATCCTAATACTGAAAAATATAACATGATATTAATAAATAAGTTAGGCTACACTAGGATGACCAGTTTCGATCGTCAATCATTGTAGTGTATGTATTAATCTATTGCAATATTTTTTTTTCAGGATCAGGGAACCTCCCATTACAATTGGGTACAATCGTGTCGATCGACTGAATAATATTAAATTTCGATTATTAAGGCAACACTGAAAAATGGCTTCAAATACCATATCCTACCTCCAATTTACACATGCTTGTGCAACAATCACAATAACGCAGGATATCACAAAAATTCTACACAAACACACACACCCATGTACACGGGACAACATTACCACGATATCTAAGCCCCACAAATGAAATAACAACTGTCTACACATGAAAACTGTAAAATGGTGATGGGAGAATGTGGAATGTTTGCCACTAATTTTCTCTGACAGGATAGCATTATATTACATTTTGCTAATATGCTGATTAACTGTGCATACGATAGCGTAGAGAATACTACAGTCCAATACAATCCTTGATTATCAATGGGTCAGTTTTCCAATGTGTCCTTTAGAACATTTTACCAGACTATCATGATACAGAAGTAAGTCGTTGTTGCCTAGTGGCAATCTGTCCATCAAGTTAGATTTAGTATTGGAGCGGCGTTGACTATCATGATACAGTGTTAGTCGTTGTCGCCTAGCGACAATATGTCCGTCAAGTTATTAGATTCTATTTTCGTGCGACCTTGATGAAATGAATATTTGCAATCAGTGCTTGATTTGTAAAACAAGTAGTTCCGTAAAGAACTATACAGCCTATTTTCATATATCCTGCTCATGTTAATTTCTTCTAACAACATACAAAATTTCAGTTTAATTGCTGTAACAGATTCGTAGATACTGAGAACCGACTAAATATTTCAGATGGTCGCCAGGTAGGATTTTTATTTTTGTACTATTACATTAAGATTATTGTGTACGTGTGGTATTCAAACTTCAATCGCATGATTAGAACACAGGAAGTAAAAACGAGATTTTAAAATTACGCACAGCAGCCATCTTGTGATTATGCAAACAATTGAAATAAATTAGATGCCAGTGGATCAACATTTGTATAAGCATTTAACGTGCAACGTTTCACAGCACTCGGATAGTTAATTCACGAGAATCGTCCATTTAAATATTTATACTTCGCGTCGCCGCCATGTTGGATTTGTGCTCACCAGGTTAATGAAAGTCCTATAGGTGAACATATGTTCATAGTCTCTATGAACATAAAAAAAAATCAGTTTGGTTGCTGTAAAAGATTCATAGATATTGAGAACCGTCTAAATATTTCGGAAGCTCGCCATTTAGGATTGTTATATGTATAGGCCATAGAATTATGTACCATTCAAGGACAATTATTGCTTAGGTTCATTATTCAAACTTGCACTTCGATCGCATGATTACGACACAAGAAATAAAAACTTAATTTTAAAATTTCGCACAGCCGCCATATTGAGGTTATGTAAACAATTGATTTAAATTAGAAGCCAGTGTATTACAATCTGCAAAATCATTTACTGTACCACATTTCACTGCGCTCAGAGAGTTAAATCGCGAGAAAAGTCTACTAAAATATTTCAAATTCGCTTGGTCGCCATGTTCGTTTTTTACTTTACAAGTTTATGAAGTATACATAGATAAACTTGTACCAGTACCCTTTATCACCGTACAAAATTGCAGGGTAATATCTGTAATAGTTTCGGAGATATAGAATGTCAGTGAAATATTTCGCACAGCCGCCATTTTGAGGTTATGTAAACAATTGAACTAAATTTGACTCCAGTGCATTACCATGTGTATAAACACTTGCTGTACCTAGTTTCATTACGTTTGGATGGTTAAATCGTGAGAAAAGTCTATTTAAAGGTCTCAACTTCGCTTGGTCGCCATGTTCGTTTTCTACTTTACAAGTTTATGAAATATACATAGGTAAACTTGTATCAGTACCCTTTATCACCGTACTAAATTGCAGGGTGATATCTGTAATAGTTTCGGAGATATAGAATGTCAGTGAAATATTTCGCACAGCCGCCATTTTGAAGTTATGTAAACAATTGAACTAAAATAGACTCCAGTGCATTACAATGTGTATAAACATTTGCTGTACAAAGTTTCATTACGTGTGGATAGTTAAATCGCGAGAAAAGTCTATTTAAAAGTCTCAACTTCGCTTGACCGCCATGTTGGTTTTGTAGTCACCAGGTTTTTGAAAGTCTCATAGGTGAACTTCTAGTAGTACCCTTTATCACCGTACACAATTTCAGGGCGATATCGGTAATAGTTTCGGAGATATTGAATGCTAGTGAAATATTTCGCACAGCCGCCATTTTGCATTGGTGAGACGTAACAAAATTTGAAGGGCACGGTCGAGATCGCCGGGAATAGTGCTATGAACATACCGAGTTTCAGTGAAATCGCTCCAGCCGTTTAGATTTTATTAGGGGGGGGACACACACACACGAATCACACACACACACACACACACACACACACGCGCACACACACACGGACAAAAGGTGATCTCATAAGCCTATTTTTTCAAAATTGAAAATAGGCTAATAAGAGGTTCCGGTACTGTTGGCTACCGGGTGGTGGTGAGAGGGGGATGGGGGCTTTATGGAATATTGAAATAGAGAGTTCTAAAAACGATATTTTTACGCTTTTCTTAACACCTTTAAAAATTAATCAGTGGAAAAAATAGCAATCTAATTTTGATTGCAATTTTAAATTAAATTGAGACTGCTGTAGCAAGATTTTTCTTACAATAGCCGTTGGCCTATATTAAATTTTAATGTAGGCCAACTAAGCTACCATTCAAACAATGTACATTATTTCAATGTATATTTTACGTAATTTAAAAGATTAGATACATTCGGTTTGAAAATACACACATGTTCACCAACAATCTTTTATTTCTGGTTTTATAATTTTGTCTTTACATATTCATGAAATAATTATTTATTATAAAAGGTACTGTACTTAAACATGATTTACCTCACAGTTTATAAAATTGTTCAAAGTTTAGAAAATATTTCGTTGTATGTGCCTCCTCTTTCTCTCACCTTGCTGTTAGTATCCAGAGCGTGCCGTGCCGTCCCCGAAACAGCCAAGATTCCACGTACTTTGAAGTACAGTCGGGTCAAAGACCAAGTTGACCTTGACTTACAACTAACGTTCCACATTTCTAAAAATTATGTTATACATTCGACTTTTCTCCCGATCAGAGGTTTCGGTACGGCGTACCGGTGCGTACCGTCACAAATCTAGCCCTGTTTGCAATTATTTTAATACTCGGTAAGGTGGGGTTCCATCAATAATGCGTGACGGATATTACATTTTAAGTCAACAAACGTCGTCGTAGCGCAAATACTTATCAAGATATTTCAGTTTTAGTAAAGGGTGACATTTCTTCCAAATTATTTTAATATATGATATTGCTGAGCTGTGTTTAGTGACAGCCATGAACTAAAGGAAGCAAAAATAAATAAATAATGGAAGTTAATTTGTACATTTATTGCATTGTATTGGTATTATTTGTAAACATATGTAGCCAAAAATATCTTATATATCCTTTGTTTTTTAAATTGTGGACCTGTGTGAAATAATGCTCTAACCACAATTCGATCAACTTTCTTATCACCAGTGTTCAAGTCAACTTAATCTTGCGGCAGATGACTTCGCTGTTCCGCCCCTTGAAACTACAATATCTTACTAACATAACTAACAACTTAACCTATTAACTTAAATACCGGTAATCAAAGTGAATTTGGTAACTATCTTCTGCGTGGCTTTGCCGTGGGGTTTTCCACTCTTAATCCAGAAGAATTGTGTCTGATACCTTAGCTCAAGTATCGGCCATAATAACTAGATGATGGCACAGATCTGTACTAGGTGGAACATACTGCAATGTCTCATAGAACCTCAGAGCATTGCATTGGCAATAATTGTCTTGTGCGAACACATTCATTAGTGATTATTTTACCCAGTTGGTGATACATAAAGATTCTGTCATCATTTTTAGTGAATATCATCAAGATTGAACTGGAAACACAAAGTTGTGCCATTTATTGAGTCTCTCATACTGATCCATTTGATATAAAATTTAAAACTTGTTCTCTTGTGTTAATTCAGATGTATTCTGGGAAGAAGTCGACCAAAATGCAGAAAACCCCGCAGTGGATTAACCGATATTTGACAACTCGCTACAGTTGACAGACAGTGCACCAATGCGCTTGTTGCCATGGTAACAGGGCTACCATGTTACGTACTTGAGACCCCTGTCCCAAATGTTCTGGGTTTGTTTCTCGGATCAGCCAAGAAACTTAAATTTGTTCTAGGGGTTTGGAAATAAGTACAAACAGCCTCGTGAGTTCGAAGTTAAAAATGGGATAGTTCGATTCCCACTTCAACCTTACTGTAAGTGGTTTTGTATGGTTTCCCACTCCTACTCCAGACAAATTCTGGAATAGCTCCTAATTTAAGACCCCGACCGCCTCCTTCTAAAACCTAGCCTCAGATACATTTCGTATATGCACTACTGCATACAACATAAAACACTGTTACATTTCCGAGCAGGTTATATACTAATAGGGATATAAAGTGGTTGGTTGGTTCCTTAGTTTAGGGGCTGCGACAACGCGGTCATGTAGCCCCGTGTACTTTGGGTGGGTGTAGAATCTGTCTGATAACCGATGTTAATTGTGATGACTGTATTAGAGTGTGTATCTATCTTAATTCAAGTAAGGACTGCAGATATTCAATTTTTCCAATTGGGCATAGAAGCTCAGCATGCTATCAACTACGCCACCGAAGCCGCTGGATAGAAAGTGATTTGACGCTCTAGTTTTCAATTGTTGACCTGGTTCATTTCTTTGAGTGCAGGTAAACGCATTGTACAACTTGATCACATATGCTAAACCAAGTTTAGGGAACGCCCTTCTATGGTTTTGGCGTGGCAACACAAAGATCTCTGAATTGGAACCAAATTATCAAAATCTTTAGAAACTGTGCTGTCTTGTGTAATGCCATACGCTAAATAAATAGTTTTTATTTAGAAAATTTAGTAATCGTACTTTGTACAACCATTTCAAGAATATAAGGAACCAAGATCGCGGGTTCAAACCCAGCCAAAATCGTCGGATTTTTTAAGAGGGTTAAAAATCCATCAGTATGCCTTCCTTCGGAGAGGAAGTAAAGCCGGCGGTCCCATGTCATAGATTTATGGCATGTTAAAGAACCTTCCACTAATTACACCTTTGTGAAGCTAAATTAGGTTAGGTTAAACATTTGACAAACGCTCTTGGGTTCCGACGTTCGTTGCCGGGAGCCGACTGCAGTGGCGTCTGGTAACCAGGTTCTGAACTAGTAGTTGCTGACGGTGGCGTTTGGCGGCAAAAGTAGGAACTACTTGAAAAAATTAAATGTCTGCAGTCCTCACTTGAATTGAAAACAGATACACACACTAATACAGTCATCACAATTAACACCGGTTATCAGACAGATTCTACACACACCCAAAGTACACGGGGCTACATGACCGCGTTGTCGCAGCCCCTAAACTAAGGAACCAACCAACCACTCAGCTGACTCAACTGGTAAAGCTGGAGTTGGCTCAAAATGCGAAATGATAATGATTTTACTACATTGAAAACGATGGTACTACAGTGCGAATAACCGGAATTGATGAGCCCACCTCTGCTTTCGTCAAGACAATTGACAACCACGTAACATGGGAGACCTGTTACCAGGGGCAGATGACCTCGAAGTTCCGCCCCTTAAAACAACAACAACTAACTAACTAGACCTGTTACCATGGCAACAAGCGCATTGGTGCCGAATTTCTGATAAACAATATACTCACATGGGACTCGACTCTAAGTTGCTTTGCCTACTCCGTCAGTTACACCTCATTTCGTCGTACTTGTTCAGTTGCGTTATGTGCTGTCACACTAAGGTTCCCTTGATACAGTGCTGGGAAGCAAACAAGCTTACTACTGTTGTAGTCGTGATTATTATCGTAATAGTGCACGGTATTCTTACTGGTATATCGTTCTGTATCGCTGAATTATTTTGTAGCGGTAATGAATTTAACCTTAAATATGTGGGCCAAGTTAAATTTCAATTATCAGAAGACATGTCTACCTCCTGTTGTAGTGGCTAGCATTCTTTTCTGTCATCCCGGAGGTTCGGGTTTGATTTCCAGCTTCGTCAAGAAATGTAATTCTGGTCTGAGGGATGAAACGGGTTACACTCAGCCTCGTGAGGCAAACATGAGAAGAGGCGGGTTTCATTCCACCTCAGCCATACTGGAAGTGGTTTTCCTTGGTTTCCCACTTTTAATGAAGGTGAATGCCGGGATGGTTCCTAAATTATGGCCACAGTCGCTACCTTCCCAATCCCCATGTGCATTACAAGTACACACACTAATACGGCCATCACAATAGCACAGGTTATCAGACGAATTCTACACAAACCCAAGTACACGCGGCTGCATGACCACGAAGTCGCAAAGCCCCTAAATGAATCAACAACAACATATTTTGATCATTTGACTGACTGAGAAATGAAGCAATGTTATAATTCATTATGAAGGCCAATATGCAATTATTTATCTGTTGAGGGAGACTTCGAAATGTGACCACAGTCGGAATCACCTACTGTTCAGGCAGGTACGATTAGCCACCCACACCAATGCGGCTATGTTCCAACAAATTCTAGCACTCACTATCTTAAAACATGAACAGTTCGTTCTAATAATTTATTTTCAGGTTGCAGGCAATACCGTAACACCATATATTCATCGAAGTACTCCTTTAAGAAATCCCATCAGTCAACTACCATCATCTTATCTGTGAATTTACCGCAATCTTTCCGGAACAAAAATGTTTATGAACAATGTTACTTATTACAATTCTTTTCTTCAGATGGCCATGAAAAAGATACAGAACTGGAATTAACTGCAGACGAGATCTTGGCAGATGGATTGGTGTTTAGAGACAAGAAGAGTCCTAAAGATCAAACTCAGTTGGAGGTTGCAATTGGTGATGGCATGGAGTTTACTATACATGGTGAGCAACATAAATCTACTTTCTTGTGTTTTTCAGTGAAGAGATTGCAGAGATTTAATTGTAAAGGCTTATTTGAATAGTTCAAAGCAATTCTTGCATTGAAACCTATCAGTGGTAATCTTAAATTAGATAATGTAATGGGTAGGATGGGCTTTTATTATATTATACTCGTATTTGAGATACTGTTGACTGTTATCAATGAAGTTTGAGAATTTTGGAGTAGCTTCACTAATATCACAATTAAATTGTATTCGAGTATCAAAAAACAATAACAAGGTATCGTAAAACACACACAACTGTCAAGTGATATCATTCACTGCATTTGTAAAACCATGGAAAATAAATAAGTGATCTTTAAGTAGCAACACTACAATGATGAAACGTTAGCGAAGAGACGTTTGTGAAGGGTAGCGTTTGATCACTGATCAAGCGGTTTGCGAGCCCATCCTTAAGCTCGTGCGCAGTTCACCTTCCTTCCCGTCACCGTTCCCGTTGAGTGTTTGTGAGCCCATCCTTAAGCTAGCGCGCAGTTCGCCTTCCTTCCCGTCACCGTTCCCGTTGGGTGTTTGTAAGCCCATCCTTAAGCTAGCGCGCAGTTCACCTTCCTTTCCGTCACCGTTCACTTTCAGTGTTTGTGAGCCCATCCTTAAGCTAGCGCGCAGTTCACCTTCCTTCCCGTCACCGTTCCCGTTGGGTGTTTGTAAGCCCATCCTTAAGCTAGCGCGCAGTTCACCTTCCTTCCCGTCACCGTTCCCGTTCAGTGTTCATGAGCCCATCCTTAAGCTAGCGCGCAGTTCACCTTCCTTCCCGTCACCGTTCCCGTTGTGTGTTAGTGAGCCCATCCTTAGGATAGTGCACAGTTCACCTTCCTTCCCGTCACCGTTCCCGTTGTGTGTTAGTGAGCCCATCCTTAGGATAGTGCACAGTTCACCTTCCTTCCCGTCACCGTTCCCGTCGAGTGTTTGTAAGCCTATCCTTAAGCTAGCGCGCAGTTCACCTTCTTTCCAATAACCGTTCACGTTGAGTGTTTGTGAGCCCATCCTTAAGCTAGCGCGCAGTTCACCTTCCTTCCCGTCACCATTCCCGTTCAGTGTTTGTGAGCCCATCCTTAAGCTAGCGCGCAGTTCACCTGCCTTCCCGTCACCGTTCCCGTTGTGTGTTAGTGAGCCCATCCTTAGGATAGTGCGCAGTTCACCTTCCTTCCCGTCACCGTTCCCGTCGAGTGTTTGTAAGCCTATCCTTAAGCTAGCGCGCAGTTCACCTTCCTTCCCGTCACCGTTCCCGTTCAGTGTTCGTGAGCCCATCCTTAAGCTAGCGCGCAGTTCACCTTCCTTCCCGTCACCGTTCCCGTTCAGTGTTTGTAAGCCTATCCTTAAGCTAGCGCGCAGTTCACCTTCCTTCCCGTCACCGTTCCCGTTCAGTGTTCGTGAGCCCATCCTTAAGCTAGCGCGCAGTTCACCTTCCTTCCCGTCACCGTTCCCGTTCAGTGTTTGTGAGCCCATCCTTAAGCTAGCGCGCAGTTCACCTTCCTTCCCGTCACCGTTCCCGTTCAGTGTTTGTGAGCCCATCCTTAAGCTAGCGCGCAGTTCACCTTCCTTCCCGTCACCGTTCCCGTTCAGTGTTTGTGAGCCCATCCTTAAGCTAGCGCGCAGTTCACCTTCCTTCCCGTCACCGTTCCCGTTCAGTGTTTGTGAGCCCATCCTTAAGCTAGCGCGCAGTTCACCTTCCTTCCCGTCACCGTTCCCGTTCAGTGTTTGTAAGCCTATCCTTAAGCTAGCGCGCAGTTCACCTTCCTTCCCGTCACCGTTCCCGTTCAGTGTTCGTGAGCCCATCCTTAAGCTAGCGCGCAGTTCACCTTCCTTCCCGTCACCGTTCCCGTTCAGTGTTCATGAGCCCATCCTTAAGCTAGCGCGCAGTTCACCTTCCTTCCCGTCACCGTTCCCGTTGTGTGTTAGTGAGCCCATCCTTAAGCTAGCGCGCAGTTCACCTTCCTTCCCGTCACCGTTCCTGTTCAGTGTTCATGAGCCCATCCTTAAGCTAGCGCGCAGTTCACCTTCCTTCCCGTCACCGTTCCCGTTGTGTGTTAGTGAGCCCATCCTTAGGATAGTGCACAGTTCACCTTCCTTCCCGTCACCGTTCCCGTTGTGTGTTAGTGAGCCCATCCTTAGGATAGTGCACAGTTCACCTTCCTTCCCGTCACCGTTCCCGTCGAGTGTTTGTAAGCCTATCCTTAAGCTAGCGCGCAGTTCACCTTCTTTCCAATAACCGTTCACGTTGAGTGTTTGTGAGCCCATCCTTAAGCTAGCGCGCAGTTCACCTTCCTTCCCGTCACCGTTCCCGTCGAGTGTTTGTAAGCCCATACTTAAGCTAGTGCGCAGTTCACCTTCCTTCCCGTCACCGTTCCCGTCGAGTGTTTGTAAGCCCATCCTTAAGCTAGTGCGCAGTTCACCTTCCTTCCCGTCACTGTTCCCGTCGAGTGTTTGTAAGCCCATCCTTAAGCTAGTGCGCAGTTCACCTTCCTTCCCGTCACTGTTCCCGTCGAGTGTTTGTAAGCCCATCCTTAAGCTAGTGCACAGTTCACCTTCCTTCCCGTCACCGTTCCCGTCGAGTGTTTGTAAGCCCATTCTCAAGCTAGCGCGCAGTTCACCTTCCTTCCCGTCACTGTTCCCGTCGAGTGTTTGTAAGCCCATTCTCAAGCTAGCGCGCAGTTCACCTTTCTCCCCTTCACCGTTCCCGTCGAGTGTTTGTAAGCCCATTCTCAAGCTAGCGCGCAGTTCACCTTCCTCCCCTTCACCGTTCCCGTTGTGTGTTTGTGAGCCCATTCTCAAGCTAGCGCGCAGTTCACCTTCCTCCCCTTCACCGTTCCCGTTGTGTGTTAGTGAGCCCATCCTCAAGCTAGCACGCAGTTCACCTGTCTCGTTCCCGCTCCCACGTGATTGTGAACTGGCCTTACGGCACATTTTGACATGAACAATCACACTCAATTGTTTATTATTGAACATAAATAATAATGACTATTATTGTACTCAAATTTCAAATGGAACGGACTATCGTCCAACACAAAACAAGATGGTAAATCTGCGAATATTAAGAATGAATAATGCTTATTTAAGGCAAGGCCAGTCGGCTTCTGAACACTCAACAATAGAATATCATGGACTGACCAGCAACCATTAGTAGAGTCCCTTTCTATACGGTCCACGTCATGACTAGCATTCTTGGCTGTCACTGCGGAAGTCTGGGTTTAATTCTCAAACTCATCTGTGGGCAGAAACCTGCAAACGCCAAGGAAGCACTTTAATGAGGCATACAAGCAAAGATGAGGGGTGATGTAGTTTGCAACTTCTCTAGTCATTAGCCCTTTCACCATTACTATTCATCACCATCATGGACGGGAAGCAGAACACCAATATGGATCTTCAAGCATTTGCTTTTGCAGATGATATAGTTATCTGGGGAAATAGTGAGCTGGAAGTCCAGGAAAGGCTGAACGTCTGGAATGATCATTTGAATAAATATGGACTGAAATTAAGTGCTACAAAAACTGCTGCAATGTCTGTTAACAGAGAAGTAAAGATAATATAATTCTGGAGGGTGTACAATTGGAAACAGTAAACCAGTATCAGTACCTTGGATGATTAATATCAAGTGACAATAGAATACAGCTTGAATTAAATAACCGTATTCAGAAATCAAGTCAATTCTATCAGCAAGTTCGATGTCTACTCTGGAATAAGCAAGTGCCACTAAGATCAAAACAAACTCTGTTTCGAACATACTTTGTCCCTATATTGACTAACGGGTTAGAAACATGCACAACTACCGAAAAAGATGACAGCAGACTTCAGGCTTCAGAAATGAAGTTTCTAAGAAGCAAGCTTCAAAGAACTAGGAAAGACAAAGTAAGAAATGAGAAGAGAAGAGAACAAGCAGGAATAAATCAGTCCCTGAAGGAGACCATAACTAGGACACGTTTGCGATGGTTTGGTCACGTCAAACGTATGACAGAAGGAAGAATTGCAAAACAATGGTTACATACTGTGGACCTGTTGGAAGACCTAGGAGGAGATGGCTGGACCAAGTGAAGGAAGGGAATTGACTGGGATGAAGTCTTGAAGGAGCAGTGGTACATGAATCGACCAAAATGGAGAGCGCTCGTAAACCACACCCGGGAAACTGGAGTGGAAACTTGATAATGATGATGTGTTCATTATTAGGTAGATTTCATAAGAAAGCTACCTATTGCAATGGATCCTACCAGGGGCGTCTCCTGATTAACATTTTAGGGTGTGCCAGATGATACTATTGTTGTTACATATTAAATATTGTTTTATATTTGGCATTTAGTGTTGCCAATATTGCCATTATCATAATTCCACACAACACAATATTTGTAACAAGTGTTAATAAACAGTTGATGCATTAAAACTGTACCCACATGGCTCTTTATTAATACATGTACAGGGTACATGCACAACTTTTTCCATCAGCTTGGTTGATGAGGTCATAATTATTTAATTTCTAACTTTGTGTTCAGAGCTATATAAGAAAATTGATTTGTTTAAAAATTCCGCTTTCATTTTCCTATTTCAGCATACAATCGACATATAAAATAACTACGTACCGTGCCACAAATTTAAAAAAATCATTTATACAGTAGAAATTACAGCTTCATCGACGGAACTCACTAACACATTGTACTGTACTTGGAATATCAGACAACTGAAAATGTATAATTATATGTTTGTCTTATGTCAGCAATCTGCGAACAATAGCTGAATACCTGTTTAAGAGCGTGGGGTTGGGTAAACCTTTCTCCCGTAATCCTGTTTGACAGGCAAAAGCAGGAAGCTTCAAAGCAACGCTATGGGCCCAATCTGCTGGCCCTCGAAGAGAGAGAAAATTCCCTTCATAGCACTGAAGAAATCGCGTGCAAGACAGTGCTATGTCCACTATTTCCTCACCCGGCCCATGAAGCCATATAATTTGCATGGGACTTGCTGTGGAGCGGCCCTCGCTATGACGATACACTGTACGAGACTGTCAGGATCTTAAGCCAGGGATGAGTTATTTATAATGAATTCTCTTTAGAGATTCTAGAAGGGTAAAAATCACTTACTTTAAGTTGAGTATCTGTAAAATAAAGTAATTTTAAAAGACATTAATTAAACAAATTCTTTGCAATGCTGCCTAACGGCCTTGGGTGGGCAGGACCCATTCGGCCCTTAATGACGCACCGTCCCTGGATCCTACCATGTTTCGGCTTCCGGAAAATTTTGACATATCTTCGCGTTTTCACATCCCCTCACCCTCTATTCAGTGTAGTTCTTTCCCTCCCAACTGCTATCTGTTTGAGACAAAGGAACTAGAAGTTCTTGGAAACGAGATGATGCATGCTTCAGTTCGGTTCGATCTGCTGGCTTGATTACAAGGCAATGCTTTGTGGGAGTAGGACTTGTAGGGATACATGCTATACCTACCCTTTGTAACCTCTAGCGTAAACTGAAGCAGAGCTTCCTCTCGCGGACGAGAGGAAGACTGAGTGCTAAAGCGAGACGAAATATGGCAAATGTCTAATAGAAAATTCGGATTTAGTTAAGCAGACCACAGTCCTATTTTATTTGTGCAGTAGCATGCACGAGTGGTATAGCTGGAGATACGGGTTGAAGTTCTTAATTTTCAGTGTATGGTCTCAAAAATGTAAGAGAGAATAAATCTGATACCTTGAAGAATGTAGGGTTCGGGAGAAATGAAGGATATGTATGTATGTATGTATGTAACTTATGCGTGATGTTATTATCATGGGTATAGGCTATACGATTATTATGTAGGCCTACTCGAATGATGTTTGTCAATATGAAACATAAGTTCAGTGATTTCAGTGAGGAGACACTAGCCTACAAACCTACGTTTTATGGTATTGCTTCAATCTTTTGTTGTGAAGAGTTTTCCTCATACTAAACGAGGATATCTTCAATCCAACGGGATCCAAATATTTATGCATGTATAGTATTTGGATATATTGGTAACTAATCCAAATATGTTCTGTATTTTTGATGCAGGAGATCTGAAGAATAAACTGAAGAAAGGAAAACTTATGATGAACAACACTAAAGCTATAGGGAATTCCATAAATCACCAAGACAACAGGATAGAAAATGATTACATGAACCACAATCAAACAGAGGATACTCTAAGGTAAGGGATGGTATGCCTATATTTTAATAAATCTCAAGGATGACATGAAGAACTGTGCTTAGGTACGACTGATGTATTAATATTACTTGCATTGTTGAAGAAAGAGTGGTTTTAGTATAGTCCCTCATACGAGAGCATCACAATGACATTTGGCTTTGCATCATCTAGTCTGACTCCTGACATACGTTTAATTTTATTTCATGTATTTTCTAACACAGCGTTTGGCACTTTCTGGCTGTTTGCCTGTGTGTTTCGAATATCTGAATATGATTATGGTAGTAAAGCATACATAAAATGTATTAATTGGAAATATATGTCATATGAATACTTCAATTATTAGATCGTAGGGTTTCACGGTTGGTATCTAATTTATCATCTAGGCTTTCACGTTGTCACGTATGTCAGTGAATATCTACCAACGTTTCGGCTGTCGTTACAGCATCCTTCATCATGGGTCAGTAGCCTTACACTGACCGTAGGTTGTGGCATTCAGATGTCCCTGCTATCTCGCTAGTGGATTGTTCGGAGCTTCAGCCAATCGATAATCACACCATCGCGCACTACCAGAACTTACCAGGTGTTGCTAACTCTAAATCCGTCCTTACGAATAACGTTGTTGGGGTGCTTAACGATCTCTTGGTAGACACTCAGCGACATATGACACTGCTCTATCCTCAAAGCCTATAATAAATGAAACACCACAACTAACATTTTACTTATAACCTACTGTTAGTTTACTATAACAATAATGACTAAGGGAATCTGCTTACAACATTCATGATTTTAAGAAATATTCCAAGTATTGTATTTAGATAATATTTTGCATCATTCACAAAAAACTTTAAGTCAATCTATGCACTTAAATAAGCGTATAAAATTTCCTTCGTGTTTTGATTGAAATGTTGTAAATAATGGAACTATTAATTACTACGATTACTTTGAACTACAACCAAATGCATTATAACAGGGAATTCAGGCGTGTAATTCTGAAATTTAAGTTAAGGTTGAGTATAACAATTCTTCAGTGACAAGTATTACATTAAATTCTTGTTATTGGCTCCTCGAACATCAGTATGCTTGATTAAAATATTTGGAATGGATCGAAAAGAAACTGGAGGCGATTGGCCATACTTCCAGAGAACTAAAATCCAAGGAATGACTTCACCTCACTTAGGACATGTAATGCAGTTGCTTGCCACACGACGAGTAATATGACTGGTTGGAACATGTACCAACGATAGAATAGATATTCAAAAATGTTAATAGATATTCTTAATTTTGTATTGATAGGCGATATACTTGTATTTTAAAAGTCATCTAGTAGGCCTATAGCAGGCCTCAGTAAAATTTATCTTTCCTTTTACTCCCTTACTTTCACTTTAAGAACCAACTTCGATGGTTGTGGGAAATTTCAAGGCCGGAACATTGAAATCATTTACCTCATGGATAAACTGCACTCCCTGTTTTAAATGCCTGAAGTTTGCTCGCAATAGCTAGGTTCGTGTTCGGAATGGGTTATGTTTTAACAGATATGAACAGCCTTACAGACTTGGTGAACAACTCTGGTGATAGTAAACTTTTAACGTTTAATTTTTAATGAGATGTTAATGTTGGTGAAGTTATTACTCCTACAAAGTAAATGGCAGAAAACACAACATTTCTTCGCAAAAATATTTCCGTACTATATTATTTTCCTTATGTTAATATTATGGATGCCATAACAAGGGAGATAGTTATAATTTTCTCTTTTTGTTCAGCATAAAATCTTATGGAAGTCATAAAAACCGTCCATTTAAGGATGACAGCCATAAAGGAAGTGTAGATACATTGGATGGAGAGGAAAAGAAAGATGCAAGCAAAGAAGACCTGGAACAGGAAGGTGGTAAGTGTATAATTTTTCTGTTTTATTTTTGAACAACAGGGGCTGGGCCTCTTGAGATATTTGGGACTTAGTAATGGACTGAAATGTCTTTGAATACTATCTCATATGTGACGTCTAGATCGTCCTCAGATTGATGTGTATTCTGTAAGGTTAGTGGATACCTTATTTTGGTATCATCATAGACTGTAGTTTGTGTGATAAATTATTATTCTGATATATTTTCATCAAAAAGGAGTTGTGTTTTACTTCCTTATAATTTAAATCAGTGCCTAAAGGTAAAATTAAGATTAATTCCCTTGTACTGAGAAAAAGAAGATGAGTATAATGTAATAACTCGAGATCTTAATTCACCAAATACAGACTATACAGCAGAGATGGCCTTAGAACATGAAAAGAAATAAAACTTACTGTTTTAAAGCTGTACTAATTTGCAATAACTGTTAAATATTATTACAAATTATTTGGATGTAAATGTTTTATTTATCCATGAAACATGACAGAGAGCCCTTCCAGAAGTGTGGAGAGTATTTGAGAAGAGCCCTGCACTTCAATTAATTGACAACTCGAGAAGAAACTAACAATGTCTTGATGGTACAGCATTAAAAAGACATGGAAAGTCAGGTAGAGAATTGACTTGGAAATGTTGGTGGTTGTTAAGATGCACCTGTGACAGGTGAGGGGGTGGAAGAATGTCGAAAGGCATGAGATAGGGAAAAAGAAGTGGAGCTAATGTACAACAGAGATGTGAATAAGGTGGCTCAAGTGACTGGATACAGTGGCAGACAAGTTGAAGTGAGCGCTAGGGAGGATAACAGGAGACCAGATAATTTGAGTGAATATATTATTGTGGGAAAGAGAACAGGCAGGCACCTGGGACCAGTTCCACACTAAGATCATAAAGTCAAAAACTTAATTCCCCGAAAGAAGAACACAAAACACCCATGGTGGGATTCGGCTTGTGAGGATGCTCTGGAAGAACGAAAGAGAGCCTTCTAGAAATATAATAGTAAAAAATCACCTGAGACGCAACAGCACTTTTTTGATATCAGAAAGAAGGTCGCGAAGTTAACCAGACCAACGAATAGGAAGGGGACATATGAAGGATCAATTGAAATCCATTGAAAAGAACTTCAGAGACTTCAATAGAACATTCGCAAGAAAGATTAGAGGATATACCCCACATAACCTATGCTTTGGAAAACAGAACGGTGAACTCGCACTGACCAATCAAGAGAACTGCAGAGAGCTAGCTCGATATTTCTCTGAGCTATTCAACTACCCAGAACCACCCTGGAGAATATGGTATTATAGCTGAATTCCTGAAGAACATAGGGCCCAACACTCTGGAGAAATTCACTCAAATCATCAAAGACATTTGGCTAACAGAAAAATTACCAGAAGACTGGAAGTACACCCTCATCCATCCACTCTACAAGAAAGCTAACAGGACGAATGTGAATAACTACAGACGGATTTCTTTACTCCAAGTTGCCTAAAAGATTCTCTCAGCGTGTCTACTAAAAAGAGCACAAGAACAGCTTGAACATACGATCGGCGAATACCAAGCGCGTTTTCGACCTGGGCACTCCTGCGTGGAACAGATCTTCAACTTGAAGACAATACTGAAGTATAAAGCAATCAGAAACTCCCCAATCATATGCACGTTTGTTGACTTAAAGAAGGCGTACGATTCCGTCGACCGACAGTTCCTCTTCAACATCCTGGAGGGGCAAGGACTCGACCCAAAGACTTTAAGTCTTATCAAGCAAACACTCACACCCACAAAGTCCAAAGTGAAATTTATGGGTGAAGTATCAGAGCCTTTCGAAATTAAAACCGGTGTTCGTCAAGGAGATGGGCTGTCACCACTCCTCTTCAATATCGTCCTAGATAAAGTAATTAAAGAATGGGAAAAGGAGCTGAAATACCAACAACACCGGAAGCCCATTCAACTTGGACGAGCAAAAGATGACATTAAGGTTACTTGCTTAGCTTTCGCAGACGACCTAGCGATACAAGCGGACAGTGAAATCACTGCAATCAAACAGATAATAATAATAATAATAATATCGTATGGCCTCGGGTGCCTGGTGCAAGCTTTGTTAATTGACACCCAGAGGGTAGCTTGCATGTCGAATTTCGTCGTTCCTTTGAACGCTATGAAAGTCAAGCAGGTTAGATATCTAAACTCCTTGACACTACAGCGCTTTCAAGTAGAGAATGGAGGAACTTTGTGTTGTCGGAAAATCCCGAGATTAATTTTGCCATTGAACACGGCCTACTGAATTCAAATGGGTTCTTTAACATGCCAACAACGTATGGCATGAGTATCGTGATTTTTGTCGCCTTCAAAAATCACTTACCATGGCCAGGGGCGAACCTGCAATCTTGGGGTTGGTAGTCCGACACTATAACCACTCACCCACCGTGGCAAGCATCAAACAGATAGAAGTCCTCGAGGACTGTGCTGGAAAAGTTGGCCTACACATCTCTTTTGAGAAAACTGAATTCTTCTCTGCTGGGTTCAACATTCAGAAACTGAACAGCAAATATGGAAAAATCAATCGCGTCTCACACTTCAAGTACCTAGGTGAGATCTTGGAACCAACAGGTTCAGAAAAAGAAGCACAAAGAGTTCGGCTACGGAAATTGAAGAGAGCTATGGGAAAACGCGCGACATTTACAACAAGAAGTGTATGTCCACACATACAAAGACCAGACACTACAACATGGTGATCAAACCGGAAGCTCTGTATGCAAGTGAAACTCTAATACTTAATAGGAACGGTGACTTGGAAAATATCCTAAAGGAAGAACGCAAGATCTCGAGGAAAATTCTTGGCCCAGAAAGAACAGAAGATGGATACAGGTTGAAATCTCGTAAAGCAACTGAGAAATTATCAAATCTTGTGGCCGACATCAGAAAACGAAGATTGAAGATTGAAGTTTTATGGACATATTCAAAGACTTCCACCGACTAGGCTTACACACAAGTTCATGACCTACGCAGAAAGACTGAGGAATATACCGTGGATTCAGCAAGTCAAACAGGATTTGGAGAAGGCCCAAGTAAGAACAGTGGAAGTCTTTGACAGGAACCTGTTCCGATGTAGGGTAAATGGATGGATAGTAACACCAGAGAATGACGCTCTAAAGAGACCAGGAACCAAGTGGACTGAGGAAAGGAAGATGGCCCACGGAGAGAGAATGAGGGCTATATGGAAGATCAGAAAGGCGAATCATAATAGTACTGCGTGATCCATCTGGGTCCATTCACTCATAATAATATTAAATATTGTGCCCTAAAACGAAATAAGAGGAATATCGCTCAACAACCACAGAAGTATCACGCTAATATCACAAGCTCTGAAATATGACTGTACGTATTCGAACATCGAATTAGACGACTTGTTTGAATGATTTCGAATACGGATATTTGATTCGAACACACGAATAGTTCTACTATTTGAATTATTCGCACATTCGAATATTCGAGCTCTTCGAACATTCGAATGTTTGAATAATTCGCATTTTCAACCTATTCAAACATACGAATTTCTAAATATTCGCATTAGTGAAATAACCTGAGTATTCAGTCACTAACCGAAAGCTGCTGTAATAATAATAAACAGAGAAAAAAGAGAAAAGAAAGCATAAAGGGAAATAGAAAGAAAGATATAAAAAGTGATACTTGTTTTGAATAATACTTATTCATAGGATCTGTTGATAAATTGATAAATTGAAAATCCGCCAGATCAATTGATGATTACTACTTACATGCTTGAATATTAGTTGCTATTATAGTTTTTTTTACGCACATTGTGTTGCCAGTGGATCAGATAAATCTACCGAGTGAAGAATCATCTTGAATTTTCGACTTATTTTTGATAATATTTATTTACGTTTATTATCGAAAATTCTTCAAATTTTAACGATTTACATGCCTTCTCACATATCAACATTCAAAAAAAGTAGTCCCCTATTAATATATTTTTAGAAATACCAATAGAATATAAACATAATATTTTAAAGTAGTTTGTATAGTTGCATATCAATCCATATATTTACAAAGTTTTCATTAATTTGAATTAACACTATTTGTAAGGATATCCTTTTTTTACAATGTTTAACTAGTTTATTAGGTATAATATTTTTCACGCTGAGGACGAAATCATTGATATTCCAAAGCATGTACGTCATTTAATATGTCATTAAACAACTTTTCTTAGTATTGATCAGGCGGATTTTCAATTTATCAATTGTATCATTCAATACGGATATATCTATTTAGCATTTTTTTAAATGGTAACTGTGTACGCATTCTACTTATCAAGCAGAATGGGGAAGGCATAAACCCCTATCCGACCCCTTGGATTCGTCCCATCTTCGAATAACTCATGCACTGGACATATTTCTTTACACAATTTGTTATAATTTTTGGGAACTTATTATCTTCAAATAATTCAAATATTTGAATTGTTCAATATTTTAATACTCGACTATTCGAAATACTCGAGGACTACAAATGGTTGATTGATTAGAACAACCAAAGTATTCGGACATTCGCATTGTTCGAACATTTGAATAATTTATTCGAATTACGAATTGGTGAATACTCGAAGTAGTCGAATTAATCGAATATTTCATGATATTTACAGCCCACGAATGGAAAATATTCTGGTAAATAAAGTTTCAATAATACATTTAGCTGTAATAGAACAAGAAATCAACAGGCATGAGATTTTGGGGAGTTAGATCTCAAGATCAACAAGAATAAGACGATGGCTATTATCATGTCAGAAGCAATGAGTGTGTGAAAAATGGAAAACTCTAGAAAATATCTGGGAGTTTAACTTTCTTGGCAGTATATCTTACAATTACCTCCAACAAAACTGAAGAAGATTTCCGAAATAAAGATGATATCTCACTTCTACCTTCAAGTTAAGAATTGATTGTATGCTAATCAAGTGTCAGAGTCTGGTACAATATATCTAAAATATGTACATGTACACAAAGATAATGAGAAACAAATTTTCTGCAGAAGGAAATAGATAATGACAAAGAAAAATGAAAATAGAAAATACTAATCCAACCCTTTTCCTCCAACACACATAAACTCACTGCTACCCACTAATCTATCCACAACTTCAATGCCTGACTAGCTCATAAACTTCCAAACATTTGGAGGCATATGGCTGAAAATGTCCTCTGATATATCCCCTCTCCGCACGATGGAATATTTGCCCTAGTTACTATTCCATTGATATTGATCAACTTTAAAAGAATGATCAAATCGGTCCCCTTTTCATCCCCAATCTCCCATATCATCTTCCCATGCAATCTCTTCAGTATACGCTGAAACAGTGGTCTTCAGCCTTATTTTAATGAAGGGCCAAATGTTTTTTATGGAAGGGCTTGAGGGCCGCATTAATCTTATTATATATCCATATATGTATTATATTGTCTTTCAACTTGGAAGAAAAAAACATCATTTTTTAAAATAGGTTTTTATTTATTTAGTTTTAACATTACAGTGAAATCAATATTAAAATACGTTACAAAACACAAAACTGAATTATATATATCAAAATGGTAATTTCTTTTAGTTCAATGAGAAATCTGATACCGTTTCTCTTTCACTAATCTGTCAACATTGGCTTTAATGTTGGATGAAGCAATTCGAAGAGAGTTCTCTATATGAGTGTCAGAAACACGATTCCTCAATTTTGACTTCACATTCTTCATTTTGGAAAATAGTTGCTCAGAGATGTAATTGATGCCAAAAAGGGATACTGCCGACAGAGCATGAGATCTGATTGCTGGAAATTGATCTTTTTCAACATACAATGAGTAAAACTCCAAGAGTCCAAAATTTTTAAACATTTAAAAATAACATGTTAACATTTAAAAATCAACAAAATGATGCAATCTTCTGAACTCTTTGTTATTTTTATCATCAATACATCAACATAACGCTGGTGTGCCTATCGAAATACCATCAAATATGAATTATTGAAACTAAATCGTTTTGCGGGCCACCGAAATATACGTGGCGGGCCGCGGGTTGAAGATCATTGCGCTAAAACATACTTCGAAATGTTTTTCTAGAACGTCTATCAGCCAAACTTTCCCAACCTAAAGTCTGAATCATTGCACTCATATTACTTGTCCACCCGTGATAAGAAATTGGCATATGCGCCATCTATAATACTTATAATGAGTATATATTTTATACCGTATCTGTACACTTACACTATAGCAGTGGTCTACTATAGCAAGGATCATTCTCTTGTGAGTTACAGGAATTTAAACCCGAAGAAATGAAATGCCTGGCATGTATAATTTATAAAGAGATTTTCGGGGAGTTAGATCTCAAGAGGAGATAAGATGGATTTACTAACTATATAGGCTAAACTACAGTATAGTATAACTAAAATCTTCTATGCAGAGTGATTACACGAATTATGTATGGCACCTTCTTAACGAGCCAAAACAATACCGATTTCAATATTATAACTGTGCCTGTCATAGAACATGTACAGCAATTAGGCCTATATACATTTCCAAGGAAACACATCTTTATATTAGAAGCAAAGATATAAATTTTCATAATTCAAATCGTAACTATTTTTAACCATTTTTCAAAATTAGGTTCTTACTTTGTGCTGATCTTCACCGTTTCCCTCATATCTGCCATGTTTATGGGAATTTTTGGATTTTTATTTGTTTAAAGTGGGCGTTAAACCTTCAGCCACAATATGAAACTCATTTAAATCATTGTGGTTTTAATTATGAATAATAATGCTTAATTAATGAATAAATTTGGAAATGTGTGAGATTAATTTTTAAGTTGATGGTTTAATTACCCACGTTAGAAAACGAAAAGTCCAAAACTTCCTATAAACGTGGGTGAAATGAGGGAAACGGTAAAGGTCAGTGCAAAGCAAGGAGAGAATTTTGAAAAATGGATGAAAATAGTTACGATTTTAATTTTGAGCATTTTAGAACTTTGCTTCTAATAGCAAGATATGTGTGTTTCCTTGGAAATGTATGTATTATTGTTGTACATGTTCTATTGTTTTGGCTCCTTAAGCTGTATGTCCCTCTTAAGTGTAAGCCATAGATTTATGTACCGGTATATATAATAATAATATCTTATGGCTTCGGGTGCCGGGTGCAAGCTTTGTTATTTGACACCCAGAGGACAGCTTGCATGTCAAATTTCGTCCTTCATAGGAACGCTAAAAAAGTCAAGGAGTTTAGATATCTAAACTCCTTGATACTATAGCGCTTTCTAGTAGAGAATGGAGGAACTTTGTGTTGCCGGAAAATCCCGAGATTAATTTTGCCATTATGAACACGGCCTACGGAATTCAAATGGGTTCTTTAACATGCCAAAAACGTATGACATACATGTCGTGTTTTTGTCGCCTTTCAAAAATCACTTACCACGGACAGGAGTGAACCTGCAAGATTGGGGTTGGTAGTCCGACACGTTAACCACTCACCCACCGTGTACCTGTAACCCTAAATATAAGATGGCTGATTATACAAATTTTGGAAAACATGTGTTATTATTTCCTGTGTTCTATTCAAAGTATCGAAATGGAAGTTGGTATAAATAACCATTACTATAATAATATATGACACATACAATCATGCTGTTGATTGAATTTATGTAAATAATTGAACTTCTTCCTTAGATTTGGACGATGAAGGCGAGGGAGAAGAAGGAGGTCCGGATGATGAATTGGGAATAGAAAATGGTACAGAAGATGCACTTCTACAAGACTACCCGTCTGACTGCTGCCCAGATAATTGCTATAAGCGCTTCCCCTTTTTAGCTGGTGATGACGATTCTCCCTTTTGGCAGGGATGGTCTAATCTGCGTCTCAAAACATTTCAACTTATTGAGAATAAATATTTTGAGACAGCTGTCATCACAATGATCTTGCTCAGCAGCTTAGCATTGGTAAGCCCATATATTATGTATTACATGACTTGCATTTAGTTTGGTTTTTATAATTCTTATATGATAATTCCTTTTAAAGTTTTGGGTATGGAATTTGAATTACGGTGGATCACATCGCTGTTCTATGTGTTTTATCTCAACATTCTGCTGAGGCTGAGCATTTGATCTACTGATCTACTGATTGTTATAAGATGAGTTTTTTTTTCGTGTGGCCTCCTCAGAGGCCGAGTGCAGGTCTTTCTATTCGACGCCCGTGGGCGACCTGCGCGTCGGGATGAGAGATGGAATGGATGAAGATGAATGGTACTGGGCAAAGATGTGGAAGGAAGCGGCCGTGGCCTATCAGAAGGTACCGTCCCAGCATTTGCCTGGTGTTGAAAATGGGGAAACCACGGAAAACCATTTCAAGGACAGCCGACGGTGGGGCTCGAACCCACGCGTCTACCGAGTCAGCAGAGAGCTTGGCCCCATGACCTAACGCTGCGCTTTAGCCCGCGTAGCCACTGCTGTCGGTATAAGAGGAGATAAGATGGATTTACTAACTATATAGGTCAAACTACAGTATATTATAGTTAAAATCTTCTATGCAGGGTGATACGAATTATGTTTGGCACCTTCTTTTATGCACAGTACGCTATCTATAATTTTTAAATAGAGACCACCTCGTGGTGTACCGACTAGCGTTCCTCGCTGTCGCCTGGGAGGTCCGGGTTCGAGTCCCGGCTCTGCCAAGGCATTTCATTCTGGTGTGAGTGAGGGTACACTCAGCCTCGTGAGGCAAAACTGAGAAGAGGTGGGTTCGATTCCCATCTCAACCATCTTGGAAATTGTTTTTCCTTGGTTTCCCACTTCTACTCCAGGCAAATGCCGGGATGGATCCTAACTTAGGCTAAGGCCGCCTCCTTCCCAATCCTCATCTGAATTGCAAATACACACAGAGGTTATTAGACAAATTCAACACACACCCAAGCACATGGGGCTATATGACCACGATGTCGCAAAGCCCCTAAATAAATCAACAACAATCATTTTTTTAAATAGGACATACAGTACCAAACTTTTGAACACAAGAACAACCTCCGTAAAGGAATACATTAGAGTTTAAATGACCTCTATAGCTTCATGTGGTTCCGAGATATCAAGGTTTGTAATGTTACACGTAATGTTACGCCAAGAGTAAATTGCTTATTATCCAAGCGACGTAGCCGTTTGCATTAAATCACGCATCACGACTGCGAAGAGGAGCTGCAGCAAGTCCAAAGATAAAATCCATAACGGTGATGGTGGCCAGCCTGAGTTTGACTTTTCCCCAGTTTTTTCCACACTCCCTTCCGACAAATGGCGGAATGATAGCTTATTTCAAGTACCGGGGCACCTAGCCCAATCCCATATTCTACTGCACTCACGCCACAGAAGCACAGCTTATCAGACAAATCTAACACAAACCTAAGTACACGGGGATGATGACCAATATATCCCTTACCTATGATAAATTTCTTTTCACTCAGTTACATTGTACACATCAACACCAAGTTTTCATTTATTCCGCGTTTAATCGATGACAATAAATTAAGGCGTGGCACACATGGAAATTAATATTGCGAGTCATTATTTTATGTACTTACTCGTGTGAGAAGCCTACCTTTAAAATACACACAGTGCACATATTTACAAAAACAAAAAACACATTTAGAAATATCATTGACCAACATTGCAAATCAGATGGCATTTGTCCAAAATTGAGCCATACGTATGGCACTATCGTTTGCAAGCATAAGGTCCTGCGTTGAACAGATAAATGGACAAAGAGGGCACTGGCACAGGTGTTCCACAGTTTGTTCTTCTTCAGACTCACACATGCTATCCTCTGTGAAACCCCATAGTTTAAGAGAAGACTTCACCCTACTGTATATACCATAATCCCATGCCGGATTCGTTTGGAGATGTACAATTTTTTTTACATTTCCTAGGAACTTCCTGGATAAAAGGAATTTATTTTGCTTGAGCGGTTAGTATATTTATGAAGGTTATTTTTTGGTGGTCTTGAAAATATTATGAGTCAGTAAAACGGTTCAAACCATAGTGCATTAATGGAATGCAAGTACAGTTTTGAAAGTGGTAATATGGTAATTACATGCATCTAAAATTGAAATACCAATCAATTTTCAAAATGGCCCACTCTGGCTTTCGCACACTTCCTAAGTCTCTGAAGCCATTCATTATTCTACTTTATTCTTGTTCCATAATCCAGGTTTTTGCTCCGTGTATTAGCAACAGTACTCATTGCCTAGTAGACATGCATCTACCACTGCTGTGCCGTACAACATAACGATAATTTTCCACTGCAACACCATCATAGAAGAAATTCCACACACATATTTCAACAAACACCAACAATGTTCGTATTTTGAACTGAAGAAGATTTTTTTTCTGCATCCTGGTAGGCCTGCTGTATAAGAAATTAACAGCAGCACATCGTGGTCTTCTTTCTGTTAAATGATTAAATTACGCGTTAAGCAGTGGTGATATTCGGCTCGGCCAAACTGGTTGTTAAATTACGAGATTCGGCGAACAAATAGTTTTAATTAATGTATGAAATTCGTAATTACCGCTATTTACAACAACACAACTCACTATAATTCATGGTGGTAATAATACTGGATCATAAAAATCTTAAATTCAATTAACTAATGATACACGATATGTCTGGAGTAAACTAAATATCCGGGCATGGACATTTCACGCATATATATTGAAACTGAATCAGTGTCTTTCACATCCTTATAAATTTAGGGTATTTTCCTAGGAGAAATACACTTCTTCAGTACAAGGGAGATTTAAAATACGGTATTGATGACACTTAAAACAATGCAAGAATCTTGTTGCGACTTCAAAATTATCGACAGAGAACCACTCATTAATTTTAACCCTAAGTACCGTAACTGAAAATATCTATATTTAGAATGTTTGAGAAATGGCTCCGCCAGACAGCCTTTGATCACGTGCACTTGCTGAAATTGTTAATTTTCAGCTGTTTAATAACTCGGAAAGTAGTGGATAATAGGTGATAATTTCTCTATCTTAAGAAGAGATGTTACTGCTAGAAGACTTTTGTAACCACCTCATTCCATGACAATAGCTTCAAAGAACACACTCCATCTGTAGCTGAAGTTAAATTGACTGCCTCAACACTTTGTTTCTTGGGTGAACCGTTCGTACACTCTTTGCCGAAAATGTGTTATAGTATGTACGGTATGACAAAGTATTTGTATGCAAATAATTACCTCATTAAAACCACCTCATATGCAAATTAACCAATTGATTATTAGAAAAATGTTCCGAAAGTGAATAACTGGTACTCCTCTTGTGATAGGCCTTGGAAGATGTACACTTGCCGAATCGTCCCATTCTTCAAGATATCCTCTACTACATGGATCGTATATTCACGGTTATTTTCTTCATTGAGATGTTGATCAAGTGGTTGGCTCTTGGATTTAAAAAATATTTTACAAACGCTTGGTGCTGGCTGGATTTCGTAATTGTAATGGTAAGTAAAATTTTCTTTGAACCTAAGTTATACTGAAAACAAGATGCATTTATTTACCAATAATCTAGTGTATTTATGGTTATTTTATTTAAGAGTACGGAGCAAGATTCAGAAAGCGAATAAAATTAATTTTGAGATTTTGATGCCTCCTCGTGGTTTCGATGCTGACTCAAAACAGGGCAATATCCGGATTAAAGTCTCACCATATTTTAATGCAATAGGGATGAATAGATTCAATTGCAATATTATTGGTGAATAGGGGCCTGCTCAGGCTGGCAAGTTCACGTACGGAGCAAAGTCATAATGCTAGATTTACAAAAAATTGAACGTTTAAAAAAATTGAAATGGTACTTCTGATAGATGACTGCCGCAAGTACCAAAGCAATGCCAAATAATAATGAGTTGAGGATAGTTTATTTTTATTAAGGACTGATGACCACGATTCCCATAGCCCTTAAATGGATCAACTACGATAACAACTTGATAAAGTTGGTAGGAATCATTTTCGTATTAAAATATTGACAGAGCATAACTTCACTGTCTCTCCTGTGAAATGTGAGGAATGTGAATCACCAACTGCTGAACTCTTCACTAATTCTTTTCAAATAACCTTTGTTATCATCATCATTAGTGTTTCATATCTGAATCATAAGAACCGTATGAAAAAATATGAACCAATTATTGTCAACATCTTCTAGCTACATAGGCTGATATTGGGACTTGAACAGCAGCAACTGCTTATGAAGAGAAGATATAGGTTCGCAGGACACATACTAAGACAAACAGGAATAGCAAACTTAGTTATAGAAGAATGGGTCGAGGATAAGAACTGTAGGGGTGGATCAAGGTTAGAAGATGTTAAACAGATCGCCTCGGATGTAGGGTGTGGTATCTAAGTAGAGATGAAACGATTAGCTCAGGACGGGGAAGCATGAAGCATGGAGAGCTGCATCAATCCAGTCGAAAGACTGAAGACTCAACTAACAAATAACAGTGAAAATTAGGCACTGGTACATAATGGGATCGTGACTTTACTATGTACTTTCAGTATCAGGTTGACCTGATCAACGCTCAGGAAAATACAGTAGATCAAATACTTAGGAAGCCATACGACGTGATCATGGAGGTTCCAAGTAGAGCATTCACTATACCTTGGAGTACCAAAATTTTCGTATAGTTTTACAACTGCCATCGAAATTAGAAAATGAAGTACTAGGATTTGGTTGGGACACTAAGAAGCTGTTCATAGGCTTAGTTTATATTGCTACAATGCAAAGTCTTTGCTGCTCACTACAGAAGTGTCAACTTATTATTTATTAGCATGACTGAAAATTGATCGGACTTTATATGAAAAAGATCCACTTTTCGTGAAGCAGTAAAAATATTCAGCACCAGTATGTTGGGGGGTGTGGACATCCAATAGCGAGTCATAGAACTCAAAGACAAACGTTAATATTTTGGAGTGAAATGCAGATAACTTATTACTGTTGTGTGGGGGAATAAACATAGGCATACTTTCTTGAGTTTGTTAAGAGTTAAGGGGCAGTGAATCTATGATGTCCGTTTATTATTTGCTTTTTGTCCTCATGAATGAAAGAGTTATTCAGTAAAACATGTATCTTATTATTTGTTGGGAACATTCCTGCTCTCCTTCGGTTTACCTCTTTTCCTACAGCGGTATGAGACTCAGTGGTGGCTGGTGACATTTTGAACTGGTTTAGTACGATACCGGTACTCTTGTTACACTTGAGAGACTTGTATGAAATTATAAGAAATACTGATGTTAACAGTATTTTTATGTGGTATGTATGCAGTGAACACTTCAGCAGTATTCAGCGAAAGAATATAACACGGGTAATTAAATAACAAATGCATTAGTTCCTCAGGAGGTACCAGCAAGTTTTGGAGGATAAAACAGCCACATTCATGAGGTGCAACTTGAAGGTCAAAGATCTGTCTTGAGTCACTCCAAGATACTTACGTGTGTCGCAGTATTGCAAAATTTGGCCTCTGAATCTACCACCAGGTTTGCAATTTGAATGTCTGTTGCGTATGTGAAATGCAGATAACTTATTACTGTTGTGTGGGGGAATAAACATAGGCATACTTTCTTGAGGTATGCATTCAGAGTTTCCATGTTGGTACTTAATGTCGCCTTAGCATCAGTAAAACCACCACGCGGTTGTCGTTAGAATATAAGAATTTCCTCGAGGATGTCTCTGACAGTCATGCTTATATAGGTCGAAAAGAATGGGAGCGTAACTCATCCTTAGGGTAGTCCGTCATTTAGTTTGAATACTCTGTTGCTGTATTTATTTATCAGAATAGATATGAAAGAATCTGTTACTTGGCATGTCCGTAAGTAGAACTGTCAGTTCACGACATGGAATAACTAACACATTCCATCTCTCCATACAGAGTCGTAGACAGTTGACAGATCCAGGAAGTTTATTGATCTCTCATCAAAATATTTTGTAACGGCTAGCACTTGATCACTGCAACTACCAGATTTGAGTTCTGCTTTGTCGACAGAGATGTGGCTGCTGACCACTTCAAAAATTCTGTACTAGGTGGGGCGTTCGAGTTTGCTGACATCAGTTGGTAATTCTTTAATTAGATGATTTATAATGTAGATTGCTTGGGCGGTTGTTGAAGGCCGCTAGTTTAAAGCCCGGTGGTTTACCTACATATTATATATATCTGCTTTCATCCACTGTGTGTTCCTGGGAGTACAATGACATCCTCTGTATCCTTCTTTGAAAGTATGAATAGATATTTGCATTTTGCTCGACTTATGGCTTCAATATTAGGCTGGTAGATGTGGAGAGATGATCCATTTCTACGAACTTGTCATCCTGATGAGGATCTTGTAATGATTTCCTTGACATTCTTTGACCAGGAGGTTTTTCCAGACAATTTGGTCTCATCTTGTCGTTGATTACTTAGCAACAACCAGGGGTTTCGTGTAGAGTATTTTAATGTACAGCATACGGACGTGAAGAACAGCAATAATAATAATAATAATAATAATAATTTTAAATTATTTATTTCACAACTCAGTGAAAGTAACTGTACATAAACGTCCTTTAATTAATGCCCTTCTTGTGAGCGAATCTGCACCAAGTTCATATAAATATACGGTAGCTAGGAACTGGAAAACACATTTTTGGGTGGAGTTGAGGAAAGTTCTACAGTCAGTCGAAATGATGATGGGTAGCAGTGATAGCAAGTACAGCAGGATAAATGTGAAGTTATAATCCCTAACAGTCACGCATAAATACAAACTGCAGTTCATTTTCAAAATACAGCAATTGGACAGTACCTTCTGAAAATGTCTGAACAACAAAATATTGATTGAACTACGAATCCAAATGTGCTGTGAATCGCTCGTAGTCTCGCGTGATCGACATTTTGGAGGCACACTTAATTGTTACAAGTTTGGTACATTGTGGTGTCTCTTACAGCTGAACTTCACAGAATGCCTGTAAGAAGGTGTGGATTTCATTTAAAACTATGAGAAGATAGCATGCCAACATGCTGGCTCAACTCGGGCAGATAGTAACTCAATTGGTGCTGGTTTAGTTACTCTCTACTGTGAAAGATTTGACTTGGGGACCACTGTCAATGGAAAAGAGATGGTTCACACGGAGTTTCAGACATTTATGCTTAGAAAATCTAAAAATTACACAAGTGTCAAATATTTCTGTTCATAGTTATTTGTGTCCACAAGCCACCACTGGTAACATCCCTGTGTATATGGCACTCTTTTTTATATACTTCAGTCAAGTGTACATTAATACTGTTCTGAAAATGTGTCCTTACCTTCCAATCCCTTCTTTGGATTCTAAATGTTATATTTCACTGAGCATACCCCATGAATTACATGATTGTACTGTGTATTATGTGAACTAAACACTAATAATTCCAACTTGTAAACTGTTACAACAGTGGTCATGTGAAAGCAACTTTGTTTTAGTTTGAGAAATTCAAATACTTTTTAACCCAAATAATGATTTCTTAAATATTTAACTCTATATCCAGTATTATAAAACACCAGTATCTGAATTTCTTTTTGTAGATCATAATGTAGTGTTTGAAGACATTTTACTTACAGATCTTGAATATATTCACAAAGAATTAAGCAGCTGTGTTAGATGTTGTATTCAAGTACTAACTTCACTTTTCCATGATATAGCTGTCTCTGATAAACCTTGCGGCCATATGGGCCGGTGCAGCAGATATCCCTGCATTCCGTTCGATGCGCACCTTGCGAGCCCTGAGACCTTTGCGTGCAGTATCACGCTGGGAGGGGATGAGAGTAAGTAACGAGCCGAGAAAGGTGTGCTGCGGAGGATGGGAGGGATTAGGGAACACTCTGGGGCTAAAGGATATAAATAGGTTTTTAATTTAATATCAGCATTGTGAAATATTCATTTATACAAAGACTGCTCTTCTCTTTCATATCACAGAAACAATAGAGGATGAAATGATTACGAAGATAAACAAATAATGCAATATTTCTTAATAAGATAGTTCAATTTCATCAATACTCGTGGTTATTTTTAAGTTATAGAAAAAGAAACAAGTTTGGGGAAAATAACACCTACCTTTTTCTGCAAAAGTAGTAAAATAATGATCGTGTGGCCTCCGAAGAGGTCGAGTGCAGGTCTTTCTAGTTGACGCCCGTGGGCGACCTGCGCGTCGTAATGAGGATGAAGTGTTGATGAAGACGTCACGTACACCCAGTCCCCGAGCCATGGGAGTTTAAATTCCCCATGAGCTGGCCGGCCCTTTGGGCCAAAGACTAGAACGCTAACGAACTAGCCACGGAGCCAGACTGCAAAAGTAGTGAAACCGATACTGTGGTTCCCAAACAACGCTCTCTTTCAAGAACATGTTTGCCAGTAGTTCAGCCGAAGAATGATACATTCGTGTAAATTGAATGTGAGGCCCAAGAAATCTACCTGATAGATTAAGATCCATTATTATGGGCACTTACAGATTATTTATTCTATTTGAAAACTAAGTTTATTATGAATAACTCATTATTTATTTTATAATTTAGCGTATGGCTTTTAGTGCCGGGAGTGTCCGAGGACATTTTCGGCTCACTAGAGGCTGTAGCTGCTTCAATGCGGACTCCCATGGGGTGAAGTTCCGTTCAATTTTAAGTAGTTCCAACTTTCGCTACCAGATGTCACTGACACCTAGTGCTGAACGTTGGAACTTTTATAGAGCGTTTCAACGAAATCTAACCTGCAAATTTAGCCTCACATAAGTTTAATTAGTGGAAGGTTCTTTTATATGGGACCACCGGCTTTACTTTCCCTCCGAAGGAAGGCATACTGAATGATTTTAACGGTCTTATAAAATCTGACGCCTTCGGCCGAGTTTGAACCAGTGATCTTGGGCATAGAAGCTCCGCAATTAACTGCTAGATATAAACCAAATAGTGTCTGCATCTACATGGATTTTGAGCACACATCATTGTAGATACAACGTTTAACTCGAATCATTGAGAGTTAGAAGAAGGATAGCTTACAGTGAAAGCTGTTGGACATCAATCACACTCAGGTGTCTTGCAAATTTGATGTACTGATCTAATTTGTCACCGTGGATTCATTTCAGTTGCATGCTATGCTGGGGTAATAATGTTTTTGATAATTGAACTACCGCTATATAATTCATAGTAGAAAACGAAATTACTTTGTAGATGATAAATTACAACTCCATTGCAGTCTTTGTAAAATGGTATATAGTCAACAATGTTATTCATTAGCTAAACACCAGGAGAGGAGATATTAGTATAGGGATTAGGGCATTATATCCATCCTCTCCTATATTCCTTGTGTCTGACATTCTGTTATCTTCTCTTCTGTCTCCTAACTTTTCCTTCGCATCTTCATAACTGACTGTGTGATTTATATGTGTACTTTCTTACCTGCTACATCCCTCGTTGGGACCATAATTGATGTTGTGGTTGCACAGTCTTTTCTATCTGGTTACCTGTAGATGTCCAACTCTTTTGCCGATCGCCATTGTATTATCAGGTTGCTTTCCATGTCTTTTTCTAAGTGTGCGTGTGTACGTGTGGTGTGCATACCTGTTTTCTTTCTGTGTATTGCTCTGTTTCAGGTAATGGCTCTCCTTCTACGAAAACTGTGCTATTCATTTGTGTCTTTTTGTGAATAGTTTATTTTTCTTCATTTTAATAAATGTCTATCCAAAATGCTTAAAATGTGTTTGAAGAGGAGGTATGTTGGAGAGTTTGCTCACGGCCTTTCATTGTCATAGTTTCAAATAACAAGGTATTCATTATTTTCACCTTGGTATTCAGTTGCATACTAAACTGATTTACTGATGGAATGAAAAACGTTTGGTGAAATCTTTAAATGATAATTAATTTTGTGAATATGTTTAAAAACCTATTTCGTTCAAGTTACTGCAAATAAACTGATGTCCTCTTAAATTTTATTCACAAATTGAGATATCATTTTACCAACATACCTTCAACATTTATTTTCGTTGTTTTGTGGTTGACATTTCCCTATCATGGTGGCGGTAGTAAGTGTTGTGTTTGTGGTCTGTGAATTGCTGCTTTTCCTTCATTTCTATCTGAACTGTAAATCTATTCACTCCAGGTGTCGCTCATAAACTTCGTAGCATCCTTGGTTGGGGCAGGAGGCATTCAAGCCTTCAAAACTATGCGGACTCTCAGGGCCCTTAGGCCACTTAGAGCTATGTCTAGAATGCAGGGGATGAGGGTATGTACCCAGCAGTCTCAGGGGGCCTTGGAGGAGTAGACACGGTGAATGTAACAGTAGTAGTATCACCCTTAGTGAACCTCATTCACTGTTCTATTTAATTACACTGGATAGAAATGTCAAAGTGTAAGGAATATGTTTGCTTTCACAAGCACATCTTGTTTGCTTTGTTTCCACGTTTTCAGTTTCTTACGAGAACTAATAATATTTTCACTATCAGTCTTTAACACTGTTTTAACAACAATATTATAGTTTAATATGAATATGAATAACGCACTGATATACAACACATGTACCATAAATTATTTAAGAATGAAAATGGAAGGAATACGTTTTCAATTGCTACTGCATGAAGTTACTTTGGAAACAAATATTACAGAAATCTGAACAAATTCTTTTCAATTTTGAATCCTCTCCTTGAAAGGCTACCTCGAGACTTTGGGAGTAGAGTTTTATTTAGACTGCAAAATGCCCTGAGACTTGGTTCTTCATTTTTGTCAGTTAGCATGAAGTCAACAACTTGCAATATTGTCTTGTTTCAATGTTGGATTGCGCCACCTTCACCTTGCAAGTTCTGTGTAGCAAAGAAGCATATTTTTTATCATTGTATGACTTTAGTGTTTTACTTGGCTTGTATGTTTTCCCGTTTGCTAGCACCATGCGTGTCACCTTGAAATTTGCAACTAAGTCACACACTTTTAGATACTGAATGAATTACATTTGACACCTAGGTTTTAGTTGCTCCAATTGTAGTGCAAGAAACAGCTTCTTTACAACTTGTGCAAGTAGAAGTAGAATTTTTAATTCCATATTTATACTTTTTTCAGATTATATTAACATATAACTGCATCAAGATTTTCAGTAGCTCTTGACTAATAAAGACTGAAAATTCTTATGAAAGTAAGGATGATATATCTGTAAAAGAGTATATATATGGCAATGTTATTATTATTACTACTATTATCAATTATATGTATAATATTCCCTCTATTAGCTACTTAGTTGTCGAAATCTTTGTACAGATCAAAGAACATGAGTGAATTGATAACTTACCATATTTCCAATTGGAACTGAAGGTACTGTAAGCTACAGTATACTGTAGCCGGTATTACGAGCACAGAAGCAATGTTAGCCCATCACCAACTCCGATGGGTGGGTCACGTGATCCGCATGCCAAATCATTGCATTCCAAAACAAGTACTATACTCTGAAATTCGCGAGGGCGTTCGGCGCCATGGAGGTCAGAGAAAGAAGTATACACATTGCCTCAAATCCACCCTGGATCGTCCAACATGGAGAAACACCATTCATGAAGGGATTGCTGTTTTGGAAGAGTAGAGGCGTAGCACTGCAGCAGAACTGCACACGAGGAGAAAACAGCGTAATGGTCATTTGCCAGCTGGCTGCTCAATATATGAGTGTCATCACTGCAGTAGAGTGTGTAGGTCACGGATTGGACTGATCAGTCATCTGAGGAAACACCAGTAGGAAGACTAATTCATACTCGCGCGCGGGTGAATGCCAATATACTGTATATATATACTATATCCTTTGGAATATTGTATTTTAACACATCGTTTTCAATGTAAATCAGATGGGGAACCCTCAAGATCTTGCGTAATATGTTCCTTGTAAGCCTACTCACAAATTTGTTTAGGTTCAGCATTTGAATAAATTAATGTCCTTAAAACTGTGTTAAGAAACTCGCCTTGAAATGCTTACGTGGCACAAAAGTTTGGTAGTGACTTAGTTAAAACAACATTTCACATAATTCCATTTTTTATAAATTTGTCTTATGTAAATTTTAAATCTTATTTCAATGAATGAAATACAAACCATACGATGTATTTAAACTTGTCAGGACAAATTTCCATTCTCAGTAACTTAAATGATAAAAGCAGAGAGAGAAAGAAAGGAACATAACAAACAAGAAACACATGAAAGAAATTAGGACATGAAAGAAAGGTTGGTAGAAAGATGGCTATGGGGTGCGATCTAGAAGAATGAAGCTTTTAAGATAAGAAACACGAAGAGCAAGATAAGAAATAAGAAAAAATATGTATTATAAACTTGCACTGCATTACTAGGGTTGTCCGACGCTGTTGACAGGCTTTGACACGGAAGGTCTGTGTTTGATTACCGGTCGAGCTGTGGGGATCTTATTCTCCAGTGTTTAATTCCCATAGTTCACGAATGAGGTACTTTTGACGTATTTATAATTCATTTTATACTCATCGTTGCACGCAGGTCGCCCACGGGCGTCGACATGCACCACGTAATTTACTTAATATTAGAGATATAAATTCCCTTAAAGGAGGATCATCATCATTAACCGCCACAGTAAGCTCCCAATGCCACTCATCTCTAGCCAAAAAATGGCAGTCCTCTAAGAAGCAGGGCGAAAATTACGGATATTTTAAAATGAAACTTCACTTATCAGGGTGAGTTTGGATACCCAACAAGGGTCATAATAGTCTAGATTAGAACTACTCTACTACATGAGTCAACATGATCAGCTACGGAGGCTCATGGAATGATTTAATATACCGTAATTTAATTTAAACAAAATTAAAGGTTTAGGAGGCTTATTCATATCAATTACATTATCATTAAAGAGGAATGTTCCTGCAAGGCCTGTTTTTTCTTTATTGAAATTTATTGCAATGTTGTTAATTATTTCTTAATAAATAATCATACTTTTGCTTTTGAAAAAGAATTCGAATGAAGACTCCATTAATACTCTTTGTGTAATGTAGTTTTGTAAAAAATAAACAAACAACTGTAATTTTGAATTACAGTAAGACTTACTGTAATTCCAAACAGCAGCCTAGCCTATACAGAATACATTGAAGCGAATTATCTTTAAGATTTTCGAAGTGAAATTCACATTCTATGGTTTGGATTCCACGTACTAATGGATGTCCTGTGGCTCATGATGGTGAGATTAACAGTCTCCTAAAACTTCAAGTTTCCTGTATTTCAAATTACCTTTAAACATGTTTTGAAAATGATTTTGATTTAATGTATTTTATCAATTCACTCACGTCTTGTAAGGTATGATTGTCTATTATTACTCCTGTGTGTTGTTACTTCCTTTTCTTGTTCTTTCTTCTCTTCCTCTGTTTCTTCTTCTTCTTTCCACCAACTAAAAACAACCCTACAGCATGTCCTTACCATAATAGAACTATAGACCTATAGACAGAGATGATCAAAATTTCTTGTAAATCCCAATTTTCCTATCCATTTCCCTTGAGAGAAAGAGTGATTAAGATATTTTGACATTAAACCATACCTTAGAGGAAAAGGTTTAGTTTAATTCAAGTGGGTTCTCTAGCATAATGAGTTTTTAAGTATTCATGTTTCACATAGCATAAACACTAATAATCTGCTGTATATTAGATTCTGCTGTACCAGTCATTATCAGAAGAATGTTCGCAAATCCTCTTCGCGCCCAGGTTAATTGATCCTGATATTCAAAGTACATAAATTACACTGTGTTTTAAACTACCTAATTTTAGGAAGTATATCTTCATGGTGCAATCTGTTTTCAATCCTGATACACATTGAATATGTTGTTTCACTGATATTGCACATTGGAAATCTGCCAGTAATATTCAAGCATTGAATTTAGCTCACAGTTTGGTTTTTATTCATTTCACCTCTTATCTTTCACGTAAAGTAATGGTGCTGAATTTTGAACCAATGAACACTCTAGTTCTTCAGATATTGACTGGCTATGAATATATTTTGTTTTATAAAGAGAACACTAGCATGCCTTTTAGGTTTATGAATAGCTTGTCATTGCTGCTTAACGCACCATTCAATATCACATATGTCGAGGATTCTGCCTTAGAATAAATTAAGCTTTCCATAATTTGTTTATTAAAGTGCCATCACATATTCCAGATATTGCATGATCTCATTTAGATTTTCGTATCATTTCACTTCAGTAAGGGTTATCAATGAGCAGTTGTTGAAGCATAAATATTTGCAAAGAAATATCAGTTTCCAATCACATGATCACTTTATCAGCACGAGAGAAGAACGGAATATGGAAAAGAATATTTTTTTTAATGATAACTCAACATTTTTCTCTTTATGATTGAATTTGTATCTATTTGAAAGAAGATTAATCGTTTGCAAATATCCTATTTCGGATATTCACTTCAAATAAAGTTATAGAAAATCCTCCATAAGTAAATAACTTGTGCATTCCTTTACAGAATATGAGATTGAGCAGGTAAGAATTAATTTATAAATGTGTCCACATACACTCTCCTTTCTCTGACACAGTAGTTACAATGTACTTTCTCTCATTCATCATACCATCTTTTGTGTTCCTGTCATAATTATATATACAGTAATCATTTTATAGTATCTTCCTCCCAATCATGAGTTTAGTAAACTGTTCCACTCACGTTCACTTCCCAACATACATATAAATCTTTCCCTTGTAATTACACTGACCCATTGTACTTCTACGTTAGGTTCTCTGCAATGGATGGTTTTTATGGCTAGATGACCTTCCTGATGGCAAACTCATCGTAGGAGTTAATCAGCGATAAAATGAATGAAGATTAATAAATCTAGGCAAAGAGTTGGAAACAAGTGGTCGTGGCCTATTAAAAGATACCGTCTCGGCATCTACCTGGAGTTGAAAATGGGAAATCACGAGAAACCATTTCAAGGACGACCGATGGTCTGAGTCCAGAAAGCCTTCTCCATGACAATGCACTCGTAGCTATCCTTGTCGGTAAAGCGGCCCATAGACGGTCAATATCATTGCGCAATATTTTGGGTTGTGCAATATACGGTAATTGACTGTGTGTAGACGATATTGAAAGGTTGTGCAATATATTGCGTGATTTTCAAAAAGCTGAAAATATATTGTGCAAACGGGAAAATATTGTGCCGTCTGTTGGCAGTATTGTGCAATGTCCCGCCAGTTGGTTTCCATACGTGGTCGAGTTCGGGTCGTCATGGGTGACAAGAATGCAGATAAACAATATATTTTAGAATTTGTTGAAGTGTATCCTGGTCTTCCGGCTCTTTGGGATGTGAATTGTAAGGATTACAGTAATCGTGCCAAAACAGGCTCATTTTGGTTCTGGCCAGCTATTTAAGGCCGGATGCCCGTACTGACGCCACGTGATTTTTCAGGTGAAAATTCCAAACCGCTTTCACCGGGATTCGAACCCCGGCCGTCTGGGTGAACAACCAGTAGCTAAGGCACTTCGCCATCACGCTCCCCTTATTATAAACTTGTATATTATATTTAATTTGAGAACTCATAAAGTTATATGTTGCATTAAAGTTAACACCCTACATTTTACAGCGATAGAGTTTAGAGAATAATATTTCTATATTATAAGCTTTTTTTCTTATATGTGATAAATATGTGATAAATAATGACGTTGAGACAGCAATGTCCAGTAACCTTATTACTGTATGTATTGACTGCCTATTTGAAACTACATATTACAACGGAAGCTGCGTTCTTCAAAAAATTTACAATACGATTTCTACCCACAGACATTCAAAATACTTGAGACGGATTTACATGATTGTGTGGCATGATTTTTTCTATGCTCTGGGATTATCTGATTCGACATTGCCAGTCCTCAATGTTATTTATTTCTTCCCCAGAATGTATTATGTATTTTTCTCAGCCAGAGATTGTCCATCAAATATGTATGAGGTATAATAATAACATTGCTAGTGGAATCAAACTTCCTGTCCATCATCCCTCACCTGCTTATTATTAATCATATCTCTGGTTAGTTAAAATGTTTCTTTGAAGAAATTCTTCCAAGAAGGCATTGAAAAGTCGAAAACTTCAACAACAATAATACTACTACTAATAATGATATTAATAGTGCGTTCAACACCTTAGAGAAGTTCTTACTGTTCTATATTGGTTATTAAACATTTGAAGAGAAGAGTGATTCTGTCTGTCAGTACAATATTTTAATGTACGTCAATCTCTTATATATTTGGATATATTTATGACCATCCTAAGTAATTTTTGACTTTTCAGATTCATCTTCTTTTTTGAAGTTCATTTACAATTTAAAGCTTAAGAAATAACTTTTTGGGAAAACAACTAAATAATAATAGCTAACGGTACCATATCTATAGATAATTTCTAACAATTCATAAGATCATAAAAGGAAAAAAATGGAAAAGAAAAGATAGGTACTATTCGTACCTCAGAAACATTTCAAAATATGCGGTATGAGCATAAACTCAAATTCTTTTCTGTATAAATAATAATGTAATTTTAAGTTTGAAATAAGTGAAAATCAACCTGTTAACGCATGGAATTCAAACCAGTAAAGAGAAAAATGTTGATAACTTTCTCCTGTTACATAAACACTCATGATAATCCTACTTTTTTTTTTGGAATATGAGCTTTCACGTTCAAATGATTAAATTTTAATTACCGGTACTGTTTATTATACACTATTAAGAGATTAATGAAACATATTTCGTTAATTAGAATATTCAGCTGTTGTTTCCAAATTAAATAATGATAGTGTATTTGCTTTGCATCATGCCCAGTACAAGGAGGCAATTATATTATTTATTGTACTATAGGCTATTTAACTTAAATTTATTTTGAATCTTTCTTCTAATGACATGTGTGTACAATATATGACAACCATCTATTAGTTATAGAGCAGGCTCTACTGTATCTACTTAGCATACGTATATAAGTATTATATTCTAATAGAATTGGTACTGTATCGCTTCTTGATATATTACTATAAAGTGAGGGATGTAAGATGTCATGCTATTTTTCAGGTTGTCGTGAATGCTTTAGTTCAGGCCATCCCCAGTATCTTCAATGTGCTCCTCGTGTGCCTCATTTTCTGGCTTATATTTGCCATCATGGGAGTTCAGCTGTTTGCTGGAAAATACTTTAAGGTGATAGTTCCTTGAATATTATTTCTAGACCTTTAGTTGCTATTTTTACGTAAATCAAACACACATGTTACAGAGTCATTGCTACGATAAAATAGGACAAAGGACCCATTGTTATGATAGTTGTCATTTAATACATTTTCAGTTGCATAATTCATCCCATGTAAGCTTGAACTGTCCGCATACTGGCATATCTCTATTTACATTCATTTGTAATCACTTTAATTCTGAGTTAATCTTGAGAACTTAACACTGTAAATGATTACTTTGCAACGAATCCGCAGATATTATGATGCTATAAATGAGATCAGTCAGTGAAAGGAGGAGGGATACAGCCCAAATAGCATTGCCATTTGTTTTCACACCTTGTGAATGGCCCCTGAAAGTAGGAAAAATATATTAGCCAGTTACCATGACCTATATATGGTTCATTGTTGTTGAAATAAACGCCTTAAGCGACTATATCACAAACGACTTGCTGGAAAAACATTTTCTGAGTGCATACGCTGTTTCTGAATAGGTTGAGTTTCAAGTTTTGATAATGTATCTCTTAAAAGTTAATAACTAAAATAAATGTTCCAAACTGGGATATCTAACTATTCATAAGTTCGATGATTGTCAACTCTACAATATTAAAAATTGGACATTGTAAAAATAAATTATTTATTACAAGGTTCACAGTAATTTGTGAAACGTGGCTGAAGGATAGTTTATTTTAAATTCTGCAAGTTCTAAGTTGTATGGAAATATAAAATGAATAATGGTGATTTGATCATTTTAAATGATCGTGTCGACTTCGTCGTTACGCTGAGGTCTGGCGTTACGTTACGGTGACGGGACGAAATGTACTGAGAATGCACTGAAGTGTGTGACGTCATAGTACGATGTAGCAGCCGAGTACCAAGAAGGCAGTGCGAGAACAGAGTTTCAAGAAGGCAGTGCGAGTACAATCAAGTAGGCAGTGAAGAAACAAAATAGAATCTTGAAACTCTGTTCTCGCACTGCCTTCTTGGTACTCGGCTGCTAGCATTTAAAATGATATAAGTCCAGTCTTTCAGACTGACTATCAGTCTCTTTTTAGTAGAGATACAAAGTACTTAGTTAATGATTATCTTGTAGAATGCTTGAAAAATTGGAACTTATTTGCTTTGTAACGAAGTATCGATTCAAAGCATGTACTGTGAAGGAAATTTAACAGTCTGTTTCCATATCTATAAGTGGTCATTGGAATATTAAATTAAATGTAAATCATGCCTGTTTGTAAATGAAGATTAACTGGGATGAACGAACGATTTTTATATCAGGATAATAATAGCACTCTGCAAGTGCAGACAACTGTAACCTAGATCCGAAGTACTTTGAATGCACCCTTTCCAGACTTATAACACTGTATATGAATGGGGTTAAACGTTATCTCAAATTTTCCCTAGCTTCAGTCCTGTTGTCATAAATAATAATAAGCAAACAGATCATCCATTTGTAATAATTATTCTCTAATATGCATTTTTGTTGAGCCATTGGTAGTAATAAAGGGCGTATTGAAAATAAGAAATAAGGAATAAAACTCCTTCATTTCTATAGAGTTACTTGCAGTAAATACTGAGCATCTTATTATTGTATTTATTTTAAATAATCACAAGGAAAGCTAATCACCTAACTCATTTCTAATAAACTTCTTTATCACTTCCTTTTTCAAGTTTTCAAATTAAGAAAATTGTGACGTCATGTAATAGGATACTTTTCTTCTTGTATTTTAGAATTCGTATGTAATTCAATATTATTTTGCAGTGTGAAGATGCCAACAAAACAGCGTTGAGCCATGAGATTATACCAGACAGAAACGCATGTATAGCTGAAAACTACACATGGGTAAACTCCCCAATGAATTTTGATCATGTGGGGAAAGCATACCTGTGTCTGTTCCAAGTGGCTACTTTCAAAGGTTGGATCCAGATTATGAATGATGCCATTGACTCAAGAGACGTAAGTTCTTATCGTATTGAAAATTGGTTTTATCTAGCTGTGAATAGCCAATGAATTTATATAATTGCTATCGTTAACACTAAAATATTTATCTATCAATCATTTTTGCATGTGAACATTATACCATAATGTGTTCATCTGGAGTACAAAATGGCTGAAAATGGAAGAGTAAATATTCAAGTGCCGTACCTACTTATGCTTGTAACATTTATGGCATATTGTAGAATACGAAGATATTTAGAAAAATCATGTCACCGATGGTTCCACGAATTTGGATTGAAATTAATGAGGGGGTATATTAAGATTCTTAGAATTTGTATTCGAATTGAGTGAATGAGGATCTCAGTCAATGTTCAGCTGGCATAATAGACTCTTTTCTATGGATAACATTCTACTTTCATCATTTTGAGGGGGAAAAGTACACTTATATAGTAGGCTAAGTCCAACAATATTGGACTTTTACGACTGCACAAATGCCAGATCGAACTTAAGCCTACAGCTGTTAGGTCATATTTGCTATAGAGCGAATAAACCTGATGAACATAATCCATGAACAATTACTGTATTAAAGAATGTTCTCATAAATCCTTGTAAAAATTCTCTGATATTGTCGATCCTGTCGACTGCAGATAGCATGTCCTAGTTTTTTTTTAAAGCTAATGGCAGGTAACTTTCACTCTTTTGTATTCAGCTGGTTTCTTCCAAAAATCGGTCAAGAATACTGAAATTCATTTCTTTATTTCTAGAGCTAACATACAGGTGCCACACATTCAAGCAATGTCGGTGGGTTACTATTATCATATTCGTATGTTCACACCCACTTAACTGCAAGGAATTTGAATACGGTACATTTCTTCATAGTTTTGCATTATCTATCTATGCATCGCGCAATACCGTACTATAACATTGTATGGTACGAGCGAATATGGTATCGCCCAACTAATTGATTTCGTGCAAGAATTGACACACTGTGTGTCAGCTTGGTCAATGTTGCAAAGCATAGGTAATATGTGTGATATCGATGTGACCATTTATTTGTTATAAAAGAGGAAATGTCTACGATGAGTTTTACTATGTATTACATTAATTTTTAAAACTAATTTCTTTTTGCAGATTGATAAGCAGCCAATCCGGGAAGTCAACATTTACATGTACCTCTACTTCGTATTCTTCATTATTTTTGGCTCATTCTTCACTCTTAATCTATTCATTGGTGTGATCATCGACAACTTTAATGAGCAAAAGAAGAAGATAAGTATTATATTTTGCAGTGTGGTTACAATTAACAGTGCATGTAGAATATTTTGTGGGTATGGACAAACATTTTGCATTGTGAAGAAGGGTGAAGTAACAAGAGATACGGTATTTCCCAATTTGATATTAGGGCAGATGGATTAATTACATTCTAGAATTGTGTAATACCCTTATAGGCCAGTCATCTAAAACATTCTAGGTCTCAAAAAATTGCAAGGTTCTGATTTTTTGGGATGATGTTAGGATAGATACCAATAGTGTAAAACCAAATTTGCAACTTCGAAAGACCTGTGCTAACTCTGTGGTGCTCGAAAAATCTCAAAATTTTCAGACGCTTTTCAGGTTTTGGCTTCTAACTTCTAAACAAAGCATTCTACGGAAACATCATCCATGACACTATTAACGAAGACAATATGAGCAACAATTTGAGTGCATCTCCAGTTCTGTATGCCTGATAGATCTAGAGATACAACACTTCGAAAATGCGCCATTTTTTTCTTCAAAAAGTTAGAAATTTGTAGTAAGCTAGCTTTTTGAAGAAAATATGGTCTATAATACTCATTCTACGAGGCAAGTCATGAGAAGTAAAGTTGTAGAGCAGTTATTTAGCTTTAATTTAAGCATAAGTAAAATGCTGTAGAACCAATAGTTCTCTTTGTTATCAGGTAAGAAAATTACGAAATCGCATTTTTCAAAAATGTAGCCTGACAAATTGTTGGACATTTTTAAAGGATAAGAAATACATTGGAATGCAAGAAAGCTGATGGATTGGAATCCGGGCTAGCCATAGGAAACAACAACAACAGAAATACATCAATCAGTGGAAAATTGTTTATCATGAAAAATTAAATTGAATAAATTAATAATAATGTGTAATTTCTTTTCAATATTGAAGTCACAGTGGAGAAGTGATGGAGGTACCTCAGCTAACACCTGCCACAGAAGCATGCAACATGTCAATTTCCTACTATTTATTAATAAATGACAACAAAAGGGTAGGTATGTAATGTTAGGCTTATCAGCACAGCGAGACAGTAGTATTCTTTTGGAATGCCCAGATTCATCATACAGCTCTTCTTGGGGCTCCGGAAACTCCTGTGTAGATGGATATGGATGTAAAAGGGGGTCGTCAAAGTCGTCGTCTTCATCTGACTCAGTCATGTCTTGGGTAGGAGAATTAACGCAGGTCTTCCCCCGACAAATTTTACAGAGAGCTGTCCGGCAGGACCATCGCCCTGCTCCGCACTCTTTCAGGCACCTGTATGACAAGAATTTCAGCAGTTATAATACATACAGGTTACAATAGATTCAAATGTTCTAATTTCATCATAAAAATTTCCTATATCCAGCAGTGGACATTGACTAGGACCGACCTAATATGAATGGATTACCTTACCTCCATAACAGGAGTTTGAGCAGAGTTTGCGGCGCTGGTTCTTTGTTTGAGGTCACCGGTGTCAGCCCCTGCTGACTTCTTGTCCATCCCCAGTTGGTGGGCTCTTTCTCAACCCCCAACCACTGCTGCACCTGGTGGTAGGTTCTGTATGAATGTTGGACAGCAGCCTCTTTGGTTGAGGGCAGACGAGCGAGGTTGACTTTTGCGCTGGCAGCGGATCGGACAAATATCCCATAACGCAAAGGCGTGGAGCAAATCGTCTTTTCCACCGCCACACAACGCCACGGGACATTGTTGCCAGCAGAGGCTATCTCTTCATGGGTGGCGTTATTGTTGAGAAAAGTGGTAGCCACGTCAAGAAGGTCTGGCTGTTTTGAAAGGACGTCTAAAATTTTCGTTTTCCCTTACCCGAAAAGGGCAGAGGTGGTGAAGGCGTGGAGGAACAACTCTATTCCAGGGGGGAGTGAGTTATCTATTCGAATGAATGATGTTGACAAGATCTGTTTGCAACCTATTCCACCCCTGTCACTTTCCTGGAAGGAAACATTTTATTTGTTGGCACCCAATCCATTTAGGAGCACCAAGAGGTCGACATCTTCTCCAGCGATTATGGCGTGCTTGTTCTCCTCGCTCTTCTCACAATGAGGCAGTCGGCGTCCTCTGGAGCTTGCTTTGTTTCAATCCCTTGTATATCCAGTCCAGTGCAGATAAAGTTGATCAGGCGCTGCTTGTTTTATGGGTTGGACAAAATCTTTTCTTGGGGCACTTCGATCAGTGTCAATTTTTCAAAAAAGATATCGCTGCACGCTGAGGCTGCTTAACGTCGTAGCCGTTCTGCTGTTTTTGTGCCCTTAACAGCCCCCTCTTCCGGATAGCCATCGAATACAACTGAGACATTTTTTTCCAGAACGGTTGGTCGTGTAGGTAATATAAGCAGCTACAATTTCCCTCACTGAGCTGTTCCGTTGCCATATAGCCTTATGGAGCAAGTATCCTCCGTCCACTAAAACAAACGTTCTTTTTCTAACGATGACGTTTTCTGGGAGGGGCGTAAAGGCATAGTAGAACGATGATTCTGTTCCTTTTCGCATTCCCTATTCGGAGAATAGAGCCATGGGATATGGGACAACTCGTATGTAAAGTGGCTTTTTAGCCACACAGCCGTTGGAATATTGTGAGAGGGTCTAGAGCAACCTGCTTGTTGTGCACCTTAACTGTGGCTGCTGCCAAGGGTCGTACTTTGTCTTTCCTTTTAAATTTAACATTTCTAAATTCCTTTCCTGTTATTTCTTTGACTCCATTACATCCAATTTCTAGGACAGTAGCAATAATTATCACAAAAATAGATTATAATAGAAACACTTTATTGCAATCAACATAACATAAATAAAAGTATAGTGAGTTTTACTCAAAGAGTAGGTATACCATTGACTGCAATGAGCGGCCTTATTGCTAAGATCGATTTCTTCCAGGCACCCAAACCACAATAGATAACTGTGAAATATTGATAACAATTTACATTTGAAGCTGTATTTCTTGAAAAATCCGATTTTCTTATTCTTTATATTACTTGATAACCATTGGTCCTAAAGCGTCTTTCTTATGCTTAAATTAAAACTAAATAACTGCTCTACAACTTTATTTCTTATAACATTCCTCGTAGAATGAGTATTTTAGACGGAATTTTGTTCGAAAAACTTGCTTAGTACAAATTACTAACTTATTGAAGAAAAAAATGGCCCATATTCGATGTGTTGTATCTCGAGATCTATCAGACATACAGAGCTGGGGTTATGCTTACATTGTCGCTAATTTTTTCTTCTTTAAAAGTGTCATGTATGACTTTGCCGTAGATGCATTTGTTTAGAAGTTGTAAGTCAAAAACTGAAAAACGTCTGAAAATTTCGAGGTTTTTCGAGCACCACGAAGTTAGCACAAGTCTTTCGAAGTTGCAAACTTGGTTTTACACTATTGGTATCTATCATCAAAACATCCCCAAAAATCAGAACCTTGCAATTTTTTGCAACCTAACGCGTTTTTTGTGTCTACAGTGACTGGCCTATCAAGCCTAATTATCTCATTTGAACTGATACACAGTATTGCAGCAAAAGTGCTACTAATAATCACTCATATCTATGATATTTTCTTGTAAGAGAACTAGATGCTACGTGGCAACTTTTGAATACCCTCACTGGAAGTTCAAAATCCAGGAGGGTAGCGAGAGGTACGTGCTCCCTCATGCAATTGCCTATGGTTACATTCTAATTATCTGAAACTGAGAATTCTGCAGTGTTGTTTGGTATGTGGTTCTGTTTCATGATACAATGAATAGGCTCTTTCAGGGAAATAATAGTTAGAATAAATTAAAACTAATAATGTTCACTTTCTGAATACAGAATACAAGTTTTTCGGGCTTGTAGGCCGTAGTCCAGACAGGATATCTCCCGACATTTCACCGGAAACTGCTGACCAAGGAAAGGAGCGGAACCCTTGATAATGCCGGACGCAGTTTCCGGTGAAACGTCGGGAGATATCCTGCCTGGACCACGGCCTACAAGCCCGAAAAACTTGTATTTAATTAATGAACAATGAAGCTAGAAAATAACACAACAGGCCAAACGTTAACAATGGCTCTTTTAACATAGCAAAAACTAGTCTCTAAAGTATTCTATTATTCCAATATTCTGATTCTGATATTCTAGACAAACTCTCAATTGCCTAGAAAATTCAATTAGCTAAAAAATACTCATTAAATGAACATAGCCTAACAATGAATGCAGTAGTAATGGCAAATAATGAAAGTGAAATAAGAAATCTAAAAACAAAAAAAGAACCGAAAGCAAAAAGAGCAAGTAGTTTCATTAAAAATTGAACCTCGTATCTACACATATTTCACTGGTCCATCCTGAGGTCAGTTAAACCAAGTAATGTAGGCTACCCATATAATGACTCATTATGAACATTGTAAAACAAATAAGGAATTACATTTAATCATTTCTGCGCTCACCTTATTTTCCCTTGCGTATCACAATTTCTACATTCGTATGAGTAACACTGCTTTGTAGTCCTCTATCATGGTACAAAATTTTAGGCTAATCGCTGTATTAAAAAAACTAAAGAGTCAGTTAAATTTCGTAAATTTGCTGGCTGTCATGTTAGATTCATACGTTTTACGGTTTTCGAAAGTCATATCCTTGTGTTCAACCGGTAGTTCTTTATATAAGAGGGTCAGAGAAACGACAATATTATATACCGTAATCATTAAAAAAATTGCGTCGTCACTATGTCGGTTTCTTCACAATTACTGTTTTGAACATCATGCACAGTTTCAGCTTTATAGTTCTTATGAAGTTTGAGAAAATGCAATCGAACATTGAAAATTTGCATGGAAACCATGTTGTATACCTGGTAGTTACAGTTATGAAATTTATGTCAGCAACAGTTTCTTTATCTCTTAAATAATGCGCAAAATATCTGGCTTATAACTGTAGCACACATCGCACGCCGTAAATCAAAATCAGCAATACATTCAGGAGAACAGTTTTAAAGTTCCAACTGCAATATAAAATCAGATTTCCAGCTTATGGCTTTGCCTTTCCGATACGTTCCACTTCCTTTTCTCTAAAGGAAAGTTACATGTATATGAGTGCTATACCATTTTAGCCTTTTAACAACCTGATGGCTTTAATCTCTGCTGAGAGCTATCTCATATAAATTCATCTCCAACATTACATTAATTCAAGTTTGAGCATTCAATGCATTAATGCTTCATCATAATAAGTCATATAAATAACTCTAGTAATTCATAATAGTACAAGTTGCACTTGTCCGAATTCACAATAGTTATGTTGGTTGGTTGGTCATGTTAGTCTGTGAGGTGATTACATAATAAACAGATGTGCCTTGGAGGAGCCAACTATTTATATCAGTACTTATATCGTGTTCCAGTAGATAGAAGTGATTGTGCGTAAGATTAACGCATGTTGATAATAGGTCCTCAAAACGTAATCTTCAACGGATCAAATTTAATTTCATCGATATGTAAAGTAAATTCAATCTCATGACTAATCATCTTTACCAGTATCATAAACTAAAGCTTCATAAAGAATTTGAAGATGATCGCTTGACAAACGAATAATGTCATCTCTGTAACCTCCAATGTAATCAGTACAGTTAATTAATCACGTGTTATTTCATTGCGGGTCGAGTTTTATGTTTGTCGCCTAATCTAATTAGCACAAAATGTGTTAACCGGCTGATAATTTAATTGAGCGTTATTAGGCAACACTGAAAAATGGCTAAAATGGAGAATTTTCTATATGGTAGTAGAGAGAAGTGAAATTACACTATAAAATGTGTCTTTATTGACATGTAAATCAAAATACCTAATAGGTAAGAATTAGTTATTTGCTCCCCCTTAGTTAATAAATGTAATTGAAACAAAATAAATCAGTTATCACCAGTTTATACTATATTATAGTCTTCTTTAGCTGGCATATAATATTAATAACATATAAAGGAAATTGCGAGCATTAAATATTCTTGTCTGCAGCTACATATCAGTGTTTGGTGTTTTTCAACTATGATCAAACTGATCAGATGATAGGAAAAGTCATTCACGTGGAAGATTATGGTTTTGTCATTTAAGCCTTGCTCACCAACTGGAATTTAACAAAGATCCATGAATTGCATTTCGACACAAGATTTTCAGCTTTACCACACTAAGTTTTCATATTTTTGAAAGCTTTCAAAGAATAACAAAATACCATGTTGATGATGATCAGGTGCCATCAAGTCGGCGTCGACTCCTAGCGACTGCATGGCTGCATTGTCTCCATATGATTCGGTCTTCAGCCATATACTTCAGATCCTTCACTGACATATTCATGTTGGATTTGATAGAGTCGATCCATCTCAATGCTGGCCGCCCTCGTCTCTGAGACCCTTCCACCTTTCCAAGCATAATTGACTTTTCCAACGAATCAGAACGGCTCATAATGTGTCCAAAATATGACAGCTGTGTTATTAATGCTTCAAGAGACAGATCTGGTTTGATTTTTTGAATCACCCATACATTTGTCTTCTTGGCTGTCCAAGGAATACGCAGTATACTTCTCCAACACCGGGGCTCAAAAGCATCAATATACTTCCTATCTCGTTTCCTTATGGTCCAGCTTTCACAACCATATGTAGCTATGTAGCCTTAACCATTCTAATTTTAGTTGGCAAAGAAACATCGGAACACTTGAAGATCTTATCCAGGCCTTTAAAAGCTGCTATTCCTAGGGCAAGTCTTCGGCGAATCTCTTGACTGCTTGAGCCACTACTACTAAAGGTTGATCCCAACAAACAGAAACTATTCACCTCTGTGATTATCTTATTATCTATCATAATGTTTGATGGTAAACCTGTTGTCATTAGTAACACGTAATTATAAATATATTAATTTATATTATCTTCAGAGAATCTCAGGCTGATAGAAGAATGAATGTTTGTTCATATTTTGCACAGCATTACTATAGTCATCAAGGGATTAAAAAAATCCTTCACACACATAAATATAACAGATCTGATTTTCTTTATTTTTATGTAATATATGGTAGTGTGAAACGTTTGAAGTGAAATTTGAATATTTGTATTGGTATTTTACGCAGGAGGGTCCTTGGAAATGTTCATGACAGAAGATCAGAAGAAATACTACAATGCCATGAAAAAGATGGGGTCAAAGAAACCACTGAAAGCTATTCCACGACCAAGGGTATGTTATCTGTTTGATTGTTTGCACCAATACATGAAGAGTGTGTTCAAATTCATTAAGACAAGTTACCTCTGCATAGCAAATCAGTTCATTATTTCAGCAGACATGCTGTGCAATATCTGGACATAAAACTCTTCAGAGCCTCCTGTGTGCTAATTTGCACACATAATTTCAACAAAACATGAGATTAACGTACTTGATAAAATTTCTTCAAGTATTATACCGGTATGTACCAAAACCTGTCACAGAGGAGAAATCACTAATCACTCTCCCAATAATAGCATTTGCCAATTTCAGTGTGAACAGCTCGTGGTGTAGCAGCTAGAACTTTCGGCTGTTGACTCGATTCCCGGCTCTTCCAAGATATGTTGTTTCTTATGGCTAGCCCGGATTCCAATCCATCAGATTCCAAGATAATTGAATTATGATGTGAGGGCTGGAACAGGGTACACTCAGCCTAGTGAGGCAAACCTGAGAAGAGGATTGTTCTATTCACACCTCAGCCATCCTGAAAGTGGTTTTCCATGGTTTTCCCCACTTCTACTCCACGAAAATGCTGGGATGGTTACTAACTTCAAGCCACGGCCGCCTTCTTCCCAATTCTATCCCCAATATACAAATATACACACTAGTAAACCATCACAACAACATATGTTATATGACCACGATATCGCTACCGGTACCCCTAAAATAAGCAACAAATATTTCAGTGCAAACCTTCCTCTACTTTTACATGTAATTTCCTGAAAGAGCCGGGAGTCGAACTCAGAACTCTGGGTCAACAGCCAAGAATGCTAGTTGCTACACCACGAGGTGTTCGGACTGAAATTGGCAATTGGTAATTTACATGTTCCTAGCTGTAATTCTTCTACCATGCGTATATGATGTCACTTTAGGTCCCATATAGAATACTGTATTGTTATAGTGGTTTGTGAGGGTCAGAATAGAAGGGGGGATATTGAACACCTGCTGAAGTACGGTAAGGCGTCCCTCAGGGGAGTGTTCTAGCTCCTTTAATTAGTAAGAAAAAGAGGGAGGAGGGCAAAATTGGCCGGTATATACAGAACAATTTCTGGGGAAATGCATATGAATATCTTGATTTAGATCATGCTTTTAATGAGGCCCCGAACGATCCGGGAAAGTCACAAAAATATAATAGGTCTTTGCTACAGAACAAACTGGAGAAAACGGTTGTTCCTAGGAGTGCAGTACCGTACGTAAATGTTTTCCAGAACTTGACTGGAAGTAAATTTCAATTCTTTCCCAAAGAGATTTAAGATAATCTGAGCGTGAGTGAAGGATTGTGAGAAGACTTGGAGAGTTTGTTTCGTACGGTTCAAATTTGAAATTTACAGAAATGATTAAATCATGGCTGAAGGCTCTTGACTGAAATGTTGAAGGCCATGTCTAAATTATCTGCACTTAACTAAAGCCATTTCAACCCATGTATAAATTGAAGTGTATGCTTACCATTATGTAAGTGTATCTTACCACCAAGCCAGTGGGCTACTGTTTTAATTGCAGAAAAAAATGGTTTGGTTCTAATTTGTATTTTTGTTTCTTTTCCCTTTGTTGCAGTGGAAACCTCAAGCCATCGTTTTCGAGATTTGTACCAATAAGAAGTTTGATATGATAATCATGTTGTTCATTGGTTTCAACATGTTAACGATGACTTTGGACCATTATCAGCAATCGCAAGCATTCGGTGAAGTCCTCGACTACCTGAACATGATTTTCATCGTGATCTTCAGTTCTGAGTGCCTCATGAAGATATTTGCCCTTCGATATCACTACTTCAAGGAACCATGGAACCTGTTTGATTTCGTAGTAGTCATCCTATCTATATTGGGTAAGTTCCATTAAAGATTGATATTCAATGAATGGCAATGGCTTCCCCATTCATTTGTAATATAATCCCTTATGGAACTCGCTCAAGAATGGCGAGAATGACTTCTATATAATCATTTACACTTATATATATTTTTCAACTAAAATTGTAGTTTGTAAATCACATATTATTTGAGTAATTGATCAGTAAGAAATACTACAGTAATTTTCATTTTTCATATCATATACCGGTAATTGATAATTTTATAATAAGAATACAAAAACACAAAATTCACAGAATATTGCTGTAGGGAAGGCGCAGTTTGTCGCTGAGGCAGAGATACTGTATGTATACTTGGGATCTGCTTTCGATGATCCTATTCTTGTTTTTAAGAACTACTTCATAGTTAGTAGAGATGTTTTCTAATCATAATGAATCTAAGCATGGTTAAAATAACTTCTTAAGGATGAAAGCATGTTTTATGCTTTACTGGTACTTCAAGCCACAAAACAATATTATTATTAGATTAGAAGGAGAGCATGATATAATATTCACTATAGCAATAAGCACTTGTTAAATTTTAATCAATGGAACCTGAAATGTCAGCAATTTATGTTTTTACTCCTAAATGTTTAGATCTCCTTGAAGTGGAATGTATTTTGCCTACATTTTGGTTAATACATTTCTTCTTATTAATGGTCATAAGAGTAACATTTGGATTTGAAACTTTAAAAAATAGTATAATCCTTCCTTCCGGCCAAGCCCCTTTCAAATGAAAATACTGTGGTATTCATTTAGAAAGTAGCTTGAGTGATGATTTGTATAGTCTCCTTGAAGGTATATAATACAGGATCAATACCTATATTATTGGCTATCAATCTAAGATGTGTACTGTAGCTGCACTTCTGGTTCCTATTAATTAAAATAATATGTACACAGTTTGACTGCTTTAAATCCCTGGCATGTAAATACCGTAGGTCGAAGTTTTATAATCACAACATGTGATTATAAACATGTGAAATATTATGCTGATCAGCTTAATATTTTGCTGATTAATATTTACATAATAAGCATGCAAGGAAGCCAAAGTAAGAGTATGTCATAGCCATTCTGGTTTTGTTTTCACTTCCTCCATATCCATCATCAGTCGTTCAAGTTTACAAACTACTGTAAGTGCATGTGAGAAAAGGGAATGAGAATAAGGACGAGAATATAACCTTACATATGAAGGGGACAGTGCATTATCAATACATTAGAACAGGGGTTGGCGCAAGGTTGAGTCCAGGGTAACTGAGAAGGAGTATGCTATGCTTTGGGTGAATGTATATGTGAACATCATCAGCTGTAGACTATATGAAATACGGAAAATCCATGATGAGCCTTGTAAATAATAATACAGCGTATCGCCCATCTCAAAAGCTAATGTAGCTATGCTCAACATGATCCTTTAGGCATTTGCATTGTTTGGAGATCTAAGGCTTCAATTATGATATTGACAGTGAACATACTGAATGTAGTTTCCTCCTCAACTTTTCCATGACCAATCCTAGAAAGTACTGGGCGCCGTCAAAAAGCAATTTTGATCTGATTCATTTATATAGTGTTGGGAGGGAATTCATGCCTTGAGGTGATATTTAAGGTAGGAGTGCACAGACAGACTATAATTCTTTTATTGGTAAAGCATTCACTTAAATTAATTTAGAGAGAACCCCATTTTCCAAAAAGCGTTCTTCTTAGGCATCTCTTGAAGAATTAACCATGTTGATTTTTCATCAGGACCCCAACTTGACTGATTTTAATCACACACTTCACTGTAGTATCACCGATATTTTTATTTTACACACTTGTAAAGGCTATGACATTACTGTTCACTTAGATACACTAATTTAATTACCACTGTATCTAGGTAAGCACCATTCACGTGTGGAATTTCAACCTGATTGTAAAAACACATTATCATTGGTTTCATCACCGGGTGAGTTAGACGTGGTCGTTACGGCGTGGCTGCTGGCAGTCGCTCACATCCGGGAGGCGAGGAGGTTCGAATACCCCCACCAGCAACCTTGAAGATGGTCCTCTGTGGTTTCCCATCTTCCTTCCAGGCAAATGCCGGGGATGGACCCTAACTAAAGGGCACAGCCGCAACCTTCCAATTCCTCGTCCTTACAATCACACTTGCATCCCCAAACAACACTCCACACAGGACGGTACTTGTAGCTCACCCCATGGGTGTCCGCATAGAAGCAGCTATAAAATCTGAGGAGCCGAACATGTCCTTGGACACTCCCAGCACTAAAAAGCCATATGCATAAAGAAAATAATAATAATAATAATAAAAGATTGATTTCATCAATGTCTCAGTAAATCTAACAGGGGAACATCGGAACTTGAGTCTCCCGATAAGGCCCAAACTTTGCATACATGCCGATTCAAACTCGAGGTAAATGTATGTGACGATATTTCATCCTCAAATTTAGTTGGACCCTCCCAAGACAGGTCGAAATTGTGCAGAAGTTATGTATAGTCGCGAGACCTCCAGCAGTGTCGTGTTCGCGCATCCTCTCTAGTCAATCGCGTCGCTACGACCACTTTCCCTGACCGGTAGACAGATTGCTCCCTACTGTAAGAGGACACCGTTCATGATGGGGGAAGTAGTCGTAGCAACTTGGCTGCTCGAGTGTATAAAGACACATTATGTTGAGCTCCTTAGAGATAGCCCAAATGAATAAAATATACAGGGTCATCCGTTTGGGATGTCAGAAAAGGAAAACGCTATACACAAGAAACTATGCACATTTATTGCTTGTTAGCGGTACATACGTGTTAAGGAGAGTCTGGAGTTTGTGTAACAGCACATTAGCACTCAACATGTCCACCATCGCGCACGCGACACAAATGATACCTCGAATCCACGTTGTGCCACGTGGCACGCAACATTTTTGGAGTGATTTGCTGAAAGGCCGCTGTAATCTCCCTCCGTAGGTCAGCCAGATTCTGTGCTCTTTGTGCGTACACTGTCGACTTGAAGTAGCCCCATACAAAAAAATCTGGAGGAGTTAGGTCAGGGCTATTAGGAGGCCATGGAATAGGTCCATCACGGCCGCACCAGCGATCGTTGAATATGAGGTTTAATTGTTCACTCACCATGATATCCCAATGCGGTGGAGCACCATCCTGTTGATATATAATAATGTATAGTATCCCATCTTGCTGTAATTGAGGGACCACATACTGCTCGATAATGTTAAGATAATTGACGGCACGAACAGTATCCTCCACAAAAAAGAATGGTCCGTAGACTTTCTCAGAGGTCACTCCGCACCACACATTTCCTTTAGGGCTGGCTCTTTCTAGTTCGTATGAGACATGTGGATTTTCTGTTCCCCAAATGATGCAGTTATACGTGTTGACTCGGCCACTCACAGCTTCGTCCGAGAACATCCATCGTTTTAACCATTGATCATCACCTTCCTGCCGCTCACACATCGTTGCAACAAAACTGATTGTGAGTCGAGCTCCGTAATTCAGCTGTGTCAATGCTTGCAGGCGCTGCATACGGTATGGACGCATGTGAAGATAATGCCTAACAATCCTGTGACATGTTGTGTATGGTGTATTCTGCTCTGTTGATAAGCGGCAGAGTGACTTTCATGGACTCTGCGTCATGGCTTGTCGAATATCTTCCTCCGTGTTGCTATCATGCTGCCTTCCACCTGCGTGAGGCATCTGCAATCCATTTTCCAAAAACATGTTGTACCATTTAACAATGTTCCGATGTGATGGGACATCCATAACGTTGCACAGATGTCTGAAATCTCGCTGGGTCTTCACTACACTCGAAAATTTGTCATACCATACGACACACTGAGCGCGTTATTGTGGTGTAACGACCATCTTCACTCAACTCTGTAACAACACTGAGCACTGAGCGCGCGCTAACGGGTACCGCTCTGTACCTGACATCTGGTGATTGCACTATGAACTACACTGCTGCGTTGTCTCGCGGAAGTCATTGTTGCAAAGAGAATCATTGTTAACTCCCATCATTGTCTCGTACATTACAGAAAATTGCATAGATATGTAAGCATTAACATAATAGCTATAACGTTATACTTTTCTGACATCCCAAACGGATGAACCTGTATTTGTGATCTGATCAACAAGTATGCAAAGTGTCTGTGAGATTGGGAGATTCGTTGTCGTGATGTTCCCGTGTAAGTAATCAGCACACAAGATACATTTGCTTTATTGGATGACAGGAAGTAAATCACTAACAAGTAAATTTAAAAGGAACAGTCAAATTATTGAGTGTGTGTTGCTGCAATATGGGTTAGGGTCAAGGTACGAAGTCCCTGGCCTTTATTTGGTACCAAGTGTTATAGAGCTAGGGTATGCCTATTGCGTATTGTCGTCACCGATCACAACACCCATCTGATCAATTATTTGTGAATTTAAAGGAGATGTAAATAAAATTGACAGTTGTGATGTATTTACCAAACTTCTTTATAGAAGAACTGTTGAATTAAAATTACAAAAGTGACCGTGGGAGGGCAGGATAGTCGCAGATTTACCAGTTTGACAGGATGCAGTAATTAAGAATGTCAACCTACCTCCTGACCAACAAAACGCAACATGACTGTACCTTTGCACAGATGGCAGGCACGGGCGCCAACATGCGATATCGATACGCCTGACAGCGCGACAACCCAAATGGTAACCACGAACTGCCGAAGGCGAAAGTAACTGTATTGGACCTACAACTGTTGGGATCTGAACCACGACCTGAGACCACTAGAGCATGTCAACCAACCCTCCTACGCAATCTGACACGTCACGTAAACGATCTGAGAGAGGGACAAGACGGCCAGTGGTATACCATCGCAAGAACCCGAGGTTATAATCAGAAGATGAGGATCATGCAACAATTCGAGTCACATTGCCAGATGTGATGGAAGCGAACCACTGAAATGACTACACGTATAATTTACTCAGGGCTAAAATCCGAAACACGAACATACATTAATAAATCATTATTAAAAAATGATGAGCCTTACAGTAGTCGCATATGATGTGTAACATCTGACATAGAAGAAACCTCACGTGAAATTGTTGATTCACCGGTACTTTATAGCCTACTATTATTGGCACAAATATTAATCTATTGTAAAGGGGAGTGTTTTACTGATATTGTAGTTTATAATATGGAAGTCATTTTATTAGAAGATTTGTAGCTTCCACCAGCACTAGCCTAAATAAAGAATACGATATGGATCAACTAGATTAATAGACGCGACACCGCTCATAACCTTAAATTCCTTATAAACAGGTATTCTTGATTCACAGACCAACACGTAATTTCATATGGATTCTGTTAAAATGAGTCATATTGATATGATAAATATCGTTTAAAGTGATAATCTGGTAACAAAAATATCTACCCCTTCCTGTATTCGGACCCAAGATCTCTAGATTCGCAGTCATAAGCACTAACCCCACGGCTATTTCAACTACACAAATATTGTGCACAAGATGGTGACTTATTTCCACGTTCCAATAATACTGCATTACGGAATTAAGTTTCATTTATATTTTGCTTGTTTCAATAATGTTCCTGCGTGAAATTGAGTTTAAAATGCCTTATGAATAAGCCCTCCTGTGAGTAAAGAGAATGTATTCAGTAATAGTTCAAGAAGGCTTGCTCATTTCTCGTATAACCACAACGATTATATTATATTGATGACTGCATTACCGTTATGTGGGTTAATATTTGAATAGCCATTGTGCAGAAACATAATACCGGCAATGCCGACTACTTACAATGTTTGATATTAAGGCATTTTACCTTTTAAATACTGATACGAAGACTTCGGACATGTACCATGTCATTTGTTTCAATCACTTGACACCAGAGTTCATATGAGCGTTTTCCTTTCAGTATGTCATACACATTCCACATGGCCGAGAGTATGTCATGGTATCAATTTCCGACACCGCGTGTTCATCGTTTCTCGTACCACTGCCAGCTGGGTCTTATCACTGCCCGCTGGATCGATCGATCGATCGGGCAGTGCATACTTTCGTTTTCCACCACTGCCAGCTAGTACACTTCCGTTCGATCGATCGAGCGGGCAGTGCATACTTCCGTTTTCCACCACTGCCAGCTAGTACACTTCCGTTCGATTGATCGAGCGGGCAGTGCATACTTCCGTTTTCCACCACTGCCAGCTAGTACACTTCCGTTCGATTGATCGAGCGGACAGTGCATACTTCTGTTTTACACCAGTGCCAGTTAGTACTCTTCCGTTCGACCGATCGAGCGAGCTGTGCATACTTCCGTTCGATCCACCACTGCCAGATCGATAGTTCCGATCCACTTCCGTCCCCAATTTTCAAAATCACTCCCACAAAACTATCCAGCAACCGAGCGGAAAGATGTTACACATCAAAAACAACCGACAGCTATTTTAGCTGACACTTGACATTGATTATTAAGTTAAGTAATAACAGCGAACACTCATATGTATTGACATTAAGAAATGAAAATAATGTTAGTCAGTTAACCAAACGTATTTCTCAACTGATATTGAAGGATCAGATACCAAGCTTAATAAATAATAATAATAAGGCTGGGGGGATACGAAAACGGATGAAATGGTGTATGAAGATTAAGCACATTAAGGAGAAGAATGTTTAAAAACAAGGTTCTTTTGGGCCATTTCGGACGTTTGTTGATTTATACATATTGACGAAATACCTGTAATAAATTATGAAACATACGTTTAAACAGTTACAGAGAGAAAGGTTACAAATACGAGTATAATGAGAAAGATTTATATCATTGGCCCTAAGAAGAGGAAACAGAGAATAGTCCTACAAAATTATTTTGAAAGATGTAGATCGTGATTTCAAATTAGAATAGGTGTCTACTCTGAACACTGTTGATAATAATAATAATAATAATAATAATATTAATAATAATAATAATAACACTTTTCAATACTCTAGAAGAATTTCAAGTGGATAGAAAAACAAGAGAATTAATCAGACAAACACTAACTGGCACTACGTCAAAAGTTAAATTCCTCGGCGAAATATCTGAGCCTTTTGCAATTAACACTGGGGTCCGCCAAGGAGACGGATTATCTCCGTTACTGTTCAACCTCATACTTGAGAAGATAATCAGGACCTGGGAAAAGGAAACTAAGGGAATAACCCTTGGCAGACTACTCAAAGATAGAATTCATGTACATTGTTTGGCCTTTGCTGATGACATAGCAATCCTTTCTAATAACAGGCAAGAAGCAATTCATTCCATTGAAAAATTACATGAAATTGCCATCAAAACGGGACTTTAAATTTCTTATGAGAAAACTCAGTACATGGAAGGAGCCTCACGATACTTAGACGGACAACCTATGAGAACTAAATTCGGCAGAATCTTTCAAGTGAAAGAATTCAAATATCTGGGAGAAATTATTCAGCCCTCTGGTTTAAACCGTGAAGCAAATAAAGAGAGAATTTCCAAATTACAGAAAGCTTACAGAATCACTTGGAATAGGTATAACAAAAAATCAATATCTCGGAAAGCAAAACTTAGACAATATAATACAGTAATCAAACCGGAGGCGTTATATGCATCAGAAACCTTAATCATTGGTGGCAAATCTTTAACCAAAGAGATTGAAAAACAAGAAAGGAAAATTTTACGAAACATTTTTGGCCCAGTTTTTATAGAGGGAATCTGGAGGAAAAAGTCATCCCAGGAAATATATCGCCAATGTGAAAAAATGTCTCATACTTTTCGGAAAAGACTATTGAAATTTTACGGGCACATTATCAGAATGAACAATGGCAGATTGACTAAAAGATTTCTCAACGTGGCCCTCTCACTAAAAACCAAGAACAGCTGGCTACGTGAAATTGAAACAGATCTCCAGGAAATCAACATTTCAGACAATATTATACAGGAGAGATGCAAATTCAGAACCCTAATCGACAATCACCAATTTGAAGACAAACCCAACACCAGGGCCACCATAACTTGGACAGAAGACCGAAGAAAGGTGCTCAGCGAGAGGATGAAGAGATTTTGTAAGGAAAAGAAGGCCAACACATCAGCTAGACAGGTTCAACCGTGCTCCTGAGTCGGGCATAACGATGCAAGAAGAAGAATAATAATAATGAATCGTCGTATTACATTATCCCCACCACGGGCTGACACATGGAATGTGCCAGAAGATATCCTTTTTATGATCCTTGAACTTTCCAGAACAAACACGAACTGCCAACACACTAATCCCATACAGCAGTATGACACCTCACATGAAACAACAAAACAAACAATCACAAAAACAGCAGCTGAAGAACATTAACAAATTACTTTAATTTACCAAAATGCAACTTCAGGACATGTCATACCAACCCATTGAAGTAAACACTAAGGTGACGAGTTCCTACACGGTTTACAGACAACATACAATTGAAGATCAAATACTGCAATGAAAGCAGAACCCCTAAATTAATTTCAAGTATTACTAAAGGGTAGGGATAGAACAGTGACGATCAAAGAACATGGAAGGTGACGATCATCTAACATGTGAGAGACTTATTGAAATCGATAATTCGTATCGTCACACACGTTAATAAGATCGATTCCCTATTGATTTCCACTTACAAGAAGGTTGAGTTCGTTTTTGACTGTTGGACAACAAGAAAGCAAATGAATTAATGTGTGCAAACACTCTAAAATAGGCCCAGTCCAGCAGCCCGATTCCACTTATAAAAATATTTTTTACTACCCGCAAACATTTCGAATAGAGCCTAAAATTAAACTTTTGAAGGAAACGTACTCCTTTAACTAACACTAAACAAATCTCTGACTATTTCTATACAGAAATCAGATTCACCGCTCTCACCAAAACGACCTAAATATTGTTAGTAATAAAAATAGTAATTGTTCACGAGTGCTGAACCTTAATTCTACACTCGTACTTAGATACTAGTCTATATGTCATTTTTACCATTTTCATTCCTTACTCATATTCTGGGAGTCATTACCAATTGAAATTACTGTCCATTATCACTACTGCACTGGGAATACGTAAATATGTGTTTTTGTTTCTTGCTCATTCAACGACAATTGCCATGTTTGTCAGGCGCATGAGGTCTCTTCAACGCACACATTGACGTCACATTACAGTTACCAACATATGGGATACAAAATACACCTTGTAATTATGTGAAAAAGCATTAATTGGCAAAATGATTGATCTGAATAAAGGTTATTGATGCGTGAGTACTTACACTGAAAATGACAAAAATCAGCGACGAGCTACCTAGCAATTATTGATGTAGGCAAAAACCATTGGTCTGGATAAATATTATTGTTGAGTGGTACCGTATGCGTGGGGTAATGCGTTCTAAGACTCCCTTTGAAGACAAGAATCTCCATTAATAATATGGGAATCGATCTACTTTTGTAGAGTGCCTACTGATATGTAGTAATTTTTTCTTGGCATGTTGGATATCCTTTGACTTTAGTGTTTTCTTATGAAAAATGTCTTTGTAAGTCTTGAAGGCCCGTAATTTCAGTAGGTAACGTATGCTTGTTTATAAAGTTTCAGGGAACGTGAAATTAGTGTGTTTCAACGAAGCACTCGTTCCGAGATTTTGCGTTAAATTAACGGTAATTTGGTTTTAACTAAACGGTTGACGAGTTTAGGTCTACGTGTATTGTTAACGAAAGTTTAACTATCCTGAGGGATCTAAAACATCAGCTAAGAAAGTTTTTGTTTTGTGAAGGTCCAACCTAAAGGGTAAGTGTTCAAAAATATCCATGTTCTTGAAGAAGCTGTGCTTAGCTGCTTTACGACATAGTTTCTTCATTTCACCTGCTGTAGAACTGTAAGGGACAATGTTACCCTTCCTTTACATAATTTTCTCCTGGACATTTTCGGTCTTCCATGCACATTGGTTTACTTTGGTCTCGCCAACAGCTCTGAGGTAATTTTCTCAATTGTGGAAACGATTTGTTATTCAGTCGACACTCTAGTGTCTCAATGATAAAACAATGAAATGCAAATCTCCTGTGTAACTTTCTCTTATGAATCTGTAATATACATTACTTCTGTTTCCATCATTATCAGGTAGTGTCATAATTGCCCATTTAAGTTCATTAGTCCATGGAAATGGTTGGGATAATTGTTCCCTTTTGGTATGAGAGAAGACCCAGAGCTTTCATTCACTTTGGGTTGCTGTAGAAACATGCCTTGAAAACATTCACTGGGGTTTTAGTGTACGCTACGTAACTTATGAATATAAGTTTTATAAATGCATATAACATTCTCATTTTTCCTAGTTTCTTACCTATGCATTTTAGTAGAAACTTCCTTACTGTTATATTTTATACAAAGTGTATGGTACGGTATATTATGCAACAAAGGGTTAAAACGAAAGGATACGTGTTGGAAAATGGAGTTTAGTGAAACTGTAAAAAAGTACCGGTATGATATGCTTTTTAATGATATGATAGATTTACCATTTCAAATGAAGGAAGCTATGACAGTTCCTATCAGAGTGATATACAAAGCCTGTTAAAATACATTCAGGAAGGGCTGTGTAAGTGCTTACTTGCTTGTTTTTGTTCTTTTTATACATGGCTAAATTTCTGAGAACAGCAATTGAACCTTCAGGATTCAAATGAAAGATGGAAAAGAAATTACGGTACAGCTATAATATATGTTTTGGAAGAGATAGGCACCTAGCAGACAAGCAACAGATAAAAGGCATTTTTAAAGTCTGCGAATTTGTTGTTAGTTAACTATGATTATGTTATTAATAGGCTTAGTCTATATTTTTCAGAATTTCTTGCTGATTTGTGTTGTTGCTCACAAGAAATTCTCAATTCTTACTACCAGTGGATCAGTTATCGAACAATGAAATGTTTCCCATTTGGTGAGAAATTCTTGGTATAGATGTAGACTCTTTCATGTGTTGAAGTTATGAATCAAAATACTGTATTTGTATCAAGTATACTGTAATGTAGCTAAGTATTGAGGGAAGTTATGAGATGCTCAACTTCAAAACAAACTGTATTAGTGGATAGCAGCATAATATAGAAATAGTTTTAAGGGTTTTAGAGTATTCTGAATAGCAGAAAATCAGACACAATTTTGAGTGTGCCAGGTAATTGGGTGGATCCAAAGAGAAACCAAATGGACAACAAATATCTGCAGACGCAACTGAGTGGAGATATCTCACAACACTGATGACACCAACTGATTCATTCAATAACTGTGTTGAAAGCATATATAAAATGAATCAAGATAAATAAGGAAACCTGATTGACAGAATGAACAGTCTATAATCAAGTCAATGCTTACACTGAATGTGCTAATGGACATAGACATCACTGACATATTTCACTGTCTGTTCTCCACTGCCATCAAACTAGTCAATCACTAATGACTTTAACCTTTCAATATTTGAAGTAAAATTATTAAAGGATCTCTTACTGTCTCTTTAATGGCTAGCTGGTGTATTTAAAGAAGGTTCCATCCTGCCCATTTGATGATTTCTGGTTCTTTAAAAGCCTTTTTCCTGAAAATTCAAATTCAATTTCCTTGCCCTTGTAATAAGTGATCGTGTCTAGGAAACCAATTTTCGTGTGATCAACTTACATAACATACTTATTCTGAGAGCTTTGGCCTAATATAAGAGCAGTTCAGAGTGACACTCTTAATTCTCTAGATGCTTGTGCGTTTATTGGATGTACAATATTTATTTATCGTATGGCTTTTAGTGCCGGGAGTGTCCGAGGATATGTTCGGCTCGTCAGAGGCTGTAGCAGCTTCAAGCGGACACCACTAGGGTGAGATACAAGTTCCGTTCAATTTCAAGTAGTTCCAACTTTCGCTACCAGATATCAATGATACCTAGTGGTGAACGTTGGAATTTTGATAGAGCGTTACAATGCGATCTAACCTAGAAATTTAGCTCCACACAAGTTTAGTCTGTGGAAGGATCTTTTACATGCCATAAATCTATGATATGGGACCGCCGGCTTTACTTCCCCTCCAAAGGAAAGCATACTGAACGATTCTAACGCTCTTAAAAAATCCGACGACTTCGGCCGGGTTTGAACCCGCTATCTTGGACACGGCAGTTCAGCATGCTACCAACTACGCCACCGAAGTCGCTTTTATTGGATGTGAACATAGTTTAAGGAAATTGACTGTGGTGTTAAGCTCTTTCTGTGGACGGGCAAGGAAATTATTCACATCTTCAAAATCTCCACTCTGAAAGGGGGAAAAAAAGGCAAGTTCACTATGGTAATGCAGCCCATGATAATAGGCTATACCATGAAGGATTCAAGTGATAAAGCTTGCTTTATGTTACTATGAATGCAGTAGCGTTCCATATAGAATTAAGCACAATGATATTCTTAATTTATTATTATTGGTTTTACGTCCCGTTTGACTACTGTGGCTTTTAGAGACACCAGGATGCCTGAATTTTGCCCCGAAGAGGTTCTTTAACGTGCCATTAAATCTACTTACTCAGCTACGTTGCATTTAAGCACCTTCAACTGCCAACTGAGTGCGCCAGGATTCAATCCCACAACCCTGGGTACATCAGGTGAGAATGTTGCAGCTGCGCCTCGCAACCTGGCAATATTCTTGGACAACTTTATGTGAACACCAAATTGGATGGCTGATTGAGTGTTATTCAACTTCTTGTACTTTGCACGGAATTACTGTATATGGAATTTTGCATCACAATGTAGGACAAATAGTCCTACTAGATATACGTTTATAAGTTCTATAAATATTAGTGTTCAGACATAAGGCATTTTGGATGTAGCTATAGAATTTACAATTTTCTGAATGCTTATGCATAAGCTATCTCGTATCATTTTCTATTTTACATTAACTAAATGAAAATGGTGGATTAGCTGTGCCGAATGTACACATTTTAATTAAAGGCTGTAGGTCACAACTGCAATGCCTAGCTAAGAGATCCGAGTACCGTATATATACTATTATAATTCTAGCATCAACAGTGGACCTCATAAAATGATATTTACGATTACCCACTCACTAGAATATTGAATTCTCTTGCATCTACAGGATCCCTTTTATGTACTTAGTACATTCAGCTATTCTACCTTACATTCACCTTACCTTATAACCTAGCTCTTTCAGGCAGGAGAGAGTAGATAGTTATAGAAACAAACATATTTCTATTAAAGCGATAAACAGTAGATTGCATTTTGTGCTTCAGTATGAGATTGAAATACTATATTATGCATACGCTGTACTCTTGATAATATAGTATATCAGAGATAAGCTGATAGATAAGTAACTAGTCGTAGAAAAGGTATGAATTATTACAAAGATACTTTTGTGGCACAAGCATTAATATAATATAATATAATATAATATTAATATACTGTAATATTAATATAAAAACATATTGCATGGAAAATTGGCTGTTTATTACATTCACAGGGATTAATGTTAAGATAAAAAGGCATATAACAGAGTACTGATGAATTTCTTAAGATTTATTAATATTACTCATATCTAAACCACAAATGATAATTATGTGATCTATGCAATACATCATATTGAGTAAAGTACTGTAGTGTAGGTTTACTTATGTATGACAGTTGGATATGTGTGTTGAAGATATCCTTTGCCATATGCATTTACAGGTAGCAAGATATTACAAGATGAAAAGGAAGTGGAGTTGGTGATTGTTGTTAAGAGGTGGGACATCGAGATCATTTGCCCAATAAATATGAAACGACAAGAGTTCTAATTCCTCCTCGTCATCATCACCATGATCATCATAATCATTATTATTATTTTTATTTTTATTCTTATTACAAGTTATTGTGAATTTATCACTAACGGAGACAACTGAAGGAACAGCTAGGACTCCTCTCTTCTCCGAGTTTTCTGACTGTTTGACACCGTTAGAGCAGTAGCATTACAAAACGATCTCTGGAGCACACTATCAGCACAAAAACGTAGTATTTTCAAATCATTCATCTTATACCTTGTTTGCTACAAATATTGACACAATACTTGGTACGCATTTCATAACTCTTTGTTTAATTTTACTTAAGGCCCCAAGGGGTAACCGTGCATCACGGCCGTTAGGGCAGATGCAGCAAGTCGGGAGATCACAAGCTCGAATCACGGCACTGACAGTGGCTATCCTGAGTGTTAGGGGCCGATAACCTCGATGTTAGGCCCCTTAAAACAACAATTATCATCATCATCATCATATCCTGAGTGTGTTTTATTCCTGTATTTTTTCGCACTCCCTCCAGGCAAATACCGGGATAGTATCTTACTTCAAGCCCCGGGGCACCTACCTCATCCTTGTCCCTATTACATTTACACACACTACCACAGACAGCACATATGCCCAGGTTATCAGACAAGTTAAGCACACACCCCACTACACGGGGCTGATGACGAAGATGTCCCAAACTCCTCAAATGAATTATCAACAAAACAAAAAGAATTGCATCTTTAGTTTATGGCCAACAAGAGTGAAAAGGAAAGGTCTAAAGTATTTCCATAACATTGTATTTGCTTCTATGTCGTTATTCACAGTAGGAATGGAATGGTCATAATTACAACGACAATGCCAAGGATATAGAAATTATTTTATTTTGTTTCTTTTGAAAGCTTGGGATGTTTTACTAAGAATGTTTCAACTTTACCAATAATGTGCTGGTAAAAACTCGACATACAACATAATTATAATGTATTATCAGAAATACAGACTAACCTGTATTACACCAATCCCTTCATCAAGGCAAATGATCATATTACTCTATAATATTCTAATACAAATGACGGTACCTCCTTGTTTCAGCAGAACTCCTGTTGGTCTTCAAGTTTATGTGTGTACAATGAAACTCCTGCTTGTACCATTGTTCCACAAAGCCTTTATGATCTCCTGCAGGCTGGAGATGTGGTGATCACATGGTGAATAGTACAAACTGCGATGAGTTTTGTTAAGGATCTCCCAGTGAAAGAGTTGCTGTATATTCTTGGTTACCTACCTTTGAGTGATATCTATATCAATTCTACAAGACACCTTATTAGATAAACAGTATGAGTTTACATTAAGCTCTATCTTCCAATAATTTTCCGCAGTGCTCACCAGCTTCAATATGAATGCTGGTTGTATGGCATCTTGTGAACTATCATAAATGTCTGAACACTGTCACCGTTCGTGCCATATTACGGTAACTAGCAGTGGCAACACTATTCATAGTATCAGGTAGAATGCATTCTGGTGGTGATTTCCGCAAATTACTTCATGAGCAGTAATTTTCCAGGACATCTGATAGGGAGTGAAGAACATATGAACTTAACTTTTTTGCTCTTGCCGTATCTCTTCCTGCTTTGTTCAACATCTGTCTACTGCTCTTACTCGTCATGTTTCTTTATGCCATCTTCGGCATGTATTTCATGCACGTTGTTTATCTCATTGCTGGTCATTAAATTTTCTATTTAGACATCCTGGTAACCAAACAATTACTTTTACAAAAATCATGCCCTGTTTGTTGTATATTCTCCATATCTCAGCTCATTACATATTGTAGTCTGTAAACACAGTCGGTTTTCCATGCAAATATGTACGTTTGTGGCTTGAAATTCAGCTAAGCATATATAAGAGGTTTATGTTTTTGAACGTAATAAGATTATCACAAAGCAGTATCATTATTAAATCACATATAATAGATTATTATTGCATGGTCCTTATAAATAATATTCAAAATATTTTCAATGAAAATAAGAACCTTTTGAGATATTTTATTGTTATGTGTAAGTTTTAATTAAATGAGAAGAAACAAACATATAAAAATATCCTACGTTAATGTTCTTTAAGTATTAATTTTATACAGCACAAATATTTTGTGAATAATAACTAACAATTATGTCATACAGGTCTGGTTCTCAGTGACATCATTGAGAAGTACTTCGTGTCTCCCACTTTACTCCGAGTGGTGAGGGTCGCCAAAGTGGGTCGAGTCCTACGTCTCGTCAAGGGAGCGAAGGGCATACGAACTTTACTCTTTGCTCTTGCCATGTCTCTTCCTGCTCTATTCAACATCTGTCTGCTACTCTTCCTCGTCATGTTTATTTTTGCCATCTTCGGCATGTCGTTCTTCATGCACGTCAAGGATAAAGGTGGACTTGATGATGTCTACAATTTCAAGACTTTTGGCCAGTCGATGATCCTGCTTTTCCAGGTGACGTGGTCTAATGATCTCACTGATTATGAAATAAATTGGGTCAATTATTCTTATACTAACTTTCATTATCTCTTTTGTGTGTTTTGCTAATTGCTGTGAATACTAATACCTACAATAGAATAACAGTGGATAGGAAATGTGGAGAAAAGCCAGGATTACAATATGTTTAACAGATTAGAGATACAATGATAAGACACCTTGAGTCAATAAATATTATTATTGTTCTAAAGAACCGGTCTCGGTCGCATTCATAAGAAATGTATAATGAATATTTTAAAAAGGAAACAGGCATGAAGTTACAAATCAATGAAATTGCATGATAGCGATTATGCAATATTTTTTAATGCAATTGAGAGAAATGATTCTACAGGTAAAAATTAAACATATTATAAAAGAGGTGAATTTCTATAAATATCTAAAAATGTTTTCTGTCTGAAATATTTACAAATAATAAAATCAGATCTGTTTTTACAAATTTTGATTAATTAAGGTGAAACGTGCACCCTGTCCAGAAGAGAAGAAAGTAGGATTCAGGCATCCGAAATGAAGTTTATAAGAACAATGCTTCAGAGGACAAGGAGAGACAAAGTAACGAACGAAACAAACAGGACAGAGGCTGGCATAGATATGAGTGCTACAAAATATTTGCAGAAGCAACGATTAGGATGGTATGGGCATCTTCAAAGAATGGGAGATGAGAGGACACCAAAAGCTTATTTCAACAAGATTATCCAAGGAAAAAGACCAGTAGGAAGACCAAAGAAGAAATGGTTGGACCAAATCAAATATGATCTTGTAGACAAAGAGCTAGACCGGAGAAGGACCCATGAAGACCAACTATTCATGGACAGGGAAAGGTGGCGAGGGCTCGTTAACAGCACCCGGGCGACTGGAGCTGTAATTTGACGATGATGATGATGAATGTTTCTCCAAAATTTGTAACAGATCTGATTTTATTATTTTTAAATATTTTGGACAGAAACATTTTTAGATATATTATAGAATCTTGCCTCTTTTGTTACCGGTATATGTTTAACTTTTACCTTACGTTGTGCACCGAGCGAACATCTCCAGTAATGTGCACCAAGTGATCGTCGACATATCGAAACCAGGCATGTAACAAACAACACATAACATAACATACCCTATAAACGCAACGATTTGCTCAAGACTATTAGTACATTTCCACTGTATGAAGACTATATTTCATCTACCATCTACGTGTTATCGTGATTTGATTGGCACATGATCATACCATCGACAATCGATCTATTGCAGCAACTTAAATTTACAACGGTCTATATTGGCGGCATAATCACGGTAGAAAGATTTTCTTCAAAGAATAAGTACATTATCTGTGTTTGTGTCACCTTCTCTTCCCCCAACCTGGAGTTGGTACCATACAACTTTCAATGTTAAATAGGAAAACATAAGAACATAAGTATCAAACTGAATATTTTGTGAAGCACAAGCGGAAGCAAGAATCTTGAAGTTTCATATACACTCGTGTTGTACATCATCAGAAATCGAGCCAATTCGTAATTTTTTTGACTTATCTGACTTATCTACTTTTTGATGCTTTCAACGTATATTAAACACTATATTTTTATTATTATATTGTTACATCTGATTGCAATGTTGCTTGTTAGGCTACTCTTAACCCAAGATCGGTCGAGAGGGGAACGCAGCACTAACAAACGATTTTCTCTAGCCGCCACTTGCGTTTCTTTTGTTCTGCTGACATGTGCTGACATCGAACTGACCGTTGATATGATATGAATTGAATAATGCTGGCAACGTCTTCCGCGCTAGCATCGGAGGGAACTAGACTGCTATTTATGAATGAAGCAGCTCGATATCAAATACGATATTCAGAAAATGAAAGTATATAATAAAGTAATTATTTAGTTCCCTCATGGGCATACAATATATTGTTTTGCATATTACATCGTTTAAAATCATGTGAATATATCCCATTCGTTTAAATTAATATTCATTGTTTTCCATGGGACTCTTAGTTTATTTGTATAATCAGGCATTTTGATTTACTTTATTTATGTATTGTAGCCAAATCTGATAAAATAAAAATGTAAATGTTCCATAAAGTGACAAACAAATAGAGATAGAAACTTTTTAGCATGAAAACTTGCGATAGATTTCCGTGAGAGGGACGGAAGCGTGAGCGCCGCGCTAACACCTCGACCGATGACGTGACGTTAGCAGGTTCGACCGATGTTGGGTTAAACTGCCTTATTAGATTTTTAAATATATTGGGTTACGTAAACCAGAGCAATGCCGCTGTTTAGTCCTAATGGGTAGGCCTAAATCTTTCAAAATTGATGACTTGGAGCATAACTTACGGTAGCCTACATGAAATAAATCCTACCTAAAAATGTTTTAATGAGACATGTGAAAGACTTGTCTTTCATTGAGCTCAAATGTGGAAAGACAGGAGTTACACAGTTTTTGTGATGGCATAATGTTGTATTTGCTGTGCCTAATAAGTGCAGTCTACTGATGTGCTTAATGCAGTCATTACTTTTGTGCAAGAAATTTGAAGAAACATGTAGCCTACTTATCATACAGTGAGATTCTTTTGCTGGAGCGGGACCGGCGGCCGGCTTCCTCCAACCAACCGATCTCGGTCCGCGGGGTTGCGCGAGGCGGTGGCGAGCTAACCAGGGTCATTAAAGTCCATTTTCTCACTAAACTTTTATCAACGGGGGGGGGGGGGGGGGGGGGGGGGGGTGTAGTGTCAGCGCACATATAAGAAGGTAGCATAAACAACAGCTGCAAGATTTAATTAAAGAAACACAGATGTTTTTTTACTTTCTTGGGAATCTGGATGACCTCACGTCACCAGTTAAAGGCTAGAACTTATCTTTCCACAGAAGATACTAAAAATGTTCTCCTTCAGCTGACATACAGACATCGTTACATTATGCCGCTACTCCTGCACCCCCCCCCCTGCGTGTTTACTGTAATTAATCGAAGCATGGACCTTAGCCAGTTTGTTGTTCAATTGTAGGTTAATTCAACATTCAAAGTACAGATCAATTACCCGTACTCTTGTGGAGCTGGAGAGCAATATACGGGAGCAGGTATCCCTCACAACAGAAGGGAATTAGAACGTGTAAACGCTAATTTATTTACACGGTACAACGCCTGTCTGTCAGTAGGGAGAACATTTTCAGGATCTTCTGTGAAAAGGTAAACCTTTAGTCATGATTTGCTGGTGAATGCACTTTGTTAAGGTACAATCCGCAGTGCGAGCTCGGTTGGCTGGCGGAAGGCGCACGCGCCCGGTAGCCGGTTGCCCGTCCCGCTCCAGCAAAAGAATCACCCTGTAGATCTATGTGTGCACCTAATCATTTTAGAATATTCCGTGAAGATCAATATGTATTTATGTGTTATATTTCTCAACAGATGTCAACATCTGCTGGATGGGATGGTGTCTTGGATGGCATTATCAATGAAGAGGATTGTCTGAAACCGAACAATGAGTTAGGTTATCCCGGAAATTGTGGATCGGCTACAATTGGCATTGCGTTCCTCCTGGCATATCTTGTGATCAGTTTCCTGATTGTCATCAACATGTACATTGCCGTCATCTTGGAGAATTACTCCCAGGTATTATTTCAAACATTAACATTAGTTTTGGGTACCGTTTATAACAAGCATCTCAACTAGTAACTTCCTGATAACATATAATGAATATGGTGTGTGAACTTGTTAGTAGTTCTATGTGGCAAGACGCACATTCATCATTCATGCTATAGTTGTACAGTCGCTCAAAGAATGAGTGCATTCCAGGTAAGTGTTTCGGTCAAGTCCTGACTTATGATAAATTAACGGATCAAAATGGCCTAATGTGAACTTGAATAGATTAGATTTTGTTGTTTCATTGCCCAGAATAATCTAATGTTAGCCATACGGCCAACCGTTCTTTTGTAACCACTCATTACTTCTATAGCGACTGTACATTGTGTAGCATACCAGTAATGAATTAGGTTCAAGGAGAGTTTCCCCCATTGCAGTGGTCTGTTAATAGTAGTCCATAGATGATGCACAACATATAACTGTTTGGTTCTGTTTTAAGTAAAGTATCCAACATAATATGGACTCACTGTGATGAACATGAAGCAAGGACAATAAGTTGAAGCACTGACGTATATCGCTAACTCAAAATTAATCTAGAATTTTAAGTACTATATTGTGCAAAACTTAGATTTGTTGGCTTGCATACTTTCTGATATATTGAGATTAGGAAAAAAATATAGAAAGAGCATTTATTAACAGTTGGTAGGCCTGGTTGCTCTTAAGAATACGCATAGTCATATATGTAATGGTATGCATAATGCATAGTACATACGAAATTTAGTTGAAATCGAATTAATAGTATGGAAGTTATATGCATATAATGAAATGACCTAATTAGCAGCCGTAGAATCATGTTGGCAACACTGTCATATATGGCCTTCTGGAAATTGAACTGAAGTATTATCTATATGTTTGCCAATTTTGAAATAGCTCTCATGCATACCTTCTGAGATATCCAACATGGAGCTGAAATTTCAATTGCGACTTTTCAGCAGTTGATAGCACTGACGTCATTTTCAAATATGGCCGTGATATATTCAGGGATAGATCTTAAGTGATACTAAATTTGGTTTTGATAGCAGCATCCGTTTAGGAGTTGAAAGGGGGGGGGGGCACACACACACACACACACAGAGACAAACAGACAGGGGTAGACATACACACATTTGTCCGGATTGATCTCATAAGACTACTTTTTCCTCATTTTTACCAAATGTGAAAAGTAGGCTAAAACTAATTTGCTAACCGCATGTGTACAGTATATTCATATACATATTCAGGCATATGCTTGTCCCATATTTTTCGTATCATCTATACTTTTATGTTGTTTGTTCTTTAGGCTACAGAAGATGTCCAGGAGGGTCTCACAGATGATGATTATGACATGTACTACGAGATCTGGCAGAATTTTGATCCTGATGGAACGCAGTATATTCGCTACGATCAGCTATCAGACTTCTTGGATGTACTGGAACCTCCACTACAGATCCACAAGCCCAACAAGTACAAGATTGTTTCAATGGACATTCCTATCTGTAAAGGTGACCTTATGTTTTGTGTGGATATTTTGGATGCTTTGACTAAGGACTTCTTTGCAAGAAAAGGAAATCCAATTGAAGAGACAGCAGAGTTAGGTGAGGTGCAGGCACGACCTGACGAGGTTGGTTATGAACCTGTTTCATCCACGCTATGGCGTCAACGTGAAGAGTATTGTGCCCGTCTCATACAAAATGCTTGGCGTAAACACAAACAGCAAAGGCTAGGGGGTCCTAGTGAGGAATCTGATGATCCGGGTGATGATCTAGCTCCTGACGATCGACGTCAGACTGCTGTGTTAGTGGAAAGTGATGGTTATATCACAAAGAACGGACATCGGGTAGTTATTCATTCACGGTCACCCAGCGTCACATCTCGATCTACTGACGTCTGAGCCAGGCCGCGTCCCCCCCTCCCATTCGCACGCAATGAAGAAAACACATAAAAGAAACTTTGCCCTACCTGCCTTTCTTCCCAAACTGTGAACTTGCTCTGATTCACATTGAAAACACCATGCATATTTTGGTGCATTGGAACTTTTGACATGAATAACATGAAATTAGAAGGTGTATGCAATTTGCAATGTGGATGCAACTCCAGACTGGGAAGGAGGAATCTCTGTCCTTCACAAAACACATTCAGATGAGACCCTGCGGTGAGGTCCCTAAGGAGGACAGGGAACATCCAGCTGCGGGCTACGAGGATGGACTGGGCTCAGCTCATTGACCACCAAGCCTTATGGATCCTTCCCCGCCAAATGGCTCAAATTCACTATACCCACAAGGCTTGGAGTGAGGTCTTCAGGTCAAGTTATTGGAATCCTCTCTCACCTGTATATAGAAAGCAGGAAATAGTTTTGGATTCCAAGTATTCGCCCTAAAGACCTATCAGTTACACGCCCAGACTGAATCTTCCCCCTGGACTTTGTTTCAAGCAATGGGTGGTGATCAAAGTCTCCGTCCTCAGTCGCAGATTCACTGAACATGAATCACCGGTCGTTCATCGTGGCTGGGAGTTGTGTGGTGTTGAGTGGTGTGGCAAATGGTTTCACATCTTTGCTTTATTTTGGTAGAACTTTGTTTCTTGTTTTTTCTGCGTGTGAATCTTTTTTCAACTCTCAACCTCCTTGCCTTAATAAGGTGGGAGTTGGGGCAAATTATAGGAGGGGAGGGACGAGAGCTATTATTGGTGGGTTCCTTAAAATCTGCTGTCTACTTGTCTGCATCAGCTTGTTACAGTTTCGAAAGTGATTGCTATTCAAGGAACGCAAGTTGTGTGCTTTGTTTGCAAGACAATTTTAAATTGATTCGATTCATTCTCCAGTTTGCCAGTGCTACATTATCTCTCTGTTGAAAAGATATAAGCTTTGTACTGGATGAGTGAACTGACTATCATCACATTATTTTTGTATTGATTATGTATATTTTTTCTCGCAAATATCATTGAAACACAAACATAATCTCTGAAGAAAGCTGAAATACTTCTACTAAGAAGAGACATATGCATGTTGCTTGTGTTTTTTTTCAAATGGTTGGAAGAACATAACATGCAGCTGTTGTTATTTTCTTTTTATGCAAGCTCTTGTCGTGATTTTCACTTGTTATTTTTCTACACAATTTTCCTTTTTATGCTGAGAAAAAAGTCTTCTGGGTATAACTTGTAGATATTTCCATTCTAATGTCAGTTAAAACAAACATACATATTATCTACCCAGCTCATTTTTCTCTAACTATCTGCAGGGGAACCAGAAGATCAATGCGAGTTCTAAACTTCAGTCAGATACAATATTCAGCCAAACATTAAAATCAGTAACGTAATTCTTTTTCTTCCTTCACATTTAGGTGGTAATCTACTTCTAAGCTCTACAGCACTCATATTGCCCAGTTTATTTATTGTGGAGTGAGAGCATAAGTTTGCAGTTGCTGCTGTTTGGAACTCGTGACAATCTGTCCCCTTCAGATGATGTGGAGGGATCTGTTACGTACGTTGGAAAACACATTTCTCTTGATAAATACACCATCATTTTAATACAAAGCATTTTCCTTCTAAACAGTTTAGGTATCTCTACAAAAATAAAACAGCATTGATTTGCTGTAGGTGTGTTACATTGTAAAGTAGTAAAGCCTATGCATTGTTTCTTGAGAACGAAAATCCGTGCAGTTCAGCTTTAAATATAGAAATGGCAGAAAGGGAGTCCCTATTTATTGACATAATACAAAAGAAAATATAATAAAATTACTGTTTTAAAAAATATATTTTATGCTGAGGTAGGAGATTTTGACAAACCTGGTATCCACTCACTCTCTTTTAAAAGTAAGGAACATAAGTAATAAACATACTCAGTTCCTAAAGCAATAACCAATGTTAGGATACATCCTAATGAAGTACTCTTAGAATATCAATGTTTATTTGATGTGCCTCGTTTCTGTTTATTAGGGGGCTATCTCTGTTTGATATGAAAGTAAGGTGCTCGAATGTTTGTTTGCAGTTTGAGTCCCAAAACTGCAGCCCACACAGCACCCTTAATCTTCCCCTATTGTGTGTGAGGGATGCAGTTTGCGTGACCAATATTTCAAGCTCTAAACTGAAAGTTTAATAACAGGGAAACATTTCAAATGTATGTTGGGATAGTCATGAGCAATTTTGTATTACTTTTTCATAAATATCACATGGAGTGTTCATATTTTCTTACAAATACAATTAATGTACTATTAAAATTCTTCATTAATATTCAGTAAGTATGAGAAGTTGAGGAATACCAGTTTCATTGACTGCCCAAGCAAGATCAGTTTGTGTCATAAGTTACATTGAAACACATTCAACACAAATCATTTACATTTTCTTGTCCTTTTATGCTTTTCTTGAACAATTCTCTTTTTCCCTTCATTCGAGAAAGGTAAGAGATCCACTTGAAATAGAATCACGGATAATATTTCACTATGGAACATATTTTAGCAGGCACTGATACAACTTGGATATGAGCCACGAACAAAAAAAATGAAAGTTGAAGATTTATAAATGAAATTCTGATTGGTCAGTGAGAAGAGCAGCATTGATGGAGAATGAACAAAATTAATAATATCAAAATTTAAAATTTCTTTAAACAAAGAATTTCAAAATATTACTGTATGAATATCATTCATCAAAATTCTGGGTTTTTAAAACAGAAACTCACTTTTTGATGTGAATGGCTTGAAGTCTGCTGTAGAGCTTTGTAAATTCTTGCAACAAGGCCGCCAAATGTGTGATTTGTCAGCTAGTCCAATTAGTGCAATACAATGTCCAAATGAAATTATTTTTTTTATACAGTATAATGAAAACAACAATCAGACCATAGTGTTAATTATGTAAATACGTGATATATCATTTGAAATGAAATGTTAATATTCATTAACACGAGCTAATGCATCATGCCTGCACACAAACATATTACAAATTATATTTATATAATTAAAGTACTGGTTATGCACAAATTGGTTATCATATGTGGAGAGGAGTGAAAGAAGACATTCATCACCAAAATGCCATTTTGTTAATTTGAAGTGATTGTTTATAACACTGGGCTTTAAAGGGAACAGTTGTTGCTCAAAGTTGTAAACCAACAAAAAAATCCTGTTATGTTCTGCATTTTTTTATTATAAATAATATCCAGTGTTAATAAAAATAATTAAAAATCAAATACATGAAAAGTGCAGTTAGTTGCTATTGACATCTGTGATGCATCTCTTTTACTAAGTTGAACTCTGTTTAAGGAAACATAGTTCTTCTGTTAGGGAACGCTTCTATAGCACAATGTTACACAGTGAATGATAACAAGAATGAATGACCGTATGTGTGTGCGTGTGTGTGAGAGAGAGACAGACAGAGAAACAGAGAGAGACAGAAATGTTAAATACTACTAAGATAATCATAATTAACTAATAATATTGAGTACTAATGTTGTTGAAGCTTCTTGGTATGAGTGCTGCCCTATGACTGGAGGCTTGCTGCAAAGTAGGGTCATTGACTGATCCACAAATACAATTTTTTTAAAAAGAAAATGCGAAAGCCATTCGTACTATGACAAATGTAGATTTCATAGTCTATAATTCGGTGCAAAGCTGGTCTAGATGCCGAAGAAAGAAAAAAAAAACAGTATAAGCTAATTGTTTTTATTAAAAAGAATGGAACAATTGAATAGAACTGCATACAGTCCCATCTTCTATATTTCATACGGCAAGCCAACAAGTTTGGTGCACATACACATTTGCATCGTAGCTCTTAGGAAACAAAATCAACAACTTATTTTGAGCATAACATTATTAGGCACATTTGTTACCAAAGCTTGCAGGGAAATTCCTGTCAATCTCTTCTCCATGACAGGGATTTTTTTAAAGAAAATAATTTAAATAATATATTACCTAAAAGTAAATTAATTTTTTTACAAAACCTAATATCTGACTGCTTTTTTATACAACACTGAGTGGGGGAGTAAATTGTGCCCATATATTTATATTTTAATTTATGTTTGAGCAAGTGAGGTATAATGATGTGTGAATATGCCATGCATTTTATGAATATACTATAAAATCGTTTCCATATTGTGTGTTCATAAAATGTTTTAATGACATGACAAAGAAATGGATGTAAATAAAAAGAATCCAAACAACGACTCTAAAAAAGTCTTCAGCTGTGGGCTATTTATCTCGTCAGTACGTAAGAAAGAAAAGAAAATTATTTTATACAAAATTTGAAAGAAATCATGTATTTATTATTTTGTTTATTTTTTCCAAACATCCCATCAACATATCCAAAACTATTTCATGAAACTTTGCAAGAGCACCAAACTGAAAAAATGCGGCTATTATCCACAACAAAGAGGCTTTCTGATAGGATCCTGATGGGAACTATGCTACGCACTTCATAGCTTCCTCCGGCATCTTGTAGGTTCATAGACAATACACGCTGCTGCTGCATAGTGTTGTCACATACACAAGTACATGTTCATACATACACACACATACATACAGTATACACAGAGAGACAGAAACATAGAAATTGCATTTAAAGTATCATCATGGCAGGGGGGAGGGAGATTTAAGTCCACTCCAAAATTTGCATACTCACAAAGTTAATGCAAAAATAATAAGGGGGGAAAATACTAGCATATGTGTCCAAACTAACATAAACCAAGAAAAAAAAGATAGGTTGGTTTACAAGAAAACAATACAAGAAACTTCTAAGAAGAAAAAAAGTCATGTTGCCATTTCAATTTTTAATTCTCCAGTTTTGCCTTTATGCTTGCACTTTACTTCCTTTGTATCATGTTTTCGATTTCACGGTTTGTACTATAATAATAATCTGTACATAATACATCATCGAATAAATTTTTGATAACTTATCACAGAATATTGCAATACATATTTTAAGTGCCACTTCCTTGTAACATGCAGCTGTTGAAGTCTCCATAAACTAGCCTATTAGGTAGGTAATTTTGGAGAAAAATTTCTTAATGAAGGTAAGTTGGTTCTCTAGAGATTATTTTTAATCTAGAATGTTTTATTCTCATTGTCCATTGTACCTTATACAGTCGGGTTCATATCCAAGATTTTTTAAGCATATATTTTAGTCAGCATATATTTAAGTTAGATTAAAAAAGTAATAAAATGTTGAAAAATCCAGGGCAGTTTCCGGAATATGAGATACTGGAACTCACAAGAAGGAATTAGTTGATTAGTAGGATTCTTTGAAGCAATATTATTTCCATGTACAATGAACGTTCATAAGCTTAAAAGCCATTTCCAAACTTTAAACATTTCATCAATTCTTCCAGGTTTTTATGTCACCTACTGATAAGATGAAATAGCCGTGATTTCAACATACTCCTTCAGCAATTGTGTGACATTATAAGCGGAATAATCTGGGAAAAGCCCTTTTACACTCAACGGAAATGACAGTTTAATTCTGAGTGTGTGGTATCAAATATTTTTTTTAAGTGAAAGAGAAATTCTTATTGATCTCGATAAACTTACTGTTTGAATCAAAACCTTGCATTTGAAGCATTTTTTCATTTATCTGATTATTGAAGAAAGGGAGGATCAAGAAAATTAGCTAACTTCATAAACAGTGATATGCAAAATCTTAAATGTTATTTATGATTTGTTTCCATGAAGGATTTTCACAGTGCTGTTATGGTGCGTTCAGCCAGCAAAACAGTTATCCATGAATCCATGCTGTATGCATTCCAGTACGGTACTTCTGGAAAGATATGTAAATGAATGTTACGTAATATGAAATATAAGTTGCTGTGATTTTGTGTGTAGTTCCTTGCAGCAGGACATCACAGCATTTGTAAAATAGACTGAAGAACAAAGTTATCTGAGGAAAATACAAGTAATTGTAATCAAAGTACTCTTTGGAAATATAAAATAGATTTAACAGATTTGGAAATTAATGACAACTTCAAATGCTACCAAGGGCATAGATACTTACGCACTTACTTACACAGTGATTGGAAGATTTCATATACGAAGCAAAAATATTCACCATATTGGGAAATGTATTGGTTATACGTATTAACTTAAGTTATGTTTTAACTTATGGTAAGACGCCTGTTAATACTTTGAATTATTGATTGTGAGTTTACATAATATCCTTGGTAACATTTTATTTTTTAGGGGCAGATGACTTCGTAGTTTCACCCCTTAAAACAACAATAACTAACTAACTAGCATTTAATTTAAAAGCTTTGTAATAACATTGAATTTACTTATATTTAAGCTGACGATACGAATGATGGGTCAAAAACATATTAAAATACATGAAAAGTTAAAGTACTAACAGGCTTCATACTATAAGTTCAAACATAAGATTTTATATGTTAAATTTGCTTATTGGTATTCAAGACATTCACTGGAACATTTTCTTCGATATAACTAAAGACTTCATAAAACTATTAGTAAAAAGTCGTCTTAAAAATAAAAAATAAACATTTCATGGAAGGATACAGCCTCATCTGGATATGTGCCTGTCTTAATAGATAGATATAGATAGATTTATTTCGTCTGGCAAGATTAGGACCATTGGGCCCTCTCCTCCATCTAACCAGATAATCACTGGGGAGGAAATCTGTCTACCTGTTATTGATACACTGACATGCCAGGCCATCACATTTTGGAAGAAACGGCTCTCACTGGAAATTAATGAGATTTACAGTACCCATGTGGTCATTTCCAACAGGAAGAAAGCTGGGTAGAGCACCGAGAGTAATGGTTATAGTTGACAAACTGAGGTAGAATTCTAGTACTGTATGTAAGTTCCATTGCAGAAATAACAGGTTTGAACCATGCCCTTTAGGATGAGACCAACTCTGAATCAACAATCCCTTTTTTTCATTTCATAATATACATCTAGAATTATCTTGTAAATTTGAATGGAAAATATTGTACACGCTCTAGTAGTAGAAAACTGCGAGTAGCTGTAATACGGAAGACAATCAGATAAGTAGTTAGCCAAAAATTTTAAAGTTTAACCATAGTTTACAACCATATAATCTCTCAAAAGTACAATCTCCGGATAGCTATCACCATTTAGCATTTCACCTAACATATATACTGCATTTAGCATACACTGACAGTTGCAGTACCAATACTGCAACTAAATAATTGTACATATTGTAAATATTTTCACCTGTATTTCAAACATAGATTTTGTAGCCTAAGTGTAATGGATCTGATGATGATCGCTTGACGATCGAAACTGGTCATCCTAGTGTTTTATTAATCTCATGTAATTTATTTCAGGATTAGGGCATAACCCATCTCTTTTGGGTACATTCGTGTTGACCGACTGAAAAGCACTAAACTCTTGTCTAAGGCAATAAGTAGTACAAATACAGGTATAGTCTGTATACGGTATACATAGTCTACGTAGTACAGTCATCGAGTTCTGAGACTTGACGCCTTGAAGATAGACTACCACACGACCCTGTAGGTTGCACTCTCTGCCGCATTACCCGGCTTACACCTACACAGAACCACATCCACCCTCAAAATAGTCGCCGTTGGCCGTTATGCACTTTTGCCAACGTTGGTATAGCTGCTGGAAGCACCGCTGAAAGCAGTTGGCAGGAAGGTCCCGTATGGCTTCTCTTGTGGCCGTCATGACCTCTTCGGACGACCGAAATCTGCGCCCACGTAGGAGTGCTTTCAGGCGAGGAAATAGAAAAAAATCGCATGGTGCGAGATCAGGTGAATATAGAGGGTAGGGCAAAACTGTCACCTGTTGCCTTGCAAGTTCCTCTTGGAGAAGGACAGAGCGATGTGCAGGGGCGTTGTCGTGTAGCAACAGCCGATTCTTTGTTCGCCAAAGTCCAGGTCGCTTACGGCAAATTGCATAGCGTAAACGGCAAAGGATCTCCTTGTAGCGGGTTTTGTTTCTGGTAGGAATTCCATGTGAACGATTCCATTTGAATCAAAAAACAGTTCCAGCATCACCTTGCCTTTTGACCTGTCTTGTCGTGTTCTTTTTTTCTGCCGTGGTGATGATGGCGTTTTCCAGGTGGCTGATTGTCGTTTCAGTTGCGGATCGTAAAGGAAACACCATGTTTCGTCTCCCGCTATTATCCAGTTAAGAAACGTCGGATCATCGTCAGGTCCAACTGACGCATTCAAATCATCGTCATAACAATGACCGTACGTCTGCTGCCAGTGCATGCACTCAACTGTCTCTTGCAGGGACGAGGGACTAACTGACATGGTACCATACCACGGCGCCAACTATGCGCTATAGTGCCCCACAACGCCGTCATGGCGTCAGTCTCAGAACTTAATGACTGTACTGTGCCCGTTTAGACCGGAGTCCGCACGACCACATATGCATTTTACCAAGAATCAGTCAGCACGAGAGTCAAAATATCCCGGGGCGCCAGATGGGTTAAAGCTAATCGCAAAAACGACATCAAATGAAAAAAATGCTTTACTGATTTTTGGCTCAATGCAACAATAAGGATAGAAGGAGATTCGACTGGGCATAACACATCATGTAAAATTATCTCATTTTATTCTGAATTTAAAATTGACTGCAAAATAAAATGCTCAAAGCAGCATCATTCATGTGTGGCGACCCACATTACTATTTACACAATGTACAGAAATTTTCCAACACATTGGACAATTATCCTTGGAGACACAAGTCTGATTATCAGTCCTGTAGACTGTGTTCCAAAATTATATCCATTATTTATGATTAAATCCAGTTCAAATTTAATTGTCTTTACTGGAAATACTGTAGTTCACTGGTTGAATTTTTACATAATATTAACACTCGTAGAATAATTGTTCATAGAATTTTTAACTTTCACTTATTTTTCCAGTTTCAAAAAATATTGGCAAAAAATATTATTATCTCTGAATCAACACAAATTATGTACACATATTAATAACAACATCTGAAAAGTATCTGACCCTTGAGCATAGCATCGAAGAACTGTGCGAAGCACAACAAAATTAATTGTTCTTCTGACATTAAACGTTTCGAGAAGTGACTCGATTATGAACTTCAAGTTCCTAACAAAATATATGATTTCTGAATCATCAACTTGATCAATAAATTGTTGGACCATTCAACTATTCGATTTTCCACTTGGAATCATTATTAAGAAAAATATTTATATTTGTGGCCATTTTAGTAACTTTCACAACTTGCAATTCTTGAACAGAATGCGGAAATAAGAATTGTAGCTTCATAATAAATTCATTTAGTTCATGACACTAGGATTGAAAACATCCTTCAAATTATTCGTGGTTATAGAATTATTTTTAATTGGCAGTGGCCCATTCTATTATTTGTGTAAGAACACAATATTCCAACAACAACGGCAAAGGTCTTCCTCTGAAGAAGAATAAAATACTATCATGACAAATCCGGGTTCTAACAAAATCAAAGTCTTAATGGAATCCGTAAACAAGGTTGAAATAAGAACTGATGGTTTTTAAGAAATAACCTTTGGGTCATTCATACGACGCAATGTGTAGTTCCAATACTCCTTCTTTAACACTGAGTCATCGAACCTGCTATTTGATTGATGCTCAAATAAAAACCTCCTCATTCCTGCGACTTAAACATGCGCACCTGGGAATGGCATTTCAACTACTCCACACACATAAATTTTCTTCCCAAAATTTATACAATAAATCAAGCCTCTGCTTATTATCAACACTGGAAGATTTATAAACTTACAAGTTTATTTTATTTTACAATTCAGTTCAAATAGTGAAGTTACCACACTTATGATACTCTCTATTTCACTTTCGAATGTGTATCTACGTCATGATTTTATATAAATACAAAAATATCCTAATTGATACAAATATCATTTGCTTCCCGTTTCATGCCTCTCCGTGTTATCTGAAAAATATACTTTGCTCATTGCAAATATTAACTGTTCAACCAGAACTGTAATGTTGGTTGAATGCGGGCTTGCGCTAACCACTATCCTTCGGAAAATCACCTGTTCCAAACTAGAAATGATTAAACTACTTCAAAAGCTCTCTCTCAATGAATGTGATTATTAGAAAATATAAGATCCAAGAATTATTTAGAAAAGTTATGAAAATCATTATTATTATTATTAGTGGATTATTATTATTATTTATATTATTGTAAATGTGTTTAATTATTATTTCATTATGTGAGAATCCACATGTTCGATTCTTCGAATATGGATAAAATATCCATTTCTCAACAAAAATAATTATTAACTTTTACAGTTACCTCGGCTGATTACCGTGATTATCAAAAAAATATGAAACATTCAAATAAATGCTCGTTATGCTCGGTCATCGATCCTAAACTGTTCTGAGAGCTGAAAATACTCAGAATAACTCTAATATGTCTTGCGTAAATCATTGCAAGATTTAAATACGAAGAAAAACAAATGTGTTGGTCATCTGCAGAAAATGAGTTTGTTCCAATTAGCTAGGCATAATATAAAAGTCAAATGTGGCTTACATTTCTCGTTGGTCTTGAAGCGTAGTGAACCTGGTCTGTACCAGATTTATCCAGATACATGCCCTATTGGACACGCACGTCTAATCCTTGTATCGGCCGCCATTATATACCCACAATCTGTCTAACACGACATAGTGGAAATATTTCTTGAAGTTTGAAGTAACTGCTGATCCATTTTAATATTGGCTTCAATTAAATCCATAGCAGTTCGCTTAAATGGGGTCAGATCCAAATGATCTATTCTCAAATACGTCAGTTGTAACATAACTCACGGTAATCTTTTCAGTACAAGAAAACATTGACAGTCTAAATCAATCAACGGCTGTTCTGAAGATCGTTCCCTGGGCATGGTTTATCACCATCTATCATGCGCGAAGCAACTTATAGTTTCCCTTTGTCGGCTAATGAACAACACCGTGATAGACTGGCCTTCAATATACTGAAAGATCGGAGTGGTTATCAAGTTACAATTTATGAAACTGACTAATTGGATTAAAATATCCAAGTATTGAATTATTATTACTGGACCGTGACAAAGTACTTTCTAGACAAAGTCTAGCATGTGTCCATATAGAAATAAAGTATTTCACCAGTGTCCGTAGAAAAATAACAATCACCTTAGTGATTCCCTCTGCCGGAAACTTACTATGTTCCACATGTATCGTCGCACTTTTGTGACTGTCACAATTCAAAGATATCTTCTGCGTAGATCCGGCAACCATGTGCCTTGGCTCAACGTAGAAGCAGCACCTTGTCATGCAAGAGCTTGGTTCGAAGTGAGCTGATGATGCTTGGGCCGGTCGGCTTTTATTCAAAACGGTCGGGTCCACGCTGGATCACGCTGAAATCTGGAAATCCTCATATCTCCGGTGTCTCTGGTCCGATTCACTTGAGACTAAGTGCATTCTCTTTCATTTGGCCGTGCCAGTAATCTGATCCAAGTCTCAAGTCTCTACTCCATGGCTAACTATTTAATCAACAAATAGTCTCGACCTCTGCTACTACTCGCTACGTCACTTAACATGCTCTTGGCTGCACAAAGTTTCCATTCCATTCTAGAAGTAATGGAGCGCGATATTCAAATATCTCAACTTTCAAAAGCGGCTGTAGCCTTTCCCTTGATATCTAGGTGTCTGAATCTTGGAATACCCATTCCTAGAGTTGGGCACAGTACCACGTGTAAGTGAATCAATATGGGAATTAGGGCGTAGGAAAATAGCAATTGTGTGTGGTATATAATGCATAGGGAATTTTTAAAGGTTATGGGGTGGAGAACTGTGCCATATTTAAGATTTATTTTTAAGTTTTGTCTCAATAATGGAGTAGTGCCTGAGGATTGGATGAGGTTCTGGGGATACCTATTTACGAAGGTAAAGCCTGATTTCCATTCACGTGGCTCAGCGAGTGGAAGGCAGGAAACGGAATAACCCTGGAATAAGCATAATGCGTAAAGGACCAACCAAACTTCGTCGTTGGCTATCGCACATGTACCATGCGGGAGTGACGGAGATGTTCGAACCCGTGAATCTATCCGCATCGAACATGATGAGCATGGCCATATTGAATACTAAGACTGCATGATATTTACTCTTTGAATCACATTTTGTAGCTAACTGCGTATTTATTATTACTGGAATACTATAATTATAGGCCTGGGAGTTTATCCTTTATTAAATGTAAGATTTTGGAAGGATTAACATTACCATTGCTTAATGGCCATAGGGTGGTTAAGAAGTATGCAGCATGGGTTCAGAGAGGGAGATTTTTTTATGAATCCCAATTAGTTTCTTTTCACCAAGGTATATCTGAGACTTTGTTAACAAGAGACAGGTTGTCTGTATACCCGTGATCTTGCAGAAGTTAACGATATGTGTACGAAAGAAGTGACAGATATACAGTATATTGGAAGGTTCCCAATTAAGGGAAATATATGTGACACTACTACTGTATTTGTGCACTACAGTACGGATTATTGCAAAAACTATCGGCTCGCAACTTACGTGCGAGTAGTCACATCGCACAAGTGTTTCAATATTCTAACAAAGGCAAAATGCAAGGCATTCTTGATATGTTGTGTTGATAAGGAAAAACGTAATCATCTCCTGCAACGGTAAGTACAAACTAGAATTTTTAAAAATACTTAGAAACATTACTTTGTAGGTATAGTAGCTAACAAATTATTAGACAGGTTAAGATTTACGAATATTTCTACAATGTAATTTAATTTAACAATTTGGGATTGACTGAAAATACAGCCAGTTTGGAAAATCGGCCAACTTGGTTAACTTTACTGTCTTAATGAACTGTTGTTTTTCATTTTTGTAAATACACCTTGATCATTTTAATATGTTTAACCGTTTAAAGAATTGATCACTTTGACGTTGAATCACAAGAGAGGAAACCCTCTATGATAAAGGAAAAACAACTGCAATCAAAATATCCATCCATTCTGTCCATATATTAGCCAATTATTTCAGAGCAACAAAATGATATATTTAGGGAAGAAAGTTAGAAAGGAAACGAAAAATATGAAGAGGGGATTTGCTCGTAATTACATTAGTTTCTTTTCGTTTTAACAACATCGCTGAAGAAGGCCATAATATGGCCGAAAGTGGTACATTTCATTAATAAATTAATGTATATTGATGTATTATTGTTGGCTAAGGTGGAATACATTATTTAATTCCCATTGGTATTTTCTAAAATGAAATACAGTACATGTTCAATTAAAAGAAATGATGGACAATCAAGTTCAAATTATAGTAATTCTAAGAATGTTAATAACAGTGCCTTAAACTTATAATTGAAAAAAAAATTCTAAAGGTTTTGCCTTTATTTATGCACATAACACAATTTTTAAAATCGACCGCAGGCTATACTTCTGGAATCATAATATCACTGTTTACAGCTTGTATTCGGAAATGCAGATACATTTTACAAACGACTATATAGGTAGCTTTGAAGCCATTTTACAGTGTTGCCTTGTTGACAGTAATGATATTGTAACTTTTCAGTCGGTCAACATAATATAATCCCAATTCTTGGACTTGCGAAATATAACCAGAAAATAAAATAACATGTGATTAAATATATATGCCTTTTTTTTAGCGTATGGCTTTTAGTGCCGGGAGTGTCCGAGGACATGTTCGGCTCGCCAGTTTTGTAGCTGCTTCGAGACGGACACCCAATGGGTGAGCTACAAGTACCGTTGGGGGGGGGGGGGGGGGAAGTTGGAATGTAAGGGCTAGGAATTGGAAGGTAGCGGCTGTGGCCTATACTTGGGGACCAACCCCGGCATATGCCTGGAATGAAGATGGGAAACCACAGAAGACCATCTTCAAGGTTGCCGGCGGGGGGATTCGAACCTCCGCGCCTCCCGGATGTGAGCGACTGCCAGCAGTCATGCCGTAACCACCTCGGCTAACTCACCCGGTTATATATGCCTATATATGTGTTATGGACTAAGGTAATATCCCGGTAATTGGTATTATATTATGTTGACGAACTGAAAAGTTGTAATATCTAACGACAATATGCAATTCTGATAAGAAGTTTACAATACCTTGTTGGCTGCTTTAAATACACCTTCCTCCCCTCCCCTGCCCCCCTGCCCCCCCCCCCCGCAAGTAAAATCCCACAAATACGCAGTTCATTCAAAATACCTTAATGGATGACTTATTCAAGTGGCCATGAAAGAACAAATTTAGCAGGAGCTACCTCGATAGTAGCTAAAATAATCTCTACTTCTTATAGGGGACCGTACAGCAGCACCTTCTATATCAGGTAGCAGTAGGCGCTCACGAGTGAAAAGAAAAAACGAATGTTCTGAAATAGTGTGTACGCGTGCATTCGCCTACTGAAACATCTCCTTTCAGACGTTCAGCAAAACACGTCCCTTCACGTCCCACCACACCTCTCCATAATTCTATCGACAGAGCTGGAAATCGAGGCGACAAACTAGACCGTACTGGCATATTTTATAGTTCAGGAAAGACCTCCCTTTGAACGGTGGCAGAGGTTGAAATTCTTGCAGTTTATTAGTAAAATTAGGCGTAAGGGGATTGAGATTCATGTAATGGCAAGGGAAGAGGAAATGAGGGCGAGAAAGGAAATTTAATATTGAGATCAGAATTTGATAGTACACCATAAGACTAAATCAGGAACAAAGAACCAGGCAAAGATGATATACAGACTGAGTTGCTATGTTGCATAGGTGATGAAGATATGATCAGGTTATTTCACTTGGTATGCAGAATTTATGAGACAGGTGAGGTACCCACTGTTTTCAAGAAGAATATTGTCATCCCTATACCGAAGAAAGCAGGAGCTGACAGATGTGAAGATTACCGTACATTCAGCTTGATCACTCATGCTTTAAACATTCTGACTAGAATAATTTACAACAGGAAAGACAGACACATAGAAACTGAGTTATGTAAAGACCAATTTAGTTTCAGAAGGAACGTAGGAACAAGGGAAGTCCGTACTACGTAAGTCTTGGAAGGTAGAATAGAGAAAGACAAGGAAGTTCATGGCATTTGCAGACAAAGAAAAGGCTTTTGATAACATTGATTGGAGTAAGTTGCTTGACATTTGAAAAGGATTGGAATAAAGTACAGGGTTATTTGGGTGATCTACAATTTGAACAAAAACATACAGCTGTTATTCGAGCTGGAGGACATGAGAGCATCTCCGGGATATGACACTAAAGACAGCAATGAAATTATTTCAGACAAAGATTGTACCGGTGGCGACGTACGGGCCAGATAATATATGCCCCCATCTAAAATACAAGAACCTAATAGAGATAGAAAATATCAAGAATAACTTTCTTAAGAGAACCCTATGCCTCTCAAGATTCACACCAACCCAGCTTACGCACGCACTGGCAAGAAAATTGCCGCTTATTGAAGACATGAGACTCAAACTGCTTCTAGCATCAACTCCCAGCTATGAAAGATTAATACAATACTTAAAGACGAAACAGAATGATATTTGGAGCGACTTCTGCAGCAGGGATGCGATGATATACAGAAACTGGATGCTAAGTCTATGTGAACAACGACACGTCGTGACCAGCTTTTCGAGTCATGGATTCCACTTACAAGTATTCATTTTTTTTATTTTTTTATTTTTTTAGCGTATGGCTTTCAGTGCCGGGAGTGTCCGAGGACATGTTTGGCTCGCCAGTTTTGTAGCTGCTTCGAGACGGACACCCAATGGGTGAGCTACAAGTATCGTTGGGGAGGAAAGTGGGAATGAAAGTTCGAGGAGTTGGATGGTAGCGGCTGTGGCCTATAGTTAGGGACCAACCCCGGCATTTGCCTGGAAGGAAGATGGGAAACCACAGAAGACCATCTTCAAGGTTGCCGGCGGGGGGATTCGAACCTCCTCGCCTCCCGGATGTGAGCGACTGCCAGCAGTCATGCCGTAACGACCTCGTCTAACTCACCCGGTACAAGTATTCATGAGTAGGACATACCACCAACCGGCTCCCGAATGCATGTGCTCGTGGTGCGGAAAGAAGTGTGACAGATTCCACGCAATGTGGTGTGAACAGAGACAGTTATCTCTTACTTAGTTGAGTGTCATTAACCTTACTGGAAAATGCATAATTGACGTATTAAGTTCAATAACTAATTAAATTCGTTTGTGCACCTGTCAATACCAATATGTTTACTTATTTATAGTAGAAACATGTTTTAGCCCTAATTAACAAGCTGAAGAAGTTCCCACTGAAGGGCCGAAAACATGTTTCTACTATAATGAAGTCAACATTTTGGTATTGACAGGTGTACAAACGATTTTAATTACTATGGTTTATTAATTAATAAATCAAAGCTTTAATTTCATTATACACGGTAATCATGATCGCTTTTTATTGCCCAAGTTGAATTCTTGTGAAGGATACCTTTCTCCAAATTTGTAGTAAGGTTTCATGCTATAATCTGAAATTTCCATGAAGCATTTTATCTCTCAGGACTTGGTGACCCAATTTACCTGATGAAGGTACATGTCACTGCATAGAGCAAATTAGACTAAAAGTCTGCTGTGTTAGCATGATGCTTGTCCGTGTTAATGGAATTACCGCAGCAGACGGCTGACTCTAAAGGGCACATTATGACGAGCTTTGCGTTTATTTTACTCAACTGGTACTGTGAATTATTATAAAAAGTGGCATATTTAAGTATTTACTAACCATAGGTAGCTCTTTATATTTATTTAATACACTGTTTTATTCCTTAATGGGACTCAGATAACCCTATACTGCCGATGTTAAAACATGAAAACTGAAGCCATATTAAATCAGCAGCTAATGAAAACATTAAAATCAAATTTTTATATGTGTTAGTATGTATCTAATAATCTATTCACCATAGTAAAATCGTTGATATACAGCTTATCGTTGCATAACTATAATGTTTTCCAATAAGTCAGCTTAATTTGGAGGGAAAATGTTTTACACTTAAGGGATGTTATAAGTGATGTTTTGCGCTTGGCTCAATAATTTTACTAGCAAATAATACTGGCAGCATAACAAACGAATGGTGAACCTTTCATATCTCTTCCTCAATTAGTTCCAGGTGAACTAGGTCCAATGAGCAGAAAAATTAAAATTCACAGAAATTTAACCAGTGGAAATTACGGTAAAGAGCCTGACCTAGCCAGAACTATGCTATTTACTATCATATCAAACACATTTACACTTTATTTATGCTTCTGATGGTGCATTGGTGTTTTACCAACATCTGAAATGGAGTTTCCTCCACAAAATGGAAAATAATACTTACCCTAGTTTTTGCAACAAATATATTCAAAGCAGTTTATAATGTCTTACAATTACAATAGACTGATATAGAATACACCATTTTGTCCAGAGATCATCACAGATTTTTTTTAAAACAAAGAATACAGATAATATTTTGACTCCCCCCCAAGGGCTGACTTCCCTCGGTTCAAACCGATTCATGTCCTGGGTCAAGGTTAGTCAGCGTATCAGTTCACTGAACTACCATGATCAGATGGTGTGGTTATATTGAAATTTTAAATACCCAATTTTTCTTACATTTTAAGTAGCAACATACTGTACCGGAGACCAACGCCCACATGCGTGAACCTCGAAATAGGTTGAGCACGAGACTCGGAAACCACTCGGGGAAAACTGGATGGAAATATGGTGCCAAACCGAATTCAAGTTCCACGCGTGAATGGGAAAGGAAGAACACAAAATTCAAAAACAAACACTCCACTTTTATTTAATAAAAAATACCACACAAAAATAATGACACTCCTGCCTAAATCACAGGTTTGTAATAATAAATTATTTTACTCTGAGATTATTAACCAAAATAAATTGGTGAACTTTCACTTTAATAAATGTGTCTTATTAATAAAGTAAGTGTTCAATCGTGACCATACACTATATGACAATTCTACGATTTATTACTCACACGGGTCATTTATTCAAACACTTGCACTTGTTTTCAACCATTAACAAATTATTAATCATTGCACACAAATTGTCATAATAAACCTGCTTGAAATTCCAAAATCGAGTATTAATGCAAGTTGAAACTCGACAATAACCTTCTAATTTGCATTTTAGATATTTTACTAATAGATTGCTCAACCTCAATTCACACTTCCATCATAACATGTCTGTACTGGAAAATATTCAAATTTAGAATACTCATTCTCAGCATTAAAAAGACCACCTTATGAACAGCTCGATTTCATTGTGTCGTGACATAACTAACTTCAAATAGGCTATTACCCTTCTAAAAATAATCATTATTACTCATAAATTTCACGCAGCTCCATGTAACCAAATAGCAATATCAATTTCCCATTACATAATTTTCAAGCCACTGTGCTTGAACCCTACTATTCTCAACATAAAGGTGCCATGTCCTCGACATGCCGGTTCAAATGAGGATTTATCCGCCTCCAATGAATGCAAACATTTAACTTCATTACTCATGTCACAACTCATCCAAAAATAACATCAAAATAGACTCAAAAACTAGGCATATGAATTTTTGCTCTGCCACAGAATGAGAATTTAAATATTCCAGAATATGAAAAATCTTCTGTCGGTCAGCTTATTGGTCACAGATCTCACCAATGATTTACATAGAATAATGTCAAGCTACTGTATTATTATTATATCTCATCATATTCCATATCTCTGATAATATTTATAACAATTTGCTATATGTCATGAGAGATTACAAGCATTATTACTATTATTTTCACTTAACCCCGTTTGAAAATATTCTGATACAGACGCATCAATTGAGAAAAGAAATAACATGAAGACTCCAGTTTGAATTCTACTACTCAAATTTAAATCTGGAATAGATACCAAAAATATACTGACACAAAACTATATTGAATTACGAGGCGTATTTGAATGTCAAATAAAGCATGTCGCAAAACCTCACTAAATAAGACTTGGAATATCTGAATAATATTTGACACTTGGGCTAGGCCTGGATAAATACTTGAATAATAATTGGACTAAGCTCAGCTAAATTAATAGAACTAAACTTGGGTACGCATGACTACGCTAGACAAACTACAAAGCCATGAGACGGTCTTACTTTAGATTCCGCAGAACATCATTCAGGCCTTCAGCTCGGCTACGGTTGGTGTGGTCCGGTTCCTCCATTTGTTGGTTCGTGCACCCCATAGCACATGTGAGTGCTTCAATCCCTGGCTGGAATCGGCAAAGGTTTCGGACAGCTTTCCATTCGATTGCCCATCATGGATGTTCATGTTCCCCTTAATCACCCGGAATGGACATCTGCTTCTTTCTTCTGTCTTAATTCTTCATTCTCGCCTAACCCATCTTCGATTTTTAGTGCATGTTCATGTTTATTTCAGCTTGTACCGAATGGATAAAAGAAAGTCTGGTGAAACTATTCGTCAAAGAATCACAATGTTCTGCACACATGTCGGAATTTTCACTGTGCTAGCGTGCTCGAATGTTCTGGTGCCCCAATGTCCACAATTTCACTAGCTTGGTTGACTGATATGAAAATGGCACGACGCATAAGCTGTAATTTCAATTGTGACTTCGTCACTTAGAATAACCTATATCACTGTTCACTACTTGATTCGTTTCCTGCACTGTTAAGTTGATGGCTTTTATCATGCACGCACTCCAATGAATGTTCTAGTGCCTTCCACATCCTGCATTATCACTACGGCTCTTATCACCCTCCACTGTTCATGAATTATTGCTTCGGTCCTCAACACAGTCCTGGTGCACTCAAACTTTTTCCACAATAGATCACGAATTCTGAAGCAAAGCACAAACTTTAAATTGAAAAGATCAAGTAATATAGCAGTTTCACTCAGTCCTGCATAATGGCACAAGGCAGATTTCTGCAATAGTTCAAGCGATCGTGCTGGTAGCGTGGCTGCGTGGCCTAACTTCCCGGGGCTCACGTAACACTTAGCACTCCATGCAAGAACAACCTTCCATCGTAAACCGCTAGCGAAGAGATGGCTCACGCAAAAATAACTTCCGCAAAGATAGCTGCTGGCTTGTCTGAGCGAGGGACCTTAATACTGCTTGGAGGCGTGGCGTAAGGTCAGGATGACGTAATGCTCCAAAGCTTCATTTATTCATCTACTATATGAAGCTCAAATACCACTCACTCACTCACTGACTGACTGACTGATTCATTCATCACGAAATCTCAGAAACCACCGAACGGATTGGAATGAAATTTGGTATACAGCTTCCTCAAGGGCCGCAAATGCCCACTAAGAAAGGATTTTTGGATATTCAGGTTCTAAAGAGGTGTTAAGGGGGTAGACCTGCATTTCATTGAATAGCAATAACTCCCGATTGGTTTCATTGGGGGATGTGATACTCGGCATATAAACTCATCAATAAAAATAAGAAGACACGTGTCTGAGGGTATTTCGATGTGGAGTATATTATGAGGTGAAAGGGGGGAAAAGTGGGGGTTGAAGGATTCCTAACGGAGCGTGTATCTCTTAAACGACATAGGCCAGGAGTTTGGAACTCAGCCGAAAAAAATCAGCATAAAAAATAACTTAACAGGTGTTTGATCGTTTTTTCATAAATCCAATTTAAGGGGCCCATGGGGTGGGGTGAAATTATGGGGGGGGGGGGACGTAATATGTCTGAGTGTAAAATTATACACGGCCTGTGTTGTAGACAATAACACATTACATCTTTTTTGTCTCTTGCTATTTCATCATACGACGAATACTTACGGAGTTATTAATGATTTTGTACTTTTTGGCCGGAATTTTCTAAGTCCCAGGAATTAGATAAAAATTGATTCGAATGAAATTTCAAAAAATAGCTTTTTTAGCCTATTTTCAATTTTGAAAAAATAGGCTTATGAGATCACCTCTTGTCCGTGTGTGTGTGCGTGTGTGTGTGATTCGTGTGTGTGTCCCCCCCCCCCTAATAAAATCTAAACGGCTGGAGAGATATCAATGAAACTCTGTAAGTTCATAGCTCTATTTCGGGCGACCCTGACCGTGCCCTTCAAATTTTGTTACGCCTCACCAATCCAACATGGCGGCTGTGCGAAATATTTCACCAGCATTCAATATCTCCGAAATTATTACAGATATCACCCTAGAATTTTGTATGGTGATAAAGGGAACTACTAGAAATTCACTTATGTGACCTTTGAAAATCTGGTAACTACAAAACCAACATGGCGGCCAAGCGAATTTGCGACTTTTCAATGGACGTTTCTCGCGATTTAACCAACCAAACGCAATGACACTTGGCACAGTAAATTTTTATATACATTGTAATGCACCGACATCTAACTTCGTTCAATTGTTTACATAACCTCAAAATGGCGGCTGTGCGAAATATTTCACAGGCATTCAATATCTCCGAAACTATTTATGATATCAACCTGAAATTTTGTACGGTGATAAAGAGCACTTCTACAAGTTTATTTATGTAACTTTCAAAAACCTGTAAACTACGAAACGAACACGGCGGCCAAGCGAAGTTGACACATTCTAATACATTTTCCTCGTGATTTAATCATATGAGCGCATTGAAATGTGGTACAGTAAATAATTATATATATTGTCTTTCACTGGCATCTAATTTAGTTCAATTGTTTACATAAACTGAAGATGGTGGCTGTGCGAAATTTTAAAATTAAGTTTTTATTCTTGTGTCGTATTCATGCGATCGAAGTGAAAGTTTGAATAATGAAGCTACGCAATAATTTTCCTTTAATGGTACATAACTCTATGGCCTATACATATAACAATCCAAAATGGCGAGCATCCGAAATATTTTGAGGGATCTCAATATCTATGAATCTTTTACAGCAATCAAACTGAATTATTTTATGTTCGTAGAGGCTATGAACATAAGTTCACCTATAGGACTTTCAGTAACCTGGTGAGCATAAATCCAATATGGCGGTGACGCGAAATATAAATATTTAAATGGATGTTTCTCGCGATTTCACTATCCGAGTGCAGTGAAACTTTGCACGTTAAATGCTTATACAAATGTTAATCCACTGGTATCTAATTTATTTCAATTGTTTTCATAACCACAAGATGGCAGCCGTGCGAAATTTTAAAATCTAGTATTTATTTATTGTGTCCTAATCATGCGATTGAAGTTTGAATACCACACGTACACAATAATCTTCATGTAATAGTACATCAATAAAAATCCAAACTGGCGACCATCTGAAATATTTAGACGGTTCTCAATATCTACGAGTCTGTCACACCAATCAAACTGAAATTTTGTATGTTGATAGTGGCAATTAACATGAGTAGGATATATGAAAATAGGCTGTATAGTTCTTCACGGAACTACTTGTTTAATACTTTTATTATATTTTCACGTCTTTTAGGGTCCGAAACCAACATGATATTTTGATGTTTTTTTTTTCGTCCCATGCATTTTTGGTTTCAGGTGACAGAATTATTTTCCATTAGGACCCATGCTTATCTTTATATATATAATTCTTCGACACGTGTGTATGTGACTGAACTCCTCCTAAACGCTTGGGCCAATTTTGATGAAATTTTGTATGAATGTTAGGGTGGGCCCATGTATGGTTTAGATTCACAATTTGACCAGATAGGTGGAATTTTAGAATTTTAGAACCACAATTTACACACAAATTTAGAACCACAATATACAGTCATAAACAGTCGTCATGGAAACCGCCAGCCTTAGTGAAAAGTGATCCTTTTGGACTGTGTGTTTCTGCACGTAGAGCCACCTGGTCGCAACCTGTGCAACTACCGCCATAACATACAATCCGCCCATGGCGGAAAGTTGTGTTTTATACCAAAGGTAGCAGTGATGTCGAATTCCGTTTGTCTCTGCACGTTAGAGCGTTTCAAAGTTCCGTATGCGTTCATATACCATTCATCCGATTGCGATGAAACTTGGGTGAGATGTTGTGTACACTCCAGGGAAGGCTTCTGGCTTAGCAAATTCATTTTACTATCGGTAGCGCACGAGTAGATTCAACAAATGAGCGACGACGCGCGAAATGTTTCAACAAAATCCCGTATAAGTTTATATACCATTCATCGATTGCGGTGAAACTTTGAAGAGTTGTTGTGTACACATACGTGAAGGTTTCTAACTTAGTAAATCCATTTCACAGGAGGTTAAGCACGAGTAGATTAAACAAATGAGCGCCGACGCACGAAGCGTTTCAACAAAGTCGCGTGTGCGTTCAAATACCATTCGTCCGATAGCGATGACACTTGAGTGATATGTTGTGTGCACTCCAGGGAAGGCTTCTGGCTTAGTAAATTAATTTTACAATAGGTAGCGCACGACTAGATTCAAAAAATGAGTGACGACGCGCAAAGCGTTTCAACAAATTCCCGTATAAGTTTATATACCATTCATCGATTGAGATGAAAATTTGTTGAGTTGTAGTGTACACTTACGTGAAGGTTTCTAACTTAGTAAATCCATTTCACAGGTGGTTGCGCATGAGTAGATTCAACAAATGAGCGGCGACGTGCGAAGCGTTTCAAGAAGGTCCCGTATGCGTTCAAATACCATTCGTCCGATAGCGATGAAACTTGGGTGAGATGTTGTGTACCCTCCAGGGGAGGCTTCTGGATTAGTAAATCCATTTTACAATAGGTAGCGCACGAGTAGATTCTACAAATGAGTGACGATGTGCGAACGTTTAAACTAAGTCCCGTATGCGTTCATATACGATTCATCTGATTGCAATGAAACTTGGGTGAGATGGAGTGTAAACTTACCTGAGGGTTTCTAACTTAGTAAATCCATTTCACAGGAGGTTGCGCACGAGTAGATTCTACAAATGAGCGACGACGCGCGAAGCGTTTCAATAAGGTCCCGTATGCGTTCAAATACCATTCGTCCGATTACGATGAAACTTGGGTGAGATGTTGTGTACACCCTACGGAAGGTTTCTGGCTTAATAAATCCATTTTACAATTGGTAGCGCACGAGTAGATTCAACAAATGAGTAACGGCACCCGAATCATTTCAACAAAGTACCATACGCGCCCATATACCATTTATCCGATTGCGATGAAACTTTGGTGAATTATTGTGTACACTTCAGTAAAGGTTTCTGGCTCAATAAATTCATTTTATAATAGGTAGCGCACGAGTAGATTCAACAAATGTGCGATGGCACGCGAATCGTTTCAACATAGTCCTGTATGCGTTCATATTCCATTTATCCGATTACGATGAAACGTTGGTGAATTGTTGTGTACACTCCAGGAAAGGTTTCTGGATTAGTAAATCCAGTTTTTAATATGTAGCGCACGAGTAGATTCAACAAATGAGCGACGGCGCGTGAATCGTTTCCACAATGTCGCGTATGCGGTCATATATCATTCATCCGATTGCGATGAAACCTTGGTGAATGATTGAGTACACTCCAGAGAAGGTTTTAGGCTTAGTAAATCTATTTTACAATAGGTAGCGCATGAGTAGATTCAAGAAATGAGTGACGGCACGCGAATCGTAAAAAAAAAAATCCCGTGTACGTTCATATGTCATTCATCCGATTCCGATGAAACTTTGATGAGTTGTTGTGTATACTTACGTGAAGCTTTCTAACTTAGTAAATCAATTTCACAGTTGGTAGAGCACGAGTAGATTCAACAAATGAGTGACAGCGCACGAATCATTTAAACAAAATCCCGTATGCGTTTTATGGCATTTATCCAATTGCGATGAAACGTTGGAGAGTTGTTGTGCACGCTCCCATGAATGTTTCTAGATTATTTAATTCATTTCACGATAGTTTAGAGGCAGTTAACAGAAATTGAAAAAAATATTGTGTATCCAAAAGCACTTCAAGAAACAAAGTTACAACACTTTCTTTGATTGGCAGGACAACGTCTGCCGGGTCAGCTAGTCTACTATATAAAGCTCAAATACCACTCACTCACTGACTGACTGACTGACTGATTCATTCATCACGAAATCTCAGAAAACACCGAACGGATTGGAATGAAATTTGGTATGCAGCTTCCTCAAGGGCCGCAAATTCCCACTAAGAAAGGATTTTTGGATATTCAGGATATAAAGGGGTGTTAAGGAGGTAGAGCTGCATTTCATTGACTAGCAATATCTCCCGATTGGTTTCATTGGGGGATGTGATACTCGGCATATAAACTCATCATTAAAAATAAGAAGACACGTGTCTGAGGGTTTTTCGATGTGGTGTATATTATGAGGTGAAAGGGGTGAAAAGTGGGGGTTGAAGGATTCCTAACGGAGCGTGTATCCCTTAAACGACATAGGCCAGGAGTTTGGAACTCAGCGGGAAAAAATCAGCATACAAAATAAGTAAATAGGTGTTTGACCGTTTTTTCATAAATCCAATTTAAGGGGCCCATGGGGAGGGGTGAAATTATGGGGGGGGGGTGTAATATGTCTGAGTGTAAAATTATACATGGCCTATGTTGTAGACAATAACACATTACATCTTTTATGTCTCTTGCTATTTCATCATACGACGAATACTTACGGAGTTATTAATGATTTTGTACTTTTTGGCCGGAATTTTCAAAGTCCCAGGAATGACATAAAAATTGATTCGAATGAAATTTCAAAAAAGAGTTTTTTTAATACTTTTATTATATTTTTCACGTCTTTTAGGGTCCGAAACCAACATGAAATTTTGATGTTTTTTTCGTCCCATGCATTTTTGGTTTCAGGTGATAGAATTATTTTACACAAGGACCCATGCTTATCTATCTATTTAACTAATGTTATAACAGGATTACAAATGTTATTGAGGGCGAAGCCGCGGGTAACAGCTAGTTACTATATATTTGTCAAATACCACTCACTCACTCATTCATTCATCACGAAATCTCAGAAACCACCGAACGGATTGGATTGAAATTTGGTATGCAACTTCCTCGAGGGCCGTAGGTGCTCGCTAAGGAAGGTTTTCAAAAAATTCACTCGGGATCATGGTCAAACAGCGAAACCCGCGATTATTTGAAGCAATGCGGGCTGCAGCACGTCGCCCTACCAGTCTTTGCAGGCAGTGAGCTTACTGTCATAACGTTCACGTCATTGTTGTCAGCACTCCCGACCTTTACCCACTCTCTATGTTCAAACAGTACTTCTATGTAATTTCTGTTTGTACTTTATACTTTCACCATCACTTTATAATCATCATATTGCATTATATATTAGCCTTTAGTTGCAGTAACTGTAGAGTTCCTTTGTTTGTTGGATTAGGTTTGGCGTTTTTCATCATTTCTTGGTAGTACATAGTTAGAGAGCAGAGTACAGGCAGCTGAGATGAGATTCCTGAGTAGTATGGTCCAGAAAACGAGGAGTGACAGAGTGAGAAATGAAGATATGCGAAAAGAACTGGGAGTACAGAAGCTAAATTACAAACTGGAGCAAAACAGATTGAGATGGTTTGGACATGTCAAACGGATGAATGAAGTAAGGCTACCAAGACCAGCACTGGAACGACGGATGACAGGGAAGAGAGGACGAGGAAGACCAAGAATGCGTTTGGATGGACTCGGTGGAGAATAGCATTAGAAAACGGAACCTGGATTGGAACACCGTGTCGGAAGAGGAATGGTGGAACGACAGAACACAGTGGAGGGGAACCATATTTGCCCCCACCCAGTGTTAGCTGGAAAAGGGAAATAAAGAAGAAGAAGACATAGTTATAATGAAAATTAGACTTTGGTAAAAGAAAATTACCTCTACCAACGTTAATTTTGTTAAGTTAGGCTAGGTCTATTCCATTTATCAGGTTTTTTAAAGTAGAGATTTGTTTTATTACGTTAGGAGAACATCCCTCAACGTCACAACAGCACTCAAGCACCTTTGGAGAAGACCGTATCTGCCGCTAACTTTTACAGCTTCAGAATATCTGAACTTGAGGGTGATAATTCTTATCTTTAGTTATTTCGCAATCTTCTCAATCAGTTTCAGGTTGATATGTATGCAAAGATTGAGACAGAGAGACTACTTTGGATTCGCATCAATCAGAAAAAGTTGAGAAATGAGGAATATGTGCACCTGAAGGACGCAATGAGTAAAGCTGTCAGCCGTTCATCAGGTATTGGTAAAATGGTCGTCTTGCCGTCGACTTTCACTGGAGGCCCGCGTTATATGCATGAACGCATGCGCCATTTCAGACGTCCTGATTTTTTTATAACATTCACCTGCAATCCAAAATGGTCAGAAGTAGTCGAACACCTGAAACAAGGTCAACAACCTCAAGATAGGCATGGTTTGGTAGCGCGGGTATTCCATTTGAAAGTCAGGCACATGATAAGACTTCTTAATAAGGGTTGTATCTTTGGTCCTTCGAGGTGTTACATGTATTCCATTGAATGGCAAAAGCGAGGATTACCTCACGTTCAAATATTTCTGTGGCTGGAAGAAAAGCTAAGGCCTGAAGACATCGACAAGGTGATCAGTGCTGAGATTCCTGACCCAAATCTTGACCCTGCTCTCCATGAGATTGTCAAGGCAACCCTTATCCACGGTCCATGTGGAGTTCTCGACAGGAGTTCGTCTTGCATGGTGGAAGGAGTATGCAACAAGAAGTACCCCAGACCACTCATCAAGGAAACCCAAACCGGGGAAGATGGGTATCCCAAATATCGCAGGCTGCTCACTTCAGAGGATGGGGTTTCTAATATTAAAAAGGGAGTGGAAATTGACAATAGCTGGGTGGTACCCTATAACCCCGTCCTATCTCGCACCTTCTCAGCTCATATCAATGTTGAGTATTATTATTGAAAATACAGAGCACAAATTGTGCATAGGGTTAATAAATGTGAATATACATTAATGTTTTCACTTTCCACCTTCACAAAATTTCACAATGGAAGGACCCCGGTTCTTACATGTGATTACGTGGTACCGACTACATTGTTTACCACATAATTTACAAGTACAGGATACGTCTATGTCATGAAAGTACTCGGTGACGCACAGTTTATGGTGGTACCCATGTACCGCCATCGAGTTAACGAAGTGTCGTAGGTCTTGATTGGTGTCAGTCCATACCCTATTCGTCATGGCTTCCGTTATGTAAAATTCAGGCCAGATTTCATCTCTCTTCTTCACTCTCTCTTGCATTAGTATTTTCCAGGCGTCCGTAGATGGTAGTCCTCTCTTCGTCCGTAGGTCCTCAATGAAAAAGTTCTCCTTGGCAAGTTCGTACACTAGTCTAGATTTTGCATATTTTGATAATCCCAGGGTTGCTTTAAGGAAGCGCGACTTCACTGCCTCGAGCGTCCTCAAGTCCGCCAGGGTCAGTTTCTCCCAGATGATTTCTATCCCGTATGTGGCGATGGGCGCTATTTTCGCGTCAAATAATCTCATAGCAGTTCCCAAAGAGAGCTTCGTGAGTGCTTTAATGTCATATATGGCTTTAGTTGCTGCCGTTGCACGAGACTTGATGTGGACTCGGTAGGCTCTAGCTGTTGTTTGCATTGTCAATCCTAAGTATGTGAATGTATTTACTGTCTTGAGTGGATTCAATCCTAGGTATATTCTGTCTCCCGAGGCCTCTCTGCCACCTTTCCGAAACGTCATTTTTACTGTCTTCTCTGTGTTAATTTCCATCTTGTTATCCTTTGCCCAACTGTCGAGATTTGTTATGGCTTTTTGCACTTCATGTACAGAACTTGAACCAATGACCATATCGTCAGCGTAGAGGTATATCTTAACATTTTCCGCTCCTAGCTTAGTTGCCGTCACCACATCGTATGTTGCAATGTTGAACAGTAGGGGGCTGAGTGGGTCTCCTTGCAATACACCGTTGGTTTGTGTTATCAAATTCGAAGTTGCGACACGGTCAACCAATTTGTATGTAATTTGTGGTCAGAATGTTGCTTATCAGTGTCGTGAGCTTGTTGTTTTCGCCCATTATGGCTACCAGTTTCGCAATTATTAGCGACCTGCTTAACGAGTCAAAGGCTTTCGCGTAATCGACAAACACTACGTGAAATTTGCCACTAGGATGTCTTAGGGTTTCTTCAATGTCGTTGAGTAGGTTGCTAATGGCGTGGAGAGTGCTTCGCCCTTTACGGAATCCAAACTGTTCATCTGGGAGTTTATGGTCCACTGCTTCTGTGATCCTTTTAGCGAGGAGTTTTGTCAGTATCTTCATCATGTTCTTTTCGATAGCGATCCCTCTGTAGGAGTTTGGATCTGATTGATCGCCTTTACCCTTGAACAGCACTTTAATAGTTGAGATTATCCATGCTGTGGGGATGCTACATTCATGTAGACAGAGGTTCATTAATTCTGAGATTGCCGGAAGCAACATCTCTGTTGAGTCTTTCACGTGTTCGTTACAAATCCCGTCAGGTCCTATGGCCTTATTGTTTTTGAGTGACATGATAGCTTCTTCTACCTCCTCCGATGTGAACGGGTTGGTTTCATTTTGGTATGTTCCCATTTTAGTTGGTTCAAGATTGCTGACATCTCCGTCTACATTTAATATGTTCTGGAAGTGTTTTTCCCATTCAGCCATTTCTATTTTTCCAAAGCCATGTGTTTTTCTATGGTTCAATGCTACAAATGGGTCATTGATGGCTTCCTCTACTATTCTTATCGCCTCTTTTTCCAAATGCTCCTTACGTTTTACCGATAGTAGTCTTTTGTAATCCTTCTTGATGATGCTGTATTGTAGTAATGCCTCCTGGTCCATAGTAAATTTTGCGACATGCATGGCCTCGATGACTCTTTTTCTCCTCAGATAGCATTCTTTGTCGAACCATATTCGCGATCTTCTTTCCGGCTTATACACAAGTGCTGATTTGATAGTTTTTTCCAGGGATAGCGCGGCTGCGTCTATGTCTTTTCTCTTTATGTGTTTATCAAAACACTCTGTAAAGTCAATAAAATACTTTTGCAAGTATGTTAACAAAGGTTCCGACCAAGCTACTTTTAGCATCGGAGAGTTTGACGAAGTTGCGAGATAAGAATCAGGACGTTACATCAGCAGCGGCTTGGCGCATATTCTGCTTCCTCATACATGAACGCTATCCTTCGGTCATGCAACTTGCCGTCCACCTCGAGAACGGCCGGTGGGTTTACTTTAATGAAGACGACGTTCGTGACCAGTTTAACAGCCCTCCAAACACAACACTTCTTGCTTTCTTCGAACTATGCCGATTCGATAAATTTGGTTCAACACTTTCATATTGTGAAGTTCCATCCTATTTCGTTTGGAAAGGTAATACGTTCTGTAGAAGGAAACAAGGAAAGCCAGTCCCAGACCATCCTGGTGTGAAAAAAGATCAAACCCTTGGCAGAGTTTACACCGTTCACCCTGGTAATGCCGAGTGCTACTACCTCCTCCTCCTTTACATAAAATCCCTGGCCCTCAGTCTTTTACTGACCTCAAAACCGTGGCAGGGGTGGTTCAACCAACATTTCAAGCGGCGTGTAAAGCACTTGGCTTGCTAGAGGATGATGCGCACTGGGACCGCACACTAGAGGAAGCGTCCTCCACCGACTCTCCCCACAAGATACGCGAGCTGTTTGCCATCTTACTGGTGTTTTGACAAGTGAGTGATCCCATCATGCTCTGGAAAAAACACAAAAACAGCCTCGCGGAAGATGTGGTGAGAGAGGTTCTGAGGCAGTGTGCTGATGTCAACCTGGTCATGGGTGTTATCTACAACAGGTGTCTGGTGCTACTTGAGGATTTAGTACTAAAATGTCTGGTCAACAACTGGAACGCTTTGGACTTCCGTCGCCTTCTCGAGAACAAGACTCCGTCGTTGTTCACCGAGAATATGTCAGTGAACTATCTTACGACACAATTAAGTTGTCCAAAGTGGTTGCTGATAATGTTCCAAAATTGAACAACGAGCAGAGATTGGCCTATGACGAAATAGTTCGAAGTGTTGTTTCAGAATGTGGTCAGCTCTTTTTTCCGGATGCACCAGGCGGAACTGACAAAACCTTCCTGATTAATCTCCTGCTCAGTACATTTAGAAGTCGACAGAACATAGCCATCGCAGTCGCCTCCTCGGGTATTGCAGCAACCCTACTGGATGGTGGACGAACAGCGCATTCTGCTTTCAAGCTCCCTCTTAACCTCAGTCACGCTGCATCTGCCCTTTGTAACATCTCTGCAGTTTCCTTTGAAAATCTGCTACGCCACGACAATTAACAAGGCTCAGGGCCAGAGTTTAAAAGTAGCTGGCGTGGATCTGAGAAGTGACTGTTTCACACATGGTCAACTGTACGTGGCATGCTCCAGAGTAAGTTCTTCTGGTGGCTTAGTCATTCTGCAGCCTGAGAGAAAGACCAGAAATGTAGTTTACCGAGAAGTGCTTAGGCGTTAAAAACACTCTCGATAGACATGGCAGTAGGCTAGGGGACCTGCCTTAAATCAAAGCTCCCCGTCGTATATTGCACCCGATTTCCAATTTCAACGCTCCATGTTGCCGTCATTATCTTCCACTACAGGAAAAAATTATATAACTAATGTTATAACGGGATTCCAAATGTTATTGCGGGCGAAGCCGCGGATAACAGCTAGTATCTTATAAACGCGTGACTATAGAAATAAGATTCCTTTTGTAGTTTCTTCAGAAAATCCAGGCCTATTTTTAAAGAGCAGTCACCTCCTCTGTTAGACAACGGGATAAGCTTTAACCAGATATTCTGGCAAATTCGATGGCTCGCCATTTGCTACACGCTAGCGCTCAGCGGCGGACTGTCTCCCTACTCTCACGGCGCTTGTTTGAAAAAGCAGCGTGGCGCTTCGTTCAAATTCTTCAAACAACATGACCGCTCCCGGTCACGGGTGCAATACATATATGAGAAATTAATGAATCTACCTGAAAATTAATCCGTATTGATATAATAATAAATAATTCAAACACTGGCACTTGTAAGATAAATGCAATATTATCAGTGTATGTTTCAGAACTCGAGTATTCAATTTAATATTGCCACATATCTTTTCTATTGGAACATGTTTGTTATATTCCCACTTTTGACTGTTACTAAGGATTGTATCCTTGTCCTCCGATTAAGTATCTGCCTCCACAGCACTGTTTTGAATCCTCGTATTACGATTTGCAAGGAACGGCGTTTTGGTTGGGCAACAAACCAGAAGGTGAGGTTAGTAAATTACTCAAGACAGCTTTTCATCTGATACAATTTGATGATCCACACTATAATATCTATTTCTCCGCCTTTTATCCACGCTTATTTTAGGAAATTATTTAGCACGCATTTATTCTCAAGATAACCAATTTTTTGTCATAAATTTACTGAGAAATTTTATTGATTTGATTTTTAGACTGATTGGCATTGAAACAACTTCCTTCTGTATAGATTTTTAAGATACTTTACACTGGATATTTTTAGTTATGTTTTGAGTAAAAAAAAGTGGTTAGTTAGAATGATTTTATATTATAAAATGTAGATTCAGGATATCTGATACATAAGTTATAGGAAACTGATATGATGGCAGCACGAATGGTTGCTGATATAAATAGATGGGAGCAATGGAAGGAGGGTACTCGTAATGAAGAGATAAAGGCTATGTTAGAAATGAACACGCTAGATGAAGCTGTTCGTATGAGCCGAACAGATGGTGGAGTCATGTGAAGAGAATGGGGGAGGAGAGATTACCAAAGAGGTTAATTAGTTCTGGTGTAGAGGGTACGAGAATCAGAGGTAGACCTAGGGGGCGATGGCTAGATTCAGTGTTGAACGATTTCAAAGTGACAGGTTTAGAAGCAGAGGAGGCTGCAATGCTAACTGCTAATATGGGATTATGTAGGTGACTTGTTCACAAACAGAGGTTTGCAGACTAGATTGGACGCTGAAAGGCAGAACATTCTCAAATGAAAATGTATGTATATATTTAATAGTTGTTATTTTTCAATACTGTTAATAGTTAGTTATTGCTGTTTTCATTGCCATAACAACGAGGTCATCTGACCCTAAATATTGTTAAAACATCCACTGGAGAAGGAACAAATAAGTTCTGAAACGTGCGGGTAATTTCAATTTATTTTGCAAGTACCTTCAATTACAGTTTTGATAAAGTGAAAAGCCACTGTATTAATTGTTTTTTAAATGGGTGTAGCAATAGGCTACTCCTCTCAGCTGAGGGTGGAGAATTAAAGTAAACTCGTATAGCCCACTGGCCTGGTGCAAATCTTCGAAACTATCACCACTTGGGTGACTTGCATGTCAATGATACCATACGTCAAACCCAAATTCATTTCCTTGGAAGAGCCGGAAATTGAAACCAGGCTCTCGGAGTGGAAGCCAACAATACCAAGTGATGAGATTATGCTAATTGTTGTTTTAAGGGGCCTAACATTTGGGTATTCGGCCCCTAATGGTCTGGGTGATAGCGAAAATGGCAATGAAATGGAAACCAGAACAAAAATCAAGCTGGACTGAAAATACTTACAAAATGGAACTCAGATTGAAATGGCGCACAAAATGAAGAATGGAAATACTTATAAAAGGTAACGGTAATTTAGAAGGAAAATACTCATAAAAAGGAATTAAATGGAAATATACGCACAAAATATAGTTTAGGTTCAAATTACTTACAAAATGCAATGTATATTCGAAATACTCAACAAAATGCAATTGAAATTCAAAATATTTACAATATGCAATTGAAATTGAAAATACGTACAAAATGCAATTGAGATTCAAAATACTTACAAAATGCAATTGGAATTGAAAATACACAATGCAAGTGAGATTGAAAAAGGCCGGTTCATATTCAAAACATTCACAAAGTGCAATTGAAATTCAAAACACCTACAAAATGCAATTGAATTTGAAAATGCTTACAAAATATTTGGTAGATTCAAAATACTCACAATATGTGAACGCCCGCGATTCAAAATACAGTTACAAAATGCAATTGAGATTGAAAATACTTACAAAATGGAGTTTAGGTCGAAAATACAAAGTGCAATGTAAATTGAAAAAAATTACAAAATGTGCTAAAAATAAAAGAACTCACAAAATATAATTTCGTGACACCGGGAGCCAATTCATAAAAACAGGGCGGGATTCTTAAAGAGAAAATGAACTATAATGACAAGAAGGTTGATCCCACGAAGAAAGATGGGTCAGGAAAGATGAGAAAAGGGCCAATGAAGGCGGGAAAGGAAAAGTCTCCCGAGGCCTCGGATACCCTAATACCGTCGGGGTCGGAAGAGAACATGAGTTGATCAAGAGAGGTCGACAGGAAAGAAGATAGAGAGGAGCTCGGCACAAGCAAGTGGAGGCAATGCCGGACTCAGCTGGGGTCCCGTGGTCGCCAACCAACGTCCCACTAGATGTGAACCCCTGGGGGAAACAATACCAAGTACTACACAACGAGGCGTACGGCACAAGTAACACCATTGATTTCAGAGATAATTCATCACAGCTCAATTTCCAGTCTGCATGTGAAGACTTCCGGTGGTCTGTTAAGACTTCTCTCCGTTCGAACCAGGTGCTTGCAGGAGGGGTTGAAATTGGTTTACAGTAGTGAATTTCCCTTGTCTATCTGATCTATCTTTTATGTCTTATAATTATCTGGTCAGTGATGCTGAGAATACGCTGTCATCAAGTGCTGTTTTAAGACTACGCAATTTCCGCCAAACCTCGGTTCTCAAGTTCTGAAACGGTTAGAATAACAAGTAGTTCCGTGATGAATTAAAGCCTATTTTCATATATCCTACTTATATTAATTGCTTCTATCAACATACAAAATGTCAGTTTGATTGCTGTAATACATTCGTAGATATTGAGAACCGTCTAATATTACGGATGGTCACCATGTTGGATTTTTAGATTAATTAATTCATTCATTCATTCATTCGTTTATTTGCAATTGGGGGTGTGTCCCCCGGTGGCAAATTAGATATACATAACAAATAAATAATTATACATAACAATCCAATAACAATTAAACTGGAGTATTTACACAAATAGTCAGTCTTTTCTTAAACACACCTATATGTTTGGGAAAAGGCTCTAAGACTGCGGCAGGTAGAGACTTCCAATTATCAATGGCACGGTTTACGGAAGAATATTTACCATAATTTGTTCGCTGTGGTCGGCCCTTAACTTTGAAAGGATGATCGCCCCTACCCATGTAAGTAGGCTTTTCCATACATTTGCTAAGCTCACCCCAAGCTGGTTGATTTGCATACGTGTTGTACATAGCGCAGAGTCTAGATTACATCCTCCTAGCCTCAAGTGATTCCCACCCAAGTTTCTTTAACATACGGCTCACACTGCTCCTGGGATTAAAGTCACTGAGCACAAATCTAGCGGCCTTTCTTTGCACCATTTCCAACTCATTTATGAGACGTACTTGATATGGATCCCAAACCGCCGAGGCGTATTCCAGAATAGGTCTTACAAGTGACAAATATCCTAATTCTTTAGCAGAGGTACTACTTCCTTTTAATACCCTCATTACAAAGTGCAGGGATTTGTAAGCTTTAGAAACTACACATCCTATATGACTACTCCATTTCATATCATTTCTTACGTGAACGCCCAAATATTTGCAAGAATCTTATTCTACAAGTATTTCCGAGCCAATGTTATATTGAAAATCTTGCCTTCGCACTTTCCCTATTTTTATTAGACTACATTTTCTTGTGTTTATTTTCATTTTATTTTCAATCGCCCACTTATAGACCAGGTTCAGGTCATCTTGAAGTACTGCATTGTGAGTCATGTATCTTTCGATATATTACACAATCATCCGCAAACAATCGACAGTCACTGCGAATCCCATTTGGTAAGTCATTTATAAACGCCAAAATAACAAAGTTCCGATTACGCTGTCCTGAGGGATACCCGACGTTACGGTAATTTCATCCAATAATCGGCCTTCAACTTTCACTTTCTGGGAACGACCCGTCAAAAATTCTTGGATCCATAAAATTACTCTTCTATCAATCTTCGTCGAAGCTAATTTATGGAGTAGCATGTCATGCGGCACGACATCAAATGCCTTCGCAAAATCTATAACTACGGCGTCGACTGAAACTCCATCGTCTAACGATTCGCTAATATCTTGAAAAAGTGATAACATCTGACTTTCGCATGAGTAACCTTTCCGAAATCCATGTTGCCTATCATTAAACCATGATAATGTTTCCCACTGTTCCCTCAAGTAGTCACAAATGAGATGCTCCATCTGTTTACAAACGATGGACGTAAGACTAACCGGCCTGTAGTTGCCCAATACAAGTCTGCTCCCTCCCTTAAATATTGGGACTACCGTAGCTCTTTTCCAGTCATCTGGGATTTGCGCATTGTTTATGGACACATTAAACATCACCTCTAAGTATCGTGCCACGGCCCTACCTCCTAGTTTAAGTACTTCACTAACAATATTATCAGGACCCCTCGATATATTGTAACGTAATTTTTGTATTAGCTTTACAATTGCTGACTGGTTTATTTGGAGAAGTGGAGCCCCTGATTCACCGTTAAGGTCCAACACACAGCTATTGGATTTATTGAACACACTACCATAAAAGACATTTAATTCATTAGCAATGGCCTGCTTCTCGGTAATTAATTTACCGTCACCGGACATTATCATCGACAAATTATTTGAATTTCCCTTTCTTCTCCCAACATAAGTGTATTTTTTTTCCACCCATCGCCTCCCGAACCAAGTAAACCTTGCATATAGTTGTCACGAGCAGCCCTCTTTTTTAAGACGAGCTCTCTTGATAAGGATTTAAATTTCAACATATACTTGTCACTATCATGTCTTTTATTGTATAATTTCCTAATTTTCCGTTTAAGACTCCTGATTTCCCGTGTATATTACTCAGGATCTGGGTTATTTTTCAGTAATTTAAATGGAACAAATTAATCAATAGCGCTATTTAAAATTTTCAAAAAGTTAGTCCACAGGATATTAATGTGATTTCCTTCCGATGCCCATCCTACAAATAGCTCATTCAAATACCCCTGAAATTTGCCCTGATCCACCCTGCGATACTGGAATATGATCTTATTTGCTACATCAGAGTCTAATTTTGTAATGTCACCATATCTAATATTTAATTCAACCCCAGAATGGTCACTAATTCCTGGTACTTTCAGACAGTTAATATACAGCTCTACAGGCCTTACGAGATAAACATCTGAGGTATTATTGCCTCTAGTTGGGAAGTCAACTACTTGGGAAAATCCCCCCTCCCTTAAGAATTTTTTGCAGCGCTCTGAGCTTGACCACAGCTAGTTGACTCACCAGACCAGTCAACTTTGGGGAGGTTTAAATCTCCGGCAATTATTATGCTCTTTTTCATAGCATTACCCGTACAAGTTTTATCATACAATGTGTCGAGAAGCGAAAAGTTATCTTTCGGTGCTCTATACGCCACTATCACCTGAAGAGGGAATTTATTCCCTTTATCCGAAATTGGTACACATAACATTTCATGATCTGTATCAGCCCACTTTAAGAAACTAGCTATATTTTTGGGCACACAAATAAATAGCCCACCACCTCGCTTCCCCCGATCCCTTCTGTACATTTCGTAGGTCCCTTGAATTATTTCATTACTATTTATATCCTCATATACCCAAGATTCAGTAGCAATGACAATGTCCGGAGAATACGTCTCTACAAGATTCCAAAATTCAATTAATTTATTTCCTAAACTCTGACAATTAACCTGCAGTAATCTTAGAGTCTTACCTCCGCAGCAAATATCCCGAAGTAGCTCCTTCTGTTCCCGTCGGCTGGCAACCTCTGGACCTGCTCCTCCTCACAATGGCCGGCACGAACCGATGACCCTGTCATGTAGGCTCCCTAGGTTGAAAGCGCCCCGTCGATTTAAATGCAGCCCGTCTCGGGCAAAGTCACGGCCACCAATCCAGCAGTCAGCACCTACGTACACAAATCCCAGTTGTGCACAAACCCAGTCCATGCGGTCATTTACAGTCTTAACTCGCCTTAACGGAACATCTCCCCGCCGAACAATGCCACTCATTATAATTTTTGCATTTCTAAACTTGCTTTTAGCTTTTCTGCCAAGTTCGTAGAGCTCCCCCATGATGTAATCAGCTACAGCCCTCTTCTTCAAATCGTTCGTCTCAACATGGAGCAACAACACTTTAACTTTGTCACAGTCCTCTACATTTGCTTCTTCCAATTGTTGGGCAAGCTGGTCAATTTTAATCCCCGGATAACACCACACTTCCGCACATGATTTCCTCGAGATATTCGCACTCCATCGTATCATAGAATCACCCATTATGATAACGTCATCCTCAGTTTGCTCCTGCACGCTCTCTTCCACACTGATCCCAGTAGAAAGCCGTTCAGTCACATCCTTCACCGTTTCCTCTGATTCACGAAGCTTTGTTCTAAGTTCCTGTATTATTTGATCCTTTGCTTTGATTTTCACCCTCAAACAGTCCGGCGTATCACATAATTTACAAAACCAATTCCCGACATCACAATCCTCCATCTTGACCTTAATACAGCCGAAGTGAAACCATTTCTCACATAGTCCACACTGAACACCGTTCTTCAATGTTTTACTGCACGTCGAACTCTTTAATGCTGCCACTGGATCATTTGCCTGATTCACATTTGGAGTAACAGGGCCTGGATTCACTTCCACTCCACCAATAACTAACAACGCAGCTATCACTAGGGCTATAAACCACAAGTTACTAGGTCCCGTACGCACACACAAAGACCGGAAATCCCGACTACCCTTCGCATACCACAGTCCGATCCTCGCCCGATAACACTCCAGAGAACAACCCATTTCAGCACACCTGAGAGCTCGGGAAAAACACGACCTTTCACTTTGACTGCCAACTGCCAAGGTCTAAGTGTTATGTACTATTACATCAAGATTATTGTGTGCGTGTAGTATTGAAACTTCAATCGCATGGTTAGAACACATGGCGTAAAAACGAGATTTTAAAATTTCGCACAGCTGCCGTCTTGTGGTTATGAAAACAATTGAAATTAAATTAGATGCCAGTGGATTAACATTTGTATAAGCATTTACCGTACCAAATATCAACTTACTCGTATGGTTAAATCGCGAGAAACGTCCATTTAAATATATATTTTGTACCCATATACTGGAGTCAGGAAATGTAAGAAAATCAGAGAATCTTAATACAAAACTTGGTTTGAGAATTGAGCAAGGTTAGGAGGTGACGCATAGAGACCCGTCCAGTTATCTGATTTATAGGACACAGCTGTGTGAATGCGTCATGGAGAGCACGTAAGCCTTGGTAATCAGTCTCGTGAGTCAACGTTACGCAAGAGACCTGGAAATTTCCATGTGTGTAGGCAGACAGGGGAATCCCTCGAAAGTGTCTACTAGACAGTATTTGGGCAACGGTGTCTGTAGACGGAGCCATAAATCATGGTGAAATACCCCAGTCTGTGAGAAAAACGCAAAATTATTCGAAACAAAGAACGGTAATATTAATAATTCTGGGAAATAGAATTTTAGGAAGTATACACTTGTTTAGTGAATAGGAAAAGAACGCTGATTAAGCATGACGTCGTTATGGGAGTAACCAACGACGCTCGTGGGGAGATGGAAAACGGAATTGACACCCACACAGAGCAAGAGCATTTATTAATTTTTATAAAATATAAGCTACGATCGATTTTCGGAAATTAAGGTAGTTTTGAGACATTGAAAGAATAAGGAATCTGGAGATATTTTTTATACAAGGATACGAGGCTTGGTTTAAAAGTGAATTTCAAGAAGAAACGAAAATGTATTATTTTTAGCCATTTTCAATAAATAGCAGGCACTTGGAGCAGACAGAATTCAGTCTACCAACAGCTAGTGAGCGTGTTGTACTGTTTCGACAGATATTTTAGCCAGCCCGTGAGGGGTGTTAGGCTGCGTCAACCAACGTTAAATCTACAAAGGACTCGTGTCGAGGTCAGATCGCGTCAATATTGAACAGTTTATGGAACCAAGTGGGGTACCATACTTTGACAGCGGAACGTTGAGTGAATACTAGAATAGGTGTTGTATATCTCACCAGTATCGGAGAAAGTCGAGAGCACTAGGAGTGTTAGAAGACATCTTCACTCGCCTATGCTTTGGGAGTCAGACCAGATAAACGTGTGTTTGAAATTTAAGTCGAGTTAAAGCAAAATTAGAGTAGAAGCAAAGTGTAAGACTTCAGAATCGTTTAGCAAAGGAATACCAGTCGGTAATTCCAGTATAACATTTGCGAACGGGAAAGACAGCAGAGAACTATTCTAGATAAGCGCTTGTTCGACACCAGATTGTGTATATCGCAACTAGTGTCTACAGGAGACATTCAGCAGGAATAAAAGTTACCGCCGCAAACAAATATTATCGTGCCAATACTATAGGGTTAGGGTCGATAGAAAACAAGCAGAGACAGTGATAGAAACTATCCGAGTAACCAGGGGAGTAACGGGTAGCAGTATACAGACTCTCAGTCAACTTCAACAGATGCTAAGATCACAGCAGGAGTCGCTAGATCTACATTCTTGGTGAAGGTTCTAGGAGAGTGAATCGTGTGAAATAAATGACATCACAAGTGTTAAACAAGCAGGAATTAAGCTTGAATGTAAAATAGTTTATTTTGAGTGTAAAAATATTTTGTGTGTAGAAATAATTATTTTTGAGTGTAATTTAGTGTTAGAAGTGTATAAAAAGCATGTCAAAGAACCCTCAAAAGGAGGAAATTAGTGTAATTATAAGAGTATTGAAGAAATGTATTGTGTGAAAAGCGGTAAAATGGTAGATTATACCCCTGATGTGGGCGAACAAGTCATCAGCCATTGGGTTGCCAGAAAATCACCGGAAGAAAATGTAAGTACAAGCTTATGATTGTCTATTATTTTGGAGGGAGTTCGTGCAACTCTAAATGATTAGAAATGGCATACATATTTAAAACAGGGATATATTATGTTAAATGTGTGTAGTGAAAACAGACGGATCTGAAAGATGGAAATTATGAAAGTATAATGTCAAATAATGTTGAAATGTTACTTAAGTGGATTTATACGCTTTGGTATAATAATGCATATGAATTAACAGAGTGCTTATACACTGTTTATGCAAGGAATAATGATTAGAAACTTCAGTTAGAAGTAATTGTTGAATTGTAGTACTCAAAAACGAAGGATAGAGTAGCATAGCAGCCTTTGGCTAAAGAAATAATGGAAAAATGAATTATGTTAAAAATAAAGTGTGTCAAGATCTGATTTATAAAAATGAAAGGGGATTTTAAATAACGGGGGAATTATAAGGACGGATAGTAAATAGAAGCTTCTCCAAAACTTTACACCAAATAATATGTTGTACACGTTATTAAAGTAAATATGAGGTTCAAGCTAGGATTTGCTATGAATGATGCCAGGAAGAGCTAATTCCGAGTGGAGTTGAGTGCGGTGAAGTGGATTGAATGTATGTCTAGGGCAGTTTTGGAAAGGGAGCAATGTTTGTTATTTACGTATTGCGTGCAGAGGTTTGCCTTAGTACCACCCTGAATGTCGGTAAAATGAGGAGGTCAGGTGTTATATTTCCCGCTCCGTATTGTGTGTCTTCGAATCCTCCGAAAATGGAATGTGTCCTAGGAGTTGAATGAGGCATGAACCAAGGGTCATGTCATATGAGAGCCCCTTTATTTTATGAATGATCGTCCCTTTCACCCGGCAACGTGGATACTCAGCGATTAGTTATCTCACCTGAGCAAACATAAGCGGAGTATAATTCACGCGCTAATTTAAAGTAAAACCTTATATTGTAAAGTATTTTCGAGGCAAGAGAAATGAATGGTAAACATGCAGTGAGCCGAGTCCTACGCAGGAATTCCCGTCTGGTTTGAGGAGACTGTGTGTCCCGCCCCATAAATCACTTCAATGGCCTGACACTAGTAATGAGGGTCTCCAGCCTGAAGGCAGGGCCAGACCAGATGATCGCTTTGTACGCACGCAAAGCAGACAAACTTGTAAACATTTGAGTAAGGGCACGGAGATTGACTCCCTGACCTAATTAGTAAAAATTTATAACCTTGCAAGGTATCTTTCCGATCACGATAAACAAAGATTATTGTTTAAATATTGGTGAAAATCCCATTGCATTACAAAAATTCAGAATAAGAAACCCGTGTATCATGGATTTTAAACAGTGCTGGGAGTGTTTTATTAATTTGAATAATTTCGGTATTTTATGTACTTGGGGTAGCACGAATATCCCTCATAAGAAATCTGTACTGATGTAAAATGGGAGAGAGAAATATTATTTTTATTCATGTGGACCCATAGGAAAAGTTTAATAATTTGTGTTATTATTATAAACAATTGTATTTTGTACATTAAAAAGAGTCCATTCTTAAAGAAAATAATCATGTTGAGTATAACCGTTAGAGTTATAAAGGACTATTGGAGCTGTAGGGCGCTCTAATGAAAAGAACATTCTTATTGACTGTATGGAAGTGAAACTTATATGAAAGGTTCATTGGAACCTCATTTATTGATTTTGTTAGATGATTTAAGTGATTCCTTGTTATTTTGAAACAAGTGTTAATGATTATGAAAGGATATGTTGTATTTTGAGTAATCATGTGTATTTTTTGTTATTTTGTAGCGCCTCAAATTTGAGTTATATTAAAAATATGCTTAATTGTGATTTTGAGTTTTTTGAAGTGTAGACCTGTTGATTCTGATCCTAAAATGTGTATCATGCTGGGGGTTTGGACGTACCAGCCTCGAGAACCGCTGAGCAATCCAAAGCGTGCTCATGTATGAATTCGTGCATGGGTACAATACTTCTCGTCGCCGCCATGTTGGATTTGTGCCCACCAGGTTATTGAAAGTCCTATAGGTGAACGTATCTTCATAGCCTCTATGAACATAAAAAATTAGCGCTGGGATTCGACCGTACGATCTCCGGATTTGCTGCCCTTGTGGTCGTGGTGCATAATTAACATGAATGTTTGTAACTCAGCAATTCTTCTAAGTTTGTGCCGTGCCTTGTGTGGTGTTCGCCTAGGACACCAAGCTGGCTCATCGGCGGGCTCTTGGTGTCCCCGCCCGGACCCCCACAGGAGTAACGAACTGCGCGCTACCAACCTTTATATAGAGTGCAACTGCACTACTTGACTGCGAGAACTAAAAGCTCAAGCAGCCTGAACATCCCTTTGAAGGCTTCCAAAAAAGGTGGTATATTGGCTTTCACTGCCGGTGAATTAAAACTCAGCAATTCTTCTAGGTTTGTGCCGTGTCTTGTGTGGGGTTTCGCCTAGGACACCAAGCTGGCTCATCGGTGAGCTCTTGGTGTCCCCGCCCGGACCCCCACAGGAGTAACGAACTGCGTGCTACCTCCCATTATATAGAGCGCAACTGCACTACTTGACTGCGAGAACTAAAAGCTCAAGCAGCCTGAACCTCCCTATGAAGGCTTACGAAAAAGGTGCTGGCACAAACCTAGAAACCACCTTTTTTGGAAGCCTTCATAGGGAGGTTCAGGCTGCTTGAGATGTCAGTTCTCGCAGTCAAATAGTGCAGTTGCACTCTATATAAAGGGAGGTAGCGCGCAGGTCATTACTCCTGTGGGGGTCCGGGCGGGGACACCAAGAGCCCGCCGATGAGCCAGCTTGGTGTCCTAGGCGAAACCCCACACAAGACACGGCACAAACCTAGAAGAATTGCTGAGTTTTAATTCACCGGCCGTGAAAGCCAATATACCACCTTTATTATGAATGTTTGAGTTTGTTCGTTTTAATGCGTTCAAATAGGCCTACTATACATCCCATTGCCATGAATTTGTGGTGAGTTGTTGTGCATACTCCCACAAAGGTTTTTAAATTATTGAATACATTTTCCAAGAGATAGCGCACGAGTCGTTTCAACAAATGAGAGTTGACGCGCGAATCGTTTCAACTAAGTCCCGTATGCACTCATATAGGCCTACCATTCATTCCATTGCGATGAAACTTTGGTGAGCTGTTGTGCACACTTCTACGAAGATCTTTGAATTAGTACATCCTAGGTGGCGTGCGATTCGTTTCAACAAGGTGCGTGCTGGCGCTCGAATCGTTTTAACAAAATCCCGTATGCTTTCATATATCGTTCATCCGATAGCAATGACACTTTGGTGAGTTGTTGTGCATACTTCCGCGAAGGTTTCTGAATCAATAAATTCATTTCACAATATATTGCGCGGGAGTCGATTCAACAATTCAGTATTGGCATGCGAATCGTATCAATAAATGAGCTTTGATGAGTTGTTGCGCGCATGCCCGCGAAGGATTTTGATTTAGGAAATCCGTTTTTCAATAGACAGCACCCAAATCATTTCATAGAATTGATTGTTTGTGCGCGAATCGTTTCACCAAGTGAGTGTATTTCACATGGTTTAGTGGTAGTTTCAGTATATGATTGTCCCAATGCGTTCCAATACCATTCCACAGATTGCAATGAAACGTTGGTGAATTTTATGCGCACACCCGCGAATATTTTTGAGCTAGTAAATCCATTTTACAATAGGTGGCGCATGAGTCGTTTCAACAAGTGGGTGTTGCCGCGCGAATTATTTCAAAATATAAACTTTTGTGAGTTGTACTCACTTTCACAAAGGTTTATAAATTACTTTCCAATAGAACTAAAGAATGTGAGCAAAAACTTGTGTCAATGAGCTTAAAAACAGAGAAATTGCTCTGTTCGGCACCAGTCGGCTGACTGAAGCTACTGTATGGACGTAGGCAGAAAACGAGCCATCGCTTTCGGGGTTATGTCGTATGAAAAGCAAGTAATGCCATCATCTATTTTGTGTGGGACCTTGCATCCATTTTCATTAGAACAATGTGGCCAAAATTATGCATCAATGAGCTTACAAAAAAAAAAAAAAAAAGGTTGCGAGCCTTACAGTAGTCGCATATGAGATGTAACGTCTGATATAGAAGAAACCTCGCGTGAAATTGTTGATACACCGGTATTTTATACTATTATTGGCACAAATATTAATCTATCGTAAAAGGGAGTGTTTTACAGATATTGTAGTTTATAATACGGAACTCATTTTATTGGATGATTTGTTGCTTCTACCAGCACTAGCCTAAATAAAAAATACGATATGGATCAACTAGATTAATAGACGCGACACCGCTCATAACCTTAAATTCCTTATAAACAGGACCTCTTGATTCACAGACCAACACATAATTTCATATGGATTCTGTTAAAATGAGTCATATTGATATGATAAATATCGTTTATAATGATAATCTGGTAGCAAAAATATCTACCCGTCCGGGATTCGAACCAGAGATCTCTAGATTCACAGTCATAGGCACTAACCCCACGGCTATTTTGACTACGCAAATATTGTCCACAAGATGGTGACTTATTTCCACGATCCAATAATACTGCATTACGGAATTAAGTTTCATTTATATTTTGCTTGTTTCGATAATGTTCCTGCGTGAAATTGAGTTTACAATGCCTTATGAATAGGCCCTCTTGTGAGTAAAGAGAATGTATTCAGCAATAGTTCATGAAGGCTTGTTCAATTCTCGTATAACCACAACGATTATATTATATTGATGACTGCATTACCATTATGTGGGTTAATATTTGAATTGCCATTGTGAAGAAATATAATACCGGCAATGCCGACTACTCACAATGTTTGATATTAAGGCATTTTACCATTTAAATACTGATACGAAGACTTCGAACATGTACCATGTGCTTTGTTTCAATCACTTGACACCAGAGTTCGCATGAGCGTTTACCGTTCAGTATGTCATATACATTCCACATGTCCGAGAGTACGTCATGGTATCAATTTCCGACACCGCGCGCTCATTGTTTCTCTTACCACTGCCAGCTGGATCGATCGATCGAGTTGGCAGTGCGTCTTGCACTTCCGTTTGATCCACTGCCAGCTGGTGCCACCTCGATCGTTCCGATCCACTTCCGTCCCATTTTTCAAAATCACTCCCACAAAAATATCCAGCAACCGAGTAAAAGATGTTACACATTTTACAAAAAGATCCTCTGTTCGACAGCAGACGGCTGACTGACGCTACTCTATGGTCATAGGCAGAAAACGCACCATTATAAGTAGTCGTGTTGGCACGCGAGTCGCTACACCAAATGAGCATTGGAATAGGTAGAGCTCGATTCATTTCAACATATGAGAATTGGCGCGCTGTTGCCACGCATAAATTGGTAGATCTACCTACAGAGCTCACAAAAATTGCACACTTTCTTATTTATAGTGACGTGATCTTCACGGAGAACGGCTTTTAGAGTGATCTTCCTTTCTCTATAGCCAATATGTTTGCGCTTGTAGCTTTTTACCATCATCACAGTAGATTAATTGTAGACTACTCAGTGGTAGTGGTAATATGCTGTAGGTGTAGGTGATTGTTGATGTGATCCTATAAGGAATGTATTAATTTCAACAGGACAAAATCAAAATTAAAAACATATCTGTGCATTGATGAGATTAAAATAATATTCTTCTATATTGATCATGTTTAGTTTAGAACAAAACGTAGATGGAATTCTAGCATATTGGCCTATAACTGTTCTCAAGAGCGAGTAGAATACTCAGCAGTGTGCCTTGCATATATTTTCAATCGTATCGAAAAGGGGACTGTTTCTAAACTGAACTAAAAATAAATCACAGAATTGAGTCGTCGTTAATTGTTAAGTGTAGTGTTTATCCAATATTTGCAGGCGAAGTAATGCTAGTGAAAAAGAAAGAGAAAAGAGAAAAATAATAAAGAAAATAAAGTTACATTAAAACTTTATTGGCAACAGATACAGCAATGTTTGAGCTCCTTTTCGACATAATCACCATCAGAATCGAGACGCCTGTCATGTCGTGGGATAAACTTTTGTATTCCTGTGTCGTAGAAGTCTGCCGCCTGGGAATGGAACCAGCGTGTGACAAGAGAAGATAAAAATCGCAAAGAGCAAGATCAGGACTGTATGGTGGATAATCAAACAGCTCCCAGCTTAACTCCTGCAGAGCAGTTGCTGTGTGCCGTGCCATATGTGGTCGAGCATTGCCATGGATCAGCACAGCACCTACACTGAGCATACCACGATGAATTTCGATCGGTGCTATGTTTTGTGCATTAAGAAACTTTATCACAGACTAAACCTCGCAGGCGGCACGAGACAGAATAAGAGCCGCCATTTCGAGCCACTGCTGCGCTACTGACACCAGGCAGGACTTTTCTGGCCGGTATGTGTTTGCTATGTCATAGCTGTTTCTGGCATGGTCATATTTCCTGGCTAAATACATTTACTTTAAAATTAAAAGAAAAAGGGAAACTTAATTTCTGGATGGTCCTCATACAATCTGTTGGATCGTACATCGTACAAAGTACGAAATTAATCGTGTTTGTTAGATCGTACGGTTGGCAATACTGTCAAAACATCACCGTTGATGATAAGCGCCTGCGCGGTAACGTTGACAGCACACTAGCAACAGACAAGACTCGGCTATACCTCGACTCAGTATTTGACCAAGTGGAATGGCCTCATATATTCGGAAAGTGGATCCCACATTTTCGGCATTACGCAAAAGTAAAAGAAGAAGAAGATAAAGTTAAAGATGACGACGATGATGATGATGATGGTGAAGTATAAAGAACATTAAACATGTTGCAGGCGATAAGACCCATGTTGGGTAAGTGCAAGTTAATCCTCGTGGAAGCGAAAACGCTGACGAAGTTTCACTACAGCATATTGTAACGTGTATTTAATAACATCGTACGGTAAGTAAATAAAGGCGAGATGAAAACTGGGGGCTAAATTAACGTGACAAAGCTCGCTGACTCGCAATATTGTGAAGTAATCCTCTTTCAGGGATTATCACGGTCCAAATACATTTAACAAAGGAAGAGTAGCACAACAACATGTGAATTACTAGAGAAAACACACAACCCGGGTATTCTTCTCGGCGGAGATAGCGTCTTGTACAGTACTTCGGAGTGAAAGCTTAATGGGTTCGATTTAGCGTGATCACAGATGTATTGTTTGTTTGAAATGCTTCTTTTAGAGATAAATTATGATGAACCTGAGAACTGTACAGCGATTGAAGCTAAATTAATGTATTTATTTACGTATTAAATAATTAATTGGTTTTTAAGCACACAAAAGTCCCCTTACAAGGGAACCTCTCACGAACGTGAACTTACTGAACTCAACTGAAACTTTACACTCAGATGTTGTTCAGATCTCAAGAAAAACAAGATGTTCCGCTATGAACAAATCTCCCACTTTTATTGAAATGCAATATCCCCTTAACATATTTTGGCATTGCTGTGTACTTAGGTACTACGGCATAGTAAAATCCAGTGCAATGTTTGTGGGGACTACTTTGCAACTTATACTATCAGTAGCCTGTGAAACGTGATAGTGCCGGTACTTTTGTACATAAAGGTAACGAAGAAAGTAAACCCTCTTGCGCCGCATATACCACACCTATATATATATATAGTGCCAAATACTAAATCGGACCCTAAAGTATTTCTTACAGTCTTCAGTCTTTTGACTGTTTTGATGCTAAAGGTGTGTTGCCCATGTTATCCTAACTCAATCATTGCTTAGTATGCTGTATATCAGGGCCCTTCAGGGTGCATGCACCGATGCATTGAACGGCACAAGGTGCAAAATACGACTGCGCAATGTTGACCACAGAGGAAATCCCTGATCCTTGATTTTGAGTAATAGTGGAGTCTCACTCTTCCGCTACGCTTGTCTCGCTTGCTCTGTCTGTCTGCCCATTCCTCACCTTCTCTGCGGTTTCTTCCTCATTGGCTTTATGGCTTGATCGTCAAGACTGACAAACAAAATAAGAATCTCTCCTCTTCTATTTAAATGGACTTTCGGGAGTCTTTGTTTTCTTCACAGTAAGTTGTTCCATTACTACACAGTTATTTCGCGCTTATCTATTTCACTGTTAAACAAGCCGTCTATCAACGCACTTTTCGTCACTCTAAAGCGCGCTACACAATCCGAGTCGAGTTGAGCCGAGGTTAGTCGAGTCACCCCGAGCCAAAACGCAGGTCCGTTACACGGTGCAGATAACCACTGCACCTCTGAGACTCTGTGCTCTATATTCTACACCCAGGTTGAGTGTCATAATTGAAGAAGGTTTTATATAAGGATATTAGGTTCCGAAAACTTGCTTGTCTTTCAGTTAGGAGTTTCGTGGCATAATGGCCATCATCCCCATATAATTGGTGTGTGAGAAAGTAAGTCTCGAATTTGACCGATAACTCTTTTATTATATTACTAGCAGAAGTACCCGCTCTTCGAACGGTCCTCGGCGTTAATAACCAGACGTTATCAACATTGATCTACTGTTGCAATGGTTAGGAGCTTGTTATTCTTTCATACGTTTATCAGAGCGAAGTTAGTTCTCTGGGAATATTACAGACATTGTTAATTTAAGGGCCTTAAAATGTGGTTTTCGGAGACTCTTTACAGACTCCCGAATTTTGTGTCTCACATTGAGAAGCGCAACATATGCTTTGGTCGTCCTTCTGGGATAATTTTATATTTCGCCTATTTTAGCATGTATTTTGAAAAGTTTTTTCCTATACCAACCCTTCTATGAAAAGTACGGTGAAGAGTTTTATAAATGATTGGTGTATTGACTCTCATGGGTACCTAAATTTACGATGCTCCAAACATTCGAACACGAGCTATAAGCGTACATAAAGATACACAGAAAGTATGCCTTACTTCGGAGGGGAAGTAAAGCCGGCGGTCCCATGTCATAGATTTGTCATGTAATAGAACCTTCCACTAACTACAATTGTGTGAAGCTAAATTTGTTGGTTAGGTTTGATTAACGCTCTATTAGTTCCAATGTTTGCCACCAGGTGCCGGTTGAGGTGGCATCTAGTAGCTAAGTCACAGCTAGGTGTCGTTGACGGTAGCATTTGGTAGCAAAAGTAGGAACTACTGGAAATTGATCGTCTGCAGTCCTTACCTGAAATACAGATAACACACACTAATAAAGCCATCACAATTAACACCGGTTATCAGACAGATTCTACACACACTCAAAGTACACGAGGCTACGTGAACGCGTTGTCGCAGCTTCTAAACTGAGGAACCAACCAACCAACGTACAACATATCACCCAGATGTCCGAATATGGATATATCAACCACACAGTATCAAACAAAGTCATCCTTACGATGAACCCGTTTGTAGAAGAAAAAAAGTGAATGTGCTCAATCTAAATTCACCTAACGTGTACTTCCTGACGTGAAAATAAAATTGAAAACCTCGTAGACGAAACGCAATACACCTCACATAAAGACTGACCCTCATCATTGTGTAAAGTCCCCATCCACATGACGACACATTTAACAAATTATAAAGGCTTGTGGTGCATGACTATTCTGGTTTTTATCATCCAATGGCCCAAATTCCTAATAGCCGCAAAAATACTATTTCAATTCAGGAATTTTTGAAAATAATGTTGCTGTTTGGGGATATAATTCTGTACGACACATCACTCGTGTAAATCTCGTGAAAAAATTCTAGGGTACCCCTTGACCCCCTTAAGCGCATTGAAGAATTTTACAGTCTAAGTTGGTTCTGTGATAACCTTATAGCCATTTGAAAACTTTCACAGAAATGTAATAAGTAGAGTGGCATTGTTTTTTACAGAAATAGATGGAAAGTTGGATGTCTTCTCTTGAGAACCTGTTGTCATTGTTGCCGGCTTGCATTCCTTCATTAGTTTATTAAATTCAATTAGTTTTCTGGAAATATCTCAGAAACTGTTGGTTTTAGAGCCTTAAAATTTAGTTTTCGGGATCCCTCGAGTTTTGTTTCTGCCACCGAGGGGCTAAAAATGAGTTTTGTCTCGTCGTTATATGCCATAATATAATAATAATATTAATAATGATAATAATATAATAAATACAATATAGGGATATGGATATAAAATACCTTCCGTACCACACCCATACGTGAAAATCGCGTGAATAAATTCTAGTGTACCCCTGGACCCCCTTAAGCGCATTATACGTATTGATGAATTTTACATATTAGTTTGGTTCCGTGATAACCTTATAGCCCTTTGCAAACGTCACAGTACTGTAATGTAATAATTGGAATTGCATTGCGTCTTACAGAAATGGATGGTCCTACGAGATTCCGTTGCCAAGGTTACCAGCTTGCATTCTTTCATAGATTATTAAATGATCCAACTCGCCCATATTTTACACCAGATTTCTGTGGGTGGACTGTTGTTTCCTTCACAATCGATTGATTGGTAAGTTTCAATCGGTTAACAATATTTGCCCAATTTACAATATTGTTCAATGTTGACTGAAGAGAATTAGATGTTCCTGCTTTTAATACTATTCCCCTTTTCGATTTTGTTGTTGTTGCTTATGTACGGGCTTTGAAACATCGTGGTTATTTTGCACCATGTTTTTATTTCTGTCCGATAACCTGTGCTATTGGGATGTCTGTACTAGTGTGTGTATCTGTAATTGAGGTAGGATTATGATAGGAAGCGGCCGAGGCTGTACGTTAGGTACTGTACCCGTATCATCGTGGTTCTTACCTGTTGAACCCGAAGACACAGCTGGATCCCAGAATCTGGAAGTACCCGGCTACGAAAAAACCCAAAATTCTACCAACATGGATCAACCAGGGATAGGAACACACAGATTAAAAAGTTTAAGAAACTGAAGAAAAGTCAAAAGCCAAAAAGATGGGCAAAGGCAGACTGAGAGATAAGGATGTAAACGAAAGATTCAAGAAGAGTATAAAGGAAGGACTAATGAAAAAAACTAATCAAACTTCAAATTGCAGACAAATGGGCACTTTTGAAGAATGAAATAACAAAATCCGCAGAAGAAAACATTGCTAGGAAAGAAAGAATAGGTAGAAAACCGTGGATCACTCAGGATATACTAGAATTGATGGATGAAAGGCGGAAACACAAGAATGTAAGAGATGAAAAGGGGAAAGCAGAATACAGACGACTGATAAATTTGGTTAACAAGAAGTGCGAGGAAGCGAAAGAAGAATGGTTGAAAGAGAAATGTGCAGGTGTAGAAAATTGTCTGAAATTAGGAAACGTAGGCACAGCTTATCGAATGATTAAGAATACTTTTGGGGGAAAGAAGACTAAGTGCTGTAATATTAAGGACACAAATGGAAAGCCTCTAACATATAGGGAAGAAAAGGTTGAGAGATGGAAAGCTTACATAGAGTGTTTGTATAAGGGAAAGGAGATTGAGAATCATGTAATGGAAAGGGAGGAGGAAATTGATGAGGATGCAAAAGGAGATTTATTATTGAGATCAGAATTTGACAGAGCATTGGAAGACTTAAGCAGGAACAAAGCACCAGGGATAGATATACCGATTGAGTTGCTACGCTGCATAGGAGATGAAGGTCTGATCAGGTTATTTCACTTGGTGTGTAGGATTTATGGGACAGGTGAGGTACCCTATGATTTCAAGGAGAATGTTATAATCCATATACCGAAGAAAGTGGGAGCTGACAGATGTGAAGATTACCGTACAATCAGCTTGATTACTCATGCTTCAAAAATCCTTAATTAACAAGAGGATGGAAAGCCAGATAGAAACAGAGTTGGATGAAGACCAGTTTGATTTCAGGAGAAATGTAGGAATAAGGGAAGCTGCACTAAGTCTTAGGCTGATTTTGGATGGTAGAATAAGGAAATATATGAGAAATTTCATGGCATTTGTAGACTTAGAAAAGGCTTTTGATAACGTTGATTGGACTAAATTGTTTGACATTTTGAAAACGATTGGAATAAAGTAGATGGATAGGAGGGTGATCTATAATCTATACAGAAACCAGACAGCAGTCATTCGAGCTGAAGGACATGAAAGAGAAGCTGGTATTCAGAAAGGTGTAAGGCAAGGCTGCAACTTATCACCCATAATTTTCAATCTTTTCATTGAACAAGCAATTAGGGAAATTGGAGAAAAATTTAAAGTAGGAGTGAAGATTCAGGGAGAAATAATTTCAACTCTGAGATTTCCCGATGACATCGTCATCTTGGCCGACAAGCCTGAGGATTTGAATGAGTTTTTGAATGGTATGACTCCGTCTTGAGGAAATAATTCATGATCAAAATTAATAAACGTAAAACAAAAATATTGGAATGCAGGCAAAAAAAAATCGGAAACCTCTATGGACATCAAATTGGCAGGTGAAAAGTTGAAGGAAGTAGGAGATTTCTGTTACTTAGGAAGCAAAACAACCAGTGATGGACGAAGCAAAGAGGATATAATAGGTAGGTTGGCTCAGGCAAGGAAAGCATTTCTACAAAGAAGGAATTTTTGACATCGAATATAGATTTAGGTATTAGGAAGTCATTTTTGAAAGCCTTTGTCTGGAGCGTGGCACTCTATGGAAGTGAAACTTGGACTATTGGTGCAGCAGAAATGAGGAGAATTGAAGCGTTTGAAATGTGATGTTACAGAAGAATGATGAAGATCAGATGGGTAAATAGGGTTGCAAACGAAGAGGTATTAAGACGAGTGGGAGAGGAGAGATATTTCTGGGGACTGCTAATGAAGAGAAGAGATAGGTTGGTAGGACTCATATTAAGACACTCAGGAATAGCAAGCTTAGTTATGGAAGGAAGGGTCGAGGGCAAGAACTGTAGGGGTAGACCAATGTTAAAATATGTTAAACAGATTGCCTTGGATGTAGGGTGTGGTAGCTATGTAGAGATGAAACTATTAGCTCAGAGCAGGGAGTCATGGAGAGCTTTATCAAACCAATCAAAAGACTGAAGACTCAAACAACAACATAAAATAATATGTTAAGAAAGCACCAGTGGAGAAGAACAAAAATGAACCAGTTCAAAGTAGAACTCGAGAATCTACGAAAGATCTTGTGCATGAAGTCTTACGATGGGAAAAAGTTACACACTGGTCCTCCTAACACATCCTGTAATTAATATAAATAACCACTAGATCAGGGTAAAATTTAAAATGAAATAAATAGTTTATTGAACGAAGACAACGTAGAAATTAAGTATGACGATTGTCAAACATCAGAGAAATATGTACCGGTATCAATCATATTTTCTAAATATAGGTGCTAATGCTGACTTGCATCTGTCGCAATAAGTTCCATCACATATTATAATTAGTGATCACTGAGCACTACCTTGCTCAATTTTATACACGTAGATTATATAAAAATATTATATACATTTATGTACAGTCTTACTCTTGTGTAGCTCTAGCCAAGATTCAGGTCTTCCAGTTGAATTGACTCCATTCCAAATGTTTCATTATTACAAGTCATGTCTCATTTGACAAACAATCAAGTTAATCAAACGTAATACTCATACTCGGTTAGTTAATTCATAATATTATCCTTCTTCATCATTATTTAAGTTTCAATTTACGTTGGGTATTAATACTATAACATGATTTATAATTAATAACAAGCTGTACCCGGCATGCGTTGCAATGCCAATCAAAGAAAGTGTTGGCGTTGAAATTCTGTTTCTTGAAGTGCTTTTGGATACACAACATGTTAACTGCCTCTAAGCTATCGTAAAATGGATTTTCTAATTTAGAACCATTCGTGGGAGCGTGCACAACAACTTTCAAAAGTTTCATCGCTGTCACTCATTTGTTGAATCTACTCGTACGCTACCTGTTGTGAAATGGATTTACTAAGTCGAAACCCTTCCCTGGCGTGTACACAATAACTCATCAATCGGATGAATTGTATATGCACGTATATGGGGTTTTGTTTAAACGATTCGTGCGCTGTCACTCATTTGTTGAATCTACTCGTGCGCTACCTATTGAGAAATGTATTACTAAGGTTTCATCGCAATCGAAGAATGTTATATGAACGCAATAGGGGATTTTGTTGAAATGCTTCGCGCGTCGTCACCCATTTGTTGCATCTACTCTTGCGCTACTTATTGTGAAATGGATTTACTAAGTCCCCTTCCCTGGCGGGTACACAATAACTGATCAATGTTTCATCGCAATCGGATGAATAGTATATGAACGCATACCTGATTTTGTTTAAACGATTCGCGCTCCGTTACTCATTTGTTGAATCTACTCGTGCGCTACCAACTGTAAAATGTATTTACTAATTTAGAAACCGTCACGTAAGTGTCCACAACATCTCACCCAAGTTTCATCGCTATCGGACTAATGGAATATGAAGACATAGGGGACTGTATTGAAACGCTCCGCATGTCGTCGTTCATTTGTCGAATCTACTCGTGTGCTACCTACTGTGAAATGTATTTACTAAGCCAGAAACCTTCCTTGGAGTGTCCACCATATTTCACCCAAGTTTCACCGCTAACGGCAGAATGGTATATGACCTTATACGGGACTTTGTTGAAACGCTTCGCGCGTCGTCCCTCATTTGTTGAATCAACTTGTGCGCTGCATATTTTATAGTGGATTTACTAAGCCAGAAATTTTCCATGACGTGCACACAACATCTCACCCAAGTTTCATAGCTACGGACGAATGGTACATGAATGAGTACGGGACTTGGTTGAAACGTTTCGCGTGTCGTCGCTCATTTGTTGATTCTACTCTTGCGCTACATATTGTAATATGGATGTACTCAGCCAGAAACCTTCCCTGGAGTGTACACAACATCTCACCCAAGTTTCATCGCAATCGGATGAATGGTATGTGAACGTATACCGGACGTTGTCGAAACGCTTCGCGCGTAGTCACTCATTTGTTGAATATAAACGTGCGCTTCGTATTGTAAAATGGATTTACTTAGCCAGAAACCTTTCCTGGAGTGTACACAACAAGTCACCAAACATTTATCACTGTCAGACGACTGGTATATGACTTTATACGGGACTTTGTTGAAACGCTTCGCGTGTCATCGCTCATTTGTTGAATCTACTGGTGCGATACCTATTGTAAAATGTATGTACTAAGCCAGAAACCTTCCCTGGAGTGTACACAACATCTCACCCAAGTTTCATCGCTATCGGATGAATGGTATATGAAATTATATGGGACTTTGTTGAAACGCTTCGCGCGCCGTTGCTCATTTGTTGATTCTACTCGTGCTCTACCTATTTTTAAAGAGATTTACGAAGCTAGAAACCTTCCCTGGAGTGCACACAAAATCTCAGCCTAGTTTCATCGCTATCGGACGAATGGCATCTGAACGCAAACGTGACTTTGTTGAAATGCTTCGCGCGTCGTAGCTCATTTGTTGAATCTACTCGTGCGCTGCCTATTGTAAAGTGGATGTACTAAGCCAGAAAATTTCCCTGCAGTGTACACAACATTTTACGCAAGTTTCATAGCTATCGGACGAATGGTATATGAATGCATACGGGACTTTCTTGAAACGCATTGCGTGTCGTCGCTCATTTGTTGAATCTACTTGTGCACTATCTACTGTGAAATGTATTCACTAATTTTGAAACCTTCACGTAAGTGTACACAACATCTCACCCAAGTTTCATCGCTATCGGACGAATGGTATATGAACACATACGGGATTTTGTTGAAATGCTTCGCGCATCGTCGCTCATTTGTTGAATCTACGCGTGCGCTACCTATTGTAAAATGGATTTACTAAGTCAGAAACCTTCCTTGGAGTGTAATCAACATCTCACCCAAGTTTCATCGCAATCGGACGAATGGTATATGAACGCATAGGAGACATACATACCCACAAACTATCACGTTACATTGATTTATATATATACAAGCTGTACCCGGCATGCGTTGCAATGCCAATCAAAGAAAGTGTTGGCGTTGAAATTCTGTTTCTTGAAGTGCTTTTGGATACACAACATGTTAACTGCCTCTAAGCTATCGTAAAATGGATTTTCTAATTTAGAACCATTCGTGGAAACGTGCACAACAACTTTCAAAAGTTTCATCGCTGTCACTCATTTGTTGAATCTACTCGTACGCTACCTGTTGTGAAATGGATTTACTAAGTCGAAACCCTTCCCTGGCGTGTACACAATAACTCATCAATGATTCATCGCAAACGGATGAATTGTATATGCACGTATACGGGGTTTGGTTTAAACGATTCGTGCGCTGTCACTCATTTGTTGAATCTACTCGTGCGCTACCTATTGAGAAATGTATTACTAAGTCGAAGCCCTTCCCTGGCGTGTACACAATAACTCATCAAGGTTTCATCGCAATCGAAGAATGTTATATGAACGCAATAGGGGATTTTGTTGAAACGCTTCGCGCGTCGTCACCCATTTGTTGCATCTACTCTTGCGTTACTTATTGTGAAATGGATTTACTAAGTCCCCTTCCCTGGCGGGTACACAATAACTGATCAATGTTTCATCGCAATCGGATGAATAGTATATGAACGCATACCTGATTTTGTTTAAACGATTCGCGCTCCGTCACTCATTTGTTGAATCTACTCGTGCGCTACCTACTGTAAAATGTATTTACTAAGTTAGAAACCGTCACGTAAGTGTCCACAACATCTCACCCAAGTTTCATCGCTATCGGACTAATGGGATATGAAGACATAGGGGACTGTATTGAAACGCTCCGCATGTCGTCGTTCATTTGTCGAATCTACTCGTGTGCTACCTACTGTGAAATGTATTTACTAAGCCAGAAACCTTCCTTGGAGTGTCCACCATATTTCACCCAAGTTTCACCGCTAACGGCAGAATGGTATATGACCTTATACGGGACTTTGTTGAAACGCTTCGCGCGTCGTCCCTCATTTGTTGAATCAACTTGTGCGCCGCATATTGTATAGTGGATTTACTACGCCAGAAATTTTCCATGACGTGTACACAACATCTCACCCAAGTTTCATAGCTACGGACGAATGGTACATGAATGCATACGGGACTTGGTTGAAACGTTTCGCGTGTCGTCGCTCATTTGTTGATTCTACTCTTGCGCTACATATTGTAATATGGATGTACTCAGCCAGAAACCTTCCCTGGAGTGTACACAACATCTCACCCAAGTTTCATCGCAATCGGATGAATGGTATGTGAACGTATACAGGACGTTGTCGAAACGCTTCGCGCGTAGTCACTCATTTATTGAATATAAACGTGCGCTTCGTATTGTAAAATGGATGTACTCAGCCAGAAACCTTTCCTGGAGTGTACACAACAATTCACCAAACATTTATCACTATCAGACGACTGGTATATGACTTTATACGGGACTTTGTTGAAACGCTTCGCGTGTCATCGCTCATTTGTTGAATCTACTGGTGCGATACCTATTGTAAAATGTATGTACTAAGCCAGAAACCTTCCCTGGAGTGTACACAACATCTCACCCAAGTTTCATCGCTATCGGATGAATGGTATATGAAATTATATGGGACTTTGTTGAAACGCTTCGCGCGCCGTTGCTCATTTGTTGTATCTACTCGTGCTCTACCTGTTTTTAAAGGGATTTACTAAGCTAGAAACCTTCCCTGGAGTGCACACAAAATCTCAGCCTAGTTTCATCGCTATCGGACGAACGGTAGTCTATATGAACGCAAACGTGACTTTGTTGAAATGCTTCGCGCGTCGTAGCTCATTTGTTGAATCTACTCGTGCGCTGCCTATTGTAAAGTGGATGTACTAAGCCAGAAAATTTCCCTGCAGTGTACACAACATTTTACGCAAGTTTCATAGCTATCGGACGAATGGTATATGAATGCATACGGGACTTTGTTGAAACGCATTGCGTGTCGTCGCTCATTTGTTGAATCTACTTGTGCGCTATCTACTGTGAAATGTATTCACTCATTTTGAAACCTTCACGTAAGTGTACACAACATCTCACCCAAGTTTCATCGCAATCGGACGAATGGTATATGAACACATACGGGACTTTGTTGAAATGCTTCGCGCATCGTCGCTCATTTGTTGAATCTACGCGTGCGCTACCTATTGTAAAATGGATTTACTAAGTCAGAAACCTTCCTTGGAGTGTACTCAACATCTCACCCAAGTTTCATCGTAATCGGACGAATGGTATATGAACGCATAGGAGACATACATACCCACCCACAGACAAACTATCACGTTACATTGATTTTTATTATGAACGCAAACGTGACTTTGTTGAAATGCTTCGCGCGTCGTAGCTCATTTGTTGAATCTACTCGTGCGCTGCCTATTGTAAAGTGGATGTACTAAGCCAGAAAATTTCCCTGCAGTGTACACAACATTTTACGCAAGTTTCATAGCTATCGGACGAATGGTATATGAATGCATACGGGACTTTGTTGAAACGCATTGCGTGTCGTCGCTCATTTGTTGAATCTACTTGTGCGCTATCTACTGTGAAATGTATTCACTCATTTTGAAACCTTCACGTAAGTATACACAACATCTCACCCAAGTTTCATCGCAATCGGACGAATGGTATATGAACACATACGGGACTTTGTTGAAATGCTTCGTGCATCGTCGCTCATTTGTTGAATCTACGCGTGCGCTACCTATTTTAAAATGGATTTACTAAGTCAGAAACCTTCCTTGGAGTGTACTCAACATCTCACCCAAGTTTCATCGCAATCGGACGAATGGTATATTAACACATAGGAGACATACATACCCACCCACAGACAAACTATCACGTTACATTGATTTTTATATATATAGATAGATTAATTCCATTATTCTAAATATCCATTTTTGAAATTTATTTGTGGGCAGTATTTTAAACATCAGTTTCATTATAGCCTTAATCGTGCTCCTTCACGATTGAATTCAACTCCTAATTAACCAAGCGACTGTCAATAAGCTCTCACAACATTTCACTAAATTCATCATCACTTACTACGCTCACTATACCTGAGATTAATTTATGCATAACTCAACAACATTTCAAAATATCCAATGATATTATATTACTCCAATAAGGTTACATTTAACCACTTTTTGACCAATTTCAGCACACCCATAGCATCAAATAACTGTGCTTTGAACATCTTCATCACTCCAAAATTCCTCAAACTTCAATTCATAATTATGAATTGTCATGTGTCATTATATTCATGATTATTATTAATGTTTAACATTTCTTGAAAAATATGTCTACCGTAAATTATTATTATTATTATTCATTTCATAAAAGACATGTAATTACCTTAAATATGTCCCTTACAATATCATAATTAACTTGTTATTAAGATTCGAATCATTTCCGTATCAAAAATCGAAATATGCCAGACTCTCGTGAATATCGCTCAATTATACGCCATGGAAATTATTCCAAGTATGAATTGGATTAAATCAAGACCATTAGAAAAAGAATGAACTCAAGAAAGACTAAGCAATAGTCTCGGATAAAAGAAAACTGGAAAACTGAAATGCCTCCAAACCAACAAATCATTATTTCAAACGTTACTCAAAATTAGCATCATCTCACAATTATCAAAAAATCATTTATACAAAATTCAAAAAATTCAGTTGATTCCATTCCAAGTTTGTAATCAGCATAATATATTTTATTATTTCAAGTGCTCTGCTTCACATCATCGAAGTTTATAGTGAGCCACAATTTCACACAACTTGAGAATCATATTGTAGAATGTTCATTTATACAATCAAAATGTACTCTTCTTTGCAAACGCACTCTTCCCCTAACGCAAATCTTCTTAACCGATGAAAAGTTTCAAATCATATTGCCAGAAATTTAAATAACGATGTTCAAAAATGTGAAATTTAAAAATATTTAAAACTTACAAAATCTGACAAAAGATGCATTCGTAGTCGAACCAAAATCTTAGTAAACTTATAGTTAAAAATGACAGAAGCGTCATAGTGAAGCTATTGCTCACCTTCAACATATTAATAAAACATGGTGAAATAAGGCTATCTACATATAGTTCTACATCTACTATCTACACAATAAAATGTCTTCCAGCTACCTTAAGATGGCCTCAACAAGTGTATGTGTATTGGAACAAACCATTCCTATTTGGATCGAACCTCAATTCCAGATTGCCAAATGACCTGCATCTGTCTCGAACCACGGAACCAGCGAACAAACTCCTCTCTGACCCAGCTCGAACACCTTCCAATGACCACTCACATCTCTCTCTAGACAACTCTGGATCAGGTTTCGTAGCGATGAGGTTTTAGACACCAAATTTCTTGGCAGTAGATTCTCCTTCATTATGCAATAGCATTTCGTCTCAGAATGATATATGTAGATTCCTTACGTCGGCTTTCGTAGTTTGCTTTCGTATAATTCATATACATTCTCTATCATGAAGTTACTCTTGATACCCAGTTCCTCTCCACCGTTGTGTTCCACTCATATGCTTGGCAATTCATAGTAGCACATTCAAAGAACTGCGTGGTTATTCCCCACGACTCAAGTCCGAATAACATAGTGGTGGAATAAGTGTAGTAATTTCAATGCCGAACTATATTTCTGCTGCACCATACAGTGGTTTCTATTTCCTTCGTAAATATTCTAAGTTCATTTCAGATGCTCGTATAATGTATAAAAACGTTGCTTTAGGATTCAAAGTCCACTATTAGTCGTAGGCATATGTGTATGCTTGATTATGCGTAGCACGTTTTATAAAAATACTGTAACTTCACTGCCGAGAATGGACAACCGCACTGTTATATGTAACATTCAGAACAGAATAATCGCTCCGCTGAGTGCATGAATCGTCCTCGTCAAGCTTCCCCCACTCTCCAAGATGACTCAATCGAGAATTTATCGAGATCATTCACATACAATAGCGATAAATTCAGTTTAAAGGCTTCTTCGGAGTAAAAACTCACCCAAAACATCTTCATAATACATCGTATTAATAATTATAACACATGCGCATAGTCGTTCCCCTCTGTGATCTCTGTAATTAGTTATTTAATTTATTTTTTACGTTCATTACGAGACATCGTTACCCCCACTGCTCTTGACTTGGCCTTGGCTAACATGTGGGGTGAGGTTAACAAACTGGCTTGTGGCTGGTAACATAATATGCATGGCGGGGTAGTATCGGAATTTCTCCTTAGACAGCTGTGGACTGGTTTCAGCTATCTTCCGAGCGTTTAAAATACCGTCGTTTCACGTAAGAATATTTCAAACAAAAGTTAATCCAATAGGCACAGGAAAATACTGGGACAGTACCATCCCGGAATTTGCCTGGAGAAGAAGTGGAAAACCACGGAAAACCACTTCCAGGATGGCAGAGGTTGGAATCGAACCCACCTCTTCTCAACTTTGCCTTATGAGGCTGAGTGTATCCAGTTCCAGACCTCAAACCATAATTAAATTTCTTGGCAGAGCCTGAAATGGAACCCGGGCCTTCGCGGTGACAGCCAAGAATGCTAGCCACTACGAGGTGGACTCTCATTTCGAACCACCCACTAATGTAAGCGGGAGGTCAAAATGAAGTTTCACGACTGAACTGAATAGATGGCGTTCGCAGATCCGAGCTTCCGAATATCAATGCAGTCTGATGCCATCCTGGAATCAGTTCTTCCATACTATCGACCTGATACGACCTAGCTACAGTCCATTGTGCAGTATTGAAGTTCACAGAAAATAACGTGAACAAATAGTTTGTGGGATAATAAATTTCCAACATTTTTACTACGTCATTTCGTTACCTCGTGATTTGAAACTTTTTACTGTCTATTTTCTGCTGCCAATATGTTATATGTTTGCCATAAACATATGGCTATTTCAGAGCAGGGATTGTGATATTTACGGGCAGTTATATTTACAATAATTAGTATTAGGACTCACTAGAGTTTTACAATATCTTCGTGCTTTGTGTTATATCCTCCTTGGAGTTCCTGGGATAGAATTTGAAGAGAAACATGACAAGTTTTACGAGGCAGAAGTTTGTGAATCATAAACAAAGGCTGAGTGGTTTATGACTGTAGTAGTAGTATTGTTGTTTTAAGGGAGGGGGAACTAAGAGGTCATCTGCCCCTTTTATGACTGTCGTCTGGATGAACTGGACACGGCTGTGTGCGACATGAATCTCGTAGTAATGGTGTGCAGACGTGCATTACATGCTGCTAACTTCAAAATGTTCATATTCTTTTACTTTCCACAGCATTATTCGAGTGGGCAAAGACTAATCCTGCGACAGGATTAGGAAGCCGTTCATATGAAACTTGAATCTAATCGCTGACCAGGCGTGGATATAGAGTTTGGATTTGGGGAGGGGGGTTCAGAGAATCGAAATAGCTAAGAAAAATGGTATAACTAAAAACGCAATCACAAAATAGCCAAACGTACAAAACCAGACCATTTTTTTTGCAAGCTACATGGATAGAAATTTGATGCGTTTAGCGCACCAAAAATATTCGTACAAATTGCAACGGCGTGTTTTGCGACTTTTACATCGAGCTTCGAGAAAAGTATCAAGGTACGTTACAGTTTCGGCAAGTCGAGATGGTATCGACAAAGGGAGAAATTACAGCTTTAATTGCCAACCAAGCTTGCAGTTTGGACGTCGGCAAAATTTTTTGATGCGAAAAAAAAAGCCCCAAATTCCTATCCGTACATTGCTGCACATTCATCGTGACATCACTCTAAACCTCGATTCGGTAATCACAAGGTTTGCTAAACAAAATAGACGAGTTGATTTTGTTATACAAATAATCGTTTTTCTATAGCAGGTATGAATTTGTAAATATGTACAGATGTAACAGAACCTAATAATTGCAATAAAGATATTTTCAGTATTGAATAAAATGAAAAAAAAACTTTTTTTTTCAGTTAAAATTCGTTACGTTTAATTTGTCTGGTTATTGTGTTTTCGTTTCTTGAGTTTGCAATATTTTTTTTGCCATGATCCTCCCCCCTCCTTGAATCCGCGCCTGTCTCTTACAGCATCTGTTGGTTTTCACCCACTCACTCTACTCAAATACTGGACTAGCTCTTTATGTAAAATCTCGAAGCTTTTTTTTACCAGTAGCAAGTGAAAATAAATACAGGTACACACATTGCTACGGACTTCACAACAAGTAGGTTATCAGCTACAATTTACACTCCCAGCGGCTTAGTCGTGCGCGTAAAATCGCGAACCAAGATCGAGATAGGGAACTTCAGTAAGCCCGGAGATCAGGAGATCGAATACCTGCCTTTATTCTGAGTATGGCTCCACACTATTTATTTTCCATACTTCCTCCAGGCAAATGCCGCGATAGTACCATATTTCAAGTCACAGGGAACCTACCACATCTATGTCTCGAATACAGCTAAACACACTAATACAGTCATCACAGAAACACAGTTTATCAGACTGTTCAACACACACTCAAGTACAAGGGGCTGATGACCGAGTTGTCACAAACCCTAATATAAATTGATAACTACAATAAAAACAATTCACAAACAAACACACTCAAGTATATGAAACTGCCTTCTGGGAGGGGTCAGCCTTCTTGTTCTTTTCCTTCTTCCTCCTGCGTTGTGCTCAAGGCCCTTAAGGAGGCAGGGTGTATGTAGCCCCACCACTTTTGGTGCACCCTAGATAATGCTACACCCTCAGGGGCTCACGGCTGGTGAGTTCGGGAGTTGGTGACCCCGAGGGATTCCTGAGCTGCGTCCGTTTTCCCCTTTTGACCCTTATCTTTGGGGCGGACCCTCTCCTCTCTCCCCTCTCCTCTCCGCCTTTCATTATATTTCCTTTTCTCTTTAAGTTTCCCGCACCTTTTTGTAGGTATTCTTGATCTACGTTGCATTTTGTAAGATTTTTCGATCTAAATTGCATTTTGTGAGTGTTTTCCAAACTCACTTGCATTTTGTAAGGATTGCCAATCAAAATTGCTTTTTAGTAAGTCTTTCAATATAGGGGGGGGGGGGGTCTTCTTGTGAGTATTTTGAATTTCAATTGCATTTTGTATTTTTAACCTACCCCGCTCTGTTCAAGTTGTCAAGTCTCAATTACAATTTTGTGGGTATTTTGAATATAAATTACATTTTGTAATTATTTTCAATCTAAATTGCATTTTGTAAGTATTGTCTATCCAAATGAGAAGTTTGAATCTACCATACCTTTTGTAAGCAATTTCAATTGCATTTTATATTTTCAACGTACTCCGCTTTGTTCAAGTAGTTAATTCTCAATTGCATTTTGTGGGTATTTTGAATCTACATTACATTTTTTTGTGCATATTTTCAATCCCATTTGCATTTTGTAAGTATTTTGATTTCACTTGCATTTTGTAAGTATTTCGACTGTACGTTGCATTTTGTACGTATTTTGGACTTAACCTACATTTTGTGCGTATTTTTCAATCTATTCCTTTTGTGAGTATTTTCGTTCGAAATTCCCTTATGTACGTATTACCGCTCTCCATTTGGTGAGTAGTTTCAATCTGAGTTCCTTTTTGTAAGTAATTTTCCTGCTACATAAGGCATAATTGTTGGGGCTCACTGTCTATTTTATCTAAACCATTTTCGTTTCATCCATAGCAGTGAGCTGTTTTTTATCTTCATCCTTTCATTTCACGCCATTTCATTTCGTCAGGGGCCGATAACCTCGATGTTAGGCCCCTTTAAAACAACAATTATCATCATCATCATATATGAAACTGACAATACAGTCATCACAATAACACTGGTTATCGGACAAATCCACCCCCCCCCCCCCCACACAAACCCACAAATACACGGGGACACACAACCACAATGTCGCAAAAACCCTCAAAAAATCAATAACAGCAACAACGAAGCTGTCAAGCAAGAAAAGTCTCTCACTAACAGCAACATAACAATAACGATAACGTCAACAACAACGACAACTACTACCTGTCTGACGAATACTTGCTGGTGGTAGATATATGAACTACGAGTTGTCAACTGTTTGATGCAATCTCTTCTCCCGGAGATATTGCTACAGTCTGCTCTGTATGTCGTGAATCATTTTGGCACGAGCTTTGTATTTGTTCAGTTGGCTATTCTACTGTAAAGGCATGGAGGAAAGAAAGGAAGGAGATGCCTTCGCTGCGCTGCCTAGCGCAAGCTGCTGAAGCCAAACGGCTCGCCGACTTTGGTTGCAAGAAAATGGCTGTCCCTATGCTTAAAGCAGTAAACCACTCCAACTAGTAATGGATTTTAGTGACATAAAACTGCAATGACAAGTCAAGATTTTTTCTTGGATAGGCAGAATACACTCTGTACATCACGGTACTTGGCACAAATAAGCTGCGTTATCGTTTTAAAAGCCAATTTAAATATAAATATGACAGCATCTCTGCAAGGCTGGTTTTGTAAGGAAGACGCGGCAAAACGTAATAATACGCTGAAACACTGATTAAATTGAATACAGGTGTCTGAAGATGCGAGTTATACCAAAGACTTGGGAATTAATGATGCCAAACTAATTACGGTATTTACACCAAACTGAGTTTCATGTTCTTATTGGTGTTGAGGCATTCATCAGTTTTTAAGTCTAATTTCGAGCACAGCCACTTTCACTCATTGGTCGTACACATTTTGATATTCAAGAATACGAACCTCAAAATTAATAAACAGAACAATTAAAAGGGACGCATATTTGCACAAAAATACGGTGTAGCCTTTACGTTTCGGTACCGTAGGCCTACGGTATTTTCTTTGTGGGGGTTGGAAACTTGACGATTAGCCTCGAATTGATTAATTACGTAGGCCTACCGTAATTATTGACCGCCAGCTGTTTGATAATTTGGGATTTCCAGAGTAATGATTTTTATTTTTTTGGTATATAGGGTAGGCCTACACATGCTGGGATGAGAATTGAAGAGTTTTTTTTATATAACTTATCACTACTGTTATTACGTTTCCAAAGCTGCATAACCGGAGCGCGATAAAAACCAGGGCCAAAATAAAGTTTAGCCATGCACAACGCCTCATGCAAGTCACAGAACACCGAATACGAGTTACGGTTACGCCCACTTTGGTTGCAGCGCTTGGCTTCACTCATACGAGCTCAGGGCATCTCCTCTTATTCTTTCCTCCATGTGTAAAGGTGTGTTATGTGGATCGTTTTAAGACATTTTATGCTTAACAGAAGAGTAGTGTATTATTGCAATCTAATATATAAATGTGAAAGTCTAGTTAGTTAGTTATTGTTGTTTTAAGGGGCGGAACTACGAGGTCATCTGCCCCTAAAGTGAAAGTCTCTATGTATGTATGTATGTATGTATATTTGTTCCGTATACAAATCTACACCGTTCCACCAATCTCAACCAAATTTTGCATACACATAATTTAGGACCCATAAGGAACGGCTGGCTACATTAATTTTCGATAGTCTTTCTCATTCTTCTGATTTCGGCCTTTTTGCACTCGAGCAAGGGCTAATTAAGTCAGAAAATAAACTGATAAAGTAATGGCAAGGCCGGCATCTCCATGGCAACAACAGCTCAGGACGGGACCATCAAGTTTCCATCTATCTCGGTAAGAGGCCATGCTACACCCAGTTAGATCACTTCCCTCCAAGCTGCTTTAAACTGCCTGTCCATTCAACACAAGATACTCGTAGGCTGCAGCACCAACCGACTGTGATCGCCGCGGCATTTTCAACTCTCAGACGCGTACAGGATATACCGTATATTAATTCACGGTTAGGTTGCAGCGCCAACCTACCGCGGCTTTTTAAGGGGATGATACCTGAAACGAAGGGTTTTTATCTTTGGAGGCTTAATATCGAGATTGAAAAAACGCGACAACATGGCACTAAGTTAGTTCTTTTGTTATTCAATCAGCATAAAGTATATTATATTAATTCAGACACATAATTACGGGCAAATTTTCAGTATAAAGGAAAGCGTGAAATACAAAACGAAGTGTATTTAACTTTGGAGGCTTAATATCGAGATAGAAACAAGTAGTTCCGTGAAGAATTATACAGCCTATTTTCATATATCCTACTTATGTTAACTGCCACTATCAACATACAAAATTTCAGTTTGATTGCTGTAATAGATTCGTAGATATTGAGAACCGACTAAATATTTCGGGTGGTCGCCATGTTGGATTTTATTGTAGGTCCTAGAGTTATGTACTGTTACATGAAGATTATTGTGTACGTGTAGCATTCAAACTTCAATCGCATGATTAGGACACAAGAAGTAACAAGGAGATTTTAAAATTTCGCTCAGCTGCCATCTTGGGGTTATGGAAACAATTGAAATAAATTAGATTCCAGTGGACAAACATTCGTATAAGGATTTACTGTACCAAGTTTCACTGCACTCGGATGGTTAAATTGCGAGAAACGTCCATGTGAATATTTATACTTAGCGTCGCCGCCATGTTGGATTTGTGATCACCAGGTTATTTAAAGTCCTATAGGTAAACTTAAGTTCATTGCCCCAATGAACATAACAAAATTCAGTTTGATTGCTATAATAGATTCGTAGATATTCAGAGCCGTCTAAATATTTCAGATGGTCGCCATGTTGGATTGTTAAATGTATAGGCCATAGAGTCATGTGCCATTAAAGAAAAAATATTGCGTAGGTTCATTATTCAAACTTTCACTTCGATCACATGATTATGACACAAGAAATAAAAACTTAATTTTAAAATTCGCACAGCCGCCATCTTGAGGTTATGTAAACAATTGAACTAAATTAGATACCAGTGCATTGCAATGTGTATAAACATTTCCTGTACCAGATTTCATTGCGATTGGAACATTAAATCACGAAAGAGGTCTATTAAAATTTTCAAATTCGATTGGCGGCCATGTTCGTTTTGTAGTTAACCGGTTTTTAAAAGTCTCATAGATGAACTTACAGTAGTGCCCTTTATCTCCGTACAAAATTTCAGGGTGATACCGCTAATAGTTTCAGAGATATAGAATGCCGGTGAAATATTTCGCACATCCGCCATCTTGTGGTTATGTAAACAATTGAACGAAGATAGATGTCGGTGCTTTACAATGTGTATAAACATATACTGTACAAAGTTTCATTGCGTTCGGTTGGTTAAATCGCGAGATACGTCTATTTAAAAGTCGCAAATTTGCGTGGCCACCATGTTGGTTTTGTAGTTACCAGTTTTTCAAAAGTCACATAGGTGAACTTCTAGTAGTTCCCTTTATCACAGTAATAAAATAAAGGGTGATTTCGGGAATAGTTTCGGAGATATTGAATGCTGGTGAAATATTTCGCACAACCGCCACGTTGGATTGGTGAGACGTAACAAAATTTGATGGGCACGGTCGGGGTCGCCCGGAATAGTGCTATGAACTTACTGAGTTTCATTGAAATAGCTCCAGCCGTTTAGAATTTATTAGGGGACACACACACACACACCTCACACACACACACACACACACACACACGCACACACACACACGGACAAAAGGTGATCTCATAAGCCTATTTTTTGAAAATTGAAAATAGGCTAAAAACGCGAAAACATGGCACTAAGTTAGTTCTTTTGTTATTCAGTCAGCATACAGAATCTATATATTTAAAACAGTAAGGTTTTTTGTTACCACGAGATTGAGAGAACGACAGAACCGATTTACTTCGTAGAGCACACTAACGAAAGCTCTTGGCCTCTAGATTTGCAGAGTGTCTATAAAATAAACAAATATATTACGGTATATTTTTGAATTAATATAGAAAATAGCAGAATTCTTGCCTCTCACGCATGCGCACAATCCGCCTGGGGTCATGACAAAATGGCGGTGAGAAGTCCATTAAAATGTAAGTTATTTAATAAGCTTGCATGTAATTGAAAACATTCATTAACCAAGTTCTGACAATAAAATATAATAACAGTATGAACGTATACGAAAGTGCAACATTGATTTATTTGGATAATGAAATGGATTATTTCCTTCAGACAGCGGCTTTTAATGATAAAGAACGGCTGCGTCTGCTGCTGACCAAAAGTGCGCGAGTAGCTATGTGGTTAAGGCGACAGACTGTGGTTCCAAGGTTCACCGGTTCGATCCCAGCCCGCGCCGGTATATATATATATTTTTTTACCACTGAAATATTGTTTAATCAAGGAGTATTAGTAAGGTTTTATGTCTGTTAAAGATACATATTTCTACATTCCCTCTCGGTATATTTTTGAATTAATATAGAAAATAGCAGAATTCTTGCCCCTCACGCTTGCGCACAATCCGCTTGAGGTCATGACAAAATGGCGGTGAGAATTCCATTAAAATGTAAGTTATTTAATAAGTTTCCATGTAATTGAAAACATACATTAACCAAGTTCTGGCAATAAAATATAATGACAGTATGAACGTATACGAATGTGCAACATTGATTTATTTGGATAATGAAATGGATTATTTCCTTCAGACAGCAGCTTTTGAAGATAATGAATGGCTGCGTCTGCTAACGAACGAGATTGTTCAATTAGCTATGTGGTTAAGGCGACAGACTGTGGTTCTTTTGTTCGCCGGTTCGATCCCAGCCCTCGCCGATGTATGTTTTTTTTTTTACCATTGAAATATTGTTTAATCAAGGAGTATTAGTAAGGTTTTATGTCTGTAAAAGATACATATTTCTACATTCCCTCTCAATACGTTTTATTTCCGTTTTACCATTGCATTACAGCATGTGATCAAAAGAGCAAACTGTTGTCCTCAGTACGCCGTTTAAATATCTGCAATCAGTTCCTATAACTGACAACAGATGGCAGTACATCGCCCATATAGTTCCAGTAACTGACAGCAGATGGCAGCACCATTGCATCGATATATTTAAAACCCAAGACATGGCACGTTTTCACGTGATGGAGAATTATAAAGGAGGGGAATATTTAAGAAGGGAAATTTTGAGGAACATTAACCGACAGTTGAATGTGTAGGCTATGTTGTTTATGTACCTTAATATTGCAATTTCTTCCCAATGCTTCGGTGGTCAAGTTATTAGCGTCCTAGACTAAAAGTTATAATTATGCATCGTCTATATACTCTTAAATTATTAAAGAAAAAAGTAGTTTTCCAGGCACTTGCGCGTGTCCACAATTGCTTTCGCCATAAGAGACACTTGGCAAACATAATTCGTTTGAAGGGCTCCGACATTGTGGTCACTCAGCCCCGTGTACTTGGGTGTGTATGTGTGAAATTTTCTCTCATAACCTGTGTTATTGTGATGGCTGCATTACTGTGTGTATTTGTAATTAAGGTGGTAAATGGCAAGGAGACTGCCAAGGCCTTAAGTTAGGAACCATCCCGGTATTTGCCTTAAGTGGAAGTGGGAAACCACGGAAAACCACTTCCAAGATTGTCGAGGTGGGAATTAAACCTTCCTCTTCTTAGTTATACCTCAAGAGACTGAATGTGCCCCGTTTTTGCCCTCAGACCAGAATTCAATTTCTTGGCAGAGCAGGAAATCTAACCCGGGTCTCCGGGGCGATAGACAAGAATAGGTGGGCCTCCATGTGTTAATACGATTTTTGACATGCACGGGACATATAATTCAAAAACTGCCTCCATTAGGGTGACTGCCGAAGTGAGTATTGAGTATAGGCCTATGGTCGTTCCAGTAGTTGGCGAAGTGTTTCTATGTTCCCCTGCAAAATGTACTGTGTACAGGCCCCCAGGGGGCTGCACCCCCTGAAGCCACCCTCCATCATCTATTAAAACCACCCCTAACTGGCAAACCTCATAAGTCCAGAACAGCACCTTTTACACAGCAAGGGCGGCTGACCAGCTTGGGAAGCCTGCTAACCACTTGCATCACACTCACAAACACCTACACAATAGCTAACTAGGGCACCTACATCGGTGGAATGTCGACGAAGCAGCGCCAGAACCTATAAGAAGGAAGACCTTAATGAGGACAGGCTCTCTCTATTATATGTCATACAGTGTGTGTAGCCGGAGGCTCTGCTGCAAGCTGCTATCATCAGGTGAGTCAGCAAGTGTTCAGATATCCTATACTTTGTAAAACCTACCCACAAAATTGTACACATAACTTGCATTATTACTCACGTTCCCCTAAAAGGGACATACATTTTCATACTCACTGACCAATAAATACTTGGTCAGTAATCTACACATTGCATTTGTAATTACACGCCTCTTTACATCCTAACACCCTTCCTGACTCTCGTCACGAGTAAGCGTGACAATAGTAGCCGGTAATCGCCTGCTCAGGCTCCATTGTGTCTCCGCTGGCAGCAAGCCGCCGGCATAGCTGACGCCACCAGGTCTGTTATATAATTCCTTCCGACCAGCTGGGAGCCCAGTACATTAACCTGCGCCCAGTAGATCATCCCCTAAGCGATACTTACGTCTTTATAGGAGCACCCCCTAACATTTAAACATCACACAACACTCTACACTGGTAAGCTTACCCAGCTACGGGAAGCTGCCCTCTTTAGAAATCACCTTCCAAATTAGCACACTCACACATATGTTTTAGATATAACTACCCCCAACTAAGGGATCTAAAACAATTTGGTGGAGGCGCCTCTATTACGCACAGTAAGGGTAGGACTCACACAACGAGCCCTCGTAGTAGAAATGACCCCTACCGTACCGCATACAGCCAAGCGAGACTGGGAAGAATTTTTTTTAAATCCCATATTACGTCCCACACTTTTTTTCTGTTACATAGGAGTTTGTATTATCACACCCACCCCCATCCGCCCCATAGTGGAAATTAAATGTCCACATTTAGAACCACACTAAGAAACTTTGCGCACCATTTGTCGGCTAGTACGACTCCACTCCTGCCGAAGCTAAAAATTAAGAACGGTGACTTAATAACCGACCAGACCGCAGTACAACTTCTTAGGGACCTCGAATTCAAGACATCAGAGATCCGTGCTCAACACCCTGCAGCGGCAGCACAAGTTATACATTTTACACGATCCCAGGCCAGTGAACACAGACAAGAGTCACCAATATCCAGCGCTAGTGAAGTAGATTGCCTGCCAACACTCCAAACCCTATTGTTGCAGCAACTGCAAGTCACAGAGCAGAAAACTGGTAATCTGCTCGAGCGCATTGCACAGTTACTAGAGACAGACACGGTTAAGTCAGATAATCACACGACAGAGGCAGTTCTAGACATCCACACTATCCTGGAAACAGTGAAACAGGATTTAGACAGGACTGTACACGTAGTCAAATCCACACAGTACGACAACACGCCATCAATCAGTACCGACATATCAGGTGACGAGCCACCTGGTAACGTAACACAAGTGTCGTACACGGGAAGCGAGGCTAATTCCTCTCTAAATAGCCCAAACACCTCGGCACAAGATAGCGGTGCGAACAGCATAGACAGATCACAATCACTACACAGCCGACAAGAGACAGCTGAACACGAGATGAACAGACAAGCAGAGTACCCCATGATCCACCCCACAAAGTTCACGGGGGAAGGCCAGGATCCCGAGGAATACCTCAAGGCCTTCAATAGAACGGCTCGGATCAATGGTTGGAGCGAGTAAGTTAGAAAACGGCTCCTTCCTGCTTACCTTACAAAGGCGGCCATGACATGGTATGAGCTTCATGAGGACAACTTAGAAAATGCCACATGGGAGGAAATCACCTTATTGTTGAAAAGTGAATTCCAGCTCATACTAGATGATGACGACCTGTACGACCAAATTAGACAGAGATCACAGGGACTTAAGGAAAGCGCCCAGGCATACGTCAACGTAAAGTTGATAAAGTGCGATAAATATAACGCAGCTATGACGAACAAGCATAAAGTCAAGCTGTTAATGCAGGGCCTCAGACCATCCATAGTGGACAAGTTGTGTATTATGAACAACCCAACGGTCCAACACATGTTGAACAACATAAAGACCATAGAGCAAGGGAAAAAGATCACGGAAAAAGCTACGGAGAAAGCCGTGGATCAGCACTTTCAGACACAAAAGGACGACACTAATCATAAAATGGATGAATTAGTGGACAGGATGGAGAAATTGACCATAGCTGCCATCCAAGCAGGCGGGAGACCGCTAAGGGATGAACACGTAGACACACAAGAGCGCTATTATCCTGAGAGGGACAGGGGGTACACAGAGAGGAGACGCTACGGGAGGGAGGAAAATTACCACCCTCCACAGCGGCCAACAACACCTCACGCACAGGATAGGCGACACTACCCTCCGCGATACTCACCGGTATCATACGCGGACACAGAACCGACATACCCCTCACGGCGACCACCATCCCCGTACACACAGGAGTACTACCCTGAGGAGTACGAGCACACCATCCCCCGACGAAACAGCCCGCCCCCAAGCAGGCAAGGCTATGCAGCCCCGCAGTACAGGGGAAATGGGGAATATCGGGAGAACCCGCCCCCACGCAGGCAAAGCTATGCACCCCCGCAGTACAGGGGAAATGGGGACCGTCGAGGAAACCCACCCCCGACCAGACAGGGGTATGCAGCCTCCCGATACAGGGAAAAGGGGAATCGACGGGAAAACCCGCCCCCGCAGCAGCAGACATACACCCCACCCTGGCGGAGACAGGAGAACGGACCACCGGGCAATAACCGACAGGCAAGAAAACCTACAAAAGGACGGGACAATACAGATACATATACAAAGGGCCCGGAACACTACCCCCTCCCCGACGAACACCCGAGGGAGTTCAGGGATGAGGCACCCCGCCGGACAGACAGGGGGGCAATACTTCCCACGCCTAGCCACACACCGCAGGCGGGGAGCTGGCGCAGCCACCCCGAGGGGGGCGCACATACAGTACAGGGAGGCGCACACCTACGTTTCAAAAAACGCCTAGACAGGGAGGTTCGGCCAGCTGATGATGCGGCTGAGGTTCCTCCCCCAACACAACACCAGAGAGGCCCTTCCCCCAAGCAAACTCGTAAGAGTAAGGGGAAGAAGCACCCAGCCAAAGCTAAGGCTGACGATCCGCCCCCGGGCCGTTTCCAAACACACCCCGTACAAGGAGACGGCAACTGTCTGTTTAGGGCCATGAGCTTCCTAGTCCGGAACACCGAGGATTATCATGGGGACTACAGACAGAAAAAGGTCCAACATATCCTGGCCAACTGGAAAGAGTACCGAGATTTTGTATCGGACGAGCGGGAAAACCCATTCCAGACCGGGGCGGATTATACAAAATACATGGGTAGGGACGGCACATATGCCAGCGCCGTAGAGGTGACCGCTCTCGGCAAGGTGCTTAAAGCCAACATCCACGTATACACTGATGTGCACTCGCCACCGCTATTTTCTACTGCGGGATTTGACAGGGACCTGCACATACTCTTTACAGGGAACCCTAAGGCGGGACATTATACGCCCCTCACAATCACGCACAAACAGACTGAGACAAAACCCACACCCTCCAAACAGAAAACCATACCCCCTTCACCACAATGCAGGGTGGGAAGTGACCCCACACAGGCGCAGGACGCGAGCTCACTCGGCATTGGGAAGCCAGCAACAGGAGTCGAACTCGCGACCGCCTGGAACAAAAAACGGGGTAACAAGGGCAAGCTCAGGGTCACATTCGCAGACACACCTTCCCAAGAGGAAGGAAACAACAGCACACCTACACAAAAGCTGGGAACGGTCAGTGCATTAAACGTTCGCCAGCAGACTTCTATTTTCACAGCGCGGGCGATTAAGAGAGCTGGCAATGTACTTGCTGAGCGCACTTTGCTGAACGAGCCAAAGTACTCGGGACAGGAAGTAAGCCCAGAGGCCAAGCGTGCCAGGTACGATAAGCGGCCAGCTCCATGCCTTCCCAGTACAGACGTTACACCGGTAGCAACAACAACAACATACACCCTACACAACACATCGGTGCAGGGCAATGGATTCCAGGTATCAGCCCTCACGATACACGCCAACATAAATGGCCACAGAGTGCAGGCCCTAATTGACACTGGGGCAGCGGTAAGTTGTGTAAATAGAAGACACGTTACCGAAGGCCAAATACACGATGTCACGGGTGACATCCGGCTGGTAGCGGCCAATGCTCAGACGCTAGAAAACACGGGGGTGGCAAACATACATCTTAGGCTAGACCATTTTGCCACAACACACCCCATGTTCGTTATAGAACATCTTTCTGCGTCAGCCATAATTGGCATGGATTTCCTCGCTAAGTATGAGGCTAACATAAATTTCGCTAGCGGTAAGATGCTTTTAAAGCACGACCAGAGGCTCACCACACATCCCATGATATACACCAGGAACACAGATGGGATTCGAGCGGAGCGAGAAATTCACGAGCACCAGGCCTCTGCACTGCACACTATCAGCCAACACACACACACACACAGATAAGGCGGCCAAACACCCCCACAGACAGGACCTGACTCCGGAGCAAAATAAAAGGCTCACGGAGCTCCTGGAGACCAACAGGGATATTTTTGCCCATTCGATGAAGGATCTCGCTGTGACAGACCTCATTGAACACCACGTCACACTCACTAGTGACCGGCCAGTACACCAGCCTCCCTTCAGGGTGAGCCAGAAGGAGAGACACGCCATCGACGCTCAAATCACGGAGACTCGAGGCAGGGGTCATCGGTCCCGTTATTTCAAGCTACAGCGCTCCAGATTTGCTGACCAAAAAACGGGACGGATCCCACAGGTTTTGTACTGATTACCGTAGGCTCAATAAGTTAGTCGAAAATGATAGTTATCCACTACCAAGGGCAGACACCTATTTGGATGCCCTTGGCGGAGCTAGCTGGTTCAGTTCGATGGATTGTTATAGTGGATTCTATTCAATCCCCGTCTATGAACCAGATAGGCACAAGCTGGCGTTCGTTACAGAGAACGGCCTATATACCTACACAAGGTTACCAATGGGCCTCCGTAACGCCAGTCAAACCTTCCAAAAGCTAGTGGATAAGACATTTTCAGGTCTAAAATGGCGTTCCGTATTAGTCTACGTGGACGACATAACGGTATTCTCCCATACCTTTGACGAACATATCGTACATTTGGAGGAGGCTTTCGCAAGGATCAGAGAGGCCAAGTTAAGGCTTAAACCTGCGAAATGTCAATTTGCCAGACAGCAGATTAACATATTGGGCCACATTGTAAACAGAGAGGGCATTATTCCCGACCCAGCGAAAACTGACGCAATAACGGGCATCCCAATGCCCACAAATTTGAAACAATTGCGCAGTTTTATTGGGCTGGCATCGTATTACAGAAAATATATCTACAGGTTTGCGCACATCGCCCACCCCCTAACTGAACTCACACGTGAAAAAACGCCCTTCAGCATTAAACAGGAACACATAGATGCCTTCAACACACTGAAGCAACTATTGACCTCACCACCATTACTGCAACACTTCCATAGTGATAGGCCCACCTTCTTACACGTGGATGCCAGTCAGTACGGGCTGGGGGCGGCCCTATTGCAGGAGGATGCAGAAGGGCGCATACGGCCCGTGGCTTATGCTAGCAGGAAACTAACGGCCGTTGAGACTAGATACTCTGCCACAGAGCGGGAAATGCTGGCATTTTCGTGGGGAGTGAACTATTTTAGGGTATACCTCTATGGTATCCAGTTCACGGTAGTGACTGACCACGCGAGCTTGCTTTTTTGGGACAAATTTAAAAACCCAAATTCGCGGCTCAATAGGTTTATATTCCGCCTGTATGAATATAACTTCGTGGTCAAACACAAGAAAGGCGCTACACACCTAGACGCAGATGGGTTGTCTAGGCTGCCAGTAGCCGATCTCCAGGATGACAGTAAGGACCACGAATGGGACGACATGCCCACTTTTGCCCTGACGGTGATTAACATCAAACAGGAGCAAGAAAGTGATCCATACTTGAAACAGATTCTATTGGCATTAAAAAACTTGGATAAGGTGGATTCCAAGACAGCACGGCTGTCTAGGCGGTTTTTCCTAGACAAAGACGGGGTACTGAAATTTAAGCCCACAGCCATGCACGATAACGCACCTATAGCGGTTCCGGAGTCATTGAAAGAGAATATAATGATCGGACACCACAATAGCCCACTGGCAGGGGCACATTTGGGTACGCATAAAACATACCTTAGAATCCGGGACAAGTATTATTGGGTAAATATGAAGGCTGACAGACACCTTCGTAAAGACATGTCACACTTGCCAGCGATTTAAAACAAGGCCTGGCAAGCCTCATGGACTACTCAACCCAATTTCCGTAGGAGAGCTATTTCACAGAGTCTTTGATTCTTTCTGGGGGCTGGGGGGTTGGTTTGACAAACCTATAACAGGTGATGGAAATTGCTTATTTAGAGCAGTTTCGTACTGTTTATAACAAAATGAAGAACGTCATTCTGAGCTGCGTTTTCAAGCTATCGCAAAAAATTTCGCTGGCAGGAACAATTATAAGGAATTTATTTTACGCGATCAGTCTCATCGCATTCTCCTCACCAACCAACTTGAGTATGAAAGTCTCTGGACGGTCATGTTGAACTTCATTGTATAAGACAATTGTTTAATGATTATTTGTTTAGAGTACTGAGTCTAACTACGCAGTTGATTTCGGCAATGGAAGTATTATTTACCATGTAATATTTAGCGGCTCCGTTATTGCAGGACACTATAGTGTTATCGAATAATACGAAGCCACATTTAAAATCCAATATAAATAGGCCATTTCAGAAACAATTCCAGATATTATGCAGTACAGTGTAATGTAAGGTCTTTGACGATCAAATGTAAACATTGTTCTACATTGTACTTCTCTTGCGTAAAATCTATGCGTGTTTACTTTGGTCTTTACTGTTGTGAGGGTAAAATTGATCTGATGGAATATAAAATATTTGCCAACCTGCAACAATGTAATGATATTAATTTAAAAGTCATTGAACTTATATCCAGTAGTTCAAACACATACATCAGCGTTACAGATTGGATACTGAAGATGAAAGCCAGCTACTTCATTTCCCTATTATTGAATTTTTCAATTCCTTGGAATTAAGTGATTCGCCTCCACATACTCCGAACGTTTGAGCCATAGTTATGCTCCTTAGAAATCTGAACGTTTCCCAAGGACTCATATATGGTAATATATTAATTGTAAGAAATATGTAAGAAATTGCTTGGATTCGGATAAAATAGGTGCAGTAATATTAGGCAGAGAGCTCAAATCCTACGACTTGATTTAACACCTTCCGATAAAACACTTGCAGGTACAGTACATTTTCTTTCAATAGGCAACAATGTCCTATTCGCTCGGCCTACTTTATCACAATCAATCAAGCTCAAGGAGAAACTCTTGAACGTATTGGGCTATTTACCTCATCACGTTTTAAGTCATGACCAGCAGGATAGTGAAGGTACAAAAAAGGTTCTGTATGGGATGGTAAAGAATAAGAGGCGGAAGGATCCTACGGATTATGTCAGAATGGTGAACAAAAGGGGACAAGGGATAGAAAATAGGGAAGAACTGAAGAAAATGTGGAAAGAATATTTTGAAGAACTCCTGAACCCAAATGGAAACCACGGCGAGGAAGAAGAAATCGGGGAAGAGGTACAGTAGATGAACTGCAAACCGAAAATGACTTAACATGGAAAGAAGTGGAAGATGCAGTGAGGAAGATGTAAGGAGGGAAGGCACCGGGTGTGGATGAGTTGAGTGTGGAGATGGTGAGAGCAGCAGGAGAGGTGGGGATACAATGGTTGTACCGAGTGATGAAGGCAGCATGGAAGGAAAGGAAGACCCCAGAGGACTGGGAAAAGGGAATAATTGTCCCGATCTTCAAGAAAGGTAGTAGAACAGAATGCAGAAACTATAGGGGAATAACACTGATGAGTCATTGTGCAAAGATGTTTGAGAAAGTTTTAGAAAGGAGAATTAGGACAAGGATAGAAGGAGGGATGAGGGAAGAACAACATGGCTTCAGAGCAGGAAGGTCCACAGTGGATTTGATTTTTGCTGTAAGTCAGTTACAAGAACAGCACTATGAGTATGGAACAGATCTACTGATGGCCTTCCTGGACATTGAGAAAGCATATGACAGTGTATGCAGAAACAAAGTATGGAAGTCCCTGGAGGATAGAGGAGTAGAAAAATGGACTATAAGGAGGATAAAAGAGATGTACAAGGTAAGCGTGAGCTGTGTGAAAGTGGGAGGAGAGAGATCGGACTGGGTGGAACAGAGAAACGGCCTGAAACAAAGAAGTGCACTGTCACCGTTACTTTTCATTGTGGTGATGGATGACATAATGACCCGAGCGGCACAAGTAATTGGGGAAGGAAAGATGAAAGCAATGGTGTTTGCGGATGATTTGATGATTGTGGAAACAAGGAGGAGGAGGTACAGGAACAGTTGGACGTGTGGGAAGGAATAATACAATGATATGGGATGAAATTTAGCATAAATAAGAGTGAGATGGTGACCACAACAAGGAAGAAGGAAAGGACCACAACGGGAATAACAATTGGTGGGGAACAGCTGAAGAAAGTGGAGAGTTTCAAGTATCTGGGAAGCCTGATACAAGAGAATGGAAGAAACGGTAGAGAAATAAATGAGCGGGGGAGACAGGCAGAAGCATTCCGGAGGAGTGTGAGAAGCATGTTATGGAGCAGGGATGTCCCTCAGAACAGCAAGTAGATCATATATCGTACTATGTCCCTATCCTGACGTATGCCTCGGAGACCTGGGTTATGAAAGGAAGGGAGAAGAGCAAAATACAGGCCAGTGAGAAGCAGTATTGGAGCTACAAAGAGGGACAGAATAAGAAATGAGAGGACCAGAGAATTAATGAAGGAGGAACCATTACAGGATGGTATAGAGAAATCTAGACTTAGATGGTATGGACATGTAAAACGAATGGAGGAGAAGAGGATACCCAGGAGGATACACGAGACGAAGTGGGAAGGAAAGAGACCAAGAGGGAGACCGAGAGACAGGTGGCTGAAGGGGGTGGAAGAAAGCGTGAAGAAGAGAGGAGAAGACTGGACAAGGGTGGAGGCTGAGAAATGGTGGGAAGACAGAAGACGTTGGAGAGGCTTGTGTTCCAAACAGACCCGGCCAGTGGCTGGAAACTGTGCAAGATGATGATGACCTCATCACGTTTTCAGTCATGACCAGCAATATGTTGCAATGCTGAGAGTGCTATCTTTTGACGCCCTTCAAGTTGCAATAGTGCTAAAAAGTAATCGTACAAAGAATGTAACTTATATAAGAAGCTTCTTCAGTAAATTTGTTTTCCATTGTCCGTCATGTTTTGACGGGTTTCATCTAGTATGATATTAATTCAGATAAATACTTAGGGGCAAATTTTCAATTTATAGGAAGGTGAAACATACATGGTGTTGGAGGTGATTGTTTTCAAGGGGCGAATTGTCTACCTCATTTGCCCGTAATTATACGGTACGGATGATAATTAAAATATAACTACTTCCAACTAATTTAAATCTAACTTACATACTAGACGAGTTGAATAGAATAAGGGCAATAAAAGACAGGGAAAAGAAAAGAAATGCCTCCGGCCACCGAAGAATGGGATGTTGCAACATTGTGCTCATGTAGCCCCGTGTACTTGGCTGTGTGTTGAATTTGTCTGATAACCCGTCTTTTTGTGATGGCTGTATTAGTATGTGTATTTATAAGTCAAGTGAATTGTCTGATGTTAACTCATGAAATGAGATTCCTTGGCATTCAAACTTGCCCTGTTCTGATTTACAAAAGTGCACACAGCAGTACGCCATCATAAAACACAAAACACAACTTCACTATTAACATCAATACAAAATAAATGTCTGTAACAGTGACTTCAAAAAGCGGCGGTCACAGTGGGTTGGTGCTGCTCTTAGCGTCTATATTTGGAAACGAGGTTGTACGCATAAACTAATACTGTAATCGTTTAATGGGCAGGCAGTTTAAATAAGCCAGGATACCCATGTAGGCATAGTTGCAGTGAAATTACCATCGTGGTGACCCCAAAGACTCCCTAATATGCCAGTGAAGTTTAAATAGTGTTGTACATATATTATTCCCATGCGAATCAATGACGCCACGAACGCTGCTAAGCTGCATACCAACAAACCAACCAACCAACCCACAAACCAAGCAACCAAACACGAAAAACGCTCCATTTACGCTAATGGACTCAATCAGGCCAGAAACAATGAATTACAACCGACGTATGAGATTTCCGTACTGTTTTCAACAGTAGCCAACTCAACTTCAGGGGTTTTGGCGTGGCGGTAGTAACACAGTTTGCCAACAGGCAGTAACACAATTTGACACCAGGAACCGCCAGAGACCATCCAAAGGCATTAGTGTTTGCCATGAGTACAGTTTCTTGGTTGACAAACGAGTTCTGATCTTTGTACATGTATCTGATCTTGGCTCTCAAAATAAATTGTGTTCATCCCACAATACGTTTGCATGTCACTGTTTAATTTATAGGTTAAGGTTACTTTTAGTTTGTAGCATGGTCACCTCGTGCTATGGGCTTGCAGGGAGTGTGTGCATTGTGCCAATTTGGTTCTCTCTGTGATCCGGCAGGAGGTGGATATGCTAACGGCAGGTAGCTTTAGTAATGGCAGGGTGATTTATGTTCCTTTTACGATGGTGTATTGTTTTCATGATTGGGTTGTTGAAAAATATATATAAAAATGAAATGATGGTTATATTAAATGAGTGTGGTAATGAAAGAAATTAGTTATATAAAGATGAAGGCTAGAAATGTTCCACATATGCAGTAGTGCAACTAGGTAAGATTATGGTAAATGTGAGAAGTTAGGTACAATATTAATTTCAATTACTATTCCTGTGTGTGTTAACACCGCAACCAGAACCTGACGGTGAACGTTGGAACATAATGACATTAATCAAATTCAACCTACAAATTTTAGCTTCACACGATTGTAGTTAGTGGAAGGTTCTTTTACATCACATAAATCTATGTTCTATGACATGGGCCCACCGGCATTACTTCCCCTCCGATGGTAGGCATACTGAGGGATTCTTAACGCACTTCAAAAATTCGAAGACTTCAGCCGGGTTTGAATCCGCGACCTTGGGCATAGAGGCTCAGCATGCTACCAAATACGCCACCAAAGCCGCCTAATATGAGATAATAGGCATGAAATACAGCAATACTATTCCCTAATATGCGGCTATAGTAGCCTACACACTGACTTGTGTACATTTCTCATTAATCACACCATGTGCGGGGTTAAAAGTCGTAAGTCTATTTGACTCCAGAATGATGACTTTATATTCCAAACATTGAATAATTTAAATATTGTTTCCTTTCAAAAAGGTAGATGCGACAATTTAACAAGAAGTTCCGTGACGAACTAAAGAGCCTACTTTTCATGCCAATGATTATTCTCCAGAATATGAACCTATCTAGAATAATGACGAAATTAAGTTGGTAACATCAAAATGTCTAATTAGTTCGAAATATTCCTGGTATAATGTAGCCTAATACAGCACTACAGTTGGCAGCCCTGGTGACTGAATATATTCTTAGTTCCATCTCTTAAGGCACAGAATACAAAATTTGGTTGAAGTCCAATGGACGTTACATGCACTTAGACATTGGATCTATCAGCACGCGTAAAAACATGTTCGCCACAATGTCATGTGTGTGCTGGTTAGAAATAATCGGAAATATTATGATAACTTGTTGTGCCAATTTTGGATGAAATCCATTTCTTAGTATAGAAGATACATGTATTTTAAAATTGGTCCTATCAGCGGGCATAGAATCATGTTGGCAGTACTGACTTATATTAATTATTCCATATTAATCTAGAATGTCAGCTGCTATACGTGTGCAAAGTATAGGGCTGTTGGCTTGCATACTTCCTGATATATTGATATTAGGGTAAAACATATAGACAGCATTTAAAAACAGTTGGCATCCCAGATTGCTCTTAAGAATACTTATAGTCATATCTGTTGTGTTACACATAGCACATACGAAATTTGGTTGAAATCCAACTGATAGTATAGAAGTTACATGTATTTAAATATTGGTCCTATCAGCAGGCTTAGAATCATGTTGGTAGAACTGAAGTATATAAGTTACTCCAAAATTAATATAAAATGTCAGATACTATACGTGTGCATAGTTTAAAGCTGTCGGCTTGCATACTTTCCGATATATTGGTATTTGGATAAAAGAATAGAGAGATCAGTTATTAACAGTTAGCAGCCCTGGTGGCTCTTAAGAACACGCTCAGTCATATGTGTTTATGTGCACATATTACATACGAAATTTGGTTGAAATCCAATTGACAGTGTAGAAGTTATAGGCATTTAAAAATTGGACTTATCAGAAGGCTTAAGATAATTTTGGCAGCACTTTCATGTATGGCCTCCTGTAAATTAAACTGAAATAGTGTTATCTACATGTGTGCCAATTTTGGAATAGCTCCCATGCATACCTTCCAAGATATCCAATATGGATCTCAAATTTCTAGTGCGTTTTTTTCAGCAGTTGGTAGCACTGACATCATTTTCAAATATGGACGTGAGATATTCCGGTATACATCTTTACTCATACTAAGTTTGGTTTCGATTGCTGCAGCCGTTTAGGAGTTGATAGGGACACACACACACACACACACACACACACACAGCCAGACAGAGAGAATGACAGACAGACTGACAGACACACATTTTCCCGGATTGATCTCATAAGTTTACTTTTTCCTAATTTTTGAAAAATGTGAAAAGTAGGCTAAAGATGAAAGAGGACTATGTGAACAAGACGTCTAAATTACACCCATTGCCACACACACAAAAAAAAGACTATCAGTACTGTAATTGTGAGACTAGGTCCTTGAGAAATGTGCATATACAGCCCTTTTTTTTGTTATTATTGATGCATTCTCTACTACGTTATTGTACTCCACAGTACCTTTCGCCTAGATTTACAGTGAGTTAATATTGCACTTGATTAACTTCAGAGCCCAGGAGAACTATGTTTTAAACTCACTTAGGGGCAAAATGAATATACTTTGCGTAATATATTGGCATGTATCTTTCTATAACATGTAAATACACCTCCCGGGCAACACCGGGTAAAATAGCTAGTAGTATTGTATTTATATATTAATATCAGCAGCAGAACAGCACGCAATCTACTAGAGTCAAATACGCTTGATGCCGAGTGTAAATGCCTTACCTCTTGTCCCACACTACATCTGAAGCACTGATAGACAGTTGTAAATAAAATACATCTCAACGGCAAAGACCCATTAGACGAGTAATAGCCTACAGCTAATACTACCTTGGAGTGAAGAGAGTTCAGTTTTCAAAACTCATTAGACAATGACGCCATTACGATAACATTTTATTTACACGTACGATATTTTATTCTTGAATTGCGACCACAAAGAAACGTGATTGATTGCGTAGTTGTTTTCTATTATAGAACTAGGAAACACTGAAAAATGAATTCTGATTCTTCATTGGTTGTTTAATTTTATTTAGCAATATTTTCTGTCTTATTATTCTACTTCTAGCTGGAAGAGATCCTACGATCAGCTTAGATGAAAGTGGCGACATATTTGGTGGTCAGCTGAGTTGGGTTCTTCAACTCAGCGCTCAATTACTTGGATTCAGATTGAGAAAAGTGCAGCTTGTTTGGAGAAGCATGTCAGGCGGAGCCCCGAAAACAGAGGCCAAATAGAACAGGAGGACGGTTTAGTAATTCCAGATGTGAAGTATGTCTTGCATTTAGGGAAGAGCGTGGATAACTGTCAATAATTTGAACTCGTAATTCTGACTCACTGAAATAAGTAGGTTCGTAGAGTTTAGTTACGAAAATCATGCTTGTAGTTTCATATGTCCTAGCAATTTTTTTTTTTTGGGGGGGGGGGGCGATAAATGCATTGTGTTGTTTGAGTCTTCAGTCTTTTGACTGGTTTGATGCAGCACTCCCCGCCTCCCTGTCCTGAGAAAATCGTTTCATCTCTACATAGCTACCACACCCTACGTCCGATGCAATCTGTTTAACATATTTTAACCTTGGTCTACCCCTACAGTTCTTGTCCTCGACCCTTCCTTCCATAACTAAGCTCTGGGTGCCTTAGTATATGTCCTACCAAACTATCTCTTCTCTTCATTATCAGTCGCCAGAAACATCTCTCCTCTCCCACTAGTCTTAATACCTCTTCGTTTGTAACCCTATCTACCCATCTGATCTTCATCATTCTCCTGTAACACCGCATTTCAAACGTTCAATTCTCCTCTTTTCTGCTACACCAATATTCCATTATAAGTGCGTTATTACATGTAGGGTTACGATTCGTCCTCTTTCTGGAAATGAAAGCCATCATATTTCATAAAATTTAATTCTTTCAGTATTTTAGAGAATATGCCATATTTTATGGAAAATGTCTTTCAATTTAATCTAAAAGAACATAATAAATAATTCAGCTTGTTGTTCAGTGGGGGAGGTTACAGTATTGGACAACAATGACGGTTTAGGTGACCGTTCACATCTCTTATTTTAAATTATACCTTATAATGTCTGCAATATTCTTGCGTTAAAGTAGATTTCTCTCTCATCAGTAAGCAATGGACTAATAAATGAAATATTATGGTGACTAGTTTTGCTATCTTTAAGTTTAAGTACAATCACTACGTTCACCGCTAACTTTTCTAGCTGACTTTTTAATTGATAGAGAACAGGTTATTTTTGTAAGTAAAGTTATTTCGAAAGTCACTAATTCCCTATTTATTGATGTGTAACATCTTTCCACTCTGTTGCTGGATATTTTTGTGGAAGTGATTTTGAAAAATGGGACGGAAGTGGATCGGACGGAAGTGTGTAAGACGCACTGCCGGCTGGATTGTATCCCTCCTGGACATTCATCAACACACAAAAATATTTTTTATTTACACACTAATAATAGACTACATAACAATTCCATGACTCTCTTTTTTTTCTTCACAGCCTACTTGATATTTCTACTATCGCACTGCCTTCTTGATTGTTCTCGCACGGCCTTCTTGATACTCTGCTGCTAATCATATCAATATGACTCATTTTAACAGAATCCATATGAAATTACGTGTTGGTCTGTGAATCAAGAGGTCCGGGAACTGGGCAAGCCTTTCATGATCAACTGCTGTCCACATTGCATTTACTCTCAAGTTGGCCTATTATAAGGAATTTAAGGTTATGAGCGGTGTCGCGTCTGTTAATCTAGTTGATCCATATCGTATTCTGTATTAAGGCTAGTGCTGGTGGAAGCTACAAATCATCTAATAAAATGAGTTCCGTATTATAAACTACAATATCTGTAAAACACTCCCTTAATATTTGTGCCAATAATATTATAAAATACCGGTGTATCAACAATTTCACGCGAGGTTTCTTCTATGTCAGATGTTACACATCATATGCGACTACTGTAAGGCTCGTTAAGTTTTTTATATTAAGAGAATTAAAACGTAAAGTCAATAAAAAGTACTTTTAATTAGAGCAGTGCCGGTTTCGGCCACGTTGTGACTTCCTCAGCAGATCAGATCTCAGATAATCCAAGTTCAGTTGCAGTTGCAAGGACGTATGACTGAGCTAGGATTATATCTAGGGTATATAGAACGGTCTGTGACATTGTGATTCTTCTTCTTGCATCGTTATGCCCGACTCAGGAGCACGGTTGAACCTGTTTAGCTGATGTGTTGGCCTTTTTTTCCTTTCCTAAATCTCTTCATCTTCTCGCTGAGCGCCTTTCTTCGGTCTTCTGTCCAAGTTATGGTGGCCCTGGTGTAGGGTTGTCTTCAAATTGGTGATTGTCGATTAGGGTTCTGAATTTGCATCTGTCCTGTATAATATTGTCTGAAATGTTGATTTCCTGGAGATCTGTTTTATTTTCACGTAGCCAGCTGTTCTTGGTTTTTAGTGAGAGGGCCAAGTTGAGAATTCTTTTAGTCAATCTGCCATTGTTCATTCTGATAATGTGCCCGTAAAATTTCAATCGTCTTTCCCGAAAAGTATGAGACATTTTTTCACATTGGCGATATATTTCCTGGGATGACATTTTCCTCCAGATTCCCTCTATAAAAACTGGGCCAAAAATTTTTCGTAAAATTTTCCTTTCATGTTTTTCAATCTCATTGGTTAAAGATTTGCCACCAATGATTAAGGTTTCTGATGCATATAACGCCTCCGGTTTGACTACTGTATTATAATGTCTAAGTTTTGCTTTCCGAGATATTGATTTTTAGCCTATTTTCAATTTTGAAAAAATAGGCTTATGAGATCACCTTTTGTCCGTGTGTGCGCGTGTGTGTGTGTGTGTGTGTGTGTGTGTGTGGTGTGTGTGTGTGTGTCCCTAATAACTTTTGAACGGCTGGAGCGATTTCAATGAAACTCGGCAAGATCATACCACCATTCTGGCTGACCCCAACCGTGCTCTTCAAATTTTATTGTTTCTCACCAATCCAACATGGCGGCTCTGCAAAATATTTCACCAGCATTCAGTATCTCCGAAACTATTACCGATATCACTCTGAAATTGTGTACGGTGATAAAGGGTACTACTAGAAGTTCACCTATGAGACTTTCAAAAACCTGGTAACTACAAAACGAACATGGCGGTCAAGCGAAGTTGAGACTTTTAAATAGACTTTTCTCGCGATCTAACCATCGAAACTTAATGAAACTTCGTACAGCAAATGTTTATACACATTGCAATGCACTGGCATCTAATTTAGTTCAATTGTTTACATAACCTCAAAATGGCGGCTGTGGGAAACATTTCACCGGCATTCTATATCTCCTAAACTATTACAGATATCAACCTGAAATTTAGTACGGTGATAAAGGGCACTACTATAAGTTTATCAATGTAACGTTCATAAACCTGTAAAGTACAAAACGAACATGGCGGCCAAGCGAAGTTGAAATATTTTAATAGACTTTTCTCGTGATTTAACTCTCTGAGCGCAGTGAAATGTGGTACAGTAAATGATTATACATATTGTAATGCACTGACAAGTAAATCAGTTCAATTGTTTACATAACCTCAAGATGGCGGCTGTGCGATATTTTGAAATTAAGTTTTTATTTCTTGTGTCGTAATCATGCGATCGAAGTGAAAGTTTGAATAATGAACCTACGCAATAATTTTCCTTTAATGGTACATAACTCCATGGCCTATACATATAACAATCCAAAATGGCGAGCATCCGAAATATTTAGACGGTTCTTAATATCTACGAATCTTTCACAGCAATCAAATTGAATTCTTTTATGTTCATAGAGGCTATGAACATAAGTTCACCTATAGGACTTTCAGTAACCTGGTGAGCACAAATCCAACATGGCGGCAACGCGAACTATACATATTTACATGGACGTTTCTCGTGATTTAACCATCCGAGTGCAGTGAAACATTGCACGTTAAATACTTATACATATGTAAATCCACTGGCATCTAATTTATTTCAATTGTCTTCATAACCACAAGATGGCAGCTGTGCGAAATTTTAAAATCTCGTTTTTACTTCTAGTGTTCTAATGATGCGATTGAACGTTGAATACCACACGTACACAATAATCTTCATGTAATAGCACATAAATAAAAATCCAACCTGCGAACCATCTGAAATATTTAGACGGTTCTCAATATCTACGAATCTATCACAACCTTCAAACTGAAATATTGTATGTTGATAGAGGCAATAAACACGAGTAGGACATATGAAAATAGGCTATTTAGTTCTTCAAGTAACTACTTGTTTGTTATACCTATTCCAAGTGATTCTGTAAGCTTTCTGTAATTTGGAAATTCTCTCTTTATTTGCTTCACGGTTTAAACCAGAGGGCTGAATAATTTCTCCCAGATATTTGAATTCGTGATTATTATTATTATCTTTATAGTTATAATTATTATTACCATTATTATTGTGCCTTTTTCATTAATATCAGTATTAGCATAATTAATTTACTCATTGTTTATCATCTTAATTATTTTTTGTGTTTCCAAAATTGTCTCTTAATTATGTACTGGTTAGGCCTGTTTGACATGTCTTGATGAATGCAGTACATTTGCATTTGTCTGTTGGCACAGGCTAGAGTAAAATGTGGCTTTTCACCGATGTCTCAGTCTCACTCATGGCTGTGATTATATGGAAGCTACTGAGGTATGGGTGGTGCTTAGTAATGACATTCAGGGCACAGTCAGTGCCTGCGGATGCTGTGAAAGGTTCTGCTAATAGGGTTGGTACTGCTGTACTGACTCAGTGACGAAAGCAATAGCAAACTACCTCACTCCTCATCTTGCCTAGTACGCCTCAATATAGCGCTGCCTTGGGCTTTAGTGGGTATCTACCCACATAACCTAACGGCGGTGTTATTTGAGGATCCAACCAGCCTTCGGGCTGACTACCTAACAGACAGACCGTATTACGTGGTTAAGTGTAAGAGAGGGCCATGAGCCCTAACATCGCCTCTACTGAAGACATAAAATAAAATAAATAAATAAATAAATTAATAAGTCTTACACTTAATTTTTTTTTTAAACAAAGGTTGTTTCCAAAAATATTTCTAAAAAAATACTAGTTGTCTAAAAGCTAAGAAATGAAAATCCACAGCCTGCTTCCAGTCTCCGACCGGGTCCGGAATGGAATGAATGAAGCCCCCATCTAGCGACGAGGATATGAACTGTGCCGGCTGCCGAAGCCTGACGCACTCCTCTGGGGGCAATGATTAAATGAATGACAGATGAAATGAAATGATAGTGGAGAGTGTTGCTGGAATGAAATTGTGACAGGGAAAACCGGAGTACCCGGAGAAAAACCTGTCTGCCTCCGTTTTGTCCAGCACAGATCTCACATGGAGTGACCGGGATTTGAACCACGGACCCAGCGGTGAGAGGCCGGCGTGCTGCCGCCTAAGCCACGGAGGCTTAGTTGTCTAAAATCTAAGAATGCATTAAAATTTAAAAAAATGAGATTCGTTACAAGTACTGTATATATTAAAGGTCAAAGGCAAAAGTCTTGAAAAAATCGGCTTGAAGTTGAAAGTATCAGTAATGTGGATATTATAAAATCGTGTATAGCAATTTTGAGGTTGGGATTACTATGACCGTCTGTTCTTGTGAGAGTAAGTATCTTTATAATGATGTTGCTCTGAAAAAGAAAAAGGAAAGAATACGAGTATTTAAAAGGTAATGTTTGGACAAGGAATAAATTCTTAGGAGTTACTATGATAATAAATAACCCCTGGCATTACAGCCCGTGAAGGGCCCAGGCCTACCAAGCGACCGCTGCTCACCCATTTGGCCTGCAGATATTGGGGTGAAGCGTTATCAGTGAATAGGGTTCCCTCGGCCGTTAATCTTGGATTTCGTGATCGGGGCACTGCCCACTGTCTGACAGCTACTCAATTGTCCTCACGAGGCTGAGTGCACACCGTTCCAGCCCCCACGTCAGTTTCTAAAATAACTGACGGAGCCGGGAATCGAACCCTGGGCCTCCGGGCGAGAGGCAGGTGCGCTACCCCAACACCACGGGTCCGTCTAAGACTTACTATGATACTCCCTATTTATACCACAGAAACATAAAACTAATGTATCAGCAAAATATTTAATTTAGTTATAAAATCACTAAAATAATGTAACCCTATTGTTGATTGATCCCTTGCAGGGTATTGTTGTTGGAAAGTAGAATGTGTGACATCGTAAATTGTCTGGAGGGAGGAGAGGAGATCATACTTTGCTTGGAATGGCAATACCCACCCACTGCTCACCCCTTCCTGCGAGTCCTTTTCACGTAATCTGAGCCATTAGACTTGAGTTTTAGCTTCGAAATCCTAACATTCATTAACGGTAGAGGTAGTGCAGGCATTTTTGCCGGCCTAATGGTGTTAAGGTAACGCGCCTCCCTCTCACCTTAAGGCCCCAGGTTCGATTCCATCGGAGAATTTAGACACCTACGTAAGGGCTGGAACGCTGTGCACTCAGCCTCGTGGGGACAATTTATCAGAGAGGCAGCACCCCGATCAAGAAAACCAAGATTAATGGCTGAGGGTACCCGACGTGCTGACTACACGTCACCCCACACTCTGTAGCCCAGGCGTTCTTAATTTCTTGAGATTGTGAGCACCACCCCATACCATACCAAGTACCCAAGCACCATTAAATCGAATGTAATAATAATGCAAGAAGCATGCGCCTCTCTTTCCTTTTCCTATATCTCTCTCTATTTTAATGCTGAAATGGCTATGGATTCTCCGCTCACCAGGCATGTTGCAACTGCTTGCGTGACTCATTTACGTGTGGAGGGTCAATTCGAATGAGCATCTTTAGTGTTTCTTATAAAGCAGGGATGTCCAATGATTACACTGGTCAACAAAATTTAAACTTTTGTATGTTAATAGGAAAACAATGGTTGATTCTAAGTGACTTTTGTTATGCTGATTTCAAATCTTTTTACATAACTTTTCCATCACTCAGGGTTTTCGAGTAATCACATGAAAAACATTTTTCGTGTCTATACATTATAGTATGATATCTTAGCTGAAATTACATTTACTGACCTAAAATGTATGTTAAGTAGATTTTCGGCTGTACTTCGCTTGAAGAACATCTCTCTTCAGTGTCCAACAGTAGTCTGCCAACATATTTGGACACCATTTACCCCGGTAGCGCATTTCCATTTCCGCAATGTCTTGATGGAAACGCTCCCCGTTTTCGTCGCTCACATCACCTAGGTTTTCAGGGAAGAAATCGAGAGGGGAGTGCAGAAAGTTTATTTTTAAAGACATATTACATCCCCGGATCTTGTAGTTCTCAATCATCTCACTCACACTTCCTCTGTAGTTCTCAGACCTGAAGTTTCCTAGAAAGTTTGTGACAACTTTTTTGAAAGACAACCATGCAGCTGCTTCTTGCATATTTAACTGGTTTTCAAATTGCGTATCATTTATCAGGTCCCTTATTTGAGGGCCAACAAATATTCCTTCTTTTAGTTTAGCTTCACTGATTATTTGGAACGTATTTTTCAGGAACATAAATGCACTGCCATTACGATCCATTGCTTTCACAAAATTCTTAATTAAGCCTAGTTTGAAATGCAGTGGAGGCAATAAGATTTTTTCGGAACTTACAAGTGGTTGGTGAAGAACATTTTCTTGTCCTGGATTAAGTGACTCCCTATTTGGCCAGTTCTTTTCTATATAATAATTACTTTTATCTCTGCTTTTATCTCCGTGGCTTAGGCGGCAGCACGCCGGCCTCTCACCGCTGGATCCGTGTTCAAATCCCGGTCACTCCACGTGAGATCTGTGCTGGACAAAACGGAGGCAGACAGGTTTTTCTCCGGGTACTCCGGTTTTCCCTGTCAAAATTTCATTCCAGCAACACTCTCCACTATCATTTCATTTCATCTGTCATTCATTTAATCATTGCCCTAGAGGAGTGCGTTAGGCCTCGGCAGCCGGCACAGTTCATATCCTCGCCGCTAGATGGGGGCTTCATTCATTCCATTCCTGACCCGGTTGGAGACTGGAAGCAGGCTGTGGATTTTCATTTTCATCTCTGCTATTCCACTTGCACAAGAAGCAGCAAAATTTAGTATAGCCAAGCTTTTTTGTTGTTGTTGTTGTCGTGTGGCCTCCTCAGAGGCCGAGTGCAGGTCTTTCTATTCGACGCCCGTGAGCGACCTGCGCGCCCAGATGAGAGATGGAATGGATGAAGATGAAAGAAACTGGGCAAGGATGTGGAAGGAATCGGCCGTGGCCAAGCTGTAACCCAAGTAAGATAGCTATTATCCATAATGTTGAATTTTGGGCTTATGCCGTGTTTTATTATACTAATATTCGACGCGTTTCGAAAGAAACCATGTCTTTCATCGTCAGGAATAATCTGGAATACGACAATGTTGCTAAGAGAAAGCAACGAAGAACATATAGAAGGTGCCCAAAGATGGACGCCATTATAGCCCCATGTTAGGGACAACGGAAAGCAGCAGTGAATTACTTTCTCAGGGTTCTGATAATAGGTAGCCAGGATTCACTGAGATTGTAGCCGGTGTCGCGGTTGAAATTATCTGGGTGTTTACGTATTTCAACCGCCTCCCTGATGATTCTGGGACGATATTGCTTTATACGGGCAAGAACATCCACTCCTTGGAACATGACATCATGGCCAGGTGTTAAAGCATGATCGGCAACAGCTGATTTATCAGGTTGAATGAGCCTGATACATCTATTATGTTCCTTAATGCGAGTGCATATTGTTCTCGAAGTCTGCCCGATGTAAACCTTGCCACAAGTACAGGGAACTCTGTAGATACCCGGTTGTTGCAATTTAGGCAAACTGTCCTTAGTTGGTCGCAGGAGTTGCCTAATCTTAACAGAAGTTCCAAATACAGTCCGTATGTTGTACCGACGTAGGATTTTAGCAATACGATCCGTTGTGTTATGTATGTACGGAAGGTAAGCAGTTCCTCTTACATCTCTTTTCTCAACTGACGTCCTATTATTATTTGTTGGTTTCAGAACCGTAGAAATCAAAGCCTTGCTATAACCGTTGCTCTCAAAGGTGGTTCGCAGGCTGTTAATTTCTTCTTGTAAAGAAGACACTTCACAAATCCTCCTAGCCCTGGTAGTTAGAGTTGTAAGGATACCATGTTTATGGGCAGGGTGATGGTGAGAACTTGCGTGGAGATATCTATTGGTGTGTGTTGGCATACGAAAAACGCTGTGTCCTAAAGATCCATCCTCTTTCTTGGTGACGAGAACATCTAAAAAAGGTATTTTGCCGTCAGATTCCTTTTCCATGGTGAAACAAATAGAAAGGTGCTGGAGATTAAGGTGATCCAGGAAATGGCTAAGATTTTCCTCACCTTCCGTCCAAACAACGAACGTGTCATCCACATAACGCCACCAGATCTTCGGTTTGAAAGGAGCCGACGACAAAGCTTTCTCTTCGAAGTTCTCCATGAAGAAATTAGCCACAACAGGAGAGAGAGGACTACCCATGGCCGCACCATCAGTCTGCTCATAAAAATTCCCATTCCATAGAAAGTAGGAGGAGGTCATGCAGTGATAAAAAAAAGTCTTGTGATGTCTTCAGGAAAAAAGCCATTAATGAGAGACATAACACCATCAATAGGTACTCTCGTAAACAGAGACACCACGTCGAGACTCACTAGAATATCACCCGGCTGAAGTGTTATATCTTTTAACTTTTCCACCAAATGTGTGGAATCCTTAATGTACGAAGGCGTGTTACCCAGAAGCGGCTGAAGTAGTCTACCTAAGTATTTGGAAAGGGCATATGTAGGAGAACCAATCGTACTAACAATAGGTCTAAGAGGAACATCTTCCTTATGTATTTTAGGAAGACCATAGAGTCTCGGAGGAATAGCATCCCTTGGAAGGAGAGTCTTCGCTGCATCCGCTGGAATAGATGATTGCTTGATCAATTTGACGGTGACATTTGAGTAGCGAGTAGTAGGATCACGACTATTAATCCTATATACAGGATCTGATAACAAAGACGAGATCTTGGAATCATAATCAACCTTATCCAATACCACTGTCGCGTTACCCTTGTCAGCGGGGAGAACGATAATATAAGAATCGTCCCTTAGATCTTTAAGTGCCCGGCTTTCGCCTTGTTTTAAGTTGGTGTTAGGTGGCTTAGCGGTCTTGAGAACTCGGGAACATTCTTGCCTGGCTTCCTCGGCCTCTTCAGGTGTGAGGTGATGTACCGAGGATTCTACGGATGTAATAAGTTCTTCAATAGGAATTCTTCTAGGCGCTACAGCAAAATTGAGACCTTTAGCGAGAACTGCCTCAATTTTGCTGTAGCGCCTAGAAGAATTCCTATTGAAGAACTTATTACATCCGTGGAATCCTCGGTACATCACCTCACACCTGAAGAGGCCGAGGAAGCCAGGCAAGAATGTTCCCGAGTTTTCAAGACCGCTAAGCCACCTAACACCAACTTAAAACAAGGCGAAAGCCGGGCACTTAAAGATCTAAGGGACGATTCTGATATTATCGTTCTCCCCGCTGACAAGGGTAACGCGACAGTGGTATTGGATAAGGTTGATTATGATTCCAAGATCTCGTCTTTGTTATCAGATCCTGTATATAGGATTAATAGTCGTGATCCTACTACTCGCTACTCAAATGTCACCGTCAAATTGATCAAGCAATCATCTATTCCAGCGGATGCAGCGAAGACTCTCCTTCCAGGGGATGCTATTCCTCCGAGACTCTTTGGTCTTCCTAAAATACATAAGGAAGATGTTCCTCTTAGACCTATTGTTAGTACGATTGGTTCTCCTACATATGCCCTTTCCAAATACTTAGGTAGACTACTTCAGCCGCTTCTGGGTAACACGCCTTCGTACATTAAGGATTCCACACACTTCGTGGAAAAGTTAAAAGCTATAACACTTCAGCCGGGTGATATTCTAGTGAGTCTCGACGTGGTGTCTCTGTTTACGAGAGTACCTATTGATGGTGTTATGTCTCTCATTAATGGCTTTTTTCCTGAAGATATCACAAGACTTTTTTATCACTGCATGACCTCCTCCTACTTTCAATGGAATGGGAATTTTTATGAGCAGACTGATGGTGTGGCCATGGGTAGTCCTCTCTCTCCTGTTGTGGCTAATTTCTTCATGGAGAACTTTGAAGAGAAAGCTTTGTCGTCGGCTCCTTTCAAACCGAAGATCTGGTGGCGTTATGTGGATGACACGTTCGTTGTTTGGACGGAAGGTGAGGAAAATCTTAGCCATTTCCTGGATCACCTTAATCTCCAGCACCCTTCTATTTGTTTCACCATGGAAAAGGAATCTGACGGCAAAATACCTTTTTTAGATGTTCTCGTCACCAAGAAAGAGGATGGATCTTTAGGACACAGCGTTTTTCGTAAGCCAACACACACCAATAGATATCTCCACGCAAGTTCTCACCATCACCCTGCCCAGAAACATGGTATCCTTACAACTCTAACTACCAGGGCTAGGAGGATTTGTGAAGTGTCTTCTTTACAAGAAGAAATTAACAGCCTGCGAACCACCTTTGAGAGCAACGGTTATAGCAAGGCTTTGATTTCTACGGTTCTGAAACCAACAAATAATAATAGGACGTCAGTTGAGAAAAGAGATGTAAGAGGAACTGCTTACCTTCCGTACATACATAACACAACGGATCGTATTGCTAAAATCCTACGTCGGTACAACATACGGACTGTATTTGGAACTTCTGTTAAGATTAGGCAACTCCTGCGACCAACTAAGGACAGTTTGCCTAAATTGCAACAACTGGGTATCTACAGAGTTCCCTGTACTTGTGGCAAGGTTTACATTGGGCAGACTTCGAGAACAATATGCACTCGCATTAAGGAACATAATAGATGTATCAGGCTCATTCAACCTGATAAATCAGCTGTTGCCGATCATGCTTTAACACCTGGCCATGATGTCATGTTCCAAGGAGTGGATGTTCTTGCCCGTATAAAGCAATATCGTCCCAGAATCATCAGGGAGGCGGTTGAAATACGTTAACACCCAGATAATTTCAACCGCAACACCGGCTACAATCTCAGTGAATCCTGGCTACCTATTATCAGAACCCTGAGAAAGTAATTCACTGCTGCTTTCCGTTGTCCTTAACATGGGGCTATAATGGCGTCCATCTTTGGGCACCATCTATATGTTCTTCGTTGCTTTCTCTTAGCAACATTGTCGTATTCCAGATTATTCCTGACGATGAAAGACATGGTTTCTTTCGAAACGCGTCGAATATTAGTATAATAAAACACGGCATAAGCCCAAAATTCAACATTATGAATAATAACACGGGCCGTGAAAGTCTAAATGACAATATAAGATAGCTATTAATTTCAAATCCCCAAGAAAAATTGTCATAATTGATAGCTGATAGTAAGAGCTTCATAGTCTCAATTTTCTTTCATACCAACTGCATGGGCTAAAGGAATGGATGGATATTAGTTTCCATAATGTAGTAACACTCCTTTCAAACTTGTTTTCGAGGAGTCTATGAACAAACGCCAATCCTCAGGTTTATACTCAACACCCAGTGACTCAAACAACTTCTCAACATCATTGCAGAATACTAGGTCGTCCTCTTTAGAAAACAAATGCTCAAATTCCAGCCTTTTAATCTTGATGCGAGTAATTCTGCCTTGCTTTTACTTAAACCAAGTTCCCGAACCAAATCATTTAAATCTTCCTGTGTTAGAAAGTGAGTTTCATTTATGGTATCATCTTCCACAAAATCTGGATCATTCTGTAATTCATTCTGAACATCATGAACACTTTGAATTACTTCAGTCAATGTTATGTCATCTGGTGGAGTTGGTATGGGAAGTCCTGGCCCATGAAGCACCGGTCGAATTGCTGAATATAAATGTGGATATTTAACAGTGTGTTTGGACTTCGAACTTATTCCAGATATATTTGTCAAGCAGAAGTAGCAGTCTGTCAAATGATCCTTAAGTTTGCGCCATATCATAGGGACTGCGAAAGGCATATGACGGGATCCTTATAACCAGCCAGTTAATAGTGTTACACATTTGGCACAACAGATTTCCGGGGCCCATGTCTTGTTCTGGTCTATTTTGGTTATAAAATAACAGTTATAAGCTCTTCTAACTACTACTCTACAAACGAATTGTTACCGGTGGCGGAAATCGGAACTAATGCGCTCCGCCCAGCCACACGTCTGCGATAGACGTGCAGTTGTCGCCAGCGAAACCTCATCGCATGTCATTTGTGTGCATGATTCGTGCTGGGTCGTGCGCTGTGCGGTGTGTTCTCATTGTATGACTGTACATGCGTTCCCCCTCTTGCCCCGCAACCGCTCGCTGCAGCCATAACGAGGCGAGATGACGTAATGTACACACTACAGGCCCGCTCCACGTCTAGTGGTAACAATTCCCTGGTAGGGTAGTAAAGAAGTAAAATTTCGCCTCTCCTCTTGTAAAGTGAGCTCACACACACGTAACAGAATTTGTTTCTATCATTAAGACACTTTCGTGACATGTTTCGTATACACTAAATACTTTCTAATGCACTAATGGGTACGAAATAACCTATACACTTCTATCACAATTCAATTGACAACGGAAGGCAGCAGAGGATTAACTTCTTTCTTCAAAGAAAGAGTCTAGTCAACTGGTAACTTGACCATACAATCACAGTTCTGTGAGGGAAATGGCATTGTTGTTATTCGTGAATTCTCAGGCAACAATCACCAAAAGTTACACGTCAATTGTTGACACAATGGAATGAAATGTAAATGTAAAATACTCCTTCTAATCAGCATGTTATATACCACAAATGCTAATAAACAGGAAAATAAATATTTTCAAAATTTTTCAAAAAATGTTGGGTGATGGAAAATTACTGACTCCATTTTTGGAATCAGCAGACGGCAATATATAAGAAACACCTGAAATTATTTATTTAACAAAATCATTGTTGACCAATGTTATTTTCACTGTGAAAACTTGTATAGAAAACACTATTACTCCGTTTCGTGCAACAAGGCAGCGTTCACCTGGTCGGCCAAGGCCCTTCATGGGCTAAGTGCCGCGGGGTTTGTTTTGATTTTGCAGACATTTTTAGAAACGAGAATTCATTTCCTTGAAATAATCTTTCATTGTGGAGAAGTTTCTCTTACATCTCAGTAATTTACTATTCAACAGAGAAGCATTCATATTCGTCAGTAGAAGAACGCAAACTTCATAAAATCCAATATACCTTTCAAGTTTGAAGTTGTAGACTCCTTGACAGTTTGGAAGTATTGACAATCCATTTGAGCTCTTATCAGGGAAGTAGGATGAAATAAATAAAATGGAGTGGAGACTATTGAGTGACAGAAATCAATAAATGAATACCTTAGTGCGTTAGACATTGGAGCCTCGTTATTCTTGTTATGTCAACAATAGTCTGACATGACTGTCCGTAATGAAATTATCTCTAAAAACCACTCTCTGTCTGACAGATGGAGTAAGAGCCCCATTGCTTAGGGGTAATTTGTAATTTGTTTGCCTGCTACTTGGGAAGGGGTCCGTGTTCGATTCCTAGCTTCGTCAGTAATTTAAGATCTGTCCTGAGGATTGCAACGTGGTACACCTAGTCTCGTGAGGACAAACGAGTAACTGATTGATGTGAGATTTAGTGCCCCATGGTGTTGGGAGGAAGTTAGTTAAAATTGTTTTGGTATTTTAAGTTCTGAGTTACCCAGTTACCTATTTTCTACCCCAGTGCCGTGTTTTTACATTGCCATTTAAAATAAAATTGTAGAAGTCATAATATTTAACTCACCAGGGGCCTCAAAATGTCTATAGGCTTTGGGTCTTTATTAATCGAAATGTAAATTCAAAATCCTACGTTTATATACATTATTATTTTGAGACGAATCAAAATGAATATTTTTGTGTGGACATCATTTTCATACCAGGTAATGGGTCCAAAATATAATTATTCATTGAAATCAGTAGGCAACTAATACTTGTTGCCCCCCAACTACTGTCGACCAAAATATTATGTGCACTCGAGTTTGAAGGTTGTTTGTGTAGTAACCAATAGACCTACATAAAATCGAATAACATCATCATTTTCATCGTTCTATTTTACGTTAGTTCATGTAGGTTTGGAATTTTTATTTATATTCTAATATTTTCTTATTGCAGTTGAAACACAAAAAGTGCCCGTTTTTAAGCGTGTTTCAACCATTCGTCACATTTAAGAATTATTATCTCACAAACCCGTCATCAGATCGAATCCAAATTTTAACACAATATACATTGGAATGTTGTATAACTGGATTATTAATTTAAAAATGTTGTGTGTTCAAGAAACAAAGTTGTTATCGTTTATGTAAGGTAACTTTTTCTCGGCTCGGGGTGGTTGGAAAATTTAGTTCCTGGTTGCGTTGTAATCCTTATTTATCAAAAAGGTAAGCTGTATGATTGTGAAATACGTAAATTAATTCACTTATTTTATATCGGTTTGTATTTGTACGGGGAATTAAGACATGGTTCACCAGCTAGCCGCTCCGGGAAATGCCGTATAGCGTTGCTGATATGGAGACCATCACTTCCGAGCGAGGCGCACCATGACGCGTGATGGAGCCCATCTTGGCAACGTTGTACAGCTTTCACCGGAGCGGCTAACTGGTGAACCATGTCCTAATTCCCCGTACAAATACAAATATAAAATAAGTGAATTAATTTACGTATTTCACAATCATACAGCATACCTTTTTGATAAATAAGGATTACAACGCATCCAAGAACTACATTTACGAATTACCCCGAGCCGAGAAAAAGTTACCTTAAAACAATGATAACAACTTTGTTTCTTGGACAAACAAAATTTTGAAATTAATAAACCAGTTATACAACATTCCAATGTGTATTGTATTAAAATTTGGATTCGATCTGATGACGGGTTTGTGAGATAGTAATTCTTAAATGTGACGCATGGTTGAAACACGCTTAAAAACGGGCACTTTTTGTGTTCCAACTGCGATAAAAAATATTAAAATATAAATTGAAAATTCCAAACCTACATGAACTAACGTAAAATAGAACGATGAAAATGATGATGTTATTGGATTTTATGTAGGTTTATTGGTTACTTCACAAACAACCTTCAAACTCGAGTACACATAATACTTTGGTCGACAGTAGTACAAAAATTGATATTCTTTGATCCGAAATCATAACACGGCTTGAAGAACTTGCTTGTTGTTCCGCCATGCTTGTTTACACCTCAGATGAACTCCAGTTGTAGAGGACATACGTCTACAAAATGGTATGTTAGTTACTTCTGGAAGCAAAATTCCAAAGTCAAGTATTACTATATAATGCCCAATAGATGGCAGAACCTATCAGGGATCGACATGCCACTCGAAAGCGAATGGGGAATGTGAAAATAATAAGTTCTTGTGCAACGCTTATAGACGGGCAAAGCACTTAACGGGTTAAGGGGCGGAACAGTGAGGTCATTAGACACTAGTGCTTGCCACGGTGGGTGAGTGGTTATCGTGTCGGTCTACTAACCCCAAACTTGCAGGTTCGCTCCTGGCCATGTCAAGTGATTTTTGAAAGGCGACACGAGTCATGATACTCACGCCATACGTTGTTGGCATGCCAAAGAACCCATTTGAATTCAATAGGCCGTGTTCATAATGGCAAAATTAATCTCGGGATTTTCCGCCAACACAAAACGTCTTTGTCTACTAGAAAGCGCTATAGTGTCAAGGAGCTTAGATATCTAACCTCCTTGACTTTCATAGAGGTCCAAGGAACAACAAAATTCGACATGCGAGCTGCCCTCTGGTTGTCAAATAACAAAGCTTGCACCCGGCCACCGAGGACATACGATATTATTATTGTTATTGTTATTATTATTATTATTATTATTATTATTTATCTGCCACTAGTATTTTGCTACTTACTTAAGAAGCTCCCCGTTCGATTTCCATATTCGTCACAAATTTATGATCTGACGTGAGGGTTGTACTCAGTCTTATGAGGCCAACTGAGAGGTTGATAGTGTCTCATGATCTAAAATCAAGATTATGTGACTGAGGGTATCGTCGCGTTCCGATATTCCTCAAGCTATAGGCCTACGCTGGGTTGCAGTTTTCCTTGGATACATGCGGTAATCTGTTGCCAGATCATGGGGTTACTTTTATTTTCACGGGCAATGCCTCTGGTGTGTGTGTGTGTGTGTGTGTGTGTGTGTGAAGCAGAGGTGCGAGGTTCGTAAGATTTCTGTCTGTTACGTAGTCAGCCCGAAGGCTGGTTGGATCCTCAAAAAGTACCGCCGTTACGTTATGTGAGTAGATACCCTCAAAAACACAAGGCAGCGCTCTTTTGAGGCGTTCTAGGCAAGAAGAGGAGTGAGGTAGTTTGCCATTGCTTTCCTCACTGAGTCAGAACAGTAGTCCTAACCCTATGAGTTGAACCTTTCACAGCATTCACAGGCACTGACTGTGCCCCGAATGCCATTACTAGGCACCACCCATACCTCAGTAGCTTCCATATAATCACAGCCATGAGTGAGACTGAGACATCGGTGAAAAGCCACCTTTTACTCTAGCCTGTGCCAACTGACAAATGCAAATGTACTGTATTCATCAAGAGATGGCAAACAGGCACTCGTAAGATTTATCAATAGGTTATTCCTAACATGGATGTACAGTATAATAAATTGAAAAGCGGCTGGTGAGGTTTAACCTGCGATAACTAATATCCTACCTCCTTAGCAAGAGATTGGGTGTAAAACGAATGCTTAAGCCTAAAGGGGGTTGCTTCACTGAAAATGAAAATCCACAGCCTGCTTCCAGTCGACGACCGTGTCAGGGAATGGAATGAATGAAGCTGTATGTCAACAAAAGCTTTGTCCACAAATTCTAGAAGTGAAGTGAGGTGAAATCTGAGTTAAGGCGAATATCTCCAGAGAGTTTTATTACATTTCATCACGCACAATTGGGATGGTGGAGGTAATTGTAGTTGATGATGTAATAACATCCAGATTGTTAGTCCCTGGCTGTGGCTCCTGGAAGAATGAGGGCATGGCAAAAAGGATGAGAAGGACCATGAAAGGTGGCAAAATGACTTGCGGGCTTAGGATTTCTTAATATCGTGAGGGTCGTAACAGAGCAAGACTCTAGGCTGGACGGTGAATGTGAGTGAGTGGAAGCAATGCCAGACTCGGCTGGAGTAACCAACTGTCTGCAGGCTGCTGGAGGAATGGACATCCGCTGCACGGAAGTGTTCACATGTGTAGCACTCAAGTGACTCATGATGTCAAGGCAAGGTCCTGGAAGTTGTTATTGATTTTCAATTTAGGACTTGGGACATCTTTGACCAACCTACGTTATTATGTACAATATTATGTATTATGTATAATATATAATTGTAATTATTACAGTTTAAGATTCAATATGCCTACCTTCGTAGGGGAAGTAAAGCCGGTGGTCCCAGGTCATAGATTTATGGCATGTTAAAGAACCTTCCACTAATTACACCTTTGTGAAGCTAAATTATATATAGGCTAAACATTCGACAAACGCTCTTAGGTTCCGACGTTCGTCGCCAGGAGCCGACTGCGGTGACATCTGGTGATCAAGTTCTGAACTAGTAGTCGTTGACGGTGTCGTTTGGCGGCAAAAGTAGGAACTACTTGAAAAAAATCAATGTCTGCAGTCCTCACCTGAATTGAAAACAGATAACACACAGTAATATATTCATCACAATTAACACCGGTTATCAGACAGATTCTACACACACCCAAAGTACACGGGGCTACATGACCGTGTTGTCGCAGCCCCTAAACTGAGGAAATAACCAACCAACAGTTTAGGATTGTGATAGGTACTCCAGGGTTTTAAATAAGAAATCAGATTGATTGTTGTTTTAAGGGGTGGAACAGCGAGATCAGCTGCGCTGCGGTGCGCCCAGAAAACTGGAGTATAAATTGGGAAACCACGGAAACCGTTTGAAGAACGGCCGACGGTGGGGTTTGAACCCATTTGCCTACCGAGTCCGCAGATATGTTGGCCTCATGGTCCAGCGCTTAGCGAGTGTAACTACCACAGTCGATAACGTTGATGATTTCAATAATTTACAATGATGTGACATAATTTCTATTGTTATTCACTGCTTCAAGCTTTAGAGATGGATACTCATACACTGCGTACAAAATATGCGAGTGTTCAATATTCATTTCATTCAATCCAACAAACAAAAGCTTGACTTTATCACGTCATATTTTGATTCAAATATAACATGGCCTGTGGTTGTCTGGTATACAGATATCGGCGTTTGGCTACGCACTTGACCTCGAGAGCTCAGTGGTAGGAGAGGGGTGTAGAGCGGTGCGGGGTGCATGCCGAATACTTCCCTATCTTAGAACATTGACGTGCGTGATAGTAGGCTCTCACTATCAGACTCATACACGCTCAGCATGGCAAATGTTTTACGCTGCAGTAGTATACCGGGAGAGTGGGATGGGGAAGTACAGATCTAACTGCTGGTAACTATCCTGGTGCTTCCCTGTAAAACCATGCAGATAATTATCAAAGTTATCACACCCGATTTAATTCTTTTGCTCATACACACACTTACGTCTTTGCTGCGAACTGTACAGTGTACATCAATTCAAGTGATTGGAAGACTGATGGCTTACCAAGCACGCGCTTTTTATTTTTGTCCAGTAAATGAGACAATTCATTGAAACAAATATACAGAAAAATAAAGGGAAAAGAGCAAGAGCTTAGGGAAAACAAAACAAGTGTTACACAATGCAGAGGTATTTCACTTGAAACTTACAATTACTCAAACTTACCAGAAGGAAGCTACGAAAGCTATTGCTGTGAGTAGGAGCATTGGCAACACTGGACTTACCACACCTTTCACCACATGGCGAAGGTCAGCTGCCATTGGTCAAGAGGAGATGAACCTCTCAGCACGTTCATTTAAGTAACCTTGCGTTCCTCCCCAGTGACATCGACTCACAAAGTGTCAATCATGAACTACTACCTCATCAACTGTAAACAAAAATTATATCTAAATATAATTGGACAAAACATGCAGGGTGAGGTAGTTGTTGTTGTTTTATGTTTGTTTTAAAGGGGAGAGAAACAACCTCGCTGGCATCGGGAGAGCGTGGGTTCGAACCCCACCTGGACTGTCATGAAAATATTTTTTGTGGTTTCCCATTTTCACCACCAGGCAAATGTCGGGACGGTTCCTTTCAACAGGTCCATGGCCGCCTTTCTTCCAAAATCCCTTTCCTGACCCTTCCTTAATTAGGCCCAAGTAGCGGTCACGATCAGTCTGTCACCATCCCCAGTTGTATCTGCTGACAAAGTGTGACCAGCTACCAGACATCGTCCTTGCGACGGTAGAGGAATGATCCCTGGAGGAGACCGTGGGTGAAGCTGATATGGGAGTATAAATAAATAAATAATAAAACAAGTAGTTCCGTGAAGAACTATACAGCCTATTTTCATATATCCTACTTATGTTAACTGCCACTAACAACATACAAAATTTCAGTTCGATTGCTGTAATAAATACGTATATATTGAACCCGCTGAGCTATGGTTCATGTGATATTTTTTATGACAGAACATTTATGATGGGATGTTGTACCTTTGAACACACCCAGGAAGCCACGTGGAGCTGAGAGCTCACGCTATACTCTTTGAAGTAGCGTTGAATCGCACTTTTGACTTTGGTGAGAACTGCTAATTATTTATCTGAGGTCTTATTAATTAATTTTATTCTTTCACAAGACTCAGAATATTCCATTTTGTCATGCTGCATTATTAAAACATTTTTGAGAATGTTATTTTAGCTTAAGGTCCCTTGCAGATACGCAAATAGGAACGTAAGTAGTCGCTCAACGACTTCAGTTTGACGACCTACTTCCTTGAGACACCCAGTGCCTTGCACTACGTCTGAAGAATCCGCCCAGTACAGGCGTGTAATTGTTTTTGTCCTGTAAGACATAGAAGAATATCCGCTTGTTAGCGTTGAATTGGTTATCAGGTGCCATCGTGCACTGGCATATTGTAAAATACTGGTATTTATGCACAGTGAGCCACAGAAACATATTGAAGATAATTATTGGCAAGTATTAGTGAATTATATAATTTTACCGGAACACCACATTTTAGTACCCACGTGTTTGTGGAGGGCCAAATGCCTTGTGGAAAATATATAGGTAAATGTGTTGCAACTACTTCAAATAAGTGTGATTACGATAGTGGATTGCCAGAGTGAAGTTTTTATTTCCAAAACGACGTACATTTTACCGATGCTGTATGATAGAAAAGTAGCGTCATTAGCACGTGCAGAACCATAGAGCAGTGCTAGCTCACGTATCTATTCACATCCACGAAATTAAGGCTGTGTTATCAATTACTATCAAAGCCTACAACATTTACGACGAACATTATATTTTTGGAAAGTGAAAGAATGAATTTCATAATTTATTTCACTGTCAACGTGACCAGACTATTCCACACCATGCTTGAATCAGTCATCATGGGCTAATACCATCCTGGTATGAGGGTGATGTTTCTACGAGAACTAGCATGATGGTGGAGCTTGCAGAACCGAGGACGAGAAGGAAGGAATCCAAGATGCCATTTCCAGGCATATCCAGCATATTCACGTAGTTGTCGACAGGGACGAATCGAACCCTGGTCTTTGGAGGAGTCCAGATGGGAATCCTGATGAGGATAATACCGTTCCAGAGATCCAGAGAGGAATTTGTACAACCCTGGTTATTGAATAGAGGGCTGAGTGATAGCTTCTCCATGTCGTGAGTTTTTGGACATCCCTTCTCTTGTTCTAGTTCTGGTGGTATATTAGATTTAATGTAGTTTGTGAATCAACCACACTCTGTGTCAGCCATTTTTCTAGGTAGGGATTGTATCTAAATTTAATGTCATTTATTTCAGTATAGTGAGACACCCTTGGGTCTGACATTTTGGTTAACCCTGGTGCAGCTTGATGAACGTCGTAGAACGTCAAAGCCTATCTTTTGCTAGATGTGACCGTAGTCATTCGAGGCTATTTTGTACAACCTTGTTTGGGGTGATTTTTCAAGTCTTTGCTGACTTTAGTTATGACAATCAGATGTCATGGTTATTTCTTTAACTGCATTCTTTGCAGCCAGTTTTGATACACCCCTGACTTTCGTTAGAACAGTCGTATCAGTTAGGCAATCGACTGTAATTGCCAGTTTTGTAAATGCATTATATTTTCATTTTGAATAAGCTCAGAAGCTATTCTTGGTCAAGTTTGAAACTAACGATTAGAAGGAATGTTTCGTTGCCTAGCATCGAACTCAGTTCCCAACGTATCATTAAGCAGATCCTTGTATGGAATCTGCGGCACAATTATCATTTTGCTTGTGTCATGTAAGACACGTTTTTATTTGATGTTGTACTACTGGTGTATTCTTGGAATACACGGTACGAGAGAATATAATTTTTAATGCTCTTTGCATGTTCATTCCTTCCTTTTTATCAAACACCAACAGTGATCTTCTATTTTCTCTTTGATGGTCATGTCTCTTATGTCATTGTGAGTCTGTTCTAGATACATATCTTCCATGACCCACCTAGCGTCATCTAGTTTTACGTTGGGAACTGAGTTCGATGCTAGGCAACGAAACATTCCTTCTAATCGTTAGGTTCAAACTTGACCAAGAATAGCTTCTGAGCTTATTCAAAATGAAAATATAATCTCCGAAGCTCCTCAATTCTTCCTGGTGCAAGAGGACTTCCTTTTCCATCTGGCCACCAGATCTCGTTACCATCGCCAGCTATTATCTCCATGAGCAAGAGAACTTCGTCTACTCTTTCACTCACCATGCTGTGCTAGTATCGCTTGCTATCAACTCTTTGAAGACCATTCATCAAGAAGAACATTTATTTTTGATAAGTTGTCTATTCTGATATGTATTCCATTTGTCTCCTACCCCCACTCTTTCCTTTCCTTGGACCCTCCACGCTTCGTTGAGTAGGTCTCACTTGTAAGTCGGCAGTTGACTCGGTCAGTCAAGGCTCAACTAGAGACAGTCTCCTCAAACCAAGAGACACTCTCTACGTTCTACGCCATGTTGGCACATTAAGTATCCGTCAAAGGGAACTTCACCTTCGACATGCAACCAAGATAAGTACAGACTTAAGGTTTCAACCTCATCTTCATCAATTTTATTATCCACATGCTTTTATTGATTATTTTATAGACAGCGTGAGATTACTTATTTGGGGCGGTAATCATTCTTCGCGGGATTTGTTATGTTGGGCTTTTGTCTGTCTGAGCCAACCTTACTAGAAAGTAGCTTTTCTTAAGCTATTTAAATGAGAAATCTTCTCACCACGTGGGATATTATCTAATACCCGCTGTCTATAAATCACCAAGCTAGTTCCTCCGCTGGATTAACTTTGGCCCCATTCTTCTATTAAGATCGTTCTGGAACCTTCCAGATCCTGTACTTTATCTACAAGTCCTGCCGTCATGTATTTTTCACTCACTTGTGAGAATACTATTTAAAATTGAAGAATCTTACTTCTGAATTAAAGCTCAATAGCGAATTTTCTTCCACCGTTGGAATGTTCTATGGCGCATTTAATTGTAATCCACAACTTTCTCAAGCAATAGACTTTCGCCTATCTAGTGCAACCAGTCCTCTTTCATCATTGCAATAACTTTCTTTGCCATAAACTTTCGTGTTACTACAGGGAATTTTCCATCTATTCAAAAGACTATAGTGATAACTAGTGCTTGTTCAACTTTTCTACCGCGTCGCGATCGTCCGTTTACATTAAATAAGGCCATGAACATTGATCCTAAATCCCAATTGATCTTTCCTCAACCTTCTACTAACAAACCATATTAATAAAATTATAACTCTGGATCATTTCCAATAAGGTGTCACTCTAACGAAGTGCCCTTCCATCTTGCTTGTTTATCATTAATTAATTTCTGCATAACTACGTGTTTTATACACGGTTCAAGCTTACATTGTTTCTACCTTATAATCAGGGAAAACAATTCTTTCAACTCTTGAGTGAGTTATTTCTAGGTCTCACGAAAGGGAAACTGCCCCATTTGACTCGTGATTCCTACTTAAACATAGGAGGTCGAGAACCTTCCTTTTGATTTTCTCTTCAGGTTTCACAGTAAGTGACCTGCCCTTATTTGTATAATAACCAACAGTAATTCAGCTTAAATATAAGAAGTTATAGGAACTTCTATCTTATTCTTCATGTTTTTCTTATTGTTATTTTCGAAGTTGTCACTCTCTCTAGAATATTCTCTCAGGAATTTCTTAAAGTACACTCCTTGTACTCAATTTAACGTTTAAACTTTAATCACTTCATTTGTCTTTTTTAAATCTTACAAAAATTTAAGAACATATATAAGATTCGAAATCTAAAGAATTGTTAATTGCCTGGAGCAAACTTTAAATGTTAGGAGGTCTGCGACCCCAAATTGTTACTAAAATTTGAAACTATATACTTGTCAAATTTATTAGACTTTTTTGCCTTGTTAAATAAATTAAATATTTGTTTTTGGATTTATCATTTCGCAAATATTACAGTTAGGCAAGATCCTGGCTTTCCTAACTCTTCCTAGGTTCATGCCCTCGTTAATACGCAATAAATCTGTTACTATTTGTCTTGCCAGACTATCACCCTTCCCCATAGTAGTCTTATGCATGCTTGAGAGGGAATACGCTAAAGCAATTCTCTGGCAAACCGCCCAAGTCCTAGCTGCGTTTCCCGTCAGCTTCGACCAGGTCCTTACCCACTTTAGGTACCAGAGAGCGGATTTGCGGTGGCAACCACCTCTGAGTGCATTTAAAGTTAAATTTATAACTTTTGTGGGACTCTCCTCCTATCTTTCTATCCTTTTTCTCCAGTCCGAAACCCACCTCCTTTTTTTATCATCTTCCCTTGGTGGTTAGGTTATTCTTCAGCCAATAATATAACCAAAATTTGGTCCCGGAAACCCGGGAGAGTCCATTTGTCATTTTTTCTGTTTAAAAATTATTTGGCAATACTTTGCAAATTATTAATATCTGCTTTGAATCTTTCAGCTATAACTACATCGTGCAAAGCCTGTGAAGGGAAAAGAGGCCGCTCCTGTCTCCTTTGGTGTGTCCCGTTCTTTCTACTTATTCGCTGCGGCCAGCATCTCCAAAGTTCAACAGTTTCGTAAGTTGTATTTTAATCTATTTACTTTGTCATGGCTCCTACTGAAAAGGATGAAACTCTCATTGCCAGACGTTCTTCCTATAAAGGGCAACTCACCAGATTCAGAAATTTCATCAACAAAATAAATCCCGCCGAGGGTGATCTAGACATCTTGACACAACGCGTTAAGTTGTACGATCAAATTCAAACCGAGATTGAATCCGCTTGCCCAGAACTTCAATCGGATCGGGACGAGGTCGAACCCTTGTACTTTGAAGGGGTTGCCAAGGCCCACCAACTGATCCGCAGTATCTCAGAACCGGACACTAGGGTCATCAATCCGGCCCAGTTCGCACCCGCTTCAGTTCACAAGAACAAACCGAAACCGTTACTTCCAAAGATAAGCCTACCTCACTTCTCAGGCCAGGAAGGTGAATGGTATTCCTTTTATGAACTTTACTGCTCACTTATTCATGAAAACTCAGACGTTGTCGACATTCATAAGTTCTATTTCCTGCGTGCGTCCTTGGAAGGCGAGGCCTTGGCCTTGGTTCAGTCACTGCCTTTAAGCGCAGATAACTACCACATCGCCTTTAATCTCCTTAAAGAGAGATATGGTAATTTACGTTTGTGTGTAGCTCGTCATATCCGCTGTCTGTTCAACCTGCCAGCCGTCAAACCTAATGACGTCACCTCTTTAAGAGACCTGATAGACTCTATTCAATTGCACGTGAGAGCGTTATATCAACTCATGCAACCAGTCCAAACGTGGGACACCATTCTTATTCATCTAGCTACATCCAGATTCGATTTTTCGACATTAAAGGCTTGGGAGATCGAACTCACTCACAACGAGGAACATTCGTTTGAACACCTCATCTCGTTCTCAACAGCCGGTGCCAAGTCCTTACAGCACTCTCATTTCAGTGCGAAAATGTCGAAACGAGTCATAAGGGTCACATTTTTGAGAAAAACTTGTCTTTTCAAATGGTCATCAGCCCCCATCTGTCAAGAACAAGCAAACCCGTTCTGCTTCTTTCAACAATCCAAGAGAACATATCAGGCCGCTCAACAAATCTTTAAAATGCACGCTCTGTAAAAAGTTTCACACATTGTACTCTTGCAAATCTTTTAAAGAATTGTCTGTCGTAGATAGAAGGAAGTTTGTCTTCAATAGCAAACATTGCTTCAACTGCTTGTCACCTAAGCATTCTTCTTCTAAGTGTACGTCATCCAACCTCTGTTTTCATTGCAAAAAACTGCACCATTCTTTATTGCAGGTTCATGATAAATCGAGGTCACCAGTACCCGCTTCTTCAAGCTCCATGCAGAGCAGCTCCGAACAAACTGATGCTTCTTCCTGCATTTCTAACGCCGAAACTTCTCACAGTGCGCAAGTCCTTTTGTCCACTGTACAATTCGAAATCCAAGATAAATTTGGAAATTAGTTTCGAACGCGCGGTCTTCTCGATTCCGCTTCAACTCATTGTTTCGCGATCGTTAATTAAAAAACTGGTCTTTCGTCATCGCCTACTTTTATCAATGTGTTCGGTATTGACAATTTGAAAACTCAAGCCTTGCAGTCTTCAAAATTGAAAATCAGAGACGTTTGCCAAGAGAAACACCAATCTTAACATAAACTGTCTCATTCTTACCAGTATTGGCAAGGACACTCCTAGCAGCTCTATTAATACTTCCGGTTTAAAGATTCCTTCGCACATAAGGTTAGCTGATCCTCAGTTTAATGCTCAAGGTCCCATTGATGTACTTTTCAGTGCCAATGTTTTTTGGAATTGCCTTCGCAAACAAACACGTAGGCTATCTTCAACCGTGGTCGCCAGAGACACCGATTTTGGTTGGGTTATTACTGGTGAAATCCAACATCCCAGTCTTCAAACCAAATCGCAATGTCATTTCGTTACTGCTGATATAAATCCCCTTTCTGAAAAAGAGAACACCTATGTTTTCGATCTCGATACTTTTGAAAAACACTTGCCGAAACGATGTCTCATTGTAAACAACTATGCCACCTTTGTAAGTTGTTTAAATGATTTTGCCTTCTTCCCGCACAAGATGGCAATTCAAGTTCGCCTCGCCTTGTGTTACTTCGTTTACCTTCTCATGTCATTTTTTATAGCAGGTAATTGCTTAAACTCTCTATTGAAAACTATCGTCCCCTTGTGTAAAACCATGGCTATCAGTCTCCATCACTTCGCTGTAACCTATGTTTCACTTCTTTCGCTATTTAGAAGGATAGCCACGGCCGGCTCCTCCCCCTTCCTCACAATTGGAAGCCGCTTTTGAAACCGCTTGAAAATCTGAATTCTCTAGCATCTAGAATAACTATTCTTACGCATAAACTTCTTCTCAATGTCCCAGCTTCTCTTCCTATTTCGGAAGAATCAAGCTTTTTTCTGTCGAAAATTGTCGGATTCTGTAATCTTCAAAATAATTCGAAATTGATTTCTTACTTTATTTCATATGTCTCTAAATTGTTTTTTCTCGTCCAAGCCACGAATGACTGCATGTCGTGTCACTTGCTTCGCTTTAAGCCACAGCTGATTGTGCTTGTGTTGTTTGTTTATTTCGAAATGCTTGTTTGTCCATTTTGTTTGTATACAAGCTCGAGTAAGGCCAAACTGCTGTTTATTTCCTGTATGCTTGCCAAAGGTCATAGCAAGTTTCCCTTATCTCAACTCTGGCTGACTGCCAACCATTGTCTTGCGAGTCGCTTACGTAAGTTCAGAAGCTGCTCACCTCATTACCAAAATAAACTTGTTCCGGTCAAGGACTCTTTCAGATATTTATATTCCTTATCTCGCTGTACTATGTGGGTCAAGGCAGTGTTTGCCTGCCTCTCCCACTTGATTACGCTCGTATCCTACAACTGCTTCGATTCTTGTTTCATAACATCGTTGCGTATTTTTCACGCGTTCATGTATTGCTCCTTGCTTTCATATTTTGCAATCTTATTGTTCATTGATGAACAAACTTGTTTTTTCTTGTCATTACATTCGATGTGTTTTTGTATTTATGCTTGTCATGTCACGTTTCTCGCTGACTTAAGTATTTTTCTGATCAACCCCTTTGATACTTATTATAACTTTAGGTCATTGTTTATGGCTACTAGATTGTTGTTACCTATGGCGTTCCTGCTTTCTACTCGCATAGTTCCTTTGTTTATTTGGTATATTCCTATCCTTAATAGATGTACTTGTTTCTATACGCTTTGTTTAAACTTATTAATGCTTCTTTCGCATCTTATCGCAATCTTTACAAGTGCTTTATTTCCCTCAGCTTCTAGCTATTTTGTGATTGAAGGTGCTGTTAATTCTCGCCCTTTAACTCAGCTTTCCAATGACCCCGATGACTTGCTTCCACTCACACCTGGTCACATCCTTATCGGCACTTCTCTTTCTACCCCTCCTCCTCTTCCCAATTCTTACAGGGATTCTAATCTACCTATCGTTTGGCGTAAACTTGAAGCCCTCCCTAATTCTTTTTGGAAGAGGTGGAACTTGGAATATTTAACTTCCTTGCAACGGAGACAGAAGTGGTTTCTTTCCAGTCCCGACATTAAAGTAGGGGACTTGGTCTTGGTTAGGGAAGTTTCTCCCCCCCTGGTTTGGACTTCTGGTAGAGTGACCGAGTGTTATCCTGGAAGAGATGGGAGAGTCAGGGTGGTCAGAGTCTTGACAACTAATGGTCTGATCACAAGACCACTGTCTTTGATCGCTCCATTACCTTTAAATGTTTAACTGCTTATTTGTTCTCTGTTGGTGATTTCCCCTCCCAGTATGGTGTATTCTTGGAATGCACGGTACGAGAGAATATAATTTTTAATGCTCTTTGCATGTTCATTCCTTCCTTTTTATCAAACACCAACAGAGATCTTCTATTTTCTCTTTGATGGTCATGTCTCTTATGTCATTGTGAGTCTGTTCTAGATATATATCTTCCATTACGCACCTAGCGTCATCTAGCAGCGAATCTCTGAAGCTCCTCAATTCTTCCTGGTGCAAGAGGACTTCCTTTTCCATCTGGCCACCAGATCTCGTTACCATCGCCAGCTATTATCTCCATGAGCAAGAGAACTTCGTCTACTCTTTCACTCACCATGCTGTGCTAGTATCGCCTGCTATCAACTCTTTGAAGACCATTCATCAAGAAGAACATTTATTTTTGATAAGTTGTCTATTCTGATATGTATTCCTTTTGTCTCCTACCCCCACTCTTTCCTTTCCTTGGACCCTCCGCGCTTCGCTGAGTGGGTCTCACTTGTAAGTCGGCAGTTGACTCGGTCAGTCAAGGCCCAACAAGAGCCAGTCTCCTCAAACCAAGAGACACTCTCTACGTTCTACGCCATGTTGACACATTAAGTATCCGTCAAAGGGAACTTCACCTTCGACATGCAACCAAGATAAGTACAGACTTAAGGTTTCAACCTCATCTTCATCAATTTTATTATCCACATGCTTTTATTGATTATTTTATAGACAGCGTGAGATTACTTATTTGGGGCGGTAATCATTCTTCGCGGGATTTGTTATGTTGGGCTTTTGTCTGTCTAAGCCAACCTTACTAGAAAGTAGCTTTTCTTAAGCTATTTAAATGAGAAATCTTCTCACCACGTGGGATATTATCTAATACCCGCTGTCTATAAATCACCAAGCTAGTTCCTCCGCTGGATTAACTTTGGCCCCATTCTTCTATTAAGATCGTTCTGGAACCTTCCAGATCCTGTACTTTATCTACAAGTCCTGCCGTCATGTATTTTTCACTCACTTGTGAGAATACTATTTAAAATTGAAGAATCTTACTTCTGAATTAAAGCTCAATAGCGAATTTTCTTCCACCGTTGGAATGTTCTATGGCGCATTTAATTGTAATCCACAACTTTCTCAAGCAATAGACTTTCGCCTATCTAGTGCAACCAGTCCTTTTTCATCATTGCAATAACTTTCTTTGCCATAAACTTTCGTGTTACTACACGGAATTTTCCATCTATTCAAAAGACTATAGTGATAACTAGTGCTTGTTCAACTTTTCTACCGCGTCGCGATCGTCCGTTTACATTAAATAAGGCCATGAACATTGATCCTAAATCCCAATTGATCTTTCCTCAACCTTCTACTAACAAACCATATTAATAAAATTATAACTCTGGATCATTTCCAATAAGGTGTCACTCTAACGAAGTGCCCTTCCATCTTGCTTGCTTATCATTAATTAATTTCTGCATAACTACGTGTTTTATACATGGTTCAAGCTTACATTGTTTCTACCTTATAATCAGGGAAAACAATTCTTTCAACTCTTGAGTGAGTTATTTCTAGGTCTCACGAAAGGGAAACTGCCCCATTTGACTCGTGATTCCTACTTAAACATAGGAGGTCGAGAACCTTCCTTTTGATTTTCTCTTCAGGTTTCACAGTAAGTGACCTGCCCTTATTTGTATAATAACCAACAGTAATTCAGCTTAAATATAAGAAGTTATAGGAACTTCAATCTTATTCTTCATGTTTTTCTTTTTGTTATTTTCGAAGTTGTCACTCTCTCTAGAATATTCTCTCAGGAATTTCTTAAAGTGCACTCCTTGTACTCAATTTAACGTTTAAACTTTAATCACTTCATTTGTCTTTTTTAAATCTTACAAAAATTTAAGAACATATATAAGATTCGAAATCTAAAGAATTGTTAATTGCCTGGAGCAAACTTTAAATGTTAGGAGGTCTGCGACCCCAAATTGTTACTAAAAATTGAAACTATATACTTGTCAAATTTATTAGACTTTTTTGCCTTGTTAAATAAATTAAATATTTGTTTTTGGATTTATCATTTCGCAAATACTACAGTTAGGCAAGATCCTGGCTTTCCTAACTCTTCCTAAGTTCATGCCCTCGTTAATACGCAATAAATCTGTTACTATTTGTCTTGCCAGACTATCACCCTTCCCCATAGTAGTCTTATGCATGCTTGAGAGGGAATACGCTAAAGCAATTCTCTGGCAAACCGCCCAAGTCCTAGCTGCGTTTCCCGTCAGCTTCGACCAGGTCCTTACCCACTTTAGGTACCAGAGAGCGGATTTGTGGTGGCAACCGCCTCTGAGTGCATTTAAAGTTAAATTTTTAACTTTTGTGGGACTCTCCTCCTATCTTTCTATCCTTTTTCTTAAGTTCGAAACTTACCTCCTTTTTTATCATCTTCCCTTGGTGGTTAGGTTATTCCTCAGCCAATAATCTACCCAACTAGCAACTAGTGAATTGTATTTTGAGAGCAAAGAGCTCCAGTAATTGTAAGATTACTATCATTTAGACGTCTTTGGTAGAAAGACGGAATTATATTATTCTATTCAGATTTATTGCGTGTTTTTATACACGGATTCTTTAGAGGTTCATAACCTATGGTAAAGTTTTTTATGAACAGGCCAGATGTATAGTTTTATTTTGATTAAATCGCCAGCCTTGAATAATGTGTGTTTTGTGTCGACCGAACGCTGGAATGTGGTAACCTGCTGGTGACATAAACTGGTTTTGTAATCCAGTGCCCTTGAGAGCACGCTTCATTTGTTTGTGAGACAGGACGACTTTGACAAGAGACAGAATGCTTGTAGTATTCGCTCTTTCTTTCATTGCAACTTAGCTTATGTAACCCAGTTTTCAACCCTGTCTCAGATCACATGTTTTATAGATTGCTTTTTGTTAGTTGAGCGCACTTCTTGCGTGTACCGTCTTGACGTGTACAATTAGGTCAGGTTTTCTATAGTGAGTTGCAGGCGACCCTGTTAAATGCAGGAATTTTTTGTATGAAGGTACTTGTGATTACCTTGTCCGGGAGGGTTCCCGTTGACCAGATGTTATTGGAAGGTAACTGTTGTGGACAGGCCTATCCCAGAGTTATTGAATGCGAGCTTTGCGCCGCTGGTAACCCGTGTTATTGTGTGTCCGAGTTGTTATTGCTCGTTGATCTTATTCCGACTGTTGAGTCGAGGCTTTTTGGTGGAGAATGATCTCAGTGTAGACACTCCGTGCCCGAGCTATTGTCAGTATTATTCGCCATAAACCAACGATAAACCTAAACCGACATCTTAATAATAAAACGCATAATTTTGGTAAAACAAAAAGCTAACTGATGAGTTCTTTCTATCTTCTTTGTTCTGTTGCATTTTGGAACTGTTGACATAGCCGTGCAGTTGAAGGTAATTTCCTTGTGTGGAAATGACTTGGACAGTTGACACTTTTGTAGCGACCTGAAGCATGCGCGAACCTAAAGTTCGTAGCTTGTGGAGCTCAGGCCATGCGATGTCAGACGTGGTCTCAACTACGCGTTCGTCACCGTAATTACACACATTAGATGACTATGGCTTACAAAGAGTAAACCAAGGTGTAGTCAGGAATTTAATAAAGATTTGTGTCTATTTCATTACTTATTTATGATGCACAAGTGTGTAAATCCTACATGTTACCTTATTGTGTGCTGATAGCACGTAGTTATTAAGAATAATTAAATGTTTTTCATGGCTGTACACTTAGATTTGTTGTAATTGTTTTCTGTTACTGACGTCATCGCCGTAAATTTTGTTATTAACTGTTAGGACTTAGCTAGATGATTACCGTTAAATGTAAATGTGGAAATGGTATCATCCTAACTTAGATTTGTTTTGCTACCCTGTTAAATGTAAATTCTGATATTAGCTTAATCTTGTAACTTGAACTAGGGACTTGCGTCGTACCATTTTCCTAGTGTTGCTGTTGTTGCTTTATTATTGTGAGATAGATCTTTCGCGAGGGTTTTCCGTAACTTCTCAGGTAGGGACCTGCTCTTTATTTTCTTTTGTTTATTAGTTTGCGGACTAGCCGATCATAACCCTCCGAACTAGGCTAGGGGCTTGTGAATTTTAATAAATTTTCACGGTGTTTTACTTAAGTCTGGATGTTTAATTTCTCAGTCTAGTTTTTAAGGTGAACCTTTCCTTAGGCAGTCTATGACCATCGTCAACATGTACCACGATCCCCGTGGACTACAGTGTCTCGTGCCGCTTAGCCTATTAGGAAGTTCACCTGATCCTCACGGTAATTTTATTCGACTTATGGGATGTTAGGAAAGTCATCGTGGTTGTTGACTCGACTAACGGTCACAATATTGAGAACCGACTCAATATTTCGGATGGTTGCCATGTTGGATTTTATATATGTAGGTCTAGGAGTTATGTACTGTTACATGAAGATTATTGTGTACGTGTAGCATTCAAACTTCAATCGCATAATTAGGACACAAGAAGTAACAAGGAGATTTTAAAATTTCGCATAGCTGCCATTTTGAGGTTATGTAAACAATTGAACTAAATTATATACCAGTGCATTACAATGTGTGTAAACATTTCCTGTACCAGATTTCATTGCTTTTGGAACATTAAATCGCGAGAAAGGTCTATTTAGAATTTTCAAATTCGCTTGGCCGCCATGTTCGTTTTGTAGTTAACCGGTTTTTGATAGTCTTATAGATGAACTTCCAGTTGTGCCTTTTATCTCCGTACAAAATTTCAGGGTGATACCACCAATAGGTTCAGAGATATAGAATGACGGTGAAATATTTCGCACATCCGCCATCTTGTGGTTATGTAAACAATTGAACGAAGTTAGATGTCGGTGCATTACAATGTGTATAAACATATACTGTGCCAAGTTTTATTGCGTTTGGTTGGTTAAATCGCGAGAAACGTCTATTTAAAAATCGCAAATTCGCGTGGCCGCCATGTTGGTTTTGTAGTTACCAGTTTTTCAAAAGTCTCATAGGTGAACTTCTAGTAGTTCCCTTTATCACCGTAATAAATTCCAGTGTGATATCGGTAATAGTTTCGGAGATATTAAATGCTGGTGAAATATTTCGCACAGCCGCCATGTTGGATTGGTGATACGTAACAAAATTTGAAGGGCACGGTCGGGGTCGCCCGGAATAGTGCTATGAACTTACCAAGTTTCATCGAAATCGCTCCAGCCGTTTAAAAGTTATTAGGGACACACACACACACACCTCACACACACATACACACACACACACGCACACACACACGGACAAAAGGTGATCTCATAAGCCTATTTTTTCAAAATTGAAAATAGGTTAAAAATAATAAAATAAGTATATAAATAAATTAGCACAGTATCCTATTTCAGAGCACGCTTGTATGCTGTTGTATTGAACTCAAGAGTTGTGGTTTGTACTTCCCTCGGTTTTATTTGATGTTGTTTATACAGGTCGAAGTTTTATGGTGATAGGGCTCTTCCCAATATCGTATATTCTTGGTTTCTTGGGGGCTGCTGTTTCACGTGACATTTCCATCTTGTGTTAATTCTCAGGTGGCGGCATTTACAGCCCAAATGAAGTGGATGTCGACAGTGGAAGTTTAAAGGTCTCGAGCCTCATGGTTAATATTGAATGTCTCTGGGTAGACTCGATCCAATAAAAACTTGTTCCGGTGACCACACAGCTAGACAACTAGCCTCATGGGAGCCCTTCTTGGTCTTTCTCGAGAGCACTGGGAAGATCGATCCACTGTGTTGTATCATAAATATTGCTGGGGACCAAGGTCAGGATACAACTTAAATTATCTACTTGTAGTTTTAGAACTACGCTGTAGGCCTATGTGCTTAGTGTTTTCATATAGGCCTATGAAGCAAAAATATTTGTTGAAGATTTTTTTTAAGTGTCCAATGTTATCAAAAGGAAAAACTGGTTAAAATTCAAATGAGGAGCAACATCAAATTAAGACCATGAGGCCCGGGTTCGATTCTAGGCAATGCCAAGAAATTTAACTCTGGTCTGAAAGCTGGAGCGGGATACACGCAGCCTCCTGTACCAGAACTGAGAGGACAATTGATATTGTGACTTTTCAGTCGGCGAGCACAGTACAATTCCAATTATTGTATTACATGAACAAAAACATGAAAAAATTACAAGGGAATGAGATATATAAGTGATATTTGTTTTGGACTGCAGAAATGGGAGAAAAATAAGGGTTGACTTGTTTCGTTCGTCAAGCGAGCATCTTCAGATCCAAGTATACAAGATAAAAAGGCTCTACAAAACACTATCAAACCTACAATGACACCCACAGACAAAAAATACAAAACCCGACAGGAAACTATCACCCTAGTACTTGTATGCCTCGTGGAGACAGGTCGTTGTATGACCGTGTGAACTGAAAACGTGTTGAGTTGAATATTGAAGACGTATCCGAATTTTGTTGGTGTGGATAAATACATCCCTGCGTGGGAATTAGCAGGAGAGGTTGATTGAACGTTATAGAGGAACAGTGAGACAATATTTGTCATTTTTGCATTTTTTGTGCCCGATTTTGTGGTTGAACTCAGGACTGTTGGCCGACCACATAGCCGCAGGTCCCACGTTATGAAAGTGAATTTGAAGACACGCATCTATAGTAAATTGTGTTGAAATAACTCTACATCAAGTGTAATATTAAAATTGTGAAATTCTAATTAATGGGAGCAACGATTACCGTGATAAAACCAGATCACGTTGTCATCGCACATTATAAAGTACAAAGTTTGAGTGAGATAACATCACACAAGTGATATCTTAGCAGCTGTGGTGGATTGGAAAAGGCAATTTGAATGTCCGCACTGTACCGTCAGTGGTATTTTATTAGAGTCAAAGCAAGCAACATTAAAATCTGTAAGTACGACTTATTTCGACAATATGGGAGCTTTCAAGCATGGAACCCAAGCCAACCTGAAACTTTGCTGCCCAATCGTACAAGGATTTAAGATGGAGTAAATACAATGCACTGGGAGGGTGACGTTAATTTACGTGTAGACATAGAAGGAGATGGTGGGAGTCGAAGCCAGAGCTCGATAAATCACCCCCAGCGAGGCTCGAACCATGCACTGCACGAGAAAATGTGAGTCGACATGAATTGAGCACATGTTTGTAGGGGTCGTAATTGTAGAGTAGCATTGTAGAGTAGTTCTTTCGTACACTCTTTAGGTAGGCAGCTTGTTTTATATTTAAGTGTGATTATAGTTTTACGTATCATTTACACGCCGAGAACTCGCATATTTTTCATTGAGAATCGTATTATTTTTAGCAAGCAGGCAGAGAGCTGTCTTGTGTTCTGCAGTTGAACTATCCTGACGTAGGAGGCTGACACATGTTTGTCAAGGTTAGAGGCAGTGGCCTTGTGTGTGGAGTTCTTTGTGTATTGTACTGCGATATAAATCGTACCCTGTTAATCATTTGTATAATCTGGAAGGTAGTGATATTATGTCTGACTACAGCTGACAAGCCTAACTGTAACTTGTTTTCATAGCATGTGCGTAACCAGGTGCTAGTGTGGAGAGTTTCTTTTATTTCATTTGACAATTAAACGACGAAATAGACTGAAGCTATTGAATGTACTCGGAATCGAGATATCGCTAGTTCGATGAAGGTCTTTTCTTCAAAGCTTATGAAAGCCTTTGTTTTGAGCAAGTATGTAAATCGTGTATTGGACACGCTATTATTGAAAGCAGTTATTGGTTTATTGAATTTAACTTCACGTTCGTTAGAGAACAGCTGATTGCCAGAGCATCAGAATATTTGAGTCCATGAATGTGACTGAGTGTATACATTTGGGTACCATGCTATTATTGTGTTGTCTTGTAGCAGACACTAACAGGGAAGTTTATGGTTATTGATCATGTTTTTGGAGCTGATATATTTTGCCAGTGACATTGTACGTTTTTGTCTTGTAGGCTGATGATGAAGACTGACGAGTCATTGTGTTATTGAGGTGACATGCATTTATGGTGACAGGGTTCTTTACCGATGTTCTACGATTTTTAGATGGTTCATTCCCTACTCATAGTTACACTGAATGAAATTCATGGTCAATAACATTTACAATTACACAATTGATTAAACCTGAACTTAATAATCAAGTGACAGGATTTTAAAATTATAAATATTGCTTAAATAATTTTTTGGAATCTAAATACGAATTGAATAATAAACTTAAATTTTAATATCTTGACCAACACATTAGATCGTGCAATTCTTCGTTTTGTTTGATACATTCAGACTTTATCTCAATTTTAGAGACGACGATCAATTAATGTTGTGATAATGTGAAACCACGCATTTCATTGATAACGCAACGTGAGTCGTGGTGGCCCGCCATAGCAGTTGCCAACATAATTTTTCCTTTTTTACATTCATGACCATTTACCGCAAAGAGCGTGGAATGTGAGTAGGCAGGGGCGCCACTTGTGAAAAACTTTAGGAGGGTCATTGATTAATGTGAATTATTTCTGTTCTACTAGACAATTTTTTTAAGATAGGATCAGATTGTGCATAGTTTGACTTTGATTTTGCAATAAACGCTTATCGTTTATTTTCATTTAACGTCAATCAGGGTTCGCTTGGATGAGTAACGTAACATTAATTGTTGGAGGCGACATCATCATAACATAGGCATTTTATTTGTTTCTCGTGTCGGAAACATACAAATGTATAGTTGCTATACATATAAGGGTAAAATTGTCTATATAGCACGTGCCCAATACTGAGCAACATCCAAGGCGCTCGGAGGGGCTAGCAGGAGATCTTACTCTGAACAAGATGAGGGCACAGAGGGAAATGAAGCATGTGTGTTGTGGTTGGTTCTTGTCCACATTCGCAAGACGTGTCACATGTAGTGAGGCCCCATCTCCTCAGATTGTCTCGGGATTGGAAGAAAGGTGCCTCCCCGAAGATTGTGGCCTAGAGTTATGAAGCAATCGGGCGTTCCCTGGGCATCGGCGAAAACGCCGGCTAATCCTTTCACACCGGAAACATCATCTAGGTCCAACGTAGCCATTGATATTGTGTTTGTAAATGTAAATGAACTTAGCCTTGTGAACAAGTTAAATGTTTTGCTTTGCCGTAAATTCAGTGATGTTTTTGTTATTATTAATAATAATTTCTGATGTATTGCGTAGGGTCGATTTGCGTGTCACTCTGTTAGTGAGTTTGCTATCGATTTCGGTGGATAGGACTTAGAGAGGCTTAACTTAGATTTTTAGCTAGAATTTCAATTTCTTTTTAGGGTAGATTAATTCGGATTAGTCGATTTTTACCTCCCTGGAGGAGGCTAGGAATCAGTTTTTTTAATCAATACATTTCCGAAGATTTTAACGTAAGCCTGGCCTCTTTTTTGAATAAGTTTTTTTTGGTGTTGATACATTCTTGTGGGCTGGTTTAAAATAGAACCTCACATATTCCCGACACACCTGAGTGCAGTCCTTCGTGCTGAACCAGTCTAAGAATATATCGTTTCCCCCGAGTTGTGTGTTGGTTGGAAGAGGTACTTGGAAGGGCCGTTTGAAACCGATGGCTCCCCAAAACCCTCGTCTAGCGGGCACAATATGAACTGAGTCTTAGTTACTGAGAGGAGGTAATCTAATAGAATAATTGATATTCAGTCGGCCAGCACGTTAATCTGTCCAGTTAAATTGGGCGGAGAATAGCATTTATCCCCTCACACCTACTAACTTCTCGAAAAACCAAAAAGTTAATTGAACCGAGATAAAAAAGTAATACAAGAACAGTTCATTGAAGGCCTACTAAGCGACCGCTCTTGACCCATATGACTTGCAGACTGCGGTGTGACGCATGGTCAGCTCGAAGTGTCCCCTCCATGACGCAAGCTGGCAAAGGCAAGAAGTGGAGTTTAAACTTAATTGTTCCGGTATTTTAACATAAATAAATGGGTCAGCCTATAGTTCAATGAGTAGAGGGGCCATGAGACATAATTATGTAGTATGTAATTTCAACAGCCAACCGTGGATATTCTGCTAAGGAAAATAGTGGTAGCATAGCGGTTTGTCGGAAAATGTAAGATAGCTTAGCACATCCGTCTTATTAAGCTCTACATCATCCGCAAATATTAAAATTTATCAATTTCACCCTCTGTACGAGATAGCTCATATGAAACATTAAGATCGGGGAGTCCATGTTTGCGAAGCTCTCTCATGGGCAGCTTCTCATTTATTCATATGGACATATCAACTACGAGAGCATATACGAGTAGCTAGTTATTTTATTTATTAACTATACGGTAGAGACCTATTGCTGTATGTAGGTGTGTTGTCATCTCTCATTGCATGCAGTATCTGCGCATTTGTCAATTGTCAGGGGCTAGAGAAAACTGTGAGATCACCTTGTGGTGTAGCAGCTAGCATTCTTGGCTGTCACTCCCAGAGGTCCAGGTTTAATTCTGAGCTCTCCCAAGAAATTTAATTCTGGTCTGAGGGCTGGAATGGGGTTTACTCATTCTTGAGAGACAAAACTGAGAAGAGGTGGATTCAATTCCTACCTCAGCCATTATGGAAGTGGTTTCCTGTGGTTTCTGGGATGGTTCGTAACGTAAGGATACGGCCACTTACTTCCCAATTCTCATCTGTAATACAAATACACACACTACCACAAACACCACGATAGCTCAGGTTATCAGACAAATTCTACGTATACTCATCCAAGCACGTGAGGATTAATGACTACGAAGCCACACCTTTCACCTTGAAATCGTTATGCACAGTCTAATCATCGCCTCCTTGATCTACCTCTATAGTAGAGTTCATTAACCTCATAGGTAATCCATCCTCGTCCATTCTCATCATATGACCGCACCATCTGTGTCGGCTCATGCGAAGAGCATCATCTAGCCTGTTAATTTCTAACTTAGCCTTCCTCAGTACGAGTACTCTCCTGGTATTGCTCCCATCTGAACGTCCCTGCAATCATTCGCTGTACCCTCATATCAGTTACCTCCAACTTATGTATGAAATATCCTGAATCTATCCAGCTCTCGCTCCCATACAGCAAAGACATTCTAAACATTGAGCGAAGCGATGTAGAGAGAGAGAGTTTCGTCGCTACACTAACCTACACCACAGTAGACCACAACTGAGAACTCACTGCATTGGCTTTGCTGAATCTTAATCCTATCTCTTTCTCTATTAGTTGAGAATACAATTATTATAGCGGCTTAGGTGGCGTAGTTGGTAGAATGCAGAACTGCTGTGCCCAAGATAGCGGGTTCAAACCCGGCCGAAGTCGTTGGATTTTTAAAAAGCGTTAACAATCCTTCAGTATGCCTTCCTTCGGAGGGGAAGTAAAGCCGGCGGTCCAATGTCATAGATTTATGGCATGTGAAAGATCCTTCCACATACTAAACTTGTGTGAAGCTAAATTGTTAGGTTAGATTTCGTCGGAACGCTCTATGAATGTTCCAACGTTCACCACTAGGTATCATTGATATCTGGTGGCGAAAATTGGAACTACTTGAATTTGAACAGAACTTGTAGCTCACCCTAAGGGTGTCCGCTGGAAGCAGATACAGACTCAGGCAAGCCGAAAACATGTCCTCGGACACTCCCGGCACTAAAAGCCATACGAAAAATAAATAAATAAATAAATAAATAAATAAATAACATTTATTATTATTAGTAGTAGTATTATAAATTAATATTATTAGTAGTGGTAGTATACGTGTTAGCTTACAAAAAATAAAGAACGCTAGTTGCAGGTTTTCAAAAGTAAAGTGTATAGGAAATTGTTTGGACCATTTCTTGAATCCACATCTCAAAAGAAGATCAAATAAAGACGTACACTCACTATCGAAGCAAGCTCCAATACTCATCATCATTAACTTCAGAAGACTTCAAAGGGCTGGTCATTTACTAAAGATGGGAGATGATAGGATGGTCTTACCAATCTTTAAAAAAGGACCAATACAGTAGGAGAAAGGCAAGTAGGAAGACCACGATGTTTCTGGAAAAAAGAAAATGGTTGGATCCTTAGTTTAGGGGCTGCGACAGCGTGGTAATGTAGCCCCGTGTACTTTGGGTGTGTGTAGAATTTGTCTGATGACCGGTGTTAATTGTAATGGCTGTATTGGTGTGTGTTATCTGTGATTCAAGTAGAAGGACTGCAGGCGATCAATTTTTCAAGTAATTCCTACTATTGCTACCAAATGATACCGTCCACGACACCTAGCTGCGGACTTGGCTACTAGATGCTATCGTAGCCAGCATCAGGTGGCGAACGTTGGAACTAATATAGCGTTATCAAACTAAACTACAAATTTTATCTTCCAGAAGTGTAGTGAGTGGAAGGTTCATTTCATGCCATAAATCTATGACATGGATCCTCCGGCTTTACTTCCCCTCCGAAGGAAGGCACCCTGAGGAATTTTAATGCTCTTGAAATATCGGACGACTTTGGCCAAGTTTGAACCCACGATTTTGGGCATAGAAGCTCAGCATGCTACCAACTACGCCACCGAAGCCGCCTGGAAAAATGAAATCTCCAAACTTTGTAGACAATGTGGACAGTTGGCAAGATATCGCCCAAAAACAGAGTTCAGCGATGGCATCTTGTGAAATCGGCGCGAGATCTTCGTGTCCCATAGAAGTTTTCTGAGTGAGAATGACAGAATGCAAATGCATTTGTCACGATAGCGAAGTATTAATTAGAGATCCGTATTGATAGAAGAATTATAAGCCTCCGTGGCTTAGGCGGCAGCATGACGGCCTCTCACCGCTGGGTCCGTGGTTCAAATCCCGGTCACTCCATGTGAGATCTGTGCTGGACAAAACGGAGGCAGACAGGTTTTTCTCCGGGTACTCCGGTCTTCCCTGTCAAAATTTCATTCCAGCAACACTCTCCACTCTCATTTCATTTCATCTGTCATTCATCTAATCATTGCCCCAGAGGAGTGCGTCAGGCCTCGGCAGCCGGCACAGTCCATATCCTCGCCGCTAGATGGGGGCTTCATTCATTCCATTCCTGTCCCGGTCGGAGACTGGAAGCAGGCTGTGGATTTTCATTTTTTCATTGATAGAAGAATTATAAGATGTTAAAGAATACTCCAATCAATACTTTTTGGACCATATCTAATTTAAGTATTAATGTTGGTTGAGGTATTCTTCAGATAGTACAGTGAGTCCGGGAATGTTTTCCGCAGCGCCTACATGCGTCTGCGAGAGCTAGCTACAGCAGTTACGTTGGTAGCACGGCTGCCGCTTGCATCATAACAAATAAACACTAAACTTTGTACTCACCACAGCCATTCATAACAGATGCTGGAACCATTCACAGTACATCACTCTTTTTCCGTAATCAGTTTGTTTTAATTCATGAACCACGGTAACTTTATAAGGGAACAACTGAAGCTTGTCTCTTACAGCTTTATGTGCTGTCGACTTAGAGATTCCTGTTTCTTGAGCTAATTTTCGTGTTGATTTACTTGTACTACGCAGCATTATATCGGAGATTTCATCACGTTTTTCGTCTGTTAAAAGAGTAGGCCTGCCTGTTCCCGGTACATCGTGAACTGAGCTAGTCACACGAAATGTACTTACCAAATCCCGAACGGTATCACGGTTTGGACACTTTGAATTAGGACCACGCCTGAAATCTTAATTTTACATTTTCTGTAAACCGATCGCCTTCGCGAAAAACGTATTCCACCAAAAAACCTCTCTCTTCTGTAGTAAACATTACCGCCTGTATACTGTTGCACTCTTCCAATAATAATCTATCTGAACGCTCGCTGACTGTAATACACACTGAAGACATGCAAGCTCGAGCGCTTATCGCGATACACACCGACAGCTCATACGGGGAGTCCCGCTTTGAAGGATACAGCGGAGTGCAGCCAACTAAACTCATGACTCAACCACTCACAGCTGCACGTACCCACTGCAGAGAACATTCTCGGGTGCATTAGCAACATTATATTAGCCAAAGAAATCCCATAAAGTCAATGAGCCCCATCATGTAGCGTATACATTGTTTTGGTTTAAAATATAGTAAGAAGGAAACTAAACTTTGCTTCGTTACTAATAAAACTAAATAATTATGACATTTATAACCAAACATGGCAATTAGCTAACTGTAAAAGTAAGAAACTTATACCTAAAAATGACATATTGGCATTCTATACAGATTCACAGAAACTAATGACCTCACTGCACTTAAATTATACTTCACCACGTATGTTCTCCCTATTCTAGATTTCTCTTCTCCAATTTGGTCTACTTCGGCTATAGCCAATATTTCTAAATTGAACAGTGTCTTTAATTTCTTCATATCAATAGTCAAAGCTCGCAATCCTTCACTAAGGCACATTGCCAAATCCAATATTCTAAATCAGCTCATTGTACTCGACCTGAGAAGCCGTATACAATTTACAGACCTGTGTTTCCTACATAAAATTATGAATGGTTACACAAAATGCTAACATGCTACTAAGTTACTTCCCACTCCATGTTCCCTCTTGTTCAACACGTCAGAACCGTTTACACCATTTACCTCACCCACGTCTTGAAGCACAGAAGCGCTCTATTTTCCACCGTCTGCCTACCCTTAGCAACTCCCTTCCAAATATTGACACATTCTCTCCCTATTGATCATTCAAACATAACATTAGAAGATCCCTTTCCTACTCAATTCCAACCCCCTCACCCTCCTAATCCCCCACTACCCCAATTACTCCCTGCGTCTTTCCCGAGATTTGTCCCTTGCTGCCATCACTGCCATTTGTTACCTGTTATTGTTGTTGTTTTTGTTAATATTATGTCTGGCTGCGTGGCTCAGGGGTAACGTTCTCGCTTGCTGAGCCCAAGGTTGCAGGTTCGAAACCTGGTGCAGTCAGCTGGCATTTGAGGTTGCGCAAATGCGAGGGAGCCGTGTCAGTACATTTACTGGCACGTTAAAGATCCCCTTCGGGGCTAAATTCCGGCACCCCGGCGACTCTAAAAGCCAGGGTAGTTAAAAGGGACGTAAAACCAATAACATTATTATTTGTTAATATTATTTGAAATTGTTAAAATATTAATGTAAAATGACATTTTCATGGTTGTATCTAATAATTATTAAATAAAATAAATAAATAAATAAATAAATGTTCTTATTTTCCTTATGTTTGGTCACGTCTCCAAACCGTATGTGTATGTGTCGCCAACAGAGCAATTCGCGTTAGGTTCAGTTTCATGTGTATAAAATAAAGCAAAATGAGCTTTAAATACATTGTACTGTAGAAAAGTATATTTCCGCGTAGTCATGCACTCCTACAATACAGTACACTTAAGGTTCATTTTCGTTTAGTAATGTACACAGGATAATGACTCTAACGTGAATTGTTCTGTTGGACAGAACATCCTCATACGAATGGAAATGAAGAGCTTTGTCAGATACGCGGTATTGCAAGTTCAGCGTCTATATGGAAAATACCTAGTAAGGAGAATAGAGCCGATGAAAAAGAGAATACCACAGTATTATGTGGCACCGTGGAACACTGCAAACAAATTGACATATCCAGACACATTACGAAATGATTGATGCGATCGAACTAAGGCTTAATAACTGTAATCTCAAGTCTATTAGCAGGCCTCAGGATGAAATTGGCAATGTAAAAGAGGTTTGTGCTAAGCAAATAGCAAACGTTCAGCGTGTTTCACTGCACTATTCAGAAAGTAATTTAGAATTGTTCATTCGCGATACGATCTCCAACCATTATATCAGCTTCCAAAACGACCCTAGTTGTTTGTATATTTCGTTATACATTGTGAATGAAAGTGTATTACTCACCATATTCTAGTGGGAAGCTGGGAATTGTGATTAACGGAAGCAAACACGAAAGAAAAGCACGATTTAGATCAGAGAGGGACAGTGGTTAGTTATTTTATGAGAGACGAACCCGAACGCTTTAACCAGAGCTCAGAACTTCACGGCACCTTTTAATAAGACCTCAGACCTTCACGACACTCCTTAACCAGAGCTCAGTCTTTCAAGGTACCCATTAACCAGACAGGGGCGTATATACAATTTTTTTCGGCGGGAGGGCTGACTATTCTGGAAAATTGTAAGTATTCTCAGGGGATTGTCACCGCAAAATACCCAGAAATATCAACCAATACCTTAGAGCATATAACTTTGTGTAAATAGTTTAGATAAGATTCAAAGTTTATATAGCCTACAATTACTGGCAATACAAAAAAAGTTGTAAAATAAAACACAACACACAAATAAAATTTTATACTTAATGAATTTTCTATGCGGTCCATAGTTGGCCAAATTCGAAAGAAGATGAAGAATAATTTTCTATTATGATCTATGGAGTATGAATGGCAAATATCTAAATATTTGTCAATTTACTAAGCAGAAAGGTTTTTTTTTTACAAGTTGATAATTTATTTTTCAAAAGCACCGTTCTGTGGAATTCACAGTTTTGCCTCACAAGGCTCAGTGTACCCCGTTCCAGCCCTCAGACTAGAATTAAAATTTCTTGGCAGAGCCGGGAATTAAATTTGGACCTCCGGGGCGGCAACCAAGAATGCTATCCACTACACCACGAGTTAGTCTAATCAATATTAATATTGTTTATAACTCAGCCAATAAGTTAAGATTAGGGTACAACCAAATTTACAATTATTTTATGCTCTTACCAAAGCAACACACTCTTAATTTTTATTGACTTTTTCAGGGAGGGGGGGGGGCTGGAGCCCCCTCAGCACCCCCCTTATATACGCCCTTGTAACCAGAACTCACGGGACTTCTTAACCAGAGCTCAGATCGTCTTGACAATCTTTAACCGGAGCTCAGAACTTCATTGCACATTATAATCAGACCGCAGACCTTTTTAACTTTTTAACCAGGCCCAGACCTTCACGGCACCCTTTAACGAGAACCCAGACCTTCAAGGTACTCTTTAACCAGAGCTAAGATCTTCACGGTACACATAAAGCAGAACTTAGACCATCACAGGACTTCTTAACCAGAGTTAAGGTCTTCATGACAATCTTTAACCAGAGCTCAGACCTTCACGACACTGTTAAGTTAGATCAGACCTTTAAACACCTTTTGACCTGGGATCAGACCTTCACCACAATCTTCAGCCACAACTCAGATCTTTATGCCACCCTTTAATTTGATGTTGAGATGGATGTTATGCTCTTGAAATAACAACCAACTTCATGGATACACTACGCCTACGGACTTGTCTCTGATTGTGGTATTGACTGTAGGCTATGTGAATCTCTGCAGAGTAATGCTCTTCACTTGGAATAAGTTACGATCTGTAGCTACTCCAGCTGTGGACTGGTAGGTTACTAGACGGGTCTATATAGAAAAGATTATACATGATCAGGTCTGTTCATATATTTGGTATAATTGACCCGTATCAATCAGGGTTCAATAAACATGATAGTACTGCCACTGCTTTACTATAATGATATCCGTCTTGCTGTGGACACGATACAGTTAATTTTATTGCGCATTGTTTTTTCAGGAAGGCATTTGACTGCGTTCATTATGATTTGGTGCTATCTAAACTAAGTCACATAGGATTTTCCGAGAGTGTCATCAACAGGTTTCATTCTTACTTAGATACAGTTGTCAAAGAACCGTAAGTGGCAGTTGCTCTGAATGGGAATTGGTCAAAATTGGCGTGCCGCAAGGGTCAGTCCTTGGTCCACCATTGTTGTTATTGCATACCTTTGACATATTTAGCATATTTCAACATGTCAAATACCACAGGTTTGAAGATTATTTTGTAGTGTTCGCTCATATTCCTACTACACAAATCTCTAATGTGCTCAAGAATGTTAATGATGACATAGATAAGTAGTAAGTTATGCAGCTGACCAGAATCTAGACTTGATAATGAGACCTCCATCGGGGTTCGATTCCTGGCTCTGCTAAGAAATTTAATTCTGGTTTGAGGGTTGGAGAGGGGTACACTTAGCCTCATGAGGCAAAATTGAAATGAGATGGGTTCGAATCTCACCTCAACCGTCTTGGAAGTGGTATTACATGGCTTCTCACTTCTACTCAAGGCTAATTCCGGGATGGTTCCGAACCTAAGACCACGGCTACCTTCTTCCCAATCATCACCTGCATTGCAAATACACACACTAATACAGCCATTACAATAACACAGGTTGTCAGACAAAATTTTACGCACACCCAAGTACAAGGGGCTGAATGACCACGATGACCTAGCCTTTCAAATGAAACAACAGAAACCCCAAAGTGGATTAACAATCAATATACTATAATCACTTCGTTATCGTCTACATTTAAGGAAATGAGCAAGCATAGTACTGCGCATCGAGCACCGTAGTATTTATAACAATGTACTCCCTGAACGATGGTTTTATTGCAATCTTTATGAGGATATAAATGTTTTAATAAGTGGGTTTACTGCTTCGTGCCGGGACCGTTAAAGCAGGATACGACGTCTGGGGTAATACCGTAAACAGAGCCTTCACGTCTGTTGACAGGACATTTCAGCAACCTCTGAAAGAAGTACGACATTTTCTGTGAGTTTCCTTCTCTATAGACAGTTTTATATTCTCGAACATTAAAAATCATAGAAATAGCCTATTTTGATTTAGTATCAACGGAGAATTATTCACTTGCGTCTTATGGGTGGTTGTAATTCTTAACAATTTACGAGCGACAAAAGCTATATGCACTAGAACTAGTATTTGATAGCAGTAAATCATAGTGGAGTGTTTGTAGTGAATACTGTAGTGCTGCTGGCTTAGGTGATAAACAGTACTTCTGCAGAGTCTTCCTCACAGGTTGTGTTGAAGTTCAGTCAGTACGTTAGTTCGATGGGGGTAACATATGAGATTATGAGTAGTAAATTTTATTCATGAACGCTGACCTATAGTTGACTAACAAGGAAGGCGTGCGATTAACGTTATGGTCCTCTGTTCGAGCAGTTTCCTTAATAACGCTTCTGACAGAAAATGTACAATTTCTTTCCTTAAAGATTAGGTTTGATTTGTAACGAAAAACTGTGAATAACATTAATTCTGAGCGTCATTCTAATAGCGTTACTGACGGTAGCTCACACAATTTCGTTTCTTAGAGATCGGATTCGACAAATAACGAAAATAAGCCAATAACGCTGTTGTGAGTAACTTCGTTTAGCCGCCTTTCAAATGACTTTATTGGCAGTAGTTCGTTCAACTTCGTTCCTTCGACAAATAACGAAAAGGTGCGAATAATGTTATTTTGTTATCCACTATGTAAGCCTTTTCTTGTAGAAAAGAAGTTATTCGTTATGTAAGGTATTACCTACTGTATATGCAATAACGGAATTTCCTGATTCTGTCCCCAATTACGTTACGGTTATGTTACCCAGGCCAGCAATAAATGCAGAAAATAACTGTGCAAGCCGTAGGGAATTAATTGTAACATCCCTCACAATCTAATTGGGAACACTCATGTTGACCGATGCCTAGTAAATTACAAAGTAATCAGGCAGGTGCTAAGCCTCAAAGGGCAGAAACATCCACACCCCCATTCTGTCTCCCCTACTATGGTAGTCTAACAGCATGTCAGAGACAGCAGTAGTTAAAAGGTCGGCTGTCACGTGGGAGGTTGCTGGCACTTTTTGGCCCTCCCAACCTGTATGTAAGGCAGTTCTTAGTGTTTTTAAATTCTCAAAAGGGTTCAAATGTCATTTTATACTTCTTCGTTCATCATCGGCTGGATGAACAACAAAGTTAAGTACTTTCTGGAAAAGCTGTCAAAATTGAAATTTACTCGTAAAATCGCCTGAAACTATAGTGTAACCTTTAAATTAATTCGTTTATCAAAATATTTGTCTGGAGTGTTTTGTTATACCGATGCGAAACTTGGGTTTAAAGAAAGCAGGACATACAACGCCCGGAAGCAGCGGAAATGTAGATGTGGAGAAGGATGCTGAAAATAAGCTGGACGGAGAAAAACCTAACGAATGGGTCCTAAAGGAAGTAGACGAAACAAGAAAATTGATCTCTACCATAGAAAAGAGGAAAGCAAAATTCGTTGGCCACACCTTACGTCATAATTAGTTCCTTACCATCATACTGGAAGGAAAAGTTTTGGGGAAGAAAGGAAGAGGAAGACCGCGGAAGGCTCATATGGATTCTGTGATGCATGGACTTCAGTTTAAACAGTATGCTGACTTACAACGTTCAGCAAATGAGAGACAAATGTGGTTGTAGCGACAAGGCCTAGCCTTTATATGATGATGGTGACCATACTTTGCTACGGGTCCTGTCCACAGGCCGCACATACCTATACAAAGATTGTAATTAATGCATAACTCAATGGCATAACATGCCATACAAATTACACTTACTGTGATCTTGCCTCTTTTTTTTTTGTATTTCATTGTCACAACCATAAACTCCCCCCCCCCCCCCCAAAAAAAAAAAATCTGACTTCTCTCAATGCTTTGTTCTTACATACCACCCATTAACAACCAAATTATCCCACTCATTTCTATTTTCGTTAGACCATCAGGCTTTGAATTCATAAATTGCCTTATTGCTTATGCCTTTCGAACACATGCATCCTTTCTTGTGAATTAATATTGCATTCCAGTGCTGTCTAGCGGATAAACTTACGAGGGGCACAACGGGCTTCAAGTCCCTTATCTCGGTGAAACATGTTAATCAGGTCTCAAGGAAAACATCGTTGATTGGTTCCTCAGTTTAGGGGCTGCGAAAAACGTGGTCATGTAGCCCCATGTACTTTGGGTGTGTGTAGAATCAATCTGATAACCAGTGTTAATTGTGATGGCTGTATTAGTGTGTGTCATCTGTAATTCAGGTAAGGACTGCAGACGATCAATTTCAAGTAGTTCCTACTTTTGCTACCAAATACTACCGTCAACGACACCTGACTGTGAACTTGACTGCTAGATGCCACCGCAACCGGCACCTGACGGTGAACGCTGTAACTTAGTAGAGTGTTAATAATTTCTTACTTACAAATGTAGCTTTACACAATTACAGTTAGCGGAAGGTTCTTTTACATGCCATAAATCTATGACATCCCCCCCCCCCCCGCTTTACTTCTCCTCCTCCGAAGGCATACTGAGGGATTTTAAGGAAAACATCTGAGATGAAATTTCATACCCATTTGCGCCATCCCTAGAGAGGGAGAAATTGTGCGTGTCAGAATATTGATGTGAGACTTGGTGCGTTAAGTTCTCGTACACTTTCCGATAGGTCGAACTACGTAAGCACTCCTCCCAACAGGAGTCCACGGAGAGCGAAACTATGGTGCATGTTGGGAGAAGTAGATGCAGCAGTGCAATTGCTCGAAGAGGATGCACACTCGCCTCGAATGCTCCAAGTCTCGCTTCCATATTCAAGCGTGTGCAATTTCTCTCTCACTAAGGATAGTCCTAGGGAATTTGGGGATGAAAAACCTCCAAGACGAGTTAAACTGTAGGACACATGAGATGGCATTTATGATGTTCAGTCGGTCAACACCATTCTGCCCAATTGTATTGTGTGTTATGCCCTAGCCCTAAAAATATTACATGAGATTAGTCAATTCACTTGGATGACAAGTTTCGATCGTCAAGTGATCATCATCAGATGCTTTACACTCTGGCTATTAAATCTATTTCTACACATATGTGGGTTAAGTTATTTGCAACATGTACACTTATTCACTGAGGTGTGAAAAATATTAGACTCGGTACTAGTTCTCCAGGCTCTTTTTTTTAACTTAATGCAGTAAAAATCTTTGCGCGGCATTTTTTTCAAATGATTAACCAATTAATTACATTTTCTCTTAGGAAACTAACATTAAAATATTTTTTTTAGAAATTCCACTGATTGAGGATCCTTGCTAGTGTCACACGTTTTGTTTGTTTTTCATTGTGTTATTCTAGTTTTCTTGCGAATTAAGTGCAGAGGGTTTCAAAGTCTTTTATTATTGATGGTCCGTTCTTGAACTATTGAAAGATTCGTGGTCCATGGTTTGAAATCACATGATTTAGAGGGCACATTCCAAATTCAATGAAATACGAGAAAACTGACTTAACTCAGGTATCCCTCAGAATCTCCAATTTCGAAAATGTCTCCACGCAATTCCTTATGGGAAAAGTTGTGAGTCCTTAGGGGGGAAAATAACACTAAGTACGATATTAAAAATAAAATAAAATGATTTTGAATGAAAATTTTTGACTGATTTAGATCCATTAATTTAGTCTAATAATTTGCACACCGTCGCCTCCGTAGCGTAGCGTTCAGCATGGTTAGCTGCCGCCCCGGAGGTCCTGGGTTCGATTCCCGGCTCTGCCACGAAATTTGAAAAGTGGTATGTGGACTGGAATGGGGTCTACTCAGCCTCGGGTGGCCCAAATGAGTAGAGGGGATTCGATTCCCACCTCAACCATCCACGAAGTGGTTTTCCGTGGTTTCCCACCTCGTCTTCGGGCAAATGCCGGGATGGTCCCTATTGTAAGGCCACGGCCGCCTCCTCCCACTTCCTTGCCTAACCGTCCCACTCTTTCCATCCCTTCATCAGACTTTGCAGGTAAGGCCGCCTGGGCGTAGTGCTGGTCACACACCCCAGTTGTATCCCTGACTCAGAGTCTCAAGCTCCAGGACACTGCCCTCAGTGGCGGTAGAGGTGGGATTAGTCCGTGGGAAAAGCCAACCCTGGAGGGTAAAACGATAGCAAAAAAAAAAATGCACACATCTGTAGTTACAGAAGTTTATTGCAAAACTTGCGCAACTTGCCAGATTGCTAGTTTTGTGCGATTTTTCTTATGATGTCGTTGGTGGTTGTTGACCCGCAGATTTGCTTGTTTAGTGTGATAATCTGTAGTGGTTAGTAAATGAACAGGTTGCTGTTTGTAACTTGGAATAAATTAAATAACTTAGCTGATTATTTCACCAACTGAAAAGCATAAGTTTCTTTTACTAAAACAACAATGCAAAATGGATTCCAACGCGATAATAAGGACACTTGAGAATACCATTGTAGCGTGTCGGGGTGGCTGTTTGCCACTTCTTGTTACCAGTATAGCCCCTGGTCTGGATTGAGAGGCTCAGCTGCTTATGCCTGAGGAGGGAGTTGATGGCATTTGAGAGTAACTGAATCCCACTGTCATACCAGATGGCCGTTTGGCGAGATTTACCCCCTCCTAGCTCCTCCTACTGCATTAATCGCAGGCCAAACCAGCCACCGGCAAGGACGTATTTGGCTCCACTCCAACAGTTCCGTTTCCTTTGCATATCTATGCTCCTATATTTATTTTAGCATGTATTTAGTAAATAAAGTCACCCGCCATCTTCAGCTGTGCACTTAACATCGAGTTACTGCAGCAGACGGGCAAGGAGGATTGTCTATATTCAGGAAAAGTCTCTTCTGAGAGTTAGGACAGGGTGTACTCCAACTCCTGAGAACTATGTGAAGACATTATACAGTAGGTATGGTCTTCAGATGATTCCCATTTACACTCCAGGGGGCGGCTTCGGTGGAGTAGTTGGTAGCATGCTGAGCTTCTATGCCCAAGATCGCGAGTTCAAACCCGGCCAAAGTCGTCGGTTTTTTAAGAGCGTTAAAATCCCTCAGTATGCATTCCTTCGGAGGGAAAGTAAAGCCGGCGGTCCCATGTCATAGATTTATGGCATGTTAAAGAACCTTCCACTAATAACACCTGTGTGGAGCTAAATTATATAGGTTAAGAATGTAAACAATGCTCTTAGTTTTCTACGTTCGTTGGCAGGAGCCGACTGCGGTGGCGTCTAGTAACTAAGTTATGAACTAGTAGTCGATGATGGTGGCGTTTGGCGGCCAAAGTAGGAACTATTTGATAAATTCAAAGTCTGCAGTCCTTACTTGAATACCAAAAAAAAACAGATAACACACACTAATACAGTCAACACAATTAACACCGGTTATCAGACAGATTCCACACACACCCAACGTACACGGGGCTACATGACCGCGTTGTCGCAGTCCCTAAACTGAGGAACCAACCAACTACACTCCAGGGGAATGTTGCGATGGTACCAAGCCTAGCACCTCATGAAAGCACACATTTTGTTCAGACAACAAAATAACACAGATTATAGGACAGATTACACACACACACACACACACACACACGAGTGCACTGGGTGTTGGCCACGATGTTTCCAACATCGAAAAGAAACATTCAGTTAATTAAATGAGATGGCCACACGCTCCACTCAAGCCTGAGCAGCTCCAATAAGTGAGCAGTTCCTCTTTAATTATGAGAGGCGGTGTGATAATAGTTGTTGGCGTTAATTGGATGGACCTGGTCTCAAACTGTGGTCTTGCGTCACCACTGAGCTTCAATGCTGAATGAGGTGTTGTCACCGCTAATTGGTTTGCCCTGTATTAATGGCAGCAAGCCCGCAATATGGAACACAATTGTCAATAAACCACTCATCATCGCCATTGTGTTAAACATTCAAAATAGTATTTGCCATCAAGTTAATTTTAACATGGCGAGCAAAAATCTAAACTCGTGAGTCTTCTAAAAAAGGATGGGGTGCAAATAGAAATATAAGCCATAACAGTAAATTTGCGAAGTAACTATATAATAATAATATAAGTGATCGACGTGCCGACCTCTGGCTCCAAGATTTTCGAACGTTTAAAGTGTAAACCAGAGTTTTATACAATTCAAAAGGGTGCTACGTAGCTAAGAGAGGCTACTTCTGCTGAGGACAATAAGGGAACAACAGTATTAAAGGTAATTAGGAAGTAATCCAGCACAAAAAAATACTGATGTATTAGTGAGGTTAGGTGGGTCAGACCACAACAATTTACAAACCGCATATTTGAAGAACAATCCCTTGCTAAATGCCTTACAACAGACGATACATTTATACCAAGTGAGTCGCGTGCGACAACTCATAACGGACTGCAAACACCCTCCCGCAATAAATGCAAGCAAACATAGACAGTAACTCATTTCGGACTGGTAACACATTCCTGTTATAAATACAAGCAAACATTCACTGATAAATCCCATACATCATAAGGTACAAACACGTGACCCAAGTGCAAATAGTCACTCCCAGGCAACGAGAGGTTGCATACATAATAGATTGGCCAGAGAGCGACTAAAATATAATATAGAGCAAAGGAGCACTATAAATAGAACATTTCACAGAACACAGACCCACAAAACGCCTACACCTCAAAGCCTTACCAACCCACGGCAATCCACAATGGATCATAGGCAAAACAAAACTGGCCTATGCACGAAATGCGGTGCGGAAATCTCGAAAGAAGAAACCGCAGTATGCTGTGATGGAGGCTGCAACAGCTGGTTCCACAAGGAATGCACACCTATGACAACAACAGAATTCAACGCAATACACTAAAAAAAGAGATCGCTTTTATGGATGTGCGAGACCTGTCGAACACGCCTGCAATCGCATGGTCTCCCCCCATCAACGCCAAACAGTCAAGAAATAAACCAAGAGGTAAAAGAGGTAGCCATAGAAAATAAGCAATCCTGTGAAGACGTCAAGGAAAAACTCGAAGAGATATCAGAAACCCTCATTAAAAAAATAACGCTCATCCTAGAGACACAGCTGCAACAGGCAGAAATACTAGCAAAAAAGGGAAACAAGACCACCATAGAAGCCAGGACAACATCGTAACAAAAGAAACAGAACAACTATCAAACTCACCAACCATCACACCAGAAACACCAAATAAGAATAACCACCAATACCAAGCCAGATCATTATCAAATAAGGAATGGCCAGGATTACTCAACAGAAACACCAATCATGACACCACAACACAAGAAGAGACGAGAAGACAAGTCGTCATCCCAAGAAGACTCCCACAACTGGGCATGGGAGGTTCTGAAGTAGGCAAACTAAGAGCAGCACCACAATCAGCCTGGATCTTCGTAGGGAGACTAGACCCCGACACAGCCAAAGAGGATAACAAAGTTCACCTCACCCAAAACGGAATCAACAAGATAATCAGCTGTGAACAACTCCCCTCTCGTGGCACAAGAAAGGCCTTTAAAATCGGTGTGACCATAGGGAAAAGGGAGTCAGTTATGCAGGCGAATCTCTGGCCAGACAGAGTAATATACAGAACTTTTCGATTTCGAAGGCAATAACTTCAAAGGCAAACAGAAAGTGTACTCCTCGAACACCACGGAAAGACCCAGTACAGACGATGAGACCAAGTTAACAGCCTTGCTATGGAATGTAGAAGGACTGACAAACGTCACACGGCTCTCAACACAACGAGAAAATTTTAACGAAGAACAACGAGAGCCCGTTTCGACTAACAGGATCTATTCTGCTGCCATCAACAACCATACCACAGACTGCACGACTCAACAACGATTAAGACACTACTATGGAATATAGATGGTCAGAAAAGCGCTAGCAATATACTCCCTGAATTTCTTCATGCCATATGATATTGTGCTCCTGACTGCTAACGAACGAATGGACAGCTCGAGGCTTCTACACCGTACATACTTTTGCTTCACAAGGACAACGAGGCATACCAATGGGTGGAATTACGTGTATTTTAAAGCCAAGGTTTTCTCCTTTTCAAGTAGTATATCAAACGGCAGAGATGATTGTAATCAAGGCAAAACTTTGCACACTGATAGGTGTATATTTTCAACCTTGGTATAAAGAGGAAGATATTATAGAGATTATTGGCACTGGCTTACAGCAAGCACAAAACCAATAACTAGTAATACTCACTGGAGATATGAACTGTAGGATTGATCTATATAACAACAAGGCAGAAGCAGTTTTGACTTACCTACAGGGGGAAGGTTTGAGCCTGATCAATAAGAAAAACGAGAAAACTTACAATGGGAGTAGCACTATTGACCTAGTGTTTTCTAATTTGAAGAATGTGAACATTGTATCTCAGACAGTTATAGAATGCGCAATAAGAAAACATATGCCAGTTGTGACAAGTCTCATCCTAGAGCAGCAGGATATATTCTTTAGAGAGGCAATGAGATTGTCAAGAGATATGAACCCGCTTCCGCACAAACTCAGGAGGTACTGCAACGAATAAAACAAGGTGATATAGACAAGGCTGTAAAGGAACTAGAATCCATCATATCAAGTGCAACAAGAACTCACCCGATTGTTAAGAGGAGGGCTAAACCATGGTTCAATGAAGCATGCTACCATGCCAGGAAAACAACTCTTGAATGGCTTCATGTAGCTCTTACTGAGCCATCCACTTATACATTGAATGAATACTTCGGGCGAAGGAGACTATACAAAAAATTAATTAGGGAAACCAAACGAAACTATTATGAATTGATAGCAGCGAAACAAATAGAAGAAGCGGTAATAAATCCCTACATAACACTTAAGCCGAAGAGACCAACATTCCCAAGAGACATTCCTATGGAAATTTGGAAAGCACACTTTAGTCAAGTTTTTCAGTCTAAGGACACCAGACCAAGCAAACCAGCTACAGTATTTATGGCGGAAATAGAACAAACATTGAGTTATCCACACTACAGGAGGTTCAAGAAATAATTGGATCATTGAAAACGAAAAAGGCATATGGACCGGATGAGGTATACAACGAACATCTACAGATTGCAGCCCCGCAAACAGCGAAAGTTTGGACTAACATTTTTAATGAATGTTTACGACAGGGAAGGATTCCTGAAAGATGGAGAACAGCAAGAGTAAAAACCCTAGCGACCCGGACTCATAAAGAGGTATGTGCTCAACTTAAGGTCTTGACAAAATTGTTAGCCCAAAGATTATCCGCAGTAGTTGACGAATGCAACCCTGAAGATCAGTTCGGTTTCCGGAGGAATCGGTCAACATTACAAGCTGTGGAATGTTTACAAAGAGACATAATTGAGACACTGGGACACCCAAAAAGGAAGCTTCATGTTGTGTTCGTAGACTACACCAAAGCGTTCGACACAGTGAATAGAATAAAATTAATAAATAAACTAGAGCATATCATGGGAGAGGAAAACCCTATAGTGCAACTCATAAAGGACATTTTGTCAAGCAACAGCATAGAAATTGATGACACGATCGCTATTTCAAATCCGATCGACCAAACGACGGGCGTCTTACAAGGGGACCCTCTTAGTCCCATATTATTCAACATCGCTACCTACGATGTGGTAAGAGCAATTAAAGCATAAGGTATCAGGATTTACATCTATGCTGATGACATGGCTTTGACTTCGGTGTCGAGAACTTCCCTACAAACAGCTGTTGACAAGTTGACGACATGGCCAAAGAAACAAACCTAACTATAAACAGGAATAAGACGGTAAAACTGACGTTCAGAAGAGGAGCCACAAAAGCGATGGATGATGTAATCCTAGATCACCAACCACTTAACAATGTGAATAAATTCAAATACCTGGGCGTTATACTGCAAACCCAAGGAACCACCTATACGGCGCATGTGAAGGACAAATGCATAACAGCTGTGCTGGCCATGAACGACATTCAACACCTCTCCAAGATTTCAATCCAAACGCTGAGATGAGTTCAAGCACCACAAGGCGATCGCCACTTTGAACAATATTATTATTTTTGTACGGATGCTTAGGAACTCCGAATATATCAACATTTCACTATAAGTTTAATTATAGACAGTTAGGTTTGTTTATCTTATAATGAAATATTTCTTAAATGAAGTATTTGGATATACTACTATAGCACCACATTTCAATCATGATTATGATGATCATCAACATTAATTACGAAGTAATATGCGTTTGAGATAAAACACTTTAAAAACGGTTACATTCTATGAAGAGTTGGCAAACAGACCACCATTGGGACTCGAACCCTGAATTCCGGGTAGTTATGTGAACGATAACATTTTGGTGTCAACACTTAGCTTCTAAGAAAGGCTGTATTCTAAACTGATAATCACCTACAGTAGAGTAATGTTAGTAAGCCTACATGCGATCACATGCATCTTTTTCACCTTCTCCAAGTATGTGATATTTAGTCCCACTGTTATTTCGAACCTTTCATTTCAGCTGCCTCTCCAAATCTTACAACAAAGTGGTAAAGTAGGGTAACTTAATGTGAGTTGTCACTGAGTTCCTTCGTGCCTCTACACTGCCTCCCACGCAGTCTTCGTTAAAATATTGATTAATGTAGTTCCTTAAAGTAATTGACGTTTTCTAACAAAGTTCATGGTTTATTATTCCACGAAAACTTCCAGATTATTCATGAAATTGTTCCTGAAGCATGATAGAAACTAATTTTGATCTTTGAACTATTGTGAGGAAAGGATGAAAAAGTTGCTAAGGAGAACACTTGGCAAGCGTACATTTTAATTATAGATCCACTGGTTACACTGTACTTAAATTATGATTAGACCTCAGAACGCATTTAAAATTGATAAAATATGACCTTAAATTGAATGGATTTTAAACTAAATAAAAATTCGTAACATATAAGTCAACAAATGCTAATTCTAAGGATTGCTCTATGCAGTCATTTTCTCGATCCAAACATCGTGATTGTAACTAATCGATTGTATGCTGTAGTAAACAGAGGCACCAGCGCAGTGGTTAGACGAGTGGGGTGAGAAATATGAAAGATTATTTACCCAGATCAAAAATATTCTTAGCTTATATATCATAATGTCTACAGTGAACGCCAATCTTTAAATTTATACTGCGAGTGGGATCCCTTCTCAATTCCCCAAAGCATTTTCTCATCCAATTAACATAGGATACATAAATATTTATAAATGCTTAATTCAAAGTTACTACTATAGAAAGCTTTCCAGTCGGTGAACACAAATTGTGCCCAATTACATTAGGTGGGGAGTAAGTATTTATACACCCTAACCTGCAAGCAATATTATATAAGATATTTATCATAAAATAACACGCGTTTATGTACAAAAATGGAGAAGGTATAATCATAGCCTAATAGCCATGCTATATTATACTTTTGGCGAACATATATTTGTTAATACTTGATCCAAACATTTGAAAGTTAATAATAATATTATTGGTTTTACGTCCCTTTTAACTACCACGGTAGGGGCAGATGACCTCGTAGTTCCGCCACTTAAAACAACAATAACTAAATAACTACCGCGGGTTTTAGGGACGCCGGGGTGCCGGAATTCTTCCTCGAAGAGGATCTTTAACATGCCCGCAAATTCACTGACACGACTCCCTCGCATTTGCGCACCCTCAATTGCCAATTGGCTGCATTTGCCTTCCCGGTCCTACAGTACCTCTGGATATGCACCTAATGGAGAGGTGCCGATTCATGACACTACTAAACTAATGCAGCCAATAAAATGACATAGGTTATCATACACACCCAAGTGCACAGGGCTACATGACCACGATATTCCATAACCCCTAAATGAAACAACAACTACTCTTGGCGTAGTCCCCACACACATGGTAGTCTGCTATGTGTGCCAACGTGGAAGTGGGAAAGTTGCATTCCCCTAGGTAAAGTTTGTGTGGTAATGCCTTAAGCAGGGTCGCTGCATGTTGAGTGCTGCTACAGAATTTACTCATTAGCGCAGACCAACAAACTCTAATAATCAGGTACAGTCGGGTTCAAAACGAACTTGTTCCACCAGTATAATATCAAGATATCACTCCCAGAGACTAATGACAACGATGTCACAAGCCCTTGAATGAAACACCCTTATCATTATCATCATCATCAGCAGCAGCTACAGCAGCAACGACATAAACTGCTGCAGTTATCGCTATATATATAAAAATGAAAGTTTGTTTTTTCTGAATTTCTACGAAAATAACACGAAATAACACGTTTCAGACTGTTTTATGACGGATGCGTGCGAAAATATTTTTTTTGTGTGTCTGTCTGTGGACAAATTTGTGTCCTTATAACTTGAGAACGCCTGGGTGGATCAACGTAAAATTTGGTACAGATTTCCATCAGAGGCACGACACCAATCATTGATGTAACTATTCTCCGTACCTCTCATAAAAGGGGGCCTACCCCTTTAAAATACATGCTGAAAAAGGCGTAGAAGGGTGAGACTAAGCTAATTTTCGTCCCCTCAATATGAGAAACGAAACTCGGGGACCGAAAACCATATTTTAAGGCCCTAAAACCCACCTGTTTTTGAGATATTCCCAGAAAACTTTGCCAGGCACATAATTTACTTCTTAAATCTACAGCTTTCAAAAAAAACTACCACGAAAAAAAACATGGGTATCCCCAAATCCTAATTTAGGGGAATTTCAACTTGATCATGTGTCAATCAAGAAGACCTTCCACAAAGAAATCCTGAATGTTCGGGTACTCCCTGGTGCAAACTTGGATTCGGACAACTACCTTTCTAAAATTAAGTTTAAAGTGATCCTAAATAGGAAATGTACCATGAAGCCAATTAAAGGTCGGAAGTACAGCACGTAAAAAATACTAAGTTCAGACGACTTCACTAAAGCAACGGAAACAATTCAGACACAAAGTTGGGAGAATATCAGAGAAAACTTACTTACTGAAGCTAAAAAGGTAGCACCTCAAATAAAAATTAGAAAGCATGCCTGGAGGTCTCTGGAATGTGATGCACACATTGAAACAAGAAAACAGGCATGGCAAAAATGGCAATCACAGAAAACAGAAGAAAGCAGATTAGATTTTCTTAGGGTTAGGAAATTGGTTAATAAAAACATAAAAAGAGTTAAGAAAGCGCATGAAAACAAAAATCTCCTCCAAATAGACGAATAATTTACCAGAAACAACACGAGAAGTTTCTACAGAACTTTCAAGGAAAGGTTATCAAGGTACAGACCACCAACCCTTTACTTCCGAGATGTAAATGGGGCTATCGCTTATAATAACATGGACGATTGGAAGATACCAGCTGAATACTTCGAGAAACTTTTGAATTGTGAATCCATCCGCGAAAAATTTGAATTCACCCCAAATAACTTTCAATGGCCATACTCAGAACCACCGACAACGGAAGAATTACTAAAGATCATTTCAGAATTAAGAAATAAAAAAGCGTCTGGAGAAAACCAAATAGTGGCCGAACTGTGGAAAAAAGCTGACAAAATTGCAATTACATCCCTTCAATGTGTTTTCGATCAAATCTGGAAAGAAGAAACGATCCCTGTAGAGTGGAAAACAGCCCTCCTCCACCCTATTCAGAAGAAAGGCTTGAGAGTGGACAAATTAATTATAGAGGAATATCGTTGCTGGATGTAACATACAAGATTCTTTCTAAAATCCTTTTAAACAGGGCAGAGCCACAATTGGACCCACAACTTGGAGAATACCAGGGAGGTTTCAGAAAGGGTAGGTCATGCTCTGAACAAATACTAAACCTCAAAATTATTATGACATACCAAAAATCTAGGGCAAGATATACGTAATATTCTTCATTGATTTCAAAAAAGCGTATGATTCGATTGATAGAGAATCTCTTTTTTTAGTACTGGAAGAATTGGGTTTGGATAAGAAAACAACTAATACCATAAAAGCGACTATCACAAATATGTTTTCGAAAGTTAAATTCATGGGTAAAATATCCGACCGCTTCGAAATAAGAACGGGAGTACGACAAGGTGATGGGCTCTCACCGTAGTTGTTCAACTGTGCGCTTGAGAAAGTAGTCAGAGAATGGAACACTAATATAAAGAGCGGAATAAGACTGGGTTGCAAAAATAAGAACCTTAAACTCAATAGTATTGCTTTTGCAGATGATATGGCCTTGTTGGCTGAAACATTGGAGGAAGCAAGGGAGCAAATCATTGAACTAGAGAAACAAGCAGCTAAAATAGGTCTTCACATCTCTTTCGAGAAAACCAAGATCATGACGAACAACAAACACCCTCGTAAATACTTCAAAGTTATATAACAAAAAATTGAAATAGTACAAGAATTCAAATATCTCGGAGAATGGATTAGTTGGAATGCTGGGGAACGTAAAGCAATGGAATCCAGGAAAAATAAGCTTCAACTGGCCTTCCAATTAACAAAAGATACATACAATAAATAATCCCTTTCATGGGGGTCCAAAATTAAACATTACAAGACAGTGATTAAGCCAGAAGCCCTGTACCTAGCAGAAACACTAACTATAGATGTTAAGGGTCAAATGGAAAAACTCGAGCTGAAGGAAAGGAACATTTTAAGAAAAATTATACAACCAAAATTTCAGGATAACAAGATTATATATTATACATTAGGAATGAAACTCTCTGCCAGAAAATTGAAAAACTCTCAGATACCATTCGAGAAAGGAGGATACATTTTTACGGTCATCTTCTGAGAATGGATTCTAATAGATTAACGAAACAATTCTTTGACTTTTTCCGTAATCGTAAAACAAAACCCAACTGGATTAAAAGAATTGAAAAAGATCTAGTAGAATTGAAAATGACAGAAACGTCATAACTCGATCGAACAGCCAAATTAATTACTAAAGACGAAAATATAAGGTTCCAAGACAGAGCTACACTAAAATCCAAACCCATTATCTCGGAAGAAGAGAGGGAAAGGAGATCTTAAAGACTGAAGAAGTACTGGGCTCTACGGAAAGAACAGCGTAAAGGGAAATGATTGATTCAACGTAACCCGAAGAGGGTGAAACGAAAGAAGAAGAAGAAGAAGAAGAAGAAACTAATTAAAGAATGCAAGCCGGTAACCATGGCAATAGAATCTCAGAGGTCCATCTATTTCTGTAAGATGCGATGCAATTCCATTTGTTATAAAGTTTGAAAACGGCTATAAGGTTATAACGGAACTAAATTAAGCTGCAAACTTCATCAAAACATATAATGCGCTAATGGGGGTCAAGGGTTACCTATAATGTTTTCACGGGATTAACACGAGCGGGTGTGGTATGAAAGGTCTATTATATTATTATTGAGTTTGAACGAGACGAAGACAGTCACTCTATCCTTCAGAAGGGGAGGAAAGCCCGCGACGTTTCATTACAAAGGCACCCCCCTGACTACAGTCTCCCATTTCCGGCACCTAGGGGTGACTATGCAGACATCTGGGAACGTCTTTACGATGCACGTGAGAGAGAGGCTGGACGCTGCACTGACGGCTATGAGCGACATCGAGCATTTACGCAGCCTTTCCCTGAAGACGGCACTAAGACTTTTTTGGTTAAAAATAGCACCAGTTGCGATGTATGGCCTGGAAATTATTTGGAAACATCTTAGGCACAGACATCTGGAAACGCTGGAAAGGATCAAGGCAATGTATCTAAAAAAAAGCCTTATGCATATCCAAGTTCACGCCCTCGCGGCTTGTGTATGTCATGACAGGGGAACTACCCTTCATGGAAGAAGTCAGATTACAGATTCTCCTGCCGCACACACCGGGGTATGGGGAGAATTTACATCTCATGACAGCAAAGAGAAATTACATTTGGCATGAATTTCATACGACGGACGCTATGACTACAAAGGATTGGATGCAAGGATCCTACGAGCTGAGAATATCTTGACGCGCTTTGCGGTCCATGGTTTCCACCACCGGATCTGCATGAGAGACTTCTATCACCAACCAGACGACTGTGCGTGTGCAAGCTTTGTAAGGGTTCTTGCGACAGATACCAAGTGAGGACGTGCAAGTGCAGAGAGGTGTCGCTGACGAAATTTTGTGAAAATTAGAAAATATATGGACACCCCTTGGAAAGAGGCGTTTCGCGTAGAGGAGCTCAGACTGTCGATGTTTCTACCTTCTACACCAAGCTATGTAATAGACCCCCAAGAACTGCATCGGGCGAAAACAGAAATCCGGATAGTCATGCGGGCACATCCTTCTCCAATTTCATTCACCTTAATCAATTCCATCTCTCATCCCGACGCGCAAGTCGCCCACGGGCGTCGAATAGAAAGACCTGCACTAGGTCTCTGAGGAGACCACTCGGGGGGGGGGGGGGGGGGGGGGGAAAGTCCATGCTGTGCGTGTGATCTCTGTGACATATTTTCTGAAAGATACCATGTGTCAAATGTTAAAAGAAAATGTATATAAGTTTATATTGACTGGCAAATCTACTGTACATTTTGGCCATTGGCTGCACTCATTAAATTATTATTATATTCCTATCCCTAAATTGTTATATTATTAATAGACTATGATAATAATAATAATAATTATTATTATTATTATCATTATTATGTTATGGCGTACAACTACGAGACAAAGCTCGCTTTCAGTCCCTTGGTGCCAGAAACAAAACTCGGGGCCCCTAAAGAGCCGTAAAGGGTCCCCGAAAACTACATTTTAAGGCTCTAAAACCAACAGTTTCTGAGATATTCCCAGAAAACTAATTTCATTTAATAAACTAATGAAGGAATGCAAGCCAGTAACCATGACAACAGTATCTCAAGAGGTGATATCCAACTTTCCATCTATTTCTGCAAGAATTAATGCTACTCCATTTATTACATTTCTATGAAAGTTTGAAAATTAATGGCTATAAGGTTATCACGGAATCAACTAAAACTCTAAAATTCATCAATGAGCTTAAGGGGGTCAAGGGGTACCCTAGATTTATTTCACACGACTTATACGTGCGATATGTCATACAGAAGGTCTATTATATCTCCAAACAGCAACATTAATTTCAAAAATTCCTGAATTTAAATAGTAATTTTGCGGCTTTTCGGGATTTTGGCCATTGGAGGCTAAAAAAACTGAATTTTCATGCACCACAAGCCTTTATAAATATTAAAGGGGTTTTCCTGTGGATGGGGACTGGACTCAACGGTGAGGGTCAGTTTTAATGTGACGTGTATTGCGTTTCGTTCACGAGGTTTTCAATTTTATTTTCACTTCAGGAAGTACACGTTAGGTAAATTTAGTTTGAGAGCACATTTTCACTAATCATTTTTTCTTTTGTCGACAGACAGGTCCCAAGCTCCAAAATATTGCAACAGTAGCTCAATTGATAACGTCTGGTTATTAATACCGAAGAACGTTCGAAGGATGGGTACTTCTGCTAGTACAAAACTATATACACTCCAGCGTCACATAATTAAAGCTGTTGTTGTTGTTTCTTTAGGGGCTTTGTGACATCGCGGTCATGTAGCCTAGTGTACTTGGGTGTATTTAGAATTTGCCTGATAACCTGTGTCACTGTGATGTTTCGCCTGTTTAGTGGGTGCGAGATTTTCAAGATGAAATGGCACTCCCTGTGGTTCGGATTCCACGAAAATTGGGAAGTCCCATGGATTGTGATCGTGAGATTAATAGTCACTTAAACTTCAAACTTTCTTCAATTTTAATATTTCTTTCTTCGTTTGAAGTTCACCTTTTAGACTAAATATACAGTACATATTGCATGTTATCCACGTACCATCAGAATTTTTATCGTGGCCCCACTTAGATCACTTACGGCACTACCGCTTCACGAAATTTCTCACAAAGATTATTAGTAAGAGCAAAAGTAAGAAGAATAATAGCATGCACAACTGATTTTGTTACAGCGTTGTGCCGCATAAAAATAATCTATAGGCTTATATTTGTTTCTACAACAGACAATCCTGAACGTTTATCGGTACGAATCTATTCTGATACATTAAGGACACGCTTAAAATATTGTTTCTAAATCACTCTAAAATTTGTTCTTCTAATTCCCCTGTGAATTGGTAATTCATAATACGACCACAACATTCTCAGCCTATGGTAGATATTGTGGGGGAGGCAAAAACCAGTTCAGTGAGATAAAATTCCAATTCAGTCAACGGTCACTGCTCCAAGAGGGAAGTTGATACTACTCGTAGCTACAGCGCGGAAGTAATAGCCTGCACTATACAGTACAACCATAGTTGACTTTTACGACCATATAGTCACTTCAAACAGACAAATTCCGGATTTCTATCACCATTTTAGCATTTCACTTAACATCATATAATTATACTACAACTAGCATACACAGACAAGTTGCATTACCAATACTGCAACTAAATACCTATAATTGTACATATTGTAAATATTTTCACCTGTATTTTCAAACATAGATTTTACAGCCTAAGTGTAATGGATCTGATGATGATCGCTTGACGTTCGAAACTGGTCATCCTAGTGTATTTATTAATCTCACGTAATTTTTTTCAGAATTAGGGTATAATCCAACTCTTTTGGGTACATTCGTGTTGACCGACTGAAAAGCACCAAACTTTTGTTTGCTATGGTATATAATCAAATGTGCAGAAAGCATAACAAATAGTGGGACATAATAAATCTCATAGTCTCCGTTTCTTTTTTACAAGTGATCACATTAAGTGAATGCTCCCTATACACCATTACGCACCTCTTACGCACATTACATGTTATCTTTATCACCCTGTTCTTCTGCTCATTGCTCACCCTATGATGGACCCAGTCATTCCATTCAGTATTACCATAGATGAATGGAATAATCAGCGCGTGTAGCTCCAAATTGTTCTAAGTGGCCCAGTTTTGAGTTTTAGAAATCAGTGAAATGCTCATTCTTTTCGGTAAACAACTTGAATAATTTCTAACAGCTTATTACATTATTATTCTCGCCGGAGCCAACCTTGCTCATGTTTAAATTAACTGGTGATTTAAGACCGGATGGCCTTCCTGACGACACGTTTTCAAGTGAAAATCCCACCCCATTTTTACCGGAATTCGAACCCCGGTTGTCTGGTCGAATGACGAGTAACTAAGTCACTGCGTCGTCACTCTCTCCCCGGTTCGGTGAACGAATCTTTGAGAACATTAGGCTTATTATAAACTAGCAGAAGTACCCGTTCTTCGAACGGTGTTCGGTGTTAACACCAGACATTATAATAATAATAATAACAATGTTATTGGTGTTACATCCCTTTTAAGTACTGTTGCTTTTAGAGACGCACCAGACATTATCAATTGAGCTACTGTTGCAATGGTTAGCGGTTTTTCATTCCTTCATAAGTTTATCAGAACGAAGTTAGTTTTCAGGGAATACCACACACACTGTTAATTTAAGGGCCTTAAAATGTGGTTTTCGGAGACCCCTTATAGACTCATGAATTCTGTGTCTCACATTGAGATGCGCAACATATGCTTTGATCGTCCTTCTAGGATAATTTTTTATATTTCGCCTATTTTAGCATGTATTTTGAGAAGTTTTTCCCTATATCCACCCTTCTACTGTTTGAAAAGGACGGTGAGGAGTTTTATAAATGATTGGTGTATTGACTCATGTTTACCATACCTAATTTTACGATGCACCACGCCTACGAACACGATTTATAGGCGTACATAAAGATACACAGAAAGACAGACAGACAATTCTATTGTCTACAACATATCACCCAGATATCCAAATATGGGTATATCTACCACACAGTATCAAAGAAAATCATCCTTACGATGAACCCGTATGTCGAAAAAAAAAAAAAAAGATTAGTTGAAATGTGCTCTCAAACTAAATTCACCTAACGTGTACTTCCTGACATGAAATAGAATTGAAAGTCTTGTAGATGAAACGCAATACACGTCACATAAAAACTGACCCTCTACGTTGTGTTGGGTCCCCATACACAGGAAGACCTCTATCATAAATTATAAAAGCTTGTGGTGCATGAAAATTCAGGTTCTTTAGTCTCAAATGGCCCAAATTCCTAAAAGCCGCAAAAAATGCTGATTCAATTCAGGAATTTTTGAAACTAATGTTGTTGTTTGGAGATATAATAGACCTTCTGTACTATATGTCGCACGTGAAAATTGCATGAAAAAATCCTAGATTACCCCTTGACCCCCTTAATTGCATTGGTGAATTATACAGTCTACGTTGGTGCCGTGATAACCTTATATTTGCAAACTTTCACAGAAATGTAATAAATGTAATAAATTGCTTCTTACTGAAATAGATGGAAAGTTGGATGCCACCCCTTGAGGTAATGTTGTCATGGTTACGGATTTGCATTCCTTCATTAGTTTGTTAAATTAAATTTAATTAGTTTTCTGGGAATGTTTCAGAAACTGTTGGTTTAAGAGCCTTATAATGTAGTTTTCGAGGACCCTAGAGTTTTATTTCTGGCACCGAGGGGCTTTGTCTCGTCGTTGTACGCCATAATATAATACTACTAATGATAATATAATATAATATAATATAGGGATAGGAATATAATAGACCTGCCATACAATACCCGCAGGTGTAAATCGCGTGAAAAAATTCTAGACTACCCCTTGACCCCCTTAAGCGCATTTTACATATTGATGAAATTTACAGCTTAATTTGGTTCCATAATAACCATCTAGCCGTTTGCAAACTTTCACACTAATGTAATTAATGGAATTGCATTGCGTCTTACAGCAATAGATGGACCTCTGAGAATCTGTTGCCATGGTTATCGGCTTGCATTCGTTCAGTAGTTTATTAAATGAAATTAGTTTTCTGGGAATATCTCAAAAACGGTTGGACGTAGGACCTTAAAATGTGTTTTTAGGGCCCCCGAATGTTATCTCTCACATTGAGGGGCTGAAAATGGGCTCTGTCTCGTCCTTCTACTCCTATTTCAGCATGAATTTTAAGGGGGTATGCCCCCTTTTATGATAGGTACAGAGAAAAGATACCTCAATGATTAGTGTCGTGCCTCTGATGGACATCTGTACCAAATTTTGCGTTGATACACCCAGCCGTTCTCGATTTATAAGGGAACAAAGTTGTCCACAATCAAACAAACAGACAGACAGACCAAAACATTATTTTCGCGCGCATCTATCATAAAACAGTCTGAAACGTGTAAATAACTCAAATTTCCGTAGAAATTCAGAAAAAAACAGACAAATTTTCTATTTATATATGTAGATATACTGCACGGCTCGGTGTTGACCGTGTTTTATTGCACAAATTTAGGATTTACTCGCTAACCGTTGGAGATACACGAAAAGTGTTAAGGACCTTTTGGATAGAAAATTGAATGTAAAGCTCATGTATGCCATCAAAAGGTTGCTATTTCTCAGCGTTCTCTTTTTATTTGAAATGGAAATATCAAATTTTGAAACCAAAGGGTGTAGTGACGTCATAAATGTGGGTTTTACTCGCTAACCGTTGGAGATAAACGAAAAGTGAAGCTCGTATGTACCGTCAAAAGTTTGCTATTTCTTAGCGTTCTCTTTTTATTTGATAAGGAAATATGAAGTTTTGATTAAAGTGTGTAGTGACGTCACTAAAATGCCGCCATTTTTAATAGTGCAAATTATCGAAATAAAATGTATCCTATATGTAAACCTGGTAAATCAGCTACATCCATGCAAAATTTCATTAAAATCGGACCAGTGGTTCTTGCGTTATTGAGTAGCACACAGACAGACAGAAAGACAGACACACACCATCTCATTTTTATATATTAGTATAGCAGAAGTACCCGTCCTTCGAACGGTGTTATATATTAACACCAGACATTATCAATTGAGCTACTGTTGCAATGGTTAGCGGTTTTTCATTCCTTCATAAGTTTATCAGAACGAAGTTAGTTTTCAGGGAATACCACACACACTGTTAATTTAAGGGCCTTAAAATGTGGTTTTCGGAGACCCCTTATAGACTCGTGAATTTTGTGTCTCACATTGAGAAGCGCAACATATGCTTTGATCGTCCTTCTAGGATAATTTTTTATATTTCGCCTATTTTAGCATGTATTTTGAGAAGTTTTTCCCTATATCCACCCTTCTACTGTTTGAAAAGGACGGTGAGGAGTTTTATAAATGATTGGTGTATTGACTCATGTTTACCATACCTAATTTTACGATGCACCACGCCTACGAACACGATTTATAGGCGTACATAAAGATACACAGAAAGACAGACAGACAATTCTATTGTCTACAACATATCACCCAGATATCCAAATATGGGTATATCTGCCATACAGTATCAAACAAAATCATCCTTACGATGAACCCGTATGTCGACAAAAGAAAGATTAGTTAAAATTTGCTCTCAAACTAAATTCACCTAACTTGTACTTCTTGACGTGAAATAGAATTGAAAGACGAAACGCAATACACCTCACATAAAAACTGACCCTCTACGTTGTGTTAGGTCCACATACACAGGAAGACCTCTTTCATAAATTATAAAGGCTTGTGGTGCATGAAAATTCTGGTTCTTTAGTCTCAAATGGCCCAAATTCCTAAAAGCCGCAAAAAATGCGGATTCAATTCAGGAATTTTTGAAAATAATGTTGCTGTTTGGAGATATAAAGGATGGTTGTAGTTTTACGTGACCATTAATCGCGAGATCATAAGCCACGGGACCTCCATTTTACGTGGAATCTGAACCACAGGGCATGGCATTTCACTTTGCAAATGTTTGGAGATATAATAGTCCTTCTGTACTATATGTCGCACGTGAAAATTGCATGAAAAAATCTAGGTTACCCCTTGACCCCCTTAATTGCATTGATGAATTATACAGTCTACGTTGGTTCCGTGATAACCGTATAGCCATTTGAAAACTTTCACAGAAATGTAATAAATAGAGTGACATTACTTCTTACAGAAATAGATGAAAAGTTGGATGCCACCCTTTGAGATAATGTTGTCATGGTTAGCGATTTCCATTCCTTCATTAGTTTGTTAAATTAAATTAGTTTTCTGGGAATATTTCAGATACTTTTGGTTTTAGGGCCTTATAATGTAGTTTTCGAGGACCCTTTAGGGCCCCCAAGTTTTGTTTCTGGCACCGAGGGGGCTTTGTCTCCTCGTTGTACGCCATAATATAATAATAATAATATAATATAGGGATAGGTATATAATAGACCTGCCGTACCACACCCGGAGGTGTAAATCGCGTGAAAAAATTCTACTGTACCCCTTGACCCCCTTAAGCGCATTATACGTATTGATGAATTCTACAGCTTAATTTGGTTCCGTGATAACCTTCTAGCCGTTTGCAAACTTTCACACCAATGTAATTAATGGAATTGCATTGCGTCTTACAGCAATAGATGGACCTCTGAGAATCTGTTGCCATGGTTACCGGCTTGTATTCGTTCATTAGTTTATTAAATGAAATTAGTTTTCTGGGAATATCTCAAAAACGGTTGGTTTTAGGGCCTTAAAATGTGGATTTCAGGGACCCTTCAGGGCCCCCGAGTTTTGTCTTTCACATCGAGGGGCTGAAAATGACTTTTGTCTCGTCCTTCTACTCCTATTTCAGCATGCATTTTAAAGGGGTAGGCCCCCTTTTATGAAAGGTACGGAGAAGGGTTACACCAATGATTAGTGTCGTGCCTCTGATGGATATCTGTACCAAATTTTACGTTGATACACCCAGCCGTTCTCGAGTTATAAGGGAACAAATTTGTCCACAGACAATCAAACAAACAGACAGACCAAAACATTATTTTCGCGCGCATCTATCAGAAAACAGTCTGAAACGTGTAAATAACTCAAATTTCCGTAGAAATTCAGAAAAAAACAGACAAATTTTCTATTTATACAGTGTGGTCCACCCGCCCCTTATTATTTAGTTTTATGAAACCCAACTAACACTGTATTTCTCCCGATGGTCGATATTGCTTTGCTCTCTGACTGTGTGACAGCAATGTAATTGGGTTGAGGGCCTAGCAAAGAAAAACCGACCTTAAACTTTTCCCCGCCAAATACTATGGCCCATTCTACTAACATATGACTTATTGCTCCTTGAAATAACACACATACACGTAATACGATCGAATTAATAGCTTACGCCACGTGATCTGTAATAGTAGAAAGTTTATTCAACACCATAAACTGTGATTGAAGACTTTGAGATGGACTTAAACGTTATAGGTGGGACGGCTGCAGTAACAACTGCAAGTGCAGCGCGCCCTGTCTACCATGCATTGGTAGCTGATTCGGTTAGAGCACGTCCGTAGACGGCGGGCGAGAATGGGTTGAATAGTGCATCGAATCCAGTGGTAGGCATATTTTTTTTAATGAAGGCCCACGCTCCATTTTAGTAGGGCTGTAACTACATAGCCACATTCGTTACCTTACGATGTATTTTTGTGAAGAGTAGGTTGAATTTTGCTGATTTATAAAGAGAATGCGATCGAATTGATAGCTTCTGCCACGTGACCTGTAATGGCAGAAAATTAAAAAACTGTCATGGATATTAACATAACATATCGACGTGTCACTCCGGAAGTCCAGGTTCGATTCCCAGTTCTGCCAAGAAATTCAATACTGGCCTGAGGGCTGAAATTGGATATACTCGGCTTCGTGAAGCAAATCTGAGAAGAGGTGGGTTCGATTTCCCCCTTAGCCACCCTGGAAGTGGTTCTCTGTGGTTTCCCACTTCTGCTCCAGTCTATTGCCGGGACGGTTTCTAACTTAAGACCCCCTGGCGCAGTCAGCTGGCATTTGAGGGTGCACAAATGCGAGGGAGCCGTGTCAGTAGATTTACTGGCACGTTAAAGATCCCCTTCGAGGCAAAATTCCGGCACTTCGGCGTCTCTAAAAGCCAGAGTAGTTAAAAGGGACGTAAAACCAATAACATTATTATAACTTAAGGCCCCGGCCGCCTCCTTCCCCATCCTCACCTTAATTGCTAATACATACATTAAACAGACACCGCTATAGACAGGTTATCAGAGGAATTCTACACACACCCATGTACACGGGGCTAAATGACCGCGATGTTCTAGCCCCTCTAATGAAACAAGATTCTGATCGCCAGTCGAAGTATACGTATTCCTTAAAATTTCTCGTGGTATTATTTTGTTCGGGGTCTACTCAGCCACGGGTGATCCAAATGAGCATCGAGGGTTCGATTTCCCCTTCAGCCATCCTCGAAGTGGTTTTCCGTGGTTCCCCACTTCGTCTCCAGGCAAATGCTGGGATTCTACCTAATGTAAGGCCACGGCTGCCTCCTTCCCTCCTCCTTGTCTATCCCTCCCAATCTCCCCATGCCTCATAAGGCCCCTGTTCGCTTTGCAGGTGAGACCGCCTGGTCGAGGTGCTCGTCCCACCTCCCAAGTTGTATCCCCCGATCTATGTTTCAAGCTCCAGGACTCTGCCCTGGAGGCGGTAAAGGTGCGATCCATCAGTGAGTCCGAGGAAAAAGCCAACCCTGCAGGGTAAACCGACTAAAAAAATATATTTTGTCATTAAATTCTAGCAAGAAGAAGAAAACTCTATTTGACGTGTACATATTAAGATGTTTCGTGTAATACCGAATTCGGAAACAACGTACCGTTCATGGAATCCAACCTGAAAATGCATCTGCTCGCTATTTTACTAGTGCCCCATCCTCAATAATTAACTGTGACCTCTTGTATCATTTCTGTCGTAAGACATTGGTAAAGTTGTCGACACAGACGATAAAACGTACCGAAAACAAATTATAAATCTTACCCCTCTACTAACTATCGAACCCCGAACCCTTCAAACCGCACTCCAACGCGTTAGCCTTTCAGCCACGGTTGCTTACACTGCAGGTGATGCAGAATACATCACAATGATAGAAAGTGAGAAGTGGGACGGCACGGGAAGCCACTTCCTAGAGGATTTAGGTTGGCCTCGAGTCGATAATAAAGATTTGATAATCAATTCCACAAGCATGCCAACACACGTCATTTTGTTTGCACAAAAATAATCCTACCCGAGAGTTAATTCAGCAGAAAATTAAATATTCATAAATAACTGTCGAGTTTCTTTTACTGAACAGTGCGCACTGGACGCTTATATTCTTTCATGGCCACCTCGAATACGCCACTATGACACTTCCCAGGCAGTGAAATTTAAAATAGGAGGCCTTGGAAGTCAGTGCATGTGCGATGCGATCCTTACCTAATTGGTCAAACAGCTGTATCGCAATGAAAATCTTGAGCTCAGATTTTGGAGAACCTCTATCATAATGAATCTTGAACTATAATGAGCCTCTTTAAGATGCAGTTTTCTAGCATATCATATTTGTATTTCGGCATGGTCGAACATAATAGTGCATACGAATATTTGTTCGACAATAGTTATTATAACTATTTTATGTTCGAACATAAGTATTCAGAGTCGCCTCCCTAGCGTAGCGGTCAGCATGGTTAGCTGCCGCCCCGGAGGTCCTGGGTTCGATTCCCGGCTCTGCCACGAAATTTGAAAAGTGGTATGAGGACTGGAACGGGGTCTACTCAGCCTCGGGTGGTCCAAGTGAGTAGAGGGGGTTCGATTCCCACCTCAGCCATCCTCGAAGTGGTTTTCCGTGGTTTCCTACTTCGTCTTCGGGCAAATGCCAGGATGGTACCTACTGTCAGGCCACGGCCGCCTCCTTCCCTCTTCCTAGCCTATCCATCCCAATCTTCCATCCCTTCCCCTCCCTCATGAGGCCCCTGTTCGCTTTGCAACTGAGGCCGCCTGGGCGAAGTGCTGATCACACCTCCCCAGTTGTATCCATCCCGTCCAGATGTTCCAAGCTCCAGGACACTGCCCATAGAGGTGGTAGTGGTGAGTTCCCTCGCTGAGTCCGTGGGAACCACCAACCTAGAGGGTAAATTGACTAAATAAAAAAACATAAAACATAAGTATTCATAAATATCTGTCGAGATTTCGCCAGTTTTATGTACTGAACAGAGCGCATGTGACGGAGAGAATGCCTTGTATTCGACCATGGCCTCCTCGATTACCCCACTATGACACTAGGCCAGGCAGTGAAATTTAAATTACAAGGCCTTGGAACTCAGTGCAGGTGCGATGATATCCTTATCTAATTTGTCAAACAACTGCTTCTTGAGCTCTGATGCTGAAATCTGCATCAACCAAGGTGGTCAACATTTCGAACACTTGCTACACTGAAAATGCAGAGTACCTTGCTTTATTCCTACAGTGGGGTGTGGTGGCGCAGCGGTCAAGTTCTTCGCCTCTCACGAACGTCATGTCCTGTGGTTCGAATTGACGTAAAATGGAGATCCCGTGGCTTATGATCGCGAGATTAACGGTCACGCTAAACTACAAGCTTTCTTCCTTTTCTTCCTACAGACCAATATGTCCTTGTCTACCTGCCTACATAGCATCGAATAAAAACGGTCCTTTTCAGGACCAAATAAAAATTCATTCATTGGAACAGGTAGATATGTGTTCGTGGTGCAGCTACTGTAAACAGCATTAAGCGAAAAAAAAAGAACTTAATTGCCTTGGGATTGAACCTGCTACATTTCAGCAAGGCCGACGTTACAGCAGACAAGCACAATTTAACCATCTTAGCTACAATGAGCCGTGATGGGATACTGTCACGTATTGAGTCTATTTGTAGTCCTCATAGACACTTCATGTCCTTCGTAAGGCAGTGTTGTTCGGATGTGTCGATTTACACATTCGTTATAGTTGATGGCATTGAAATAACACTGCTGCCAATGATTTCGACTATATTCGCGAGCATGGACTCAACCGTAAAGTTGTACTAGGCCGTAAAGGAGCAAGTACTAATGTTTTTAGGACGACCATGATATACGCGTTAGTTGGGTTGCCTTCCTCCAAAAAAAATAAGGGGCTGGTGGACCACACTGTATATATAGAGATATACTGCACCGCTCGGTATGACCGTGTTTTATTGCACAAATTTAGGTTATACTCGCTAACCGTCGGAGATACACGAAAAGTGATAAGAACCTTTTGGATAGAAATTTAAATGCTAAAGCTCGTGTATACCATCAAAAGTTTGCTATTTCTTAGCGTTCTCTTTTTATTTGAAATGGAAATATGAAATTTTGAAACCAAAGGGTGTAGTGACGTCACAAAAGTAGGTTTTACTCGCTAACCGCTGGAGATACATGAAAAGTGATAAGGACCTTTCGGATAGGAAATTAAATTTCAAAGCTCATATGTGCCATCAAAAGTTTGCTATTTCCTACCGTTCTCTTTTTATTTGATATGGAAATATGAAATTTGGAACCGAAGGGTGTAGTGACGTCACTAAAATGGTCGCCATTTCTTAATAGTGCAAAATATCGAAATTAAATGTATCCTATATGTACACCTGGTATTTCAGCTACATCCATGCAAAATTTCATTTAAATCGGACCAGTGGTTCTTGCGTTATTAGGTAACAGACCGACAGACAGAAAGTCAGACACACACCATCTCATTTTAGGTAGATTTCATTAGAAAGCTAACTATTGCAATGGGTCCCATGTTTTGACTTCCGGAAAATTTCGACATATCTTCGCGTTTCACATCCCCCAGACCCCAAAACCACCGTCAGTTCAAAAGTTTATACATAATTTATGTATATATGTATTGTACCCTTGCACAAGGCCTTCAGAACAGGACTCTGTCGTCGGGGCATGAACGGTACACTAGCTTGAATATGAAACTGTTCTGGATATTATAGGAAGATCACTAGGGCTGAATAAAATTCATCACACACAGATTCTGAATGAGAATAAACAAATTTAATGCACCCAACACCAGTACAGCAAAAACAAATAAATGAAATAAAACCAAAATAGTAGAAATGAAATTTAAAATAATAATAATAATAACTCAAAGGTAAAATAAATCAAATATGGAATCAATAAAATTAAGTCAAAATCAAAAATATAAACAATGGACTAATTAATGTCCAATAACCACCAATTAAATGCTAATCAGCATCAATTAATACTTATCATAGTAGTTATGATGTATGATTACAATCAAATTTATTAACAAATAAAAACCAATCATATGGCAAAATAAAGAAAATGAATCGAAATGAAATCTGGTTAACACCAATTAGCCTTAATTGCCATAATCAAATTTATTAATTACGATGATAAGATATCATCAGAAAGTTAAGTTATTAAGAGATGAGGGATCAAGAGGGTCCGGTCAATTGCAACAACAGTATGGATTAAGAAAAAGAAATCCAATTATACGAAATTAATCAATCATTAATCTGAGTAAACATAATGATCATTGAGTCTAATATCATCCAATTACATTTCAGATACATGGTATGTTCAATATCAGAGACATCCATGGCCATTCCGAAGTATACATTACAGCCTAGCCATTGGCTTATTTAATTATTAATGGCGTTTAATTAACATTTACTAGAATCCCTCCGTTAAATAAAAGTTTACCCTCATATCAAATCTTAACCTTCATGGCATTAATTATGTATTTCTATCTGCAAACATGAATATGATTTATGCATCTTATTTACATACTCTTGTAAATTAATTATGGAAGCCTTTCCGTACGGAATCTTAATGTCCAATCCCGACATTACTTTGGACGTCTTAGCTTTAAAACAAATTAGCTGAATCAATGAAGCCATTTAGTTTCCTTAGCCTTGAAACACACTTACAAGTTGTCACACATTACATTAGCATATTAGCGATATGGTGAGCTTGGCTTCGGTCCTTGCGTTCGACGTGATACACTTTCGAACCAAGCACTCGATGCCTTGTCAAATAATTCATGGATATTTAATAAACAAACTAAGAAAAATGCCTTAAAAACAAACAAAAAATAGCATCATAAAAAGAATGATGACTAATCATTTGCCTTTCAAACTTGGGTTGGATAAACATGAAAAACAATTAATAATTCCAACCAAACATTATTAAAATAATCGTACCGTGTCAGAGTCACGTTAGGCAACGGTGAATGTATTTGAAGCCGCGACCCCTAAAAAAATGGACATGACACAGAAGAAATACCTTGTATCAGTGTTATGTTAAACAACGGTGAATGTATTTGAAGCCGCGACCCCTGAAAAAGATAGACATGGCACAAAATGTTCTAAGTGGCATATTTAATAGGATCAATATGTATTTAGGGGTATTCGCTACCTACACATTTCTTAACTTGAATGCCTTATCTTGCAGAACGAGGTGACAATAGAACAAAGCATGGTCCGTTCAACAATTATCGAGAAAAAGAAATAAGAGTTTAGTGCTTTTCAGTCGGTCAACACGAATGTACCCAAAAGAGATGGGTTATGCCCTAATCCTGAAATAAATTACATGAGATTAATAAAACACTAGGATGACCAGTTTCAATCGTCAAGCGATCATCATCAGATCCATTACACTTAGGCTACAAAATCTATGTTTGAAATACAGGTGAAAATATTTACAATATGTACAATTATTTAGTTGCAGTATTGGTACTGAAACTGTCAGTGTATGCTAAATGCAGTTTATATGTTAGGTGAAATGCTAAATGGTGATAGCTATCCGGAGATTGTACTTTAGAGAGATTATATGGTTGTAAACTATGGTTAAACTATAAAATTTTTGGCTAACTACTTATCTGATTGTCTTCCGTATTACAGCTACTCGCAGTTTTCGTGCTCACTGAACTCGCTGTGCGGTCGACTGCGGTGGTTATCTTAACGACTGGTTTTTCCCTGCCTCCTCCCCCTGTCCCTACGTGCTGTGGGGAGTGATATCGATGTGTTTATGTGAGGTGTTGCCACACTAGATAAGATGTATGTTATTGAATGAGGTGGGTCTACAATTATTAAAGACCGTGGATTAGCCCTCGCCTCGCGTGGAGCATAACCCATTCGAACTAAGCGTTGACGGTTTTATGAGGACGTCCCGGCACCTTTAATACTGCCGCGAATATGGGCCTTGGTTTATTGCAGAAGAAAAGTACATCGTACACCTGATCCAGATAACATTTACCTATTAAAAAACCCCTAATTTCCCCCTTTTTTATCTAGCTTGGCTGTGTCGCTAAATTGTGTTTTGTTTCCGACAGGGTGTGTTTTTTTAGTAGCGTGAAGAGGGGTGAGCTCTCCATGAACGTGTGTTCATTTAGATTGTTGGGATTGTTTCGTTTGGCTAGGTGTATCTCGATTGCTTCCTTTATGTCAAGAGCTCTGCCTTTCGATTCGTGATGGATTATTTTAAGGTCCGACTCTATGTTGGTAAAGCTGTGCCCTGCGTCACACATATGTTCGCACACGGCTGAATGAGTTCCGTATCTTATCGCATTCCTATGTTCATTATAACGTGTGTCTACTCGCCTTCCACTCTGCCCGATGTAATTAGCTTGACAATCGGTGTCTTGGCACGTTATAGAATATACCCCTGACCTTGAATACGGGTCACGTTTATTTAGATTACTATTTAGGAGGTGCCTAGCGGTTGTGTTTTTCGTCGTGAAAGCTATCTTTATGCCTTGTTTTTTGAATAGATTAGTGATTTTATATGTATTCGCATTCACATAGTTGAAACGCGCAAATTTTTTCTCATTACTGTCCGGTTTGGGAATCGTTTTATCTTTATTTTTATGTTTGGCTATAATTTGATTTATTTTGCTTGGCGAGAAGTTGTTTTCCTTTGCTATTTGCATAATAGTTCTTATTTCCTTATTATAGTTGTCTTTTGACATGGGTATGTTTAAAGCTCTGTGCACCATTGAATTGAAACCCGCTAGTTTGTGCGTACTGGGGTGATTAGACTGATTGTCGATTGCATGCGAGGTTTGTGTTGCTTTCCGGAATATGGAATATGAAAGGTCGTTGTCTTTACGTTCAATAGTTATATCGAGATAATTTATTTTCCGGTCTATTTCGGATTCCTTAGTGAATTTGATAGAGTGGTGAAGGCTATTAATGGATTGGAGAATTGTTTCTTCGCTTGTTAGTTCAGTATCGTAGATGCAAATTACATCATCTACGTATCTTTTCCATATTACTATTCCCTTTGTTGAAGTGTTTTCTAAGAACGCATTTTCTAGTGCATTGATGAAGATGTCAGCGATTAACCCACTTAGTGGCGATCCCATTGCTAGGCCTTCTCTCTGTGTGTATATTTTATTGTCGAATTGAAACACGTTTTGGGTGAGAACGACCCTCAGTAATCTCACAATCTCTTCAATTTCTTTTACTGAATTGTTGGATTTTAAGTTGTTTTCGATAGTGTTGATTGCTTCAATAATCGGAATATTGGTGTAAATGTTAGTTACGTCGAAGGATACTAGCCTGAAGCTAGGTTTCATTTGTAGGGTGTTCAATGCTGTTACTAGTTCTGTTGTGTTCTTTACAGAGTTGTTTTTGTCGTTGGAAAGACGGCATTTTAAGATTTTTAGTAACTCTTTGCTGATTTTGTAATTAGGGGCATTCCTACAATTGACTATTGGTCTCATTGGGCATTCCTTTTTGTGTATTTTTGGTTGTCCCCTCAATGACGGAATTTTCGGGTTCATGTTTATTAGTTTTGATTTTTCGGCTTTGGTCAGTATGTATTCTGTTTCTTTTAGCGCACTTTTTATTTGTTTTTGGAATTTGTTGGTGGGGTCTTTTGTTAATTCCTTGATTTCGTTGTTGTTTAGGAATTCGACCGTTTTTTCAATGTATTCTGTTTTGTTCAAAATTACTGTAGTGTTTCCCTTATCTGCTTTTGTGATGATTAAGTCATGTTCTTTTATTTTTTGTTTCAACGACTTTATTTCTTTGAGTTGTTTGTTGTTTTGAATGTTATTGCTATCGCCCTCCCGTTTGAGGATTTTTTTGGCTTCGTTGGTGGCGAGGTTTTTGGTTAATTCCCTGTCTTCTGCTGGGAGGTTGTGACTGGCTATCTCAATATCTGTGATTAACTGTTTTATATTGTGGTTTGTGTGTGCGTCTGTGCAGTTGTATTTCAAACCTTTGTCTAACATATTCATTTCACCTTGAGAAAAGGTTACGTTCGTTCTGTTGTTTACTCTGCTGTGGAAATTGAATTCATTGTTATTCGTGTGTTGTTCGTTAGATTGATGGTTCTATGTTTCTCCTAGTTTTCTTAATTTATTTTCTAGCGTTTGATGCTTCCTCGTTGCTCTGATTTTGATGTTGTCATGTAGGTGCTCGGTGAAGCTGTCCCATTGGGCCGCGTGCCAGAAATTACTTAGTTGCAATTGAATGTCGTATAATTGTTGGTTAATTTTTTGCTTTCTTATGTATGCAAATCTTAATTCGTTTTTTATCCAAAGCGCTTTGGCTTGTTTGGTTGAAATGATCTTGGCTGGTGTGTTCGGTACGGTTTTAATTGGTACGTATTTAGGGGTGAGGTTTAGTTCTATACATTTTTTGTTGAACCAAATTGACTTGTCTAAATTCATGAGTTTAAGCCTGAGTGATTTGAATTTCTTGGCTTCACGATTTGCCTGACTAACCGTGAACATTGTGGTGTTTGAAGCCATATTTTCAGTGTTGCCTTAGTAAACAAGAGTTTAGTGCTTTTCAGTCGGTCAACACGAATGTACCCAAAAGAGATGGGTTATGCCCTAATCCTGAAATAAATTACATGAGATTAATAAAACACTAGGATGACCAGTTTCGATCGTCAAGCGATCATCATCAGATCCATTACACTTAGGCTACAAAATCTATGTTTGAAATACAGGTGAAAATATTTACAATATGTACAATTATTTAGTTGCAGTATTGGTACTGAAACTGTCAGTGTATGCTAAATGCAGTATATATGTTAGGTGAAATGCTAAATGGTGATAGCTATCCGGAGATTGTACTTTAGAGAGATTATATGTTTGTAAACTATGGTTAAACTATAAAATTTTTGGCTAACTACTTATCTGATTGTCTTCCGTATTACAGCTACTCGCAGTTTTCGTGCTCACTGAAACTCGCTGTGCGGTCGACTGCGGTGGTTATCTTAACGACTGGTTTTTCCCTGCCTCCTCCCCCTGTCCCTACGTGCTGTGGGGAGTGATATCGATGTGTTTATGTGAGGTGTTGCCAACCTAGATAAGATGTATGTTATTGAATGAGGTGGGTCTACAATTATTAAAGACCGTGGATTAGCCCTCGCCACGCGTGGAGCATAACCCATTCGAACTAAGCGTTGACGGTCTTATGAGGACGTCCCGGCACCTTTAATACTGCCGCGAATATGGGCCTTGGTTTATTGCAGAAGAAAAGTACATCGTACACCTGATCCAGATAACATTTACCTATTAAAAACCCCCTAATTTCCCCCCTTTTTTATCTAGCTTGGCTGTGTCGCTAAATTGTGTTTTGTTTCCGACAGGGTGTGTTTTTAGTAGCGTGAAGAGGGGTGAGCTCTCCATGAACGTGTGTTCATTTAGATTGTTGGGATTGTTTCGTTTGGCTAGGTGTATCTCGATTGCTTCCTTTATGGCAAGAGCTCTGCCTTTCGATTCGTGATAAGGGAAACACTACAGTAATTTTGAACAAAACAGAATACATTGAAAAAACGGTCGAATTCCTAAACAACAACGAAATCAAGGAATTAACAAAAGACCCCACCAACAAATTCCAAAAACAAATAAAAAGTGCGCTAAAAGAAACAGAATACATACTGACCAAAGCCGAAAAATCAAAACTAATAAACATGAACCCGAAAATACCGTCATTGAGGGGACAACCAAAAATACACAAAAAGGAATGCCCAATGAGACCAATAGTCAATTGTAGGAATGCCCCTAATTACAAAATCAGCAAAGAGTTACTAAAAATCTTAAAATGCCGTCTTTCCAACGACAAAAACAACTCTGTAAAGAACACAACAGAACTAGTAACAGCATTGAACACCCTACAAATGAAACCTAGCTTCAGGCTAGTATCCTTCGACGTAACTAACATGTACACCAATATTCCGATTATTGAAGCAATCAACACTATCGAAAACAACTTAAAATCCAACAATTCAGTAAAAGAAATTGAAGAGATTGTGAGATTACTGAGGGTCGTTCTCACCCAAAACGTGTTTCAATTCGACAATAAAATATACATACAGAGAGAAGGCCTAGCAATGGGATCGCCACTAAGTGGGTTAATCGCTGACATCTTCATCAATGCACTAGAAAATGCGTTCTTAGAAAACACTTCAACAAAGGGAATAGTAATATGGAAAAGATACGTAGATGATGTAATTTGCATCTACGATACTGAACTAACAAGCGAAGAAACAATTCTCCAATCCATTAATAGCCTTCACCACTCTATCAAATTCACTAAGGAATCCGAAATAGACCGGAAAATAAATTATCTCGATATAACTATTGAACGTAAAGACAACGACCTTTCATATTCCATATTCCGGAAAGCAACACAAACCTCGCATGCAATCGACAATCAGTCTAATCACCCCAGTACGCACAAACTAGCGGGTTTCAATTCAATGGTGCACAGAGCTTTAAACATACCCATGTCAAAAGACAACTATAATAAGGAAATAAGAACTATTATGCAAATAGCAAAGGAAAACAACTTCTCGCCAAGCAAAATAAATCAAATTATAGCCAAACATAAAAATAAAGATAAAACGATTCCCAAACCAGACAGTAATGAGAAAAAATTTGCGCGTTTCAACTATGTGAATGCGAATACATATAAAATCACTAATCTATTCAAAAAACAAGGCATAAAGATAGCTTTTACGACGAAAAACACAACCGCTAGGCACCTCCTAAATAGTAATCTAAATAAACGTGACCCGTATTCAAGGTCAGGGGTATATTCTATAACGTGCCAAGACACCGATTTTCAAGCTAATTACATCGGGCAGAGTGGAAGGCGAGTAGACACACGTTATAATGAACATAGGAATGCGATAAGATACGGAACACATTCAGCCGTGTGCGAACATATGTGTGACGCAGGGCACAGCTTTACCAACATAGAGTCGGACCTTAAAATAATCCATCACGAATCGAAAGGCAGAGCTCTTGACATAAAGGAAGCAATCGAGATACACCTAGCCAAACGAAACAATCCCAACAATCTAAATGAACACACGTTCATGGAGAGCTCACCCCTCTTCACGCTACTAAAAAACACACCCTGTCGGAAACAAAACACAATTTAGCGACACAGCCAAGCTAGATAAAAAAGGGGGGAAATTAGGGGGTTTTTAATAGGTAAATGTTATCTGGATCAGGTGTACGATGTACTTTTCTTCTGCAATAAACCAAGGCCCATATTCGCGGCAGTATTAAAGGTGCCGGGACGTCCTCATAAGACCGTCAACGCTTAGTTCGAATGGGTTATGCTCCACGCGTGGCGAGGGCTAATCCACGGTCTTTAATAATTGTAGACCCACCTCATTCAATAACATACATCTTATCTAGGTTGGCAACACCTCACATAAACACATCGATATCACTCCCCACAGCACGTAGGGACAGGGGGAGGAGGCAGGGAAAAACCAGTCGTTAAGATAACCACCGCAGTCGACCGCACAACGAGTTTCAGTGAGCACGAAAACTGCGAGTAGCTGTAATACGGAAGACAATCAGATAAGTAGTTAGCCAAAAATTTTATAGTTTAACCATAGTTTACAACCATATAATCTCTCTAAAGTACAATCTCCGGATAGCTATCACCATTTAGCATTTCACCTAACATATATACTGCATTTAGCATACACTGACAGTTTCAGTACCAATACTGCAACTAAATAATTGTACAAATTGTAAATATTTTCACCTGTATTTCAAACATAGATTTTGTAGCCTAAGTGTAATGGATCTGATGATGATCGCTTGACGATCGAAACTGGTCATCCTAGTGTTTTATTAATCTCATGTAATTTATTTCAGGATTAGGGCATAACCCATCTCTTTTGGGTACATTCGTGTTGACCGACTGAAAAGCACTAAACTCTTGTTTACTAAGGCAACACTGAAAATATGGCTTCAAACACCACAAGAAAAAGAAATCTCAAGATAATTTTGAACCAATATTAACTATAAAAAAACCTAATAATAATTACTTTCCAGGACCGAGAATAATTATTCATGAACACAGGACTCTAAGGTCACTGTCTAGCTAGTACCCATTTAAAAAGACTGATCGACCAGGCATAAACAAAAGGATTTCGAACACGGGACCGCAAGGTTACTGCCTACCTAGCACCCGTTTAAAATAGTTTCTGGACCAGGCACAACAAGAGGATATCGAACCCGGGACTGTATGGTCAGCTGACAAAACCGTCCCTTATATCAAAATGATCAGTATAAGAAACACTATCGATTGGAGGCATCAGGATAGTAACCCAACGTACCTTATCGTAAATATTAAACTTGGGACCAAACATAACAAAAATTTTAAAGAATCACTGCGACGAGCACGCGAGTCCAGAGTGGACCCCTCTCTTTGTGGAAAATGACAATGGGCGAGCCGCGCCTCCTGTCTAAACTTGACCGTGAAAAGGTAGAAATGCAAGTCTTCACCCCTTCCTGGCTAACATATGATTATATTCTTACCAGCTGTGCGAGCCAGATCATAGTACTCTTGAATATAACTTAATTATTACAATCATCGCGTTATAACTCAAACCGTTCTCTTACCTGTGAAATATTATAGCAATGTGAATTCTTCATCTTCACCCCTCTGTGCGATATGATTTCAATCAGATATATATATATTAATTATAGCATTATTTTATCTGTGCTTAATTGTCACTACCTTACACATACAATTTACTTAATATCATTGTAAACTTATCATACTTTCATCCGACATCTTCTCCTCAGGTCATATTTACCTGGCATTATTATCTATTCTATCTTATTTCATCGTAGATTTCTCCTTACAACATCTTACCTGTATGACCTTATATATCACACGCGTTCTATAAAAACCAATATAACAAATAGTGAGGCTGGCTCAGCCGTCACTTCTTAAATAATTCACGCCTTTGTAAACTGTCCTATAAACTTTACTCATTGCTACACCATAATACTCCATATCATCCATCACAATACACCGTGGTCCTTTAAATATCGTCCCAAAAAAAATCATCGGCTATTAATTCATCCGGTATGTAAATACATAAATTACTATCTCTGGTCAATTACACGAAATAATGAGATTTTGCCTGGAAAGGGCATCTATCGAAATACCATGCTTCGTTCGTTCTATTCGGGGGAAAAACACAGGGGATATTTCTAACACACATTTATAAATAAAATAGGGAGTTCTACCATGTGTTTTATGTACGGATACGATTTCCTAGCAACATCCTTACGTTAAATTAGGCACTTTTAATTCATTAAAATAATTATTCTGATCATTAATCCTTATGAGCGTACCCAGCTCCGTCAGATGCACAACTATGGTCGCCATTGACACAGTCATTGTACACACAAGGTAAAACAAATCAAAAGAAAACAAATAACATGCTAACATTATGGCGATAAAATCCATGAATTATTTGACACTGTAAAATGTAATCAAAAGGTACTCATCACATTGAAGGCTCCTTCGTCATCTTTGCATAAGCTGGACCAGAGGCCCGCAACAGTATAACTTAACACATGACCTCCATGGCCAGTTCGAATCCCATCACGATGATGTAACACCACTCGCTAATATCACTGCAATCCTCCATTATCACTAGGTTGCTATAAGCCAGCACCCTTTTAAAATGCACACACACACATATTTAATTAGATTATGCACCACTAAAAAAAATATACATTAGTGGACTATACTCTTGTGTCATAGATGACAAATTCTCACACTATTTCCACACTTGTCGCGGACACATTTTCTGTTACATATTTTTCTCTTGAATTACATATAATTTCACATCCGTCCTTACTGTTATACACATTCACAGCTCAGTATTCATTTTTAATATTTTTTCGCATCAGCCGAACAATGGACTGTGCGTCACGTACATTAATGCTTGGCGTGGTGCTACATAGACCAGCATCCATTAACGTTGGCTGAATGATGAACAATGCCCGCTGTCACAGACTTCACCCACATATATGACAAAATGGTTGCCAATTCACAGTTTTGTACATACGACACCAAATGCTCCTTTCACAATCATAGGCTACAGTAATCAGGTACCTTAATTCATACATAAAAATATGGCCTTGCTAATCATATGGTTCACGACGAAACTCGATCATAGGCTAAATTTATATCATCAGCGCTTGGGTAGAACTAATTTCTTGCTGAAGGACGCTGTCTCCTCTCTCTCACACACTCGACGTTGTCAAATTTCCTTGCGCAGGGACTACTTCTACTGGGTGAACACAGAGATATTTAATCCGTTACCGCATTCCCAAAATTCTTGATAATAATTAGATTCATCATGGGCGTTTCAGATCATTCCTGTAATGCCTTGATCTCTTGTAACTAACTGAGGCGTACTCTTTAAGGGCGGAGTCAAGCATCTACTGCGTGCTAACTTGAGATAGTTACTGCGTTTTGGCAAGATTCTCAGAATTCGCTGGAGTGCTCCTGCTCTGAAACTTGCAGGCAAGCGACTTGTGACGCACCTGCTCTGCCCATTGTGTGAAAACCACAAATTTCTCCCTGTCAGAACTGCCAAGCCATATACAGTATATGTGGTCTCAATACGGCAGAAAGATCCTAGTTATTATTATGATCATTACATAATGATGATTTCATTCTCATTAACATCATGACATTGCCCTATATAAGTACTCCAATGACGTAATGTGTCCTTGGCCTAAGACGTAGGTCAAGGGCACAGTATCTATCTATCTATCTATCTATATATATATATATATCAGTTTCTTGTGGACACGATAACTGCCGTAATTTTGTACCAATCACTTTGAATCTTTCACACAATATGTATCCCTATAAAATCTCGGTCGAGTTCGTTAATGGGCAAAATCGGTCGAAGGGGGTGAAAATGGCGGGCTTTTTTCGAAAAAGTGAAATTTCGCTATAACTCTCTTAATACGTGAAATATCGAATCCATTCAAAGTTCATAATATGTGTCGGATAAGTGCCAAAAATGTATGTCAAATAAGTTTTTTGATAGCACCAACCATTGACCAAAGGGGTGGAAAAAAGTGGGATTTTCGGGAAACATTAATCATATCTCTCTTAATAGGCACAATATCAAAACCGTACAAAATGGAAAATATTCCCCTAATAATTACCTAAAACTTTTGTCTGAAAGAATTTTTGATTTGACCCACCATTACGCCAAGGGATGAGAAAAATGATTTCGGAATTTTAAAAAATGCCAAGTGCCATCAGAGGTTACCATAACAACGCTTTTAAATTGATAAGGGATGAACTATCACAGGTTGCCAAGACAACGCCATTGACGAGATCACATTCATTTTTAGCCTACTTTTCACACTTTTCAAAAATGAGGAAAAAGTAGACTTATCTTATATATAAAAGTGAAAGTCTGTATGTATGTATGTGGGTATGTGGGTGGGTCTGTTCCGTATACAAATCTACACCGTTCCACCAATCTCAACCAAATTTTGCATACACATAGTTTAGGACCCAGAACGAACCGCTGGCTACATGAATTTTCGATAGTCTTTCTCATTCTTCTGATTTCGGCCCTTTTGCACTCAAGCACAGGCAAATCAAATCATAAAATATACTCATGAAGGAATGGCAAGGCAGATAGTTTCCATGGCAACATAGCTCAAGTCGAGACACGGCCGACTGGATGTCATTCGCGCTCTGCACTACCGGTATAGAAAATGAGGATCTTTACTTGAAATCCCGTTAGTTACTCAACTTCTCACACAGCACTGTCAACAGAGTTTAGCATAACAAAGACTTGACACCATCTTCTACTATATATTTGTCAAATACCACTCACTCACTCACTCATTCATTCATCACGAAATCTCAGAAACCACCGAATGGATTGGAATGAAATTTGGTATGCAGCTTCCTCAAGGGACGCAAATGCTCACTAAGAGAGGATTTTTGCATATTCAGGTTCTAAAGGGGTGTTAAGGGGGTAGACCTGCATTTCATTGAATAGCAATATCTCCCGATTGGTTTCATTGGGGGATGTGATACTCGACATATAAACTAATCATTAAAAATAAGAATACATGTGTGTGAGGGTTTTTCGATGTGGTGTATATTATGAGGTGAAAGGGGTGAAAAGTGGGGATTAAAGGATTCCTAACGGAGCGTGTATCTCTTAAACGACATAGGCGAGGAGTTCGAAATTCAGCGAAAAAAATCAACATAAAAAGAAGTAAATATGTGTTTGACCGGTTTTTCATAAATCCAATTTATGGGGCCCACGGGGAGGGGTGAAATTCTGGGGGGGGGGAACAGGAAAGAAAGTGACCTAACTGATTGACTGACTGACTCACTCATCAAACTCAGGGGAAAATTAAGTAAGTAAGTAAGTAAATAGCTGTTTGACAGTTTTTTTTCTTAAATCAAATTTAAGGGGTTCTTCTGAAAAAAGAAAATTGAAAGAAAATGTCCTGACTCACTCACTCACTCATCATCGCCCAGCCAAAATTATTGAAGTTAGAAACATGACAGTTTGGGGATATATTCATTGTTTGTCAAAACCGTCTACTAAGGGAGGATTTTCGGATAATCAGGTTATAAAGGGGGTCATAAGGGGGTTAAACCTGCATTTCATTGAATAACAATATCTCCCGATTGGTTTCATTGGGGGATGTGATACACGGCATATAAACTCATCATTAAAAAGTAAGAAGACACCTGTCTGAGGGTTTTTCGATGTGGTGTATATTATGAGGTGAAAGGGGGTGAAAATTGGGGATTGAAAGATTCCTAACGGAGCGTGTATCTCTTAAATGACATAGGTGAGGAGTTTGAAACTCAGCGGAAAAAAATCAGGATAAAAATAAGTAAATATGTGTTTGACAGTTTTTTTCATAAATCCAATTTAAGGGTCCCATGGGGAGTGGTGAAATTCTGGGAGGGGGGGGGGCAGAAAAGAAAGTGTCCTAACTGATTGACTGACTCACTCACTCATCAAACTTATGGGGAAAAACTGCTTTAAAGTAAGTAAATAGCTTTTCGACAGTTTTTTGAACAATCAAATATAAGAGGTTCATCGGGAGGGGTGAAATTCTGAAGAAAAAAAATTAAAGAAAATGTCCTGACTCATTCTCTCACTCATCATCGCCCAGCCAAAAATATTGAAGTTGGAAACATGGCAGTTTGGGGATATGTTCGTTGTATGTCAAAACCGTACACTAAGGGAGGATTTTTGGATATTCAGGTTCTAAAGGGGTCTTAAGGGGGTTAAGCCTGCATTTCATTGAATAACAATATCTCACGAGTGGTTTCATTTGTGGATGTGATACTCGGCATATAAACTAATCATTAAAAATAAGCAGACACGTGTCTAAGGGTTTTTCGATGTGGTGTATTATTATGAGGTGAAAGGGGTGAAAAGTGGGGGTTGAAGGATTCCTAACGGAGCGTGTAGGCCTATCTCTTAAATGGCATAGGCGAGAAATTTGAAACTCAGCGAAAAAATCACCTTAAAAAGTAAGTAAATCGGTGTTCGACCGTTTTTTCATAAATTAATTTAAGGGGCCAATGGGGTGGTGTGAAATTCTGGGGAAAAAAGGAGAGAAAGTGTCCTAACTGACTGACTAACTCACTCACTCATCAAACTCAGGGAAAAAAGACAGCTTAAAAACAAGTTAATAGGTGTTCAAGCGTTTTTTCATCAATCCAATTTAAGAGGGGTGAAATTCTGGTAAAAATAATTGAAAGAAAATGTCCTGTCTGACTCACTCACTCATCACGCCCAACGAGAACTATTCAAGTTGGATACATGAAATTTTGGGGATATGTTCGCTGTATGTCGAAAACGTCAACTAAGGAATGATTTTTGTTTATTCGGGTTTTAAAGAGGTGTTAAGGGGGTAAACGTGCATTTCATTGAATAACGATATCTCATGAGTTGTTTCTTTGGGGATGTGATATTCGGTATGTAAACTTATCATTAAAAATAATCAGACATATGTCTAAGGGTTTATCGATGTGGTGTATATTATGAGGTGAAAGGGGTGAAAATTGGGTGTTGAAGGATTCTTAACGGAGCGTGTATCTCTTAAACGACAATGGCGAGAAGTTTGAAATTCGACGGGAAAATCAGCTTTAAATACAAGTAAAGAGGTGTTCGACCGTTTTGTCATAAATCCAATTTAAGGGGCCCTGGGAGAGGGGTGAAATTCTGGGGGGAAAAAACAGGAAAGAAAGTGCCCTAACTGATTGACTCACTTACTCACTCATCAAACTCAGGGGGAAAACAGCTTTAAATAAGTAAATAGGTGTTCGACCGTTTGTTTCATAAATCCAATTTAAGGGGCTCATGGCGAGGGGTGAAATTATCAAAAATAATTGAAAGAAAATGTCCTGACTGACTCACTCACTCATCATAGCCCAGCCAAAATTATTGATGTTAGAAACATGAAATTTTGGGGATATGTTCGTTGTATGTCGAAAACGTCCACTAAGGAAAGAGCTTTGGATATTCAGGTTCTAAAGAGGTGTTAAGGGGTAAATGTGCATTTCATTGAATAACAATATCTCACGAGTGGTTTCATTTGGGGATGTGATACTTGGCATATATTCTAATCATTAAAATAAGCTGACACATGTCTAATGTTTTTTCGATGTAGTGTATATTATAAGGTGAAAGGGATGAAAAGTGGGGTTTGAAAGATTCCTAACGGACCGTGTATCTCTTAAACGACATAAGCGAGGTGTTTGAAACTCGGAGGAAATCAATCAGCTTAAAAATAAATAAATAAATAAATAAATAAAATAAATAGGTGTTCGACCGTTTTTTTTCATAAATACAATTTAAGGGGCCTATGGGGAGGGGTGAAATTCTGGAAGAAAAACGTCCACTAAGGAAGGATTTTTGGATGTTCACTCTCATCGACCAACCAAAACTATTAAAGTTAGAAGAATGATATTTTGGGGATATGTTTGTTGTGTGTCGAAAATGTCTACTAAGGAGGGATTTTTGGATATTCAGGTTCTAAAGGGGTGTTAACGGGGTTAAACCTGCATTTCATTCATAACAATATGACACGACTATGACGCGAGCGAAGCGAGGCTAAAAATGAGATGGTCTGTGTGTATTACTCAATCACGCAAGTACCACTGGTCCGATTTACATGAATTTTACATGGAAGTAGCTGATTTACCTGGTTAACATATAGGTTACTTTTGATTTCAATAATTTGCACTATTTAAAGATGGCGACCATTTTAGTGACGTCACTACACCCTTTGGTTTCAATCTTTCATATTTCCATTTCAAATAAAAAGAGAACGCTAAGAATTAGCAAACTTTTGATGGCATATACGAGGTTTAAAATTACATTTTCTATCCGAAAGGTATCTCCAACGGTTAGCGAGAAAAACCTAAATTTGTGCTATAAAACACGGTCAACGCCGAGCGGTGTAGTTGGACAAAATGTTCCTTCCTTAATATCCCTCTGCGCAGCATCTCGCCTATCCCCTGTTTTAACTGTCACCTTCACATATTTATTTACTTATGACGCGTAGCGAAGCACGGGTACTTCAGCTAGTAAGATATATCCGGGAAAATGTGTCTGTCCTTCTGTCTGTCTATCTGTCCTTCTGTCTGTCTGGCTGTGTGTGTGTGTGTGTGTGTGTCCCCTATCAACTCCTAAACGGATGTAGCAATCGAAACCAAATTTAGTATGAGTACCGGTAAAGATGTATACCGGAATATCTCAGGCCCATATTTGAAAAAGATGCCAGTGCTACCAACTGCTAAAAAACGCACTAGAAAATTGAGCTCCATGTTGGATATCTTGGAAGGTATACATGGGAGCTATTCTAAAATTGGCACACATGTAGATAATACTATTTCAGTGTAATTTCCAGGTGGCCATGCATGACAGCGTTGCCAAAATAATTTTAAGCCTTCTGATAAGTCCAATTTTAAATGCATATAACTTCTACACTATCAATTGGATTTCAACCAAATTTTGTTTGTAATATGTGTGTACATAAACATATATGACTGAGTGTATTCTTAAGAGCCACCAGGACTGCCAACTGTTAATAATTGCTCTCTATTTTGTATCCAAATATATCAGAAAGTATGCAAGCCGACAGCTTTAAACTATGCACACGTAAATTACCCGACATTTTACATTAATTTGGAGTAACTTATATACGTCAGTTCTACCAACATGATTCTAAGCCTGCTGATAGGACCAATTTTTAAATACATGTAACTTCTATACCAACAAATGGATTTCATCCAAAATTGGCACAAAAATATATAATATATCAGATTATTTCTGACCAGCACTCGCATGACATTGTTGCCAACATGCTTTTACGTGTACTAATAGATCCAATGTCTAAATCCATGTAACGTCCTTTGGACTTCAACCACATTTTGTATTCTGTACCTTAGGAGATGGAAGTAAGAATATATTCAGTCACCAGAGCTGCCAACTGTATTGCTCTATTAGGCTACATTATGCCTAGTATACCTTATTTCGAACTAATTAAGACATTTCAATATTACCCACTTAATTTCGTCATTATTCTAGATAGGTTCATATACTGTAGATTAATCTATGGCATGAATCTTAATTTTAAGAAAAGTAGGCTCTTTAGTTCGTCACGGAACTTCTTGTTCCATCTGACTATGAGGGAAGCGGCTAACTGGTAGCATGCTGTACTTCTATGCCCAAGGTGCTGGTTCAAATCCGGCCAAAGTCGCCGGATTTTCTAAGAGCGCTAAAAATCCGTCAGCATGCTTTCCTTCGGAGGGGAAGTTACAACATTCGTTGCAAGTCGCTGGTTGCGGTGGCATCTAGCAGCCAAGTTCACAGCTAGGTGTCGTTGACGTTAGTATTTGGTACAAAACTAGGTACTACTACTTAAAATTGACCGTCTGCAGACCTTACCTGAATTACAGACTAATACAGTCATCACAAATAACACCGTTTATCAGACAGATTCTACACACACCCAATGTACACGGGGTTACATGACCACCTTGTCGCAGCCCCTAAACTGAGGATCCAACCAACATCTCTGCGGGAGATAAAATTTTGCGTGAAGAAGTAACAGACTGTTAGATAGTTACACATTAGTTCCAAACCTTGCATAAGGACAGTGTGATCACAAGTATAAAAATTAACCCCAAATGACAAGAAGGTTACCATCCCCATAAGACAGTAAAATGTTAAAAGTATGCATAGAAAGACGAAAAAATGTTAACTAACCTCCAATTGTAAAATACTTTCTCGCAATAAATGAGGTCTGATCCTCCTACGAAAACCTGCATATTTTGCCTATTATAACCTATCCCCTAGTTTGCCTGGTGAAATCTACCTCCGCCTTCCGGCGTGCCGAGAGGAATTTTTATATATTAGTATGATAATGTCCACATTAATTTCACTGAGGACTTAGAGGTGTTGTCCAATATTCCAGAGGGTGGATACAGGAAAAGCATTGCTATCTATCATCTTTAAAGAAGAAAAATGAGGGGTCGCCTGTCCATATTATGTGATCAATGTTTTGTGACGTCATGCCTCTTGGGTTTAGCAGGTTGTCAACATCCTGAATTAATGAGTGTTGGCTGGTACATGAATAATGTATCGGATGTCGCGAGGGTCGAGTGTCTGAGCTCTCCCAATTAGAACCTACACCATCCCTTAATTAGTGGTTGCCTCACTTAGCTGATACGTCATACTCGTCTTTAACACTGTGAGCAAGGAATTGAAAAGTATGTTACCAGGTCTTTAAAAAAAATGAATGTCGTGGATGGAATTGAAATATAGAGTGGCTGAGATATGTTCCCTTAAGCGGCTTCTGTGGCGTAGTTGGTAGCATGCTGAGCTTCTATGCCCAAGGTCGCGGGTTCAAACCCGGCTGAAGTCGTCGGATTTTCTTAAGAGCGTAAAAATGCCTCAGTATGCCTTCCTTCGGTGGGGAAGTAAAGCCAGCGCACAGTGGTCCAGATCCGTAAAAAAGCGGGGGAAAAAATCGATTTTTAACTTTACTTTAGAAACGCCAAACCACCATCCAAGTGAAGTATGTTAATCAGTGTACATTAATTTAACTTTTTCTTTGGAAATTGCTTCTGTGTTTCTCAGATATAATACTGCAAAAGTGATACAACTATTCGTTTCTGAACTCCGCACTCCGTTAAGTAAACTTTGAAATATCATTCTAACTTCAAAATGAAACTCGGGGTCTATAATACTGTATTTGTATGTAGTTTGTGATCTGATATACAGTATTTGTTTATGTTCGACCCTGACTATTATGTGTCTGAAAACTGTATCATAATGATGGTCATTATAACACTATTTTTCATTATGAAACAGTTTCTCCCACCAATCACAGCTCAAGAAACAGTTGTTTGACCAATTAGATAAGGTTACCTTCGCGCATGCGCTCAAAATCCAACATGTCTATATAAATTACCGATAGTGCACCGTCCATATGTTCGCGTAAATAAACTGGTGAATATGAGGCAAGAAATAGCACTGTACCTTAATATACCCAAATCCAGTGTCTACACAGCGCGTTGATTTCAAACGACTACGGTGACAGTTTTACTGAATACTGGTTCACGATCTGCACTTATGGCATTGAAGCACACAGAGCGCATGCGTCGGTCGGCCAGAGAGCTTGGAACACGGAGATATGCTACCTAGCGCACCACCCGATCACAAAATTCTAGTTACTGAACAGATATTTCTGAATATTTATGTTAAAACATGTAATAAAGTTATAATTATCGTCGAACATAAACAGTCGTATGCAACTCGCCTATAATGGTAATTAAGACACTCGTATGCAAATTATAAAACTCGCTAAAGCTCGTTTTATAAACATACTCGTTTCTTAATTATAGCCATTATAGGCTCGTTGCATAATGTACTATTATAGCATGATTTTCAATTTCAGATCACTTATTAGGACTCTAATATCTACTTTTATAGTGCATTTTTTTCTTCAAGAAAACTAAATTTTGCTTGACCTAAAAAAAAGTATACATATGTATAGCATGAAACTTATGCAAGTCCCATGTCATAGATTTATGGCATGTAAAAGACCCTTCCACTAATTACACTTGTGTGAAGCTAAATTATAGGTTAGATTTGACTAACGCTGTTAGGTTCCAACTTTCTTCGCCAAGAACCAACTGCGGTGTCATCTAGTAACCAAGTTCAGAACTAGCTGTCGTTGACGGTGGCGTTTGGTAGCAAAAGTAGGAACTACTTGAAAATTGAATGTCTGCAGTCCTTACTTGAATTTAAAAACACAGATAACACACACTAATACAGCAATCACAATTAACTCCGGTTTTCAGAGAGATTCTACACACACCCAAAGTACACGGGGCTACATGACCGCGTTGTCGCAGCCCCTAAACTGAGGAACCAACCAACCTATGTACCCTTATCAGAAACTCCTCTGCCAGCAAATAGCAAGTGATTCAAAGCCAGTCCAAATAAATTCAGATTCTCTGGAGGAAGTAAGTCCCGGGATGCGTTTCCACATCCAGTCTCTTAATGATCATTCTTGTAGGATAGCTGTTTAGGTGCATTAAAACGCAGTAAAGGGTGCTTGCCAGATCAGAAGAGTGTGTTGGATGTTTGTTGTTTCCCGTGTACCTGGGCGTGTGTAAAATTTTGTCTGATAAGCTGTGCTAATATAGTATCTGTAGTAGTGTGTTTATTTGTAATTAAGGTGAGGATTGGAAAGGATGTGGTCGTCACCTTAAGTTAGGAACTATCCCTGCATTTGCCTGGATTATAAGTGGGAAACCACAGGATGTCTGAGTTGGGAATGAAAACAGGACCTTCATGCCAACAGTCAAGAATGCTGGCTGTTGAATGTGTAGTTTCTGGTGTAGTTTCTGGGGTGCCATCCTTGGCACGTACAATTTTGTGATATCGGGTACGAATATCGTCCGTCTTGTAAATCAAATGTTATTTCACATCGAATCCTGGAACAAACCTCTAAACATGGCCAATTTGCGTGAAATAACGTACATGTATGTTGTTTTTGACGACCAGTAAGTTCATGTGGAACTCTCGTATCTGAGATGTTTTGTACAATTTATGGGTGGGCTCAGGAATGGTTGATTCAGACACGTGTTAGTTAGTTATTGTTGTTTAATGGGGCGGAACAGCGTGGTCAAATGCCCCTAACAGACACGTGGTACCCTTGGAAAAGATCCACGAGTGTGACGAAAGGGCTTCCTTCCATAGAAGGAACGACAAAGGAATGACTCAATGTAAACCAAAATTTGTACGAATATAGTAGGGCCAACACACCAACACTATACAAATTGAATCGTTTAGGTCGTTCTTGTGGTGCCAATCACATAGTGGTAGTTGATACCAACATTACAGTTGTTCTTAAAAGAGTCGCAAATCGGAACAAAGTATAGATGGGCCGATCATTCGTGGCCGGTTGTAAGCACGTAAGAATTCTTTTAAAAGCCCGAGTAGAACACTGAGACCACTGAATATGCACATGAGCTACCGAGGACACATTGCGCACGTTCTATACATTAATCTCCAATGTATGAAGGCTCATTGTGCGTGGAAACACCACTGCGCACGAAATATGTACCAGTCAAGATGGAATAGCCCACTTATACTCACCACCAACACACGATTTATATAAATGTAAGTGGTTCCAGTGCTGTAAATTTATAGTAATAATATGTACACAATTTACAGTTACCTTTGTAAAACTCGCATAAAACGGTCGTAGTTTGTATTGAACTTATGCGATCGAGTGTGTGCATCCTTAATGTACTGTAGTTTATAAACTCAGTTGGCTGTTCCTTATTTTAGGGGCTACGATAACGCGGCCATGTAGCTCCGTGTACTTTGGGTGTGTGTAGAATCTGTCTGATAACCGGTGTTATTTGTGTATCTGTTTTAATTCAAGTAAGGACTGCAGACATTCAATTTTCCAAGTAGTTCCTACTTTTGCCGCCAAACGCCACCGTCAACGACCAACTAGTTCAGAACCAGATGCGACCACAGTCGGCTCTTGACGACGAACTTAGGAACCTAAGAACGTTCGTCAAAGTATAATTTAGCTTCACACAGGTGTAATTACTGTCCCGGGTATGACGTTAAACTGCATCCGACCGAGTGACCACCGGTATAAGTGGTCTCCCTCGTTCAAGCGTGGAGGAGGTAAAGGGCACTCTCATGTCCTTGGGGTGAGAAATCACCCCTAAAGGCGGATGAACGAACACGGAATCGTCAACGGCATAGAATGCAGAGGGCAACGGAAAACCACAGCATTAAGGATCCTCATGTCATGAAACCTGTACTCGTAAAATGTTCCGGATTAGCCCCGCGATCGGATCTCCGGGTGGGGTGTGCTTGTACATGTGCTCAATGTAGGAGACGCATTGCAACATGGAATGTTCCATCACTTCTACAATGTGGAAAGCTGGAAAACCTAAAGCTTGAGATTGGAAGGATGAATGTAGATGTGTTAGGAATAGCCGAAGTGAGGTGGCCTGATAATGGAGATTTTTGGAGTGGGGATTACAGGATAATACACACGGGGACTATTATGGACAAACCTGGAGAGGGAGGAGTAGGAGTAGTGCTGACAAAGGAAATGGGTCACCGAGTTAAAAGATACGTCCAGCAGAGTGGAAGACTGATTTTAGTGAAATTAGATACTAAACCAAGGGACACTGTGATCATTCAAATCTACATGCCAACCACTGCCCACGAAGATGAAGAAGTGGAAAGAGTGTACGATGATCTGACAGAATTAATCAAAGGTGTTAAAGGAGATGAGAATCTGATAGTCCTTGGAGACTGGAATGCTGTTATTGGAGAGGGTAAAGATGGAGTGGCTGTGGGCCAATTTGGGCTTGGCACACGGAACGATCGAGGAAACCGTTTATTGGAATTCTGTGCTTACAATCAGCTGGTAGTTGGAAATACATTATTTCAACACCATGCACGAAGACGATATACTTGGACAATTCCAGGTGGTAGGAATCGATTTCAAATTGATTACATTTTAGTTAAGCAGAGATTTAAGACACACCTGAAGGACTGTAGAAGCTGCCCTGGCCCAGATATTGGTAGTGACCACAACATGGTTTTGAGCGAATGCCAACTAAAACTGAAGAAACTGAAAAGGAAGAACAGTCAAAAATGGAATACCGAAGCTCTCAGAGATCAAAACCTTGCTATAGATTTTAAGAAGAAGACAGATGAACTTCTGGCAGACATATCAGCAATAGACTTAGGAAGTATGGAGAATAAGTGGAATGCTTGGAAGGGAAGTGTTCTAACAGCAGCAACAGATGTTGTGGGAAAGCCGAAAGCACAGAACAGGAAAGCATGGATAACTAATGAAATCATTGAGAAGATAGAAACAAGAAGAAAGTTTAAGAACTCTGCGACTGAAGAAGGACAACAACTATACAGGAAATTGAGAAACGAAATAAATCGAGAGGCGAAAGCAGCCAGAGGAAAATTTCTGGAATTGCAATGCATGGAAGTAGAAGAACTAGTTAAGAATCACAAATTTGAGACAGCGTTTAAAGTAGCCAAAAGGTTCTTCGGAGACAAGAGGATTAGGTGCAATGTACTGAAGACAGATGATGGAGAACTGGTGTATGAAGATTCTGAAATTGGCTCAAAATGAAAAGAATACATTGAGAATTTATATGGAGGAAAACATACACCTTGTGAAATACTAGAAAATGAAGAGCTAGTAGATAAAGAAGAAGAGGGAGATGAAATACTCCTGGATGAATTTAATCAAGCAATGGAAAGGCTGAAAAACGGAAAGGCATCCGGGGTTGATGATATACCAGCAGAGCTGATAAAAGCCACTGGGGACAATGTGAAGAAAGCCCTATTTGATCTGATTTGTGAAATGTATAACACGGGACATATCCCATCGGACTTTTGGAAATGTGTCATAGTGCCCATTCCAAAGAAATCATCTGCTAATAGATGTGACCAATATCGCACATTAAGCCTTGTAACCCATGCTTCTAAAATACTCACCAGCATTATCTTGAAACGCATTGAAGGAAAGGTAGAGTTGGCGTTGACAGAAGATCAATTTGGATTCAGGAAGGGTAGAGGGACTCGAGAAGCAATCCTAGCTTTAAGAATGATTATAGAGAAACGATTAAGAAAAGATCTTGATACATTCATTGCTTTCGTAGACCTGGAGAAGGCATTTGATAAGGTTGAGTGGAATATACTTTTCACGGTGTTTAAAGAACTGGGTGTTAAGTACATGGACAGGAGGACAATTTGGAAATTGTATGAAGACGAGATAGCCGTTATACGATGTGGAGATTCCACAACAGAGGCCAACATTAAGCAAGGCGTTCGGCAAGGTTGTTCGCTCTCACCAATTCTTTTTAATGCATACATCCAAAAAGCAATAGATGAAGTAAATGATAATTTGCCAATGACTGGAGGTCTCAAGATTCAAGGAGAAAGAATTACCATGCTTCGCTTTGCGGATGATATCGCAGTCCTGGCAAAAAACGAAGATGATCTGAATTATGCATTAGCAGAAATGGAAACCACCTTTAACAAATATAACATGAAGATCAACAAAATGTAAACCAAAGTTCTTCTCTGTAGCTGGCAGTATGAACCTCCTCGTTGTACTTTAAATGGAGAACAGCTGACAAATGTACAGGAGTTCACTTACCTTGGTAGTAAAATAACAGCAGATGGAAGAAGTAGAAGAGAAATAGTCAGCCGCATCAACCAAGCCAAAATAGCATTCAACAAGAAAGGAAAGCTCTTTACATGCAAACACATTAGCATGAGCCTCAGGAAACGTCTTGTGAAGATATATCTGTGGAGCGTACTGTTGTATGGTAGTGAAACCTGGACTCTTAGCTTGGCTGGTGCTTGGTGCTATAGGAAAATACTAAAAATACTAAAAATACTAAAAATACTAAAAATTCCATGGGTGGAAAAAATCAGTAATGAAGAAACGCTGAAGAGGATTGGAGAGAAGCCATGTTTATGGAATATGCTTACTCACCGAAGAGACAATTGGATTGGACATATCTTGAGGCATGAAAGTCTTCTGCACACAATACTGGAGGGCAATGTGGAAGGAAAGAACTGTAGAGGTAGACCACAGCTGGGATACATAAAACAAATCATTCACGACAAAGGTTGTGATAATTACTTGGACATGAAGAGACTAGCCACAGACCTGAGTTCATGGAAAGCAGCTACAAACCAATCTTCGGATTGAACACCACAGAAGAAGGTGTAATTAGTGGAAGGTTCTTTAACATGCCATAAATCTATGACATGGGACCGCCGGCTTTACTTCCCTTCTGAAGGAAGGCATACTGAGGGATTTTTAACGTTCTTAAAAAATCCGACGACTTCGGCCGGGTTTGAACCCGCGATCTTGGTCATAGAAGCTCAGCATGCTACCAACTACGCCACCGAAGCCGCTTTTATAAAGTCACATCAAAAAGAATTTATACATCTTCAGTCGGTCAGCACGCTTTAGCCCAATTAGATTAGGCGTGGCAACTACATATACATATTGTACCCTTCAGTACAAAGAATATGCAAATCATAGTCCGCCAGCTCAATCAGACTTTTTCGGGGCATAGCATGTTCTCCCACTGCATGATTTACATACTCCGGATCAAGCTTAGGATACACTCCAAAAATAAACATCAAAATCAAAATATATTTAATAAACTCAAAAATTAGGTGCTACAAATAAAACATAAAAGCTGAAAAGACATCTTCACATTTGTTCTAATAAGAACGAGGAATCACTAAACAAAATCTAAAAAAACATTAGTTTACGGTTCCATTGAACCTGACCAAAATGTCATCTAAGTCTCACTTCCATAAATCACTTACATACAATTTTCACGCGAGCTCAAAGATGGCTCGGTGTAACATTTACATATTAATTTGATAATTAAACACACACTTATTACTCTTTAATTGAGTATTACTTATTACTGAGTTACAATGACAATGGTACTGGCAATTACCATTTATTTGGGCTCACATGGCATTCAAATTTTACCATCTATCTCTTCAATACTACCAAATTACACTTGTGATGGGAGATCTCGTGTATCTCGAGTTTTTGGAAACTACTGATAGAATCAAATCAGGATAAAACTCCCAGTTACCCCAAATGTTTCCATTATAACTCGGGAACAATAGTACGGTCATGTAACAATAAAGAAGGGATTTTTATATTTGTTTCAAATAGACAATTAAATCATTGTGAAACGCGGATCTGAGCTGTACAACCAAGAATAATTAGCATGAATGGATCTCAGTTTAACTACTGGGTCATCTCTAACATTATTATTTACTTCCTTCTGCCACGGAAACCTACAGTTCTTTACACGACCTATTTCGATAACGAGGGTCTGTTAAAGTGTCAAACACTCAGACAAATTTACGACTTTACAGGGGGAGCGCAAGGCCTTCTCCCTTCGGGACGGTACATACAAATAGCTTGCAGAAAGCAGCTCTCTTTAACTTGGGAAGAAAAGGCATTTAATTCATTTCAATACAATACATTATGAGGTTCTTATAACCTATCCATCTGGCTCAGGCAAGATTATAATTATGGAGTTTTAGCACTGGCAGGCAAGATACTCAATAAAATCCACAATATATAAGGGGATTTCGAAGTAGAGGAATATCAGATCGATCCTCGGTCAGCCTCGGGAACCATTTCCACTTTGAGGGCTTAGAACCAACAGTAACAGGATCGGGGATATCAGACCCACCGTCCAACAATAGCGTCTTCTGGGTGACAATAAAGCAAATCCCTGCGCTCAATAAATTAGCACCCTTTCGAAGCTTAAATACAGCAATGCACACAAATAAATCAATTACCGCATCCAGCTGTTCCCCATAATTACTCCGCCTAGCATATTTTCACTGCGCACTAGCGTGATCATTACAATACATGCGCACTAAAGCGCTAATTACTTCAATATAGCCAAGTTGCCTCCCAAAGCAAGATTATTTAATTCACATCACTTAATTGATCTTTGTCCCAAAAATATAACGTTTGCCTTTAATAAACAATTCTGACATTGTATTTAAGAACTCTAAATAGTTCAATAATCCTTTTATTATTATTTAACGGAGCTCTACGGCTTCCATCATTACCATATGAAAATTAATTAAACAATTAATTCACGAAGTTATTATTATTATTATCTTGCTTGTATAAATCATTGAATTCTTCTCTCATTTACTAATATTTCACTGAATACTTTTACTGAGTATTAATTAACACATTTAATTAGTTATATTTATCGTTAAATTATTTGTTGAGATCGCGCAATACATTGTTATACACTGTTTTATACATCCCTGTTTCACATTTGAGAATCATATCTGCATATAAATTGTTACACGAGGTCTCCCTCACACCATATATAATAAAATCTGGTACTCACATGATTCTGCACGGATCAGCGACCTGGTCTCCAATGACGGTACATTTTTGCCCACTCACTTGTGTTTACACCATTTTAATACTCATCTTCAAATACTTTAATACTTCTTTCAATTTACTAAAATTACATACACTGATTATCTTATCTTTAAGAAATACACTCATGGTATTTGTTACCATTTAAAAATCACTAAAAATTATTAACACTTAAATTTTCACAAATATTATATTGCACTTCGAAATTTCACTTTCGGCACTTAATTTTTGCCTTACACACGTGATCTTTTTCCTTCCCGCCTCCAAGGGTTGCAAGTATTTCACGTCGACTTCCTACTCCTACTCGGGGTGATTGAAAGTCTCGTTCGTTCTTACCCTCTACTGGTACGGCTGATTATCCTATCTGGTTTATTTTGACTAACGGCACCCTTACAGTTACTGCACGATGTCGTATCTCGTTCAATGCGCAAATGTTCGTCTAGCAAATGTTTATAACTGACGTTCACTTCTAGATTCGCGGGGTCTGCTACTAGGGCGATCTAGTAATTGCTTCTCTTATGGTCCTCGTCTGGACTTTTACTCCTGACGAATATAGTCTTTGCTTCTGGAATTGATTCCAAAGTCTTATTGCGTTTTGACTGGGCTAATGATGCCTCGAATGTAGATTCCTAAAAATCTATCGTCACTTGCTCTAATCTCCTCAGTTCAGGAAAATGAGGCGTTTATCCTACGTTTGCCCTAATTCGGTTACTTAACGTACTGGATAAAATATACAGTGTTCTGAACCGTTTTTCTTTTCCTCCTGTAGTCTTCCCTTTTTTCTCTTTTCTTCGGCGTGTCGATTATCGGAATTGTTCTCTTTTCTTCTGGGTTATTACTGGCCAGGGTAACCGGGCAGATCAGTGGACTTTTCTATAATTGCTGATCAAGGTTCGTTATAGTGATTTCTTGCTATGCCGAATCATGATTAGTGACACCTCTTTCCTTTTTAACTTCCTTTTTCCGTCACCTGTGACAACCGTTTGTTACTCTCTAGGAGTCTTCTGTTTTTCTATCCTGGTAGGACCTTTTTTATTTATGCACCCGCTCTCATTTTCGAGATGCCTTGCCTTTTCTATCCGTTTTTCCCGTTCGTTTGTGTTTTTTATAAAGGTGCGCGTAGAGGTGCGAATCTAGTTTATTTAATGTAATTCCGTGATGCCGGATTGATGTTGATACCATCAAGGTAAGTTACGTATTTTTGTCTTTGCTCATTGTATGGAATACTAGGGCGTTTCGCCTATTCTAGTATGTCCATGGAGTATCAGTTTCGTTCCCGTTATTATTTGTCCCCATTTCGTCGTATCTTTTTGTGTAGGTATTTGGTCCGGTTTACTGAGTAACGTGTGTTCAATAGTAAGACCTATGCCATAACTCTTATCTTTTTGTTTGCCTCTTATCTTAGGATTGCGTTTTCATAATCAAGTCCATGAGTTTGGCTTAATCCCTTTCTGACGTAACTTATTTTGCTGGGTATCTTTTATTTTGTGTTGCAATACCTTTCTTGTAATTATTTTTAATATCGGTTACTTGCCCCTTTTTGTGTTTATTCTTTTACGTCATATCTACGCGCGCTTTTATTAATACTCCGTCCCCCCTCGCACTCCCTCATCTCCTTCTGGGCTATTTGAGCTACCGTTCGCTCCTTTGACGGTAGACTCACTTTCCCCGACTCTTTGTCTAGCCCTTTTAATCTTTATTTTTCACAAAGTAATTTTACTCTTTACGAGTATACTTTCCCAAATGTGTTCCCCCCTTTACCGTTATCTCCTATCGATCATGACATTTGCGTTTCGGTCCTTTCAGCCGTTATTTTACCTAACATCACATGTTTGACGTCCACTTAACCTCATTCATAGCATGTAATGCCTCCTCGTCATTCCTTGATGTTATCTCTTTGGTCAATACATTACCTCTTCTTTGCCTATGTGTTGAGTATGCGTACCTTATTTAGTCTTTACTTCTTTAAGCTAAGCTAAACTAGGCCCATAATGTATAGCGCATTCGAATAGAACTTGCATTCTCAAGGCAGTGAATGTACGTTCAATCCATCGCCTCTGATACCTTCATAACCTTAGTCCGGTTTAATGGGCCCAGCGCCAGGCTAATCGGCACACTCTTCCACTGCGAACTACATCTTGCGAAAGGCCAGTCGGCACAAAATGGTGCATCGCTGGTCGTTTCATTATTCGGCTGAAACGTGCGAAAGGCCAGACGGCACAAATGGTAGGCAGAGCTTGGTCGCTATTGGAATGTATCGCTCTACATGTAACTACACCTAGTTTCATTCCCCAAAATGACATAAGAGGACCGCTTAGCCCACAAATACGTCCAACCTATGTGTAAGTTGGCAATATGGTACTTATCGTTTGTTTTTTGTTTTTCATGGGTCGAGACAAACAGATGGCTGGAATTGTTGTGAATAAAAGAAAAACAAACTGTTGTGGATTTGGTAAGGAGTTTGTAAAAATTATCATCCTGGTGATAATTTCTTGCCGTAGCAAACGCATTTGGGCTTCGTTGTTAAAGGTAAGGCCTGTATCAATTATATTATCTTGCCTTTTCTGCGAGTGTAATGACAAATATGAATAACGACATCAAGTGTGAAATCGAGTCGCCTACTAATAGTGATGCGTTGCATTTAGCCAACACCAATACTTCGACGAAACTTGATTGGTTGGAATTCGACCCCCTAGTTTCTACATTGCCTATTCCGGCAGCACATAACTCAATCTTCCATAGTGGAAATGTTGGTAACATCGTGAACAAATGGAATGTCCGATATTCGGGGGAGGAAGGCACTTCCTCGGTATTTTAATTTACTACACGTATTGAAGAATTGTGTGCATGCTATGGTTTGGTTCCTGACAGTGTTGTTCAATGCCTCCCTATGCTATTATGTGGGAACGCTTTAAAATGGTACCGTCTAGTCCAGTATCCCTTCAGTTCATGGGTTAGTTTCGTGAATGCTTTGAAAAGGAGATTCACGCCATCTGACTTTGAGCATGCGTTAAAGCATGAGATTTTCTCCCGTACCCAAGCTCTCGGGGAGAATATTGATGATTATGTCACAGCGATACGTATCCTAATATCTCGTCTTTCAGTTCCACTGCCTTCTAGTGAAACTATTAATACTGTTTATTGTAATTTACATCCCTCCTATAAACAGTTTATTCGCCGGTCTTCAGTATTAGATACTGAAGATATTCTTATTCAAGGGCGTGAATTTGAATCAACTGCCCGACTGTGTAATCGATATATCCCACCTCCAGAGCCTTCTGAATGTATGTTTCCTGAATTAGCGTTCAAAATGAATGAACGTAGTAATAAGATCGATATGCCTGCATGTGGAGAACGTGGCAATAACACTACTCCAGCTCCTTGGTCGACACGACACTGCAACAATCGAGGCAATACCTTCGCCTCTGTCAATTCACATAGAACTAATGTTTGCGTTAATGCTGTGAATCATGTCCAACGTAGTATCCCTCGTTCCCATAACCTTGATGTAAATGCCCCTCCTCATGTGAATGCTTCCACGTCCCCAGTTCGATGCTGGAACTGCTTAAAAGAGTCACATACCTACCGTGATTGTTTAGTACCGCTAAAAGGGAAGTTTTGTTTAGGATGTGGTTTACAAGGAGTAATCAAACCAATCTGCCCTCATTGCAATGCTACTAATCCCTTGGGAAACTAGTGAAGCTTTACGATATTGAATCCAATCGTGAAGCTAAGAAGATTTGTTTCAGCAGACTACGCTTCGGTGACAACTGATTTTCCTTCCATCAGTAAGATAGGTTCAATACAGGAAGATATGCCATTCTTTTCAGGTAATTGACTAGGTCTTGGTGAGCTCCACTCTGTGAGCAATGCAGGGGCGTACCGTGGAACTTGTACGTAATGACTGCCTGCAGCAAGTACCTTCTTCTTCTCTTGAATGTGCATCTCCCCTGTGACATGTTTTTCAGCTTATTTCTTCAAGTTTACGTGCGATGGTGCAAGATGGCATTGCTATCCATTTTAATTATCTACTTCTTTTCAGGTTATCCCTTCGAATAATATTTAAATAGATGACGTCTAGTCATTTTTCCTCGTCCCTAATTAATCTTTGTCGGAGTATCGTGGTTGTCGCCACTCAACTTTATCCCTTTATTAGAATAAGTTAATATCGCTCTCAATTAATCGTTCTTTCTTGTTTTAGTTAATTATCGATATCTGCTCTCTGACATCCTACCTTGAGAGATTATGGAAGACAGCTTTTGATATACTTATATTTATTACATATTGTAAATCTGTATCTTTGTAACTTTTGTATAATATTTGACGAGGGAGCTAGGGATTTATTTTATTTTAACTATTTTGTTTTATCTGGTTTAAGTTACGTTCTTATTATGAAATTTTCGTACCTTGATTTTTATATTTTTCTTATCTTCATTGAAGTTCACTCTTTTGAGTCCTCCCGGTCTTCCCCTACTTCTAGGCTCCTTACCGTCACGTTTCGTGATGTTCCCGATTTTTTTACTCCCTTCTCCCTTCCTCATGTTTGATTAAAATTTTTGTTCGTCTATTTTGGTGGACGCAACAAAAATTTTGGGGGTGTGCGTGGGAATCTGAACCGTTTTTCTTTTCCTCCTGTAGTCTTCCCTTTTTTCTCTTTTCTTCGGCGTGTCGATTATCGGAATTGTTCTCTTTCCTTCTGGGTTATTACTGGCCAGGGTAACCGGGCAGATCAGTGGACTTTTCTATAATTGCTGATCAAGGTTCGTTATAGTGATTTCTTGCTATGCCGAATCATGATTAGTGACACCTCTTTCCTTTTTAACTTCCTTCTTCCGTCACCTGTGACAACCGTTTGTTACTCTCTAGGAGTCTTCTGTTTTTCTATCCTGGTAGGACCTTTTTTATTTATGCACCCGCTCTCATTTTCGAGATGCCTTGCCTTTTCTATCCGTTTTTCCCGTTCGTTTGTGTTTTTATAAAGGTGCGCGTAGAGGTGCGAATCTAGTTTATTTAATGTAATTCCGTGATGCCGGATTAATGTTGATACCATCAAGGTAAGTTACGTATTTTTGTCTTTGCTCATTGTATGGAATACTAGGGCGTTTCGCCTATTCTAGTATGTCCATGGAGTATCTGTTTCGTTCCCGTTATTCTTTGTCCCCATTTCGTCGTATCTTTTTGTGTAGGTATTTGGTCCGGTTTACTGAGTAACGTGTGTTCAATAGTAAGACCTATGCCATATCTCTTATCTTTTTGTTTGCCTCTTATCTTAGGATTGCGTTTTCATAATCAAGTCCATGAGTTTGGCTTAATCCCTTTCTGATGTAACTTATTTTGCTGGGTATCTTTTATTTTGTGTTGCAATACCTTTCTTGTAATTATTTTTAATATCGGTTACTTGCCCCTTTTTGTGTTTATTCTTTTACGTCATATCTACGCGCGCTTTTATTAATACTCCGTCCCCCCTCGCACTCCCTCATCTCCTTCTGGGCTATTTGAGCTACCGTTCGCTCCTTTGACGGTAGACTCACTTTCCCCGACTCTTTGTCTAGCCCTTTTAATCTTTATTTTTCACAAAGTAATTTTACTCTTTATGAGTATACTTTCCCAAATGTGTTCCCCCCTTTACCGTTATCTCCTATCGATCATGACATTTGCGTTTCGGTCCTTTCAGCCGTTATTTTACCTAACATCACATGTTTGACGTCCATTTAACCTCATTCATAGCATGTAATGCTTCCTCGTCATTCCTTGATGTTATATCTTTGGTCAATACATTACCTCTTCTTTGCCTATGTGTTGAGTATGCGTACCTTATTTAGTCTTTACTTCTTTAGGCTAAGCTAAACTAGGCCCATAATGTATAGCGCATTCGAATAGAACTTGCATTCACATGGCAGTGAATGTACGTTCAATCCATCGCCTCTGATACCTTCATAACCTTAGTCCGGTTTAATGGGCCCAGCGCCAGGCTAATCGGTACACTCTTCCACTGCGAACTACATCTTGCGAAAGGCCAGACGGCACAGTTCACTACTCTATCGTTGTCTCCTGTACGTTGAGATATTGCGATGCTTCTACTTCACTGAGTTTATACGGCTTAAATGCCCTCGCTGGCCAAAGTATTTAAAGTCAAATTATACTACTTTGCTTAAGTCTGTAGATTAGCTTATAAAATTCGAAGCTTAACAGTACTTTTCCTTCAAACAAGGATTACGACGCTTCAATTGCACGGCGGCACTGTTGAATAATTACTGGAGCAGCAACTCCCCTCATGGAGCACGATACCTCGGCGTCACATTATAACGTCCTACGGGACTGATGAAGACTGCATGAATTTCCTGGCGCACCCAGGGTTTATATTTGATTCTGCTACAAAAAGATCAGTTTGGCTTCTTCTCCAGATCTAACTTCTAAAATAATCGTCGCACGATTATAGAAAAATTACCTCCTGAATGCTTATGGCTTAAATGTCAAAAATATATCAAATTTTCTAAAAACCGATCGTGGGATTATAAAATATTAATTAAATTTAGCTCCTAAATTGTGTAGGTGGTGCCTTCCTTTTTTCCACCACTACTAACTCCTAGCTTGGTGAACTCCCGATTACGTAGTGCTGACATGGCATTTCTATATGGTGCAATTGTTATTAACTTTTCTTGCTCTCAAAATTCTATCTTCCAGAATAAATAACATTGGCGAAGTTATTTCTTCAGATTATTGCACGTAAGTGGCTAATTTTAATTATTTCTCAAATTTCTTGGCCACGCCTTCACGACAGTGTTGGCAATTTATCGTTGACTCAGGGGTTTATCACTGGATCTTTCCTCTCTGTCTAGAGTGGAAAGTTTTGTTGAGCTATTTCCATCCCATGCGTAACCCTTTATCGCTGAACTGTTGAAGTGATCTCATCCCCCAGCTGCAAGCTTTACCTCGCGTTGCATCACCAACTCCATGCGTCATTACTAGGGCTATTTCCTATTAACCCTTCATCAACCTTAAAAACTGTACTAAAACCTATAATATCTCTTCTTTTTCTGAAGTAAAAGAGTGTGGGTTCGATGTCTGTGACATCCACATGGGCACAATATACATAAAATATCCTTTCCTGAAGAGAAATTAAACGTATTAATATTATTCACTGATAAGGAGGGGATTTTAGTATTACGCATTTCGACCGTCACACTGCATTCATCGAGTCCTGATCACGAGAGTTACAGTTTAAAATTATACAAGTATTTAGAAATATATTTGCTATACTTTGTATAACTTGTCTGTATTAATGATTCGCAGTGTATTCGTCGATTCTCTGATGTTGTATTATATGTTTGCGATCTACGTGTGAATATTATGCACGTGCAAGCTAGCCAAGTATGAATACCTGTGCGACGACTGGGCCTTATTAGGATACTCTAACGGTTATGTACTCACAATCTTAAGTTGAAATGAGTGTGCTTGCTATAATTTTATTTTTCATATGATGTGTAGCTTAACTATTTACACGTACATAATATTGATACGTAGAATATTTACTGGCTCGTTAAATATCCCCTTTGGGGCAAAATTCCGGCACCCCGGCGTCTCTATAAGCTGCAGTAGTAAAAGGAACGTAAAAATATTATTATTACCACTCAGACAGTGTCTACTGAAACCATCGTGGTGTAGTGGCTAGCTTTTTTGGCTGTCACTCTGGAGGTCTGGATTCGATTACCACCTCTGCCAATAAATTTTAATTCTGGTGTGAGGGCTGGAACGGGGTACAGTAAACCTCGTGAGGCAAAACTGAGAAGAGGAGAGTTGGATTTCCAACTCAGCTGTCATGGAAGTGGTTTTCCGTAGTTTCCGCCTTCTGCTCTAGGCAAATGCCGGGATGGTTCCTAATATAAGACCACGGTCGCCTCCTTCTCAATACTATCCTCGAATTACAAATACACACACACTAGTACAGCCATCACAATAACACAGGTTATCACACATATCCCCCACACACCCAAATATGCCGGGTTATATTACCACAATGTCGCAGCCCCTAAAATGAGCAACAATAACAGCAGTGTATGTTGAGTGTCAGCGCAATGGGCCAAGTAGTAGGCAGGTTGCCATGGTTACGTAGTTTGTAAATGCATTGACTTACTTCTAAGACTCAATTATTAATAGGTGAGTTCATAAGACCTTGAAATCACACAATAACGTAACATTCTTCCTCAAATTGTTCGCAGATAAAGGAGAGGCTCCCTGAACACGAGTACTTCCTCAGGAGACCGTCCTCAAAAGTGGCTGCACAGTTGCCCGCGATGTCTTGGTACTGGGTCCCCTGTCAACACATATCATATCATATTATTGTCTGTCTGCATCTATTAATACAACGTCGTGAGTTAGCCGTAGTCGTTACGGTGTGGCTGGAGGCAGTCGCTCACATCCTGGAGGTGAGGAGGTTTGAATCCTCCCGCAGGCAAAATGAAGATGGTCTTCTCTAGTTTCCCATCTTCCTTACTGGCAAATGCCGGGGTTGGTCCCTAACTATAGGTCACAGCCGCTACCTTCCAATTCCTCGTCCTTACATTCACACTTTCCTCCCCAGACAACACTCCACACGCGACGGTATTTGTAGCTCACCCCATGGGTGTTCGCATAGAAGCAGCTAAAACTCTGGCGAGCCGAATATGCCCTCGGACACTCCTGGCACTAAAAAGCCATATGCTAAAAAAACAAAAACAAAAGAAGAAAGTCAACCATGAGAATAGTTAAATGTTCATCGCATAATTGGAGAGGAACACATTTTTAGTAGCGGTAGTACTTCAGCTGGTGTCCATATACCCGTCACCCAACACCTAAATCACTGCACACAGCTCAGTGCAGCATATTCACCACTCTTCTCTAATATAATTCATCTTTAAATTCTTCGCTGACTATGAAAACCCAGAAACTATTCAATCAGCATCAAAATCAGTAATTTGTTCCAAGTTGAGATATATACTAACGCAAATATGTACAATAACGACCATCCATGAAACACGTTAGTTAACACGTGAGACATGCAATTACGGAGTTTTATTCAATCATGCCACGCCTCTGAAGATACACATTCTCATACAATTACATATATACTTCGTACATATCGTTTCACCTAGTCGATGGGTTGGTGTGTAAAGCCCTTCCAAAAGCTTCGATTATAATTTTCACCTTCTTCAATGATAGCTCAATCTTTAACTCTCGATGTCTGATCTCAACATATCCCTATATTTATTCCTGGGCCTTTCGTTCTCTTTAAGACTCACATTTCCTCTTTTATCTGCGAAGCTCCACAGCACCTGATGCTTCGTGTCCTGTAGTTTACCAACTTGGGCCATATTCCTGATTTCAGTGTTTCGAATTCTATCATTTCTCATTATTCCAACTATGCTTCGAACAAATCTCATTTCGGCTGCTTGGATCCAGAGAACGGAAGGCCCAGGAATAAATATAGGGATATGTTGAGATCAGACATCGAGAGTTAAAGATTGAGCTATCATTGAAGAAGGTGAAAATTATAATCGAAGCTTTTGGAAGGGCTTACTAATAATTCAGGTCTCTCTCCCACATGGCAGAATTGGTATGTAATACGTTTGCTCTTTTGCACTGTAATGCGATGTTCTTTGCTTCAAATAATGCCATGAAATGCTTGGTAGAATTTTCTTCCATCATGAATTAAGTTTGGTATGTCCTCATCGATAGGCTACTATGCTGCCAAGCTATTTGAATTTAATTGCCATCCTTATTAGTTGCCTTTCCAATTCAGTGTGCCCTGATGGATGTACGTTTCGTTGTATGGCCGTCACCACAGTCTTATCTTGAATAAAACGAGGCCAAACTCCTTTGCTGCTTTAGACCAAACATTGGCCTGTTATTAGACTTGATGTCTAGAATCACCCCACAAAGGGATGTTATCTGCAAAGAGCATGTCTCTCACATCAACTCTCTGTTGTTTAAGAGCCGACTGCGGTGGCGTCAAGTAGCTAAGTTCTGAATTTGGCCTAGTAGACGTTGATGGTGGTGCTTGGCGGCAAAAGTAGGAACTATTTGAAAAATTCTAAGTTGCAGTCTGTACTTAAATTTAAAAAAAACAGATAACACACACGAATACAGTCATCACAATTAACACCGGTTATCAGACAGATTCTACACACACCCAAAGTACAAAGGGCTACATGACCGCGTTGTCGCAGCCCCTGAACTTAAGAACCAACCAACCAACCAACTCTCTGTTGGATCTCAGTAGCGCGATCAATACAAGAGGAGATAGGATCCTACCTTGCCTACCGCAACTTAATTTTGAAGGTTTCTGCCTATTCTATAAGTGTTCTGAAACGACTGTTGGCTATCTCATATACACACATCAAAAAAAGTTTTGCATCACCTCGGTTCCAAGAGTTCCGGAACCTTTAAATACAAAGGGAATAGAGATCAACACAAACAACATTTCAGCTCGTTTTATTGCTCATGAGACCCACACATTGCATGTTGTACCATCATACAGCTAGACTTTCAGCATTTGTGGTCCAGATTGCAGTACACACCACTACCTCTAATACCCAGTAGCACGTCCTCTTGCATTGATGCATGCCTGTATTCGTCGTGGCATACTATCCACAAGTTCATCAAGACACTGTTGGTCCAAATTGTCCCACTCCTCAACGACAATTCGGCGTAAATCTCTCAGAGTGGTTGGTGGGTCAAGACGTCCATAAACAGCCCTTTTCAACATATCCCAGGCATGTTCGATAGGGTTCATGTCTGGCGAACATGCTGGCCACTGTAGTCGAGCGATGTCGTTATCTTGAAGGAGCGCATTCACAAGATGTGCACGATGAGGTCGAGAATTGTCGTCCATGAAGACAAATGCCTCTCCAATATTCTGCCGATATGGGTGCACTATGGGTCGGAGGATGTCATTCAGGTATCGTAAAGCCGTTTCGGAGCCTTCCATGACCACCAGTGGCGTACGTCGGCCCCACATAATGCCACCCCAAAACATCAGGGAACCACCACCTTGCTGCACTCGCTGGACAGTGTGTCTAAGACGTTCAGCCTGACCAGGGTGCCTCCAAACACGTCTCCGACGATTGTCTGGTTGAAGGCATATGCGACACTCATCGGTGAAGAGAACGTGATGCCAATTCTGTGGGGTCCATTCAGCATGTTGTTGGGCCCATCTGTACCGCGCTGCATGGTGTCGGGGTTGCAAAGCTGGACCTCGCCATGGACGTCGGGAGTGAAGTTGCGCATCATGCAGCCTATTGCGCACAGTTTGAGTTGAAACACGACGTCCTGTGGCTGAACGAAACGCATTATTCAACATGGTGGCATTGCTGTCAGGGTTCCTCCGAGCGGCAATCCGTAAGTAGCGGTCATCCACTACAGTAGTAGCCCTTGGGCGGCCTGAGCGAGGCCTGTCATCGACAGTTCCTGTATTTCTGTACCTCCTCCATGTCCGAACAACATCGCTTTGGTTCACTCTGAGACGCCTGGAAACTTCCCTTGTTGAGAGCCCTTCTTGACACAAAGTAACAATGCGGACGCGATCGAACTGCGGTATTGACCTTCTAGGCATGGTAGAACTACAGACAACATGAGCAGCGTACCTTCGTCCTGGTGGAATGACTGGAACTGATCGGCTGTCGTACCCCCTCCGTCTAATAGGCCCTGCTCATGCATGGTTGTTTACATCTTTGAGCAGTTTTAGTGACATCTATGAACAGTCAAAGGGACTGTATCTTTGATACAATATACACAGTCAACGTCTATATGCCGGAGATCTGGGAACCGAGGTGATGCAAAACTTTTTTTGATGTGTGTATATTATTAATAATTGATGTGTAACATCTTTCCACTCGGTTGCTGGATACTCTTGTGGAAGTGATTTTGAAAAATGGTACGGAAGTGGATCGGACGGCAGTGGTAAGAGGAAACAATGAGCGCGCGGTGTTGGAGATTGGTACCATGACGCACTATCGGCCATATCACATGTTAAACGTATCAGTATTTAAATGATGATATGCTTTAATATGAAACATTGTAACTAGTCGGCAAAACCGGTATTATGTTTCTGCGTAGTGGCTATTCAGATATTAATCCACATTGCGGTAATGCAGTGATCAATGCAATATATATATATATATATATATATATATATATATATCGATATTTTTATACGGGAACTGGGCTAGGCTTTCATGGACCACTATATGAATTCCCTTTACTGTCAAGTAGGCGTATTCATAACTAATTTAAAACTCAATTCCACGCAGGAACATTATCGAAAAATGCAAAATATTAATGGAGCATAAGAAAATACTTCCATATTATTACAGGCACGTGAAAATAAGTAACTGCCTTGTACTCTAAATGTTTGTGGTTGCAATGGCTGCGTACATAGCATCTTGGTATGCGATTCATGAGGTCCCAGGTTCGAACCCCAGACCCGGTAATAATTTTTGCTGCCAGATTAACGATTTAAACGATATCTATCATAACATTATGCGTTATTTTAACAGAATCTACATGAAATTATGATTTATCTAATTTTAATTACAATAGTTTGCACCAAGCAGGAGTTGGGAAATTTGATAGTATTGAACATTATTTACAGTAGTCTATATATAGACTAAGGACTATGGTTTCATTCCTCGTCTTAATTTACAATATATTATGTGATGTTGGTTCAAACAAGTGTGACAGTAGCATATCTCCAATACAATCTATACATTCATCATAGCACCAGTATGAATACGGAGCGTAAATTAACATTTTAAGAATGTCCAAGCCGTGTAGTATACGAGTAGGATAACATGTCAGATGACTTCACATACATTTCATCTCAATTTCATAGTAGGATAACATGTCAGATGTTACAAATCATATGCGACTACTGTAAGGCTCGTATCTTTTTTCCACCATGCTGTCTTCAATACTGATGTTCTCAGCGCCATCAAAATGTGTGACCGTTTGCGGCCCCAAATGCCTTTTTCAGTCAACTGACGGTGAGAGTTTAGAAGTGAAATATCACGTCCTGTGTTTCTGATTCCAGATTAAAATGGTCCTGTGGCTCATGATACCGAGATTAAAGGTCAGGTAAAACTACAAGCTTCCTTTTTAAATTAGTGGCATCCAAAGCCAAGATCTTGTGTTTGAATCCCGTATACATCAGAACTGATTTTCTGTCGGTCAACACAAGTGTGTTAATAAGTGTATAAATAATATTCATGTAACACTTCTTTAAGGCAGTAGGTTGATACAATAATTGTTACTCCTCGCCTTATTTATGTGGAAACACTTGTGTTTCTGTAAATAAATTATACAGGCAACACTGAAAACTCGCTTCTGACTTTTAATAAGAAGTTCCGTGGCGAACTAAAGAGCCTACTTTTCTTAAAATTTAAGATTCAAGCCAATGATTAATCTATATGGATCTATCTGGAATAATGACGAAATTAAGTTGGTAATATCGACATTTCTAATTAGTTCGAAATACTGTATACCTGGTATAATGTAGCCCAATAGAGAACTACAGTTGGCAGCCCTGGTGACTCAATATATTCTTAGTTCTATCTCTTAAGGTACAGAATAAACAATTTGGTTGAAGTCCAATGGATAGCATGGACGTTACATGCAGTTAAACATTGGATCAAACAGCGCACGTAAAATCATGTTGGCAACAATGACATACATGTATTGGTCAGAAATAATCTGAAATAATCTGAAATAATATGATCTATTGTTGTGTCAATTTTGAATGAAATCCATTAGTTAGTATAGAAGTTACATGCATTTTAAAATTGGACCTATCATCAGGCTTAGAATCATGTTGGCAGCACTGGCGTAGGCCTATATTAGTTACTCCAAATTAATCTAGAATTCCAGGTACTATACGTGTACAAAGTTAGAGTTATTGGCTTGCATACTTTCTGATATATTGATACTAGCAGGTACCCGCGGCTTCGCTTGCGTCATAGTCGTGTCATATTGTTATTCAATGAAATGCAGGTGTACCCCGTTAACACCCCTTTAGAAACTGGATATCCAAAAACCCTTCCTTAGTGGGCGTTTTCGACTTACAACGAACATATTCCCAAAATTTCATGTTTCTAACTTTAATAGTTTTGGCTGGGCGATAATGAGTCAGTCAGTCAGTCAGTCAGTCAGTCAGGACACTTAGTTTTATATAATAGATAAGCATCGGTCCTAGTGGAAAATAATTCTATCACCTGAAACCAAAAATGCATGGGACGAAAAAAAACATCAAAATATCATGTTGGTTTCGGACCCTAAATGACGTGAAAAATATAATAGAAGTATAAAAAAAAAATATTTTTCGAAATTTCATTCGAATCAATTTTTATGTCATTCCTGGGACTTAGAAAATTCCGGCCAAAAAGTACAAAGTCATTAATAACTCCCTAAGTATTCGTCGTATGATGAAATAGCAAGAGACAAAAAAGATGTAATGTATTATTGTCTACAACATAGGCCATGTATAATTTTACACACAGACATATTACGTTCCCCCCCCATACTTTCACCCCTCCCCATGGGCCCCTTATATTGGATTTATGAAAAAACGGTCAAACACCTATTTTGTTATTTTTTAGCCTACTTTTCACATTTTGCAAAAATGAGGAAAAAGTAGACTTATGAGATCGATCCGGGAAAATGTGTGTCTGTCTGTCTGTCTGTCTGCCTGTCTGTCTGTCTGTCCTTCTGTCTGTCTGGCTGTGTGTGTGTCCCCCCCTATCAACTCCTAAACGGCTGCAGCAATCAAAACCAAATTTAGTATGAGTAAAGATGTGCACCGGAATATCTCACGTCCATATTTGAAAATGACGTCAGTGCTACCAACTGCTGAAAAAACGCACTAGAAATTTGAGCTCCATGTTGGATATCTTGCAAGATATGCATGGGAGCTATTCCAAAATTGGCACACATGTAGATAAGACTATTTCAGTTTAATTTCCAGGAGGCCAACCATGACAGTGATGCCAAAATAATTTTAAGCCTTCTGATAGGTCCAATGTTTAAATGCATATAACTTCTACACTATCAATTGGATTTCAACCAAATTTTGTATGTAATATGTGTACATAAACAGATATGACTGAGCGTATTCTTAAGAGCCACCAGGGCTGCCAACTGTTAATAATTGCTCTCTCTATTTTTTTAAAATCCGAATACCAATATATCAGAAAGTATGCAAGCCAATAGCTGTAAACTATGCACACGTATATTCTGACATTTTAGATTAATTTGGAGTAACTTATATACGTCAGTACTACCAACATGATTATAAGCCTGCTGATAGTACCAATTTTTAAATACATGTAACTTCTATACTATCAGTTCGATTTCAACCAAATTTCGTATGTGCTATGTGAACCATAACAGATATGACTATAGGTATTGTTAGGAGCAATCAGGTCTGCCAACTGTTAATAAATGCTGTCTATATTTTCTTTACCCTAATATTAATATATCAGAAAGAATGCAAGCCAACAGCTCTATACTTTGCACACGTATAGCACCTGGCATTCTAGATTAATTTGGAGTAATTAATACTAGGCAGTGCTACCAACATGATTCTATGCCTGCTGATATGTCCAATTTTAAAATACATGTAACTTCTATACTAACAAATGGATTTCATCCAAAATTGGCACAACAAGATATCATAATATTTCAGATTATTTCTCACCAGCACACGCATGACATTGTTGGCAACATTGCTTTTACGCGTGCTGATAGATCCAGTGTCTAACTGCATGTAACGTCCATTGGACTTCAACCAAATTGTGTATTCTGTACCTTAAGAGATGGAACTAAGAATATATTCAGTCACCAGGGCTACCAACTGTAGTGGTCTATTAGGCTACATTATACCAGGTATAGTTTGAACTAATTAGATTTTTCGATATTACCAACTTAATTTCGTCATTATTCTAGATAGGTTCATATTCTGTAGAATAATCATTGGCATGAAAAGTAGGCTGTATAGTTCTTAACGGAACTTCTTGTTTATGCTGATTTTTTTCCGCTGAGTTCCAAACTCCTCACCTATGTCGTTTAAGAGATACACGCTCGGTTAGGAAACCTTCAACCCCCACTTTTCACCCCTTTCACCTCATAATATACTCCACATCGAAAAACCCTCAGACATGTATCTTCTTATTTTTAATGATGAGTTTATATGCCGAGTATCAAATCCCCCAATGAAAGCAATCCGGAGATATTGTTATTCAATGAAATGCAGGTGTACCCCCTTAACACCCCTTTAGAAACTGAATATCCAAAAACCCCTCCTTAGTGGGCGTTTTCGACTTACAACGAACATATTCCCAAAATTTCATGTTTCTAACTTTAATAGTCTTGGCTGGGCGATGATGAGTCAGTCAGTCAGTCAGGACACTTGTTTTTATATAAGAGATTAGGGTAACAAAAATAGACAGCATTTATTAACAGTTGGCAGCCCTGGTTACTCTTAAGAATCGGCGTTGTCATATCTGTTATGGTACACATAGCACACACGAAATTTGGTTGAAATCCAAATGATAGTATAGAAGTTACATGTATTTAAAGTTAGACCTCTCAGCAGGCTTAGAATCATGTTGGTAGCACTGACGTATATAAGTTACTCCAAATTAATATAGAATATCAGGTACTATACGAGTGCATAGTTTAAAGCTGTCGGCTTGCATACTTTCTGATATATTGGTATTTGGATAAAGAAAATTGAGAGCATTTATTAACAGTTGGAAGCCCTGGTGTCTCTTAAGAATACGCTCAGTCATATCTGTTTATACCCACATAGCACATACGAATTTTGGTTGAAATCCAAGAAGTTATATGCATTTAAAATTTGGACCTATCAGCAGGCTTATAATCATTTTGGCAACACTGCCATGTATAGCCTCATGGAATTTAAACTGACATATTATTGTCTATTTGTGTGCCAATTTTGAAATAGCTCCCATTTATACCTTCCAAGATATCCAACATGGAACTCAAATTTCAATTGCGATTTTTCAGCAGTTGGTAGCACTGACATCATTTTCAATTATGGCCGTGAGATATTCAGGTATAGATCTTTATTCCTACCAAATTTTGTTTCGATTGCTGCAGCCATTTAGGAGTTGATAGGGGGGGACACACACACAGCCAGCCAGCCAGACAGACAGACAGACAGACAGAAGGACAGACAGACACACATTTGCCCGATCTCATAAGTCTACTTTTTCCTCATTTTTGCAAAATGTGAAAAGTAGGCTAAAAATACTTGTTGATTTATTTAGGGGCGACATCGTGTACTTTGGTGTGTGGAATTGGTCTGATAACCTACTTTATTGCATGTATTTGTAATTAAGGTGAAGATTGGGAAGGAGAGGGCCGTGACCTTAATTCAGGAACCACCCCGGCATTTGCCTGGAGTAGAAGTGGGAAAACAACGGAAAACCACTTTCAAGATGGTTGAGGTGGGAATTGAACCTGCCTTTTTAATTTTTTTTCTCATGGTGCTGAGTGTATCCCATTGCAGTCCTCCAACCAGAATTAGATTTCTTGCCAGATCCGTGAATCGAACCAAGACCTCCAGGTTGACAGCCAAGCATGCAAGTTGCTACACTATGAGGTGGTCATTCAAAAGACACCAGAACTGTTAATTCCTTATATTTCTTCTGTATGCTTCACAATCTTTGTACACCGTGGATGTTTGGGTTCGATTCCCATATCTCCCAAGAAATTTAATTGTGGTCTGAGGGATGGTAAGAGGTTCAAGGTTCATATCCCCGTGAGACAGAACCTAGGCTATTCTACTTATAGAAGTGGTTTCCCACTTCTACTTCAGGCGAATACTGGGATGATTCCAAACAAAGCCATTGCTACCTCCTAGCGTATCCTAGCCCTAATTACAAATATACACACTACTACAGCTATTAAATCAACACAGGTTAACACATATTATCCCCTATATAACCAAGCACAAAGGGCTACATTTCACGATGTCGTGGAGCCTCCAACTGAATCAACAACAACTCTGTACAACACACGACCATTGAATTGTCCCATACGCTCATTTACTGTGCACTCAACTTTCATTCCAATCGGCGTAGCTGTTACAGGTCTGACGGGATTTCTTGGTTATTGACCTTCGCAGGCCACGCATGAGAACGTGTCTAGCCCTCGAATTACATGAGGGTAGAGGGCCGCTTTGCGTCTCACTGTCAGATTGCTTGGGTCGTCGGATGTAATGGACAGGTGAACTGCGTTAAGTTGTAAACATAGTGTGTGGAATAAGCGGCTGTTATTATAATTCTGTGCATTTAATAAATATCGCTACTGTCCAGTTTCCTAAATCAAGTAACTCTGCGTTCCACGGAAACGTCAAGAATGGAGAGTAAAATACCCACTTCTCCAATTACGATATCCCTAATAATTATATAACTACTCCTAGATAATTAAACAGGTTATGAAACATCCGTTTAGGGTGGTGAAACATAATAGAACGAGAAATACATGCAAGCGTATCAAGGAGAGTTGTCACGCCGTGAACCAGCGAAACTCATAAGACGACACATACGTCTCTACTGACTGTGGAACAGCTATGCGCGTGCGCTACTTGCATAGATCCGCCGAACAACTATAACCTACTGCGCAAGTGACCGCCAGTATTCAAAAAACGACCATCACAGCTGTAATATAGGGTCATCAATATATTGTATCTTCCCAGCTGAGGCAGGTGCGTAGTGAAACCTTGAATAAATCAGTTATCGCCGTAGACCGATCCCTTCCCCCCGTACACACATTGCTCCGGTAAGCAAGAAGTGATAGTTTATCACCCGAGCGGAACACCACCTCAGTTGCGGAGACACGTTATATGGACGATCTAAGAGAATTTCATCTATTAGGTTCTTTTATGTGCAAGGATTACACGCCACATACTGTACATGCAAACCAAGAAGCTTAAATGGAGGTACACGACCAGTAATCGATCCTGGAACCTTTAATTTGACCGCCAGTTCTCCACTATTGAGCTACTGTGGCACGGTATCAAACCCTCTAGGAAAGGAGACATATTGACGTCAAATTGACAGGTGAAGAGCTAAAGGAAGTAGGAGACTTCTGCTACTTAGGAAGCAAACTAACCAGTGAAGTACGAAGCAAAGAGGATATTAAAAAGTAGGTTGACTCAGGCATGGAATACATATCTACAATACAGATAAAAATATCATCTGACATCAAATATAGGTTTCGGTATTAGACAGTCATTTTTGAAAGCCTTTGTCTAGAGCGTGGCATTCCATAGAAGTGAAAGTTGGACTATTGGGGCAGCAGAAAAGAGGAGAATAAAAACATTTGATATGTGGTGTTACAGAAGAATGGTGATCAGATGGGAAGATAGAGTAACACTATTGCAGTTGTGATAAGACGAGTGGGAGAGGGTAGCTGTTTCTGGCGACTGCTAATGAAGAGATGACATAGGTTGGTAGGGCACATACTAAGTCATCCAGGAATAGCAAAGTTAGTTATGGAAGGGTCAAGGACAAGAACTGTAGGGATATACCAAGTTTAGAGCATGTTAGAGAGAATGCCTCGGATGTAAGGTCTGGTAGCTATGTAGAGATGAAGCAAGAAGTGCTGCATCAGAACAGTCAATAGACTGAAAACTGAAAATCAAACACACAATAGCACTACCCCATGCTACAAATGTGAGTAGATGCTGAAGTAATTTTTTAGGAATAAATGGCCAATAGAAATGAAGAAATACAAAATTAACCAATACATTTGGTGGCCGCCATTTCTCTTCCGTCAAAATGGCGTCGATATAAAACATGACACTGAGGTGTCCTTTGTTAGTGCTACCTCTGTACCAATTTCGTTCAGTTCGGTTTCGTCGTATTTGACGTGATAGAGGACGGGGGCAGATACATACTCACTCACACACAGGCAGACAACTTTTGGCCCGTATAGATCTCATAAGTCTACTTTAATATTTTGCAAACATCGAAACCAGGCTAAAATATACGGAAAACAAAAAAATATTTTTCAAAAAAGAAGCAAGTGAGTAAACCCACTCTCACTTATAAAGCGGATGACGAAATCAGCAGCTACAACAAAATCGGCTAATATAAGTTGAGTGCCATCTGCAAACCAAGGTTTCTTCGTTGATCATCAAGACCCACACACCCTGTTAAAATGTGGGCGACGGAAAAAAGGCTTCACAAAATTGTATTTTTTTTTGGGGGGGGGGGGGGGGGGGGTTATTGCTTTATTATTTAGCAGTAATAGTTGCCACACTTTGTAAGTCTTAGCCATGCTTTTAGCTTTTGGAGGACAGAGACCGTTTATGTGTGTCATTGTATTGTTTTGTATTGTACCCATGTGAGTAATCTCCATGGAAAACATGCTTCTGCCTCCAGCTAGGTTCAGTTCTCAGGCGTGTACCGTCTCCCCACTGAGCAATTGCATATTTTTGATCTGAGACTAAAAGGTATCAACTCTACAATGATAAAGCACAACTCTATTCTAAAGACTTTAATTCAGCATTAAATCATGGCATCAAACACATAAAAACACAATCCCAACAAATATAATACACAAGCAAAGCTATTACTCCCACAATCCACTAATTATTCACATATTATCATATTAAATCCATATGATTATTCAATCCTTTACCCTTAGATTGACTTCAAACTTCACACTCAAGTGCGCTGATGCACATGTAACTTTCACAAAAACTGTACTTTTACTCTTATGTCACCTGGTGTGACCTCTTTAATTTCACAAGATTAATTGTTTCTCACAATGCATCTTACTTTACCTCATGTGTGCCTTTGTGTTCTCACAACGCATCTTACGATACATTATGTGTGCCTTTGTGTTTTGTTTCTCTCTTCACACCAAAATGCTTTAGCATGCATTAGCCAATTCATGGGTTGCACAACAAATCTACTTGCAACTCCACAATTATGTAAATCTACCCCTACCGTTCCCTAATTCCACAGTTCCACTGCATGCCGTTGTGATTTCAACTTCAAAACTTTCGTTACCGCTGTGTCGGATGGTATATTAGGCTACCCTTGCGATGGCATAGCCTGTGGCATCTAGTGCTCCAGAGCTAAGCAATACTGTAAGTAAAAAATTGCAACTTCCAACCATTCATAAGTTTGCTAAATATTAAATCATCAGAATGAACTATGATTACCAATGTGTTACAAACCACACAAATTCATTACACAATATAACAATGCTTCCTTTCATTACAAACAGGGTCTCAAAATCAGTCCTTTCTAAATGTCAACTTTCACGGTTCGTTTTAAAACTCAGCCCCTGGGAGCTGTTCCTGCATAATGGTCTAAGGCGGGTGGTAACGAAACCCTCGTTTCGTTCTCCCCCCAGCTCGGTCTTCCTTTCACTTCTCTCTCTTTATCTCCAAGCAGTAACTTGTAACTTTAAATACAATAGTGTGGTCACAATGACCCACAAATCCCATATGATTTTAACTGAATGGTATGCAATTTAGGTTCTGGTCGAGTTTAAACATTTATTCCTAACCTTAGGATATTAATAACTGGCCTCAATAGGTCCATTTCAATATACGAAGGCATGAGATTCATAAAACACTGGTCGAACCGGCTAGCCGGAATCTTTAACTGCTACGGTCAGGCACAAGCTGCCGCCAATAAGATTCGCTTCCCATGAGCTGAATCATTCAACAACAAGTTCTCGGTCTATCAGGTATGATGCAGAGGTTTCCATTGTTATCCACTCACCTACCACAGGATTCGAACCCGGAACATTCCATATCCATCCTCAGAGTTAGGGTACAACACTAAATACACTCTGGCAATTACTAAATATCTGTGTGCGCCCTAGGCTATACGAGATTTCACACGTCGAAGAGATTGCCTGGCTCCCTGATCCGATGCTATGAGATCGTCCTTTGATTAGTAAGAGAAATCTATCTATTAATCTACAGGCTTTTTCACAAGCTGCAAATTCAATTCGCTATTAAACTCTTCCATTTCCTAGATTCTTGCATAATTATATTCCCATTAACACAATATACTCTGATATTAAACTGCTTTTGTCAGCCCTTAACGTATTATCTTACTGCTTGGATAGATAAATATTCCAATGAGCATAAATATTTGCTTACAACAACATTTTCCTGATGTATTCGTTTATTCCTTTTTATTATTATTATTATTATTATTATTATTATTACTGACATGAATTACCATAACCCGACACAACGTAACCATCCTAATAATCGAACATCCGTGTTCGTTACGTTAAGTTTTTACATAACTGATTTGCCATTTTATAATAGTGGTAACGATTGATCCACTCACTGATGTATAAAAACATCTCAACTCTATTAAAATCAAAACAACAATAAACATTTGAGGTTCTACCTCCTAATACTGATTCTTACTGGCATATTTTATAATTTTGAAATCACATTACATACAGTGGTCTATAACTTCTATAAAATCATGGTTTTGGGTACTTACATTGGCTATCTAGGTGGCTCCAACCACTCATCCATTCCATGAACGCCTGCCATTTGCATAATTAGCGAGGCATTCTCACACTGATAACACGCATTTCATATAACCTTTGCCTCACACAACACACGGCACTTTTCATTTTCATATTGAAGCTATCGCTTCCTTATACACATAACACTTTATAACACTCGTTACAATTTTAATTTTAAAGATATTTCACAGATCAACAGTACAAAACACACGTCACTATTTACATTTCTCACTGGTTGAACTTTCCTGGCAAGATATCAGAAATGCAGACATTGACGAGCTCCACGCTGCTATCCACATCCTGATTGAAAGTCTCGATCATCTGCCTACGGATTCCTATCGATTCCCCAACTGTCTATCAATTATCCTTCGATAAACTTCCTGATTTGGCATGCATATGCTTGCGTATCGTCCTGAGCGTTAACTATTTTGGTGTGCTCATGAAATTGCACCAATCGCATCATAAAGTTTATCCCTGCGCAATCCGGCATACTAAGATATGTATAACCAGTCAATATTTTACACACTGCGACAACATTGTACATTGTACTTATACAAATTATTACTCTCAATAGTTCTGCCTAGTATATCGCACGGTATTTTACCTACGTGAACCCTATCAATCGCTCGTACTGCCGACTATACAAATATGGTGCAACTGTCCTTAATAAAAGGTATTATAAATGTTTTCCTGCACAGCTTTTCATCCTGAAGTCCGAGCATCCATTCTCGACTTCGGTAACGCGCATTTCTCATAGCACTGCGGTTCACTGATTACAGTACTTATTATGAATTATTCTCAATCTGTGCATTACACTGCACGGCGAATATACTGATTAACACTAAAAATGTTCAAGTCTTTGTGCGCGCGTCCTTTTCCTGGACCAGAGCGACATGCGCTCCGCTCTAGAGTCTGTTACAACTGTCTTCTTCTGACAAGGGTCCATGCCTTATATTCCTTTCACGAGAAAAAGTAGACCGAGGATTCCCTCGCAGTGTCATCTTCTCTCCCAGGATGATTCTGGTCTTGAAATAATGCTCATATGGTTCCTTTTTCCTCGCTGGTCACAAAACTGTATGCGTGCTTGAGGATCGATCGGCCAATTAATTAATATTAATTGCCTTTGCCATGGCGTGGGGGCGCCGGGTTACTTAAAAATCCCCGGCGACCTAGTCAGCTCACGCCGCTAACACCAAAAGTAATGTGTCCTTGCGCATTCCATTAAATATGCCTCGATTTCACTGTTTAAATGCTTGATAATTAGCCTCCTGGCTAAATATTTACATGTGTGCAACCTTCATGTCACTGCGTTGCTCCAATCATGAGTAATCATTAATTTTCACTGGTATCTTCCCACTCCACTCGCGTTTCTAGTGTGAAACGGGGAAGAACATGGCCATTATTTAACCTGCTGCCCTGCTCCAGACGAGTTAAGTAGGTCAGCAAGAGTGACAAGGCTCCAAGGATCTCCGCCCACATTTCTGGAGTCATTAGTAAAATGTCAAACGCTCCAACTTCAGTGCTCAAGTCCAGCGTAGCATGCTTCATACAGCCCAAAATGCTGTATTCTACCAATATTTCCCTACATTATATTAATAAATAATGTCAGCATTAGTTGATATCACAACAGTTTTTTAATATAATTCCTCTAGGGGTTTTTACAACTAAAACTCCCTCAAAAGATCTCGGGTTCGTTCCCAGCCGGAACCTCAATTCTGACCTCATTATCTCTGAGATCCACGTTCGACACCAGTCAGCCTAACCCTGTTGGGTTCATATTCCCCTTGCAAAACTTATAGAAGTCAATTGCAAGTGACCTTCTTTAAGTAACTGGCTGACTGTCCCAGCTGTCTATGTTTACATTCGGGGTCTTTCACCTCGTCTGGCGGCGAGTAGGTTTGTCTGCTTCCCCCTTCCACTCTGCGCTCAGCCCTAAGCTGTGCATTCTCCCGGCGGAGGGTCTCATTTATTGCTTCCACCTCCCGAGCCGCTTCGACCAAGTCTTTGTAAAGCTGTTGCAGGCACTGGCATTCTAGCCGTCCGTTCCTTTCACTCGGCAAGCTGCTTGTTTCTCGTTCCGTCTCGCCGCGCGAACCTTCAGGCCAGACTGCCTGGCTGACTTTGCTGTCCACGTCCAGTTGGGTGTGTGCTGCTATTACTTTCTCTTGTTCATCAAATTCCTCTGGTGAATGATAAATTTTGAGGTTGGCTGCATTCTTAACGACCTCGTTTCCCGTTTCTAAATGCCTCATTCTGTATGCATTATTCTGTAGGTCTCTGATCACCTCGAACGGGCCGTGATATCCGAAAATGAACTTTTTATACTTCCGTGCTTCTGGATCTGAACTGGCTGGTTTCCGAACTAAAACGTTTTCCCCAATGAGAAGCGGTCTGTGATATCGCTTCGCACGATTTCTTCTCTGGCGTTTCTCAGCTTGTGCTTGGAGATATTCGAAGGTTCGCTGGATCCTCAATTCTCGTCCTGGCTGTGCGTCTACAGGTAATGGAATAACACCAGTCCATGGCCTCTCCGGTCTCTGATCCAAATGTAGAGTCACGGGCACCTGACCTGTCGCCTCATGCACAGTATTATTTATGCAGTATTCTATTACATCCAGGAAATCGATCCATTTCCAGTTCTCTTCAGAGCAGTAAATTTTCATGTACTTCTGTATCTCTCTCATAACACGCTCAACGGGACTTGCCTCAGGATGGCGAATGGTAGATAACATCTGCCTGATTCCTAAATTTTCCAATTCCCGACGAAATTCTGCGCTAGTGAAGCAGCTCCCATGGTCTGAGAGTAGGTTATCCGGTTTCCCAAGTCTCGGAATAACACTCTCTTTCAGACGTTTCAAAACCTGCTTTGAGCTGGTCTTCTGTATGGGGCATAATACCACCAATTTTGAGAATACATCCATGGCTACAAAAATATGTCTATTGCCTCTACGTGCTCTAGGCAGTGGTCCAAAATTGTCTACACTCATTAACTGCCTTGGCTTCTCTGGTAACAACGGAATGGGTCGTTGTCTCATTAAAAAGGGATTTGGCTTTACCCTTTGGCACAAATCGCATGTCCTAATAGCATTTCTCACAGTTTCTCTTAACTTTGGCCAAGTGAATGCTTCTTTCAGTAGAGCAGTTATTTTGTCTATCCCTGGATGTCCAAACGCTCTGTGTGCTAGCCATACCAATCTCCTCTGCAAAGATGCAGGAATAACAATTCTTTGGCGGGTATGTTCCACATTATCCCACTTGTGTAACATCTGTTTGTACCATACATAGTCTGTTGATAACGCCTCTGCCTCTCTGTATATTTCCGTTCCCCTTGCTAAGCGTCCCTCGAAGTAATCAATCATCATCTTCAACCACGGATCTTGCGTTGTAGGTTGGTAAGGTTCTTCAAGTCATCTAAGGTCTTCTGATCTCGATTCTCAATCTGGACAGCTAGAGCTTCCTCTTCTCTTGGGTATCGGCTTAATATGTCCGGTATTACATTCTCTTTCCCTGGACAGTATTCTATTTCCCCATTGAACTGGTGAATATACAGGGACCATCTTGTCAACCTCTGGCTAGACAAGTCCGTCTTTAACAAAAATGTTAAAGCTTTATGGTCTGTTCTGAGGACTATTTGAAAGCCATACACGAGTTTGCGCCAGTACTGCAACGCGTACAAAATTGCGAGCAACTCCATCTCTGTAATCGTGTAATTTTTCTCATGGGCCTTCAACCTCCTACTTATAAAAGCAATAAAGACTTTCTTTTCGGGCTTATCAACATTTTCTTGGAACAGCATCGCTCCTATCCCAACAAGTGATGCATCCGTCTGTAATATGAACTTCTGGGTATAATCAGGGTATCCCAGCTTCACATATTCCAAAAGCATTTGTTTTGACCTCACGAATGCTTCTTGACATTGCTCCGTCCAATTCCACGCGCCGCCTTTCTTCAATAGATCCTGCAGGGGTGCCACAGTCGTAGTGTAGTTTGGGCAGTAGTTCGAAAAGAATCCAATTACTCCCAAATACTGTCGGACGTGCTTTACTTTCGTGGGTCGAGGAAAATTTCGAATTACCTCTAATTTCTCTGGGTTTGGCTTAACTCCATTTTCATCAATAACGTGCCCTAGGAATTTAACTTCCCTCTGACAGAAGTGCGATTTCTTGATATTAACCTTAAAATTAGCCTCTCGAAGGTTATCCAGCAACTTCTTCAGGTCTCTCATGTGCTCCTCCAGAGATTCTGATGTGAGTAGAATGTCGTCTACGTATCTGATGGTACTCTCTTTAACATCATCTGATAGATTGCGATCTAACGCTCTTATCAGGGCTGAACCAGCTGTTTTCAAACCAAAAGGTAGCCTTAAAAACGTATATGTATGTTGATCAAACATAAATCCTGTCAACAGACTAGTTTTCTTTTCCAATTCAAGATGGTGGAAACTTGAAGTAATATCTAGATTTGTAAATATGGTCTTCCCTTTAAATTTTCTGAGGATTTCTTTAATAGGTGGCACTTGGTCGAACTCCGGAATTACCTTCAAATTTAAATGTCTCAGGTCCAGGCATACTCTGACAGTCCCGTCTGTCTTAGGTACGATTACCAATGGGCTTACATAAGGCGTAGGTGTTTTCTCAATAACACCGGCCTCCAACATCTCCTGAATTGCCTCTTTCACCTTAGCATAGTGCTTTTCAGCTATAGGGTAGGGTTTCTGCCTAAATGGTGTCCAGTCACTAACTTGGAAAGCATAAGTGAAGTTCTTTATACGACCAGGTCTCGAGTCAAAGACTTCCTTCTGTTCCAATAATAATTTCTTTAGATTTTCTCTACCTCTTGGACCAATTTTCGCTTCCTCTAGTTTTTCCGAAATATGTTCTTCCAGTTCGGGTTCCAGATCTTTCTCCATGTCTGCGGCTAGTGTTTTCAGTTCATCTTCTAACTGCTCAATAGCTAACACTTCTTCCTCAGCCATGTCTCTGTATGTATGCCATACTTGTCCATCTGTCCCTGGTTCATTCTGATTGAGTGAGACCTCTAAGCCTTCGGCTTCCTCGTTCACACGAAACATAACTCTGTCCTGTGATAGGTCTATTACCACTCTGTATTCCCTTATAAACTGTGCCCCAATAATCAGGTTAAAAGGCAGTTTGTTTACTAGTAGAAAACTCTGTGAAAACATAGAGCCTCTTATCTGTAAATCTAGGAATACCTGATATTTGCATATCATCGTTCTGTCAGGAATGACACCTTTTATTTTGACACTTGAGATAGGTATTTTCAAAACATTTTCTCTCTGGGCTATCTCATTATTCAAAGCTTGTGTCATAAGACAAACTGTTGAACCCGTGTATAACAGACTTCTTATCTTCAACCCTGCCACTCTTACTAATATAATGGGCAATTCACTTTTGACCATGACCTGTGATCCTCCTGTATCCTCGATTAACTCTTCTAGTTTGGCTATCCAATTAATGATGTTGACCGACTTCCATCCATCATTCTCAAATTCTTCTAATTTTGGAGTTTTTTTTTCTACAGCGCCAGTCCCCTTAGAGTTTCTTCTCTCCTGTTCACTGCGCTCTAACTCCAAACTTTTGGCTCCGTCTCCATATCTGTCTGGCGACGTCCTATTCTGCATAGCTTCTTGCCAGCGGACTTGTTGCTTCTGGGGTTCTTCTCCCCTTTCATTGAGGTATTGCAATGAAGCGTGATAATGTTCCTCTACCTCGTCATCAAAGTTACGCCTTCTTTCCTGGGGTCTCCAATTCCTATTGTTGCCTTCTTGGGCATTGTTACCTCCATTATTTTGGTACGGTCTACCCCTGGTATTCTGTTGATTCCCAGAATTTCGGCCTCCTCTTCTTCTACCAGCATTCCCTTTGTACTTCGGCTGCCACCTTCTGGGTACATGTTCACATTGACGTCCGTTGGAATCTAACGTTTCAGTGCTAGTAGCTTTGTTGTTCTTCGGAGCTCGATACTGGTCAGTTTGCGTGTTGGTCACGTGTACCTGTTCCACGGTTCGATTCTGACGCATAGTATTGGACGTTGTGAGGTCTAGTTGCCTAAGAACTGCCTCCATTTCCATAGCGGTTTTTGCATTTGCCGAGATCAGCAGCCTTTGGATTTCGTAAGGAAGCTGCTTGGCAACAGCAATACATAGCTCCAGCTCGCTAGGTTTTTGGTCAAGTTCCTTGAACCGACACATCTGAGAGATGAAGAATTCTGCGTACTTCGTTGGATTGTTGGTGCTGTATCTTTTCGAATACAAATCCAATCGTAAATTCTGCTGTGTCATTGGATCCCAGTACCGCTTCAAAAAAGCCTCCCGAAAATCCTCGACAGTATCGAAGGTATAACGGAAACTGCGAAACCATAACGCACAATCTCCCTCTGTTAGTTTTTCTATGCCTCGTAGCCTGCGCTCTTCTGGTATCCGCGCATCATTCAAATATTCAGACACTTCCTTCGGCCAATACTTCGGTGTCATATTACTATGGCTACCTGAGAATTTTCTTGGTTTCTCTTCGCTTGCTCTAATTACGTTTATCACCTGGGTGTGCATAGCATTTTCATGCGGCGTACAGGCTGCAACTGGTGCACCAGGCGTCATATAAGTACTTTTGCCTGGGCCTGTAGCGTTCCTTATTATAGGCTGGGTTTCTAAATCTGCCCACCTAGTTTTCCTCATATCTTCCACGCTGCCTTCACTTGACTTAGGATCTTTCATTAGGGTTTCTTCGTGTGCGATTATCCTAGTCTCCATTTGATTATGGCGCATCTCTGCTCTTTCCAGTCGAGTGATTACCTCTTTTTCTATTCTGGTAAGCCTATCTCTATTCTCTTCTGCCACTTGAAATATTTTCTCCTTATCGTCCTTCAGGCTTTGCTTGATATGGGAGATTTCATCCTCTACATCTTCCTTTATTTGAGCTAGGGTCTTGTCGCTTGCCTCTGTCTTCTGGCCTTCTCTCACTTCGAGTTCTCCTCTCAACCCTTTAATTTCCTCTTGGATGTGTCCATTGACCTTTCACATTTCATTCCGGACCTTAACAATTTACCCTCCGTTCTCCTCTTTCCTTTTATTAACGATAATAATGTCGCTTTGGATTTGGTCCACTTCTTGATGAACTTTGCTCATCTGACCCTTCATGTTGCCTACCAGCTCTTTTCTCTCATTAGCGATAGCCTTAATCTCTCCTATTTCCTGACATTGATCAAATATGTTCTGATCCTGTTTCTTTAGATCACCGTTAATCGCTCTAGCATAACTTTTCAACTTCTCGTCCCACTTATTGTCGTTTTCTTCTAACCTCTGATCTACCGTTCTAGTAAATTCTGAAAACTGTTTCGCTTGGTGTTCGAGATTCGCCTCATTTTGGATATGAATGTCCTTAATGTCATTAAACAGCGCATCTAACCTACTGTTGGTTTCATCCTGCGCGTGCTTACATGCCTGTAAATTACTTTCAAGTTTGGCTTCTATAGCCTCGAAACGTTTATCGGTCTTAACCTGCATTTATGATATAATGCTTACAACGGTTTCTGTTACTTCGGTCTTAATTGTTTCTTGCATTTGACCTAGCTTATCATTTATTTCAACCTGATTAGCATTCATTACCAGCTGATTGGCATCTAAACGATTGTTTATTTCTGCCTTATTTGCCTCCGATCGGTTGTTTATTTCAACCTGATTAGCATTCATTGCAACCTGATTTGCATTAATTGCCTCCTGATTGGCATCTAAACGAGTGTTTATTTCATCCTGGAAAGCCTTAGCTTCCAGCTTATTCTGTTCATTAACAGCGTCAAAATGCTGTCCTATCTCTGCAATCCCCTGCAAAATCTCCTCTGTAGCAGCCATTCTTACAACAATACACTTTGAGATATAGGCAGGCTTCCTGGAAACATGTGAGGATTCGTTTTGAAGAGAAAAACAAAACACTGTACACATATTGTAAGATTGTACTAAAACCTTTGGATTTTAGGATAAATTGTGGATTGGGTGCGTAGCGCTCATACCCTTGGGTAATCCTCTTCTCAATAGAGAGATTCTGCGTTAAGTCAAAAGCCTACTGAACTCAAAAATCACTCAAACACAGTTTGAGGCACAAAATAATTATTATGGCTTTCTCCATGAAATACCATAAAAATCTATGGGGTTTCCCTAAATCCCATAATCCCCACGTTGGCCGCCATGATAAATGTAAGAGAGTACCTTGCCATGCTTTAAAAATGAAGATCAGGTCTTGCAATGCCAAGATATACATATTGCACTACTGAGGCGATTCCACGATAGAATAATACCGCCCCATGTTACCTGGATCATGGTAATTAAGGTGTTTATGAAAATTTATATTGTTTGTATCGGAGCATAGCTAAGGTTAGGTGCGGTCATCCCCGAATTCATTTTATTCGTTAATTTAATAGAGTTGTTTGCACTAGATCTAGACCGACTTAAGTTGTACCTATAGCTCAAATCACTGTACAGGACATCAATCTCCATGTACCCATGTTAGTAATCTCCATGGAAAACATGCTTCTGCCTCCAGATAGCTTCAGTTCTCAGGCGTGTCCCGTCTCCCCACTGAGCAGTTGCATATTTTTGATCTGAGACTAAAAGGTATCAACTCTACAATGATAAAGCACAACTCTATTCTAAAGACTTTAATTCAGCATTAAATCATGGCTTCAAACACATAAAAACACAATCCCAACAAATATAATACACAAGCAAAGCTATTACTCCCACAATCCACTAATTATTCACATGTTATCATATTAAATCCATATGATTATTCAATCCTTTACCCTTAGATTGACTTCAAACTTCATACTCAAGTGCGCTGATGCACATGTAACTTTCACAAAAACTGTACTTTTACTCTTATGTCACCTGGTGTGACCTCTTTAATTTCACAAGATTAATTGTTTCTCACAATGCATCTTACTTTACCTCATGTGTGCCTTTGTGTTCTCACAACGCATCTTACGATACATTATGTGTGCCTTTGTGTTTTGTTTTTCTCTTCCCACCAAAATGCTTTAGCATGCATTAGCCAATTCATGGGTTGCACAACAAATCTACTTGCAACTCCACAATTATGTAAATCTACCCCTACCGTTCCCTATTTCCACAGTTCCACTGCATGCCGTTGTGATTTCAACTTCAAAACTTTCGTTACCGCTGTGTCGGATGGTATATTAGGCTACCCTTGCGATGGCATAGCCTGTGGCATCTAGTGCTCCAGAGCTAAGCAATACTGTCAGTAAAAATTGCAACTTCCAACCATTCATAAGTTTGCTATATATTAAATCATCAGAATGAACTATGATTACCAATATGTTTCAAACCACACAAATTCATTACACAATATAACAATGCTTCCTTTTATTACAAACAGGGTCTCAAAATCTGTCCTTTCTAAATGTCAACTTTCACGGTTCGTTTTAAAACTCAGCCCCTGGGAGCTGTTCATGCATAATGGTCCAAGGCGGGTGGTAACGAAACCCTCGTTTCGTTCTCCCCCCAGCTCTGTCTCCCTTTCACTTCTCTCTCTTTATCTCCAAGCAGTAACTTGTAACTTTAAATACAATAATGTGGTCACAATGACCCACAAATCCCATATGATTTTAATTGAATGATATGCAATTTAGGTTCTGGTCGAGTTTAAACATTTATTCCTAACCTTATGATATTAATAACTGGCCTCAATAGGTCCATTTCAATATATGAAGGCACGAGATTCATAAAACACTGGTCGAACTGGCTAGCCGGTATCTTTAACTGCTACGGTCAGGCACAAGCTGCCGCCAATAAGATTCGCTTCCCATGAGCTGAATCATTCAATAACAAGTTCTCGGTCGATCAGGTATGATGCAGAGGTTTCCATTGTTATCCTCTCACCTACTACAGGATTCGAACCCGGAACATTCCATATCCATCCTCAGAGTTAGGGTACAACACTAAATACACTCTGGCAAATACTAAATATCTCTGTACGCCCTAGGCTATACGAGATTTCACACGTCGAAGAGATTGCCTGGCTCCCTGATCCGATGCTATGAGATCGTCCTTTGATTAGTAAGAGAAATCTATCTATTAATCTACAAGCTTTTTCACAAGCTGCAAATTCAATTCGCTATTAAACTCTTCCATTTCCTAGATTCTTGCATAATTATATTCCCATTAACACAATATACTCTGATATTAAACTGCTTTTGTCAGCCCTTAACGTATTATCTTACTGCTTGGATAGATAAATATTCCAATGAGCATAAATATTTGCTTACAACAACATTTTCCTGATGTATTCGTTTATTCCTTTTTATTATTATTATTATTATTATTATTACTGACATGAATTACCATAACCCGACACAACGTAACCATCCTAATAATCGAACATCCGTGTTCGTTACGTTAAGTTTTTTCATAACTGATTTGCCATTTTATAATAGTGGTAACGATTGATCCACTCACTGATGTATAAAAACATCTCAACTCTATTAAAATCAAAACAACAATAAACATTTGAGGTTCTACCTCCTAATACTGATTCTTACTGGCATATTTTATAATTTTGAAATCACATTACATACAGTGGTCTATAACTTCTATAAAATCATGGTTTTGGGTACTTACATTGGCTATCTAGGTGGCTCCAACCACTCATCCATTCCATGAACGCCTGCCATTTGCATAATTAGCGAGGCATTCTCACACTGATAACACGCATTTCATATAACCTTTGCCTCACACAACACACGGCACTTTTCATTTTCATATTGAAGCTATCGCTTCCTTATACACATAACACTTTATAACACTCGTTACAATTTTAATTTTAAAGATATTTCACAGATCAACAGTACAAAACACACGTCACTATTTACATTTCTCACTGGTTGAACTTTCCTGGCAAGATATCAGAAATGCAGACATTGACGAGCTCCACGCTGCTATCCACATCCTGATTGAAAGTCTCGATCATCTGCCTACGGATTCCTATCGATTCCCCAACTGTCTATCAATTATCCTTCGATAAACTTCCTGATTTGGCATGCATATGCTTGCGTATCGTTCTGAGCATTAACTATTTTGGTGTGCTCATGAAATTGCACCAATCGCATCATAAAGTTTATCCCTGCGCAATCCGGCATACTAAGATATGTATAACCAGTCAATATTTTACACACTGCGCTCAACATTGTACATTGTACTTATACAAATTATTACTCTCAATAGTTCTGCCTAGTATATCACACGGTATTTTACCTACGTGAACCCTATCAATCGCTCGTACTGCCGACTATACAAATATGGTGCAACTGTCCTTAATAAAAGGTATTATAAATGTTTTCCTGCACAGCTTTTCATCCTGAAGTCCGAGCATCCATTCTCGACTTCGGTAACGCGCATTTCTCATAGCACTGCGGTTCACTGATTACAGTACTTATTATGAATTATTCTCAATCTGTGCATTACACTGCACGGCGAATATACTGATTAACACTAAAAATGTTCAAGTCTTTGTGCGCGCGTCCTTTTCCTGGACCAGAGCGACATGCGCTCCGCTCTAGAGTCTGTTACAACTGTCTTCTTCTGACAAGGGTCCATGCCTTATATTCCTTTCACGAGAAAAAGTAGACCGAGGATTCCCTCGCAGTGTCATCTTCTCTCCCAGGATGATTCTGGTCTTGAAATAATGCTCATATGGTTCCTTTTTCCTCGCTGGTCACAAAACTGTATGCGTGCTTGAGGATCGATCGGCCAATTAATTAATATTAATTGCCTTTGCCATGGCGTGGTGACGCCGCGTTACTTAAAAATCCCCGGCGACCTAGTCAGCTCACGCCGCTAACACCAAAAGTAATGTGTCCTTGCGCATTCCATTAAATATGCCTCGATTTCACTGTTTAAATGCTTGATAATTAGCCTCCCGGCTAAATATTTACATGTGTGCAACCCTCATGTCACTGCGTTGCTCCAATCATGAGTAATCATTAATTTTCACTGGTATCTTCCCACTCCACTCGCGTTTCTAGTGTGAAACGGGGAAGAACATGGCCATTATTTAACCTGCTGCCCTGATCCAGACGAGTTAAGTAGGTCAGCAAGAGTGACAAGGCTCCAAGGATCTCCGCCCACATTTCTGGAGTCATTAGTAAAATGTCAAACGCTCCAACTTCAGTGCTCAAGTCCAGCGTAGCATGCTTCATACAGCCCAATAATGCTGTATTCTACCAATATTTCTCTGCATTATATTAATAAATAATGTCAGCATTAGTTGATATCACAACAGTTTTTTAATATAATTCCTCTAGGGGTTTTTACAACTAAAACTCCCTCAAAAGATCTCGGGTTCGTTCCCTGCCGGAACCTCAATTCTGACCTCATTATCTCTGAGATCCACGTTTGACACCAGTCAGCCTACCCCTGTTGGGTTCAGTATATTGTTGTGTATATTTGTATGTGATGATGCTTTATTGACGAATGAAACATTAATCCCATAGTTTTCTCCCTCTTCTGCAGTCCATATATTTGGACATCAATTTTAATCAAATGTATACTGTTTCAAGTTCAGGTTGTTTTTTCGCATTGTGCTCACCGGCTGAAAAGTTGTAATATCAATTCCTCAAAGAAGGGACCTTTTCCCAAAATAATAGTTTTTATTTTAACCAAGCTAAACACAGCTGCAGAAATCAGAAAACAAAACGCAGATAAAACGCGTCTTTGACTTGTGCAATACGAAACTACATTCTGGTCCAATCTGTGCTTCACAGCTTCTCAAATACGTGTTTCAACTGTTGATGTTTCTTTGTGTTGTTCCTTTTATCCTTCAACTATTTCGTGGATAATTATGTTATGGTTATGGCGTTCCTTTAATTGCTGTACCTTTGAAGATATCTGGGTAACGTAGTTTGAGTAAGAAGAGATCTTGAAAGTGCCAGTAAATCTACCAACCCATAGTCGCCACCTCTAGGCAACCTTAAATGCCATCGGCATTTTGGGCTTTGAAACCCAATGTTTTACTAGCTGAATTCAGCCCTATGTCAACATTTTGTGTTTTAGAAATAAACGCCATGACCAGAGAGCACTTCATAGTTCCCACGAAATGTTAATTTTCTCATCTAATCAATTGTATTATAAACGACATACGCAATCCTGTAGAGATACTGTTCACTTAACTAACAAGTGGCATGCCGCTATTAACTCGTGTCTTTTGAGTATTGATTGGTCACCAAGGGTCAGCTATAACACTGAGTATTGAGCTATGAGACCGTATATCCCTGAGCAATCTCACAAATACAATGAAATGATGGAGCTATTTCAGCTCCAAGTCTCTCGAGAGTTTCACCGAGCTTCATAAGTGAAGCAGACCTTTTATTATTATGAATACCTCCATGCAACAGTGTCCAGTAAGCTTATAACACAGCCTACGAGCTTAAACGTCTGGCTACTGAATCCAAGTGTACAGTACATGATTGCTGAATGAGCAAACTTTGTACATTGACCACAAGACCAAATAGCCGAATGCCTCCTTGGTAATCAAATGTTGTTGTTGTTTGAGTCATCAGTCTTTTGACTGGTTTGATGCAGCTCTCGATTCCTCCCTGTCCTGAGCTATACGCTTCATCTCTACATAGCTACCACACACTACATCTGAGGCGATCTGTTTAACATATTCTAACCTTGGTCTACCTCTACAGTTCTTGTGATGTCCTCGACCCTTCCTTCCATAACTAAGCTTGCTATTCCTGGGTGTCTTAGTAGGTGTCTTACCAACCTATCTCTTCTCTTCATTAGCAGTCGCCAGAAACATCTCTCCTCTCCCACTCGTCTTAATACCTCTTCGTTTGTACAGTAACCCTATCTACCCATCTCATCTCCATCATTCTCCGGTAACACCACAATTCAATCGCTTCAATTCTCCTCTTTTCAGCTGCACCAATAGTCCAAGTTACACTTCCATAGAGCACCACACTCCAGACAAAGGTTTTCAAAAATGACTTTCTAATACCTAAATCTATATTCTGTGTCAACAGATTCCTTTTTTGTAGAAATTCTTTGCTTGCCTGAGCCAACCTACTTTCTATATCTTCTTCGCTTCGTACATCACTGGTTATTTTGCTTCCTAAGTAATAGAAGGCTCCTACTTCCTTCAGCTTTTTCACCTACCAATTTGATGTCCATAGAGGTTTCTGATTTATTTCGTCTGCATTCCAATATTTTTGTTTTACATCTATTAATTTTCATCATGAATTCTTTCCTCAAGACGGAGTCTATACCATTCAAAAACTCATTCAAATCCTCTGGCGTGTCGGCCAGGATGACGATGTCATCGGCAAATCTTAGATTTGAAATTATTTTTCCTTGAATCTTCACTCCCACTTTAAATTTTTCTCCAAATCAAATCGGTCATGAAAATCTAATTCTTGGAATTCATGCCGTTCAGTAGATAGGTTACCGGGTGAGTTAGCCGTGGTTGTTACGGCAGGACTGCTGGCAGTCGCTCACATCCGGGAGGCGAGGAGGTTCGAATCCCCTCGCCGGCAACCTTGAAGATGGTCTTCTGTGGTTTCCCATCTTCCTTCCAGGCAAATGCCAGGGTTGGTCCCAAACTATGGGCCACAGCCGCTACCTTCCAACACCTCGTCCTTCCATTCCACCTTCCCTCCCCAACGGTACTTGTAGCTCACCCATCGGGTGTCCGTCTCGAAGCAGCTACAAAACTGGCGAGCCGAACATGTCCTCGGACACTCCAGGCACTAAACCCCATACGCTAAAAAAAAGTAGATAGGTTGTGTTCACACGGTATCTCCTTGACGAGAGAGGTCCCATTTTACGTAAGCACAATGGTAGGGCATTGGCGTCTAAACCAAAGGTAACGTGTACGATTCCTGCATTTTAACATTCTATCTTACATTTATATGGATTGCAGTCAAAGTACATAACACGACCTACTAACTGTAAGACACCTTTGCCGTAAATGTGTTCGTAAAAATTCAATTTCTACAAGAATTTAGCTTCAGATGACATGTATCCTAATATATATAAACGATGAATGGTAACGTTTGCGCCAAAATACATCTAGCAATACATCATCGTGAGTGCATTATAAAGTGTGCGTACCATGCACAGTTCACGAGAAAAGCATGTTTTATGAATTGCTTAGCAGCAACTGCCGATACAAATGTGCATGTAGGGTGCATGTTGAGAGTCCAGCTACGTCCGTGTCCACTAGCAGGCAGTCCATGTGTTAGTCGTCCGAGGGTGTCCAAATTATATGACTACCCTATCCTCTCCTAGTATAAATTATGAATGTGAGGCTTGCTCTTTTCACTAGGTTTTCCAGGCGTGCTCCGGCAACGGACGTACCACTTTCATTATTAATTCACGGCTAAGCGCAAGACAAAGACCTGAAAGCATTTGTACCTGTGCTTTTGCACAGTCATCCCCTTCGAGTTTTGAGACAGTTAGGCTGATATTCTTTCTTTCCAGAAAAACCTATTTTAGTATTTAAGTTTCTCTTAACCAGCATTTTTTTAAGTTCACACATGTGAACTTAAATGTATACCCTTCTATCATTATTATTATTATTATTATTATTATTATTATTATTATTCAGAATTTCAAGGTAATTGCTGTATATGATTCGGAGATATTGATGAAGAATTTCGCGCAGCGCCATGCTGTATTAGTGACACTGAATTTTGAATGGCATGATCGGGGTTAGATCGGGTAGTAGTAAGTCCTTATTGAGTTACATTGAATTCGCTCCAGCCGATTAGAATTTATTACCGAGGGGCACACGCATGGACAAAGGTTGATCTCATAAGCCTATATTCATATGTTTAAAACAAGAAACACAATTGAGGACCATCAATTGGAGGACAGTGTTTCCCTCTAAATCGCTAATAGGCGAGTAAATAACACTAACTCCATGTTCCGTTGAAAGCGCTTGCTGGGGCATGTGCAGTAGCCTACCATGAGCATTACGGTGTGCGCAACATTATTATCTCCTGCCAGTCGAGAGAGAAAGCTCTGTCCTTGAGATAATAAAGGTTAACTTATCTATGTAAATGTCTTTGTTGTTGTTGTTTATTGATTTACGTGGTTTGTGACATCGTGGTCATGTAGCCCCATGTGATTGAGTGTGTGTGTGTGTGAGATTTGTTAGTTAATCTGTGTCATTGTTATGGCTGTAGTTATGTGTATATTCGTCATTCAGATGAGGATTGGGAACGAGGCGGCCATGGCTTTAAGTTAGGAATAATCCTAGAATTTGTATGGAATAGAAATGGAGAAACCACGGGAAACCACTTCCAGGATGGCTGAGATTTGCCTCAGTTTTTCCTCACGAGCCTGAATGTTCCAGCCTTCAGACCAGAATTAAAATTGCTTGGCAGATCCGGCAATCGAACCTGGATCTCCTGGCCGACAGTCGGGATTGTTAGCCCCTACATCACGAGGTGGTCGTTGTGTAAATCTGTAATTTACATAATTAGCGAGAATGTAAGCATGAGCCGCTATTGCTAAGTTGCCAAACATTTCTCTTAATGAAATTGCGATTCACCCAGATTTAACGATCATAATATTTCTTTTAAGATAATTAAGGTAATTTGGTTCCAACCATTCTTAAAACACGAATGTCGTCAGATGAACACAGATTGGCGAAAACCAAAATTTAATCATGTGTATTTATTTATTTATTTATTTATCGTATGGCTTTTAGTGCCGGGAGTGTCCGAGGACATGTTCGGCTCGCCAGAGGCTGTAGCTGCTTCTAGCGGACACCCGTAGGGTGAGCTACAAGTTCCGTTCAATGTCAAGTAGTTCCAACATTCGCTACCAGATGTCAATGATACCTAGTGGTGAACGTTGGAACTTTGATAGAGCGTTCCAACGAAATCTAACCTAGAAATTTAGCTTCACACAAGTTTAGTCTGTGGAAGGATCTTTTACATGCCATAAATCTATGATGGGACCGCTGGCTTTACTTCCCCTCCGAAGGAAGGCATACTGAAGGATTTTAAGCTCTTAAAACATCCGACGACGTCGGCCGGGTTTGAACCCGCTATCCTGGGCACAGCAGTTCAGCATGCTACCAACTACGCCACCGAAGCCGCTAATCATGTGTAGTTTTCATCCGAATCAAATGGGAAACAGTGCAAATAGAGCTCAAGTGGCGGAGAATGATATGTAAGTGCAGTGATTGAATGAACAATAACTATGATGCTATTTCTACCAGCGAATAGGCTGGATATAACGCCTAATGGGTACGATAGAATAGAATGCGATATTGGCAATGTGTGTATCGCTTCAAGGGCACTTCACTGCTGTACATGCCAATGCACTTGACTATAACAGTACTTCATGGAAATATGGAATTGTTCCTGTTCTGCAATCAAGTAGCCAATCTAAAAATTCATTTGAATCATTGATTTCAATAGAGGGTTCTCTAATTTGGAAGTGTACAAATAGGCTAATTGAACTTTAATTGCTATTTCTATTGGAAACTTTTTTACAAGTACTTATCTTCAATTGGTTAAGCCCGCCTTGTTGGGTAGTGGCTACTAGACTTGGCAGTCACCGAGGAGGCCCGAGTTCGATTCCTGGCTCTGCCAAGAAATTTAATTCTTGTCTGAAGGCTAGATCGGGATCTACTCAGCCTCGTGAGGCAAAACTGAGAAGAGACGGAATCAATTCCTGCCTCAGCCATCCTGAACGTTGATTTCCGTGGTTTACCACTTCTACTCCAGGCAAATTTCAGGATGGTACCTGCTGCAAGGCCACGGCCACTTCCTACCCAAATCCTACCTCGATTACAAATACACACACTGGTACAGACATCACAGTGACACAGGTTATCATACATCTTGTACACATACCCATGTACACGGGGCAACATGACCACGATGTCACATAGCCCCTAAAAGAATCAACAACAACATTCAATTGGTTACATTTTACAATGTTTCGTAGGATAGTGTCCACAAACCCTGTGGTAACACGCTTGACTCTTAACTAGGTGGCCTCGGGCTGGATTCCCGGATCTGCAGAAATTTAAGATAGGACGATGATGATAATTATTGTTTTAAGGGACATAACATCTAGGTTATCGGCCCAATTTAAGATCTGACGTGAGGGTTACCATGGGGAGTACCCAGCCTTGTGAGCATAAATGAGTAGCAGCTTGGTGAGAGAGGTAACGCTTCGTAGACTAAAAGCAAGGTAATGGGCCTGAGTGTATCGTCGCTCTGGCCACAGTCCTCAAGCTATAAGCTGAGCAACCGTCGTTCTTGTGTTCGCGCGGTCCTCAGCGCGTAATTGAGGGATGTATACGAGTATAATACGTAGATTAATACCTAAATATTATGTTAATATCATTGGATGATGATTGCTTGACGATCGAAACTACTCATCCAAGTGCATTAATTAATCTCATGTAATTTCTATCAGGCATAGGGAACTGCACCACATGATCACTAACCCGGCGTCCTCGCATCACGAGGCTGGGAGACCCTATACCAGACCATTCCAAGATTTTAAAATTCTCGGTAGAGCCGGGGATCGAACCCGGAACCTCGGGGTGACAGCCAACAATGCTAGCCACTGCACCACGAGATGGTCAAAACAATACTGCACTGCCTGAAGGAAGACGTAGTACAGGAGGTCAACAGTAACGATGAATAAAATTGAACATCAATCTGGAAACTTCAAATATAGATATCATCTACTAAAACGATAGATCCCCAGGAAGTCGATCTACAGTAACTTATGATGCTACTCTAGCATTTGAAGCTAGTCACTTGCTCTCTGGGACAGAGAGAACACAGAGAACAGGTATGCGTCAGATAAATTATTTTACAGAATATTGGTGTTTCAAGCGTTGACTTTTAGATTATGAATTCAAGATAATGTATTACCAGTTTTCTAAACATTAATTGAAGTCAATAAGAAAATAAAGATTAAGACTTTGAAAACAAAGCTGACGATAAATGACCTCCGAAGGAATAAAATTAGGACGAACTCATCTGTGCGAAATGCTGTACTCCAACTTGGTAATTAGCCCCAGTTTGCGACTCGTGTAGTAAAGCATACTAATTCGAAAATTGAAATGTTCCTGAATAATAATAGCTCCAACAATGATAGTGTAACATGTGATGCGGAGGTAATTATTGGCCGGCTGATGAGGTTCAAGTGCTTTCCTCATAATGTAACAACATCGCATTCAGCTGCATTCTGTTCCCTTAAGACCCTTTATGATGGAAATTGAGGCCTGTTTTGTTTCCCATGTTACCTGCAGGTCTATTCTAGTGTGCTAAACTCCTATTCGCATGCAATATTGCTAACGTGTGAGATAATCCCCCATTTTCGCTTTGAATGAAACTAGCCATTGTAAATGTGAGATTTTACACCATATGTGTTGGAGTTCGGACACGTATTAGTGATCGGTCAGAAGTCAAACATGTTCACACTTCGAAACAACTATTGCTCCCCTTACAAACAGAAGCTAGTGAATTTATTTGGATGTTATGTTCATTACTTCTTCGGGAAAGATGTGCAGCTATGAATCATTTCGAAGGGTTTTCAGTGAACTGTGCAGAGAAATTAAATACAAATCTAGGCAGGAATGGGGTGGTCTTTAAAAGTAGATTTAAGAGACAAGACACAAATGTTCAGATGGAGGATCATAGGCTCTCTTGTAATCAATGTAAGCCATACACAAGTTTCTTTGTCCCTTCATAGCCAAATTTACGATAACTGAATCTATTATAACTTGATCCTTGCAGCCTTGCGTTTTCCGTCGGCATCCTTTCTGTTCTTCGGCGAGTATCCCATTCACCTCGCAATGCCTATACACTCGCTCCACAATTATAGCCATAAATAGCTTGTAAAGCACCTACAGGCAAGTGATGGGCCTGTACTTCGACGGATCTCTTGATTCTTCGCCTTTTGGTATCAAGAAGCTATCTCCCATGAACAGAAATTCTGGAGCTTCCTCAGGAAATCGTAAAATTCGCGTGAAGGCTTTGGCTATAGCTTCATGGCGCCTGTGAACTTCTTATATCAGTAGTGGTGTATAAAATCTGGCCCAGGCGCTTTCCAGTTCTGCGTACGCAGAGTCGCTGCCTCATGCATGTTCCATGATGTCAGGGCTAATCATTTCATTTATCGCACCAGAAAACTTCGCCTCTTCTTCTTTCATCCAGTTGGCGCGAAAATTGTGGTCTTTGGGCTCTTCCCAAATATTAGCCCAGAAATCGGCGGTCTCTTCGATTGAAGGAGTATCATTCTGGCGTTCTGGATGAGAGTTTTGCAAGCTGTTGTATAATTATTTCTGGTTTGATACAAATGCTTTGTTCGGATCCTTCCTATATCGAATTTCTTCATACCTGCCTAGCCGTTTAGTATAGACAGCCAATCTCTGATCTTGTCTTGACCCAGCTCATCTAAACTACTTGGCTATATTATGCGCGCTACATTCCTGATTTGTCTAAGGGGCCGATTTCCTCTTTTGAATTGTGGCAGTTGACCAAGTTCTCTACCAAGATCCTCAATCTTCTTCTCCAGGCGCTTTTGCCATTGGGGAGCCATCACAGAGCTTGCACGGACCCTTGCATATTGTGGTACAATTTTAATACCACTTGCTTGTACGGTAGCTAATGCAGCACAATAAATCACCAGTTGGACGCACTCTATATCATACACACCTTCTAGAGCTTTAAAGACCACTGTGTTGTTAAAATGGCGCACGACTACGCTAAACTTTACAGAGATGTTCACCATCGGAATCCTGTGACGATGTCATGGGTTCGTCCCAAAGTACTTCTCCATTGCTTGTTGGAAATAGAAGACTGCTTGTTCACACAACGCCGCATATTGTATTTCTTGATGCTGACGAGCTTGTGACTGAGGTTCTCTAACTGAAACTCATCTATTCCTTCCAAAGCTTTGTCTCAGTTCTCCCAATTCAGATCCCACATATTCTCTCTTTATCATCCAATGGCCGCACACGAAGAAAGTGTGAAGTACATCATCGATGTCGTCACAATATATGAATGTTGCACCACTCGCTCCGAATACTCTATGCAGAAATTTCCGGAAATATCCGTGTCCTGTTAGAAGTTGTGTGAGGTAATAATTGACTTCACCATGGACTTTTTCGACCCAGGTATCCAGGCGTGGTATTATAAGAATAATATCAATAATAATAATAATAATAATAATAATAATAATTGATGGCAGTGACTTAGTGAGTCTAGTCGAATTGAGGCTCCTGATATTTGTATAGTCTTTTTAATTCCTTCACATTTAATTGGTGGTTTTATGATTCATACGTTGCTTTTTGGGTGATTTACTGTTGACATTTAGTGTTTCATGGTGTTGTGAGAGCTTTTATAACGATATTTGATACATTTTTTACGCGTGATCTTTGTGTACTCTGTTACTTAGAAATAACTTGAGCCAGGTTGGGTCATACATTTTTGTATACGGTTATAAATAACGAACGTACTTAAGAAGAAATGAAGAAAGAAGAAGTCTGAAAGGCTAAGTAAGCACGACATCACCCTGAAGTAATGCGAGAGCGGTTCCGGGGTGATGAACGCATCGTGAGAAAAGGGATGTGGTTTTTAGTGGGTAAGAATCCCACACTACTGTGGAGTGCGGACCCTTCACAAGTGTCTTTTGAAGATTTTCCACAGTCCCTCGTAAAGAAATAATATATTTTTTTTTATGCGTTTAACAGGGTAGCCGAAAAATATATTGGAAATTTCATTAACGTGATTGGAGGAAAAATATAATTAAATTTTCCACATTAACTTGAAACCCCATGCTCACTAAATTGTGATATTCAACACGTTTGAGATCTGGTTGAATGAACTGTGAGATTCAATTAAAGTACAATCGTACGCATACTGTGCACCATCTGACGAAACCATGCATGGCCATGTGCCGAGTAGCGCAATGGGGCCAAAGAATGCCACACATAAAATAGCCACTGAGGTTAGCGCTATACGCACACTGTGGTAATTGGTAACAATGATAAAGGTGGGTCTGGAACTTTAAAGTGGTACCATCTCCACATGAGTCTCAAATAACTGAAATAATCCCTAGGGAAGTAAATCGCGCACATGAAGTAGTGTTAGGTCGTATGCAGCGATGGTCAACCACATACCTGACGCTCTTATTAGTAGAAGCATTCCGAGGCCTACTACTTTAATGGTCGTTTCAGAGTTGTGTCGAGGTTGATGGTCGCCTATCGTACCCATTATGTGTACAGTCCATGGAATACCCTGTTTAAAACAGCTTCAAGAAATTTTCCTCTGATTGTTGTTGATTCATTTAGGAGAATTGGAAAGTCGTGGTTATGTAGGCCCATGTACAATGGTGTGTGTGTAGAATTTACCTATCTGAACTCTTTCGTTGTGATGGCTGTTGTAGTTTATGTATTTGTAATGGAACCTAGGATTTGTAAGAAGTTAGGAACCATTGTTGTTGGTTCATGTAGGGGCTTTGCGATATCGTGGTCATGTAGCCCCGTGTACTGGGGTGTATGTGTACAATTTGTCTAATAACTCGTGTCACCGTGGTGCCTGTACTAGTGTGTGTATTTGTTATTGAGGTAGGATTTGGGTATGAAGCGGCCGTGGCCTTAAGTTAGGCACTGTACTCGAATGTCATTGTTCTGAGAATTGCATTTCGGACAGCGCTGGAAAGGGGGCTTTGTATCGATATTTTGTTGTCTAAGGATTGGAGCAGGGGAGAGAACGGGGCTCCCTGATAGCAAAGAAAGAGCTGGCACAATCAGAAAAATTATTAAGAGAGAGTCTAGGCGTACCAGTCACGGTTAAATTATATAGGAATACCGCATCAATAGGAGCGAAGCTTTGTGTCGTATATGGTATCGAGGAAGGAGTACTCGGCAATCCGCCTAACTTTGGCGTGGGAAATGAATATCGGAGAGAAACAACGTTTGAGACAATGGAAATCACGAGACTTGGGACCATAAATCATGAACGTAATTTAGTTCGATTATGAAGCTGCTTATGTCTATTTAACGAGCAAGTTAAGAAGGATTTTACGGAACTGAAGGATGGGATTATATGAATTTGCAAATAAGGCAGAAAACTGTATATTTTGAAGAACGCGCGCTCTTTCGAGAAGGACGACAAAAAATTGAGGAGAAGTGGAAGAGACTGTCGGAGGTCGAGGCTTTTAATTGGTGTTGCCTGAACAAGAAAGACGTGCAGTTTTGAGTGATCCGGAAGTGCAGGAAATGTTACAGTTCGACTACCGGGAACCGAGGCGGTGATTTCGGTCAAGCGGAGACAAAAGGCCGCACTCGTGAAATTCGTTTGGGAGAGATTCTGTGAGCAGAATAACTAAGTGAATTTTAGCGCTTAGCGAGGCGTTATAATATAAAGGAAAGGAAAAGTTTAATGAGTTTCACAGCAACATTGTGTCAGTGAATTATAACGTTATTGATGTGATTGGTGATGGAGTAACATTCACGAAATATTATTTTTGAACGATATGAAGTGACGATAGCTTATTGAGCAGTGAACATGGAAAATTGAGGTGATAGTCGTCCCACTTCTGAAGTTTAATTACGTGAAGTGAATAACCAAACCAGTAAGAGGAAGAATTGTTGTATTAATCCACGATACCAGTATTACGAGATACTATAATGGATGTTATTAAATTGGAATTGGGAGAGATGATTCGGAACTTTATCGAAGTTGAAATTATGGCTTTCTAAATTTATGGAGGGGACGTATCATGCAGGATGTGGAAGACATTTGATGTGAACTAAGTGGACACGGAAGGAGATGATGATGATCGTGGCCATGATAAAACTTCCGCAGATATTAAGATAAGAATGCATTTCACGATATACTACAATGGAATTCGGTGATTTTAATCCAACACGAAGCTGTCAGGCGTTCCAATCTGAGAAGATGAAGGAAGGTCAGAGATCGGAATCGAAACTGAGGATGGAGTCGGAACGAGGTGATGGTGATTGGAAAAGTGACCCACCAGAGGACAATTTTGTTGTTCAATACGAGGTTGTCAGGCGAGTTCCCAGTTACGATAACGACGATCCAGGAATATGGAGAAGTAATGATGCTATTCCAGCATTATTTCTCTTCTTCGGAATGGAAGATGGAACTCATCCTGTCATCTTTAGGTCAACACCAGGTAGAAGAAATCCATTTATATAGTATTTGAATGTAGGCACGCTTTGAATATATCTGAAGTAGCATTTTCGATATCTGGCTATTGGATTTAGTCCTTGTATTTTCAATTTGTTTAACTATTTTGGTCGTATTTTATTTTATTTAAATTTAGTTGTTGGAGTGGAATTATTCTTTCAAATTTGGATTTTTGAATTAAAGTTACGTACCGTAATATTTTTATCTACGTGGATTAATGATCGTATATAGGTATTTTTAGAATTAGTGATTATTATGGTGATATTTGGGATTTTTATAATATGCGATTTAAAATTTTTATCTTCGTTATTTTTAAAGGTGATGATCGTTTAGTGATCATTTTGCTTGAGTGAATTTTGAGAGCTGACATTATTTTAAATGGATGACGGATTTTTGAAAAATAACCTATCGTTGAATATGAAGAAAAATGAGGGTTTTAAGAAATACTTCAAATATTATTGTGGAAAGCCTTATTGGTCTTGGTAAAGTTATTCCGTGGAGTTAAATATTTGTGTATTTGTTGAAGGAAACTGTACGGCGAAGTTGTTTATGTCTGGAATAATAAGCTGGAAGGCAGTTGTTGCATTATGGAACCATTCATAATAGAGCTATTGTTATTATTTTTATTAATTCGAATTGTATTATAGTAAAGATCTAGGGTATGTTATTAAGTGGACATTTTGTGAGGATGTATTTAAGCATAATTTTAGCTTCAGAATATAGTCTTTGGACTTACGTAAAGTTTCATGGTGTTAACGAAGTTGAGATGCAACTTGAATTGTAAGAATTGTCAAGAAGCTGTGGAATGGCATTCCAGCTTGGTGATGCATACGTCTGCTGTGTGTATTGAAGGTGGCAATGTGCGTGTTTGACATTGTTCCACGGTAAATACGGTAAATAAGTAACAAATAGGTGTTGATAATATGCAGTTTATAGTCGTCGATGTGTGTGCATTATTCTGAATGTAAAAATATACGTTATGGAAGAGTTGATCTGTTGTTTCGACATGATAATTAGGGTGACTATCACGATCAGCTGTTTATGTCAAGTTAAATTTGCTTAAATCTGCATTATCAAAGGATCATAGATATGAGAACGTACTTGAAATAATGTCAATTTGGTAATATTATTATACAATTTATACTATTTTTATTAGCATTTCTATTTGAGGAAGAAAGTTCTGGTGTGAACATAATCGTATGCACGGATTTCTAGTACCGATTTATGACAATGGTAATAGTTTTGCCTTACGTTTAGTGGCAAGATTCGAAAGTTTGTGTATATAATTGTTAAACAACGGGGGGGGGGGGGCTGAAGGGGGGAAGGGGGGATGTAAATAGAATCTTAATATTTTAAATAATAATAATAATAATTACTATTAATATTTTACAATAGTTTGAATAATTTACCAGATTTATAGGATAGGGATTAATGAGATTTAAGGGGTTCAGAGATGTTATGTAATAGCGAAAGGCCATCGCTAGTTTTATTTTAGAATTAGGTATTGTTTAAATATTCTTATTTTCACTCTTTAAACTAGGGTATAATTTGATTCAAGTTTAATTTATTTCTCGAGGTTGATTATTATTACTATAATTGGCAAGTTTGTTCAGTTGTGTTATTCGCTAAGCGATTATAAATAGTAATAGGGTTGCTTAAAGGGCGTGTTTTTATTTTCTTTGCTGTACGTGTTGGTTAAATAAGTTTTACAGGCACGTATTTGCGTGTTTCTGACATTTTATAGAAAGACTGGTATTTTAATTTGCAAATAATTAGGGAAATATTGTGCTATAGTGGATATGGGACTTATGGGCCCGCATTTTACCCAATCCTCGAGTGTTTGAAACCGGTAGTTAGTCCTATAGCACAATTTAGAGTACCTGTACCCGTCCTGATTTGTTTGCCAGTAGTTTCTTTGTGGGTTTTCTAGCCGGGTACCACAAGTTGCTGCGATCCATTTCTATCTTCGGATTCTGGCAGATTTCTTCAGATACGGGTACAGTAGAAGTGGGAAGCGACGGAGAGCCGCATCCAAGATGGGTGAGGTAAGAATCGAACCTGCCTCTTCTCAATTTCGCCTCAAAAGGCTGAGTGTATCCCGTTCCAGCCCTCAGACCAGAATTTTATTTCTTAGCAGAGCCAGGAATCGAACCCGAGTCTCCATGGTGACAACCAAGAATGCTAGCAAAAGTTAGGAAAAATCCAAGCTTTTGAATGGAGTAGAAGTGGGAAACAAGCTAAAACATCCAGTATAGATGAGGGGGGAAACGAACTAACCTATTCTCAGTTCTGCCTCAGGAGACTGAATGTACTCCGTTCCAAACCTCAGACCAGTAGGTCTATTACATTTCATGGCATAGCCGACACAATGCGTAGCCCGTGACCACAGAAGAGAACATATAAGGAGCTTGTTTTCAAAACTGAATATCTCCAAAAATTTTAAAAAAATGTTGTTGTTGATTCGGTAACATTTGCCTCACAAGGGGAGGATACGATGCATGGGTCACCGAATCGAACCATCTTCAGTACACGTGTAGGGCATGACCCTGCGTATACTAGGTGCACGTAGTAAGGTGCGCTTCGGAGTCGATTCCGAGAGGTGAAAGCCACTCTCTCCATTAAAGACGCCGAGGCCACATAAAACATATCAACCCCAACGGCTCTCACACCCAATCCATTTAATCGTTCACGGCTTTCTCACGCCGGAGAGAAGGAAGTTAATCCTGCAGCGACCACTATGATGTGTGACCTATGAAACCATTGGATGGTGACCATAAGGATTGTGAAAAATTGCTATAGTATACAATAGTTGGCAAAGACCGAATGCAGTATCTACGCGCGCGTTTCCATAGGACTTGGCTATCACCGAACTTAGTAGACGAGTGTGTTCACGCCCAGGTGTTGGCCAACCTCAAAATAATTTTGCGTGGTTTTCCATTTTGTGCTCCAGGTAAATGCCAGAACGGTACCTTCCAACAAACTATGGCCACTTTCTTCCAACTCCAACCACAGCTTTATTCATTCCATCATTAATTCCTCTGATGAGGTTGGAATCAAGAAGAGCATCCGGTCGTGCAAACTATCCGCCAAAAGTAATGAATTGCATTTTGTCTCTGATATCGCAGAAGAGAGAATACTAAAGGAAACCATACATACATTTGACAGAGGTCATGTTCGAAATATAGAAGGCTATAAAGCCATTTTTTCTCTGTTGCCTTATTGGCAATGGATATTGCCTCTTTTCAGTCGGTCAACACAATATACAGTAATCCCAATTAATGAGATATGCGAAATAATAGCATGACAAAAATGTCATGTGTTTAAATATATATACATTACAGTGGTCTGCCATATTATTATACTCTGAAAGAAAATACAATATTTATTTGGTAACATTCTGTTCAGAAAAATATATATCTGGTAAATGTTATTGCATTTTCTTAGCACGATATATCTTCATACAAGCGTTAATATATTGACGACTAATTCAATGGAATTTTATGAGAACTTAAAATGGCGGCTGTGCAAATTTTTTAAAATTTGGTATTTCTACCAAGGTGCATTTATAACGTTTGATTCGGACACAAGAAACAAAAATAAGATTTTAAAAATTTGGTACTTCTACCAACGTACATTTATATTGATTGATTAGGACACAAGAAATAAAAACGATATTTTAAAAATTTTGCACAGCCGCCATTTTAAGTTCCCATAAAATTCCATTGAATTAGTCGTCAATATATTAAGGCTTGTGCGAAGAAAATGCACTAACATTTTCCGGAAATATTTCCTTTCTGGCCAAAATGTTACCAAATACTTTATTTTCTTTTTGAGTATAATAATATGGCAGACCACTGTATATACTATACTAACATAACGCACGGCGTTGCTCGAGATCACAATAGGATATTGAGTTGTATTGTGTGCAACCTGGAGGAAGGTCGTTGTTAGAATGAGCGATATTGTTGCCACTCAAAGTCCTTGAGCGTGCTTTTTATCTGATCTGATCTGATCAAAAATTGTGTTGAAGTTGTTAAGTGGGTGGGTACGACGGCTTTATACTGCTTGTAGCTTATAATAGATTAATCCTGAAATTTCGCTAATATAACTGAATATTTAAGGACTCTGATTTAACCTTTGTATGCATTATTAACCTAACTATTACATTTTAAGGGCCAATGAATATCATCTTCGTCTTCTTATCCTTGCATAATTTGTCGAACTGCAACATTTCTAGAGGATAATAGTAGTCCGCAGATAGACTCTTAGGATCCCAGCTTCATAATAATATATTACGCATTTGATTAGGGAAATAAGGAATAAAAAAAACATAAAAAATATCTTCGAAGAATTTATATGTCCACCCACACTTAAATTAGAACTACTCAAAAGAGTGCAGAGACACCTTGCGGCCACAAGACAAACTAACCCTATTCAGAACACCATATCACCCACATGACCAAATCTGGAGGTGAAAACCACACTCCAAGAGGACCCAGGTTCTATGTGATGACGAAATTTGAGGGGGGAAAATTAGAAAATTAGTATCAAATCATCTCTGACGCTATATTTACCATGACTCTTCTTCTACCTCACAATAATTCAATTTTGAAACACTCGTACACGTCGTACACGAAAAGCAGCAAAGTAGTATTAGAGGAAGACCCTAAAACAAAAAAAGAAGACTCAAATAAAGTATGCATAAAAGCAAGAAAAAAAGTATTACTTTTTCCGCTCATATTGTAAAATAAGGAATCCTCGCCAATGTTGTAAGTCCCCAAGTCAGTGATGACGCCCGTAAATAAAATTATAAAGCTTGTGGGGCATGGAAATTCAGTATTTGGGCCAAAGGGCCTAAATGAAGGGAATGGAGGGGCTGTCCGCATTTTCAAATATATAGTGTTACTCGTCTTGTTCCAAATGGTAAGTACGTAAAATTCGGTTCAGATTGGTGAAGCTGTGTAGATTTGAGCCATGTAAAACGGTGTAGATTTGTGCCAAAAGGCCTAAATGAAAGGCATGGAGAGGGCTATCTAAAATTATTGTTGCCAAAAACCTTCACGAATATGAAGACCGGCCGGATCACCAGACGAGTCCTCAAATACCAACCTAGAGGCAGAAGAGACGTAGGTCGACCTACGAAGAGATGGAACGAGACCGTAACAGGCCAACTGGCCTAATACTTGACAGGAAGAAGGAGACTATATATACTGTAATAGGGAATACATATGAGGTTGAAAAATAAAGGATGGTATGTTTCACTCGTCACGCAAATATCATCAGATCCAAATATACAACACAAACCAGCTCTACAAAACAATACCAAACACACAATGACACCCCGAACGGTCTCTGCCCTCCGAAATCAAAGAGCATCGCAAAAACTATGTAAGTGCGGCAACTATTAGTGAAAAATACTAAAGCATTATGCAACTATTTCTGTTAAATGTTGAAAAGACAGAGAAGTTGAATATCCCATCAATAAACAGCCCTCCTCCATCATATAATCAATAATATGCATAAATAACCTACGATTACACTGCTGAGATGATGGTTAAAAAAATATAACTGCAACAAACGAAAACAGTGTTTGTCTGCTAATAATGTGTTGAAAGTTCTGATATGGAGACTTATCTGAATTGTTGAATGTCAACAAGCTGCTCTGACAACCACTGTTCGAATGTAAGAACACACTGTATGTAGAACCACTCATAAATCACCAATATCAATATTAACTATTGTAATTGGAGGAGGTTTTATAAAAGCAAGTACATATTGCAACTTGTTAGATAACAATTATATAACAAGTAGCCTATTTTCATACATCCTATTAATATCAATTGCCTATATCAACATACAAATTGTCAGTTTGATTGCTGTAATAGATTCGTAGATATTGAGAACCGTCTAAATATTTTGGATGGTCACCATGTTGGATTTTTATATCATAGGCCTTAGATTTATGTACTACTAGCTGTACGCGGCATGCGTTGCAATGCCAATCAAAGAAAGTGTTGGCGTTGTAACTTTGTTTGTTGAAGTGCTTTTGGATTCCCAATATTTTCTTTCTTTTTCCGTTAACCACCTCTAACTATTGTAAAATTGATTTACTATCCCAAAAAATCCTGGGAGAGTGCTCAAAAACTCACCAAAGTTTCATCGCAATGAAGTGAATGGCATATGAACGCATACGAACTTTGTTGAAACGATTCGAGCGCCGTCACACATTTGTTGAATATACTCGTACGCTACCTACTGCAAAATGGATTTACTAATTCGAAAACCTTCCCTGGCGTGTACACAACAACTCATCAAAGTTTCATCACAATCGAATGAATGGCATATGAACGCATACGGGATTTTGTATAAACGATTCGCGCGCCGTTACTCATTTGTTGAATCTACTTGTGCGCCACGCATTGAAAAACGGATTTACTAATTCATACACCATCGCAGGACTGTACTCCACTCACCAAAGTTTTATCACAATCGGGTGGATGGTAGGCTATATGAACGCATACGGGACTTGGTTGAAACGATTTACGCGCTGTCGCTCAATAGTTGAATCTACTCGTGCGCTACCATATTGTAAAATGGTTTTACAAAATCAAAAATCTTCGCGGGAGTGAAAACAACGTTTCACCAAATTTCATTGCAATCGCATGAATGGTATATGAACGCATACGGAACTTTCTTAAAACGATACGCGAGCCGTTACTCATTTGTTGAATCTACTCGTGCACTACCTATTGTAAAAAGGATTTACTAAGTCAGAAACCTTTCCTGGAGGGTGCACAACAATTCACCCAAGTTTCTTAGCAATCGGATGAATGGTATATGAACGCAGGTGGGACATTGTATAAACGATTCGCGTGCCGTCGCTCATTTGTTGAATCTACTTGTAAAGTGGATTTACTAAGCCAGAAACCTTCCCTGAAGTGTACACAACAACTCACCTAAGTTTAGTCGCTATCGGACGAATGGTATATGAACGCATACGGGACTATGTTGAATCACTTCGCGCGTCGTCACACATTTGTTTAATCTACTGTGCGACACCTATTGTAAAGTGGATTTAGTAAGCCAGAAACCTTCCCTGAAGTGTACACAACATCTCACCCAAGTTTCATCGCTATCAGACGAATAGTATATGAACGCATACGGGACTTTGTTGAAACGCTTCGTGGGTCGTCGCTCATTTGTTGAATCTACTCGTGCGCTACCTATTATAACATGGATTTACTAAGCCAGAAACCTTGCCTGTAGTGTACACAACCTCTCACCCAAGTTTCATCGCTATCGGACGAATGGTATGTGAACGCATACAGGACTTTGTTGAAACGCTTCGCCCGTCGTCGCTCATTTGTTGAATCTACTTGTGCGCTACCTATTGTTAAGTAGATTTACTAAGCCCGAAACATTCCCTGAAGTGTACACAACATCTCACCCAAGTTTCATCGCTATCAGACGAATAGTATATTAACGCATACGGGACTTTGTTGAAACGCTACGCGCGTCGTCGATCATTTGTTGAATCTACTCGTGCACTACCTTTTATAACAAGGATTTACTAAGCCAGAAACCTTGTTTGTAGTATACACAACCTCTCACCCAAGTTTCATCGCTATCGGACGAATGGTATATGAACGCATACAGGACTTTGCTGAAACGCTTCGCCCGTCGTCGCTCATTTGTTGAATCTACTCGTGCGCTACCAATTGTTAAGTGGATTTACTCAGCCAGAAACCTTACCTGAAGTGTACAGAACATCTCACCAAAGTTTAATCGCAATGGGATGAATGGTATATGAACGCATGTGGGACTTTCATGAAACAAATGCACACCATTTTGTTGAAGCTACTCGCGCCATCTATTGTAAATTGGATTTACTACCCCTATCCCAATTACGTTGAGTAACTAACGACATTTCACTGTTAAGAGCCTCATTTTCTATACCGGTAGTGGAGAGCGCTAATCGCATCTAGTCGGCCATGTCTCGTCAAGAGCTACTTTTGCCTGGAAACGACTTGCCTTAGCTGTCATTTGCGTTACGTTTTATAGTGACTTGTATTCTCTTTGTCGTTTATGTCACGTCACGGGATAAAACGTATCCTATGTCCGTCTCCTGGTTCTAATCTACCTCCACACCAACTTTCAGCCAAATCGGTTCAGCCATTCTTGAGTTATAAATAGTGTAACTAACACGACTTTTTTTATATATATAGATTACATGAAGATTATTGTGTAGGTGTTTTATTCAAACTTCAATCGCATGATTAGGACACAAGTAATAAAAGCGGGATTTTAAAATTTCGCTCAGCCGCCATCTTGTGGTTATGAAAATAATTAAATGAATTAGATGCCAGTCGATTAAAATTTTTATAAGCATATACAGTATCAAGTTTCACTGCGTTCGGATGGTTAAAAGACAAGAAACGTCCATTTGAATATTTAAATTTCGCGTCGCCACCATGTTAGATTTGTGCTCACCAGGTTATTGAACGTCCCATAGGTGAACTTATGCTTATAGCCTCTATACACTTACAAAATTTCAGTTTGATTGCTGTAGTAGACTAATAGATATTGAGAACTGTCTAAAAATTTCGGATTGTCACCATGTTGGATTTTAATATATGTAGGTCATAAAGTTATGTACTGTTAGATGATGATTATTGTGTACGTTCATTACGCAAATGGTGATTTCGATCGCATAACTAGAACACAAGAAATAAAAACGTAATTTTCGAAATTCACACGGCCGCCATTTTGAGGTTATATAAACAGTTGAACTAAATTAAATACCAATGCATTACAATGTGTATAAACATTTGCTGTACCAAGTTTCTTTGCGTTTGGATCATTAAATCGCGAGAAAAGTCTATTTAAAACTTTCAACTTCGCTTGGCCGCCATGTTTGTTTTGTAGTTAAACGATTTTTTTAAGTCCCATAGATGAACTTCCAGTAGTGCCCTTTATCTCCGTTCAAAATTTCATGGTGATACCGGTAATAGTTTCAGAGATATAGAATGCCGGTGAAATATTTCGCACAGCCGCCATATTGAGGTTATGTAAACAATTGAACGAAGTTATATGTCGGTGCATTACAATGTGTATAAACATATACTGTACCAAGTTTCAATGCGTTTGGTTGGTTAAATCGCGAGAAACGTCTATTTAAAAGTCGCAACTTCGCTTGGCCGCTATGTAGGTTTTGTAGTTACCAGGTTTTCAAAAGTCACATAAGTGAACTTCTAGTAGTTCCCGTTATCACCGTACAAAATTCCTGGGTGATATATGTAATAGTTTCGGAGATATTGAATGCTGGTGAAATATTTCGCACAGCCGCCATGTTGGATTGGTGAAATGTAACAAAATTTGAAGGACTCAGTCGGGGTCGCCCCGAATAGTGCTATGAACTCACCGAGTTTTATTGAAATCGCTCCAGCCGTTTAGATTTTATAAGGGGGAAACACACACGCGAATCACACAATACGCACACACACACACAGACAAACACACGGACATTAGGTGATCTCATAAGCCTATTTTTAGCCTACTTTCGATTTTTGCAAAAAATGAAAGTAGGCTTATGAGATCACTACAGGGCCAAAAATTGTGTGTCTGTCTGTGTGCGTGTGAGTCTGTGTGTGTGTGAGTGTGTGTACTCTGAATGTCTGTCCCCCCCCCCTATCAATTCGAACACGGTCAAGCCGAATTGAACGAAATTTGGTACAGAGGTAGCACTGGCAAAGGGCACCTCAGTGTCATGTTTTATATGGTCGCCATCTTTACCAAAACTTAATGGCGGCCACTCAAATGGTCAAAACGTAATAATGCATTACGACCAAACTAATAATCGGATCTTTACCAAATTTGGTAACAACGTTCCTTCATATGAAATGCGTATTGTGCCCAAACTACCAGGTCATCAACTGTACCATTTCAGGATGGCGGCCGTGTGAATTATGCAAACTTTATAATCCATAACATGGGACCCTCCAGTTCCGACTATCGAACCAAGAATCGTTTAATCTGTTCGAAACGACGTGGCCCGTTTGAAATTAAAAGTTTATATTTTAATATTATAGTCTAGAAGTGATTTTAAAAAGCTGAGTCGTCTCGGTTATTTGACAAGATGGCAGCTGATCTCTCGTTCTAACCTATATTTTATTAATTTCAGTATGTTGCATGCAATATAGCCTAGTGGTAACAAATATATGAACTTTCTATGAAATGAACTCGGTTTAAAATATACTCCAGTGAAGAAAACATTAAGTCCAAGTCATGATTTGCTATAAAGTGCTATATATATTGGTTCCTAACGATCAATTAGTGTGCACGATTGACTGAGTGGTCAGGGCGTTGGTCTTTCATCAGGCTGGCCGTGGTTCAAATCCTGTCAGAGTTGGACTTTTTTGCTTGATTTTTTTATATTTATTATTTCTTGAGTACTGAGACGTTTTGAAATAAAGCATTATATGGTGCATTTTGAAATGGAAAATATATATTTAATTATAACAACATTCACCACCGGAGTGACATCTAAGAGTAATTACTTGAACTATGTTATAGGTAACCACAGCCTTCTAGATGCGAGCTGTGCTCTCTACCGGCCAGTTAGTGAACCCATGTCTACAGTATAATTGAGAAGGTTATTATTTTTGCCGATAGAGGGTACACATCCCCAAGATAAGGTGCGATTATCACGGCCAACGAGAATGACTGGCCCTGGTGAGTTTTCGTGACGTCAGCAATGTAGTTCTGTTGCACCACTGCCTGGCCTTCGTTTTACTGCCGGTGTAGTACCTAGTCATCTTGTCTACATCATTGAACCTGTATAAACGTTGGTATTCATTTATCACTTGTCTTCATAGAAGGTATTGATACAAGTCGTTAGTCGGTGGGTAGTGTATTCCGCAGATCTCTTCTATAAACGAATTAATTTATGTTCCGCCCGTTGAAACAACAATAAGTTAATGATATCTATCTGAGCTGCAAGATTCTTTGATCTAATTATACTCATGTGCACATAATTTAACTCACAACGAAGGTCACAGAATCTACAACTCGACTTACTGTAGCCTGCTCGTTGCAGCTATTAGAGATACAACGAACCCTTGAATCCTGGTTCACGTGGATTTTTGTAAGGAGCAACTTCAATAGGCGTAGTTTCGCAAACCTATACAGTATAATTTATCGTGTTTGAAAACACACAGAACATCTAAACTGCGTCCATTTTATGAAGATTGATATAAAATATTGCATTTCTGCTGCTTATGAATTGCTCTCGACTTAAACGTACAAGCACCATCAAGCAGTGCCGGTACATTGCCTACTTCACAGAAGGGTTTGGTTTACGCGCCATGGCCTGTCTTTCTCGTTAGCCGTGCTCGATTACAAATTAGCTGTGTAATAGGTATATTAAATATGTTTCTCCCAGTGATACGTTTAGAGCAACGAAGTTTAAATTATTGTAAGTAGTCGGTGTTAATAAACTGAATACCTACGTTGTTTGGAGTGTTTGCTGATGAAATTGCAAAATGCTGGGGTAAGTTATTTGAACGCCACTCCTCAAATCCAGTGTGCCAATTTGCACTTCGAATTGGAAGAAATTAGGAGGTGATAAAGACAAAGAGTTATAACTATACCCATACATTTAGGAGAAAGTAGGCTATATGTTCTTTCCTGAACATCTTGTTTCATAAATAACAAGTAGTTCCGTGAAGAACTATACAGCCTATTTTCATATATCCTACTTATGTTAACTGCCACTATCAACATACAAAATTTCAGTTTGATTGCTGTAATAGATTCGTAGATATTGAGAACCGACTAAATATTTCGGATGGTCGCCATGTTGGATTTTAAATATGTAGGTCCTAGAGTTATGTACTGTTACATGAAGATTATTGAGTAGGTGTATTATTTTGAGAAACTTTTCCCTATATCCACCCTTCTACTGTATGAAAAGTAAGGTGAAGAGTTTTATAAATGATTGGTGTATTGACTCATGTTTACCATACCTAATTTTGCGATGCATCAAGCATCCGAACACGAGTTATAGGCGTACATAAAGATATCCAGAAAGACAGACAGACAATTCTATTGTCTAGAACATATCACCCAGATATACAAATATGGGTATATCTACCACACAGTATCAAACAAAATCATCCATACAATGAACCCGTATGTCGACAAAAAAAAGATTAGTTGAAATGTTCTCTCAAACTAAATTTAGCTAACGTGTACTTCCTGACATGAAATAGAATTGAAAGCCTTGTAGACGAAACGCAATACACGTCACATAATAACTGTCAGGTCCCCATACACCTCTTTCATAAATTATAAAGGCTCGCGGTGCATGCAAATTCAGGTTCTTTAGCCTCAAATGGCCCAAATTCCTAAAAGCCGCAAAAAATGTTGATTCAATTCAGGAATTTTTGAAAAAATGATGTTGCTCTTTGGAGATATAATAGACTTTCTGTACTATATAACGCACGTGAGCTTGCATGAAAAAATTATTGGTTACCCCTTCACCCCCTTAATTGCATTGATGAATTATACAGTCTACGTTGGTTCCGTGATAACCTTATAGCTATTTGCAAACATTCACAGAAATGTAATAAATGGTGTGCCGGGTGCAAGCTTCGTAATTTGACACCCAGAGGGTAGCTCGCCTGTCGAATTTTGTTCCTTGAATCACTATGAAAGTCAAGGAGGGTAGATATCTACGCTCCTTGAACACTATAGCGCTTTCTAGTAGAGAAATGAGGAATTTTGTGTTGGCGGAAACTCCCGAGATTAATTTTGCCATTATGGACACGGCCTACTGAATTCAAATGGGTTCTTTGACATTCCAACATCGTATGACTTGCGTGTCGTGTTTTTGCCGTCTTTCAAAAATCACTTACCACGGCCAGGAGTGAACCTGCAATCTTGGGGTTAGTGGACCGACACGCTATCCACTCACCCACCGTGGCAAGGTATAAATGGAGTGACATTGCTTCTTACAGAAATAGATGGAAAGTTGGATGCCACCCCTTGAGGTAATGTTGTCATGGTTACCGACTTGCATTCCTTCATTAGTTTGTTAAATTAAATTAAATTAGTTTTCTGGGAATATTTCAGAAACTGTTGGTTTTAGAGCCTTATAATGTAGTCTTCGAGGACTCTTTAGGGCCCCCAAGTTTGTTTCTGGCACCGAGGGGCTTTGTCTCGTTGTTGTACGCCATACTATAATAATAATAATAATATAATATAGGGATATGAATATAATAGACCTGCCGTACCACACCCGCAGGTGTAAATCGCGTGAAAAAATTCTAGTGTACCCCTTGACCACCTTAAGCGCATTATACGTATTGATGAATTTTACAGCTTAATTTGGTTCCGTGATAACCTTCTAGCAATAGATGGACCTCTGAGAATCTGTTGCCATGGTTATCGGCTTGCATTCGTTCATTAGTTTATTAAATGAAATTAATTTTCTGGGAATGTCTCAAAAACGGTTGGTTTCAGGGCCTTAAAATGTGGTTTTCGGGGACCCTTTAGGGCCCCCGAGTTTTGCCTCTCACATTGAGGGTCTGAAAATGAGCTTTGTCTCGTCCTTCTACTCCTATTTCAGCATGCATTTTAAGGGGTAGGCCCCTTTTTATGAGAGGTACGGAGAAGAGTGTCGTGCCTCTGATGGATATCTGTACCAAATTTTACGTTGATAAACCCAGCCGTTCTCGAGTTATAAGGGAACAAAGTTGTCCACAGACAAACAGACAGACGAAAAAAAAAATTCTCGCGCATCCATCATAAAACAGTCTGAAACGCGTAAATAACTCAAATTTCCGTAGAAATTCAGAAAAAACAACAAACTTCCATTATCAAATATGTAGACATATACTGCACCGCTCGGTGTTGACCGTGTTTTATTGCACAAATTTAGGTTTTACTCGCTAGCCGTTGGAGATACACGAAAAGCGATAAGGACCTTTTGGATAGAAAATGAAATGTTAATGCTCATATATGCCATCAAAAGTTTGCTATTTCTTAGCGTTCTCTTGTTATTTGAAATGGAAATATGAAATTTTGAAACCAATGGGTGTAGTGACGTCACAAAAGTGGGTTTTACTCGCTAACCGTTGGAGATACACGAAAAATGATAAGGACCTTTTGGATAGAAAATTAAATGTTAAAGCCCATATATGCCATCAAAAGTTTGCTATTTCTTAGCGTTCCCTTGTTATTTGAAATGGAAATATGAAATTTTGAAACCAAAGGGTGTAGTGACGTCACAAAAGTGGGTTTTACTCGCTAACCGTTGGAGATACACGAAAAATGACGTCACTAAAATGGTCGCAATTTTTTAACAGTACAAAATTTCGAAATAAAAAGTATCCTATATGTAAACCTGGTAAATCAGCTACATCTATGCAAAATTTCATTTAAATCGGACCAACGGTTCTTGCATTATTGAGTAACACACAGATAGACAGACAGACAGACACATACCATCTCATTTTTAGCCTATTTTCATTTTTGAAACAAGATGTTCAGTAAAGAACATATAGCCTACTTTCTCCTAAATGCATGGGTATTGTTATAATCTTTGTCCTTTTCAAGGAGTATAATTGAATGTTGGTTGTTGTAGCTTGTTGAAATACAACGTGTTATACGGATATTAAACATGAATATGATGTGCCCTTTGCTAGTGCTGCCTCTGTACAAAATTTCATTCAATTCAGTTTCACCGTGTTTGAATTGATATGGTGAATCGATTTGCACACATACATGGCCACTGTCTGTGAACTATTGGGCTGATGACCCTGTCGGTTGGTCAAAAGATGCTTACTACACAAAGGTATATTGCTGCAAAATTTAATAGGGATCATATGATTAGGTTGGACGTAATTTGATTTAAGCTTTTAACATTTGGGTGGCCGCCATTACGTTTCCGTCAATATGGCGGCGATATAAAACATGACACTGAGATGCCCTTTACCAGTGCTACCTCTATTCCAAATTTCGTTCAATTTGGTTTCACCATGTTTGAATAGATAGGGGGAATCGATTTTCACACATACATGGCCGCCATCCGCAAATTATTGGGCTGATGACCTTGTAATTCAGTCAAAAGTTTCTTCGTGCATAAAAGTATAATGTTGCAAAATGTGGTAGGGATCAGATTATTAGGTTGGTCGTAATTTGATTTAAGCTTTCAACATTTGGGTGGCCGCCATTACGTTTTCGTCAAGATAGCGACGATATAACACATGACACTGAGGTGCCCTTTGCTAGTGCTACCTTTGTACCAAATTTCGTTCAATTCGGTTTCACCGTGTTTGAATAGATAGGGGGAAAGGATTTGCACACAAACATGGCCGCCATCCTCAAATTATTGGTCTGATGACTTTGTCGTTTGGTCAAGAGATTCTTCATACATAAAGGTATAATGTTGCATAAATTGGTAGTGATCAGAGAATTAGGTTGGTCGTAATTTGATTTAAGCTTTTAACATTTGGGTGGCTGCCATTATGTTTTCGTCAAGATGGCGCCGATATAACACATGACACTGTGGTGCCCTTTGCTAGTGCTACCTCCGTACCAAATTTCGTTCAATTCGGTTTCACCGTGTTTGAATAGATAGGGGGAATCGATTTGCACACAAACATGGCCGCTATCCTCAAATTATTGGGCTGATGACTTTGCCGTTTGGTCAAAAGATTCTGCGTACATAACGGTATAATGTTGCAAAAATTGGTAGAGATCAGATGATTAGGTTGGTCGTAATTTGATTTAAGCTTTTAACATTTGGGTGGCCGCCATTACGTTTCCGTCAAGATGGCGGCGATATAAAACATGACACTGAGGTGCCCTTTGCTAGTGCTACCTCTGTACCGAATTTCGTTCAATTCGGTTTTACCGTTTTCGAATTGATAGGGGGGGACCGACATTCAGAGTACACACACTCACACACACACACACACACACACACACACACACTGACTCATACACACACACACACACACACACACACATACAGACAGACACACAATTTTTCGCCCTGTGTTTATCTCATAAGTCTACTTTCATTTTTTTTGCAAAAATCGAAAGTAAGTAAGCGAAAAATAGGCCTTTGAGATCACCTTTTGTCCGTGTGTCTGTCTGTGTGTGCGTGTGTGTGTGTGATGGTGTGAGTCTCCCCTAATAACTTCTAAACGGCTGGAGCGATTTCAATGAAACTCGGTAAGTTCATAGCACTATTCCGGACGATCCTGACCGTGCCCTTCAAATTGTGTTACGTTTCACCAATCCAATATGGCGGCTGTGCGAAGTATTTCACCAGCATTCAATATCTCCGAAACTATTACCGATATCGCCCTGGATTTTTTTACAGTGATAAAGGGAACTAATAGAAGTTCGCCTATATGACTCTTGGAAACCTGGTAACTACATAACCAACATGGCGGCCAAGCGAATTTTCGATGCTTAAATAGACGTTTCTCGCGATTTAATCAACCAAACGCAATACAAATTGGTACAGTATATGTTTATACACATTGTAATGCACCGACATCCAACTTCGTTCAATTGTTTACATAACCTCAAGATGGCGGCTGTGCGATATATTTCACCGGCATTCTATATATCTGAAACTATCAGCGGTATCACCCTGAAATTTTGTACGGAGATAAAGGACACTACTGGAAGTTCATCTATAAGACTTTCAATTACCCGTTAACTACAAAACGAATACGGCGGCCAAGCGAAGTTGAAAAATTTTAAATACACCTTTCTCGAGATTTAATGATCCAAACGCAATGAAACTTGGTACAGGAAATATTTATATACATTGTAATGCACTGGTATCTAATTTAGTTCAATTGTTCACATAACCTCAAGATGGCGGCTGTGCGAATTTTAAAATTAAGTTTTTATTTCTTGTGTCGTAATAATGCGATCGAAGTGAAAGTTTGAATAATGAACCTACGCAATAATTTTCCTTTAATGGTTCATGACTCTATGGCCTATACATATAACAATCCAACATGGCTACCTTCCGAAATATTTAGATGGATCTCAATATCTACGAATCTATTACAGCAATGAAACTGAATTTTTTAATGTTCATAGGGGCTAAGAACATAAGATCTCCTATAGGACTTTCAATAACCTGGTGATCACAAATCCAACTTGGCGGCGAAGCGAAGTATAAATATGCACATGGTCGTTTCTCGCAAATTAACCATCCGAGTGCAGTGACGCTTTGTACAGTAAATCCTTATACAAATGTTAATCCACTGGCATCTAATTTTTTCAATTGTTTCCGTAACCACAAGATGGCAGCTGTGCGAAATTTTAAAATGTCGTTTTTACTTCTTGTGTCCTAATCATGCGATTGGAGTTTGAATACTACACGTACACAATAATCTTCATGTAACAGTACATAACTCTAAGACCTACATATATAAAAATCCAACATGGCGACCATCCGCAATATTTAGTCGGTTCTCAACAACTACGAATCTATTACAGCAATCAAACTGAATTTTTGTCTGTTGAAGTAGGATATATGAAAATATGCTGTATAGTTCTTCACGGAACTACTTGTTATACAGTCCATTAGTATGATAATCAGCACTGCCACGATCGAGCAGGAGATGCTATATGAATTTCCTTTCTCCTTGCTGCTCAGAATAGAAACTTAAATCTTAATTTTATTATTTCTCCCGTTACGTTCACGTGCGTAGTAAAACAATGAATGCCACTGTTCTATGTAAAGATAGTTTTGAAGCTATTTTTCAATGTCGCCTTATTGACAAGTGATATTGTAACATTCAATCGGTCAACACAAAATAATTCCAATGACCTGAAATAAATTACATGCAATTAAGATATCATGTTTCTCGAGCATCATCAGACCCAAATATACAAGACAAATAGCTATACAAAACACTACCAAACCTACAGTGACTCCCACAGATAGTCTCTGCCCTACAAACACATTAAAAATAAAATTATACAACCTTCAGAAAACTTCGTAAGTGTGCTAATTATTACTGATAAATAATAAGGTATTAAGAAAAAGAAAAAAATTATGTATATATTAATCACATGTAATTACAGGTTATTTTTTCACGTATTTCAGTGATTGGAATTATTTGGTGTTCACCGACTGAAAGTAACAATATAAGCAGTGCAATGTGAGAAACTATTCAAATAACTCATTAAAACAAAGCTCAAATAAAACAAAATAACAATAATAACAATAATAATAATAATAATAATAACAATAATAATAATAATAATAACAATAATAATAAAAAATGGTTTTACGTCCCTTTTAACTACTCTGGCTTTGAGAGACGTCGGGGAGCCAGAATTTTGCCCCGAAGGGGATCTTTAACGTGCTTGTAAATCCACTGACAAGGCTTCTTCGCATTTGAGCACCCTCAAATGCCAGCTGACCAATAAAATAAAATGTACCTATTTTGACGTTATTAGACTACTACGAAATGCGATAGGGTCCCACCTGTGGCTATGTACTATTACTGGAGGTTGGAAAACGGCCACAGCTACTCATTAACTTGCTTACTAGGCTACTTACTACTTACTGGCAACGGGAGAGCGGGAGATCGAATTCCAGCTCGGCCAGCCTGAAAATGGTTTGCGTAGTTTCCGATTGTCACCTCCAGGCAAATGCCAGGCGGTTCCTTCCAACAGTTCCACGGCCGTCATCCTTCCAAAATCCCTTCCCTGAAGCTTCCTGAATTACACCCAAGTTAACGGTCACCCTGGTGATTGGTCTGTGATCATCCCGAGTTATATCTGCTGACAAGGTGTGTTCAAATCCCAGACACCGCTCATGCGACCGTAGAGGAATGATCCCTAGCAAAGTCCATGGTTGAAGCCGAGCTGGGAGGACAAGCGATTAATAGAAAGGTACAAAACGAAGGAAATTGAAAATCAGCAATGCCGCCTGGGCCGTATTTCTAAATAGGCTAAGTAGGCTGCAGCCTAGAGCGACAACTTTTCAGGGGCGGCAGTGTGGCAATTCATTCAAAAGCTAAAATGAAGTATTTCAGACGTTAATATTTTCCGTACGAATTTAAGAATAGAAGTTACTAAAAAATATGTTTTAGTCCTTATACAGTTCTTCCTGCCTTAGAAGAGTTAAGAACTATCTGCGAACTAGTATTTCTGAAATACGGTTAAACTCACTTTCATTACTTGGTATTGAGGCAAATACAACAAAAACACTTTCATATGAGAACATTATTAACGAGTTTACCATTAAGAAATCTCGTAAGAAAGCTATGTAAATTGGAACACGAAGATTACGTGGAGTGAGTTGTTTTAGAGAAGTTTGTATATTTTTCAACAAATAAACCAGTAATTAACTATATTTTGTTTAATTTCATTTCACCATGTAGGACAACTTAATTCAATTTGAACACAGTTCTTCAATTACGCAAATGATACTCATTAGCATTAAAATATAAAAATATGTGTAAAATAGTGATCACTGATCTCCAAGAACAAATTAATTAATTGTTCGAATCCCATTTCATTTTTAACGAATCTTAAAAGAAGTAGCCTAAGTAAAGAAAACAAGTAGATAACTAATCTCTATATATTGTACCCGACTGTCATCATGTGGACCATGTGTTCGTATCCCAACTAACTCACGGTCTTTCGAGATATGGGACGTTCCTGCCCACCATACGACCATATGCTCAGGATTTGAGTCTACCAGGTAACTACTCTACAGGAAATATACAACATTTTCCTAAAATGAACAATTTACTGGTCTAAAATCATGGCTATACAACAAATACAAATAAAGGACAAATTATATTTAATTCCCACAAATAAAATAGGGTTATTCTGTGAGCTTTCTTCTTAAAATAGTGCTACACTGCACTCAAATCTAATTCTAGCATCCTGTCAATGATATTTTCAGACTTCCATGGGTTTCCATAGTATTCATCATGTGACACAATTTTAGTTAATGGGAGTATCATAACACAAAAATTACATATCACATAAAAATGATATTAATAAAACATTACTCCGTTTCTTATGGCATTTACCTTGATTAGCATAAATTCATTATTTTCTGCTATCATTAACAAATACTTGTTGTGTCGTGTGAATCATCTTCCTTCTTTCGATCCATATGAACGCTTTAAGGAAAGTGGTACTTATCCCTTCCAAAATAAACATGGATAGAATGTATTATAGTTTCACCATATAACGATTTTCTGGGTCTTGTCGGGCTTATCATCGTTACAAATGCGTCATGTTCTGGGAAAACACATACCCGTCTGCATAAATTAGCAAGAACTGGCAAAATGCACTCTAAAGAAGATGCCTACATTATTTTGGTTCAGCTTTCCTCCTCAGAGAATAACTGAGCCAAATATTATCTGATTTCTATGACCCAACAACGTATGTGAGTTGCAACCCACCGTTCAATTCAATTGGCATCATCATAACACTCATATCTTAATTGCATATTGAAATATCGAGATTCCTCAGTGTCCTATTGTGACTCTAATTTCCAAGGGACCGGTCGAACGACCTTCCTCCCCCTCAGCAGGCAATAAAATTCGTTCCAGCTGGCTAGCCAAGATGGCTGCCGCAGAAGTGGTCTACAATCCCCCCTCTCTCTGCCGTCAAGGTCAAGTTTGTTTACAAATTGCAGTACTGGAGTAACGCTAAGTGTGGCTCCTAAGTAATTGAGTCATTTAAATATTTAACACCTATCCTTAGAGTGTCTTGGGCTCAACTGGCTCCTTAATTAACATTCATGGCTGGGGTGGAATTCTAGTGATAGCCTTGCCGTTCTATGGTGACTACTAGTGGCTTTAGACGCGCATCATAGTGAAAATCCACGATTTTCACCAGCAGCTGTCAATAAAATATAAGGAAAATCTGCGTTCCTAAGCGACGAATATGATCCTTACCTCTCAGGGTAGGTCATTATACACACATGCTCACTGCGTCTCGACGGACGTCAATAGTGGCCATAATTCATACAAGCGTTGGATACAGACAGGCTCTGTCCAATTCGCTGCGAAATAATACAGTATGCTCAAGGGCGATACTACTCGTAGATTTAGCCAACTTCTCACCTAACGCGCAAGCTATACTAGTTTGGTCCTCGCAATATTTATTACGTAAATCACTGGATTCTACGTTAATTCTGCACGCTTACATGCGGCTCAGACAATACTTCACATATATGACTCAATTATTAAGGCACCCGCGTTCTCTCCGTCATACCACTTAAGCCAAAGCTTACATAGCTCCTAACAAAATGTAATAAATTTACTGGCTTACTTTACATTAATGGTCCTCAAACATAATCCTAAGGATTGACCATATCAAATATTCATTCATATTTCACTGACACTGAAAAAGCTCTCGTATTTCTCTATATTTCACGTTACACTCTTACTGTTTACCAAAATACAGTATCTTTATATTAGACATGACACTATTTGAACATTATTTAGGCCAAAAATGCCTATTACTTTACTGTTGCCGACCCCATAATATTATTATTATTATTATTATCATTCATTTAACGTTACCGTTACATCCATCACTATTTTTGCCTGAATGGCCTTAAACAAATCGCCTTCCAAGCCATATTTTATTCAAGACGAGTGGTGAAAACTCGTTCAGTAATTGACTATTACATCCTATTCTCAAAGTGATAAATCGTTACATGGTGAACTATTTAGTTATAATGACATTATAAAATGGGTACTCACTTTTTCCTCTTTGCTGGATAGTGCCAGCGCTTCAGCTTTAGCGCTACCATGACGCTTGATTTAAGCCATCATGTTACCCTTTACACAACACTTAGATTCACACACTTTCCACATGATACACATATTTTTATCAGTGGCCTTTATCACTGCTACACACTGCATATTAATCACTATACACATGAACACTTTTAAATCACTATTACACAATTTATATACATTTATCCACTACTTCACATGTTGATCCTTAAATTGGACTTCTCCTACGTCTGATCTCAGAGATGCGATGCAATTATGACAACCGCTGGTCTCCGTGAAAATCTAACAGCGTTTTATGGACGTTCGATCCTCGTTCCCTGCAATCTTGTTCAGCTCACTATCCAGATTAGGTGGCAATGATTTCCAAGCTCCCATCATTGTAGTGATCCTGATGATGATGTCATATAATTCTGACAATACCTCCCGGTATAAGAACTGTTCAAAAACATTATAAGTTCCCTTTTCGCTGTGGCGAATTTATATTTGCGTCAGATAATAGATAAATATCTGTATTAATTTACTTTCGACGCACTTCATGATTACTTATGAAGCTTATAACTTGCTTCTATTGTTCTTCAACGGCGGAGCGTTGATACTTTAACATTTGGCGTGCTTACTGGCAGCGTCTTAGTTACGTGTATACTGTAGAATAACTCGAGATGAACTGGCGAAGACTGGAGAACAACTGGCTTGGCTTGCCTTACTCCCCCTATATAAAGGTTTCTCGTACAAAATAGTCCACCGGACACATGAGAGCGACTCCTTTCTAGAAATAATACCTCTTCAGCCGAAATGACATCTACATCTTGTTTATTTAGGTGTGGAGGTTTCAAAAACATTCGCGTGCCGGCGATCGCTTCGGCCAATTAATTACAATTAATTGCCTTAGTTCAGCGCGTGGGGACGCCATCGTGGTAATTCCCCGTTGACTGGTCACAAAGTCACTGCTCTCGAGCGTAGGCTAGGTTGTAATTCGTTCATTTGGAGATAAAAGCTTTAATTTAGGTGAAAAGCCACTCCTAAATTACCTCTCCGTGAATATATTCACCTGGGTGTATATTTCAATGCATTGCAATGCTCCACTTGGCTGTAATTAATTAATTTCCGTGAGCCATCATTCCTACTCTAAGTTTCACCGTTGACAAACGGTGGATACCCGGGTCATTAATTTTGAGCTGTCTTTCTGCTCCAGACGTAAATAGTACGGTCGGCGCCTAAGCTCTCCGCCCACTTGCTAAGGGTAATTTGTAAAACTTCAAACTGGCCTCCTCTCATTCTCGTATGCTCTGAAAATGTATATTTCCTTGCATTTGGCTATTTCTTCCCTTAAATTGCTATGATATTCACCTATAGATCGTGAAATCACGCTATCTTATTATATGTCAGTATACCTCTCATTGCTCTTTGGGTTCCCTGTAACTGCTCCCCCGCAGAGATCAATGGTTCGACTCTAGGCATAACCATGTGCCTGGTCTTTTCTGATGAGACCTGAGTTCGATGCCAGACTGCCGTGACTGATTGGGCACATTTTTCCCCTGCTAAGCTCGGGAAATTCATTTCATAAGTGAATTTTGCGGGCCCTTCAGATGGCATCGACTGCATGCAGTATTTACTTTAAGCGGTCAGTGCTCTCGGCAATTGGATCTCTCGTTCCCCATTCCACTCTGTCTGCTGTCTCGTAGACTCTCGTTCTGCCTTCGCAATTGTTCATTCATCCCGTCTAGCTCCGCAGCGGCCTCCCTCAACTGGTCATAAAGTTCCTGCAGTTGACAGCTGCACTCTCCCCTCGTATCCGTTGGATCTGCGAGCTGGTCGCTTCGCTCCGTTCCTCCTTGAGACTGCAAGCTTTTCTCAAGATTCTTTCCGTGCATACGTAATTATTCCCGTCCACTTGGGTGTACATTGCTTGCTCCTCTCTTGTATCATAGTCTTCTGGTGGACTATATAACTTCAAATTCGCTGCATTTACAACAACTTCTCTACTTGTTGCTTCGTCTTTGATCCGATATGCATTATTTTGCAGATCCCTTATAATCAGGTAGGGTCCGTGATAAGCATGCTGAAATTTTTTATATTTCCTGCTCTCTGGATCTGAACTGGCGGGTTTCTTCAATAAGACGTATTCCCCTACGAGTAACGGTCTGTGATAGCGTTTCCTCCTGATTCTCCGCTGCCGTCTATCTGCTTGTTTCTTGAGATACTCGAACGTTCTCTGGATCCTCAACTCACGTCCAGGTTGTGCATCGATGGGTGTCCGAATGACATTATTCCATGGCCTCTCTGGTCTTCTATCGAGATGTAGGCTCACTGGCACCTCTCCTGTCACTTCGTGCACGGTATTGTTGATACAATATTCAATAATCTCAAGTACGTCAATCCATTTCCAGTTCTCAGTAGAGCAATATATCTTCATGTACTTTTGCAGTTCCCTCATAACTCTCTCAGCGGAATTTGACTCCGGGTGTCGAACTGTGGACAAAATCTGTCTTATGCCCAGATTCTCCAACTCCCTGCGAAATTCTACGCTGGTAAAACAGCTCCCATGATCAGATAAGATGTTCTCTGGCTGTCCTAACATAGGAATGATTCTTTCCTTCAGCCTCTTAAGTACCTGTTTTGTACTGGTTTTCTGAATTGGACACAGGACTACCATTTTTGAAAACACGTCTAGTGCAACTAGGATGTGTCTATTTCCTCTTCTAGCTCTAGGAAGCGGCCCAAAGTTGTCCAGTGCCAGAAGCTGACATGGCTTCTCTGGTAAGAGTGGTATAGGTTTCTGCCTCATTAAGTACGAGTTAGGCTTTACTCGTTGGCACATATCACATGTCCTGATAGTATTCCTGACCGTCTCTCTAAGTTTAGGCCAAATAAATGCTTCTTTAAGCAGGGCAACAGTCTTATCTACACCGGAGTGACCAAAAGCTCGGTGTGCTAACCATACTAGCCTTCTCTGCAATGCTGGTGGTACGACTATCCTGGGTTTGGTGTGGTCTGAGTTGCTCCATTTATGTAGCATCTGGTTAAACCATAGATACTCCGTTGATAGTGCTTCAGCTTCCACATACATCGGAGTTCCTCTATCCAGCTTTCCCTCGAAGTAATTAATCATCAACCTATCCAGGGATCTTCACGTTGAAAAACGGTGATGTTCCTCAGATCATCTAAGGTCTTCTGATCTCTATCTTCTATCTCGATAGCTAGAACTTCTTCTTCATCAGCTGTAGGGTATCTGCTCAGCAAGTCAGGTATGATATTGTCCTTCCCCGGGCAATACTCTATTTCCACTTGAAATTGCTGTATGTACAGGGACCACCTTGTCAGTCTTTGACTCGACAAGTCAGTTTTCAGCAGGAACGTTAGGGCTTTATGGTCTGTTCTCAATATCATTCTAAAACCATAAACTAGCTTTCGCCAATACTGTAGGGCATACAGTATCGCGAGTAATTCGATCTCCGTGACCGTATAATTCATTTCATTAGGCTTCAACCTTCTGCTGATAAATGCAATATAAGTTTTCTCCTCTGGCCTGTCCACATTCTCCTGATATAACATAGCTCCGATCCCTATAAATGATGCGTCAGTCTGGATAATAAATTTCTGAGTGTAGTCAGGATATCCCAATTTTACATAATCTAACAGCATCTGTTTAGATTTCACGAAGGCTTCCTCGCATTGTTCCGTCCAGCGCCATCTTCCTCCCTTCTTAAGTAAGTCTTGGAGTGGTGCTACGGTCTCGGTATACTTTGGACAATGGTTTGAAAAGAATCCAATAACGCCTAGATATTGCCTGACGTTCTTTACCTTCGTTGGTCTCGGGAAATGTTTAATGACTTCCAATTCTCCAGGATTAGGTCTGACTCCTTGTGCATCTATCACGTGGCCTAAAAATTTCACTTCTCTCTGAGCAAAGTTAGACTTCTTTATATTGACCTTAAAGTTAGCCTGACTTAGGTCATATAACAACTTGCGTAGATCTCTGACATGTTCTTCGACAGTTTCAGATGTCAGTAGTATATCATCTACGTAACATATGGTTGTAGCTTTTACTTCTTCGGACAGGTTCCGATCTAGCGCTCGTATCAACGCCGAACCTGCTGTTTTTAATCCAAATGGAAGACGCACGTATGAATACGTGTGCTGGTCAAATAAAAATCCATTTAACAAACTTGTTTTCTCTTCCAGAGCAAGATGGTAAAATCTTGCCGTCAGGTCAAGATTTGAGAACACAGTTTTTCCTTTGAACCTCCTGAGTACCTCCTTAATGGGCGGCACTTTATCAAATTCCGGTATGACCTTGGAATTCAAATTTCGTAGGTCCAGGCATATCCTCACACTTCCGTCCTGTTTAGGTACAACTACCAGTGGGCTGACATAGGGTGTGGCTGTCTTTACAATGACGCCTGCTTCTAGCATTTCCTGTATTGCTTCTTTGACCTTTAAATAATGTTTCTCAGCTACAGGATACGGCTTCTGTTTAAATGGTGTCCAATCGCTGACTTGGAACGCATACTGGAAATTCTTGATCCGGCCAGGTCTCAAATCGAAGACTCCTTTATATTCAAATAGCAGTTCCCTTAGCATTTGCTTATGTTCTGGACCAAATTTAGCTTCCTCAATCTTCTCTTCCAGGCATTCTTCAAATTTTAGTTCGAGATCCTTTTCAATGTCTGCGACCAGTATTGCCAACCCTTCCTCGATGTCGTCTGTTGTCGACACTGCATCCCCAGTCATATCTCCGTATGTATGCCATACGTATTCTTCTGGTCTCGTTTCATTATGCTTTAATGAGAGTTCTAACTCTTCCTTTCCCTCACTTGCGCGAAACATAACAATGTCTTGCGAGAGATCTATAATAACTTTATACTCTCTTATGAAATCCATCCCAACAATGATATTAAAAGGCAGCTTATTTACAAGTAGGAAGCTCTGTGAGAATGTAGAGTTCCCTATCTGCAAATCTAAAAATACTTGGTATTTGCATATCATAACTTTATCTGGTATGACACCTTTTATTTTCACGCTTGAAATAGGTATTTTCAATACGTGGATTTTACTCTGGATTTCACTATATAATGCCTGGGTTATCAAACACACTGTTGACCCTGTATCAATGAGACTTCTTATCTTCATGCCCGCAATGTTTACAATAATAATGGGTAGTTCCCTTCTTACATTGACCGTCCTTTCATCTAGGTCTTCGATAAGCTCCTCAGGTTTGGCAATCCAGTTAACAACATTCACTGTATTCCATCCTGAACTTATCTCTCTTTGGTCATTTAAATTTGGTGTTTTTTTTTCAATTGCTCCATTCTTTGTGGAGTTCTTCTGCCTGTCTTCATGCTGCTGAAGTTCCAGACTCTTGGCACCGTCATCATTTTTATATATGTCGGGTGACCTTCTATTCCTAATCGCTTCATCCCAATGAACTCGCGATTGTCTCGGGTCATCTCCGCGCTCTTCCATGTATCTTAAAGATGCGTGATAACGTTCTTCCGCCTCTTCATCGAACCCGCGACTGTGCTCTTGGGATCTCCATCCTTGGTTGTTCCCATTTCGGCCGTAATTCCTTCTGTTATCAAGCTGCTGGTCTCTGGTACCACGCTGATTCCAGTTTTTCCTTCCTCGGTTTCCACGGTTCGATCCTCCTCGATATGCTGGCCTCCAATTTTGGTTTTCGCGTCCTTCGCGTTGCCAATCGGATTTTTCTGTTTCGGTGCTTGTAGATTTGCTTTTTGTTTGCACCTTGGTTGGCTCAATCGGTGTAGTTGTCATATTGACTTGTTCCACATTTCGACTTTGCCTTGTGTGCTGCACAGTGGTTAGATCGAGTTGTCTCAGCACTTCCTCCATATCGATCGCAGTTTTGGCGTTTGCTGAGATTAGCAGACGTTGTACTTCATACGGTAGCTGCTTGGCTATTGCTATGCACAAATCTGACTCTCTAAGCCCTTCATCAAGCTCTCGAAAACGGCACAATTGATTCAAAAAGAATTCTCCGTACTTAGTCGGATTACTAGTACTGTAACGCCTGGAATACAAGTCCAATCTGAGGTTCTGTTGTACGCTCGCGTTCCAGTATCTGCTTAAAAATGCTTGGCGAAATTCGTCAACGGTGTCGAACGTGTATCGAAAACTCCTAAACCATAGGGCACACTCCCCTTCGGTTAGTTTTTCAATCGCTCTCAACCTGCGCTCTGGCGGTACTTTCGCGTCATTCAAGTACACGGAAACTTCTTTAAGCCAGTACTTGGGTGTCATGTTAGAATTACTCCCAGAGTATTTCTTTGGTTTCTCATCACTAGCCCTTATAACTGTGACTATTTGACTTTGAACAGCATTTTCATGCGGTGTTGACATGGCAATTGGCATACCAGGTGTGGTATACGGACTGTCACTTGGCATGGCTGCATTCTTTGGAGTAGGCTGCATTTCTATCTCTGCCCATTTGTTTCTCCTATTCTCGTCTACACTTCCTTCGCTAGACCTAGGATTCCGCAACATAGATTCCTCCTGCGCGATCATTCTAGTCTCGATTTGGCTGTGTCTGTTTTCTGCCCTTTCCAAACGAGCTAATACCTCTCGTTCTATTTTCTCTAGGCGATCTCGGTTTTTTTCTGCCATAGAAAATACCTTTTCCTTATCATCCTTAAAGTTTTCCTTCAGGTGGATAATTTCCCCTGCTAGACTTTCTCTTACTTCGGCAAGAGTCTTATCGCTGGCTTCAGTCTTTAAGCCTTCTCGAAGTTCTAATTCTTCTCGTAAGCCTGTAACTTCCTTTTGAATGTGACCTTGTATATGAGAGATTTCAGTCCTCATTTTCGTGATTTCTCCCTGGTCCTCATCCTGTCTTTTATGGATAACTGCAAAGTCGCTCTGAGTTTGTTTCAACTCTTTCTGCACTTTCCCGACTTGCCTCTTCATATTTGACATTATCTCCTTATTCTCTTGATCAGAAGTTTTTATTTCCTGAATTTCCTTGCATTGGTCAAGGATATTCTGATCCTGTTTTCTTAAGGCTTCGTCTACCGCCTTGGCGTAACCTGCCATTCGCGTATTCCATTTTACATCGCTATCCTCAAACCTTTGATCCACGGTCTGAGTGAACGTATTAAATTGCTCTAATTGACGTTTAGTATTAGCTTCATTCTGACTCTGAATGTCTTTAAGCTCCATGGACATACTGCTTAAACTATCGTTAATTTCACGCTGTGACTCTCTGCACGCTTGCAGATTATTCTCTAATTTTAACTCTATAGACTCAAAGCGTTTATCGTTATCATCTTGCATTTCTGAGACCACGCTAACAATATTCTTAGTTACCTCACGCTGGACAGACTCTTTAACGTCATCCATTTTCTTATTAACCTCTATTAGGTTTGACTCTAACTGCGTGTTTACATTAGCTTGACTAGCCTCTAGTCTAGTGTTTATTTCAGCTTGATTAGCCTCTAATTGAGTATTGACTGTAGCCAACATCTGGCTTACCTCATTTTGACTAGCCTCTAGTCTAGTATTTATTTCGGTTTGATTGGCATCCAATCTACCCGCTATTTCATCTTTAAATTCTCTAATTTCTTCCTTTCTCTTAGCATTAGAATTATCAAAATGTTCCTTTAACTCAGCAATACACCTGAGTACGTCTTCAGTTCCAGCCATCCTGTACTTCTTAATTTGAGATTCAGGTAGGCCGCAGCTGAATATGCTGGCGCGTTCTATTGGAAAGAAAAGGATTCCGATCCCACGACAACAACAACAACATATTACAAAATGTCAAAACTAACTATGGAATGGGTATAGACCCTCGTACCCGTCTGACAACAATGTCTGACGTCTGAATATCATCTAGAAAGACTCACAATCGCTCAAACAAAGTTTGAGGAAAAATATTATTTTTATGGTTTTCCCCATGAAAACCATGCTATTATTATGGGGTTATCTGAATCCCATAAGCCATCCACGTACTGGGCGCCATGATAATGTTAAAATAACATTATCCTTCTGGTGCTCATTGTAAGACATCGGCCATATTCTGAATTATTAATAAAACTGTCCAAGGAGTGGTTTTTATTGCTGAATGCCCCACGTTGGGCGCCATGATAATGTTAAAATAACATTATCCTTCTGGTCCTCATTGTAAGACATCGGCCATATTCTGAATTATTAATAAAACTGTCCAAGGAGTGGTTTTTATTGCCGAATGCCCCACGTATGGGCCGTCATGATAATGTTATGGGTATCCATGCTTATGTGGTAGTTTGCCCTGGCCAGTTTGCGCAATGCCAAGATCGCTCATATTGCACAGATGCAGGTGGTTCCATAATGGATTAATACCGTCCCACATTGCTTGGGCCATGATAATTAAAGGGGTTTGTGTGTAAGTTACATTTACATTTAAGCATGTTTTATGGAGGATTATCAACATTTATTTTACGCGATGGCTTATTAACAAATGGGGCACGGCCTTTTCCTATTCTGTCCTACTTTCTATGCTGTACTTGCTTCTACCATTTATATCTTGGCCGACTTTTAGCAGTACCTGTGACTCAATCCTAGTACAGAGACATCTCCTCCATGTACCCGACTGTCATCATGTGGACCATGTGTTCGTATCCCAACTAACTCACGGTCTTTCGAGGTATGGGACGTTCCTGCCCACCATACGACCACATGCTCAGGATTTGAGTCTACCAGGTAACTACTCTACAGGAAATACACAACATTTTCCTAAAATGAACAATTTACTGGTCTAAAATCATGGCTATACAACAAATACAAATAAAGGACAAATTATATTTAATTCCCACAAATAAAATAGGGTTATTCTGTGAGCTTTCTTCTTAAAATAGTGCTACACTGCACTCAAATCTAATTCTAGCATCCTGTCAATGATATTTTCAGACTTCCATGGGTTTCCATAGTATTCATCATGTGACACAATTTTAGTTAATGGGAGTATCATAACACAAAAATTACATATCACATAAAAATGATATTAATAAAACATTACTCCATTTCTTATGGCATTTACCTTGATTAGCATAAATTCATTATTTTCTGCAATCATTAACAAATACTTGTTGTGTCGTGTGAATCATCTTCCTTCTTTCCATCCATATGAACGCTTTAAGAAAAGTGGTACTTATCCCTTCCAAAATAAACATGGATAGAATGTATTATAGTTTCACCATATAACGATTTTCTGGGTCTTGTCGGGCTTATCATCGTTACAAATGCGTCATGTTCTGGGAAAACACATACCCGTCTGCATAAATTAGCAAGAACTGGCAAAATGCACTCTAAAGAAGATGCCTACATTATTTTGGTTCAGCTTTCCTCCTCAGAGAATAACTGAGCCAAATATTATCTGATTTCTATGACCCAACAACGTATGTGAGTTGCAACCCACCGTTCAATTCAATTGGCATCATCATAACACTCATATCTTAATTGCATATTGAAATATCGAGATTCCTCAGTGTCCTATTGTGACTCTAATTTCCAAGGGACCGGTCGAACGACCTTCCTCCCCCTCAGCAGGCAATAAAATTCGTTCCAGCTGGCTAGCCAAGATGGCTGCCGCAGAAGTGGTCTACAATCCCCCCTCTCTCTGCCGTCAAGGTCAAGTTTGTTTACAAATTGCAGTACTGGAGTAACGCTAAGTGTGGCTCCTAAGTAATTGAGTCATTTAAATATTTAACACCTATCCTTAGAGTGTCTTGGGCTCAACTGGCTCCTTAATTAACATTCATGGCTGGGGTGGAATTCTAGTGATAGCCTTGCCGTTCTATGGTGACTACTAGTGGCTTTAGACGCGCATCATAGTGAAAATCCACGATTTTCACCAGCAGCTGTCAATAAAATATAAGGAAAATCTGCGTTCCTAAGCGACGAATATGATCCTTACCTCTCAGGGTAGGTCATTATACACACATGCTCACTGCGTCTCGACGGACGTCAATAGTGGCCATAATTCATACAAGCGTTGGATACAGACAGGCTCTGTCCAATTCGCTGCGAAATAATACAGTATGCTCAAGGGCGATACTACTCGTAGATTTAGCCAACTTCTCACCTAACGCGCAAGCTATACTAGTTTGGTCCTCGCAATATTTATTACGTAAATCACTGGATTCTACGTTAATTCTGCACGCTTACATGCGGCTCAGACAATACTTCACATATATGACTCAATTATTAAGGCACCCGCGTTCTCTCCGTCATACCACTTAAGCCAAAGCTTACATAGCTCCTAACAAAATGTAATAAATTTACTGGCTTACTTTACATTAATGGTCCTCAAACATAATCCTAAGGATTGACCATATCAAATATTCATTCATATTTCACTGACACTGAAAAAGCTCTCGTATTTCTCTATATTTCACGTTACACTCTTACTGTTTACCAAAATACAGTATCTTTATATTAGACATGACACTATTTGAACATTATTTAGGCCAAAAATGCCTATTACTTTACTGTTGCCGACCCCATAATATTATTATTATTATTATTATCATTCATTTAACGTTACCGTTACATCCATCACTATTTTTGCCTGAATGGCCTTAAACAAATCGCCTTCCAAGCCATATTTTATTCAAGACGAGTGGTGAAAACTCGTTCAGTAATTGACTATTACATCCTATTCTCAAAGTGATAAATCGTTACATGGTGAACTATTTAGTTATAATGACATTATAAAATGGGTACTCACTTTTTCCTCTTTGCTGGATAGTGCCAGCGCTTCAGCTTTAGCGCTACCATGACGCTTGATTTAAGCCATCATGTTACCCTTTACACAACACTTAGATTCACACACTTTCCACATGATACACATATTTTTATCAGTGGCCTTTATCACTGCTACACACTGCATATTAATCACTATACACATGAACACTTTTAAATCACTATTACACAATTTATATACATTTATCCACTACTTCACATGTTGATCCTTAAATTGGACTTCTCCTACGCCTGATCTCAGAGATGCGATGCAATTATGACAACCGCTGGTCTCCGTGAAAATCTAACAGCGTTTTATGGACGTTCGATCCTCGTTCCCTGCAATCTTGTTCAGCTCACTATCCAGATTAGGTGGCAATGATTTCCAAGCTCCCATCATTGTAGTGATCCTGATGATGATGTCATATAATTCTGACAATACCTCCCGGTATAAGAACTGTTCAAAAACATTATAAGTTCCCTTTTCGCTGTGGCGAATTTATATTTGCGTCAGATAATAGATAAATATCTGTATTAATTTACTTTCGACGCACTTCATGATTACTTATGAAGCTTATAACTTGCTTCTATTGTTCTTCAACGGCGGAGCGTTGATACTTTAACATTTGGCGTGCTTACTGGCAGCGTCTTAGTTACGTGTATACTGTAGAATAACTCGAGATGAACTGGCGAAGACTGGAGAACAACTGGCTTGGCTTGCCTTACTCCCCCTATATAAAGGTTTCTCGTACAAAATAGTCCACCGGACACATGAGAGCGACTCCTTTCTAGAAATAATACCTCTTCAGCCGAAATGACATCTACATCTTGTTTATTTAGGTGTGGAGGTTTCAAAAACATTCGCGTGCCGGCGATCGCTTCGGCCAATTAATTACAATTAATTGCCTTAGTTCAGCGCGTGGGGACGCCATCGTGGTAATTTCCCGTTGACTGGTCACAAAGTCACTGCTCTCGAGCGTAGGCTAGGTTGTAATTCGTTCATTTGGAGATAAAAGCTTTAATTTAGGTGAAAAGCCACTCCTAAATTACCTCTCCGTGAATATATTCACCTGGGTGTATATTTCAATGCATTGCAATGCTCCACTTGGCTGTAATTAATTAATTTCCGTGAGCCATCATTCCTACTCTAAGTTTCACCGTTGTCAAGCGGTGGATACCCGGGTCATTAATTTTGAGCTGTCTTTCTGCTCCAGACGTAAATAGTACGGTCGGCGCCTAAGCTCTCCGCCCACTTGCTAAGGGTAATTTGTAAAACTTCAAACTGGCCTCCTCTCATTCTCGTATGCTCTGAAAATGTATATTTCCTTGCATTTGGCTATTTCTTCCCTTAAATTGCTATGATATTCACCTATAGATCGTGAAATCACGCTATCTTATTATATGTCAGTATACCTCTCATTGCTCTTTGGGTTCCCTGTAACTGCTCCCCCGCAGAGATCAATGGTTCGACTCTAGGCATAACCATGTGCCTGGTCTTTTCTGATGAGACCTGAGTTCGATGCCAGACTGCCGTGACTGATTGGGCACATTTTTCCCCTGCTAAGCTCGGGAAATTCATTTCATAAGTGAATTTTGCGGGCCCTTCAGATGGCATCGACTGCATGCAGTATTTACTTTAAGCGGTCAGTGCTCTCGGCAATTGGATCTCTCGTTCCCCATTCCACTCTGTCTGCTGTCTCGTAGACTCTCGTTCTGCCTTCGCAATTGTTCATTCATCCCGTCTAGCTCCGCAGCGGCCTCCCTCAACTGGTCATAAAGTTCCTGCAGTTGACAGCTGCATTCTCCCCTCGTATCCGTTGGATCTGCGAGCTGGTCGCTTCGCTCCGTTCCTCCTTGAGACTGCAAGCTTTTCTCAAGATTCTTTCCGTGCATACGTAATTATTCCCGTCCACTTGGGTGTACATTGCTTGCTCCTCTCTTGTATCATAGTCTTCTGGTGGACTATATAACTTCAAATTCGCTGCATTTACAACAACTTCTCTACCTGTGCTTCGTCTTTGATCCGATATGCATTATTTTGCAGATCCCTTATAATCAGGTAGGGTCCGTGATAAGCATGCTGAAATTTTTTATATTTCCTGCTCTCTGGATCTGAACTGGCGAGTTTCTTCAATAAGACGTATTCCCCTACGAGTAACGGTCTGTGATAGCGTTTCCTCCTGTTTCTCCGCTGCCGTCTATCTGCTTGTTTCTTGAGATACTCGAACGTTCTCTGGATCCTCAACTCACGTCCAGGTTGTGCATCGATGGGTGTCCGAATGACATTATTCCATGGCCTCTCTGGTCTTCTATCGAGATGTAGGCTCACTGGCACCTCTCCTGTCACTTCGTGCACGGTATTGTTGATACAATATTCAATAATCTCAAGTACGTCAATCCATTTCCAGTTCTCAGTAGAGCAATATATCTTCATGTACTTTTGCAGTTCCCTCATAACTCTCTCAGCGGAATTTGACTCCGGGTGTCGAACTGTGGACAAAATCTGTCTTATGCCCAGATTCTCCAACTCCCTGAAAAATTCTACGCTGGTAAAACAGCTCCCATGATCAGATAAGATGTTCTCTGGCTGTCCTAACATAGGAATGATTCTTTCCTTCAGCCTCTTAAGTACCTGTTTTGTACTGGTTTTCTGAATTGGACACAGGACTACCATTTTTGAAAACACGTCTAGTGCAACTAGGATGTGTCTATTTCCTCTTCTAGCTCTAGGAAGCGGCCCAAAGTTGTCCAGTGCCAGAAGCTGACATGGCTTCTCTGGTAAGAGTGGTATAGGTTTCTGCCTCATTAAGTACGAGTTAGGCTTTACTCGTTGGCACATATCACATGTCCTGATAGTATTCCTGACCGTCTCTCTAAGTTTAGGCCAAATAAATGCTTCTTTAAGCAGGGCAACAGTCTTATCTACACCGGAGTGACCAAAAGCTCGGTGTGCTAACCATACTAGCCTTCTCTGCAATGCTGGTGGTACGACTATCCTGGGTTTGGTGTGGTCTGAGTTGCTCCATTTATGTAGCATCTGGTTAAACCATAGATACTCCGTTGATAGTGCTTCAGCTTCCACATACATCGGAGTTCCTCTATCCAGCTTTCCCTCGAAGTAATTAATCATCAACCTATCCAGGGATCTTCACGTTGAAAAACGGTGATGTTCCTCAGATCATCTAAGGTCTTCTGATCTCTATCTTCTATCTCGATAGCTAGAACTTCTTCTTCATCAGCTGTAGGGTATCTGCTCAGCAAGTCAGGTATGATATTGTCCTTCCCCGGGCAATACTCTATTTCCACTTGAAATTGCTGTATGTACAGGGACCACCTTGTCAGTCTTTGACTCGACAAGTCAGTTTTCAGCAGGAACGTTAGGGCTTTATGGTCTGTTCTCAATATCATTCTAAAACCATAAACTAGCTTTCGCCAATACTGTAGGGCATACAGAATCGCGAGTAATTCGATCTCCGTGACCGTATAATTCTTTTCATTAGGCTTCAACCTTCTGCTGATAAATGCAATATAAGTTTTCTCCTCTGGCCTGTCCACATTCTCCTGATATAACATAGCTCCGATCCCTATAAATGATGCGTCAGTCTGGATAATAAAGTTCTGAGTGTAGTCAGGATATCCCAATTTTACATAATCTAACAGCATCTGTTTAGATTTCACGAAGGCTTCCTCGCATTGTTCCGTCCAGCGCCATCTTCCTCCCTTCTTAAGTAAGTCTTGGAGTGGTGCTACGGTCTCGGTATACTTTGGACAATGGTTTGAAAAGAATCCAATAACGCCTAGATATTGCCTGACGTTCTTTACCTTCGTTGGTCTCGGGAAATGTTTAATGACTTCCAATTCTCCAGGATTAGGTCTGACTCCTTGTGCATCTATCACGTGGCCTAAAAATTTAACTTCTCTCTGAGCAAAGTTAGACTTCTTTATATTGACCTTAAAGTTAGCCTGACATAGGTCATATAACAACTTGCGTAGATCTCTGACATGTTCTTCGACAGTTTCAGATGTCAGTAGTATATCATCTACGTAACATATGGTTGTAGCTTTTACTTCTTCGGACAGGTTCCGATCTAGCGCTCGTATCAACGCCGAACCTGCTGTTTTTAATCCAAATGGAAGACGCACGTATGAATACGTGTGCTGGTCAAATAAAAATCCATTTAACAAACTTGTTTTCTCTTCCAGAGCAAGATGGTAAAATCTTGCCGTCAGGTCAAGATTTGAGAACACAGTTTTTCCTTTGAACCTCCTGAGTACCTCCTTAATGGGCGGCACTTTATCAAATTCCGGTATGACCTTGGAATTCAAATTTCGTAGGTCCAGGCATATCCTCACACTTCCGTCCTGTTTAGGTACAACTACCAGTGGGCTGACATAGGGTGTGGCTGTCTTTACAATGACGCCTGCTTCTAGCATTTCCTGTATTGCTTCTTTGACCTTTAAATAATGTTTCTCAGCTACAGGATACGGCTTCTGTTTAAATGGTGTCCAATCGCTGACTTGGAACGCATACTGGAAATTCTTGATCCGGCCAGGTCTCAAATCGAAGACTCCTTTATATTCAAATAGCAGTTCCCTTAGCATTTGCTTATGTTCTGGACCAAATTTAGCTTCCTCAATCTTCTCTTCCAGGCATTCTTCAAATTTTGGTTCGAGATCCTTTTCAATGTCTGCGACCAGTATTGCCAACCCTTCCTCGATGTCTTCTGTTGTCGACACTGCATCCCCAGTCATATCTCCGTATGTATGCCATACGTATTCTTCTGGTCTCGTTTCATTATGCTTTAATGAGAGTTCTAACTCTTCCTTTCCCTCACTTGCGCGAAACATAACAATGTCTTGCGAGAGATCTATAATAACTTTATACTCTCTTATGAAATCCATCCCAACAATGATATTAAAAGGCAGCTTATTTACAAGTAGGAAGCTCTGTGAGAATGTAGAGTTCCCTATCTGCAAATCTAAAAATACTTGGTATTTGCATATCATAACTTTATCTGGTATGACACCTTTTATTTTCACGCTTGAAATAGGTATTTTCAATACGTGGATTTTACTCTGGATTTCACTATATAATGCCTGGGTTATCAAACACACTGTTGACCCTGTATCAATGAGACTTCTTATCTTCATGCCCGCGATGTTTACAATAATAATGGGTAGTTCCCTTCTTACATTGACCGTCCTTTCATCTAGGTCTTCGATAAGCTCCTCAGGTTTGGCAATCCAGTTAACAACATTCACTGTATTCCATCCTGAACTTATCTCTCTTTGGTCATTTAAATTTGGTGTTTTTTTTTTTCAATTGCTCCATTCTTTGTGGAGTTCTTCTGCCTGTCTTCATGCTGCTGAAGTTCCAGACTCTTGGCACCGTCATCATTTTTATATATGTCGGGTGACCTTCTATTCCTAATCGCTTCATCCCAATGAACTCGCGATTGTCTCGGGTCATCTCCGCGCTCTTCCATGTATCTTAAAGATGCGTGATAACGTTCTTCCGCCTCTTCATCGAACCCGCGACTGTGCTCTTGGGATCTCCATCCTTGGTTGTTCCCATTTCGGCCGTAATTCCTTCTGTTATCAAGCTGCTGGTCTCTGGTACCACGCTGATTCCAGTTTTTCCTTCCTCGGTTTCCACGGTTCGATCCTCCTCGATATGCTGGCCTCCAATTTTGGTTTTCGCGTCCTTCGCGTTGCCAATCGGATTTTTCTGTTTCGGTGCTTGTAGATTTGCTTTTTGTTTGCACCTTGGTTGGCTCAATCGGTGTAGTTGTCATATTGACTTGTTCCACATTTCGACTTTGCCTTGTGTGCTGCACTGTGGTTAGATCGAGTTGTCTCAGCACTTCCTCCATATCGATCGCAGTTTTGGCGTTTGCTGAGATTAGCAGACGTTGTACTTCATACGGTAGCTGCTTGGCTATTGCTATGCACAAATCTGACTCTCTAAGCCCTTCATCAAGCTCTCGAAAACGGCACAATTGATTCAAAAAGAATTCTCCGTACTTAGTCGGATTACTAGTACTGTAACGCCTGGAATACAAGTCCAATCTGAGGTTCTGTTGTACGCTCGCGTTCCAGTATCTGCTTAAAAATGCTTGGCGAAATTCGTCAACGGTGTCGAACGTGTATCGAAAACTCCTAAACCATAGGGCACACTCCCCTTCGGTTAGTTTTTCAATCGCTCTCAACCTGCGCTCTGGCGGTACTTTCGCGTCATTCAAGTACACGGAAACTTCTTTAAGCCAGTACTTGGGTGTCATGTTAGAATTACTCCCAGAGTATTTCTTTGGTTTCTCATCACTAGCCCTTATAACTGTGACTATTTGACTTTGAACAGCATTTATTGCGGTGTTGACATGGCAATTGGCATACCAGGTGTGGTATACGGACTGTCACTTGGCATGGCTGCATTCTTTGGAGTAGGCTGCATTTCTATCTCTGCCCATTTGTTTCTCCTATTCTCGTCTACACTTCCTTCGCTAGACCTAGGATTCCGCAACATAGATTCCGCCTGCGCGATCATTCTAGTCTCGATTTGGCTGTGTCTGTTTTCTGCCCTTTCCAAACGAGCTAATACCTCTCGTTCTATTTTCTCTAGGCGATCTCGGTTTTTTTCTGCCATAGAAAATACCTTTTCCTTATCATCCTTAAAGTTTTCCTTCAGGTGGATAATTTCCCCTGCTAGACTTTCTCTTACTTCGGCAAGAGTCTTATCGCTGGCTTCAGTCTTTAAGCCTTCTCGAAGTTCTAATTCTTCTCGTAAGCCTGTAACTTCCTTTTGAATGTGACCTTGTATATGAGAGATTTCAGTCCTTATTTTCGTGATTTCTCCCTGGTCCTCATCCTGTCTTTTATGGATAACTGCAAAGTCGCTCTGAGTTTGTTCCAACTCTTTCTGCACTTTCCCGACTTGCCTCTTCATATTTGACATTATCTCCTTATTCTCTTGATCAGAAGTTTTTATTTCCTGAATTTCCTTGCATTGGTCAAGGATATTCTGATCCTGTTTTCTTAAGGCTTCGTCTACCGCCTTGGCGTAACCTGCCATTCGCGTATTCCATTTTACATCGCTATCCTCAAACCTTTGATCCACGGTCTGAGTGAACGTATTAAATTGCTCTAATTGACGTTTAGTATTAGCTTCATTCTGACTCTGAATGTCTTTAAGCTCCATGGACATACTGCTTAAACTATCGTTAATTTCACGCTGTGACTCTCTGCACGCTTGCAGATTATTCTCTAATTTTAACTCTATAGACTCAAAGCGTTTATCGTTATCATCTTGCATTTCTGAGACCACGCTAACAATATTCTTAGTTACCTCACGCTGGACAGACTCTTTAACGTCATCCATTTTCTTATTAACCTCTATTAGGTTTGACTCTAACTGCGTGTTTACATTAGCTTGACTAGCCTCTAGTCTAGTGTTTATTTCAGCTTGATTAGCCTCTAATTGAGTATTGACTGTAGCCAACATCTGGCTTACCTCATTTTGACTAGCCTCTAGTCTAGTATTTATTTCGGTTTGATTGGCATCCAATCTACCCGCTATTTCATCTTTAAATTCTCTAATTTCTTCCTTTCTCTTAGCATTAGAATTATCAAAATGTTCCTTTAACTCAGCAATACACCTGAGTACGTCTTCAGTTCCAGCCATCCTGTACTTCTTAATTTGAGATTCAGGTAGGCCGCAGCTGAATATGCTGGCGCGTTCTATTGGAAAGAAAAGGATTCCGATCCCACGACAACAACAACAACATATTACAAAATGTCAAAACTAACTATGGAATGGGTATAGACCCTCGTACCCGTCTGACAACAATGTCTGACGTCTGAATATCATCTAGAAAGACTCACAATCGCTCAAACAAAGTTTGAGGAAAAATATTATTTTTATGGTTTTCCCCATGAAAACCATGCTATTATTATGGGGTTATCTGAATCCCATAAGCCATCCACGTACTGGGCGCCATGATAATGTTAAAATAACATTATCCTTCTGGTGCTCATTGTAAGACATCGGCCATATTCTGAATTATTAATAAAACTGTCCAAGGAGTGGTTTTTATTGCTGAATGCCCCACGTTGGGCGCCATGATAATGTTAAAATAACATTATCCTTCTGGTCCTCATTGTAAGACATCGGCCATATTCTGAATTATTAATAAAACTGTCCAAGGAGTGGTTTTTATTGCCGAATGCCCCACGTATGGGCCGTCATGATAATGTTATGGGTATCCATGCTTATGTGGTAGTTTGCCCTGGCCAGTTTGCGCAATGCCAAGATCGCTCATATTGCACAGATGCAGGTGGTTCCATAATGGATTAATACCGTCCCACATTGCTTGGGCCATGATAATTAAAGGGGTTTGTGTGTAAGTTACATTTACATTTAAGCATGTTTTATGGAGGATTATCAACATTTATTTTACGCGATGGCTTATTAACAAATGGGGCGCGGCCTTTTCCTATTCTGTCCTACTTTCTATGCTGTACTTGCTTCTACCATTTATATCTTGGCCGACTTTTAGCAGTACCTGTGACTCAATCCTAGTACAGAGACATCTCCTCCATGTACCCGACTGTCATCATGTGGACCATGTGTTCGTATCCCAACTAACTCACGGTCTTTCGAGGTATGGGACGTTCCTGCCCACCATACGACCACATGCTCAGGATTTGAGTCTACCAGGTAACTACTCTACAGGAAATACACAACATTTTCCTAAAATGAACAATTTACTGGTCTAAAATCATGGCTATACAACAAATACAAATAAAGGACAAATTATATTTAATTCCCACAAATAAAATAGGGTTATTCTGTGAGCTTTCTTCTTAAAATAGTGCTACACTGCACTCAAATCTAATTCTAGCATCCTGTCAATGATATTTTCAGACTTCCATGGGTTTCCATAGTATTCATCATGTGACACAATTTTAGTTAATGGGAGTATCATAACACAAAAATTACATATCACATAAAAATGATATTAATAAAACATTACTCCATTTCTTATGGCATTTACCTTGATTAGCATAAATTCATTATTTTCTGCAATCATTAACAAATACTTGTTGTGTCGTGTGAATCATCTTCCTTCTTTCCATCCATATGAACGCTTTAAGAAAAGTGGTACTTATCCCTTCCAAAATAAACATGGATAGAATGTATTATAGTTTCACCATATAACGATTTTCTGGGTCTTGTCGGGCTTATCATCGTTACAAATGCGTCATGTTCTGGGAAAACACATACCCGTCTGCATAAATTAGCAAGAACTGGCAAAATGCACTCTAAAGAAGATGCCTACATTATTTTGGTTCAGCTTTCCTCCTCAGAGAATAACTGAGCCAAATATTATCTGATTTCTATGACCCAACAACGTATGTGAGTTGCAACCCACCGTTCAATTCAATTGGCATCATCATAACACTCATATCTTAATTGCATATTGAAATATCGAGATTCCTCAGTGTCCTATTGTGACTCTAATTTCCAAGGGACCGGTCGAACGACCTTCCTCCCCCTCAGCAGGCAATAAAATTCGTTCCAGCTGGCTAGCCAAGATGGCTGCCGCAGAAGTGGTCTACAATCCCCCCTCTCTCTGCCGTCAAGGTCAAGTTTGTTTACAAATTGCAGTACTGGAGTAACGCTAAGTGTGGCTCCTAAGTAATTGAGTCATTTAAATATTTAACACCTATCCTTAGAGTGTCTTGGGCTCAACTGGCTCCTTAATTAACATTCAAGGCTGGGGTGGAATTCTAGTGCTAGCCTTGCCGTTCTATGGTGACTACTAGTGGCTTTAGACGCGCATCATAGTGAAAATCCACGATTTTCACCAGCAGCTGTCAATAAAATATAAGGAAAATCTGCGTTCCTAAGCGACGAATATGATCCTTACCTCTCAGGGTAGGTCATTATACACACATGCTCACTGCGTCTCGACGGACGTCAATAGTGGCCATAATTCATACAAGCGTTGGATACAGACAGGCTCTGTCCAATTCGCTGCGAAATAATACAGTATGCTCAAGGGAGATACTACTCGTAGATTTAGCCAACTTCTCACCTAACGCGCAAGCTATACTAGTTTGGTCCCCGCAAAATTTATTACGTAAATCACTGGATTCTACGTTAATTCTGCACGCTTACATGCGGCTCAAACAATACTTCACATATATGACTCAATTATTAAGGCACCCGCGTTCTCTCCGTCATACCACTTAAGCCAAAGCTTACATAGCTCCTAACAAAATGTAATAAATTTACTGGCTTACTTTACATTAATGGTCCTCAAATATAATCCTAAGGATTGACCATATCAAATATTCATTCATATTTCACTGACACTGAAAAAGCTCTCGTATTTCTCTATATTTCACGTTACACTCTTACTGTTAACCAAAATACAGTATCTTTATATTAGACATGACACTATTTGAACATTATTTAGGCCAAAAATGCCTATTACTTTACTGTTGCCGACCCCATAATAATATTATTATTATTATTATTATTATCATTCATTTAACGTTACCGTTACATCCATCACTATTTTGGCCTGAATGGCCTTAAACAAATCACCTTCCAAGCCATATTTTATTCAAGACGAGTGGTGAAAACTCGTTCAGTAATTGACTATTACATCCTATTCTCAAAGTGATAAATCGTTACATGGTGAACTATTTAGTTATAATGACATTATAAAATGGGTACTCACTTTTTCCTCTTTGCTGGATAGTGCCAGCGCTTCAGCTTTAGCGCTACCATGACGCTTGATTTAAGCCATCATGTTACCCTTTACACAACACTTAGATTCACACACTTTCCACATGATACACATATTTTTATCAGTGGCCTTTATCACTGCTACACACTGCATATTAATCACTATACACATGAACACTTTTAAATCACTATTACACAATTTATATACATTTATCCACTACTTCACATGTTGATCCTTAAATTGGACTTCTCCTACGCCTGATCTCAGAGATGCGATGCAATTATGACAACCGCTGGTCTCCGTGAAAATCTAACAGCGTTTTATGGACGTTCGATCCTCGTTCCCTGCAATCTTGTTCAGCTCACTATCCAGATTAGGTGGCAATGATTTCCAAGCTCCCATCATTGTAGTGATCCTGATGATGATGTCATATAATTCTGACAATACCTCCCGGTATAAGAACTGTTCAAAAACATTATAAGTTCCATTTTCGCTGTGGCGAATTTATATTTGCGTCAGATAATAGATAAATATCTGTATTAATTTACTTTCGACGCACTTCATGATTACTTATGAAGCTTATAACTTGCTTCTATTGTTCTTCAACGGCGGAGCGTTGATACTTTAACATTTGGCGTGCTTACTGGCAGCGTCTTAGTTACGTGTATACTGTAGAATAACTCGAGATGAACTGGCGAAGACTGGAGAACAACTGGCTTGGCTTGCCTTACTCCCCCTATATAAAGGTTTCTCGTACAAAATAGTCCACCGGACACATGAGAGCGACTCCTTTCTAGAAATAATACCTCTTCAGCCGAAATGACATCTACATCTTGTTTATTTAGGTGTGGAGGTTTCAAAAACATTCGCGTGCCGGCGATCGCTTCGGCCAATTAATTACAATTAATTGCCTTAGTTCAGCGCGTGGGGACGCCATCGTGGTAATTCCCCGTTGACTGGTCACAAAGTCACTGCTCTCGAGCGTAGGCTAGGTTGTAATTCGTTCATTTGGAGATAAAAGCTTTAATTTAGGTGAAAAGCCACTCCTAAATTACCTCTCCGTGAATATATTCACCTGGGTGTATATTTCAATGCATTGCAATGCTCCACTTGGCTGTAATTAATTAATTTCCGTGAGCCATCATCCCTACTCTAAGTTTCACCGTTGTCAAGCGGTGGATACCCGGGTCATTAATTTTGAGCTGTCTTTCTGCTCCAGACGTAAATAGTACGGTCGGCGCCTAAGCTCTCCGCCCACTTGCTAAGGGTAATTTGTAAAACTTCAAACTGGCCTCCTCTCATTCTCGTATGCTCTGAAAATGTATATTTCCTTGCATTTGGCTATTTCTTCCCTTAAATTGCTATGATATTCACCTATAGATCGTCAAATCACGCTATCTTATTATATGTCAGTATACCTCTCATTGCTCTTTGGGTTCCCTGTAACTGCTCCCCCGCAGAGATCAATGGTTCGACTCTAGGCATAACCATGTGCCTGGTCTTTTCTGATGAGACCTGAGTTCGATGCCAGACTGCCGTGACTGATTGGGCACAATATATAAGAATGAAAGTTTGTCTGTTTTTTCTGAATTTCTACGGAAATTTGCGTTATTTACGCGTTTTAGACTGTTTTATGACGGATGCGCGCGAAAATGAAATTTTTGACTGCCTGTCTGTTTGTTTGTTTGTCTGAGGACAATTTTTTGTGTCCTTATAACTCGAGAACGGCTGAGTGGATCAACGTAAAATTTGGTACAGATATCCTTCAGAGGCAAGACACCAATCATTGATGTAACTCTTCTCTGTACCTCTCATAAAAGGGGATCTACCCCCTTAAAATACATGCTGAAAAAGGCGTAGAAGGGCGAGACAAAGCTCATTTTCAGCCCCTCAATGTGAGAAACGAAACTCGGGGGCCCTTTACCACATTTTAAGGCCCTAAAACCAATAGGTTTTGAGATATTCCCAGAAAATTAATTTTATTTAATACAATAATGAAAGGAAGCTAGCCGGTAACCATGGCAACAGAAATTCACAGGTCCATCTATTGCTGTAATATAAGACGCAATACAATTCCATTTATTACATTACTGAGATAGTTTGCAAACGGCTAGAAGGTTATAACGGAACCAAACTAAGCTGTAAAATTCATCAATACATATAATGCGCTTAAGGGGGTCAAGGGGTACTCTAGAATTTTTTCACGCGATTTACACGTGCTGGTGGGCTACGGAAGGTCTAGTATATCCCTATCCCTATATTGTTATATTATTATTATTAATAATATTATTATTACACTACGGAAAGGAAGACCCCAGAGGACTGGAAAAGGGGAATAATTGTCCCGATCTTCAAGAAAGGTAGTACAACAGAATGCAGAAACTATCGGGGAATAAAACTGATGAGTCATTGTGCAAAGATGTTTGAGAAAGTTTTGGAAAGGAGAATTAAGACAAGGATAGAAGGAGGGATGAGGGAAGAACAACATGGCTTCAGAGCAGGAAGGTCCACAGTGGATTTGATTTTTGCTGTAAGGCAGTTACAAGAACAGCACTGTGAGTATGGATCAGATCTACTGATGGCCTTCCTGGACATTGAGAAAGCAAATGACAGTGTATGCAGAAACAAAGTATGGAAGTCCCTGGAGGATAGAGGAGTAGAAAAATGGACTATAAGGAGGATAATGGAGATGTACAAGGGAAGCGTGAGCTGTGTGAAAGTGGGAGGAGAGAGATCGGACTGGGTGGAACAGAGAAACGGCCTGAAACAAGGAAGTGCACTGGCACCGTTACTTTGCATTGTGGTGATGGATGACATAATGACCCGAGTGTCACAAGTAATTGGGGAAGGAAAGATGAAAGCAATGGTGTTAGCGGATGATTTGATGATTTGGGGAAACAAGGAGGAGGTGGAGGTGGTACAGGAATAGTTGGACGTGTGGGAAGGAATAATACAAGGATATGGGATGAAATTTAGCATAAATAAGAGTGAGATGGTGATCACAACAAGGAAGAAGGAAAGAACCACAACGGGAATAACAATTGGTGGGGAACAGCTGAAGAAAGTGGAGAGTTTCAAGTATCTGGGAAGCCTGATACAAGATAATGGAAGAAACTATAGAGAAAAAATGAGCGGGGGAGACAGGCAGAAGCATTCCGGAGGAGTGTGAGAAGCATGTAATGGAGCAAGGATGTCCCTCAGAACAGAAAAAAGATCATATATCGGACGTACTATGCCCCTACCCTGACGTATGCCTCGGAGACCTGGGCTATGAAAGGAAGGGAGAAGAGCAAAATACAGGCCAGTGAGATGAGGTTCTTGAGAAGCAGTATTGGAGCTACAAAGATGGACAGAATAAGAAATGAGAGGACCAGAGAATTAATAAAGGAGGAACCATTACGGGATGGTATAGAGAAATCTAGACTTAGATGGCATGGACATGTAAAACGAATGGAGGATAAGAGGATACTCAGGAGGATACACGAGACGAAGTGGGAAGGAAAGAGACCGAGAGGAAGACCGAGAGACAGGTGGCTGAAAGGGATGGAAGAAAGCGTGAAGAAGAGAGGAGAAAACTGGACAGGGGTGAAAGCTGAGAGATGGTGGGAAGACAGAAGACGTTGGAGTGGCCTGTGTTCCAAACAGACCCGGCCAACGGCTGGAAACTATGCAAGAGTATGATGATGATGATACTACGGCCTACAACGACGAGACAAAGCTCATTTTCAACCCCTTGGTGTCAGAAAAAAACCTCGGGGCCCCTAAACAGTCGTAAAGGGTCCCCGGAAACTACATTTTAATGCTCTAAAACCAAGAGTTTCTGAGATATTCACAGAAAACTAATTTCATTTAATAAACTAATGTAGGAATGCAAGCCAGTAACCATGACAACAGTGTCTCAAAAAGGTACATCCAACTTTCCATCTATTTCTGCAAGAAGTAATGCCACTCCATTTATTAAATTTCTGTGAAAGTTTGCAAATGGCTATAAGGTTATCACGGAACCAACAAAAACTGTAAAATTCATCAATGCGCTTAAGGGGGTCAATAAGTACACTGGATTTTTTCACAAGACTTAAACGTACGATGTGTCGTACAGAAGGTATATTATATCTTCAAACAGCAACATTATTTTCAAAAATTCCTGAATTGAAATAGTTTATTTTTTATTTTATTTTTTTTGCTTTTAGGAATTTGGGCCATTGGAGGCTAAAAAACCTGAATTTTCATGCACCACAAGCCTTTATAATTTATTGAAGGGGTCTTCCTCTGGATGCGCACTTGACACAACAGTGTGGGTCAGTTTTTATGTGACGTGAATTGCATTTCGTCTACGAGGTTTTCAATTTTATTTTCACGTCAGGAAGTACACGTTAGGTAAATTAGTTTCAGAGCATATTTCAACAAATCATTTATCTTTGTCGACAAACAGGTTCCAAGCCCCTAACCTTTGCAACAGTAGCTCAATTGATTACGTCTGGGTATTAATACCGACGACCGTTCGAAGAATGGGCACTTCTGCTAGTTTCATTATAACATTTACTATGTAAGCTATTAAATTTGTAGTTTTATCTAAACTAAATGAACTTTATGTTTGATAAAGATAAACGCCAATGAACTCTATCCTTTCGTTGTATGAAACAAATGTACTAAGCAAATGGTCTTTAGCCTATAGGCGGCATACTCTTAAATCCGGCCCTGAATGCCGTAATGTTAATAACATTTCCAAGTTGATATATGGGAATGTATCACACCACAAGCTGTACGTTTCAATAAACCATAGGAAGTTGGTTGACCGTTGTCACAGACCACTACTACTGCGGCAGGGCAACTGGTGAGAACCTCAGTTTATGTACTAGCCACACACATAGAGACCGCACTTTATCGCAACCGGCAGTCTCCAAGTGAATCTTTTCAAGACGCAGCTTTATGCTGACCACACGTACAAACAGAAGGCAAGGAGACAATGTCACGAGAGGGACGGAAGAAGAAAAGAGTGAATTTGAGAGAGAATGAATAGAGTGTGCTGGTTTATTCACAGCGGTTAACTCCACAGTGCGAAGCAGAAAGTGTTTCAACTTTATAAAGGAAAGTTTCTTCATAAAACCCAATAAAATTCAGTTATTCTTCAGGAGTGGTTAGCCTGGATTCAACACTTAAACTTGGATAATATGTCACTTTCAAGATTTGAATACTTATTTCATATTCTGGGAGTCATTACCAATTGAAATTACTGTTCATTATCACTACTGCACAGGAAATATGTGCTAAATTACGCAACTATGTGCTTTCTTTCTTGTTCATTCAACGACAATAGCGGTATCCTGAACTAGCACCAACAAAATAACGCACAGGTACTATGTGGGGTCGTTTGGTCTTTAGTTCAAATAACATTTGTAAATAACACAAGAGGCTGTTACAAACGCTTCAGAATGGAAATTTATTGTATTATCAACTTGTTATTATTCAAATTCGAAAATAAATGGAGACCCACAGAGAACAGTCATGACATCTGGCGGAAAAGTTTCGAATTAGGTAACCCTATTGACGTGTTTGTTTGGCGTATCAGGTCTCTTCAACTGTTACCGATGCGTAAACATTGACGTAACATTGCTGTTACTAACATTCGGGATAAAAATACACCTTGTATTTATGTGAAAATTGGCAAAGTGATTGATTTGGATAAAGCTCATTGATGCATGAGTACTCCCACTATGCGTGGTAAAAATCAGGGATGTATATACACACATCAAAAAAAAGTTTTGCATCACCTCGGTTCCCAGATCTCCGGCATATAGACGTTGACTGTGTATATTGTATCAAAGATACAGTCCCTTTGACTGTTCATAGATGTCACTAAAACTGCTCAAAGATGTAAACAACCATGCATGAGCAGGGCCTATTAGACGGAGGGGGTACGACAGCCGATCAGTTCCAGTCATTCCACCAGGACGAAGGTACGCTGCTCATGTTGTCTGTAGTTCTACCATGCCTAGAAGGTCAATACCGCAGTTCGATCGCGTCCGCATTGTTACTTTGTGTCAAGAAGGGCTCTCAACAAGGGAAGTTTCCAGGCGTCTCAGAGTGAACCAAAGCGATGTTGTTCGGACATGGAGGAGGTACAGAGATACAGGAACTGTCGATGACAGGCCTCGCTCAGGCCGCCCAAGGGCTACTACTGTAGTGGATGACCGCTACTTACGGATTGCCGCTCGGAGGAACCCTGACAGCAATGCCACCATGTTGAATAATGCGTTTCGTTCAGCCACAGGACGTCGTGTTTCAACTCAAACTGTGCGCAATAGGCTGAATGATGCGCAACTTCACTCCCGACGTCCATGGCGAGGTCCAGCTTTGCAACCCCGACACCATGCAGCGCGGTACAGATGGGCCCAACAACATGCTGAATGGACCCCACAGAATTGGCATCACGTTCTCTTCACCGATGAGTGTCGCATATGCCTTCAACCAGACAATCGTCGGAGACGTGTTTGGAGGCACCCTGGTCAGGCTGAACGTCTTAGACACACTGTCCAGCGAGTGCAGCAAGGTGGTGGTTCCCTGATGTTTTGGGGTGGCATTATGTGGGGCCGACGTACGCCACTGGTGGTCATGGAAGGCTCCGAAACGGCTTTACGATACCTGAATGACATCCTCCGACCCATAGTGCACCCATATCGGCAGAATATTGGAGAGGCATTTGTCTTCATGGACGACAATTCTCGACCTCATCGTGCACATCTTGTGAATGCGTTCCTTCAAGATAACGACATCGCTCGACTACAGTGGCCAGCATGTTCGCCAGACATGAACCCTATCGAACATGCCTGGGATATGTTGAAAAGGGCTGTTTATGGACGTCTTGACCCACCAACCACTCTGAGAGATTTACGCCGAATTGTCGTTGAGGAGTGGGACAATTTGGACCAACAGTGTCTTGATGAACTTGTGGATAGTATGCCACGACGAATACAGGCATGCATCAATGCAAGAGGACGTGCTACTGGGTATTAGAGGTAGTGGTGTGTACTGCAATCTGGACCACAAATGCTGAAAGTCTAGCTGTATGATGGTACAACATGCAATGTGTGGGTCTCATGAGCAATAAAACGAGCTGAAATGTTGTTTGTGTTGATCTCTATTCCCTTTGTATTTAAAGGTTCCGGAACTCTTGGAACCGAGGAGATGCAAAACTTTTTTTGATGTGTGTATTAGGTAATGCAGGCTGCACTACCTAGTAAATTAGTCTAGGCAAAAAACCATTGTTCTGGATAAATATTATTGATGTGTAGTACCGTATGCGTGGGGTTGGCAACATAGCATTTGTCCCATAATTCACGCGCATTATAGCGGACACAACTGAAATGTTACTCTATAAGTCGTGATCTAAAAAGGAAAAGGTGGGCGGGTTATAGACAGCGGAGGAGAAAACATCTACTACCACAGCATTTCCCCAATTATTATTCATCATTACAAAAGGTATGTCAGCTAATTTAAGAAGTCTACACCAGCGTTTCCCAAACTGTGGTACGCTCGTACTGCTGCAGTGGTACGCGACGATGTTACGAACAAGAAGTTCCGTGACGAACTAAAGAGCCTACTTTTCATGCCAATGATTATTCTCCAGTATATGAACTTATCTATAATAATGACGAAATTAAGTTGGTAATATCGAAATGTCTAATTAGTTCGAAATATTCCTGGTATAATGTAGCCTAATAGAGCACTACAGTTGGCAGCCCTGGTGACTGAATATATTCTTAATTCCATCCCTTAAGGTACAGAATACAACATTTGGTTGAAGTCCAATGGACGTTACATGCACTTAGACATTCGATCTATCAGCACGCGTAAAAGCATGTTGGCAACAATGTCATGCGTGTGCTGGTTAGACTTAATCTGAAATATTATGCTATCTTGTTGTGCCAATTTTGGATGAAAACCATTGGTTAGAATAGAAGTTACATGTATTTTAAAATTGGTCCTATCAGCAGGCATAGAATCATGTTGGCAGCACTGACTTATATTAATTATTCCAAATTAATCTAGAATGTCAGCTGCTATACGTGTGCAAAGCATAGGGCTGTTGGCTTGCATACTTCCTGATATATTGATATTAGGGTAAAAATATAGACAGCATTTATTAACAGTTGGCAGCCCTGATTCCTCTTAAGAATACTTATAGTCATATCTGTTATGTTACACATAGCACATACGAAATTTGTCTGAAGTCCGACTGATAATATAGAAGTTACATGTATTTAAATATTGGTCCTATCAGCAGGCTTAGAATCATGTTGGTAGAACTGAAGTATATAAGTTACTACAAAATTAATCTAAAATGTCAGGTACTTTACGTGTGAATAGTTTAAAGCTGTCGGCTTGCATACTTTCCGATATATTGGTATTTGGATAAAGAAGAGAGATCAATGATTAACAGTTGGCAGCCCTGGTGGCTCTTAAGAACACGGTCAGTCATATCTGTTTATGTACACATATTACATACAAAATTTGGTTGAAATCCAATTGATAGTGTAGAAGTTATAGGCATTTAAAAATTGGACCTATCAGAAGGCTTAAAATTATTTTGGCAGCACTTTCATGTATGGCCTCCTCGAAATTAAACTGAAATAGTGTTATCTAGATGTGTGCCAATTTTGGAATAGCTCCCATGCATACCTTCCAAGATATCCAACATGGAGCTCAAATTTCGAGTGTGTTTTTTCAGCAGTTGGTAGCACTGACATCATTTTCAAATATAGACGTGAGATATTCCGGTACACATCTTTACTCATACTGAGTTTGGTTTCAATTGCTGTAGCCGTTTAGGAGTTGATAGGGGGGGGGGGGAGGGGACACACACACAGCCAGCCAGACAGACAGACAGACACACATTTTCCCGGATCGATCTCATAAGTCTACTTTTTCCTCTTTTTTTGCAAAATGTGAAAAGTAGGCTAAAAATATAAAAAAATATTAGATACGTTACGAAAAATATAAAAATATAAAATATAAAATAATAATATAAAATCATTGATACGTTGCCAGAGGACGTTAAGGACAAAGATAAGGAGCAGTTTTATGAATTGAATTGTGATTCAGAACTAAGGCAAACTTTTTCAAACTTTTTCAAAAATGGCTCTTGTGTACTTTAGGGTTGAGAGGCGTGCAGACTATGCAGGCATATCTGACAAAGCAGTTAGATTTTTCTGCCTTTCACTACTTCTTACTTGTGAGAGACTGCATTTTCTTCACTTGTTTAACTCAAGAATAAATACCGGAATAGGCTCCTTACAGTGGAAAACGACCTTCATTTGAGACTCGGCAATCTTAAACCAGACATTCCTAAGTTGGCTTCTAATCTTCAAGCTCACCCTTCACAATGAAGTTGTTAGTTGAACTATGGTTTTTATGTTTAATTATTATTAAGAGTTCTTTTATTAATATTATTTGCAGTGTCATTTCTGAATGTTTGAATTGAATACTTATTGTAATAAATAATAAAACAACGGGGCACACTTTTTTTTTTATTATTTGAACGTTAACTCCAACAAACACAATTTACAATCCATCTTTTGGTCAGCTACGTAGTGGTGGTTATACAGTGGAACCTGAATAATTCGAACCTCAAGGGACCAGTAAGAAAATTCAAATTATCCAAAAATTCGAATTAAGAAAGTTCTTTGAAAAGGGTAGAGAAAAGATATTGTACTGTATTACGTTTACATAATGATTTACGTTCAACAAAACAGATTAACAGACAAAGGCACTGTATAATGACTGTATCGTGAATAACCTCAAAAGTTTCAAATGATAAAATAAAACCAAAATGTACTATTCACCTATTTAACGACAGTAGTAATCCAGCAATCAAGTTAATTCATAGAGAAATCTACTGTTTTTCAAAAAAGCTTGAGATTATTACCTGTTTCCTACAATTAAGTCTCTCGGCCATCACAAAAGAATCTAACAAATTTAATAAACGGAAAAAAGAATCACTTACATCATTTCTACTTTCAAAAAAAACCGCCTTAGTTCTGTGATGTGGTTTGTTGCTTGGGGCTACACTAGGTACAGTTTTTTCGGGAACCATGTTGTTTTTCGGAGTTTTTTCACGTAAATCTTCGAATTATTCAAAATGTAATTCGAATTAACCACGATGTTTTAGCATTGATTCCATATAAAATGCTAGGGACCAAGAGAAAAATTCGAATTAAAGAAGATTTCGAATTATAGAAGTTCGAATTAGCCACGTTCCACTGTAGTTACTATATCTCCCAACCATTAGGTGGTACGCGAGAGATTCTCACCTTTTAAAGTGATACACACACAAAAAAGTTTGGGAAACAATGGTCTACACCACTCTTGAACTGTTACCAAAAATTCTATGGGAATATTTGCACTTTCAGGCTTGCTCTGTGAGTATCTGTATTTGTTACTGGTTAGAGTTCAGCATAAGGTATGGAGGTTTGCATTGCGTTGTACTTATTAAAATAACATACATATTCAGAATGTCCCTCACGAGCAGCTGTTGGTTCGGGACGTTTACACTAGCATGTGTACTAACAATCGAGATTCCGATAGAATGGCTGCGTGGCACTGCGGTAGCGTTTACGCCTGTTGTGTCTAAGATTGCAGGATTGAATCCTGGCGCACAGTCAGTTGCATTTGAGGGTGTGCAAATACGAGCGACCCGTGTCGGTAGATCAAATGGCACATTGAAGACTCCTCTCGGGGTGACATTCCGGCACCCCAGTGCACAGTGGGTCAAAATCGAAATCTAGGAGTACAAAAAAATTTATTTTCATAATTAAAAATTCAAAGTGTATTACTTCTACAGCATTCTCATATAATTGCCGCTCACTATTCTGGGATAGGCCTATATACGCATCTTAGTGTAAATCTGTCACCACTGTTCGAGCAGTCTGAATTGGAGGGTGAATGTTAGTGGCTGTGGTTTGGTTGTCTTTGTGGTTAGTGTGATGTTTTAAGATGAAACATGCAGCTGAAGGTATGATCTTTTTTTAACGTGTTTCAGTTATTAATGGGTGTAATTGTTATGTAATTTTAGCTATATTTGTATTATATAATATTTATCTATTATTTTTAAAATGATATTTTCACTTAGATTTTTAGTATGTCGCGTCACTCTGCGTCACTTTCTACTTAATGTTAAAATGTAGATAACGTCTTGTAGTTTGCGCCTGTTATAAGATGTTTGCATCTTTTTGCAACTTACTTAGTTATTTTACGTTTTAGAAGATGCCGCGCAACCAGTTCTCACACGTTTACAACTCTTTGAAGCACTGGGTTCGACGATTATGTCGAAAGTGGAACCTTGTGATTCTGTTAAATGTAAATTAGGGGTAGAAAATTGTTCTGAAGAGATAACTGAATGCTCTATCCTACTCCTAGTCATAGACAATTTCTTGCATGTGTAGACGTAGCAAAGGTCTTAACTGAAGTTTATTATGCAGTAAACAAATTATATACCTTGCTTTCACTCTAAATTCATGATTAAAACGTAAAAATAATTTTGTCCCCCTAGATTTCGATTTTGACCCTCTGTGCGGTGTCTTCGAAAGTCACAGTAGTTAGTGTAGCATAGTATAGAATAGTGTAACATATTACACATTATTATTATATTATATTATTATATTATATCAACCATCCTTGAAATGGTTTTCCGTGGTTTCTCCCAATTTCAACACCAGACAAATGCTGGGACGTTACCTTCTGACAGGCCACGGCCGCTTCCTTCCACATCCTTGCACAGTTTCATTCATCATCATCCACTCCATCTCTCATTCCGGTGCGCAGGTCGCCCACGGGCGTCGACTAGAAAGACTTGCCTTCAAACACGACAAAGAATAATAATAACTTAATAATAATAATAATAATAATAATAATAATAATAATAATAATAATAGAGATTATACATTCATTTTGTTCATTTACTTGCCACATGATGCACCACTATCGCTTCTCTATGCATAACAGACTTCCGGTTACGTAATGGAGGCAATGAAAACTGCGTGCTACAATTCTTCATGCCAGTAATTAAAATTTTGTTGTTGTAAATATAAACAAAAATTCTAAAATGCTCTAGAAACTAAATGATCTGGAGTGGTGTACAGTGAGAATGTTGTGTTCGTGTATTAAAGACGTACCTGTCGCGGTGGCGGAGAGCACTAACGCTCTCCCTCGTGCCTTGCTGGTATCGGGAGTGCAAATGCCGGGACGGTTCCTTTTAACAGGTTCACTGCCGCCTTTCTTCCCACGCTCTTCCCTCACCCTTCCTTCATTGGACCCAAGTTAGTGGTCACCTGGGCGATCGACCTGTCTCCATCCCCAGTTGTATCTGCTGACAAAGTGTATCGTGGTTATCCGTGGGTGAAGCGGGGGAGGATAAGCGACTAAAAAAACAAAAAGTTCCGTTACGAACTAAAGAGCCTACTTTTCTTAAAATTAAAGATTCATGCCAATGATTAACCTATATGGATCTATCTAGTATAATGACGAAATTGAGTTGGTAATATCGAAATTTTAATAAGTTCGAAATACCGTATACCTAGCATAATGTAGCCTAATAGAGAACTACAATTGGCAGCCTTGGTGACTGAATATATTCTTAGTTCCATCTCTTAAGGTACAGAATACAAAATTTAGTTGAAGTCCAAAGGATAGCATGGACGTTACATGCAGTTAAACATTGGATCTAATAGCGCGCATAAAATCATGTTGGCAACAATGACATACATGTATTTGTCAGAAATAATCTGAAATAACATGATCTATTGTTGTGTCAATTATGAATGAAATCCATTAGTTATTATAGAAGTTACGTGCATTTTAAAATTGTACCTATCTGCAGGCTTAGAATCATGTTGGCAGCACTGGCGTATGCCTATATTAGCTACTCCAAATCAATCTAGAATGCCAGGTACTATACGTGTGCAAAGTTTAGAGCTATTGGCTTGCATACTTTCTGATATATTGATATTAGGGTAGCAAAAATATAGACAGCATTTATTAACAGTTGTCAGCCCTGGTTACTCTTAAGAATTGGCATATTCATATCTGTTATTGTACACAAAGCACACACGAAATTTGGTTGAAATCCAAATGATAGTGTAGAAGTTACATGTATTTAAAGTTGGACCTCTCAGTAGGATTAGAATCATGTTGGTAGCACTGACGTATATAAGTTACTCAAAATTAATATAGAATGTCAGGTACTATACGTGTGCATAGTGTAAAGCTGTCGGCTTGCATACTTTCTGATATATGGGTATGTGGCTAAAAAAATGAGAGCATTTATTAACAGTTGGCAACCATGGAGGCTCTTAAGAATACGCTCAGTCATATCTGTTATTTACACATAGCACATACGAAATTTGGTTGAATTACAATTGATAGTGTAGAAGTTATATGCATTTAAAAATTGGACCTATCAGCAGGCTTATAATCATTTTCGCAACACTGCCATGTATGGCCACCTGGAAATTTAATTGCAATATTATTATCTATACGTGTGCTAATTTTGAAATAACTCCCATTCATACCTTCCAAGATATCCAACATGGAGCTCAAATTTCAATTGCAATTTTTCAGCAGTTGGTAGCACTGACATCATTTTCAAATATGGAGGTGAGATATTCAGGTATAGATCTCTACTCCTACCAAATTTTGTTTCGATTGCTCCAGCCGTTTGGGAGTTGATAGAAGGGGGGGGGGGACACAAACACACACACAGCCAGCCAGACAGACAGACAGAAGGACAGACAGACAGACAGACAGACAGACAGACACACATTTTCCCGATCTTATAAGTCTACTTTTTCCTCATTTTTGCAAAATGTGAAAAGTAGGCTAATAATAAAAACGTGAAAACGTTATGCCCTAGTACAACGTTTGCTGTCTCCAAATGTTGCATATTTTCCCGTTATTCTTTTGAAAATCATGTTTGAAGAGAAAGGGAGTACTTCATCAAATTAGAAAGTTTTTCAACCTCTATACACGTCATATAATCTCGACAAAGCTGGATTTTCTTGAAAGTGATTTTACTCCGTAGTAAACATGGAGCTCTTTATTTCTAGTAGTCTTCTTCTTTTTTTTACTAAGCTCATATCTCCATTAGGAGATTTAAATCAAAAAATGTCTCCATAATTCACGCAAAATGTATACACCAAGGTGAAGATTATCTTTTGCTTTTGTCACCAGAAAATTGGTTGGTTGGTTCTTAAGTTTAGGGGCTGCGACAACGCGGTCATGTAGCCCCGTGTACTTTGGGTGTGTGTAGAATCTGTCTGATATCCGGTGTTAATTGTGATGACTGTATTAGTGTGTGTTATCTGTTTTTTAATTTAAGTGCTGACAGCAACTTAGAATTTTTCAAATAGTTCCTACTTTTGCCGCCAAGCGCCACCGTCAACGACTACAAGGCCAAGTTCAGAACTTAGCTACTAGACGCCACCTCAGTCGGCTCTTGGCCACGAACGTAGAAACCTAAGAGCGTTGTTTACGTCGTTAACCTATCCAATTTAGCTTCACACAGGTGTAATTAGTGGAAGGTTCTTTAACATGCCATAAATCTATGACATGGGACCGCCGGCTTTACTTCCCCTCCGAAGGAAGGCATACTGAGGGATTTTTAACGCTCTTAAAATATCCGACGGCTTCGGCCGGGTTTGAACCCGCTATCTTGGGCATAGAAGCTCAGCATGCTACTGTCACCAGGAAGGTTGAGTTATTTTGTAAATGTTATAGAGATCGTAGCCATTCTCATTGGTCGCATTTTCGTATTTAGGCAGGTGATGTGAATGTATAATGCCAATGTAGACATCGGATAACGTTTGCATAGAATTTTGACGCATGTAATGTATTTAGTTTACATTAACTTAACACAAATTTGAGGTGTTCATGTCGTACGTAGTGACTAGCATTATTGGCTATCGCCGTAGACGCCCGGAATCAATTCTGAGCTTTGCCAAGGTGGAGGAGGAATGGAACGGAATTCACTCAGCCTTGTTTGGCAGAACTAAGAAGAGGTGGATTCAATTCCCACGTCTCCCATCTTAGAAGTGGGTTTCCGTGAAAATGCGAACCGGACACTGTGTAAGCTTACTGTTTGATAGAGCCATTTCGGTGGTAAAAGTACATTCCCAGAAACCACTAAAAATCCTGGGATGGTACCTAACTTACGGCCACGGCCACTTCATACACAAATTCTACCTCAATTTCAAATACACACTAGTACAGGCATCACAGTGACACGGGTTTTCAGACAAATTTTACACACAACCAAATGCATGGGGCTACATAACCACGATGTTGCAAACCCCTAAAAGAATCAACAACAACAACAACATCTCTGTCACGCATTCACAAAGGATGCCTCTTCCTATGAGCAAAGACTACATATTGGTATATGCTCCCAACCTCGAGTAAAAAAAAAACCAAATACGGGACCTTAGAACTGGAATGCACCTTGTTAATAAAACACCGAGAATTAGTCGCCCTAATGGTTAAAGCTCACCTTGGCCAGTGTTATTATAACTTAATAATTAGCAGCAATTGCTGATAGCCACTTGTTTCATTCGTTAACAACCGAATCCAGTAGCCTAGTACACTAGACTGTTCCAAAGATGCCCAGGGTCGCGGGTTCAAACCCGGCTGAAGTCGTTGGATTTTTTAAGAGCGTTAAAAATCCCTCAGTATGCCATCCTTCGGAGGGGAAGCAAAGCCGGCGGTCCCATGTCATAGATTTATGGCATGAAAAAGAACCTTCCACTAACTACACTTGTGTGAAGCCAAAATTTGTAGGTTAGAATTGATAACGCTCTATTAGTTCCAACGGTCGCCACCAGGTGCTGACTGCGATGCCATCTAGTAGCCAAGTCCGCAAGCTAGATGCCGTGGACGGTAGCATTTGTTAGCAAAAGTAGGAACTACTTGAAATTCTTGTCTTCAGTCCTTACTTGAATTGAAACAGATAACACGCACTAATACGGCCATTACAATAACACCGGTTATCAGACAGATTCTACACACACCCAAAGTACACGGGGCTACATGGCCGCGTTGTCGCAGCCCCTAAACTATGGAAGCAACTGTGTTCCAAAGCATTTAGTTGCGCTGGTATAATAATATCGTATGGCCTCGGCTGCCGGGTGCAAGCTTTGTAATTTGACACCCAGAGGGTAGCTTGCATGCTGAATTTCGTTGTTCCTTGAAGCACTATGAAAGTCAAGGAGGTTAGATATCTAAGCTCCTTGAACACTATAGCGCTTTCTAGTAGAGAAATGAGGAACTTTGTGTTGGCGGAAACTCCCGAGATTAATTTTGCCATTATGCTCAGGGTCTACTCAATTCAAATGGGTTCTTTGACATGCCAACATCGTATGGCATGCGTGTCGTATTTTTGCCGCCTTTCAAAAATCACTTACCACGGCCAGGAGCGAACCTGCAATCTTGAGGTTAGTAATCCGACACGTTGACCACTCACCCACCGTGGCAAGCTAGTTGTGCTGGTAACTTGTACGCTTTTAAAATTATGATTTATACAGATCTTTGCCAGTGAAGTTTTATATGAAAACGCCACCTGGTCTGTGACTCCCCATACTCCCACGACTCATTTATCACTACAATGTGTCAGTGAAGAAGGGAAATATTCCGCGAAGGCTCCAGGCCCCAGGTGTCTCAGTCAAGGGTTGATAAGGAGCAGAATGTGAGTGGAATTTCGATTAGTTTTGTGCTCTGAGACGTTCGGATGCTGTAAGCTGTCGCATTACTATGCGCGGTGGGTAATATATTCATCGAAGATCTGTCAGTGTCGGATCTCACTCTTACGATAGGCACGCTGTCGAAAGCTATCTGACATAATATCGCGGCACACAAGTAAAAGGAATATCGCAGATTTATATCTGATTCATTTTCATGTTATAAATACTGTAGGTGTACCATCTTCGGTCGGAAATAAATGTTAGAATAGAGTGTGTCCTAGGAATAAATAATATACACTGTAATTAATTAGAAAATCCAAACTATAACCAAATTACCTAGATAAATTGCTGATTTTTTTCACCAAATTGTCCACAATTCTTGAGGTAAAAGACTCGTCTTTCATGGAGTTCTCCTGCGACGTAGTCATGCTCGTTAAATCGTGCACCATGTTCGCGAGGGCAGCTACAGAAAGTCCGGTGATCATAGGTTCGAATCACGACACTACCAGTGGCTTTCCTAGGTGTAACCTGTACGAATATTGTGAATCAACGGTGGTAGCTACGCTGGGTAAGGCGCAGTGCAAGGCCAAGGGGTATTAAGGGAGGAGCGGTACATTGGTGTGCATATTTTAAAATATCTCTCATACAACTCAAAGGACAGTAATTGTATTGTATCCTGGGGTTTCCACACTCTCTCCAGGCAAATGCCAGGATAGTGCTTTACTTCAAGTCCCGGAGCACCTACCCTATCTCTGTCCCTACTTGAGCTGGACAAGCCAGGCCGCAAATGTAGAGCTTTTCTGGAACTAACAGCAGAAGAGGGATTACAGGTGGTCAACAGAGCAGAACACTCCACTTATATAGCACACAATGGGACTAGCACCATCGATTTGATTCTCTACCGTGGTGAAAATATGAAGGTGAAAACACACTCAGTCCTAGAGACAAACCCTTGGGATTCCTTCAGAAAGCACCTACCAGTAAAGACAGCTTTCCAAATACAAAAGAACACTGAACAAGACCCCAACGTCGCACAGAGATGGACGCCGAGATCTCTAGACATAATGCCCTTCAACCAGACCCTCGACCAGGATCTGGTAGTTAGCCAGTTAGAAGCAGGGCAAATCGACACTGCACTAGCGTCACTCCAAGACTGCCTCCTAGCCAATGGAATTGGCCCATCAACTAGAAAGAGAAGTAAACCTTGGTTTGACTCGGAGTGCTTCACATCAAGAAATAGGGTTCTCCAAATGTTCCATGTTTTCAACAGTAATCCAGACCAAGAAAACCGAAGAAAATATAATCAGGAAAGACTGGTATACAAAAACGTACTCCGTACAAAGAGAAAGGAATACACATGCAGGATGGAACGACAACTAATTAAAGAAGCGGAACACAACCCGTATAGAGCTCTAGACACCAAAAGAACCAACGTGGTAGCCAAAATACCAATGGAAACCTGGGAAGCCCAGTTTTCTGAACTATTACAGAAAACGAAGCTCGCACAAGACACAACAACCAATGACCACAGATTTGAGCCACTCAGGTATATAACTGAAGAGGAAGTGCGGCACACTGCACAAAGAAGTAAGCCTCGCAAAGCGGCAAGACCAGACAACATTACAAACGAATTAATCAAAAAATCCATTCCCTACACCACCAGTATCTGGACAGCACTGTTCAACAAGTGCATTGAGCTCCAAACTATCCCAAACGCTTGGAGAAGGTCTACTATAAAGATGTTATATAAAGGCAAAAGTCCTCAGGACTCTCCCGATTCATACAGGGGTATAGCATTAGAATGTGCAGCATTCAAGTTGTTGTCCAATATAATCCGGAGCAGGATTTTTGATCGATTAATGGAGGTCATGCCATCTGAGCAATACGGCTTCATACCTGGGAGGTCCGCAGTACAGGCAGTGCAAAACGTACTGGAGTATATAATGAATTCGATAAGCAACCCAAAAAGGGTATGCCCTTGCAGCCTTTATTGACTACACAAAAGCCTTTGATGGAATAAACCGAAACATACTCGTCCAGAAGCTCAAAGCAGTCCTAGGTCCCGAAGACCAGCTCCTTAGATTCATAGCCAACATCATGGAAATGAATGTAATAAGGATCAGCGATGGTCTTCTGGAATCAACAGATATCATACAAACGAATGACGTATTGCAAGGCGACCCCATGAGCCCGATATTGTTAAATATGTTCACGCACGACGCCGTCCAAATGGTAACAACACCAGACGTGAAGTTGGTCCTCTATGCAGATGACATGGTCTTACTAAGCATTAACAGGGCATCACTACAAGAAGCACTCATCCAACTAGAGAAGTGGTCACAAGACGACGACATGCACATAAACCAGGACAAAAGCAAGATTATGAAGTTCCGCAAGGGAGGGAAACTATCGTCCAAGGACATCTTCACCTGTGGAAATCAAACGTTGGAAATAGTAAACCCGTTCAAATACCTAGGAGTGACTCTACAGGTCTCCGGACTGACTTTCCCCAGACACATAGAGGATAAAACCGTCGCCGCGATAAAGGCCACAATGGAGATCCGAAACTAGAAAACCTTCTCCATTAGAACCGCAATGGCACTATTTAAGCTAAAAGTCGCCCCAGTGGTGTCATATGCCATCGAGATGGTATGGCCACACCTAAGCCACAAAAACCTACAGTCTCTCGACAGAGCCAAGGCCAGATACGTAAAGCGAGCTCTCTGGATTTCCAAATTCGCGCCAACCCGACTTGCGTACCAGCTAGCAGGTACTAGATCTTTAATTGAAGATGTAATGACTACCTACAACCTGGCATCAATCCCAGCCTCCACAAAATTCCTTGAGGAACAACTCCTGAAAACAGAAGAAATAAACCCGGAGTTCTATCGAACCCCGGCTATGATCAACCAAGAATGGAAAGAAGCAAACTTCGAGCTACGCCACATCTACACGAGAGGTGCAATACATGGGTTTCATCATCGAATCAGTAACAGGAAGGGCTTTCATGATCCATCCATGGACTGTGTGTGTGTACACTGCCCACGGTATCACCTGAATGAGTGCACACAGAGAACATTACCTCTGTCCCACTATGCAAAATACTGAACGGTTGCTATATTGTGTAACATGATCCTACTTACTGTATGCCCTTTGGTTGCAATAAATTATATTATATACTAGAGCTACACACACTACTACTATCATCACAGGAATACAGGTTATCAGATATGCTCAACACCCACCCTGACGCTGATTTTGGCGTATTTGTCTGTATGAGAAGTGGGAGATAGTCACATCGTGTGCAGAAAATATCCTCCTTGTGGGTCCAAACACAATTGAACACCGCGATCCATACTCCTGGAAGTGACAGTCGACTATTTCACGGTAACTCTGGGGATCCCTTTTCTGTAATTATTAATAATAATAATGTTATTGGTTTTACGTCCCTTTTAACTACACTGGCTTTTAGAGACGCCGGGGTGCCGGAATTTTGCCCCGAAGGGGATCTTTAACGTGCCAGTAAATCTACTGACACGGCTCCCTCACATTTGCGCACCCTCAAATGCCAGCTGACTGCGCCAGGTTTCGAACCTGCAACCTTGGACTCAGCAAGCGAGAACGTTACCCCTGATTCTGTAATTATTGTTACGAATATTGTGAATCTACTGTGGGAGCTACGCTGGGCCAAGGGGTATTAAGGGAGGAGTGGCACATTGGTGTGCATATTTTAATATATCTCGCATACAACTCAAAGGACAGTAATTGTATTGTTCTCTAAAGCCCTATTTTACAATATCCAAAATTCGATCATTTTATTACCTGAATCTCAATGATTGACAATATTTTTGGCACATGGTATGTTTTAAATATTTTGTAATAATTTTTCACGCAATGAATTCTCGACACATAATTTGTCTTCTTATAATTCTTATTATTTTCAAGTAATTCTAGTAATTATGCAAAGTTGTTTATCGGTTATTGTTCAGGGACGTTGAGAGGGATTGCTACTGGACAATTAGCACGTATACTGGCATCCTTTTTGACTCAACCAACTGTGACTTGCCATATCTTCATTAAAATAAATAGCAACCTTTCTTGCAGTAAATATTATTATTATTAATGTTATTGTGTCTTCACATACAGTACTCTTTTAGTAGTTATTCAGTGTGCTGATTATGAAGAATTGAATGTTCACGACAGCACACCTACATTGCACATTGCGTGAATTATCTTACAAAGCTTCGTTTTGAATCAGTGAGATAGTCAAAATTCAACACTTCAATGATGATTTTGTACTAAAATTTGAGTATTTACGAGATACAAGGGAGATTACGAGATAGGAAGCTTTATTTTTTTATAAAATGTTTAGGCCTATATGTTTACCATATTGGCTTGGTAAGGTTAATCCGTATTGACTATTGGTAAATATTTATGTTATATAATCCACCTTGTCAATAGTTAAACAAGTAGTTTATTATTAATTAAACGACATGTTTCGCTATTCAATGATAGTATTTGTTTCTAAATTTGGCCTGTAAAGAAAAACCAGTGAATCGAATAGACGAATCATCAATAATGTATTCATGGCTGAATACAAATGTCACTTTGAAAGTGAATGTGTGTGTGCGTGGTGGTGTGTATCCCCCCTAATAACTTCTAAACAGCTGGAGCGATTTCAATGAAACTCGGTAAGCTCATAGCACTATGCCGCACGACCCCGACCGTGCCCTTCAAATTTTGTTACGTGTCACCAATCCAACATGGCGGCTCGGCGAAATATTTCACCTGCATTCAATATCTCCGAAACTATTACCGATATCACCCTGGAATATTTTACGGTGATAAAGGGAACTACTAGAAGTTCATCTATGTGACTTTTGAAAACCTGGTAACTACAAAACGAACATGGCGGCCAAGCGAAGTTGCGACTTTTAAATAGCCGTTTCTCGCGATTTAACCAACCAAACGCAATGAAACTTGGTACGGTATACGTTTATACACATTTTAATGCACCGACTTCTAACTTCGTTCAATTGTTTACATAACCTCAAGATGCCGGTTGTGCGAAATATTTCACCGGAATTCTATATCTCTGAAACTATTAGCGGTATCACCCTGAAATTTTATACGGAGATAAAGGACACTACTGGAAGTTCATCCATAAGGCATTCAAAAACCGGTTAACTACAAAACGAATATGGCGGCCAAGTGAATTTGAAAATTTTAAATAGACCTTTCTCGCGATTTAATGACCCAAACGCAATGAAACTTGGTACAGGAAATTTTTATACACATTGTATTGCACTGGTATCTAATTTAGTTCAATTGTTTACATAACCTCAAGATGGCGACTGTGCAAATTTTAAAATTAAGTTTTTATCTCTTGTGTCGTAATCATGCGATCGAAGTGAACGTTTGAAAAATGAACCGACGCATTAATTTTCCTTTAATGGTACATGACTCTATGGCCTATACTTATAACAATCCAACATGGCGACCATCCGAAATATTTAGATGGATCTCAATATCTACGAATCTATTGTAGCAATAAAACTTAATTTCTTAATGTTCATAGGGGCTATGAACACAAGTTCACCTATAGGACTTTCAATAACCTGGTGATCACAAATCTAACATGGCGGCGACGCGAATTATAAATATTCACATGGTCGTTTCTCGCAATTTAACCATCCGAGTGCAGTTTCACTTGGTACAGTTCCTTATACAAATGTTAATCCACTGGCATCTAATTTGTTCAATTGTTTCCATAACCACAAGATGGCAGCTGTGCGAAATTTTAAAATCTCGGTTTTACTTCTTGTGTTCTATTCATGCGATTGACGTTTGAATACTACACGTACACAATAATCTTCATGTAACAGTACATAACTCTAAAACCTACGTATATAAAAATCCAACATGAGGACCATCCGCAATATTTAGTCGGTTCTCAATATCTACGAATCTATTACAGCATTCAAACTGAAATTTTGTATGTTGATAGAGGCATTAACATAAGAAGGATATATGAAAATAGGCTGTATAGTTCTTTACGGAACTACAGTGTGGTGCAATAGCACCTAGTGTAGTGTTATACAGTGTTGGTATTGCTACCAGGTGAGTGATGCAGTGTGGTGCAATAGCACATAGTGTGGTGTGATACAGTGTTACAGTATATATATATATATATATATATATATATATATATATATATATATATATATAGTATGATCAAGTAGGGAGTGATAGAGGAGTAACACCTCTTTAAAAAACCTTGGTCCAGCTGGCCCGGCTGGTAGTACCTTGTTAGGGTCCCTTGCCAGGGTTACGGTGAAGTCCTCAACGGTACCTGCAGTGAAAGAGGTGAACTCTGGCACAGTGTGGTTGGCGGAAGGGGCAGCCTATTGCACAGGTTTAATAGGGCAAACTATTGTCCATAGTTATGATGGGCAGGTTTTGGCCCAAAGGCAAAATGAGCGGAGGAGGAGCCAATCACTCTCATGGCTCCCAACGGTCATAGAGGCGGAAGAGGCCACGCCAGACGGACTGGCTGTAAAGGTGCACCTCAGTAGTACTTGAGTATGCGGCAGTTCGTTGCAGTCTCTGTGTTCGGTCCTGCATGTCTCATTCATTGTGAGCCGCAGGATAAGGCTCAGAGATCATATTGTGTTTGTCTCGTCCTGGCAAGCTGAGCTCCATCCTAAACAAATTCACGCCAGTGGCACTTCTTCCGAACGTCACTTTTCAAAGTCCAACGGCGATGGGATATGGACGGTGGGGGCAGGTTATGGGTGTAACTGGAAGCCCCTAGTTCGGACCTGCACGTTGGCAGCAGATGTGGTGTGGTCGTCTTCCGGAGACTCTGTGACTACTCAGGAATTCGGTCCTGCATCTGTGTTTGGGCAGGCCTATTTTGGATCACCGCTGCCCACCCCACATGGGGAAGGCCCTAGAAAAGGTGGGCTAAACATCGGAAGTCACAATCTTGGTCCGGCTGGGCAACCGCACTCAGCAGGTCACCCATCATGCGGTCGAAACTCAAAAACAGTAAAGAATCACAATTTGATTATTGGATCATGGAACATCAGAACCTTGCTTGATTTTGACAATAACATTAGACCTGAGAGAAGGTCAGCTCTCGTAACCCATGAGTTATCAAGACTCAACGTTGACATTGCTGCTCTCAGTGAAACTAGGCTGTCTGCTGAAGGCAAGATTACTGAATCTGGAACAGGATATACCATCTTCTGGAAAGGAAAGGATGAGGGTGAATGTCGTATTCATGGTGTGGGCTTCGCTGTGAAGACCAAACTGGTAAATTATCACCAACTTACGCCCATTGCAATCAGCGAAAGGCTCATGACTCTCCGCATACCACTCTCAGGAGGTTCCTTTATGACACTCATCTCTGCCTATGCTCCTACCTTAGATTCTGATGATGAAGTAAAGGCTCAGTTCTATAATCAGCTAAGTGAAATCATCTCCAAGGTACCATCTGCAGATAAACTCTTGCTCCTCGGTGACTTCAATGCCAGAGTTGGGAAAGATCACAGGCTATGGAATAATGTGATGGGCAAACAGGGACTTGGAAAATGTAATTCCAATGGATTGTTGCTTCTTGGTCTTTGTGCAGAACACGAACTTTTCATTACCAACACGCAGTTCCGGCTACCTGACCGCTTCAAAACCACGTGGATGCATCCTCGTTCCAAACATTGGCACATTCTTGATTATATCATTACCCGGCAATGTGATAAGAAGGACACTCTTATTACCAGAACAGCAAGGAATATAGACGATTGTTGGACAGATCATAAACTTCTTATATGTAAGCTCAGGATATCCATCAGACCTAAACCACCTAGGAACATCAAAAATTTGCCAAGAAAGAAGTTTAATACATCCAAACTTCAGGATGAATCCATGTACAAACATTTTGGAAACAGGATCGTCACCCAGTTATCAGAAAACCCAGTAACAAATGATATTCAGCAAGAATGGGCCACATTACAGAAGATTATCACACAGTCAGCTGAGGAAACCATTGGTTTTATAGTGCGGAAAAGACAAGACTGGTTTGATGACAACAATGAGGAAATTCTGTCTCTCATCAATGCCAAAAGGAATGCCTATCTTGCCCATCTTCAAGACCCAACTTCCAACACAAAGAGAGATAAACTACTGGAACTCAAGGGTAAATGCCAGACGCAGATAAGGCAGATTAAAAATACTTGGTGGCAACAGAAGGCTCAGGAACTGCAGAGACTATCGGATGCTCGAGACTTGAGGAACTTCTATGCCGTACTCAAGGAAATATATGGACCATCTCACTCATCATCAGGTACACTGAAAAGCGCTGATAATTCTACTACCTTTACTGATAGTCAAGAAATCTTGGAACGCTGGAAGGAGCACTTCTCCAATCTCCTAAATCGTCCATCAGAAGCTGCTGAAGACTTCCTCTGTGATGTGCCACAACAACCTGAACAACTGTGGTTGGCAGTACCTCCTACTTATCATGAATTCAGTGCAGCCCTCACCCAATTGAAACCCATAAAAGCACCTGGCCCAGATAACATCCCTCTGGAACTAATTCAAGCCGGAGGTCATTCCCTCAAAACAAGAATTTTCATCCTTATCCTCAGAATATGGGAATCAAGAAAGGTACCTGGAGACCTAAAGAATGCCACTATCGTCACTATCTTTAAAAAGGGTGATCGCAGTGTTTGTGGCAACTACCGTGGTATATCACTGCTATCAATTGTGGGGAAGATTCTTGCAAGAATTCTACTTAACCGCCTCAAGGTTATCTCTGAGAGGATCCTCCCAGAGTCACAATGCGGATTTAGAACTTCCAGAAGCACAATTGACTTGATTTTCTGTGTGAGACAGCTACAAGAAAAATGTAGAGAACAACAGAATCCACTCTTCTTAGTCTTTTATGACTAGGAAAAGGCATTTGATTCGGTTCCAAGACCAGCCATGTGGGCAGTGCTGAAGCGGTTTGGTTGCCCTCAGGTTTTGTAGATCTAATCAAAGCTCTCCATGATGGCATGACAGGTCAGGTTTGCCATCAGAATAAGATTTCCGATGAATTTCCCGTTACCCATGGACTGAAACAAGGATGTGTACTGGCTCCAACGCTTTTTGCGCTGTACTTGGCTGCAATGCTTTATGATTCACCCACAAACATCCCAGGTGTGGAGATCAAGTATCGTTTTGATGGAGGGCTTTTCAACCTAACTCGTCTCCGCTCCTTGAGGAAAACTCAGGTTACTAAGGTTACTAACATGTTGTATGCAGATGATGCTGCGTCACCAACTCTCACACCAGAAGAGCTGCAAGAGTCAGTTAACTGTTACAAAAGTGCATGTGATCGCTTTGGGCTTACCATAAATGTCAATAAGACTAAAGTCTTGGCACAACCTTCACCAGGCACACCTCTTCCTCAGTTCAATATCTCCATTTCAAATTTGCCATTAGAACAGGTTGACCACTTCTCGTACCTGGGCAGTACCATTTCTGTGAGCTGTACCTGTGAGCAGGATGTGGATAAGAGAATTGGCGCAGCCCATGCAGCATATGGACGATTAGCGCACCGGGTCTTCATGAATAAAGATCTATCCATGAGTACAAAGCTTATGGTGTACAAAGCAGTAGTCATTTCTACATTGTTGTATGGCTGTGAAACGTGGACCCTTTACCGACGTGATCTTAGGAAGCTTGAGCGTTTCCACCTACAAAAACTTCGATCAATCCTGAGGATTAAATGGGAAGACCGCATTACCAATATTGCTGTTCTGGAAAAGGCTCAAATCAACAGCATAGAATCATCCATAATAGGTCACCAATTTAGATGGATTGGTCATGTCCATCGGATGGATGATGTGAGATTACCTCGTCAAATGCTATATGGTGAGTTATGCTATGGCAGCAGACCTCATGGTGGTCCTAAGAGGCGCTACAAGGACCAATTTAAGCAGACCCTGAAATTGACAGGTCTTGATTCACAAACCTGGGACATGCTGGCTGAAGACCGCTCAACTTGGCGCCGTACCATCTCGGATACTGTAAAGACGTTTGAAAGGGATCGACGCATACATGAAGAGGCCAAGCGTCAAGCTAGGAAACTTCGAGCAGCCCAACCACGTCCTCCTCCAGCAATACTCTGCGACTTGTGTGGTCGCTTGTTCCATGCCAGGATTGGACTCTTTAGTCACCGTAAATACATCCACAAACTGGACTGAAGGAAGAAGATTTATACTCGGATTCGAGTTAAAGCCGATGATGATGATGACTTGTTTTCCACTGGATCCATTTCACCCAAATTTAGTTTATTAGGTAAAGGTGTACCAACGCCCAAGTTTTGAAGTCCAGAACTTAATTGGTTATTCAATATTGAATTTTAAACATTATTGAACTGTTTTATATTAATAATCTGCATTTTTCGGTACATTGACTAACATGGTTTACCGGTTCTATGCACACCTTATGAAATATTTCATTTATTTACATTTAGAATCTTCAAACTTAAATTATCGTGAAGAGTCCATAAATAAACGTCATGATAAAATAGAGAAAGTCTGCTTCGTTGCGCAGTGGTTAGCATTCTTGGTTGTCACCGCGGAGACCCGGGTTCGATACCTGCCTCTGCCAAGAAATTTAATTCTGGTCTGAGGGCTGGGACGAGGCACACTCAGACTTGTGAGGCAAAACTGAGAGGAGCCAGGTTCGATTCCTACCTCAGCCATCTGAAAGTGGTTTTTAGGCAAATGCCGGGATTGTACCTAACCTAAGGTCATGGCTGATATCCACGCAAATCCTACATTGATTACAAATACTTGCACACACTGGTACAGACATCACAGTGACACAGTGGGTGTAAGGGGTAGGCTTTTTACTCAAATGTCAACCTCACCTGCACGTGGTGCACCCTGCTTTAGACTAACGAGGTTCTGACGACCGAGTGACTCCCGGGATAAGGAGTCCCCTACTACCATGCCACCGGCTCCCCAGGGAGGCGAATGAGCTGGTAGTGGTTAGGGCACTCTCTTGCCCTTAGGACAGGATACTTTACCTAAAGGCGGATGAACCACCTGTGGTCAACGGCATAGAAAGTCCTCAACGGCGGACCAGGCATAAGGGCAATGAGTCCCTCCTTGGCTGGAATGGCGGATGAAGGCTGCAGTGACTAGGATTTATTCAATCGTCTTGCATTTGCTTGCCATTGAACATCTTTCCTAAGTCATCAAGTAATGTGCGTTTGTTGATGTGCAGCAACATTCTCACGTAAAAAGATTTCACGCACAGCAGTCTTCCAACAACATTGACTTTCTTCCAAGTCCTGCGGCGATCAAGAAGTTGCGACGGGGGCAGGATTGTGATGTCTGGGAGCCTCTAGTGATAACTTGGCACGTAGGCGGTAGATGTGTGATCGGTCGTCTTGCTTAGGGTTGTGGCTGTAGAGCAATTCGGCCGCTGCAACTACGACTGAGCAGTCCTATTTAGGGTCCACTCTGCTCACCCCACATGGGGAAGGGGCTAGAAAAGGTGCCCTAAACATAGTCAGCCACTTATACTACCGATTGGATAGCCGCGTCCAAAGGTGTCACCTCCATGCGGTCGAAAATGTGTAAGTAACAAATTTTATTTTGCAACCTGGAATGTAAGAACACTCACTGATGACCCCGCAAATGAGAGACCTGAAAGGAGAACAGCTATTGTGGGTAGAGAGCTACGGAGATATGACATTGACATAGCAGCACTTCAGGAGACCCGTCTTGCTGAGGAAGGTAAGTTGTATGAGCAGGGTACAGCTTCTTTTGGAAGGGTAAACGTGAGGACGAACACAGAATACATGGATTTGGCTTTGCCATTAAGAGCAAGCTTCTCAAGGATCTGTCAGAGCTTCCAACTGGGTATAATGAACGCCTCATGACACTAAGACTTCGGTTATATAACAACCAGCATGCCACGGTGATCAGCGCACACACCCCCACACTAGATGCTGATGATGACATTAAGGAAAGGTTCTATTCAGATCTGGATACCGTCCTATCAAACATCAACCGTGAAGATAGGATCATCTTACTCGGAGATTTTAACGCTAGATTGGGCAGGGACTACAATGTTTGGAATGGTGTCATTGGTAAGGAGGGAGTTGGGAGCGAAAGCTCCAATGGTATCAGACTGCTCTCCAAATGCACTGAACATGAATTGGTAATCACCAATACTATCTTTCGCCAAAAGAATCGCTTTAAAACATCATGGCAGCACCCTAGATCGAAGCACTGGCATCTTATTGACTATGTGATTGTACGCAAGAAAGATTTACGAGATGTTCTTATCACCAAAGCAATGACAGGAGCCGATGACTGTTGGACAGATCACCGGCTTATCAGATCAGTTATGCGTATACCATTGTCCACACAGAGGAGGAAGCAACAGAAGAGCTGTAGGCATATTTTTGATACCGAGAAGTTTGGTAAGTCGGAGCATATCTCCCAATATAAAGAGTTGCTTAGCCAAACACTGCCACAGGAATACCATCCAGATGTAACACTGCACTGGGAGAGTCTGAAGACCGCTATTCAGAATGCTTGCAAGGAAACGCTGGGATATAAGACCAGGAAACATCAAGACTGGTTTGATGAAAATGATGAAGAAATAGAAGCATTAATCTCAGAAAAGAGAAAAGCCTTGCAAACTTGGAGAAAAGATATGAACTCCCGTACTAAGAAAGAAGCATTTTGTCTTGCGAAGGCAAATGTCCAAAGAGGAACTCGTGCGCTCAAAAATGCATGGTGGACATCCAAAGCTAAAGAGCTGCAATATCTAGCAGACAAAGATTCGCGTCAGTTCATCCAAGCCACAAAAGCGATTTATGGCCCCTCCACGTTTGGTAGAAATCCACTTTGGTCCAGTGACAAAAGTACACTTCTAAAAGATCAATACTCCATCATGAATAGGTGGAAGGAGCATTTTGAAGACCTCTTGAACCAGGACTCAGTTATTGATGAGCAGGTGTATGATATATTAGAACAAGCACCCATCAAGGAAGAACTCGGTACCCTACCAACACTAGATGAGGTTCAGTGTGCTATTCATCAAGCAAAGCGACACAAAGCCACTGGATGTGATGGGATATCAGCGGAAGCTCTCAAAGAAGGAGGTGAGGAACTCATAAGCCACATACATGATCTTATCATTAAAATTTGGAGAACTGAAAAAATGCCTGCTGATTTCAGAAATAGTCTGATAGTTCCCATATTTATGAAAGGTGATCGTGCAGACAGCAACAACTATCGTGGTATATCTTTGTTATCATGCATTGGAAAGCTTATTGCTCGTATTTTGGCGAATCGTATTCTATCCCTGGTGGAGAAAATACTCCCAGAGAGCCAATGTGGTTTCAGGCCTTCTAGAGGAACTGCAGATATGATATTCACTGTTCGTCAGCTTCAGGAGAAATGTAGAGAGCGAAATAGACCTCTTTATATTGCCTTTATAGACCTCAGTAAGGCATTTGACTCGGTAAACCGTGAAGCCTTGTGGAAGATTTTAGCATTGTATGGTTTTCCACTGAAATTTATTACCATCTTAAGACTACTCCACACTGATATAAAGGCAAATGTCATTGGTAACGACTCTATTGGAGAACCATTTCATATAAATACCGGTGTTAAACAAGGCTGTGTGATTGCCCCTACATTGTTTTCTCTGTACGTTGCCACTGCCATGCAGTTAGTCAAAGATGATCTTCCAACATGCATACAGATAACTTACAGGATGGATGGGAAGATCTTTAATTTGAGCCGTCTAAAGGCAAGGACTCGAACATCTCCTGCTGCATTGGTTGAGTTACAGTACGCTGATGATAATGCAGTAGTAGCTCAATCAGAAGACGAACTTAGGAAAATCCTGAATGCTTTTTCTTCAGCATACAAAAAGATTGGGCTGAAACTTAACACCAGTAAAACCCAAGTCCTCTACCAACCAGCCCCTGGACAAGGACAAAGAAACATCAATGTCACCATCGACGGAGCGAAGCTTCAAGAAGTTAACACCTTTTCTTATCTTGGCAGCACCCAGTCATCAAGTGCAAATATAGATTCCGAAATCCAACACAGGATTAACCGTGCTGGGGCATCCTTTGCAAGATTGAGGTCTAGAGTTTTTGACAACCATGATATCAATGCTGCAACGAAGATCCTTGTGTACAACTCGGTTGTAGTTCCCACATTACTTTACGGATCTGAATCCTGGACATGCTACAGACGCCATTTTAAAAAGCTGGAGCAATATCACCAGCGTTGTTTGAGGAGAATTCTTCGTGTCACATGGCAAGACAAACGCACAAACACCAGCATTCTCGAAGAAGCACAGACTACCAGTGTTGAAGCCATGCTTTTAAAACGTCAGCTGCGATGGACAGGACACGTAATCCGCATGCCCAATAATCGCATTCCCAAGCAAGTGTTTTGCTCTGAACTAACTGAAGGCAAGCGCTGTGTGGGAGGTCCGAGGAAGCGATTCAAAGACGTACTAAAGACTAATATGCAAATGTGCCATATTAATATCAACAACTGGGAGACCTTAGCTCTTGATCGCTCATCCTGGAGATCAATTGTTCATCGTGGTGCGATACTTTTTGAAGAAAACCGCCGACGTATGATAGAAGATCGGAGGCAACGCAGAAAGAACAGAGTGTTCATTAGAAGACAGGGAATGAATGCGGATGTCTCACCTGGACCTGATACTACCTGTCATCACTGCGGGAAACTGTGTCTCTCCCGCATTGGGCTTTTTAGTCACCTCCGGACTCATCGATGAAGAGTCATTCAGCATTGGAAGGCCAACCTACTCGAGACGAGTGTTTGCTATCATCATCACAGTTTATCACACAGCTTCTACACTCACCCAAATACACGGTGTACATGATGTCTCAATACTCCCAAAAGAAACAACAACAACAACGCATGGGGAACCTTCTTGATAATAACTTTATTAAACACTAGTTGTGCACTTTTACAAACGAATATTCACGTCGTGCAATAATTAATAATTGAGCATGGTCGCTGTGTGCATTTATCAACATGGTAACGTTCACAATGCTGATCACACAGCTAACAAACACAATCAGCAGAAGGCTCGTGATAGGACTTGACTTTGCAAACTCTATGATGATAGCCATGCACGGCCATGGAGTTGACGAAGTGTCGAAGGTCCTGGTTTGCATCTGACCATGTCCTGTTCATCATGGCTTCAGTCGAGTAGAACTGTAGTCAGATTTTCTTTCGTTTATTTTCCCTTTCTTCCAACAGTGCCTTCCAGTCATCCGTAGAAAGGAGAGCAAACTTGAACCTCAAATCATCTATGTGGAATGGTTCCCCAGCAAGCTCATATACTAGCCGTGATCGTGTATATCGAGATACACCAACGGTGACCTTTAAAAATCTTGCCTTGGCTTTTTCCAAAGTGAAGAGGTCCCTCTTAGTTAGTTTAGCACATGTAATACCTATTTCTTGATGAATCAGTATTTTCACATTTGTCTGTTGGCTGAGGTTGTGATTATACCTAGGTATGTGAGCTACGTGAAGTTTACACAATGTCAGCAAATTACATTCGGGACACAGCCAGTGCCTGTTAATGCAGTGAAGGTTATAGGGTCAGCACTGCCACACTGATTCAGTGAGTAGAGCAATGACCAACTACCTCACTCCTCATAGTGCACCACATTTTAGCTCTATGTTGGGTTTTATGGATTTATACCCACATAAACTATGAAAGTACATTTTGAGGATCCAACCATCCTTTGGGCAGACTATTCAACAGCACCCCATACATATCTCAAGGGAGAACAAACATATTTCTGGCCGTGGCTTATGATCGCGAGATTAACGGTCACGTAAAACTACAAACTTCACTTCAAGAAATGCAAGATTTTTCCTGTACTATTGAGACGATTTGGAAGATTTAGGCACAAACCGCTCCTTCTAACTCCCTCTGGTTTGAGAGCTCGAGTTTCGTAAAGCATACACCTTAGCATTTCATATAAAATAATAATAATAATAATAATAATAATAATAATAATAATAATAATTTATTGACGTTCCTTTTAACTGCTCTGGCTTTGAAGATGGCAAATGCCGGAATATTTCCCATGAGGCAACTTTAACGAGTTTTTCCCGTTTACAAACATGTGAACGTCATCGGACTGCACTTGCATCGACGCCTGGGGCGTACCCGTGCACTTTTAATTGTTCATCACGATCATGATGGGAAGTAGATACAAGTCCAGAGATCGGAGGTTCGTATTCTAGCCCTGGCAGCGGCTATGATGACTGCGGATTTTATCCGATATTAGTTCAACATTCTTTCAAGAGGGTATGGAAATCTCGTCCACATAATATATGACGAATTCCTCGATATTTATACATCAATGTTGTTGATAAATTAGTTTTATTATTTACACTTGTCTTTTTTCATGGACCATTAGACGTTGAAATAAAAAAGCTGCCCTCAAATAATGTAATGGCACAAAGTACCAGGCAATAAATTCCTCACCACTAACACCAACCAAGCATAATCATAGACTACTGAGAAGTTACTAACGACGTACTGTAGACGACAACGGTGGATACATGACCACGATGTAGCAAAGCCCCTAAAGAATCAACAACAACTTTACTTATGTGCCCTCAGCAATTAAGGGCGGACTTATAAATGTATTAATCGTAACTCACTTGGATGTGTGTTAAAATTGTCTGATAACCTGTGTCACTGTCATGACTGTACTAGAGTGTGTATTTGTAACTGAGGTAGGATTTGAGTAGGAAGCGGCTGTGGTCTTAAGTTAGGTACCATCCCGGCATTTCCTTCCAGTAGAGGTATAAAACCTCAGAAATCAACTTCCAGGATGGCTGAGGTAGGAATTGAACCCACCTCTTCACAGTTTTGACTCACGAGGCTGAGTGAACCCCGTTCCAGCCCTCAGACCAGAATTAAATTTCTTGGCAAAGCCGGGAATCGAACACGGACCTCCGCGGTAACAGCAATTCAGAAGTAAAGCAACGGATACTCTCTGATGAACACTTGAAGTAAATAATACAATTAATAAAAAAGATGTTCAGGAAAGAACATATAGCCTACTTTCTCCTAAATGTGTGGGTATAGTTATAACTAGGGCTCGGATTCGAGCATATTTGCATATTTTTTTCCTGAATAGTACACATTGAAAGAAGCCTTTCGGTGGTATTTTCACCTCTCTGGGACCAACAGAATTGAAATTTATCGAGCATATAAATGGATAAAACCGCGGTTTTCAGAATAGAAGCATATCAATGCATATTCTTTTGGTTTTCGTCTAAATAGTTTGTTCTTCTTCGAATTTCCCCCCTAATTCGGGCCCTGACCATTCTTACGGTTCGAAAAAAAGAAATAATTATTGAAAAGCCTATCTGGTGCGAATAATAGAACCGCAGGTTTTCAACCTTTAGTGATGTCGTTCTCGTCATTGAAACTTTTATTGATTGATTTAAAAAAATCATTCAAAACTGTAAACATAGAAAACATTCTTGTTGTACAGACCAATGCAGATCTACTTCATTGACTCGCCTAATTCTGAACATTTTTTAAATGAACTTTTAAACTGTAACTTTTATAAGAAAACTTCTCTTATATATACTTGAAAAACTTGAATGCGAGTATATCGCAGTGCATCTTACATACAATTAGAAAATAAAGCTCGAATATAAATGTATGTTATTGGTTTTTCGTTTCACTTTCCTTTCTATAGTTTTTAACGGTGTTTTTGAGCATATTCTGCATATTTAACAGCATATAATGGTTTTTCGAGCATATCTACCGAGCATATAGTGGGTTTTTCGAGCATATCTATCGAGCATAAAACACATGGTTTTCGAACATATCTGGAGATTTTATCGAGCATATCGATCCGAGCCCTAGTTATAACTCTTTGTCCTTATCACCTCCAATTTTCTTCTATTCGAAGTGCAAAATTGCACACAACATTATGATACACTGGATATGAGCAGCGGCGAATAAACCATAGTTTATAATTTACCCCAGGATTTTACAATTTAATCAGCAAACACTCCAAACAGCGTAGGAATTCTGTATATTCCGACTAGTTACAATAATTGAAACAGAAACAAAACTTCATCGGTATAAACGTATCACAGGGAGAAACTCATTTAATTATCCTACTGCACAGCTAATTTTTAATCGTGCCTATCCTTGGAGGCGAGTGCGCTCTATCGGCAACAAGAGGAAATTTTTTCAATTACACCGTAAGCATGGGTTCACTAACTGGGAATGTCAAGGCCGGTATAGAGCGCAGCTCGAATCTAGTAGGCCGTGTTAGCATACGCGTAGTTCAACTGGTTGCTAGTAGATGTCACTCGTGCAGATCACGTGGTGAATTTTGTTTTAATTAAATATATATTTTCCATTGCAAAATGATTAATATAACGCTCAATTTTATAACGTCTCAGTACTTAAAACAATAAATATAAAAACAATAAAGCAGAAAAGAAATACAACCCTGATAGGTTTTCAACCCTTGCCGACCGGGTGAAAGACCAAAGCTCTAACCACAGAGACAAACGATGTCAAACGTTCTCAATCGATTTACATACAACGTCTTAGTAAATAATTACTTGGACTAAACGATTTCTTCACTGGAGTATATATTCTTTATAATCCATGTCATAGAAAGTGTATATTATATCTATCAGTAGGCTATACTGGGTGAGTTAGCCGAGGTCGTTGCGGCATGACTGTTGGCAGTCGCTCACATCCGGGAGGCGAGGAGGTTCGAATCCCCCCGCCGGCAACCTTGAAGATGGTCTTCTGTGGTTTCCCATCTTCCTTCCAGGCAAATGCCGGGGTTGGTCACTAACTATAGGCCACAGCCGCTACCTTCCAACTCCTCGGCCCTCCCATCCAACATTCCTCCCCAACGGTACTTGTAGCTCACCCATTAGGTGTCCGTCTCGAAGCAGCTACAAAACTGGTGAGCCGAACATGTCCTCGGACACTCCCGGCACTAAAAGCCATACGCTAAAGTAGGCTATATTCCATTCAACATACTCAAATTAGTGAAATATAGGTCAGAACGATAGATCATATGCCATCTTGTCTTGTAACCGAGACGTCTCAGCTTTTAAAAGCCACTTCTGCAGTATAATATAATATAAACTTCTAATTTCGAACGGCCACGTCCTTTAGAACAGTTTAAACCATTCTCAGTTCGATACTCGGAATTGGTGGGTCGTAACTTATGCATTATAAAGCTTTCATAATTCACACGGCCACCATCCTGAAATGGTACGGCCGATGACCTTGTAGTTTGGTCGCACGACGCGTCCTACATGAAGTTATGTTTTTACCATATTTGGTAAAGATCCGAAGATTGTTGTTTTGACCATTTGAGTGGCCGCCATTACGTTTTGGTAAATATGGCGGCAATATAAAGCATGACACTGAGGTTATGTTTGCTAGTGCTATCTCTGTACCAAATTTCGTTCAATTCGGTTTCGTTGTGATTGAATTAATTGGGGGTGGGGGGCAGATATACACACTCACCCACACACACACAGACGCACAACTTTTGGCCCGTGTCTACTTTTTTTTTCTAAAAAAATAGATAGTAGGCTAAAGATACCACAAGGTAAATGGGGCGGAACCAGGATTTCCAAGAAAGAGGTGTTACCGCCTCTCTTGCACACTCCATGTATAGCCACTGCCAGAATTGTGTAGAGTCGAGCCCGCGATACAGTTAACCAGGGCCCATAACTATCCAGCTCCTGGTAGTAGTAAAGTTGCCTTGTACAAGGAAAGCCATTCTCTTCGAAGCAAAAAGGGCCCGAGCCTCAACCTATTGCATTTGGTTTGCTAAGCACTTCACTGTTCAAACAGTGCGTGATTACCTTTAGACAAGGTGTCATTAAATTTGTTTAGTACAACAAGCAGTACGCCTCAACATGATACCCCCCACAACTTTGACAGTCCACCCTCTCCTCTCCTCTCAATCAATCAATCAATCAATCAATCAATCAATCAATCAATCAATCAAATCAACTAATCAAATCAACCAATCAATCAATGCGATTTAAATTATTGAATACATGTTCAGACTATTAGTTCCGGTGTTTTGAAAGATAAGAAAGCAGTCTCAAAGGAAACTAATACCAAAACATATCTATTTACTGCAAACATTTCCTCATCATGTTCCATATTATTTCAGTATTATAGATCCACTAGCTGAAGTACCCGTGCTTCGCTACGCGTCATAAATAAATTAAAATATGAAGGTGACAGTTAAAACAGGGGATAGGCGAGGTGCTTCGCAGAGGGAGATTAAGGATGGAACATTTTGTCCAACTACACCGCTCGGCGTTGACCGTGTTTTATAGCACAAATTTAGGTTTTACTCGCTAACGGTTGGAGATACCTTTCGGATAGAAAATGTAATTTTTAACCTCGTATATACCATCAAAAGTTTGCTATTTCTTAGCGTTCTCTTTGTATTTGAAATGGAAATATGAAAGTTTTAAACCAAAGGGTGTAGTGAAGTCACTAAAATGGTCGCCATCTTTAAATAGTACAAAGTATTGAAATCAAAAGTAACCTATATGTTAACCAGGTAAATCAGCTACTTCCATGTAAAATTCATGTAAATCGGACCAGTGGTACTTGCGTGATTGAGTAATACATAGACGCACATCATCTCATTTTTAGCCTCGCTTCGCTCGCGTCATAGTCGTGTCATATTGTTATTCAATGAAATGCAGGTTTAACCCCATTAACACCCCTTTAGAACCTGAATATCCAAAAATCCCTCCTTGGTAGACGTTTTCGACACACAACAAACATATCCCCAAAATATCATTCTTCTAACTTTAATCGTTTGGGTTGGTCGATGAGAGTGAACATCCAAAAATCCTTCATTAGGGGACGTTTTTCTTCCAGAATTTCACCCCTCCCCATAGGCCCTTAAATTGGATTTATGAAAAAACGGTCGAACACATATTTATTTTATTTATTTATTTATTCATATATTTATTTATTTATTTATTTATTTATTTATTTTTAAGCTGATTGATTTCCTCCGAGTTTCAAACTCCTCGCTTATGTCGTTTAAGAGATACACGGTCCGTTAGGAATCTTTCAACCCCCACTTTTCATCCCTTTCACCTCATAATATACACTACATCGAAAAACCATTAGACATGTGTCAGCTTATTTTTAATGATTAGTATATATGCCAAGTATCACATCCCCAAATGAAACCACTCTTGAGATATGGTTATTCAATGAAATGCACGTTTACCCCCCTTAACACCTATTTAGAACCTGTATATTCTAAACTCTTTCCTTAGTGGACGTTTTCGACATACAACGAACATATCCCCAAAATGTCATGTTTCTAACTTTAATAATTTTGGCTGGGCTATGATGAGTGAGTGAGTCAGTCAGGACATTTCCTTTCATTTATTTTTGATAATTTCACCCATCCCCATGAACCCCTTAAATTGGATTTATGAAACAAACGGTCGAACACCTATTTACTTATTTAAAGCTGTTTTCCCCCTGAGTTTGATGAGTGAGTAAGTGAGTCAATCAGTTAGGACACTTTCTTTCCTGTTTTTTTCCCCCCAGAATTTCACCTCTCACCAAGGGCCCCTTAAATTGGATTTATGAAAAAAACAGTCGAACACCTATTTACTTGTATTTTAAGCTGTTCTTTTCCCGCCGAATTTCAAACTTCTCGCCTATGTCCTTTAAGAGATACACGCTCCGTCAAGAATCCCTCAACCCCCAATTTTCACCCCTATCACCTCATAATATACACCACATCGATAAACCCTTAGACATATGTCTGATTATTTTTAATGATTAGTTTATATACCGAATATCACATCCCCTAAGAAACAACTCATGATATATCGTTATTCAATGAAATGCACGTTTACCCCCTTAACATCTCTTTAAAACCCGAATAAACAAAAATCATTCCTTAGTTGACGTTTTCGACATACAGCGAACATATTCCCAAAATTTCATTTTTCCAACTTTAATAGTTTTCGCTGGGCGTGATGAGTGAGTGAGTCAGACAGGACATTTTCTTTCAATTATTTTTACCAGAATTTCACCCCTCCCCATGGGCCACTTAAATTGGATTGATGAAAAAACGCTTGAACACCTATTAACTTATTTTTAAAGCTGTCTTTTTCCTCTGAGTTTGGTGAGTGAGTTAGTCAGTTAGGACACTTTCTCTCCTTTTTTCCCCCAGAATTTCACCCCACTCCATTGGCCCCTTAAATTAATTTATGAAAAAACGGTCGAACAACGATTTACTTATCTTTTTAGCTGATGATTTTTCGCTGCGTTTCAAATTTCTCGCCTATGTCGTTTAAGAGATAGGCCTACACGCTCCGTTAGGAATCCTTCAACCCCCACTTTTCACCCCTTTCACCTCATAATAATACACCACATCGAAAGACCCTTAGACACATGTCTGCGTATTTTTAATGATTAGTTTATATGCCGAGTATCACATCCACAAATGAAACGACTCGTGAGATATTGTTATTCAATGAAATTCAGGTTTAACCCCCTTAAGACCCCTTTAGAGCCTGAATATCCAAAAATCCTCCCTTAGTGTACGGTTTTGACATACAACGAACATATCCCCAAAATGCCATGTTTCCAACTTCAATATTTTTGGCTGGGCGATGATGAGTGAGTGAATGAGTCAGGACATTTTCTTTCATTTTTTTCCCTTCAGAATTTCACCCCTCCCGATGAACCCCTTCAATTTGATTGATAAAAAAAACTGTCGAACAGCTATTTACTTACTTTAAAGCAGTTTTCCCCCTGAGTTTGAAGAGTGAGTCAGTCAGTCAATCAGTTAGGACATTTTCTTTCCTGTCCCCCCCCCCCCCCCACAGAATTTCACCCCTCCCCATGGGCCTCTTAAATTGGATTTATAAAAAAAAAACGGTCAAACACATTTTTACTTATTTTTATGCTGATTTTTTTCCGCTGAGTTTCAAACTCCTCGCCTATGTCGTTTAAGACATACACGCTCCGTTAGGAATCTTTCAATCCCTACTTTTCACCCCTTTCACCTCATAATATACTCCACATCGAAAAACCCTCAGACACGTGTCTTACTTTTTAATGATGAGTTTATATGCCGTGTATTACATCCCCCAATGAAACCAATCGGGAGATATTGTTATTCAATGAAATGCAGGTTTAACCCCATTAAGACCCCTTTAGAACCTGAATATCCGAAAATCCTCCCTTAGTAGACTGTTTTGAAATACAATGAACATATCCCCAAACTGTCATGTTTCTAACTTCAATCATTTTGGCTGGGCGATGATGAGTGAGTGAGTGAGTGAGTCAGGACATTTTCTTTCAATTTTCTTTTTTCAGAATTTCACCCCTCCCCATGAACCCCTTAAATTTGATTTATGAAAAAAAAACTGTCGAACAGCTATTTACTTACTTTAAAGCAGTTTTTCCCCCTGAGTTTGATGAGTGATCCAGTCAGTCAATCAGTTAGGACACTTTCTTTCCTGTTTCTCCCCCCCCCCCCTCCAGAATTTCACCCCACCCCATGGGCCCCTTAAATTGGATTTATGATGAAACGGTCAAACACATATTTACTTATTTTTATGCTGATTTTTCCCGCTGAGTTTCAAACTCCTCGCCTATGTCGTTTAAGAGATACACGCTCCGTTAGGAATCTTTCAATCCCCACTTTTCACCCCTTTCATCTCATAATATACACCACATCGAAAAACCCTCCGACTCGTGTCTTCTTATTTTTAATGATGAGTTTATGTGCCGAGTATCACATCCCCCAATGAAACCAATCGGGAGATATTGCTGTTCAATGAAATGCAGGTCTACCCCCTTAACACCCCTTTAGAACCAGAATATCCAAAAATCCTCTCTTAGTGGGCATTTGCGGCCCTTGGGGAAGCTGCATACCAAATTTCATTCCAATCCGTTTGATGGTTTCTGAGATTTCGTGATGAATGAATGAGTGAGTGAGTGGTATTTGACAAATATATAGTAGAAGATAGTGTCAAGTCTTTGTTATGCTAAACTCGGTTGACAGTGCTGTGTGAGAAGTTGAGTAACTAACGTGATTTCAAGTAAAGATCCTCATTTTCTATACCGGTAGTGCAGAGCGCAAATGGCATCCAGTCGGCCGTGTCTCGACTTGAGCTATGTTGCCATGGAAACTATCCGCCTTGCCATTCCTTCATGAGTATTATGATTTGTTTAGCATGTGCTGGAGTGCAAAAGGGTCGAAATCAGAAGAATGAGAAAGACTATCGTAAATTCATGTAGCCAGCGGTTCCTTCTGGGTCCTAAACTATGTGTATGCAAAATTTGGTTGAGATTGGTGGAACGGTGTAGATTTGTATACGGAACAGATCCACATACCCACATACATACAGACTTTCACTTTTATATGGCGGCTTCGGTGGCGTAGTCGGTAGCATGCTGAGCTTCTATGCCCAAGATAGCGGGTTCAAACCCGGCCGAAGCCGTCGGATTTTTTAAGAGCGTTAAAAATCCCTCGGTATGCCTTCCTTCGGAGGGGAAGTAAAGCCGGCGGTCCCATGTCATAGATTTATGGCATGTTAAAGAACTTTCCACTAATTAGACCTGTGTGAAACTAAATTGTATAGGTTAGGAATGTAAACAACGCTCTTAGGTTGCTACGTTCGTTGCCAAGAGCCGACTGCGGTGGCGTCTAGTAGCTAAGTTCTGAATTAGTCCTAGTAGTCGTTGACGGTGGCGTTTGGTGGCAAAAGTAGGAACTACTTGAAATTAAATGTCTGCAGTCCTCACTTGAATTGAAAACAGATAACACACACTAATACAGTCATCACAATTAACACCGGTTATCAGACAGATTCTACACACACCCAAAGTACACGGGGCTACATGACCGCGTTGTCGCAGCCCCTAAACTAAGGAACCAACCAACCAACCAACCTCACTTTTATATATTAGATTTAGGAGGTCACAGGTAACCAATTTTAACAAAAGAACAGTGACGAATTGCACAAAGATTTCATAAACATCAACAATTTGTTTATAAGCAAATGTTTAAACAAATAAACAAGACGATAGCTCCTGCCAGAATTCTGTCGTGCTGAGCCCATGATACAGTAAAGCCAGGTCCATACACAACCAGCTCCTGCCAGAACTGTGACGCGTCGAGCCCGCAATACATAAAAGCTAGGCCCGTAGGGGAAGGGTGGGCATAGTGGCCACGCTAACGGGAAAACATTGTTTTCAATAAGTTAAAATTGTTAAAAACAAATGAAAATTGGCCACTTTCTAGCTTATTTAGTTATGTATCTTTAAACAAATCATTATAACTATATCTTAGTTACTTTTTGAACAAGAAATATTTTTTCAAACCCCTACCAAATGGCCACTTTGCCCTATGGGGAAGGGCAAAATGGCCACTAGGTGGCCACTATACCCGATGTTACAAATAACACTGCAAATGCATTTAACAAAAATGTATGAGCATATTTTTTTACAAATTTAAGTATTATTATAATTTTCGACACATGTTTTAAGGTCCCTATCATTTTAAAATAGTAATTTCTAAATTTTTATTGAGTACAATAAAAAATACAAAAGTTGAAATGCTTCAAAACATTTTATGGATATTGTGTTTAGCCTATTTTTGTTTAATTGCACATTTCACATATGAATTCATTGTCTTCCTCATCACACCCAGCACAATCCTCGTGTGCCCATATCAGGCAACTAGAGCATCTGATCTATCCTTCATTGCTTTTGGACTTAGAAAATAAGTCCTGGCAGTAAAGGCAATTTGTATCACTCTTGTCACTATCGGAGTTACTATCTCCTTTAGTAACAAAGCACGTTTTGCCACTTTTGATTTTCTTTTCTCCCGAATACCTTCTTTCTTTATCAGCTCCGCCCAGCGGGGCTCGATCCTGGAACTACCAACATGTCACAATTCCGAAGGCCGGCGCTTAACTGACTGCGCTACCACCCTGCTCATGCAAGGAGATGTTTAAAATGTTCAATATGTATCCCATTTAAAAGCACAAACTTTGTTTGCTCTAGGCTTCATATAAATACTTTACTTAAAAATATAATATGTAGTGTCGGTCAAAGTGACCATGGCCGTGGCCACTTTGCCCTTTGTTACGCCATTATCTAAATGTGACTCTGCAGGCCCAACCAGTCACACCAGCTCTTACTTTCAAAGATGAATTTAAAGCTTAAATCACACTTGTTTCAGGTATTACTGTCATCAATACATACTAGAATCATATACCTAGTTATAATAGTTAATGCAGTACACTAACCTTACATCAGCAACTTGAAAAACAACAAAATTGATGACAACTTCTGAAAGTGTAATCTGATCAGCTTCAAGGCTCAACACAACACTGATGGCGGTCTAGTGGAGTAGTTGAGGCGCTTGCAGCCAGGTAGCAGCAATGTACAGTAGAAAAATAGCCCGTGGCAACTATGCCCGCCGTGGCCACTATGCCCACCCTTCCCCTACAAAGCCAGCCCCTTGCCAGAACTGTGTCGCGTCGAACCTTACTGTTGTGCGAGGCTAATGCACGACGAAAATGATGTTGAAATGCGATATTTCTCGCACGGGTCCCTTATTATTGCCATTAACATTGAAACTGTAATTGAATATTTCATGCAGAGCACACTTGAACTGAAAGCAAGGAGGCTTGTAATTTTACGTGATTGTTAATCTCGTGATCATGACCACGGGACCTCCTTTTTACGTGGCACCCGAGCCACAGGATGTGATATTGCACTTCGAAAGTCACTTTAACTACCGGTATACAAATAGTGAGGCAAGAGACGTGTAGCTAACGTGTAATTGTATTGATATTTAGAGGTATGAGTGTCCAGCGCATTGAGTTAACAAATTTCTTTGTAGTAACTAGTAAGTCATCTATTATTAACATACAATCTGCAATATCTACAGGGAATTCATGGCATAACGTTTGTCAGTCCTTAAGTAAAAATATTGATCTTTTCCCAACGTGTACGTATGTCATTTTATTTATTATATATCCGAGACAGTGGTTGGCTAAACGGACTTCTTACTAACGTAATAGCCAGAGGTCTTAGAGCGTTCTTCCACAATACACACAGCAGAGTCACAGTATTATGAAAAAAGAGAGAAGTTTTTAGTTTTACATGACCATTAATCGCGAGATCAGAAGCCACGGGACATCATTTTTACGTGGATTCCGAACCACAGGACATGGCATTTCAATTTGAATATCTCATACATTGACCGGGAATCGAACCTGGTCTGCCGTGGTGAGAGGCCAACAGCTTGACCACTGATCCACCTCGCCTCCTCCCTCCCCCCACAGTATTGTGACCACCAGCCCAGATTACTACCGTGTTTATCGACCACATCATTGTGTAGTGGCTAGCATTCTTGGCAGTCACCTCTGAGGTCTGGGTTCGACATTCGGCTCTGCTAAGAAATTTAATCTGGTCTGAGGGTTGGTACGGCACACAAACCGCCTCTTGAGGCAGAACTGAGAAGAGGTGGGTTCGATTCCCACCTCAGCCATCCGGAAGTAGTTATCCTAGTTTCCCCACTTCTACTTCATACGAATGCCGGGATGGTTCCTAAATTGAGGCCACGGCCACCTCTTTCCCAATCCTAATCTGAATTACAAATACACACACTAATACAGCTATCACAATAACACAGGTTATCAGGTGAATTCCACACATACACACACACCCAAGTGCACGGGGCTAAATGACCACTAGGTTGCAAAGCCCTTAAATGATCAACAAACAACAACATGTTATAGGTATCTGGAGCACCGCACAGTTTCTGGAGAGTGTATGGCGGTGGATTCATAAAATGAACACAAACGTCGATGTGTTCCTATTGATGTTCAGTAGAATTGTGGTACGGGAAATTAATGAGTCAGGGAAGTACTTGTAAGATTTACGCGTGCTCATCCAACTACTATCGGTCATTTCCAGACTAATGGCATATCGATTGTCTTGCTGTAACTCGACTCTTCACGTCTGAATGCTTGAGGATCTGAGGTTTTAATTTGGTTCTGATAGTATCCACCCTAAGGGTATTTCACCACAAATTATTTTCTCATATTATTGTAATCAGTCAATCCTCTATGACCACCTCCCATTAGACGTCGTCACGTGTTGAGAGCTGACGTGGTGGGTGCGTAAGGCTTGCAATTGGCCGCCGTCAGCGGTCATATTAATCATTACTGTTATGGGTAAAAGAGACGATTTACTAAAGCGAAACAGGATGATTTTCGGATTATTGGACACGGTTAACAGCATGACGTTTAAGAACTGAACGCGTGCTGATTTGATGATAGTGAATCCTAAGTCGGACAATTTGCACTTTCGCAAATACAAGAAGTGGAACCTGGGCTTGGAATTACAGAGCAACCGTGTTATTGATGTGAGAGATGGACGTTGAAAGTTTCGAAGCTTATGAAATAATTTAACAGTAGTTTCATTAAGCGGCTTTGGTGGCGTAGTTGGTAGCATGCTGAACTGCTGTGTCCAAGATAGTGGGTTCAAACCCGGCCGAAGTCATCGGTATTTTAAGAGCGTTAAAAATCCTTCGGTATGCCTTCCTACGGAGGGGAAGTAAAACCAGCGGTCCCATGTCATAGATTTATGGAATGTTAAAGTTCCTTCCACAGACAAAACATGAGTGAAGCTAAATTGTTAGGTTAGATTTCGTCGGAACGCTCTATCAAAGTTCCTACGTTCACCACTAGGTATCATTGATATCTGGTAGTGAAAGTTGGAACTACTTGAAATTGAACGGAACTTGTAGCTCACCCTAAGGGTGTCCCCTGGAAGCAGCTACAGATTCAGGCGAGCCGAACATGTCCTCGGACACTCCCGGCTCTAAAATCCATACGATAAATAATACGATAAATAAAAATAAGTGGTTTCATTATAAATTATTTCAAAGTTGGGTTATTTAAAGCGACTTACTTCCAGCCGAGCATTCTTCGTTAAACAAGTGAATGAATATCCACAGCCTTCTTTCAGTCGACTGACCGGGTCAGGGATAGAATGAATGAAGCCCCCATCTAGTGGCGAGGATATGAACTGTGCCGGCTGCCGAAACCAGTCGTACTCCCCTGGGGCAATGATTAAATGAATGACAGATGAAATTAAATGATAGTGGAGAGTGTTGCTGGAATGAAATGTTGACAGGGAAAACCGGAGTACCCGGAGAAAAACCTGTCTGCCTCCGCTTGGTCCAGCTCATATCTCACATGGAGTGACCGGGATTTGGACCACGGACCCAGCGGTGAGAGGCCGGCGTGCTGCCGCCTAAGCCACGGAGGCATCTCGTTAAACAAGTAAACACATAAATTCTGTGATACCCGTTTGAGATACGAGTGTCGGTGGAAAGTTACAGGAATCCGACAAGGGGTCACAAGTATGGGGTCGTGGTATGTGAACCATAGGACCTCAACTGAATCCGGCATTACTTCCACTTACTTCTGCTGGTCTCCTCTCTTCCAGCTTCCCTGTCGACTTCCCTTGGTCATCTCTGGTCCTTTTTTAACGCCGACGGAATTTGGGTATCGGAGGCCTGGTGAGTCTTTCATTTTTCCTCCTTGATTGTAAAAAGCGATAACATTTACCATGAAAGATAATTTCCGTATATAATACATCTATCAATACAATTCATGAAACATAATGAATTGAAGTACAGTACATGTTTCGACCCTCGTTGGAGTCTTCTTCATTTTATACGAGGGTCATTCCATAAGTCATGGCAACTATGTTACATCTTTCGAACTTAAGGCATTACGGTAATTCCAGTGTAGACATTCGAAACCCCGCAGCAAACAGCATAGAATTCACCCGACAAAAGGCGACAGTAAGTGCAGGTGGCTAGGTACCAGCGCCATACACGTTCATTCTGAGCTTGGCCGTGCTACAAGATGGATGTGAGCAGATTGGAACAGCGATCATTCGTGTAAATTGCTTTTCTCGGAGGCAGAAATGCTAAGCAGTGCCATGCAGCACTATATGAAGCTGTTGGTGATTACCGAACAATTGCACGTTGGGTGGAGGCTTTCCGACATGGACGCGCAGTAACTACAGACTCACTGCGAAGTGAACTGGCATCTCCGTGTCTGTTATTGAACAGTGCTCCAATGATCGTAAACGGTGCCCTAGATGTTAATTGATTGATTTGTGTTCAATTTCTACTAATGCAAAACAAATTTACACCGAGTTCCATTGTGTGATTTTCATTTGTACCTTTGCCGTTAACTCCTGTACTCTAATAACCCTATTTTCTGTTGGCAGTGAGACACCACAGGGCCTTAACGCTGTAGCATTATCGAAAGATATAACATAAATGCCTTGAATTATGTAATGACCCTCGTATATAAGGCAAATTCTATTCCAATTAAAACTTACTGTAAAAATAACTTAACTGTAAATAAATGAATATAGGCCTACTTCCAGAACATAACATTTAAGAAATGAATCAGGGTATAACGTTTAATTCATTTTCTAAATATAATGTTATTTTGTGACAAATATCTTATGTAATATTTCTTGCAGGTTAGGGTGTATAGAGATTTTCCCACCCAATGTAATTGGGCACAATTTGTGTTGACCGACTGGAAAGCTTTCTTTAATAGAGCTAGGCAACACTGAAAAACGGCTTCAATCACTACAAACGGGTGGCATAGTTGGTAGCTTCCAACCCGGCTGAAGTCAACGGATTTCTTTAAAAGCGTTGAAAAAATAATTCAGTATGCCTTCCTTCGGAGGGGAAGTAAAGCCGGTGGGCCCATGTCAGGCAAATGTCACGATTACCTTATTTCAAGTCCTGGAGCACGTACCTCTTTCCCGGCCATAATAGTTACAGTGCAGCTACCACAATAACACAAATTATCAGACAAATTGGACACACACCAAGAAAACGAGGCTTACTACTAAGATGTCCCAAGCCCTTCAAACGAACTAACAACAATAAATTTGGTCCCTCCCTGTGAACATATTTAAAGTAGGTTAGGCTAAAGGTTCGTACCTTTATCGGTCCTCGGTTGTTTGGTTGGTTGCTTCTTAGGTTTAGGGGCTGCGACAACGCGGTCATGTAGCCCCGTGTACTTTGGGTGTGTGTAGAATCTGTCTGATGTATGTATGTCTACCCCTTATTATTCCCGTTTTCCAACGGGGTCGGGGATGAGATGCGATGGAAGTCTTTGTGACGATGGTTTTTACGGCCGTATGCCCTTCCTGACGCCAATCTCATGAGAGGAGTTAATGAGAGATGAAATTAATGATGGTGAATGATACTGGGCAAGGATGTGGAAGGAAGTGGCCGTGGCCTGTCAGAAGGTACCGTCCCAGTATTTGCCTGGTGTTAATGGGAAACCACGGAAAACCATTTCAAGGACGACGGTGGGGCTCGAACCCACGCGTCTACCAAGTCAGCAGAGAGCTTGGCCCCATGACCTAATGCTGCGCGTTAGCCAGTGTAGTCACAACTGTCGGTGTGTGTAGAATCTGTCTGATAACCAGTGTTAATTGTGATGACTGTATTAGTGTGTGTTATCTGTTTTTTTTCTTAAATTCAAGTAAGGACTGCAGACTTTTTTTTTTCAAATAGTTCCTACTTTCGCCGCCAAACGCTACCGTCAACGACTACTAGTTCTGAACTTAGCTACCAAACGCCACCGCAGCCAGCTCTTGGCAACGAACGTAGGAACCTAAGAGCATTGTTTACATAACCTATATAATTTAGATTCACACAGGTGTAATTACTGGGAGGTTCTTTTACATGCCATGAATCCAAGACATGGGACCGCCGGCTTTACTTCCCCTCCGAAGGAAGGCATACTGAGGGATTATCGCTCCTCCAGATCTAATAATAGTACATTATGCAACGAGCCTATAATGGCAATAATTAAGACACAAGTATGTTTATAAAACGAGCGTATGCGAGTTTTATAATTTCCATACGAGTGTCTTAATTACCATTATAGGCGAGTTGCATACGACTGTTTATGTTCGACGATAATTATTATAACTAACTTATTTTATGTTCGAACAAAAATATTCATAAATATCTGTCGAGATTTCACCAGTTTTATGTACTGAACAGAGCGCATGGGACGCAGGGAATGCCTTGTATTTGACCATGGCCTCCTCGATTACTCTACTATGACACGAGGCCAGGCAGTGTGATTTACATTAGAAGGCCGTGGAACTCAGCGCATATAATTATCTAATTGGTCAAACAACTGTTTCTTGAGCTCTGATTGGTGGGAGAAACTGTTTCATAATGAAAAATAGTGTTATAATGAGACTCATTATAGTACAGTTTTCTGACAGATAATAGTCAGGGTCGAACATAAAACATGTATTGATGAGTGAATGACAGAGGAACGGCGGCCCATGTTCCGCATTGTTTACATTTTAACTAGGCGCCCGTCGTCATGTGGCGTCGCGCCGAATGTTGTCGGGGACAGCCGAGCCACGTAGCCGAGGCGTGTTGGGGCGAGACAGTCAGTCAGTCCAGTAGAGCAGGCTGTGGGGGACGGATAGTGCAGTGGTGCTTAACACGTAATACTACATCAGTGACGGACTCTCTGCCAGCCACCTTGTTTCTGCTCGCCGCTACTCACAAGGTACGTTTCACCCTGCCACGTGCTCGTCCACCCGCGATACACACTGACAAATAATACGAATTTAAAAATTTTATAATAATTATTTGGAAAGAGAATATTTTGTTGGTTTTACGTCCCCTTTAACTACTGCGGATTTTATAGACGCCAGGGTGCCGGAATTTTGCTCCGAAAGAAATTGTCAACGTGCCAGTAAATTTACTGACATGACTCCCTCACATTAGCGCACTCTCAAATACCAACTGACTTTGCCAGGATTCGATCCTACGACCTTGGGAACAGCAGGCAATCACATTACCGCTGCGCCACGTCAGTGATTTCGAAAGATAAATGGAATAAATGTTCCGTCCCTCGAACACCAAAACAAATAATTTACTTTTTATTGATTACAAAATTTTGATTTTATTTTGTGAATCTACTTACACTTGTCTAGATGCTTAACATTAAATTGTTCTTTACAATCAACTGAATAACCTTCATTACTACAAATTAGGATGATGATTATAATATTAGTAACAATAATAAATATTAATAATATAATAAATAATAATAACTGCTTTATTTAAGAGGTTATCATGAATAAAGCATATTGGACAATCACATGGTCTTCTACGAATACGTTATATTAAAGTACGTTCCTGAAAAGGATTTTTTCAAACGGAATACAAGGAATGTTCTTGGATAGCCAACTTCTTTAATATGTTCAGGACGATATGAGTTTTACAGTATCAATTACTTGAGCTATAGCTAAACACTTGTTGTCAAAACAAATGAATTACTGAGCTAATTTACCTACACGATTTCGTTAAGTTCGCATTGTTGTAAATGATGAGAATAATGTTATTGCTTTTACGTCCTTATTAACTACTGTCGCTTTTAGAGACGCTGGGGTGCCAGAATTTTGCCCCGAAGGTGATCGTTAGCGTACCAGTTAATCCACCGACACGGCTCCTTCACATTTGCGCACCCTCAAATGCCAACTGACTGAGTTAGGATTTGATCCCACAACCTTGGCCACAGCAGGAGAGACCATTGCCACTGCACCTTGCTGCCAGTCCATTGTTGTAAAGTGAGCATGTCTAAGTGAGTGACGGCCACCTTCTGTTGCCTTGGGGGACGTATTGAGACCTCGGATCCCAAGGGCCTGGCTTTGATTTCCGGCTCTGCTACGAAATTTATTTCTGGTGTGAGTGTTGGAACGGGGTACAATCGGTCCCGTGAGGCAGAACAGAGTACTATTCCCACCTCAGCTATCCTAGAAGTGGTTTTCCAAGAGTTTTCTCCCACTTCTACTTCAGACAAATGCTAGGATGAGTCTGTCTACCATCTCTTGGTGGATGAAGTATTTTTGCATTTTTCTATTGGCACGGTCTGGAGTAATATGTGGCTTCTGACCACTGCCTCAGTCTCATTCATGGCTGTGATTATACGGAAGCTACTTAGGTATGAATGATGCAGAGTAATAACCTTTGGGGAACAGCAAGTGCCTGTGGATGTCGTGAAAACTTCTACTCATGGGGGTAGTACATAGGTATTGGCTCAGTGAAGAAAGCGATGGAAAACTACTTCATTTCTCACCTTGCTTAGTACGCCTCATAGTCTTGGGATTTTGTGGGTTTCAGCACACATATCCTACAATGTGATATTTTGAGGATCCGACCAGCCTCCGGGCTTACTAAATAACAGACAGCCCCAATTACAAATACAGACACCACAGTAACCTCTGTTATAGACCACCTCATGGTGCAGTGAAAGCCATTTTTCTCTGTCCCCCTTGAGGTCCGGGTTTGATTCCAGACTCTGCTAAGGAATTCAATTCTGATCTGAGGGCTGGAACGGAGTACACAATGTCTCATGAACTGGCAGAACTGGCTTGAAGTGGGTTCAATTACTAAATTAACCATCCAAGAAGCGATTTTTGATGGTTCTCCACTTCTACTCCAGGTAAATGCCGAAATGGTATCTAGCGTAAGACCGTGGCTACCTACTTAGCCAAAATTGCAAATAATCACACATTAATACAGTCATCGCAATAACACAGTTTGTAAGACAAATTCTACTAAGTACACGGGGCTGAAGAACCACTGTGGCCAAGCTCCAAAATGAAACATCAACAATAAAAGTGAGTGGTGATAAATGTTTCATATACATTGTTTGAATAATCTGGAAGTATAATAATAATAATAATAATAATAATAATAATAATAATAATAATAATAATAATAATAATAATAATAAATTAAGAGGTTTTAATAATGTACACCTCCAAGTAGTCTACTCGTCAACCTAGCCTACATTGTGTATTATATTAATTTGGCAGTGGTAATTGTGGTGTAATAATAATAATAATATCGTATGGTCTCGGGTGCCAGGTGCAAGCTTTGTTATTTGACACCCAGAGGGTAGCTTGCATGTCGAATTTCGTTGTTCCTCGAAACACTATGAAAGTCAAGGTTAGATATCTAAGCTCCTTGAACACTATAGCGCTTCCTAGTAGAGAAATGAGGAACTTTGTGTTGGCGAAAACTCCCGAGATTAATTTTGCCATTATGAACACGGCCTAATGAATTCAAACGGGTTCTTTGACATGCCAACATCGTATGACATGGTGTCGTAATTTTTGCCACCTTTCAAAAATCACTTACCACGGCCAGGAGCGAACCTGCAAGCTTGGGGATAGTAGACCGTCACGTTGACCACTCACCCACCGTGGCAAGCCAATTGTGGTGTTAAAGCACTGAACGTCGAGATCATCAGCCACCTTGCTTTAGCTTACTCTAGCAAACACGTATAATTGTGAATTCGTCGGATAATAATAATAATAATAATATCGTATGGCCTCGGGTGCCTGGTGCAAGCTTTGTTAATTGAAACCCAGAGGGTAGCTTGCATGTCGAATTTCGTCGTTCCTTTGAACGCTATGAGAGTCAAGGAGTTTAGATATCTAAACTCCTTGACACTACAGCGCTTTCAAGTAGAGAATGGAGGAACTTTGTTTTGGCGGAAAATCCCGAGATTAATTTTGCCATTGAACACGGCCTACTGAATTCAAATGGGTTCTTTAACATGCCAACAACGTATGACATGAGTATCGTGATTTGATATTCAGGAAAGGAGAAAGGGTTGCAGAGAAAGAGAAATTACTGCTCGAAAATGAGAAACTTGAATTAGTCAACGAGTACAATATATCGGAGGCACCCTTCAAACCTCAGGAAATTCATTCAACAAACATGTAAAACAAAAAATAATTATACCCATAATATTTTATTATACTTATATTAATCCAACATGATGACCATCCGAAATATTTAGTCGGTTCTCAATATCTACGAATCTATTACAGCAATCAAACTGAAATTTTGTATGTAGATATAGGCAATTAACATAAGTAGGATATATGAAAATAGGCTGTATAGTTCTTCACGGAACTACTTGCTTTTCATTCCAGGACGGGTCAGGGAAGGGATTTGGGAGGGAAATTATGACATAGTAATGAAATATAATTGCGACATAGAACCATGTTGCACGATTCTCTCCACTTTGATCGAGACACGTCACACAAATATATCCTCTTTAAGTGCTCTCGGACCACGCATACTTGCAGAATGTTGTTCAACACTGTAGGCTACATTGATTGCCACTAAGCGAATGAGCAATTTCTCTGATTTAACATTGACGTATCATTTGAACACAAAGTCAGATCTGAAGTGGCACACCACCTCATTAAAACTTGGGAATGCGAGTCTAAATAAATGTTAGAGCGGAGAAGTACATTCACTAACGTGTACCAGTAATAAAAGTCAACCATTGATTTCCGATAACATTTAAGCTGGGCATGTAAGTGGGGCAAAGCGTGAGCCGTGTGAGGTTATGTAGCCGATACAGCTTAGTGTAGGCACCAATTAAATTCCCATAAGAATCATTAGCGTTTAATTCTACTGAATATATATATCCTATTCGATTGTTGAATGTATGTTCAGTGAGTTGTTGTTTCATTTGAGATGCTTGGATATCGTGGTCATTTAGCGCTATGTATTAAAAAAATGGTTAATCCTCCCAGCTCGGATTCACCCACGGACTCTGCGAGGGATCATTCCTCTACCGTCACAAGCACGGTGTCTGGGAGCTGAACACACTTTTTCAGCAGATGCAACTGGGGATGGTGACAGGCCAACCATCTAGGTGACCACTAACTTGGGTCTAATTAAGGAAGAGCCAGGGAAGGAATTTTGGAAGGCAGTCGGCCGTGGACCTGTTCAAAGGAACCGCCTCAGCATTCTTATTACTTATTCTTTGAACATGCTGCAGTGAGCTGATGAGCGAAGCATTCTTATTACTAATCCAGTTATTCATGGAAATAAAACATGCCAATATATCCAGAGAGAAAATGATTCTCGTGTTTTCTTGGATACAATGTGATAGCACTGGTTGGCTGGAAATAATTTTTTTAAATCTTTTATAAAATCAGGGCTGATATTTCGCTCCCTGGCACTATAAGGGTTAAAAACAATGCAACATTTAAAGTAGTGCTATAGAACAACGGAACAAAAATAACTTATATGTAAATAAGTACGACACGTTACACAGGTTATAAAAGACGTTTGTAATTTAATAGTTGCAATAAATTTGTACATAAATGTACACATTTCCGCCATACCTTACCTAAGCCCAGGCAAACTGATCTGACGATGCTCGCATGACGATCGAAACATTGCATCCAATTAATTCCTCCCCCTCCCCCTCCTTTGTTTGTGTGTTTATTAAGTGATAAATAATATTTATGTACTATTTCTTTCTGGTTAGGGTAATCAAATATTTGTACTCGCCACCTATTATAATTGGGCACAATCGTGTGGACTGACTGAAAATCATTCTATAACAGATCACCATCGAGCACTGAAATAGTTCATTATGCAACGAGCCTATGATGGCAATAATTAAGACACGAGTATTATAATTTCCATACGAGTGTCTTAATTACCATTATAGGCGAGTTGCATACGACTGTTTATGTTCGACGATAATTATAACTATTTTATGTTAGAACATAAATATTCATAAATATCTGTCGAGATTTCGCCAGTTTTATGTACTGAACAGAGCGCATGGACGCAGAGAATACCTTGTATTTGACCATGGCCTGCTCAAATACCCCACAATGACACTAGCCACGCAGTGAAATTTAAAATAGGAGTCCGTGGAAGTCAGTGCAGATGAGATGCTATCCTTACCTAATTGGTCACACAACTGTTTCTTGAGCTCTGATTGGTGGGAGAAACCTTTTCATACGGTAAAATAGTGTTATGATACAGTTTTCTGACATATAATATTTACATTTCGACATCGTCGAACATAAAGTGGCTTATAATAATTTAATATTGTGTACAAAATCAATTGTTTATAATAAAACAATAAATCTTGCAAAAACTTGTTCCATAAATTAATAGTGTTCTAGTTTTTCATATGTGTTGACTTGGTGAGATTTACCCAGACTTATTTATGTAATTCCTATCATTTAGTCTATTGCAGATATAGCTGAAGTTTATCTACGTTACATAGGTAATATTCGTATCTAAGTGACTGGCTGCGTGGCGCAGCGGCAACGTTCGCACCTGCTGTTCTCAAGGTTATGGCATAGAATCCCAGTGAAGTCAGTTGGCATTTGTGGGAGCCGTGTCAGTAGATTTACTGGCACGTTCAAGGTCCCCTTCAGAGTGAAACTCCGGCACTCCGGCATCTCTAAAAGCCATAATAGTTAAAAGGGAAGTAAAATGAATTAAAAGAACTCAGCAACTTTTCTACGTCAATAACATTATTATTTATTCGTTATCATGACTTATGTTTAATTAAAGAAAGCTTTCCAGTCGATCAACACAAATTGTGTCCAATTACATTCGGCGAGAAAACAAGTATTTATACACCCTAACCTGAAAGAAATATTACATAGAATATATATTTCAAGTTAGGGTGTATAAATAGGCTACTTGTTTCCCACCGAATGTAGTTGGGCACAATGTATTTTGATCGACTGGAAAGCTTTCTTTAATAGAACTAGGCAACACTGAAAAATGGCTTCTATTACTTCAATTATGTTTAATTAACAAATCTTAGCGTAAATAGGATGAAAGTTTAAAGCTTCATGGTCAGTCATGAATGACAGGTTTAATGTTGTTGCATAAAGAGATTGATTATTCTTGTTAATATTATGGCCTCAGAGGCTCATAAAGACTGGCAACCTCGAAATAATTCGAACTTTATTTGTAGTTCTTTCATGGGAAGTTCGGACAAATCTCAAACATTTATCCTTTGTTATACGTGCCTCTAGGATTTTCGTTTTATAGCCCATAACTCTCGTGCGTTATAGGTAGATCTGCTTTTTCTTTTTCTTTTTGGTCTCTTCAACCAGTAAGCTATATACATTAATTAATAGTATTGTACATTTTGATGGATACACTTCTTGCCTCATTAATACATTTGTGTTTTTAATCTGGTGGTTGATATCTTGACAACCAGCATTGTCAAAGGCAGAGATCAAACCAGGTCTGCTATGATCTACACCTGCCAGGGGTCTATATTGTTATTGTTTTAAAGGGACGGAACAGCGAGGTCATCTGCCCCTTGCCTGGAGTCTATTTGTGTGAATGTGTGTTTATGAATATGGGCCAGTTGTCAGTTATTTACACAATCTGTGATATGTATGAAATTGCATTTCAAGTAATTGTTTTTGATATTTATGACTGTCTATCATTTAGAAAAGTAAACTTACACACTAGCAGTTGAAATGAGAAAAAGAATGAACTAGTAAAATCAATTTGAATACCGTGTATTAATTCCGTCCGCCAGCTTTTGCTTTTAAACTTTATCTGGATATAGTTTTCGGTCATTGGTCATTTTTGAGTTTAAATTGGAATATCTCTTGAAAAGCCTCATTGCCTCACACATAAAATACACCTCGTATACCGCTGGGGTGTTTTGCTACTTAACGTTCCAGTACATCTTCTTGATTCGATAGAGGAGATCACAGAGCTCCCACGACAGCCTGACGCAGTAGATATGATGTCTGCAATCTGGTGCAATACGTTCTTCGAGTTCTAAGGGGAGGTACAGTCGATTACTTTCACTAGGAAGCTACAGTACACTAGAACCACACGGACCTAAAACAGGATACGGATATTATTCCGCAAACAGTAAGCATATGCAACATAATTCGTATAAAGTCAATGTTAGATCTGCGTGGATTGTAGAGTAGATGAGAACATGGTTACAATTTTGAGTAAATAAAGAAAACTACTTATTCGAAATGTTATTCTACCCCTTATTATTACCTTCCTACGAGGTTGGGGATAAAGTGAAATGAATCTCTAAATGGAGTAACCAATATTAATTTTCATCCAATTTGCCCGTGTGATAAGACATATTACAGACTTCTTTGAGCTTTGTTTATTAAAAGCAACACGTATTTATAAAATTCCTCCTGTATTTAGGGGAGATGAGGGGGAAAAGTAAATTTAGTGGAAATTGGTTGATTACTATTGTTGCAACGAGTATTCAATGTGAAATGCCAGCTCCTGTGACTCGGATTCCACGTAGAAAGGAGGTCCCGTGGCTCATAACCACACGATTAACGGCTACGGTAAACTACAAGCTTCGTTCTCTGTAAGAGGGCGTATACAAGGTGAATCATCTGCCCCTAATTGTTTTATGCAGCCCAACTAGCGTTGTTATCTGGAAGGTCGATATTTCTCTGCTTGCATCCCGTATGGTACTAATGGACTGAAAGCATGTCCTGCAAACGATACTGAAACATATAATTTTTCCCTCGATGTTTCTATAGACTAATACGGGGCAAAAACAAGATGTTCAGCAAAGAACATACAGCCTAGTTTCTCCTAAATGTATGGGTATAGTTATAACACCTTTTCTTTATCAAGGAGTATATTGGAATGTTCGTTGTAGTAGCAGCTTATTGAAATACAACGTTTTGTATTGTACGTTATACTATGTTAATTATTACGGTACTTACTGGACCTATTATCAACTGCGTGACTCAATGAGGTACTTTTGTCCAGACCAATGTTTCCTAAACCGACCGAGTTATAGACATTACGGTACTTACTGGACCTATTATCGACTGCGTGACTCAATATGGTACTTTTGTCGAGACCAATGATTCCTAAACCGACTGAGTTATAGACATTAAACGTGGCATAAGCGTTCTTTGATAGAATTAAAAAGTAACGTGATCGACGAAACAGGAGTTGAGAAATTGCTTTACACAGTGGACAAGAGAATTAGAGATTACATACACAAATTCCACCGATCACTCATTCTAATCAAACAGTTGACTTGCAACGGAACCTTCCAAAGATGCAGCTTTCATGGAGATTTAAAGGAATCACATGAGAATGCAACTGAATACTCCTAATCCATTACACATTCCGAAGTCGTCAGATTTTTAAGAGCGTTAAAATCCTTCGGAGGGGAAGTATAGCCGGCGGGCCCATGTCATAGATTTATGGCACGAGAAAGAACCTTACACTAACTATTATTATTGATTTAAGCCCACTACGGAGCGCTTATGACTAGTTCTTCGATGCTCTTTTCCGTTCCCAATATCTCTTGAGCCCTGCTGATAATTTCTCCTTTCTCTCCTGCGAAAGGGGCTTCCGACATTTAGAGACTCTAGGTGGTGGGGTCCAAGATTCTACCATAGCACAAAATTTAGAACGATCTTCTACATCAAGGTCAGCAATTCCAGCCGAATCCAAGTCCTTTAGTACTTCATTAAGCCGCAGGCTTCCAGTCTTGTAGCTCTCTTACACTAACTAAACTTGTGTGAAGCAAAATTTGTAGGGTAGGTTTCATTAATGCTCTTAAGTTCCAACGTTCGTCACCGGGCGCTGGTTGCGATGGCATATATTAGTTCAGAGCTAGGTGTCGTGGACGGTAGCATTTGGTGGTGAAAGTAGGAACTACTTGAAATTATTGTTTGCAGTCCGTACTTTTTTTTTTTTTTTTTTTTTTTTTTTTTTTTTTTTTACGTATGGCTTTTAGTGCCGGAAGTGTCCGAGGACATGTTCGGCTGGCCAGATTTTGTAGCTTCTTCGAGACGGACACCCAATGGGTGAGCTACAAGTAGGGGAGGAAAGTTGGAATGGAAGGTCGAGGAGTTGGAAGGTAGCGGCTGTGGCCTATAGTTAGGGACCAACCCCGGCATTTGCCTGGAAGGAAGATGGGAAACCACAGAAGACTATCTTCAAGGTTGCCGGCGGGGGGATTCGAACCTCCTCGCCTCTCGGATGTGAGCGACTGCCAGCAGTCATGCCGTAACGACCACGGCTAACTCACCCGGTCGTACTTGAATTGAAAACAGATAACACACACTAATACAGTCATCACAATTAACACCGGTTATCAGACAGATTCTACATACACCCAAAGTACACGGGGCTACATGCCCTCGTTGTCGCAGCCCCTAAACTAAGGAACCAACCATTACACATTGTACAGTATCCTGCGTACGCCTAAAGCACCACTCCACTTGAGAAGTACCGTACATATTCAGATCTTGACGAAGGTAAACATACTGAAATTCGGTAATTAATTATCTTCCTTTCTCAAACTATATAATGGGGTATTAATGGAACATAATTACGGGATTTGCTACGAATGGAATACCCAAAGCGGAGTAGTGTAACCTTCCTAAAGAGGATGTAAACTTCTTTCGAAAACCTCCTCCTTGAAATATAGTGGTGATATTGCGGTGTTGTTGGCCATCATCGGATGTTCCAGAATCTTGAAGTGGCATTCGTGCATAAATGTACAGTCATTAGCATATCTAAAACTACCATCGAGAATGGTCGTTCAGAAAAAAGGTAGGGCCTATACGATAAATTGCGTGGCACTGTTACATAAGATAGAAACGCGAACTTGTGTGCGGGAATGTGAGGTAGGAATAAGTGAAAAATTGCAACATTAACCTTTAGCCATTACTGAACAGTAACAAGGCAACGGTATTACCTAAAAACCATTTAATTATTTTAGCTACTCAATATTTATCACTGACTAATATTGCTAAGCTACAACCATTATTGTTACTAATAGATGTACACTCGGCGTTAGTTTTACGTGTATAATTGAAGGCAGCCATTATGGGGCAAGCTACATGAATAGCACTAATCTCGAATAAGCCCCACTCAAACCAGCGTGGTACGTGGGTGTGGAACCTGGAGTGAACTCAAAGCGAGTAGGCTAATTTTTAATTCGTATTCGGGTCTTGAGACACCTTTGGTGTAATAATAATAATAATAATAATAATAATAATGCTTGGTCACCTAATTAGAATGGACGAAAGAAGGTTGACTAGCAGAATTTTCCCCATACTTCATGGCAGATTTATAACCTCTGTTTAGTGGTTCAGGGAGGTCAGGAAGTATCTAGGAAAAAATGGATATGAAGCGCGAACACATCGCTAATAGAGGAGCGGCTTCGGTGGCGTAGTTGGTAGCATGCTGAACTACTCTGCCCAAGATCGCGGATTTAAACCCGCCCGAAGTCGTCGGATTTTAAGAGCATTAAGAGCATTCAATATGCCATTCTTCGGAGGGGAAGTAAAGCCGGTGGTCCCATGTCATAGATTTATGGGATGTAAAAGATCCTTCAACTAACTAAACTTGTGTGAAGCTAAATTTCTAGATAATATTTCATTGAAGCGCTCTATCACAGTTCCAACGTTCACCACTAGGTGTCAGTTACATCTGGTAGAGAAAGTTGGAACTACTTGAAATTGAACGGAACTTGTAGCTCACGCCATGGGTGTCCGCTTGAAGCTGCTACAGCATCTGGTGAGTTGAACATGTCCTCGGACACTCCCGGCACTAAAAGCCATACGCTAAATAAAAAAATAAAATCGCTAACAGAATCAAGTACTGGTAGGAGGTCTATAATTTTAAGGGCTTTCACGAAGAAAGCAGACTGAACAGCGGATGGGCGGTGGCCAGAAGACAGGCTGTCAGGGAACAAATGCAACGATACTGAAGGCCGCATAGAAGGCTTCTATTAATGTAGCAGTGTTTGACGTGGTCTATAATGGCCGTAAATGAAATTAAATAAAGAAGAAACTTTACGAGCTTTACAGTAGTCGCATATGATGTGTAACATCTGACACAGAAGAAACCTCACGTGAAATTGTTGATACACCGGTATTTTATAATATTACTAGCAGTAGTACCCGGCTTCGCCCGGTGGAAAGATGATAATATTTCAGTCTCCTTAACACTCAACGTCATAAATTATATTTATTTATGTATTCATTTCTTACATTATCAAACCCAGTGACAATGTTTATACTTAAGTCACTATGGGAAGGCTCTGTAAAATAATGATCATTCTCGTGATATTTGTCTTCAGTCCGAGTCGAGATATGTCGTTAGCGGTCCCAGAATTCGTGACATCTCAGTCGTAGAAGACTTTATGTGGTGGTGATTAGAAATATAATGGACTTAAAATTTAGGTCATTTACCCCAAATGACGTTGAAGGCGTAACATCTAGGTAATTTGCCCTACTGATCAGGATGATATTGAAAATTACTACATAACTGACATATGAAACTTAGAAAATAATAGAAAAAGTTATTTTTAGGACTCACATTTCGGGAAAGACTTGATTATTTTTTGCCAAAGAGCTCCCACTTAGATCGCTATCTGGTTAAAAGTTTCGTCTTGTTAAGGTTTAAACTGTACGATAAATGTCTGAAGCAATTCCTCAAAGAGAAGCTTCCAGATTTCGCAGTCGGTATATCGTTAACGTTCCTGAGCATCCAGTTGTCTTTTCTTCTGACGCAAAACATCTTCTACATAGTGATGATGAACATAGAAGCGACTACTGGCACATGTAACTTATCAACGAATGGGAATAATTGATATTTTAAAGGAATGAGAGGTCATTTGCCCTTTTGACGAGGATCACAATGAAGACTACTACTACTACTACTGAACGGGTATATCAAACTTACAAACTAATGGAAATACGTATTTTTAAAATCACAGGCTAGGTAGACTCTGGTGTTGCTTAGTAGTATAATGGACGTAACATCTAGGTCATTTGCCCCTTTGATGAGGATGATAATGAAGACGACTACTACTGAACGGGTATATCGAACTTACAAACTAATGGAAATACATATTTTTAAAATCACAGGCTAGGTAGACTCTGGTGTTGCTTAGTAGTATAATGGACGTAACATATAGGTCATTTGGCCCTTTGATGAGGATGATAATGAAGACGATTACTACTGAACGGGTATATCAAACTTACAAACTAAAGGAAATACACATTTTTTAAATCACAGGCTAGGTAGACTCTGGTGTTGCTTAGTAGTATAATGGACGTAACATCTAGGTCATTTGCCCCTTTGATGAGGATGATAATGAAGACGACTACTACTGAACGGATATATCAAACTTACAAACTAATGGAAATACACATTTTAAAAATCACAGGCGATGAAGACTGTGGTGTTACTTAGTAGTATAATGGACGTAACATCTAGGTCATTTGCCCTTTTGATGAGGATGGTAATGAAAACTACTGTTGAATTGACACGACAAACTTACAAACTACCGTGATTGAAAGAAATATTTCAAAATTCACAGGCGATGAAGACTTATTGTGTGTGGTGATTAGTGGTATAAAGGGTGTAACATCTAGGTCATTTGCCCTTATGATAATAATAAGGTAATGAAAAATGACTACTAAACGAACATGGTGTAATTTTAAATCTGATATAGGTAATTCAGATTACTACCTTCGATGTCTTCCAAAGTCTGAACGTTATATTCTGGCTTAGGCCTATACTCGATGCGTGTAGTGAAAGAGCTTATCGAGTACTGCTCGGGTCCAAGCTGCACGTAGCTGAGAATATCGCAGATGATGACAATATATGATGACAGACGTTCGGGGGGGTTCCCGGTCCTATTCACATTGACCGGTGAATCACTCATTCTTTCGCAACACTACAGCGGTTTGAGCAAAGACCGTGTATGAACATCAGCATAGTCAGCAATAACAGGTAACACGGCGGGGTCTGGACATTTTTCTCATGTCACCTCGCGATGAATGAGCAAGCTATTCTCACCCCTGCCCCCTCTTCCCCCCTCCACCCACCAGAGTCACAACTTGTGGGACGTGGGTTTGCGACCACGGGACCCCAGCTGAGTCCGGCATTGCTTCTACTTACTGGTGCCGGGCACCATTCAGTTCTCTTTCCTGTCAGCCTCCCTTGGTCAAACTCTTGTTCTCTTCCGACCCCGATGGTATCAGGTTATCCGAGGCCTAGCGACTCTTTCACTTTCCCGCCTTAATTGGCCCTTGTCTAATCATTCCTGATAGCCTCATTCTTTTCTTAATATCTCATATCTTCTGCTCAAGACCCTCAAGGAGGCTGGGTGTGTGTAGCCCTGGTGCACCCTGGATAGTGCTACATCCTCAAGGGCTCATGGCTGGTGAGTTCAGGAGCTGGCAACCCTGAAGGTTTCCTGAGCGGGTCCGGTTTTACCCCTTTTTTCCATTGCCTTTGGGACGGACCCTGTCCACTTTCCGGGAATGGAGTGGTCTGTCCGCAATTTCAAGCAGACAGTGTTACTCGCAGGGTACCAAAGGGTAAGTATACAAATTTTGGTTCTGATCGGTGAAACGGTGTAGATTTGGACCAAAGGGCCTAAATGCAGAGATTGGGTTGGACTGTCCGAAATTTCAAGTGGACAGGGTTACCCGCAGGGTTGCAAAGGGTAAGAATACACATTTTGGTTCTGATCGGTAAAACGGTGTAGATTTGGACCAAAGGGCCTAAATGCAGAGATTGGGTTGGTCTGTCCGAAATTTCAAGTGGACAGGGTTACCCGCAGGGTTGCAAAGGGTAAGTATACAAATTTTGGTTCGGATCGGTGAAACGGTGTAGAAGTTTGCCAAAGGGCCTAAATGCAGGAAATGGGGTGGTATGTCTGAAATTATAAGTGGACAGTGTTATTCACAGGGTTACATAGGGTAAGTATACGAAGTTTGGTTGAGATCGGTGAAACGGTGTAGATTTGGGACAAAGGGCCTAAATGCAGGGAATGGGGTGGTCTGTCGGAAATTTCAAGTGGACAGGGTTACCCGCAGGGATCCGAAGGGTAAGTATACAAATTTTGGTTCAGATCGGTGAAACGGTGTGGATTTGTATACATAACAGACAGACAGACAGACAAACATTGAGCTTTATATATATAGATAGATTGGCACAAATATTAATCTATTGTAAAAGGGAGTGTTTTACAGATATTGTAGTTCATAATACGGAACTCATTCTATTAGATGATTTGTAGCTTCCACCAGTACTAGCCTAAATAAAGAATACGATATAGATCAACTAGATTAATAGACGCGACACCACTCATAACCTTAAATTCCTTATAAATAGGCCAACTTGCGAGTAAATGCAATGTGCACAGCAGTAGATCATGAAAGGCTTGCCCAGTTCCCGGACCTCTTGATTCACAGACCAACACGTAATTTCATATGGATCCTGTTAAAATGAGTCATATTGATATGATTAGCAGCAGAGTATCAAGAAGGCCGTGCGAGAACAATCAAGAAGGCAGTGCGAGAGTAGAAATATCAAGTAGGCAGTGAAGGGAAAAAAGAGAGTCATGGAATTGTTATGTAGTCTATTATTAGTGTGTAAATAAAAAAGATTTTTGTGTGTTGATGAATGTCCAGGAGGGATACGATCCAGCTGGCAGTGCGTCTTACACACATCCGTCCGATCCACTTCCGTCCCATTTTTCAAAATCACTCCCACAAAAATATCTAGCAACCGAGTGGAAAGATGTTACACATCAAAAATAATGCTATTGTTTTTACGTCCCATTAAACTACTGTGGCTTTTAGAGACGCCGACGTGCCAGAATTTTGCCCCAAAGAGGATCTTTAACGTGCCAGTAAATTTACTGACACGGCTCCCTTGCATTTGCGCAATCTCAAAAACCAACTCACTGCGCCAGGATTCGATCCTGCAACTTAGGCACAGCAGGTGAGAATGTTACCACTGCGCCACACAGGCAGTCACATCCATTGGTCATGAGCCCCGTGAACTCGGGTGTGTTGAATTTGTCTGACAAACTGTGCCTCTGTGGTGACTGTAGGACTCTGTGTATTTGTAATTGTCAGGGTCCGGGATAGGATAGTTACTATCCCGGCATTTGCCTGGAGAGAGTATCGAAAAACCCGGCAGAGGACACCACTCAGGATAGTCACTGTCAGCGTCGGAATTCGAACCTCTATCTCCGGGCTTGCTGCAGTTCCCCGTCGTAGTCTGGTGGGTGATATAAACGGTGGCTACACACGTAACTGCAAGCTTCACAAGCACGCATGGTCAATCTTTTTGTACAGGAATGCAAAATTTCCCTACGACAGCACACAGTACAAGTATGCTTGAACAATTGCACTATGGTGAGCTGGGAAGACGTTGAACTTGCTTTGGCATTGCTTCGTCAACAAGAGGAAAACATGAAAGAAGAAGCGTGATATGTGGTGCAAAGAGTAGTTATTGAAGAGAAATAAGTTTACCTAAATCCCACGTTCATTTGCTGAGTGAATTGAAGATATATCCGCGTGTTTGGCATAATTATATCAGAAGGAATGAAGAAACTTATCTAAACCTTTTGTCACTCATAACACCTTTAATTAAAAAGAAGAATACGATCACGGGCGGATATGTTTACATATCATGTCTGCGGGAAGCCAAGGCTTTCCTACCGAGAGGCACAGTGTTGCCAACTCTACACCGTAGCCACTGAAAACAAGCAGCGAGACTAGAAAGAACTGTGTGCAATTGTGTAATACTGGACACTTGACACTTTCGTGACACGCGGTATGGCCGCCAGGGCGGGACAATGTAATTAGCGTGGAGGGATAGAGGACGTATGGGATTTCTTAAGAACCGTCAGCTATTGGTCAGTAGCGAACAATGGTTATTGACGGTTAACCTTCTTCAGATCACTAAACATGGTCCAAATGATGTCACCACCTGTAGAGCTCACTCATGACTGACGTTTGCTTGCACAAGCTGGCACATCCGTGGTACACACGCTCCGTTTCACTTGGGCAAACGCAGCTTGTACAAGCTTGCATGATTTCAATTCAATCCATCTTCAAGCTGCTTGTACAATTAGAATGCTTGCGCAGAATTATCCTACATACGCTAAAGCCTGCTTGCACAACAAGATTGATCATGCATGCTTGTTAAGCTTGCAGGTACGTGAATTAAATACGTTATCCCGGACGGGAACCACAATTAAGTTTGTCGTCCCGAAAGGGTTTTTAATTAAATATGTAGATTCCCTTTTCTCAGCTTCCAAGCGGGACAGCAGTTAGAACATGGTCCACTCAGGTTCTCCTCGAGACTGGTATTTCTTGAATCAACTGAACACGAAGATTCCCAAATGAATGTTATTTATTATAAGTCCACCGACAAATAATACATTCACAATAATCTATATACAAGGCATGTAGCCTGACTGCTTCGCAGTCTAGTCGAACAGAGTTACATTACTCAAAGTTACAAGTGTAGAAGAGGCTGAGCTGCCCTGTGCACCAAGTTAAATACTGGATGATCCATAGTGGGGGTTGAGAGTTTCTCTGAAGGACTAGCCAATCAGAAGTTTACTTCGTTTGGGAGGGAGTTGTCTCTCTGAGTGGGAGAAATAATGATACGTAAAATATTGAAGGTTAGTTAAAATTCCTTCTAGAAGCTTCAGAACTCCGTCATAAATGATTCTCAAGGTTTTCTTATGAAAGAGAGCTGTTTACTGGAGGTTTCCATGTCTTTAAATGGAGACAGCTTGTTTTAGATTATCTGACTGGGATATCTTGTTTTTAAATGGTTAATGCTTGTAAAGGAAACGATGGATTACAAGATTTGGCTTTTAGCTTTATGACTTGGTGAGGCGCTTTCATAAATGGTATGTCAACAGGTTTCAACAGGCTGGACTTCCAATAATAATAATAATAATATAACTTAGAAACCAAACTCATTGGAACCCATAGTCCTAGGTTCAGTATTGGACAGGGAACATGATTCCTCCCCCCTTAGTGTTTTGCTGTCCTCAGCAACATTTACATTTTTCTTACTTCTAAGTTTTACAGATTTACATAAATGACACAGTTTTTGTCTAAATATAAACAAAATGATACATATTATAATTAATACAAAAATTATATTAATGGATGTAAATTGCTTCTTTGTGATATAAGTTGTAGGAATTGGCTTCAAGTCTAATTTTAATTTGGTTACATCAAGATGGGAATTAAGGAAGTTCAATTCACTTTTTATTATGGGTGTGTCATGGATATTCAGGATTGGGAAGTTGTGAACATAATTAGTAGGTTTTTGTTGCAGCGTTATGCCTATACTAGACATGGGGCAAGATTCGTTTGAAAACACTATTTGTGGACCTGAGAGTTTCAGAGAGCTTTGAGTCTCTTTGCATGTTTGTAAAATTATCTCAGGTGTTCTACTAAAGAAGAGAATGTGTTCCTTATTTATAGGTTGGAATATTCTTATATCATTTCTTATGGAAGCATATTCACATCCGGCAGGATTTGTTAGATTACAATTGGTAATTCTAATATTATAGTACATACATACATATGACTGTGTGTTTTTCACACAAGGTGAACTGGACCATTTTAATGTGGGTCCCTGTAAATAATATTTTTCAGTCGGGATAAGGATTGCATTTTCAATGGTTGGTACAGGGGTGACGTCATACAATTGATATTGGCTTCCATCCGTGATTGGCATGGAGAGGATTACAATCATTTCCTCGTCCATTATAATTACCTGGGTTTTTGACAATTTTAAATTTTCGAATTGATGATATTGATCTGCATGAATCATACTTTTGACAGGGTAAATAGATAGCAAATGTTTTACCAAGTTTGTTAAGTCTTTTCTGGAGAATAATTTTACATTTGTCATTTCGTTAAATGAGAGAGAAATAGTTTCTTGCAGCACTTGCACTATTTTGTTATATTTATTGATGCACATTAAAACATATTGAAGGTCTTCCAGTAGGTTGATCTTGAAATCTTCTGTCTGGAGAATACCCTGAAGTACCCTCATGTTGCTGGTAACATGATTCATTTCATCGTAAAATTTTTGAGCAATTGAGTTTGCAAAAGATACCAATTTATTTATATGTTTAATCTCATTATTACGGCTTTGTTTTAGAGTATCTAATTGACTTTGTAAATTATCCAAATCATCTTGGTCCAAATTACCAGAGATGAATTTAATTACTTTTCCTAAGCCGTTAATTAAACCTCTCCTAGTTCTATTAGAAATGTTTGGTATTAATTTATTTAAATCCTTTTTAGTTTCTTTAGTTACTTCAATTAATTCATTTATTAAATAGGGAAAAGTATTATTACTTTTTAATACTAAACTGGAGACAGTGTCATCAATATTTTTATATGCCTCTTTTAAAGTAGTAAGATTGAAATGAAACATGAATTTGTGATAGTTGCTAATTATTACAACGGGTCCCATAGGATCGGCGTAGAATCCTGGAGTTTTTACGGGTTCTGTGTGGATGATGGCATACCCTGGTAGGAATCTGCAATGGGAAGAATTTTCCTCTTAGGTTTTATATCACGGAAGTTTCGGACATGAGTTTTACCGTTTTTCATTTTACAATAAACTCGGTTTTCCTCGATTCTGGTTATTGTGCCTTCATTATATAAATTTTTTGATTTCCTATTTCTGGTTAGGGGATCCAAAACATAAACTACCTCACCTATTTTATAGGGATGTTCAAAGGTGGAATCCCTTGGATCGGGCTTTCTTTCATTTAAAATTTTAATTTGGTTTGCCTGTCTTTGTATGTATTCATTAATTTTTGGTGACGGGGAGAAAATATGGTCCAATGCTTTGTAGTATGGGCCATATAGGACATTAAATGGTGGTTGCTTGGTTGCTGTGTGAATTGAGGAATTGTAATTTGTGATTGCAGTGATTATGAGCTGTGGCAACGGGGTAAATTTATCATTATCTCTCGAAATTCTTAATTTTTCGAGGAGGGTGGAATTCAATCTTTCCACAGGTGAATTTGAGGTTGAGTTCAGAGGTGTGGTGGCATGGTACTCAATGTTCATAGCTTTACAGTACTCTGTAATTAAGCTGTTTTCAAATTCTCCTCCTTGATCATGAGTGATTCTTTTGGGTTACCCATGGTGCGAAAAATAAATTTGTAATTGGTTCAAAACTGCCATAGCTGTACCATTAGCTAATACGTAGGCTTGTCCGTATTTAGAAAATACGTCCAATATCGTTAAAATGCGGTTCTGTTCAAAATGAAATGTGTCAATGTGAATCTGGGCAAATGGGTGGTCTGCTACAATAGGTCCTTGGTTTGGTACCTCATTAGGGTGCCTCTCATACTTATTTCTTTGACACAAATTGCATTGGTTAATTAGATTCCTGATCTGTTCTTTTAGATGTGGCCAATAGTACTTGGTTCGAAGGTGCTCATATGTTTCAATAATACCATTGTGATTTATTGAATGGTATTGCAATATCAACTGTTTTTGAGTTTCTGAACATTCTATGTCCTCTAAAAATTTGGATGTCCTGATAATTATCAATTCTGAAGTGAATAATCTCTGGCATACTCTGATAAACGGAATCTCAAGTGTTACGTCATCAAAGTAGGCGGCGTACCTATTTGAGGTATTTATGACTTTAAGAAGGTGTCTCTTTAAATCGTCATAGAGATTTTTCTGCGTTACAATCATGACGTGGCGGGTAAATTTCTTAAATAATTTCTGTTCTAGAATCTTTGGGAATTCTCCGTATTTTACTATGATCTGGTTACGGTTCTGGTTCAAATTTCTTTCTGATATCTTTAAAGTGAAAATTGGGTCTTACTGATTGGAATGTACAGTTTCATTATCCATTTCATGCTGGTATGTATCATCTCCATGTTGGTATGTGTCATCCTCATGTTGGTGTGTGTCATCCCCGGAGATGGCTACGTTAGAAACTGTTTCCTCATTTATATTCACTTGTATTCGTGAAAGTGCATCCGCGACATAATTAGTTTTTCCCTTGACATATTTTATGTCAAAATCAAACTCTCCTAACTTTATTTTCCAGCGATAGAGTCTTGAACTGGGATCTTTAAGAGAGAACAGCCATTGGAGCGGACGATGATCACACTCAACAGTGAAGTGTCGTCCCCATAAATAAGGCTTAAAATGTTTGCTACTCTCTACTATGGCTAACAGTTCGCTTTCTATTGTTGAATAATTTCTTTCGGCGGGATTTAAAGTTTTGGAGTAGTAGGCAATAGGATGTCCTTTCTGTGTGAGAACACTGCCTAATGCGAAGTCTGAGCTATCCGTGGTTAACACGAATGGTTCTTCAAAATCTGGGTAAGCTAATACTGGCGCATTTATTAACAGAGTTTTTAGGGTTTTAAATGCAGATTTGTACTCGGGATTTTCTGCATCTATTTTGGTTCCTTTTTTCAAGCAGCGGGTTATTGGATATGCAATTTTGGCAAAATCTTTCAGGAACTTCCGGTAAAATCCCGCAAGGCCAAGAAATTGTTTAATTTCTCTGTGGTCTTGGGAATAGGGTAGTCTTTTACTACTTTAATTTTGTCAGGGTTTGGTTTTACACCTTCTTGTGAAACAACATGCCCTAGGAAAGCTACTTCCTTATGAAGAAATTCAGTTTTATCAAGCTGTATCTTCAGGTTCACCTCTCGTAATTTTTGCATTACAAGGGTAAGGTGTTGTCTGTGTTCCTCTAGAGATTTGCTGTATATGATGATGTCATCAATATACACAAAACAGAACTTATAAAGAAAAGGGCGTAGGACGTTGTCCATTACACGCTGAAAAGTGGCAGGAGCATTTTTAAGACCAAACGGCATTCTACAATATTGTAGATGGCGATTATCTATAGTAAATGCTGTCTTTTCTATAGATCTAGGATCCATCTCAATTTGATGAAATCCTTGCGCGAGGTCCAGAGTCGAAAAATAGGAACTGTGTCCTAGGTTATCTAGGATCTCTTCTATCCTAGGAAGAGGATATTTGTCTTCAATGGTCTTTTTATTTAGCTGCCTAAAGTCTATGACCAATCTCCATTTCTTTTGTCCTGAAGCATCTAGCTTCTTTGGCACTATCCATACTGGATTACTATATGGAGATTCACTATGGGTAATTATCCCCTGCTTAAGAAGTTTTTCTACTTCTTCGCTCAATACTTTCTTTAGCGCGGGAGGATATCGGTAATTTTTCTGATATACCGGATCCTCATCGGTAGTTCGAATGAAGTGTTTTACTGCATTTGTGAATGTTAGGTCACACCCTGGATAGTAAAACACGTCCGCGAATTCAGAGCATATTTCTGATATGACACTTCTTTCTATGTCGTTCATATGCTGCGTGCGGAGATATTCTTGAATCTCGCACTCCGAAATAGAATTTATTTCTAATGGTTGTATTGAGATATTTTCCAAAGGTTCCACTAGCACTGGTTTACTAAACTCTAATTTTAAATTCGTTTCTGCAGGATACAAGACCTGATAATTCTCTACATCGTGCTCAAAAAAGGTTTCAAGTGACAGGTAACTAGTGTGATAATCAAATACATATTCTAACTCCTATTTGAATGCGAATCTTACATGCAGATTTCAATTGTTGTGTTTTCTCGGGATATTTGACTGTACGTTAAGAGAGTGAATAATTGTTTCATTAACTTCCTATCCTCTCCTTCTATTTCTTTCCCTTGCTTCTTGCTCCTCATCTAAAATCTGTGCAAGCACTATAATTCTCCATTTGGCTACCAATAATCTTGCTGCGAAACCAACCTTTCCCTCATAATGTCGAAAGGCGTTTACCGTCTTTGCTACAAGAGTTTGTTGCAAATGTATTGTGTAGATTGGTAAGTTATACAACTTTTTAATACAATAGAACATTTCTTTTGGGTTTCCTATGCAACTTTCCAATCGACTTTGGTAAAATTTTATGGTCTCTATTAGTTCTGTGTCCATGTTCCTTAGTGTGAATTACAAGGTTGGATGTTCGGAGCTTAAAAGTATAGGTTCTGCGGCCTGAGATATGCAAACAGATTGTGGGGTTGATTTTATGTGAAGAATTAGTTTAAAGTGTTTTTGTTAGAGCGGGGTTAAAATTTGTGAATGTATTTTGCGTTGAGTGGTTTAGTGGTCGAGTTGTTGGAAACTGTTTTGGGAAGTTTTTTTTCAAATATTTACTATTAAGTATATAGCCTAAGTATATTGTGTTTTTGTCGAGTATGTAAAATAAAATAATTGAAAGCTTAAGCAAATTAATTAAATGAAATTTAGTTTAAATAGGGTTCCTTAAAATTAATTACTTGCTCGATATCGATCTAAAATACTACTCGCTTCTCTTTTCAATTTCGAATTTATGTCGTTAAACAAAACTTCGATAATTAATTGATTAGTTTAATTAAAATAATTAAAGATTATTTATTTATTATCACTTGGTTAAAGGAAAAATTATTTATTATTATTATTATTATTATTATTATTATTATTATTAACTAAGAATAATACGTGAAATTGCCCCGTTTAGGTTTCCACGATGTAGGAGGATAATACTTGATTTATTTATTTATTATTAATATTTTTACTTTTAATATTACTGCTTATAAATTACGGATTAATTCAAAAGAATAATGACATGCGACACTTGTTCTAATTTTGACGCGTACTCACTTTCTTTTGAAAGGCAAAATAAGTTATTATTAGTGCTCTTCCCTCAAATTTTACCTTGAGTAATGAACCATGTTATAAACAAGCAATATGAAAGGTACACAAAAAAAAAACAGGGTATTATGAATGTACTCACAGCCAGGAAATGATGATCAGCATGGACTGCATTCCGGTCTGCGTAGTCGGTTGGTTTCCTTCTGCGATGTCGTGCTATCGAAAGGCCCCTCTCAGAGTTGTCGATGCGCACGTACAGCAGCTACGGATGGCGATAGATGGCGGTCAGAAGGCGCTTGTTTCAGCGTTGCCGGCTCACCTCCTCTCGTTCCGTAGTCGGTTGGGTCTCTTCAGTGTCGTTCGAGCGACCGAAAGGCCCCTTAACAGAGTTGTCGATTTACTCGGACGGTGATGGCGGTTGGTTGCTGTTGAAAGGCGCTTATTTCAGCGTTGTCAGCTAGCTTCCTCCCTTAAAGCTGGCTGGTTAGTTATGGACGAAAGGCCTCCAGCGAGGTTGTCAGTACCACTTCTTTCCAGTCGGCTTGGTTCAGATGATCAAGATGACTTCAGTATTTTCGGGATGATACTGGCTTTCTTGGATTGGTAACGAAAGGCGCCACTTGAAGTCTTGGCTTCGTTGAGCGTTGTCAGTATACCTGGTCCAATCAGCACGTAGATCTGGTGGTGATCATGTATCAATCGCGGCCGGGCCCCCAATTAAATACGTTATCCCGGACGGGAACCACAATTAAGTTTGTCGTCCCGAAAGGGTTTTTTTATTAAATATGTAGATTCCCTTTTCTCAGCTTCCAAGCGGGACAGCAGTTAGAACATGGTCCACTCAGGTTCTCCTCGAGACTGGTATTTCTTGAATCAACTGAACACGAAGATTCCCAAATGAATGTTATTTATTATAAGTCCACCGACAAATAATACATTCACAATAATCTATATACAAGGCATGTAGCCTGACTGCTTCGCAGTCTAGTCGAACAGAGTTACATTACTCAAAGTTACAAGTGTAGAAGAGGCTGAGCTGCCCTGTGCACCAAGTTAAATACTGGATGATCCATAGTGGGGGTTGAGAGTTTCTCTGAAGGACTAGCCAATCAGAAGTTTACTTCGTTTGGGAGGGAGTTGTCTCTCTGAGTGGGAGAAATAATGATACGTAAAATATTGAAGGTTAGTTAAAATTCCTTCTAGAAGCTTCAGAACTCCGTCATAAATGATTCTCAAGGTTTTCTTATGAAATAGAGCTGTTTACTGGAGGTTTCCATGTCTTTAAATGGAGACAGCTTGTTTTAGATTATCTGACTGGGATATCTTGTTTTTAAATGGGTAATGCTTGTAAAGGAAACGATGGATTACAAGATTTGGCTTTTAGCTTTATGACTTGGTGAGGCGCTTTCATAAATGGTATGTCAACAGGTTTCAACAGGCTGGACTTCCAATAATAATAATAATAATATAACTTAGAAACCAAACTCATTGGAACCCATAGTCCTAGGTTCCGTATTGGACAGGGAACATGATTCGTGTGTAGTCACCTTAACGCGAATGGCTACTCCGAGAAGTACAGTGCATTGCCAAGTAGAAGGATTGCAGAGCTTTCCTACGTCCCGCGTCCTGCATTGCATTTGACTGAATGTAAATTTCACGCACCGGGTAAAAGCTCAACTTTCTCAAAATTCTGCAGGTCCGAACCGACCTCACGGCAGTTGGACAGGAGGCCATGACTACGACAGTAAAGGCTCTGATTCTTCAGGTCGTCATGGAATAGGACGAACGGCATTCTATGCATAGGTCTATACACAATTGAGTCTTTTTGGATAAATGGACTGTTATAAGACAAGGTATAACAAAATTTGATTTCATTTTCGTTATTTGAGAACTTAGCCTATTAGCTATAGACGTTTTATTGAATCGAGATCAATGTCGAATCCCTTCTTAGGTTAGTATATCATGTTGTCTAATTTTTATTCTACACACATCAAAAAAGTTTTGCATATTGCCATGGAGTACAGTGAGGATGAAAGTGAGGTCGGACTTCTTTATTAAGCAGTGTCCCCGCCTGCTCTACACAATTGAGATCTGGTGCTTAGGCAGGTCATTCCATTCTGTGAATACCATTCTCCTGAAGAAAGACATTGACAATGTCAGCTCTGTGAGGGCGAGCGTTATCGTCCCCGAAAGTGAAACTTGGACCGAAATTATCTGCATAGCCTTTCACTACAGGTGCCAGGATAGTATCCCTGTAATGTATGCCCTTCATACGCCCTGGGATGTACAGGATCATTGGAAAAGTTTGAAGCAATTTAAAAAAATCATATCTCCCTTTGTAAGTGAGATAAATTAATAATTCAACCCGAAAACTAATCAAGAACTCATCGAGTTTTAGTTTTAGATGTGACTACACTCCGCCCGTGACCGCCAGCCGATGTGCAGAATGAGTGCGTGATAGGAAGCTGTGGCGCCACTGTTTCAGTAGTGTGATTACAATGGTGACCTTTTAGCAGAAAGTATACTGTGTGTGGTGGCTAGCGGAGATTAAATCTGTTATAACCGTTCAGCGCACTTTCCGACGTGTTTATGGCAGGGATCCCCCCACCCCCCTCATGCTAATAGCATTAAGTGGCGGTATGAACGGTTTCAGGAAACTGGTAGCGTTGCCGTGAACGCTACCAGTTTCCTGAAACCGTTCATACTTCTAGAACGAGTGACACACCAAGGAAGTGTACATAGAAACATTATAACGTATGAAAAAAACTTTTTGAATTGGTAAATTTAACAAAAATACTCGTTTTAATATCTCAAATAGTTCTGGAGCAATGATTTTTTGAAATTGCTGCAACCTTTTTCGATGACAAGAGGGGTTTGGTGACCATACTTGATACCACTCCAATACATTGCACCCCCTCCTCTTGGTTGGTATCGGTCTTGGATGTATGGTCGTGCATACGTTCACCGATCTATCATCATTGACACAGGCGACTGTACACAACCGATATGCGCACACGCAAGAACGACTAATAGGGGTGAGTCTACTACGACTCTTGGCCAGCAATATCCATAACTATTTTTGATATGTGTATTTGCTGGTCACCATAATAAGCTGTCTTTGGTCCTCATCTAATACAATTTGTCTCTGATCAACATAGTCTCAGTTTGCTTCACCGAGGGATATTAAAAATGAATATAATTTGTGTGAAATTGTGTTGGTATTCTGTTGAAGTACAAACAATTCAATTTGTGTGTCATTAAGGGAATTAGGTTATAGAACAAAGCTTCATTACACAGAGTATTGCATTAGAAACCTATGTACCATGTGTTAACCTTGATTATACCGACAGTAGTGGCTACGTGGGCTAAAGCGCTGCGTTAGGTCAAGGGGCCAAGCTCTCTGCTGACTCGGTAGACGCGTGGGTTCAAGCCCCACCGTCGGCTGTCCTTGAAATGATTTACCGTGGTTTCCCATTTTCAACACCAGGCAAATGCTGGGACAGTACCTTCTGACAGGCCACGGCCGCTTCCTTCCACATCCTTGCCCAGTTTCATTCATCTTCATCAATTCCATCTCTCATCCCGACGCGCAGGTCGCCCACGGGCGTCGACTAGAAAGACCTGCACTCGGCCTCTCAGGAGGCTACATGACAAAAAAAAAAACCTTGATTATACGAAAGACTTACTTTCATTAATTTAAAGGGGCTTGCGTGTGTTGTTTGTCTGATCAATTGTGCTGCATATATCGCATCACAGGTCTAAAATAAACCAAATAAAACATCATCCTCGAGTTATGATTACTAATATGCCCATCTGTGGAGCACGATATAACTTATTTAGCTAACGATCATTTCTTCCTTCTCCCAAAATCTGGGTACTGAAAATATTCCTTCCTTCTTCAGTCCATGATACCTGGTCGTGGTATTCATTTGCTCAACTAAATGTTTGTTAAAACTCAGCATTTCTTCTAGGTCTGTGCCGTGTCTTGTGTGGGGTTTCGCCTAGGACACCAAGCTGGGTCAAAAGCGGGCTCTTGGTGTCTCCGCCCGGACCCCCACAGGAGTAGCGAACTGCGCGCTACCTCCCTTTATATAAATTGCAACTGCACCTCTTTACTGCGAGAACTAAAAGCTCAAGCAGCCTTAACCTCCCTATGAAGGGATTACTGTTCTCAACTGGACTCGATATTGTAAAATTTCCTCAGTAACGCCTATTTCATTAAGCCAGTTGTTCTTGACTATCATTGAGAGAGGAATGTTGAGAATCCTTTTGGTAGGCCTATCATTGTTCTTTCTGAGAATGTGGCCGTAGAACTTCAATCGCCTTTTCCTGAAAATGTCAGTGGTATTTTCAGCATTCTGATAAATCTTCTGAGCAGACTGGACCAAGGATTTTCCTCAATATTTCCCTTTCTGCCTCCAATGACCAAGGTTTCCGAGGCGTATAGTGCTTCAGATTTGCTTACTGTGGCATTATTATTATATATTATTATTATTATTATTATTATCAGGAGACTCTGCTTATCAATACTTGGCATGAATATCCAATCAAATATTATTTTAATTCACTTAAATTTACTTTATTGGAATGCACACAGAGTAAGGCTCTGATTTGGTTATAGAATAATAGAATTAACTATTGCCTCACAGTGACTAAACACTAGGTTTCGTTAATTACGAATACCGTACAGTATACTGTTTACTTTCAAGTAAATTATTTTGTTTAGGTGATTAAATTCATTGCTTTTAAAGACATGATTAACATCATATTGATATTTTATGGATCCGCGATGGCTATGAAACTAAATATATTATAAAAATCTTCCCCGTGTCAAGCAATTAGATATATAAATCTTCGACAATAACAACTGTTGTCCTTCTTCAGCAACAATCAAATATAATATTACGTGTTTGAGAAACAAGTGCCGGTGCGCTATTGATTGTTGATTCTAGCAGATGGAGCCTGGTGGGAAGAGGAGGGAGACACAGCGGTGACGGAGCATAGTGTTCACGTAAGTCCAGCACTGCAAGAGCACATTGTGTCACTGTTGCGGCTGGCTGCGTGGCTCAGCGGTAACGTTGTCGCTTGCTAAGCCCCTAGTTGCAGGACCGAATCCTGGCACAGTCAGTTGGCATTTGAGGGTGCGCAAATGCGAGGGAGCCGTGTCAGTAGATATACTGGCACTTTAAAGATCCCATTCGGGGCAAAATTCCGGCACCTCGGCGTCTCTAAAAGCCGCAGTAGTTAAAAGGGACGTAAAATCAATAACATTATTGTTATGTCACAGTTGCAAAACTCGCTATGTCCATTTATTTATCAAAACGAGTTAAAATCGCCATTTTATGTAGCTCATCAAGACATACATTCCAGTATTGTAAAAATGTAGTTGTGAACACTCCGTTTTATTTGCATTTTAAGAGCTTATGAAAGATAGGAAATGATGCAGAAGTCGTTATGTCCAGTGTGTGTTATGCAGAAAAGTGCGCTTTGACCTCTCAACTAAGAAATGCAAAATTCGCTGTGTCCCATTATAAATTTTGATAATATATTAGTACTAAATCAAAAAGAACCTACAAAAACTCTTCAAAGAATGGTGATATCTTGATGTATTTTAAAATCGAAATATCAAAACAGATTAGATTATATAAAATGTTAAAGTACATTCGTGCATTTTCTTACGAATATTAATTATTAATTCTAACAAATAAACATTGCTGCAAAGCTTCTTATGTCGAAACGTTTTGTGGAAAGAACACTCTTTTTGGGAGATTTTATTATGGTGTTTGAAGTCATGTTGCCTTAATAAACGTAGTTTTATATATTTCAGTCGGTCAACACGATTGTACCCAATTGCGAGTTATTCCTTAATCCTGTTTTTAGCCTACTTTCGATTTTTGCAAAAAATGAAAGTAGACTTATGAGATCAACACAGGGCGAAAAAAGTGTGTCTGTCTGTGTGTGTGTGAGTCTGTGTGTGTGTGTGTGTGTGTGTGTATGCGTTTGTGTGAGTCTGTGTGTGTGTCTGTGTGTGAGTGTGTGTACTCTGAATGTTTGTCCCCCCCCCCCTATCAATTCGAACACGGTGAATGCGAATTGAACGAAATTTGGTACAAAGGTAGCACTAGCAAAGGACACCTCAGTGTCATGTTTTATATCACCGCCATCTTGACGGAAACGTAATGGCGGCCACACAAATGTTCAAAGCTTAAATCAAATTACGACTAACCTAATCATCCGATCTCTACCAAATTTTGCAACAACATACCTTTATGGGGGGAGCATCCTTTGACCAAACCAATAGGTCATCAGCGTAATAGTTTGCGGATGGCGGCCATCTTTGTGTGAAAATCGATTCTCCCTATTAATTCGAACACGGTGCAACCGAATGGAACGAAATTTGGTACAGAGGTAGCACCTGCAAAGGGCACCTCATATTCATGTTTAATATCCCTATAGCACGTTGTATTTCATCAAGCTACTACAACCAACATTCAATCATACTCCTTGAAAAGGACAAAGAGATATAACAATACCCATGCATTTAGGAGAAAGTAGGCTATATGTTCTTTACTGAACATCTTGTTTTTATTAATCTCATGAATTATTTTATTAATGTCATGTAATTTTTTTCAGTATTAGGGAATAACCCACAATTACGTACAATGTTGTTGACCAACTGAAAACATCAAACTACGTTTTGAGATTTTGTGGAACGTCAGTCAGACAATCGACATGTAGGAGGAACTAAATTAGAGCAGGTGGAACATTTTAAAGAGGCCTACTTAGGCTGTAGGCAATATTCCCTCAGGATGGAAGTATGGGGAAGAAATAGGGTCGAGGTGTGGAAAAGCCAATGCAGTGAGGTTTCAGTTGCGATCTACAGTATACTGCAAGAAAGAAAGTGTAACCACGAAACTCTCCCTACATTACTCAGTATTTAGACCGACCTTACTTTATGGAAGTGAGAGCTGGGTAGATTTAGGGTATCTGATATAAGGGTAGCACGAATTATTGCCGGGAAAAATAGATGGGAGCAATGGCAGGAGGGTACTCGTAATGAAGGGCTAAACGATAAGTTAGAAATGAACACACTCAGATGGTGGGGTCATGTGAAGTGAGAGATTACCTAAGAGGTTAATGAGTTCAGCTGTAGAGGGTAAGAGAAGCAGAGGTAGACCTTGGAGGCGATGGCCAGATTCAGTGATGTGTGATATCAAGAGGTGTAGAAGCAGAGGAGGTCACAGTGCTAACTGCTAAAAGGGATCATGGAGGCGTCTTGTTCGCAAACAGAGGCTTGCAGACTACACTGGACGCTGAAAGGCAAATCAGTCGAAAATGAAAATTTTATTTATTTTCGTGTGGGAAACATACAAATGTATAGTTGCTATACATATAAGGGTAAAATTGTCTATATAGCACGAGCCTAATACTGAGCAACATCCAAGGCGCTCGGAGTGGCTAGCAGGAGATCTTACTCTGCACAAGATGAAGGGCACAGAGGGCAATGGAGCATGTGTTTTGTGGTTTGTTCTTGTCCACATTCGCACAACGTGCCCCATCTCCTCAGATTGTCTCGGGTTCTTTCAACTCCTGATCGTAACCTGCTCAGGGACTTCCACACCAACCAGCTTTCATTGTGTCCGGGTGGTAGTTCTTCAGCTTCTGGCATCCTACCGCAGGGGTGAGGGATCGTATTCGTCAATAAATCCAGCTTTGCATTCTCCGGTGAATCGGTAAGCATCTCAGATGTCCTCATGAAGCTCTTTCTGAACCTCAGCCGTTGTTGAGGAAGATTTTATCCACGCAGTGGGGGTGCTATTCCAGCCAGGTAGTAGAGCTTATCTGTTGGGGTAGGCTTTAAACAAATGAAAATGAATGTATGTAGTAGTGTTGGTATATTGGCTTTCACGGCCAGTGAATTAAAATTCAGCAATTTTCTTAGGTTTGTGCCGTGCCTTGTGTGGGGTTTTGCCCATGACACTAAGCTGGCTCATCAGCAGGCTCTTCGTGTCCGCACCCGGACCTCACAGGAGTAGCGAACTGCGCGCTACCTCCCTTTTAATGAAGCGCACCTGCACCTCTTCACTGTGAGAGCTAAAAGCTCAAGCAGTCCTCACAAGACACGGCACAAACCGAGAAAAATTGCTGTTTTAATTCACTGGCCGTGAAAGCCAATAAACCATCTTTCTGGAAGCCATCATAGGGAGGTTATGACTGCTTGAGCTTTTAACACTCGCAGTGAAGAGGCGCAGGTGTGCTTCATAAAAAGGGAGGTAGCGCGCAGTTCGCTACTCCTGTGGGATCCAGGTGCGGACACCAAGAGCCCACTGATGAGCCAGCTTGGTGTCCTAGGCGAAACCACACACAAGACACGGCACAAACATAGAAAAATTGTTGAGTTTTATGTAGCAGTGTATTTAACTGCAATTATTAGGCCTAATGTCTTGGATTGCGGTAGTTTCTCTGGAAGTTGAAATAAAGCACCTTCTGAACAGATTGTGCCAAGAGTTGAAAACGGGGAACAATGGAAACATATTTCAAAGACGGCGAACGGTGATGTTCGATCCCATTCGTGTTTCGACTAGCTGCCACGGTCGGTAATGTACAACCTGTTATTGACATTGGTAGTAGCCTGTGAACAGAAAGGCTGCGCTGCACATTGAGGCTTACAACAGGGTGAGCCTGGTTTAGCGTCATGTAGACAATCCCGCTGTCAGTGAGTTAAGTACACGGAGATTATGCTAATTTAATGCGTGGTGCACGTGTATGTCGATAAAACTGTGACAACAGATTTTATTCCATGTTCCTGAGAGTTCTGTTTTATTGTTCACTTTCAACCTCGCCGTTGACGGATTCATAGAGGAAAGGAAGGCATCTACTAGGTCATATCCTCGTCACCAAAGAGAAGAATGAGTCAATGACAGAAAAATGAGGGACAGTCTTGTCCTCTAAAGAGTTAATACTGGAGTAAATTACACTTCAATAACAGATCAACCGGCCACGGTGACCGAGAGCACTAACGCACGACCTCGTGTCTCGCTGGCATCGAGAGAGCATGGGTTTGAATCCCACATAGGCCGTCCTGAAAATCGTGGTTTCCCATTATCACCAGCAAGTAAATGCCGGGACGGTTCTCTTCAACAGGTCCTCTGCCGACTTCCTTCCAAAATCCATAATTAGGCCCAAGTTAGCGGTCGCCTGTCACCATTCCCAGCTGTATCTGCTGAGAAAGTGTGTTCAGCTCGCAGACACCATCTTTCTGATGGTAGAGGAATGATCCTCAACGAACTCTGCGAGGCCGACGGTCTAAATTACAGTATATTGAATCATTCATGATCATAAGAATAACCCCTTCTTCTAAAGTGACAAAGAAACTCACTCTCAAAGCATGACAATATCTCTAAAAGCTCACTTGAAAAATGATACAATTTTTCTTGTGCCACTTTTCTTGTTGTGATGCATGATGGGTTAGCTCTAGCAGCAGAACTTCGTAAAGCAGACGTTGTCATACAGCTCACCGGGCGCGCTGGTACACTTGCTACACACCGGCGTGTTTCTGGCGCGGTCGGCCTTGCAGCAATGGTGGGGAAAGACTATATGTCTGTATCTCTTGCTCGATTTTCCGTCTCACTCCCTCCCGTACTGCCTTCGCTGTGTTGTGGGTGCCATACGGTCGAAACAAAAACAAGTCAAAAATAATGTAACCAAAATAGCAATGCCTTAAATGAGTTCCATGATACCTTATCGGTATGTACGATATTTTAATACTAAGCATGTAAACTGCCAGTACCGGTATGCGGTAAAACGTGCGAAAGACAGTGTAGATGTATCAGGCAACCAACGCATTGCACGAACAGTTTGTTTGTTTGTTTGTTTGTTTGTTTACATTACGTCCGGTGCGCTAGTGATCCCAACTTGACTTGATCAGACGCGTCGAAGAGTTGTTGCAGGGCTATAAGTCAGGGCAGGCAGCCCAGCCAAGAGAGGCAAGAGCCAGCCTGCCGGTGTGTGGCGTAGCATAGCTGGCACCCCGAGCGAGCAAGGCTGGACGCCTTTGTAGTAAGGTTATCACACACTTTGAGCCAGAGTCGTGGTGTCAATGAGCGCAATGCTCTCATTGCTGCTGACGTGTGATGTACTTGGCGACAAGCCACATGCTACTTACCTTCTTTTCACGGTAGTCAAGTCTATCAAAAGCAGTTAGTGTCCGTAAGTAGGACTTAGAGGAAGAAAAATTGTCTTAATAGTACAGGAATATTCTTGCATTGTTTGAAAAGTTAACGTGTATATATATGTGTTAGTTAGTAAGCTTAAACAAATAAACAAGACGGTAGCCCCTGGCAGAACTCTGGCGCGTACAGTCCTCATAACACTACAACTGGGTGGGTGGTCTATACACGTAACTGATTGTGCATTCAAAAGAAACAGAATTACTCGCAACAGTGACGAATTGCACTCTGATTTCATAATCATCGACAATTTGTTTTAAAAATGCATTTAAGCCTAAAATACCAACATTATCCAATTGATGCTTAATATTAATAATACTGTATGTTAAATTTACGTACATTACGAACTTTGTGCTAAGGCACCAATTAGTTAAATGGTTGAAATTAATATACAGGGTCTTTCATATAAAGTAAGAACGGCGAGCGGCGGTTTTGTCATTCGCTGCTGAAGCCGGCCTGGCCAAGCTTGTGACGCGCCACGGCCCCCTGCTGTAGTATTGAAAGCGCGCGCATAGTACATACTTGACCTTGCAATAAGCGTGCAGGTGTTGTCAGTCGCCAGTCTGAACCACAGCTGCTAACATGTTGAGAGAGTTATCATTGCAACAACGTATTTTTGTGTGTAAAATTTATTTTAATTACGATTCGGCTCGGCGGGTACGTGATGCATTTGTTCAGCGATTTCCTGATGAAGTGCCACCTTCACTAGCACAGATTCACGTAATTGTAAATAACTTTGACACAACTGGTTCATTGCTCAATAAAAAACACAAAATAAAAAATCAGAAAAAATAGGCTACAGTGGCATGACTCACTCGCGTCAGCCAAAATGTGGTTTCCAGATACAACGCCTGTATAACCCAGGAAGGACGACGCTTCCAGCAACTTTTATAAGGTAATATTTCATAGAGGATTGTACACACGCTTAGAGCAGGGGGCCACGGCTCGCCACAAGCTCGGTCAAGGCCACCACACTAGCGGATAACAAACCCGCCGCTTGGCGTTCTTACTTTATATGAAAGACCCTGTATATTTCGTATGTAACACTATTTATATACACTGAATCCTCTGTGGCCTTCATTATGCTTAGTTCCCCCTTAAGTACAACAAAATAATACAGAAGTCGTTTACTTTGACGTAAATAGCAATACGTAATCTCTCCAGATTCTTATACTGTCTCAGGTTTTTATGACGTTGTTTTTATAATCCCTCTGAAGTGGTGACATATCTACATCAAATTCCCCACCTCTGTGTTATTGCCATGGAGAAACCAATATGTTGTTAAATTCGAGGATAGGTTCCAGGCAATTCTTTGCCCTATGATTATGTCTCTAGGACTAATTGGCATTAATAACAAAAGCATTGACATCACCACCATAGACCAGTAGAGGCACTGCTGGAAGATGGTAGGGTGGGGACAGATATATAGCGAATTCTAAGCAGTTAAATTATTCATACACGTAAATTTTACATATGTTAGTATTGTAGGGTTAAACAAATGATCATGAAGCCCGCATAACAGTGTGCCGCGCGAGTGTTTTATGCACATGCGAGATTTCTTGTATTTTAAAAATGGCGTAATTTTATTAGAATTTTCCTGAATATTTCCATCTGTCAAAATAAGTCTATGTAAATGTAAAAAAACTGATGTGTAATAATAAATCACATGTGAAGATTTTTTTTAATGTCCGCTTTGTACCTTGAAAAGTTCAGTAATAAAGGCAATTTTAGTAAACAAAGCCAAAATTATATACTATAACGTGGTTGTAAAACCAAAGGGACTGTGCGGCTCAGAATGTCTTATCCTAAACAAAAAGGGGAACTGCAAGAAATCGAAAAGAAGAATAGGAAAATCTTGAGTAAACTTCTTGGATCGCAGAAGACTGCAGATGGGACATGGAGAAAAATAAGAAATGGGGATCTCTACAAGCATTTTGCAAAGATCACGGACACCATGTGAAAACTAAAACTGAAATTCTACGGACATCTAGTAAGAATGAACGACAAACGATTGACTAGAATAATCTTAAAATATATAATTGAGGAAGACGACGAAATGGGTGGAGGACGTTAAGAAGGAGACAGAAGAAATTAATATTACATCTGAATTGATCCTCAACAGATCAGAACTCAAGTAGATAATCACAAATTTCACGAAGAGCAACAGAAGAACAGGCCTACACCCGTAATATCTCAGGAGCAGAGAAAAGGTATGAACGAATAGAGAAGTTCAGTGAAGAGAAAAGAAGACTAGCCGGAAAGCATTAAGTTACACGCGTCCACAGTTGGCCAAATTCAGAAGCAAGAAGAACGGTAATTTTAATATTAAGTAATAGATTATTGCGAAAAACTGGAGTCAAAGTTATTCCGCTAGCTGAGGAAACTATGACGGGTTAGGTTTTAGGGTAGGGCACACTCCAACACCAACACCAGTTTTGTTTTCTTGTTTTAATATCTATCGTCTAATAGAGAGGAAAATAAATCAAACCTACATGAGTGGGGTTATTAATCGGGCGCACGAGTGTGGGAAATTATCGGAGACTAGCTTTAGGAATGAGTTATGAAGAAACAAAAGCAAGTGGTCCTCAGTTTATTATGACGCATAAGTGAAATTTCGAAAGTTGAAGAGTTTAGTCATTCCAGAGCCCCTTAATATGTGACTGCAATTAGGATTCAGAACCGGATCTGCTGCTGTCCAAGCACGATTAGACACTTACACCAGTGCGGGCACGCGCTTCCGTGGCATACTTTCAAGACTTAGATGGTAAGGCACTGTTGCGGCGGCTTCTGGAATGACATGGAGATAGTTTTGATCGTCTAGACTCTAGACAACACACAAAGAGCACAAATACGTGCTTATCGCTTTTAAATAGCATATTTCCTTGATTGAGGTACATGTTCTAGAACTTGTAAAAAGGTACTGCCACAACAATTTCCTAAAGTGAGTAAGCACATTCATTGTGGCCACCAAGAGTAAACGTCGACTTCCCAGTCTTCACATGGACTGCTCAACTGCTCGCCTCCCTCCTGCTCTCTGCTTGCAATCTCGTTACCAACATCCGGTGTGCTCAGTAGTTTGATGTATTGGCAGCTAATGACATTTACGAGCAAATTGGTTTGACCTCTGTTGTGTCATTTGAGAAGGAAACTCTCAGAGGCGATAAGAACTTGATTATAGTTATAAATTACATTTTTTCGAAAAATAAAATAAAAATATATAAAATTGTTCAGTAAATTACGGTTGCAATGCAGTAATTATGTTATGACTCCTATTTTAATAAAGCACTGCATCATTTCTTTAAGAATGTATTTCTTATACAAAGCTGAGAAGTTTACTAGAATTTCTGGAACTTCGTTTGAGAGAACCGTTTTCATAATCTTGGAAATACATATTTTAGCCTTTCTTTAATCATATGTAATGTGTCAGCTGTAATTCAAATGGTGTGAAAAATTGAAGCCTGTTGGCACTTTTAAGAACAGATTTTTGATGTGCAATATTTTTCCACTCGGTTGCTGGATATTTTTGTGGGAGTGATTTTGAAAAACGGGACGAAAGTGGATCGGACGGAAGTGTGTAAGACGCACTGCCAGCTGGATCGCTGGCAGTGGTACCATGATGAATGTATATAACATACAGATTACTTCAAGGTTTAGAGGCGCCATTACAAATATTTCTACAATAAATCATCTTCGAGTTGTCGTTCTTTGGTGTAAAAATATTCATTATATCATATTTGCTGAAAACAATTATGATTTATTAAGAGACTGTTTTTCAATCTCTGGATAAAAGTGATGTGCGTCCACTCCCAGAGTAACTTTGCTCAACACTTTCATACTGAATGGTAAACGCTCATGCAAACTCTGGTGTCAACTGATTGAAACACAAACCACTAGTTAAAAGTCTTCGTATCAGTATTTAAATGATGAAATGCTTTAATATGAAACATTGCCACTAGTCGGCAAAGCCGGTATTATGTTTCTGCACAATGGCTATTCAGATATTAACCCACATTGCGGTAATGCAATGATCAATGTACCGTAATAAATATATATCGATATTTTTATACGGGAACTGGGCTAGCCTTTCATGGACCACTATTGGAATTCCCTTTACTGTCAAGTAGGCGAATTTATAACTAATTTAAAACTCGATTCCATGCAGGAACATTATCGAAAAAGAGCAAAATATTAATGGAGCATAAGAAAATACTTCCATATTATTACCATCACTTGAAAATGAGTACCTGTCTTGTACTCGAATTTTTTGTGGTTTTAATGGCTGCTTGGATAGCATCTTGGTCTGCGAATCATGAGGTCTCAGGTTCGAACCCCAGTCCCAGCAATTACTTTTGCTACCGGATTATCGATTTAAACGATATCTATCATAACATTATGCGTCATTTTAAGAGAATCTACATGAAATTACGATTTATCTCATTTTAATTACAATAGTTTGCACCAAGCAGGAGTTGGGAAATTTGATAGTATTGAACATTAATTTTAGTAGTCCACAGATAGGTTAGAGACTATGGTTTCATTCCTCCTCTTAATTTACAATATAATATGTGTTGTTTGTTTGTTCAAAGTGTGACAGTAGCATATCTCCAGTTCAATCCATACATTCATCATAGTACCAGTATGAAAACGAAGCGTAAATTAACATTTTAAGAATGTCCAAGCTGTGTAGTATACGAGTAGGATAACACGTCAGATGACTTCACATACATTTCATCTCGATTTCATAGTAGGATAACATGTCAGATGTTACAAATCATATGCGACTACTGTAAGGCTCGTATTTTTTTTATTCCTTGTATCCTAATCAAGTGGTCGAATTGAAACTTTGTATAATGAAGTAGTACTATAACATTTATACAGTGAAACATAACTCTTGACCTATAATTAAACAACCCAACATGGCAGCCACGCGAAATATTTCACCGGTTCTCAATAACTTCGAAACTATTGCAGCAATTAAAGTGAAGGCGATAGAGAACTATTGAGAAAGTACATATATGATATTTACAAAAACGTGATCGATACAAAAATCAAGGGGGCGGCTACGCAATTTTCAAATATTTAAAATGATTCTTCTGGTGATCTAATCATCCGAGTTTAATGAAACTGTGCAGAACTTACTTTCACTTAAATTTGTAATATATTAGTACCTAATGAAGTTGAATTTTTTCAAAAATTTGAATATGGTGGCAGATTTCTTAAAATTTATTTCTCGTGTGCTATTCAAGCGATAGAAATGAAGGTTTGATAAATGAACCACCATAATAATCTTTACCTGGCACTGATTTATGTAGTTTACATTTCATAAATTATAAAAGAACGGGAAGGAGTCAATACTGGAAGTTAGATATTGTACCCAACCATAGTTGGTACAGGATATGAACTTCCGACCTTTAAGATGAAAAGAGGTTCAACATGAACTAGCAGTGAGGAAATAACCAAATAATTCAGAGCATGACGCAGAACATTGATAGCTTTATCTAGAGACATGTGGTGCAAGCGATATGTGAATCACGCATGCAGTCAGGCTGGGATGAATCAGCCCGAGCAGGTAAGCAGGGGAACAACCATTGAGTGCTGACATTAGCATTTTTTCGACAATGTTGGATTGCACATCGACACCGAAAAATTGCGAAATAGGCCGTTTTCACGGAAACAATGCAAAATTATAACAATAGGATTATGGGAATCAGAATGATCCAGGAAATTATGAATTAAGCGAAGTTAAAAGTGAATAATTTAGGCCCAGGAAAGAAGTACTTAGTCAGCAGTTACGTCATTAGGCGGGGTCAAGCGAAGGTAGTGGGATGAAGGTAAAAAAAGTCAATCACCCACGCAGCTGAGGAGCTTTATACATTTTATTTAAATTAATTAGACGATCGATTTTTAGAAAACGAAATGGCAACGAGACGTTTGAATTATAGGGAACATAATGATGTACTTTTCAAAAACGAACGACGTCTGGTTCTGAAGTTAGCTCCAGGAAGAAAGCAAAAGTAGTTTATTTTTGCATGTTCCCAATAAATAGCCCAGGTCTCAACCACAAAGCATGCAGTATCTGTCCACCCGAGGGGGGTGTGACATTGGAGCATCATCATATGCAGTTTCCGACAGCCGAGTAAGGCTATAGGCTGTGTCAGAAGCAGTTCACCGGAAGCAGGGATAGGCTCCACGCTGTCTCTCAAAATGCAGAGGCGTTGCATGACACTCGTCGCAGTTCAGTAAGCCCGGGGAGGCTCAACGCATTTCCGCACAGTATACAAGTACACCGCACACAGTATTATCAAGTTGTCGAGACGGAAGTCCGTCCTCACAGTAGAAAAGACTCATCGTACTCCTGTATGGAGAATTCGCAGCAAGTAACGAAGTTCGTTACCAACCGCCAAAGTAGAGCGTGTTAAAACAAATCAACGATGATCAGTATCTGCGGTAATAACGAAAAGTTGTATGTGCGTGGTAAATTAAAGCCGCTACGGTTGTTATCAGTGATCACTAAAGCACTTGTATCTAGATGAACATTATTATACGCTACTCGTAAACCGTAACAAAGTAAAATTGCGCTGCGACATTCTAGAATAGTAACAAGCTAGAATACAGCCGTCAGGTTCAGCAAAGACATTAAACTGGAGGTCATCATTTTGACATATATAGACAGGTCTCCGGGAAAGCTAAGTGATCGACTATAGTATTGAGGGACCGATATTGGAACAATACAAGTAAATGAACACGGGTTTGAGACCCAGAACAGAGTGAACGTTAGCGAAGCTACGGCGTTTCAGATAGGAACGTAACAATAAAGACATTCTTGTAGGAGAAGAAAGGGAAACTTGTCGAAAATAAGGACAATACGGTCACGAAGTAAGCGGGCCATAGGTTCGATAGACCGATACGCAAACGTAGGACAAGTAAAAGCTAAAATCGCTAGTAGAAAGACAATAATAGAAATCAAAAATAGACTATCTAAAGAACCGGACAGAGACTAGATCCAGTGAACAATTAGGAGCCGTTTCGAGTTTGCATCACGTCCAATGCAGGGTCCAGAGATCTCATCAGGGCGTGAACACCGATAAACGTGCCAAAAGTCACTGAGAGGTGGTGAAATTTATGCAGTGTAAATAAGCTTCAAGATATATGTGATTTAGTGTTAATATAGTGTTTTATAAATTAGTGATGTGTGTAGATTTAAGTAATGGTCGATTGGACCTAAGTGAGGTGTCGCTCACAATAGAAAGTGCCATGGAAGAGTACTAATTATGTCGTTGGGTGGGTGAAATCCTTCCCACAAGTGGATCAGAAGATGGATCACGAGGGTGAGTCATGATTTTTCGTTAAAATTGCAAATGTACGATGTACTGGCCAGATGAGATCGGTCGTAACTGGGAGTTACGCGATCGAACTCATCGGGCATTTGAATGCACTTATATGATAAAATGTTGAAATAATAATAATAAATAATTGCGAAAATGACCTCGCAAATTAGATATGAGAATGGGATCAATAATGTAACGTAATAAAAACCCAAGGAATGAAATAACAAATAGTAAATGATTTGGAGGAAGGAATTGATAATATATTTAAATGTCTTAAAGTTTCGTCATAGTAAAAGCAAAAATGAAATAAATATGCATCATAAATAAATTGTTAAAATTAAATAATGAAATATATAAAATAATAATTAAATGGCAAATAAGGCAAAGGTTGAAAATAATAAATAATTGAAATTTCGTAGTGAAAATAGAAAGAATAAATATTATCGAGTGGTTATGCACTAAAAATAAAGTGATAATGAAATTTGTAATGAGAAACTCAAGTAATGAACAGAACGAAATAAATTAAAATGTCTTGACTTATTGTTCTCAAATGATAAATGTTATAAATCTTTAAAAGTAATTGGTGAATTAAACATCTAAAGAAATGTATTATCAATGGCTAGCGAGCCAGAATTATGAAACAAATGATAGGAAGACCAAGGTCTTACCGTTATAAATGAAATATAAATTTGAGATGTTAAATAAACCACGAAGAACCAAGCAAGATAAAATTGATGCCAAAGGGCCGAAAATAAATAGTTGAAGCTAAATGCTAATACTTGTGTGTTAATCAGGATAACTACTCTCGAGATGGAGAGTCTCATCGAAATGTTGTGGGTGAAAGATTCTTTTTTTTTTGTATTGTTGTCGTATGCTGACGTCATTGTTATATTGGGTCGGTGAAATTCCAAACAATCTGTATTGCCATGTTGAAGCGTTAAAATAATAATTACATTGTAAGTCCGAACAGGCTGTGTTAAATAAGTATAATGGGCCAAAATCATCGAATGATATACAAGTGAGACCTTGAAAGGCATTGGTATAAAATATATATAGTGAAGGCAAAAATCGTCGAAATAACGCGTTGTAAGTGAATATACATGTAAGGCCATAAGAGCAATGTTATATCTAATTGTGGTAGGCAATAATCGTCGAATGAATTTGCAAATAAGACCGTTAGCGGCATTGTTATAAAATAGTATTGATAGAAGGCGTCATACGAATTGTTGTTATATTAGACATCCTCTCTGGAATAAGTTACAAAAATCCTGTAAAAACGAAATATAAATGAATAATAATAATGTTAAAAGCAGGGACTAATAACCGCTTTTAGAAGCCTTGGTAATCATATGTTTAGAAAGAGCAAACCTTGTAGGAAGCGTGGCGGCCAGTCGAGACACCATAAATCAAGCAAAGTACCACCACCGAGGCGAGACATCTGTCTGAGAAACGACCTACCGTACTGTGGGAGTGAGATAGAAAGTAAATGAGTTTCACGGTCAACTGAGGGTCTGTGTGAAGACTAACATAATAAGAAGGCCATTAGATAAAGGTTTTTATAAAATGATGCAAGTTGAAATTAACATATATAAATAACAAGAAGTTCCGTGAAGAACTATACAGCCTACTTTTCATGCCAATGATTATTCTACAGAATATGAACCTATCTAGAATAATGACGAAATTAAGTTGCTAATATCGAAATTTCCAATTAGTTCGAAATACTGTATACCTGGCATAATGTATCCTAATAGAGCACTACAGTTGGCAGCCCTGATGACTGAATATATTCTTAGTTCCGTCTCTTAAGGTACAAATACAAAATTTGGTTGAAGTCCAATGAATAGCATGGACGTTACATGCAGTTAAACATTGGATCTAACAGCGCGCGTAAAATCATGTTGGCAACAATGTCATGCATGTATTGGTCAGAAATAATCTGAAATAATATGATCTATTGTTGTGCCAATTTTGAATGAAATCCATTAGTTAGTATAGAAGTTACATGCATTTTAAAATTGGATCTATCAGCAGGCTTGGAATCATGTTGGCAGCACTGACGTATATTAGTTACTCCAAATTCGTCTAGAATGCCAGGTATTATACGTGTGCAAAGTTTAGAGCTATTGGCTTGCATACATTCTGATATATTGATATTAGGGTAACAAAAATAGGGACAGCACATATTAACAGTTGGCAGCACTGGTTGCTCCTTAGAATACGCATAGTCATATCTGTTATGGTACACATAGCACATACGAAATTTGTTTGAAATCCAAATGATAGTATGGAAGTTACATGTATTTAAAGTTGGACCTGTCAGCAGGCTTAGAATCATGTTGGTAGCACCGACGTATATAAGTTACTCCAAATTAATATAGAATGTCAGGTACTATACGTGTGCATAGTTTAAAGCTGTCGGCTTGCATACTTTCTGATATATTGGTATTTGGATAAAATAAATTAGGAGCATTTATTAACAGTTGGCAACCCTGTTAGGTCTTAAGAATACGCTCAGTCATATCTGGTTATGTACACATACGACATACGAAATTTGGTTGAATTCCAATTGATAGTATAGAAGTTATGGGCATTAAAAAATTGGACCAATCAGCAGGCTTATAATCATTTTGGCAACACAGCGATGTATGGCCTCCTGGAAATTAAACTGCAATATTATTATCTATACGTATGCCAATTTTGAAATAGCTCCCATTCATACCTTCCAAGATATCCAACATGGAGCTCAAATTTCAAATGCGATTTTTTAGCAGTTGGTAGCACTGACATCATTTTCAAATATGGCCGTGAGATATTCGGGTATAGACCTTTACTCCTACCAAATTTTGTTTTGATTGCTCCAGCCGTTTAGGAGTTGATAGGGGGGGACACACACACAGCCTGACAGACAGACAGAAGGACAGACAGACAGACAGACAGACAGACAGACAGACACACATTTGCCCGATCTCATAAGTCTACTTTTTCCTCATTTTTGCAAAATGTGAAAAGTAGGCTAAAAATGATGGAATGGAGATATTTCTCAAGAATATAAGTTTGAAACATTTACATAAATATTACAAGTTTGTCAAACAGTCATGTTGCAAGTAAAAAAGGATTCCTTCCTCGAAAGAGTAAAAGATACGGGTTATGAAAAATATAGTTTAATGATGAGTAATGATCCCATAAAAATAAATTATACCGTGCATCGTACATTGCAAAGAGAAAAAACCTAATGCATGACAGTGAAACTGGTAGAACCAGGGTTCGATTCATAGACATGGCATGTTCTTGTACAGTATTTTTAAATGTGTGAAATCTAAGGCTTTGTGGAAAATTACTGGTAAGGTCCAAAGGACTAAATGAAGAATAGATAAATGAATACTATGTAATGTTAAAGAAATCCAGAAGGGTAAAGATTTTAAAGAGAATATAGATATCCAAAGCCTTGGAAAGTTGTATGACTTAAATGATAGGCACGCTTGTCGCCTCAGTGAAATATAATATAAGTAATTATACTTAGATTTAAGCAAGACAAAGTGATTATAGAGTGGTTATAGAGTTCATAGAATGATGAAAGGACATTATAGTGATGTCGATAAAATTTTGCAAAGTGATCTTGTTTGAATGGCACTTGAAGAGACTATGCCAAGTGATTAATTTTTAGTTTTGGTTATCACTTGAAGGAACTATGCCAAGTGATTAGTTTTTAGCTATGGATAACACTTGAAGGAATTATGCCAAGTGAGTGATTTTTTCATGTTTTTGAGTGAAATATTTTTCTTTTATGAATTAAATTTTTGTAATATTTAAAATGTTGAGTTTTTCCTTAATATCCTTGTGAACCTGCGTAATCCATATCAGATTTTTAATCAGCGGGGGAAGGAACGTCCCATAACCTGAAACCGCAAGAGCATAAGCCGAGTGCTGATTAATCATCATCCGTGTATACGGGCACAATATTCAAGTAGTATTTTTAATGTACAGTAGTTTAGGTGTGACTGTTTTGAGGGCTGAAACGTAGAGGTCATCTTACCTTAGTTTCTGGTGTAGTATTGTAGTTTATAGATTATAACACGCATGTTAATTTATGAAAAAGAATAGCTATTAGTAATATTCTATTGAACTGATATTTTGAGAAAGTTGATAATTCAGCACCCTAAATATTAAATATTTCGGTACTTAATCTTTAGTATAGCGCGTCATCATGTGACTTCGGACGCACGTATTTCCGCGCTGGAGGTGTAATGAAAGCCTTGTACCGTACAAAGACAAATTTCTGTCTTGAAATATTTTCATGTGTATTGTTTAAAATGACTGCAATATTAGATAGTCAGTTTTGTGTTTGAAACACTTACCCTACATGCTAGGCTACACCTCGGAGGCCAGGGATTGATTCCCAGCTTTGCCAAGCAATTAAGTTTTGTTGTGAAGAAAACTCTTGTAGCCCACTGACCGGGTGAAAGTCTAACTATTGTTTCTGATGATGATGGTTTAACTTGGGATCACCTTTTGGTGTAGCGGCTAGCATTCTTGACTTTTGCGCCGGGTTCGATTCCTGGCTCTGCCAAGAAATTTAATAATGGTATGAGGAAAGGAATGGGGTACACTCAGCCTCGTGAAGCAAACATTAAGAGAAGCGGTTTCGAATCCCACCTCGGCCAACATGGAATTGGTTTTCTATGGTTTCCCATTTCTTCTCTAAGAAAAATCTGGTATGGTTCCTAACTCAAGGCCATGGCCGTCTTTATCCCAATCCTAGTGTTCACACTACTACAGACATAACACTGCTTATGAGACAAATCCTATACACATTGTGGGGTTTGAAGCCATTTTATCAGTGTTGCCTAAGTAAACAAAAGTTTGGTGCTTTTCAGTCGGTCAGATTGTCTGTTTGGGGTGTTTATATGGTTGTAAAAATTAACTATGGTTATACTCTAATAATACAGGCTGATACTTTTCCGGTTGTCTTCCTGGCTGGAACTTCGAGCAGTTTCGTGTTCACTCTAGCACCAGTTGTGGTCGACTGGACCCGGGTGTTAACTGGACGAAACTGGTTTTTCCTTTCTCCCCCTTTTGTTCCTATATGCTCTCTGAGGTCAGTGCAATGTTTATTTGTGTGACGTTGCCAAATCTAGATAAGAATGTATGTGATTGAATACAGGAAGATCTACAACTATTAAAGACCGTGGAACTGTCTTCGCCACGCGTGGACTAAACTTTTGTCCTATACACATACATTCAGGCACAGGGATTAAATGAATTAACAACAACAACAACAAAGGTTCAACTTGGGACATACCATCAGCTATGGCTATACCGATTTTATTTGGGAGGGAGGGGGGAGAAAGAGTATTATTTCTTCCTTTGCAATTCGTGCCAATTCAACTAGTTCATATGAAATTCATGTAAAGCTGTGTATTATATCCAAATAGTCCTGTGATAGGGCTCGAGAGAGCTACTAATTTCTTCATTTCCGATAAATACCAACACTCGTTGGCACAATCAATATAACTTACGTCATATTTTCAGAGAGACTGAACGTTTCTTCGGGCACTTACTATATGGAGTCCATTGGCTGGTAATTTCAGACGGGCGAGGCACACAACACCACACTATCACCTTAAGAACTTTCAGAACTAAGGTGAGAAAAATATTGCTGGGCAAATAAGTTGTATGAACAGTGCTATAGCGAGCATAACTTGCACAAAATGTATTGTTCTTTATTCATTTCAGGGACTTTGTAAGTCTTATAATGTCGTATACTTCAGTGTGTATTTGTAATTATTTGTCCGATGTCTATTGTGATGGCTGTTTTTGTGTGTGTATTTTAAATTGGGAGTAGGATTAGGTAGGAGGCGGCTGTGGCTGTGGCCTAAGATGGCTACCATCCCAGCATTTGCCTTGAGTAGAAATGGGGGGACCATGGAAAATGAAATGTAGGATGATTGATTTGGGAATAGAACTCATCACTTCTCAGTTCTATCTCATGAAGTTGAGTGTACCCTGCTGCAGCCTTTAGACCAGACATGGGCAAATATTTTAGGGGCAGGACCATATGTAGTACAAAATAATCTAGGAGGGCTGAAAAAGTCATGTTTATAGATAGATTATAAACTTTTAATTTCAGAATTATAAATCAAACAAACCTTATAGGCTACAATGGTAGAAAACTTAGGAAAAAAGAACACATCTTCATTATTTGTTAGAAGAGGAAGGAGTACGTGACAAGTGTAACTTTGGCTGTGCTTCTAAAAGTTTTTCATAATCTGGTTGAAACTGGGATGAGCTGATTCTTAGTAGCGCAGCTAAATGGTGGTCTGTCAATTTATTTCTGAAGCTATTTTTCCGAAGCTTCATTGTAGAAAGCACCTCTTCACATAGGAAGATGCGAACATGGCAGTTATCTTCTGTGCATGAGATGTCAAGTTTGGGAAGCTTGATTTTGGTAGGACCTTGTAGAACTCAATTCTCGAAACGTTGACGATTGGTTGCTTCAATTCATTGTTACATTGTAACTCAATCAGTTCTAGCTGCAACTCTATTACACAAAACTTATAAACGCAGAACAGAAAATATGACCTATGTGTAATTGTAGGTAGGGCCTAGTATAATTCGCGGGCTGGATTAGACTATCTCAAGGGCCGCACTTGGCCCGCGGTCGGTACTTTGCTCTTGACAGCTTTAGACTATAATAACATTCCTTGGCAGAGCTGGGAATCGAAACTGGGCCTCAGGAGTGACAGCCACAGCGCCATGAGTTGGTCGCACTAAGTTGCTTGCTAGGTTCAGTTTTCCTAATTTATTGAGGTATACTTTGGTGAGTAGGGTATCTTTTTACGAAGTAGTGCACAGAAGGTATTTTATGCATTAGTTTCCTTGTGTAAGCAACCTTTGTTTGAACAAGTTCTTTTTCTTTTCATGGGAGTATTCGTGTTTATACAACTGAGTGCTGGAGGCTTATTGCTGTGGCAGCCTTTGGATGTCGCTGCCAAGTTACAAGATGAAAGAACGTAACACTGAAATTCATCTTCCTGAAATTATTAGCTTGTAATCTCTGTGAGGGAGAACAGTCTGAAGTGGCAGAGAGACTTGTGTGATGAAAACAGGATATTGTGATCATTACAAATAACTCCAATCATTCTAGAGATACACGTTGCAGCGCCGTGCGGTAAGTGGAAATATGACAGCAAGTACTTCTGTGAGCTTTCGCGTCCTTGCCTAGTGGCTGGCATTCTTCACTGTCACCACGGAAGCCCAGGTTCGATACCAGGCTTTGCCAAGAAATGTTAATGGGGTACACTTTGCCTCGCGAGGCTAAACTGAGAAGAGACGGTTTCGATTCCAACCGCAGCCATCCTTGAAGTGATTTTCTGTGGTTTCCCACTTCTACTCCAGGTAAATGCCGGGATGGTTCCTAACTTACGACCACAACCACCTCCTCCCCAATTCTCACCTGAATTACAAATACACACACTAATTCAGCTAACACAATAACACAGGTTATCACACGCACACTCACGAGTACAGGGTCATCCTTTTAAATCCCTCCTGTATGCGCCACTAGGTCGGTAAAAGTGATCATGCGCGCTGAGCCCGGCAATGTTGCAATAAGCTGTCAGTATCTCCGGTGTCGTAAGATTGTGAAGCCAGCGTGCGGTTGTCAGTGCGAAGGTGTCTTCTTGATTGCGGTCATTCCAGATTGCGTTCACCTCATTAGCAGTCCAGATAGCGGTCACTTTCATTTTAGGGAAGAACTATAAATATTCCAGCGTCCAGATTGTGATCACTTTTCTTGGGAAACCGGTCCTTGGTTCTTGGTTCTTCCCGACTGACTCATACCTTCCGTAAGAATTGTGGATAACAAGGGGAAACTGATATTTCACTACCTAACCAAAGAATACAGTTCTGTGTTCAGCTGAGCACTCCCCATAAAACTTCGCTTCAAATCTGGAATGTCAATAAACCTAAAAATTCAAATGTTTGATTTTGTGTGTAGGAGGGGGCGGGGACAAACATTGATTACAAAGGGGACGAATTTTTCGAGGTAATGACAAGAATACTTTTCACCTTATACAGTACCTATTATAAAAATATATATATCGCGCCTCAAATGGGAGAGGAGGGCCAGAAATTACAAATTATTCCCTGTAAGTATAAAATTTTCCGTTACAACAATTTTGTTGAAAGTGAAGGTCGTGGATTCCGATCCTGATACGTTTCCATTCTTAAGACTAAATGTTATAATCATTGCTCTACAAGGTGCTGTCAGATTGGGAGGGGACTTGATATTTTTAAGCGAAGTTTTATGGGGAGTGCTCAGCTGAACACTGAACTGTATTCTTTGGTTAAGTAGTGAAATATCAGTTTCCCCTTGTTATCCACAAAACTTACGGAAGGTATGAGTCAGTCGGGAAGACCAAGAACCAAGGACCGGTCTCCCAAGAAAAGTGATCACAATCTGGACGCTGGAATGTTTATAGTTCTTCCCTAAACTGAAAGTGACCGCAATCTGGACTGCTAATGAGGTGAACGCAATCTGGAATGACCGCAATCATGACACAACCAGTGCGAGAGCTTGATTGGTATCGGAGGGGAGACTTAAATTGATGACCCGGTACATGGGGATACATGACCAAGATGTCGCAAAGCCAAATCAATCAATCAACAACCACAAACTTCAGAGATCTCTGCCCTGTGGCGCAGTAGCTAGCATTCTTGGCTGGCACCCCTGGGGTACGAGGTCGATTCCTGGCCTTGCAAAGAAATGTAATTCTGATCTGACGACTGGAACTGGGTATACTTCACCTCGTGATTCAGAACTGATGAGAGGTGAGTTCGGTTCCCTTCTCAGCTATCCTAGAACGCAGGCGCGGATCTAGAGTTTGGCTTGGGGGGGTCACAGAATCGAAATTGTTAAGAAAAATGGTATCACTAAGAACGCAATCACAAAATAACCAAACGTACAAAACCAGACCAATTTTTCTGCAAGCTACATGGATAGAAATTTGATGCGTTTAGCGCAACAAAAATATTCGTACAAATTCCAACGGCGTGTTTTGCGACTTTTACATCGAGCTTCGAGAAATGTATCAAGGTACGTTACAGTTTCGGCAAGTCGAGTTGGTACCGACAAAGGGAGAAAATCACAGCTTAAATTTGCAACCAAGCTTGCAGTTTGGACGTCGGCAAAATTTTTTGGTGCGAAAAAAAGCCCCAAATTCCTATCCGTGCATTGCTGCACATTCATCGTGACATCACTATAAACATCGATTCGGTAATCACAAGGTTTGCTAAACAAAATAGACGAGTTGATTTTGTTATATAAATAATCGTTTTTATATAACAGGTATGAAGTTGTAAATATGTACAGTTGTAACAGAACATAATAATTGCTATAAAGATATTTTCAGTATTGAATAAAATGAAAAAAAAACTGTTTTTCAGTTGAAATTCGTTAAGTTTTATTTGTCTGGTTATTGTGTTTTCGTTTTTTGAGTTTGCAAAAAAAAATTGGTGTCCGTTTGGGGCGGGGGTCATGACCCCCGTGACCCCTCCCCCCCCCCCCCCTTGAATCAGTGCCTGCCTAGAAGTGTGCTTTTTGTGGTCTATTCTCCTATTCCATATCAATTGTATTTCTTCAGTCGGCCAACGCACATTTGCCCAATACGATTGTGCGGGAGTACAATAGCCTACAGGCCTCTATAAACAGTCCTGAAAAGAATTACATGTATTCGTTATTACAGTGCTCAGAAATGTTTTGCATATTGCGATTTAGTCACTTGTTTACTTTTCTGTGTGCATGTAATCACATTATACACATTATAGGTCCATACGAAGAAAAACAACAAACAAACTGCTCTCTAAAAAGACAGAAATACGAAAGGAATAAAAAAGTAATAATGTGGGACTTGATACACGCGTCTTTTTAATGCAGGGGCATAGCAATACCATGCATGGCCACCACGAGATCTAAAAGGCATGCTTACAGACAACGAGGTATACTGAAAACGAACGGATCCAACCTGGTTTGGGCAGATTATTCCACTTTTGGATAGCAGCTTAAATCAGTTGCTGAATGTTTGTTGGGAGGCTGGGACGGTGCGAAATTGTCCTCTTAAGATCTTTTCATGCATGTTCAATACAGTTCATGTCCACAGAATATGCAGGCCACTCAATTCTCCATATGCCATGCATCTAAAGGAACTGATTGACCACCCTATCTTGCTGGGGCGAGCATTATCATCCACTAGTCTAAAGCCCTCACTCACTGTGGAAGTGAAACCTGTAACAACAGGTTTGAGGATGTTGTCTCTGCACACCAGACCAGTCGTGTTACCGTGGATAGGAATTAGAGGCGTACGTCGACCAAACATGATCCCACCCTGAAACCTCCTTGCTGTTGGTGGCGTTCCTGGATGAAGGGCTCATGCAAACTCTCACCCACTTGTCGTCACACTCAAATGCTCCTTTAGTATGGGTTCAAACCAATGGAGATCTCATCAGTAAAGTGAGTACGCTTCCAGTCTTCCTGCTGCCATGTCCGATGAGTTGTTGCCCCGCTTACAAGAGCTGCCTTATTCCGTAGTTTCAGAGGAGGTTTCGGGGCAGGCACCCTTGACATGAGTACTGTTTCATGCAACCAATTGCTGCGCACTGTTTGACCGGACACATTCCCTCCAGTGGCCTTTCGAAGATGTGGCGGAAGGACGTCGCAGTACTAATTGACCTACGACGTGCTGAAAGCAACAGATACCGATGCACCCTGTGAGTGGTTTTGAGGGGCATGCAATTCTTCGTCGATCTCTAACTGTTTAGGTATCCCTGTTGCTCCACACCCTCGAAACATCACTTTGACTCCCTCCAAGAGTAGCAACATCCACTTGTCGGAATCCCTCCTGAAGCAATGTTCAAATTCCAATACGGTCTGTTGTACGAATGGAATGTGTACAGTAGCATACAGTACCTTTATCTTCTCCGTGCTCGGGAAACCAACTGTAGAAGTGATGTTGTTAAACGGACGGACACGACACATGTCTCCTAGCGGATAAATGTTGAATGATTCGTGCGGTGTACAGTCATTGTGTGGCTCTAAACATGACGTACAGTGCGTACTATAAACGTGTTTACAGTATCACCCATGTGTAATCATCATATGCAAAACTTTTTTTGTGAACTGTATTAAGGTTTCGAAGCTAAGGATTCGGTCACAGCTGCACAATGAATGCCTTGACTGAAGCTAATTCAAGTGCTGTCGAAGTGGCTAAGTTCTGGGCAGAAACGGTTTGAAGTCGTCTGTTCAACACATACTTTGTACTTCTGACACGAATAAATAAATAAATAGCCGAGAATGCTAACGCGCTACCTCGTGCCTCTTTGGTATCGGGAGAGCGTGGGTTCCAATCCCACCTCGGCCGTCTTGAAAATGGTTTTGCATGTCATCCTCGCTATTGCACTATTTATAGAGCTTTATACTGGCATAAAGAATGCCTACGTTAAGTAAAAATCACTCCTTATTGTTGCACATAATAATAATATGTTCAGCTTAACCTTGGCATAAATTGAAGACTGGTAGCTGGATTTTCTTCATATTTCTCCCTTGTTTTCTATACCTACCTTAATAAATGCACTGTGATGTGATACGATTTTTTTCCCGTGACTCTTTAAGTCAAAACTGTAATTTGTGGCTTGTACTATAACAATCACTCAACTGGTTTTAACTGGCAGTATTATACGAGAACACATGCTCAACTACTGTATGAATTAGGCCTGCTCTTTTAGCAATGATATTGGAATACATGGACGTAAACAGTGAGAATATTCTTTGTCCTAATGCACAAATAAATAAATATATACAATTAATATCAAGTTGTATTCTAAGGAACTAGCATACCCATAATATAAAACACTTACGAGCAAATTTACCTCTCGCCATTTGGATTTGATATTCGTCAATTTTCCTCGGTATCAGATATTTTGCGTATTTAGACACCCAGCAATCTTAATCCTCCATGCAGTTCAAATAAATCTATATAATATTCTCACTTTCAGATAATTTGACTACTTTATTCGAGAATGACACATGCAAGTCACAGTAGAGCAGCGCCATTTTGACAATACGTAAGCAGTGGGAGAAACGGAAGATGCTTCTGACCAATAATCGAGCGTCGTTTACTCTGCATCAGTCTAGAGATTAATAATTAATTGGTATTCCGCCCGAAGGAAGGTCCGAGCCTCCATAGAGGCTATCCTCAGCCAGAGTTTACGTGCGGTAGGGTGGCCAGGGCCTTTCCGCTCCTCCTTTTGTTGGCCAACAGCGCGTAGTACCTAGAACCGGCATACCATCCAAGTTCAGACCACGCCCAATGCTGCTTAACTGCGGAGTTCTCATGGGATCCGGTGTTTCAACACGGATAGGCCGTTGGCCTATAGATACGGGTAATGTTCATAATATGCTGTCAGGATAGCGTCTGAATTAAGGCCACGACCGTCCCCTTCCCCGTCCTAGTCTCAATTACAAATATGCACGTCAATAGCACCATCATAAAAACACAGGTTATCAGACTACACAAAGCAACATGACAAAAGCCCCTAAATGAATAAACAAGAAATTTGATTTAGAAATCAATTAAGAGGCGAGCGAATGAAGGAAAAGACTAACACAATTAAGCATAGCCTTGAGGATCTCGGGCTAGCAATTTGTCTTCATAAGCTCAGCTTGCGGAGCAAGTCCTTGAAATAACGAGTTTTTTCTGGAGTTAGCTTAGGGGATTTGTTTCTGTGTGGCATTGATTTCAAAGTGATGGGCGAGCCGAATACACCACGAATTGTTGACGTCCAAATTAGCTTTTTTTTAAACCACTAACCTTAAGAAATCAGTGCCGTCGTATCTGCGACAAAAGTAAGAGTTGTGTTTAGATTACAATATTTCAATATCCTATAATTATTGTATTTTCATTGCAGGTAAATATGTACGAGTAACAAAAGAAGACCAGGCAGATCACAAACAAAGCCATGTCTCCATTATGGTGAGTACTGGGCAGTGGTGAACACGATAAAGAATATTTTAATAACGAATTCACATGATGATTCCAAGAGTATAAAACATTTGCAACCAGAGTTTTTAATACAGAATCACCACCGAGTGATGTATTGGCTATCTTTCTTTGCTGTCATCCCGGAGGTATGAGTTCTATTCACAGCTCCATCAGCAATTTATAAACTGACGTGAGGGCTGAACTCAGCTTCGTGAGGCCAAATGAGTAGCTATCAGACAGTGAGACAGCGCCCCGGTCACAGAGACCAAGATTAACGGGCGTAGGGGCCCAACGTGCTAACCACGCGTCACCTTGCAATCTGTAGGCCGCATGGCTGGGCAGTGGTCGCTTAGTAGGGTAGGGACTTCATGAGCTGTGGTGCGACGGTGGGTTATGCACGTGGAATAAGGAAATATCTATATTAGTCCAATTCTCATATCTGCTGAGTTTCTGACTAGATAGTTCTTCGCACCCGGCAAGAAGGAAGCTTATAGTTATACGTGACCGTTTATCTCGCGATCAAGAGATAAGGAAATTCCTTTTAACGTGGAATCTGAACCACAGGACGTGGCATTTCACTTCGAAAATTCTCACTTGCATTAACCGGGGATTAAACCCAGTCTATCTGGATGAGAGGAAAGCAGCTTGACCACTGCGCCTTCACACTCGCTACTTGGTAATAATCGCTGTCATTATCACGTATAATGCTACAGACATGCCAATATTAGGGACAATACGCACGTATGTGTAAGCACGTCAGTAAGTTTAATATCACACTTTCTTCGAATATTTCCATCAAGCAGGGAATGCGGTTTCCACATTCATTCATTTATTTATTTCTCCGTGGTAATAAGTTATTTACATATGGGAGTCAGAAAAACATAAACTAAACAATCACAGGTAAATACAATGTTCGTTTTACAAAAACCAACTCTCATGATTTCTCTGTGCGCATTGTCTCAAATTCTTCTTAGGAATACATTGCGAAGTCTGTGGGCCATTTTCTAAATGATGATTTAAATGCGGAAATGCGTCCGACATTTCTAAGAGTTGGGAGAAACAAGGTAAATTAATAATAATAATGTTATTGGTTTTATGTCCCTTTTAACTACCCTGGCTTTTATAGAGACGCCGGGGTGCCGGAATTTTGCCCCGAAGGGGATCTTTAACGTCCCAGTAAATGTACTGACACGGCTCCCTCGCATTTGCGCACCCTCAAATGCCAGCTGACAGCGCCAGGGATCAGCAATCAAAAAGGTAAATTATATAGAGGCGGTATACAAAGGGTGTTTTATCTGAAAGCTCCTCTATACATATATTGACTGTGTGCATCCATTTTAGTTCTAATGTTGTATGAAATCATAACTTTTTACAATATTAGTATTTCCAATTTTCGGGAGAGTGAAAGGTTTATCGACAGCCAGAAGTTTGCAAAAATGTTTTGTGTAGAGTGTGGTGTCTTATGGTTCAGAAACATGGACAGTCATACAGAAAGAACAATCATATTTAGAAAGTTTTGAAATGTGGTTATGGAGAAGAATAGAAAAAGTGAAATGGATCAATAGAATGAGAAATGAGGAGGTGCTAAGCATGGTAGGAGAGGGGAAAATCTTGCATGGGTCACATACTACGTAGGAATCGTCTACTACAAAGATTCATGGAAGGAAAAGTAGAACGAAGAAGAGAGATAGGAAGAAAGAAGGATTGGAATGTTAACAGATGTGAAGAGACGAAGAAGTTACAAGCACATGAAAGAAGATGCTCAGAATGAAGAGAAATGGAGGATATCCAGTTGAAACCTGTCTGCGGACAGATTTACTGAAAGAGAGAGATTTCCACTTAGAATTTGACTCAATATAATATCGAAATATAATGCCTAGTATATAAATAATTGCTATAAAAGAACTATAGAGGTAATTTAATGGATTTAGCCTTCAGATGCGTGGAAAAGATAACATTTCTTTTCATACCTTAGTAAGTTTCAATGTGAGCTCCATCAGTTGCTCTGCAGACGTGCGTCGGGTGTATCGCGTACCGCGCGAAGGTAGCGAGGCGGAGCCCCACCTTGCATAAAAATGAAGATGATAATTGTTGTTTAAAGGGGCCTAACATCTAGGTTATCGGCCCCTAATGGTTTGGGTGATCGTGAAGATGATGATGATGATGATAATTGTTGTTATAAGGGGCCTAACATCTAGGTTATCGGCCACTGATGGTTTGGGTGATCGTGAAGAAGAAAATGAAATGCAAACTTAAAACTACTAACCTACATACTATAAAAGGAAATGGAAAACTAAAGGAGAATAAGGAAAATAAAGGACAGGAGGAAAAGAAAAGCCCTCAACCCTCGAAGAATGCAGATGGGGGGACTTGGAAGGAAGCAGAGCCATGAAAGGCAGATAGGAAAGTGAAAGAGGAGAGGGTCCGCCCCCAAAGATAAGGGACAAAAGGGGAAAACGGACCCAGCTCAGAAATACTTCGGGGTCGCCAACTCCCGAACTCACCAGCCTTGAGCAGAAGGCAGGAGATAACATGAAAAGAAAAAAGTCCTCTCGGCACGCCGGAAGGCGGTGGTAGATTTCACCAGACAAACTTGGGGATAGGCGAAAGTAGGCAGAATATGCAGGTTTTCGTAGAAGGATCAGACTTCATTTATTGCGAGAAGATATTTTATAATTGGAGCTTAATTAACTTTGTTCTTCGTCATTTTATGCTTATTTTAAACATTTTATTGTCTTATGGGAACGGTAACCTTCTTGTCATTTGGGGTCCATTTTTATACTTGTGGACACACTGTCCTTATGCAAGGTTTCGACACTGATGTGTGACTATGTAACGGTCTGTTACTTCTTCACGCAAAATTATATCTCCCGCAGAGTTTTTGGTTGGTTGCTCAGTTTAGGGGCTGCGACAACGCGGTCATGTAACCCCGTGTACTTAGGGATGGCTGTATTAGTCTGTAATTCAGGTAAGGACTGAAGACGGTCAATTTCAAGCAGTAGTTCCTAATGTTGGTACCAGGTACTACCGTCAACGACACCTAGTTGTGAACTTGGCTACTAGATGCCACCTCAACGAGCAACTCGCAACGAACGTTGGAACTTCCCCTCCAAAGGAAAGCATACTGAGGGATTTTTAGCGCTCTTAGAAAATCCGACGACTTCGGCCGACTTTGAACTCGCGACCTTGGGCATAGACATTCACCATGCTACCAGTTACGTCACCGAAGCCGCTTCACACTTAGTCAGATGAAAATCTGAATCTGATGTCGTGCAAGTGCGTTATCTTGGCAACGTCTGATGGCTCATCCCTCATCAATTTAGTAGTGTTGCCATGGCAACCACTGATAGCTCTTGGCATTTTCTTATAATTCCGAAATCATTTTTCTCATCCCTTGGCATAATGGTGGGTCATATCAAAAATTCTTTCAGACAAAAGTTTTAGGTAATTATTAGGGGAATATTGTCCATTTTGTACGGTTTTGATATTGTGCCTATTAAGAGAGATATGATTAATGTTTCCAGAAAAACCCACTCTTCCCACCCCTTTGGTCAATGGTTGGTGCTATAAAAAAAGCTCTTCAACCATAAATTTTTGGGCTTTATCCGACACATAGTATGAACGTTGAACGGATTCGATATGTCACATATTAAGAGAGTTATAGCAATATTTCATTTTTTCGAAAAAAGACCCCCATTTTCACCCCCTACGACCGATTTAGCCCAGTAACGAACTCGACCGAAATTTTATAGGTATACATATTCGGTAAAAATTCAAAGTGATTGGTGCAAAATTACGGCAGTTATCGTGTCCACATGAAACTGATATATATATACATACATACATAAATTATATATAAACTTTTGAACTGACGGTGGTTTTGGGGTCTGGGGGATGTGAAACGCGAAGATATGTCGAAATTTTCCGGAAGTCGAAACATGGTACCCATTGCAATAGTTAGCTTTCTAATGAAATCTACCTCTGGTTGGTTCCTCAGTTTAGGGGCTGCGACAACGCGGTCATCTAACCCCGTGTACTTTGGGTGAGTGTAGAATCTGTCTGATAAACGGTGTGAATTTTAATGGCTGTATTTGTCTTAATTCAGGTAAGGACTGCAGACGGTCAATTTCAAGTAGTAGTTCCTAATGTTGCTACCAGGTACTACCGTCAACGACACCTAGCTGTGAACTTGGCTACTAGATGCCACCCCAACCGGCAACTCGCAACGAACGTTGGAACTTCCCCTCCAAAGGAAAGCATACTGAGGGATTTTAGCGCTCTTAGAAAATCCGACGACTTAGGCCGGCTTTGAAACCGCGACCTTGGGCATATACATTCAGCATGCTACCAGTAACGTCACCGAAGCCGCTTCCCACTTAGATGGAAATACTGAATCTGATCTCGTGCAAGTGCGTTGTCATGGTAACAATGAAGGCTCATCCCTCATCAATTTAGTAGTGTGGCCATGGCAACCTCTGTTAGCTCTTGGCATTTTCTTATAATTCCGAGATCATTTTTCTCATCCCTTGTCGTAATGGTGGGTCATATCAACAATTCTTTCAGACAAACGTTTTAGGTAATAATTAGGGGAATATTGTCCATTTTGTACGGTTTTGATATTGTGCCTATTAAGAGAGATATGATTAATGTTTCCCGAAAAACCCACTTTTTCCCACCCCTTTGGTCAATGGTTGGTGCTATAAAAAATCTCTTCAAACATAAATTTTTGGGCTTTATCCGACACATAGTATGAACGTTGAACGGATTCGATATGTCACATATTAAGAGAGTTATAGCAATATTTCACTTTTCCAAAAAAAAGCCCCCCATTTTCACCCCCTTCAACCGATTTAGCCCAGTAACGAACTCGACCGAGATTTTATAGGTATACATATTCGGTAAAAAATTCAAAGTGATTGGTGCAAAATTACGGCAGTTATCGTGTACACAAGAAACTGATATACATATATATACATAAATTATATATAAACTTTTGAACTGACGTTGGTTTGTGGTCGGGGGGATGTGAAACGCGAAGATATGTCGAAATTTTCCGGAAGTCTAAACATGGGATCCATTGCAATAGTTAGCTTTCTAATGAAATCTACCTAAAAGAAGGCTGACCCCTCGCAGCAGAAGGAGAGAATCAGAAAAGATGAGACAAGGGCCAATTAAGGCGAAAAAGGGAGAGACTCCCTAGGCGTCGGATACCCTAATACCGTCGGGGTCGGAAGAGAACAAGAGTTGACCAAGTGAGGTCGACAGGAAAGAAGACAGAGAGGAGCCTGGCACAAGTAAGTGGAAGCAACGCCGGACTCAGCTCGGGCCCCGTGGTCGCCGCATAAAAAATGACACTGTCCAGTCTGTTGTCCGATATCTTTTCTTTGAGCGAACACAAACTGTTCAAGCATGTCGAGGTAAATTAGGCTTGTAATTGTTTCTTCAGTGAAAAAGAAAGGTACGATAACTTGGTCACACAGTAACCCGCGCCACACAGACACACATTAGACGTCTTATTCATATTCATTTCATAATTTCCTGTCTTGTTTAACACAAATATATTGCACCGTTTAATTTTGATTGTAGTTTGGTTATGTGTTTTTCCCTAATTTCATTGAATGATGCAATGGCATGCGGTGTTATGCAATACCGAGATAGAATTGTACACATTCGTCTTCGACAAGGTTTCTACTTCATCCATCTTTCTAAGTAAAAATCCCCGTCACTCAGTCAACACTTACTAATATTTAAGTGACCAAAATAATTGGGATTCCCGAACTTGTGGCTGAGTGAAGAGCATATCACGTAGAATACGAGTATAACAAGGCAATATGGAAGAAACTGCTTTCAACGTTTCTATACCCACATTCGATTTTCCATACTCTCGGAGTGTTTATGATTCTGTGTGTTTGTTGAGCCCGCTATTGTTGTTTTTGTTGTTATTATTGGTGTTTCATTTAGAAGCTATGGGCATCTTGGTGTTTCATTTTGAAGCTATGGGCATCTTGGTCATCAGGCCTGTATCCTTAAGTGTGTATAGAATATGTCTGATAATAATCCATATTATGATGTCTCTGTTACCTAGTGTGTATACTTGCGATAATGAAGTAGGCTTGGTCGTATATCAGGCTAGATCCAACAATTATCATAGAAAGATGTTGGAAACCATGGCAAAGTATTTCTAGGATGACAAGAAATGAGAATCGAACCGAACTTTTCAGGGTGTACATTCTTCTCTTTTACTCAAAATATATATGCACTGATAGTAGTGTCCTTCAATTACGTAAACCAATATGCTAGAAGATAAATGTCAGATATAATCTTTCTTTACAAATTGTTCAACACTGAAACTGTTTAAACTAAAATACAGGAATAAATTACATTATTTGTTACAAGTACTAAAATAAATTCAGGAACGTATTCTTCAGGCCTAGAACAATTCTATTGTAATTATTGTACTGTTTTCTACTATGGTAATGACAATTGTGTTTGGGGCATCATGTACCTATAGTTTTCGCAACATCATAGTGAATAAATAAAGGAATAAATACATACATAAATAAATAAATAAGTAAGTAAAGAGATAAACACAAAATGAATGAATAAATGGAAAAAATTATTAAATATATAAAGTGCGATTTGTGTCATTTCTCAAGGGAGAGAGGAAATCCATATTTGATTGGAAATTAACTGATGATCTAATAGAATACTGTCATTTTAATCACATTTGTGAAAGTTATGAGTTTCCAATATAAACAATGGTGGCGTGGGTAATTGTCTGATACTGTACCTAGCATGACTGAATGGCTGAACCTTGGTTATCGTATGAATAAGCACGCCTCACAGCAGTTGATTTGCACGCATAACCATAACTCGGGACTAAATTAGCTTGGAAGATAACAAGCATATCACGTTTGTGTTTGAGTTCAGAACAGTGAACCCGCATTAGCATTCGCTGATGTATAACAGAATTCATCTTTTTTCCAAATGTGCAGAGCGAGGATCAACAGAGATGAGCAGGGCACTGCAGATCCGTATGGGAGAGCTAGTTGTGCAGTCTACCTAACGGGCGATTTAATTGTATTATAGTAAAATGCCAAGGTGTAGAGTGTAATAATAGCTGAAGTTGCACTGCCTTCTAATACACACCAGTAAAACAACCATAGCTTTAAGCTATGAGGTTGTGTAAGCAAAGGCTTTTTAAACAAAAGTTTGGTGCTTTTCAGTCGGTCAACACGAATATACCCAAAAGAGTTGGATTATACCCTAATCCTGAAAAAAATTACATGAGATTCATAATTACACTAGGATGTCTTCAATCCCCATAACAAAGGATTGTTGTTATTGTTTCATTTGAGGGGCTTGGACATCGTGGCCATTTAGTCCCGTATACTTAGGTGTGTGTGTAGTTGTTTCGTTTGAAGATCTGTGTAATTGTAGTGTCTGTAGTCGTGTGCGTATGTGTAATTCAGGTGAGGATTGGGAAGGAAGCGGCCGTGGCCTGAGGTTAGTATACATCCCAGTATTTGCCTGGAGTAGAAGTAGGAAACCATGGAACACTACTTCCAGGATGGCTGTGGGGGGAATATAAGCTAAGGTTACATAACCTTATTCCTCTCTAGCGAATTATCTTAATATATATATAATTCTTCGACACGTGTGTATGTGACTGAACTCCTCCTAAACGACTGGACCGATTTCGATGAAATTTCTTATGTATATTAGGGTGGGTCCATATATGGTTTAGATTCACAATCTGACCCGGTAGTTGGAATGAATACAATTTTATAACCACAATTTACACACAATTTTAGAACCACAATATACAGTCAAAAACAGTCGTCATGGAAACCACTAGCCTTGGCCTTGGTGAAAGCTGATGTCTTTGGACGGTTTGTCTCTGCACGTTAGAGCCACCTGGTCGCAACCTGTGCAACTACCGCCATAACATACACTCTGCCCGTGGCGGAAAGTTGTGTTTTATACCAAAGGTGGCAGTGATGTCGAATTCTACTGTTTGTCTCTGCACGTTAGAGCGTTACAAAGTCCCGTATGCGTTCATATACCATTCATCCCATTGCGATGAAACTTGGGTGAGATGTTGAGTGTTCTCCATGGAAGGTGTTTGGCTTAGTAAATCCATTTTATAATAGATAGCGCACGACTAGATTCAACAAATGAGCGACGACGCGCGAAGCGTTTCAAGAAGGTCCCGTATGCGTTCAAATACCATTCGTCCGATAGCGATGAATCTTGGGTGAGATGTTTTGTACACTCCAGGGAAGGCTTCTGGCTTAGTAAATTCATTTTACAATAGGTAGCACACGAGTTGATTCAACAAATGAGCGACGACGAGCGAAGCGTTTCAACAAAATCCCGTATAAGTTTATATACCATTCATCGATTGAGATGAAACTTTGAAGAGTTGTTGTGTACACTTACCTGAAGGTTTCTAACTTAGTAAATCCATTTCACAGGAGGTTGCGCACGAGTAGATTCAACAAATGAGCGACGACGTGCGAATCGTTTAAAGAAAATCCCGTATGCGTTTAAATGCCATTCACCCGATTGCGATGAAACGTTGGTGAATCATTGAGTACACTCCAGAGAAGGTTTCAGGCTTAGTAAATCTATTTTACAATAGGTAGCGCACGAGTAGATTCAACAAATGTGCGATGGCGCGCGAATCGTTTCAACAAAGTCCTGTATGCGTTTCATATACATTTATCGAATTGCGATGAAACTTTGGTAAATTGTTGTGTACACTCCAGGAAAGGTTTCTGGCTTAGTAAATCCAGTTTTTAATAAGTAGCGCACAAGTAGATTCAACAAATGAGCGACGGCGCGCGAATCGTTTAAAGAAAATTCCGTATGCGTTTATATGCCATTCATCCGATTGCGATGAAATGTTGGTAAATCATTGAGTACACTCCAGAGAAGGTTTCAGGCTTAGTAAATCTATTTTACAATAGGTAGCGCATGAGTAGATTCAACAAATGAGTGACGGCACGCGAATCGTTTAAAGAAAATCCCGTATGCGTTCATATGTCATTCATCCGATTCCGATGAAACATTGATGAGTTGTTGTGTACATGCCAGGGAAGGTGTTCAACTTGGTAAATCCATTTTACAATATTGGTAGCGCACGAGTAGATGTAACAAATGAGTGACGACGCGCGAAGCGTTCCAACAAAATCCCGTATACGATGAAACTTTGATGAGTTGTTGTGTACACTTCCGTGAAGCTTTCTAACTTAGTAAATCCATTTCACAGTTGGTAGAGCACGAGTGAATTCAACAAATGAGTGACAGCGCACGAATCATTTAAACAAAGTCCCGTATGCGATATATGCCATTTATCCGATTGCGATGAAACTTTGGAGAGTTGTTGTGCACGCTCCCTTGAATGTTTCTAGATTAGTTAATTCATTTCAGGATTGTTTAGAGGCAGTTAATATAAATTGATAAACATATTGTGTATTCAAAAGCACTTCAAGAAACAAATCAACACTTTCTTTGATTGGCAGGACAACATGTGCCGGGTCAGCTAGTATAATTATACAGTATAATTTGTCCAATAGCCACGTTATCAAACTAACCACATTACTGTAGGCCACCAGTTTTGATAGGAACGGTTGAATTATAATCAATAATAACAAATAGTATAGACAATTTCGTCACAATAATGATTCAATGGATTACAGGTGAACCTACTTAAACTACATTAATAATTACGCAACAACTATAAAAGAGCAGGAAAAAATGACATGTTACACAAGTTTTTACAAACGTTTGTAATAGAAATATTGTATATATGTTTGCGCATAAGTGTAATACATAAACATAAGTGAGCAGGATCTGATGATGATCACTTGTCGATCGAAACATGTCATCCAATTAAGTTCCCGCTCCCCCATTTATGTACATAAAAGTGTCTTATTTTGTGATAAATATCTCATGTAGGGTGATTTGAAAAAAGAAGTATTTGGAACTTTTATTTACACAACATGCTTGTAAGGATATTCAATTTATTTTATTTTAGTATTATGAGGCGCTGAAGAAGATATCAATGACTATCTAAACATGTACAACACATGAATAGACGTTTGTATTGATTTGTATTGATTGGCGAAGTATTTTAAGTACTAGTTATTATTATTATTATTATTACTATTATTATTACTATAAGATCATCATCACTGTTATTTATAGCCTACTTTTCACATTTTGCAAAAATGAGGAAAAAGTAGACTTATGAGATCGGGCAAATGTGTGTATGTCTGTCTGTCTGTCTGTCCTTCTGTCTGTCCTTCTGTCTGTCTGTCTGGCTGTGTGTGTGTCCCCCCCTATCAACTCCTAAACGGCTGCAGCAATCGAAACAAAATTTGGTAGGAGTAAAGATCTATACCTGAATATCTCACGGCCATATTTGAAAATGATGTCAGTGCTACCAACTGCTGAAAAATCGCAATTGAAATTTGAGCTCTATGTTGGATATCTCGGAAGGTATGAATGGGAGCTATTTGAAAATTGGCACACGTATAGATAATAATATTGCAGTTTAATTTCCAGGAGGCCATACATGGCAGTGTTGCCAAAATGATTATAAGCCAGCTGATAGGTCCAATATTTAAATGCATATAACTTCTACACTATCAATTGGAATTCAACCAAATTTCGTATCTGATATGTGTTCATAAACAGATATAACTGAGCGTATTCCTAAGATCCACCAGGGCTGCCAACTGTTAATAAATGCTCTCAATTTATTTTTTCCAAATACCAATATATCAGAAAGTATGCAAGCCGACAACTTTAAACTATGCACACGTGTAGTACCTGACATTCTGTATTAATTTGGAGTAACTTATATACGTCAGTGCTACCAACATGATTATAAGCCAGCTGAGAGGTCCAACTTTAAATACATGTAGCTTCTATACTATCATTTGGATTTCAACCAAAATTTGTATGTGCTATGTGCACCATAACAGATACGACTATGCGTATTCTTAAGAGCAACCAGTGTTGCCAACTGTTAAAAATGGTGTCTCTATTTTTGTTTCCCTAATATCAATATATCATAAAATATGCAAGCCAAAAGCTCTAAAATTTGCACACGTATAGTACCTGACATTCTAGATTAATTTGGAGTAATTAATATACGTCAGTGCTGCCAACATGATTCTAAGCATGCTGATAGGTCGCATTTTAAAATGCCTGTAACTTCTATACCAACAAATGGATTTCATTCAAAATTAACACAACAAGAGATCGTATTATTGCAGATTATTTCTGACCAATACATATATGTCATTGTTGCCAACATGATTTTAAGCGCGCTGTTAGATCCAATGTTTAACTGAATGTTACGTCCATGCTATCCATTGGACTTCAACCAAATTTTGTATTCTGTACCTTAAGAGATGGAAACAAGACTATATTCAGTCACCAGGGCTGCCAACTGTAGTTCTCTATTCGGCTACATTATGCCAGGTATACAGTATTTCGAACTAATTAGAAATTTCTATATTACCAATTTAGTTTTGTCATTATTCTAGATAGATCCATATAGATTAATCAATGGCATGAATTTTAAATTTTAAGAATAGTAGGCTCTTTAGTTCGTCACGGAACTTCTTGTTATTATCTTCCAATAGAAGAAAAATACTTGGACCGAGAACAAAGGATGTTGTACATTATCCAAAGCCTAATACAGAAATATCCAAAGAAGTTTCCAAAATCACAGACACAATGCGAATGCGAAGAATCCAATTTATGGGACACATAGAAAGAATGGACCCGAACAGACTGACACACAAAATACATACTTTCTTAAAGAACAAGGCTACTAGACCGAATTGGTATAAATTTACAGAGAGAGACTTAAAGGAATTATGATCACCAAACTTACATGACCGGAAGTAAATCAGGAAAATCACTCAGACGCGGGATTTCGAGGAGGAAGAGAAGAAGACTACACAACACCGATGGTCAGAGCAGCGGAAACAGACCCACTCGTTGCGAATGAAGGAATACTGGGCCAACAGGAAGGTTAGAAAGTGTTGATTTCGCGTGGTCCTAAGCGACCCATTCGCTAAGAAGAAGAAGAAGAAGAAGCAGCAGCAGCAGCAGCAGCAAAAGATCAAATTGGAAAATTTCATGAAAATCTATCAGTCAAGTAAGTTAAGTTTTGATCACGCATAACATATTTTAAAAATAAGTGAAATAGCATTTTCTAACAAGGAATACCAATCTCAATCGTATGTTACGTTTTTCATGAGTGAAGCTCTATCGAGTTATACATTGAAGTACTATTTCTAAATTTGCCACATCTGATGGATTTGTGGGTCAATGCTAATTTTAATATTGTAATTTATTTAGCGTATAGCAATAACAAAACTGAATTCCAACATAATAAACATACAACATTGATTGTAAGCAGTACGTTTATACAGTATACTGTATATATTGCAAAATATAGTAATCAAAATAATAATAATAATAGTAATTCAGGTGCAACAATTCTGAGAAAGAAGTAATCATAGCTAAGATCAACAAAATAGAAGTGGCATACCAGCTAAGTAGAGATGTCAACAACAATCGTTCAGTGTCCATCTACGCCAAGCTTAAGCATTGTTGTTCAGTCTTTCGCCCAGAAGCCTTGTACGCAACACAATGCCTGGCAATAAATACAAAAGATCTGATTAAAAAGAATCCAAAGAAAGGAAAATTTTGAGGATGATGATTCTTGGACCAATCAGAGAAAATGACGAGTACAGGAGAGGGCCTAACAAGGACCTCTACCTGCACATTGAGAGGATAACAGGCACCATTCGGAAAAGGAGGATTCAATTTTATGGCCACATAACGAGCATGAGCTCTCAGAGACAGACCAAAAAGATCTTTTCCTACTATGGTAACAAGAAAACCTGGTTCATCGAAGTTGAAAAAGATCTTCGAGAAGAAGGAATCACACTTGTAGACATCGAGAAACGTGCACCTCTCCAGAGTAGACCTCTAGCATACAAGAGCTTCCAAGAAACGCCAAAATTGAAAACCGGCAAGAAGTGGACTGATGAATGAAAGGAGGGTCACAGAACGCGAATGCGAGAATATTGGGGAAGAGTTAAAGCTCTAGGGTGCAAACGGTTGAAGTAACGTGGTCCACAGCGGACCGAAACTAAGAAAGAAGATGACAGGTGCAACAAAAAAAATGGAGACTGCTAAATTATTTTGCTATCTTTGTTATCATATCATTATCAATGTATTTGTAACTTTTTTCATATATGTTTGTACACTGTTTGTTTTCGATAAATTAACCCTCCCTCCCCAGGTTTTGGACTTCGAGGCTGACTAAGAGTTGGGTCATTCATTCGTTATCCGGCCACGTTGACTCAGAGTGCTAACGTGCTACCTCATGCCTAGCTGGCATCTGGAGAGCGTGTGTTCGAATCCCACCTCAGCCGTCCTAAAAATGGTTTTCGTGGTTTCCTATTTTCACATCCAGGCAAATGCCGGGACGGTTCCTTTCAACAGTGTAACGGTCCTTTTTTGGCTGTGTATGTAAATTTGGAACAAAATATAAGACCAAAACCTGCCAGATTATTAATTTCTGTATCCAATTTTTACCTGACTTACCATTTGATATGACCCATCAGTGGTCACCGGATCTGAAGTTATATGTAAGAGTGTTGGGCGCCAAGGGTTCGATCTGAGAGCGATAACCCAATAAATAATAAATAACTTTACGTCCTAGCTCAGGTAGAACATTCACCAGACTCTATCGACTCAAGTCGTGGTATGACTTAGTCATTAACCTGAATAACATTTACTTCGGGGAAAAGAGGATGGCTTATATCTATTTCTATCATCTAGAAAGGAGACAGACTGCATTTACTTTAAATAAAAATTTAATGGCATCAAAAACAAACAAGTTAGGAAGATGCATTAATTAATGACTTACGGTAACGTAGAAAGTAAACAAAAGAATTTAAGACAGGCAAAAGTTGCAAGAAAACGGAGGCATTATGAATTTAATTTAATCTAGATCTGAATTTATTACTTTAGGTTGATTTATACAAGAGTGAAGAAAGAGAGCTTGTGCATTAAAGTCAAATGAGCTTACCAAACGATGAATCAGCTTTATTGAAGTGTTTCTCCCCAAGAGAAAGCTGCTGTTGTAGGCGGTAGAAGTCCATCTTCATGCGTGGAATTTATTTTAAATGACAGGCTACTATTAATTCTGAGGTATTTAGATTTCTCAGAATTAATAATGGTGGTGGATTGAAAGTCCTTAAACCACTTTTACGATGTTAGCTCAGACACTGCTAACACCATACTGTATCGGACAAGCATATGTCCTGAATACATCTCCTGCAATACTGTCTTGAACCAGGTCTGGTTGAGTTGTCCTTCCTTCACATAAAGGAGTCTCGTCCCAAGGTGCTCCGCGACCGTATCTATTGTTCAGGCCTTCCCTTTCCACTCGCATACCCTTGTCATTCGCCGCACCCTTACTCATTAGCGTGGGCTCGCCACGCAGCTTTTGTTGAGTACACAGGTAAGTATTTCATCACATAGTGCTGTTCTGGGAGAAGACGTAAGCTCATGAAATGACCCTTAGTGTTCAAGCGCTAGCTAATTACAAAAACAGCCTCTGACTTCTCTCAACTTAATACCGTAATAAAACCTAATCATGATAATACATTATATGGACTAAACATACACTTAATAACTTGTGGCTAATTAACTGCCGAAATAACACATGATATAAATAACGAATGTCAAATTTTGACATAACGTCAGTGGCGTTATCGTACCCTTCAAAATAAGGTTACATTCGTCCCGGAAAATCACGCAGACTATTGTTTACTATATTCCGCGTGATCTTCCTAAGACACGTGTAAATTAACATAGATCCCTAATATAACATAAAACACATAATACATTACCCTTATAGACATTTATATATACAATCAACATATCTTCTTTTGGTTTAACACCAATGTTTTTGCTTAGGCTATTATGTCTCAATCGCATATAGCTTATTGTTTTCTTTTTATTGTCCTGCGGTCATTACCGCTCATTGTTTATTTTACCTATATGTGTAAGAAAAAAAGACATATATGTGTTCTCTTATTTGCCCTTTGTCCAATTCTCTTATTTCAAATCACACGAGTTCACTTTGTGATGTACAGTTTGATTTCCCAAACCGCCTTGTATTGCAAGTTCGTTGATTTTGGAATTCCCATTTTGAGTGCTTTGTGTAAGGTCAAACGCACACACGATCACTAGTAATTTGGTTGTGCTATATGACTCTATCACTCAAACTCTCTCTCATATGTCATTACGTGTATATCACTAAAAAAAAACAACACTAGAAATACATACAATCCATCATATTTCTGTCCTGTTTGTCCCTTTAGATAAAACTCCCTTTAAGTCCCAAACTCCATACCAGTTCTCCCTTCATCTCGATTCCCTCTCCTCTTTAACAGTTAATCTCACACAGATCAATGATACTGACCACATCTGATACCTCATTAATACCTAGGTATTTACCATTTTGATTTACCTGCTCAACAGCATAATGTTTGCAATATTGCCTGTTTCTGGTTCACTTAAGATATATACTTCCGAAGGCTATTTATGTTGTACGTGCCGTACAATCGAGTTGACGTATCGTCTTCTAGTACATAGGCAGTATTGCCTATACGTTTGGTAACCGTGTAAGGGCCTTCATATAAAAAAAAGAACTTGCTCATCACTTTCTCTAATTTATTCGACTGCTTCGGTACTCTTAACAGGACTCTGTCTCCCGGATTGAATAGGTCGAATTTCATTTGCTTTTGTTGGCGAATTCTTTTTGCAGCTGACTTCGATAAATTATGTTTCGCCAACTGGACAATGTAATCCATCCCGGGTAGTTTCCCCTCATTTAAGCCCAATACTCTAGCTAGTTCATTCTGTGGTCTTTTACCGAAGTGAACTTCGTACGGTGTCATCTTCGTGCTCTCGTGCTGGACAGAATTCAGCCAAGTCTCGACTTTGGGAAGATGTCCAACCCAAGCCGAATGTTTGTCATTCACCAGAGTGCGAAAAAGACGAGCCACTTCCCTTAACGGTCTCTCTGCAGAATTTCCTTGGGGGTATCTTACAGAGGAATGAACTTATGTGATACCAGCTTCCTGCATACTGGTTCTCCGTTTCTTTGCAGTGAACTGTGGTCCACTGTCAGATAATATCCTGAGCGGAACGCCAAACTCGGGTATATACTTGTTAATGATCAGTCGGCTACATGCGAGTCCCGTGGCTTTCCTTAGCGCATACAGTTTGATGTATTTACTGAATGCATCAATAACTATGAATATATATTCGTAGCCGTACTGACCTCGAATGACTGGGCCAAATAGGTCCACACACAGTAGTTCGCCGGGACTACTTGTGAGAACTGCCTGTCTTTCCCCAACTAGATATCTTACTGGATACTTGCTCCTCTGACAGGTGTCACACTTAGCTATGGTTTTTCTAATGTCCCTTCCCATTTTCCCCCAGATAAAGTCATGAGCAATTTCATAAAGTACTTTGCTGGCTCCAACGTGTCCCAGCTCCTTATGCATAAACCATATTAATTCCTCCCTCAAAGTGCCCGGTACGCATATTGCCCAGCGATCCTTCCTACATCTTCATGCGAGAAGGCCGTCCTGCATTTTATATGCGAACCTTCCCACTTTCACTATGTCTGAGTTGCCCCCTTCCAACCTTGCGAGTGCCTCACCCAAGATTACATCATCACGCTGTTCCACTAGCATGTCTTTCAGTTTCTGTAACGATGCCTTATTGCCTTGATCTAGACAAGCGCACAATAAAATCCCTTCTTCTGCTTTAATAATAGAGTTATCCCTGCTTAGACTGGAGTCACGTGATAACATGTCGGCTAGGATATTATCTTTACCCTTAATGTGCATAACTGTGAAGTCATATTCTTGTAATGCTAGAATCCAACGGCTTACTCTATTTGAACTTAATTTGCATGTTTTCATGTACAACAATGTGTGGTGATCTGTGTGGATCTCAAATTTACTTCCGAGTAGATACATACGGAATTTCCCTAAACTAAATACTATCCCAAGTAGCTCTAATTCTGTGATGGTGTAGCGTTTCTCAGCGGCAGAAAGTCCACGCGAGGCTAAGGATACAATCCGTAAATTTCCCTCCGTATCTCTCTGGCACAAGACTCCAGCTATACCTATATGTGAGGCATCTGTCATCACCACATATTCCTGGTCTCTTATTGGATATTTTAAAACAACTGCTTGTTCAAAACCTCGTTTCAGAGCTTGGAATGCCTCGTCATGAGTCACATCCCATCTCCATCTGCTTCCTTGCTTTAAGAGTTCCCTGAATGGTTCTACTAACTTAGAATATTTTAACACAAATCGTCTAAAAAAATTACAGATTCCTAAATACGTCTTCAGCTGTTTAACATTTTGTGGCGCACTTGCATCGAGGATTTTGTTAATCCGACTTTCTTCTGGAGTTACCCCTGAACGTGACATACTATGACCCAGGAAAGTTACTTGTGACTTACAAAACGTAGATTTTGACAATTTCAGGGTGAACCCTGCCTTATCTAGTCTCTTAAAAACCGTGTCCAAGTGAACCAAATGCTCTTCAAAAGTACGCGAACTGATTACAAGATCATCAATATATATAGTTACATAATCACCCGTGTTATCACCTAAAGCTATGTTCAGTGCTCTTATCAGCGCTGCTGAACTGCTCTTTAATCCATAGGGTACCCTGCAAAATTGGTACAGATTGTACTGATGACTAAAAGCGGTAAAGGCTCTATCTTCAACTTTAAGAGGAACTTGCCAGAAACTAGAACTTAAATCAACACACGTAAAAAATTGTTTTCCCTCAAAAGTTTGCATTAGCTCCTCTATAGACATAGATTTTAATTGGTCTGATGAAATGTGTGCATTAACTAAACGCGCGTCTAAACATATCCTGACTTTTCCATCTGCCTTAGGTACTGTAATAAGTGAATTTACATAGGGGCTGTTAGAATACTCTATTATACCATCATGAAGCATCTGATTGATCTGACTTTCTACGGCTTTCTGATAGACAAAAGGCACAGGATAGCGGTGACCGGTAAATACCGAATTGTCAACAACGTTCAATGAGTGGACATAACAATTGGCTCTACCAATTCAATCTTCAAATACCCTACTATTATTTGACAAAACATCGTAGAGAAGCATACACTTATCTTCATCTACATCTTCAAGAAACGCAGCTTCACGTAACGAGTCATCTAGACTGTCGTTCGTAACCACACTGCCTACAAAAGTAACTGACCCTTGCTCTATAGCTTGAGACATCTCATTTAACGTACACATCACTCCTACTACACTACTCCTATATTGTTCATTGAACGGTATCACCACTTCAGCACCACCAAATTTAAATGTAATACAGCACTCTTCATAACATATGTTTCCTGACACCTTAGTCAGCCAATCAGAACCCATAATTACGTCGTACACTAGATTTGGAATTACAAGGCACACTTGCTTCTCTACGTGACTGTTTATATTTATCTCTATTAACACCTGTTTTGATATAATTTTAGACTTCCTACCCACGGCTGTGATTACAAAAGTACTCTTAATTGGCAATTCTTCAAAGTTTACCCCAGTTCCCTTTAATTTATCATAATAAGCATTGCTTATGCAACTCCTTACACAGCCACTGTCTATTAACACATTCGTACACGTCCCGGACACGTGTAGCTTAATGATCGGACTTATATTACCCGCCACTGGTAATATTGCTTCGTCACATAGTTCACTTAACAAATCATTCCTTACGTTTAGGTCATAGTGTTCCTGTATCAGGGTTAAAACAGGGCACGTTGCAGACTGAGATCCTGACCTTATGATGCAGTCTGGCTCGCGTTTAAATTACTATTATTGTCTCTACCTTCACAAGTGGTCGCAACGCTCGTCTGGCTATTACTATTCACATTCTGTAGGTTACTATTTTCATTATTACCTACGGGATTACCTCTCCCATATCCTCGGTTCTGATTAACATTAGGGTTATTACCGTAGTTACCCTGTCCGTGGCCGCTGCGTCCATCATTACCCCTACCTTGATTTCCTCGCGAATCATAATTCCTGCCTTGCGAGTAATTATTCCTGTTTTGATAGGGCGTCACAAAATTATTACCCCGGTTTTGGTAATTGTTTCCACTCTGACCCCTATTTTGATAATTGCCTCCTTCGCCACTGTTTCCCTGCGTTCCTTGATTTCTTGCATCCTGAGACTGATTGTTATAATTGCCCTGGTTTCTAGTGACTGTTTCTTCACTTGAACCTTTCCCTAGCGCATCAAAGGTACCTAGTAGGCTCTCTACTTGCGTGACAGTTTTTACATTTTGTATGCATGCCGCCTCTTTGATTCGGTAAGGGAAATGCCTTAACAGGAGCCTTACCACATCTTTTTCCTCTCTCAGTCCATCCAAGTATTTACAAACCAACACTTGCCCCAGGAAATACTCCGTCATATTGAGATTACCCCTTGCGTTGTATTTTCCGCACACGATTCCCTCACGATACCGTGATTGTATGCTCTCACTCCAAAACTTATCACAAAATTTATGTCTGAAGTCTGTGATATCTTCAAAACCGTCCCTATAAACTGCAAACCAGTTTTTGGTTTCCCCTACGAAGGCCTGTTCTAATATTTCAACAACATTACACCATTCGATGTTTCCGTCCTCCAATCTTTCTTTAAACCTCACTTCAATAGTATTTAGAAACTCCATGGGGCATCCTTGCCGATTGCTAAATTTCCCTAACTCTATTTCTTTATGCGTACTATTCATATATGTCGTTCGACTCTGACCTGCTTCTTGTCTTATTCTAGACTTTAATTTATTTTCAAGCTCGACAATTTTCTCCTCTGCTCGTTTCTCCATACTACTAACTTTTGCGTTTATGCTCCCATCTGTTGCTTCAACTTTATCATTCAGCCTATCCTGTGTTTCTTGAATTTTACTTATACTTTCCTTACTCTGTTTCTTCAAATTTTCAACTTCTTTACTAATTTCTGCTTGAACCTTATCGATTTTGCCGCCCAGCTGTTCTTTAATTTCCGTTGTTACTCCCTTAAGGTTTTTAATTTCTCCCCCCAGCTGTTCTTTAACCTCCATAGCTGTACTCTGAACTTTTTCAATTTCTCCTCCCAATTGTTTCTTAATTTGCTTCGTCTCTAGCTGTATTAACTCTTTAGATTCCTCAGCTTGCTTACTTATTTTACTCTCAAGTTCATCTTGCACCCTCCTCAATCTACTCTCCATGTCAGCTAGGATTTCTTTCGTCTTCTCTTCCATCACACCCCTGATTTCACCCTTAATTTGCTCAAATCTTTTATCCATCTCCTTACTGTTTTGATCCAATTTACTGTTAAGTTCTTTATTACTTTCTTTAATTTCCCTACTGTTTTCCTCCAATTTATCGTTTAGTTTACTACTAATTTCTTTACTGTTTTGATCCAATTTACTGTTAAGTTCTTTATTACTTTCTTTAATTTCCCTAATGTTTTCCTCCAATTTATCGTTTAGTTTACTACTAATTTCTTTACTGTTTTGATCAAATTTCGTATTTAATACATGTATAAGACTCGAAAACATGCTCTTCATATCTCCCGGACTTTCTTTCTCACCATCATTACTGGGATTTAACTCCGACATCATCCCTGTGCTGCTTTCACCTTCCTCTACTAACTTACTACGCGCTTCATCCTCTTTCTCCTTCGTCATCTTACTCCCTAGCTGTTTTTTACTACGTAGTAACATATCGTCTTCTGAATCACTCATTCTGACTCACGTTGATATATAAAATCCCCCAAAATGCAGGTACAGAAATATGTCACTTTTCCCTCTGGGTAGATTATAGGCTAGGGAATAACCCACCCACCAAGGGAAGATGATTAAGGGAAGGAAGTAGATTTGGGATTTGGAAAAGAAGGATAGAAAAATAGGAGGAGAGTCCCACAAAAATAATAAGTTTAGTGTTAAACACACTTAAAGGCGATTGCCACAGAAACTTAACCTCCTGATATCTAACATAGGAACGAGCTTGGTCGAGGCTGACGGGAACCGCAGCTAAGACTTGGGCAGTTTGCCAGAGAGAGCCTGTAGTGTATTTCCTCCCAAGCACGAATGAAAGTACTATAGGGAAGGGTGATGGTCTGACAAGACTGAGAGCAAACGATTTATTGTATATGAACGAGGGCATAAACCTAGGAAGAGCTAGGAAAGCCAGGATCCTGCCTAACTGTAGTATCAGAGAAATGATGAATCCAAAAACAAATATTTAATTTATTTAACAATTCAGGATTAATTGATCTTTTTAACAAATAAATATTTTTTAATCTTATTAGCAATTTGAGGTCGCAGACCTCCGACAACATTAAACGGTTGCTCCAGGCAATTGACAATTTTTAAGGTTTCAAACCTTACATGTTTCTAAAATCTTTATAAGATTTCAACAAATGAGCAATAAAATAATTAAAGCTTGAACGTGAATTGAAGTACAAAAAGTGCACCTTAATAAATTCTGGAGAGAATGTTCTAGAGAAAGTGACAACTTTGAAAATAACAATAATAACAACGTGAAAAATGAAATAGAAGTTCCTACAACTTCTTATATTTATACAGAATTAATATATGAGAATTATACAAAAAGGGCAGGTCACTTACAGTGAAACCTGGAGAAAGTGAAAAAGAAGTTTCTAGACTTCCTATGTTTAATTAGGAATCACGAGAAAAATGGGGCAGTTTCCATTTCGTGAAACCTGAACATGACTCGCTCAAGAGTTTAGAGAATTGTTTTCCCTGATTTTGAAGTGAGGAACAAGGTAAATTTGAAACGTGTGCTAGACACGTATCACAAAAATTATACAGAGATACTTAATGATAAACCAACAAAAATGGAAGGGCACTTCTTGGAATGACACCTTATTGGAATAGACCTAGATTAAAAGTTTATTGCAGATTGTTAGTGAGAGGTTTAGGAAAGAGAAATGGGAATTGAGGAAAATGTTCATGGCCTTATTTGAATATAAGCGAACGATCGCGACGCGGTAGAAAAGTTGAGCAAGCACTGGTTTGCACTATAGTTCATTGAAACATATGAAATGTTCACTGTGGAGACACAAAGGTTGTGGAAAAGAAAGTTATTGCAATTATAGGAAGAACTGATTGCACTATATAAGTGAGAGTCTATTTCTTGAAACAGTTGTGATTTACAATTAAATGCGCCATAGAATGTTCCAGCGGTGGACGAAAATTCACTATTGTAGTAATTTAGTTTTAAACAGAATTCTCCCAAGTACGTGAGAAATACATGACGGCAGGACTCGTAGATTGAGTACCGAATCTGGAAAGTTCCAGAACAATCTTAGTAGTAAGATGGGGCTAATGTAAATCCAGCGGAGGAACTTGCTTGGTAAATTACAGACAGTGGGTATTAGATAATATCCCGCGTAGTGAGAAGATTTCTCATTTGGCAAGCATAAGAAATGTTGCTTTCACTAAGATTAGCTTGATTAAACAAAAGCTCAACATGGAAAATCCCGCGGAGGATGATTTTGCCCCAAAATAAGTAATTTCACACTGCCTATAAAAGATAGTTAAAAGCATGTGGTAGGTAAAATCATGAAGATGAGGTTAAAACTTGAAGCAGGTACTTATCTTTGTTGCATGGCGAAGGTGAAGTTCCTCACTGATGCTTAAAGTTCCAACATGGCGTGGAATTTAAAAAAGGTGCCTCGTTAGGTCAGGAGGCTGGCTCTGGTTGAGCCTTAACTGATTACTACGACTGCCGACTAAGAAGTGAGAGCAGCTCAACGAAGCACGGAAGGTCCTAGGAAGGGGAGAGAGTGGGGGTAGGAAACAAAAGGTATACATATCAGCATAACCAACTTAGCAAAAAATAATTTTCTTCTTGATGGATGGTCTTCTAAGAGTTGATAGTAGGCGATATTAGCGCAGCATGGTGAGTGAAACAGTAGACGTAGTCCTCTTGCTCAAGGAGAAAATAGCTGACGATAGTAACGAGATCTGGTAGCCAAATGGATAAGTAAGTCCTCTTGCACGATGAGGAATTGAGTAGCTTCAGAGGTTTGCTACTAGATGGCGCTAGGTGGATCACAGAAGTTATATATCTGAAACATACTTATGAAGACATGAGAGATATACCCAACAAGGAGAAAACAGATGATCACTGTTGGTGTTTGGCAAAGAGGAAGGAAGAAATGAACATGCAAAGAGCAATAGACATTATATCTCTCGTACCGTGTATTCAAAGAATACACCATACTGGGGGGACAGACACCAACAGCGAGCAAGAAAGCAGTTACACATTTAAGAGTAATACAGTAATTGAAGAGAAGTGGTCTTATGATCTGACCATTAGTGGTCAAGACTCTGAATACCCTGACTCTCCTATCTCTTCCAGAGTAACACTTAGTCACTTTTCGAAAAGGCCAGACTAGGGGGGGTGAAACATCCCTAACTAAGACCAAGTCTCCCACTTTGATGTCGGGACTGGAAAGAAACCACTTCTGCCTCCGTTGCAAGGAAGTTAAATATTCCAAGTCCCACCTCTTCCAAAAAGAATTACGGAGGGCTTCAAGTTTACACCAAGTGATAGGTATATCAAAATCCCTGAAAGAATTAGGAAGGGGAGGAGGGGCAGAGAGAGAAGTGCGTGTAAGGAAGCGACCAGGTGTAAGTGGAAGGAGGTTATCAGGGTCATTGGAAAGCGGAGTTAAGAGGCGAGGATTATCAACACTTTCAATCACGAAATAACTAGAAGCTGAGGGAAATAAAGCACTAGTAAAGATTGCGATACAATGCAAAAGGAGAATTGACAAGTTTAAACAAAGCGTATAGAAACAAGTACATCTATTCAGGACAAGAATATACCAAATAAACAAAGGAACTATGCGAGTAGAAAGCAAGAACGCCATAGGTAACAAACGAGTAGCCATAAATAATAACCTCAAGTTATAATGAGTATCAAAGGGTTTACTCAGAAAAATACTTAAGTCAACGAAAACCGGGACATGATAAGTATGAATACAAAACCACATCGAATGTGACGTCGAGAAAAAACAAGTTTGTTCATCAATGAACATTAAGATCGCAAAATATGCAAGCAAATTGCAATACATACGCGCGTGAGAAATACGCAACGAAGTTTTGAAACAGGGATCGAAGCAATTGTAAGATACGAGCGTGAGTAAGTGAGGGACGTAAACAAGCACGGCCTTGACACACATAGTACAACGAGATAAGACATATAAATGGCTGACAGAGTCCTTAAGCGGAACAAGTTTATTTTGGGAAGTAGGTAAACGGCTTCTGTACTTATAGTAGCAACTCGCCAGACAATGCTTGGCAATCAGCCAAAGTTGAGATAAGAGAAACTTGTTTTGACCTTTGGCAATCATACAGGAAATAAACAACAACTTGGCGTTATTCAGGCTTGTAAACAAACAGGTTTGAAAAACAAGCAGTTCGGAGTACACACACACTAGCTGAATCAGCTGTAACTTAAAGCAGATATTCAGTTTGGACGGCATGCAGTCAATCATAACTTGGACATGAAAAAGCAATTTAAAGCTATATGAAATAAAGTAGGAAATCAATTTCGCATAATTGAGAGGATCACGAAATCGGACAATTTTCAACAAAAAGAAGCTTAATTCTTCCGAGCAAAGAAGACAAGCTGGGACATTGAGAAGAAGGTTATGCATAAGAATAGTTATTCTAGATGCTATAGAATTCAGAGTTTCAATCGGTTTCATGAGCGACTTCCAATTGCGAGGAAGGGGGGAGGAGCTGGCCGTGGCCATCCTTCTACATAACGAAAGAAGTGAAACATAGCGTACAGCAAAGTGATGGTGACTGATAGCCATGGTTTTACACAAGGGGAAGATAGTTTTCGAGGAATAGTTTAAGCAATTAACTGCTATAAAAAATGACATAAGAAGATAGACGAAATAACACAAAGCAAGGCGAACTTGAATGGCCATCTTGTGCGGGAAGAAGGAAAAGCCATTTAAACAACTTACAGGGGTAGCGCAGTTGTTCACGATGAGACATCGTTTCGACAAGTGGTTTTCAAAAATATTGAGATTTGAAACATGAGCGTTCTCTTTTTCAGAAATGGGATTTATGTCAGCTGTGACGAAATGACATTGCGTTTTGGTTTGAACACTGGTATGTTTAATTTCACCAGTGATAACCCAACCAAAATCGGTGTCTCTAGCGACCACGGTTGAAGATAACTTGCGTGTTTGTTTGCGAATGCAATTCCAAAAAACATTGGCACTGAAAAGCACATCAATGGGACCTTGAGCATTAAACTGAGGATCGGCTAACCTTAAGTGCGAAGGAATCTTTAATCCGGAGGTATTGATAGAGTGACTTGGAGTGTCCTTGCCAATACTGGTAAGAATGAGACAGTTTAAATTAAGATTGGTGTTTCTTTGGCAAACGTCTCTGATTTTCAATTTTGAAGACTGCAAAACTTGAGTTTTCAAATTGTCAATGCCGGTCACATTGATAGAAGTAGGCGATGACGAAAGACCTAGTTTTTTAATCAACGATTGCGAAACAAAGTTGTGCGTTGAAGCGGAATCGAGAAGACCACGGGTTCTAAACCAATTTCCAAATCTATCTTGGATTTCAAATTGTACAGTGGTCAAAAGGGTTTGCGCACTGTGAGAAGGTTCGGCATTAGAAATGCAGGAAGAAGCATTAGTTTGTTCGGAGCTGCTCTGCATGGAGCTTGAAGAGGCAGGTACTGATGACCTCGATTTATCGTGAACGTGCAATAAAGAATGATGCGGTTTTTTACAATGGAAACAGAGATTTGATGACGTACAGTTCGAAGAAGAATGCTTAGGTGACAAGCAATTAAAACAATGTTTGCTATTCAACACAAACTTCCTTCGATCTTCGACAGACAATTCTTTAAAGGATTTGCACAAATACAATGTATGAAGCTTTTTACAGAGCGTGCATTTTAACGATTTGTTAAGCGGCCTGATATCTTCTCTTGAATGATTGAAAGAAGAACGGGTTTGTTTGTTTTCGACAAATGGGGGCTGATGTCCCTTTGAAGAAGCAAGTTTTTTTTCAAAAATTTGACACTGAGGATTCGTTTCGACCTTTTCGCACTGAAATGCGAGTGCTGTAAGGAATTGACATCGACTGTTGAGAAACGAGATAAGGTGTTCGAACGAATGTTCCTTGTTGCAGGCGAGTTCGATCTCCCAGGCCTTCAGTGTCGAAAAATCGAATCTTGATGTAGCTAGGTGAATAAGTATGGTGTCCCATGTTTGGACAGGCTGTTTTAGTTGGTATAACGCTCTGACATTTAACTGCATAGAATCTAAGAGGTCTCTTAAAGATGTGACGTCATTAGGTTTGACGGCCGGTAAGTTGAAGAGACAGCGGATATGACGAGCGACACTCAACCGTAAATTGCCATATCTCTCTTTAAGGAGATTAAAGGCGATGTGGTAGTTGTCTGCGCTTAAAGGCAGTGACTCCACCAAGGTCAAGGCCTCAGATTCCAAAGAAGTGCGGAGGTAGTAAAATTTATGTATGTCTGGGATCTCGATATTTTCATGAATTAGGGAGCAGTAAAGTTCGTAAAAAGAATACCATTCACCTTCCTTGCCTGAGAAGTGCGGTAGGCTTATCTTGGGAAGTAACGGTTTCGGTTTGTTCTTGTGAACTGAAGCGGGTGCGAACTGGGCCGGATTGATGACCCTAGTGTCCGGTTCTGAGATATTGCGAATCAGTTGGTGGGCCTTTGCAATTCCTTCAAAGTACAAGGGTTCGACCTCGTCCCGATCCGATTGGAGTTCTGGGCAAGCGGATTCAATCTCGGTTTGAATTTGGTCATAATAATCATAAGACCGTTCGTACAGCTTAAGGCGATGTGTTAAGATATCTAAATCACACTCGGCGGGATTTAACTTGTTGATAAAATTTCGGAATCTAGTGAGTTGCCCTTTATAAGAAGAACGTCTAGCAATGAGAGTTTCATCTTTTTCAGTAGGAGCCATGATGAAGAGAATAAATTGAAATACAACTCACGAAACTGTAGAACCTTGAAGATGCTGTCAAATTGGCAACAGCGAAAGAGTAGAAAGAACAGGACACCCCAAAGGAGACAGGAGCGGCCTCTTTCCCGTTCACAGGCTTTGCATGACGTAGATATAGCTGAAAGATCCAAAGGAGATATTAGAAATATGCAAAGTATTGTCAAATGACACTTTACAAACAATGGACATAGCAAATGGACTCTCCCGGATTTCTGGTACCAAATTTTGGGTAGATTATAGGCTAGGGAATAACCCACCCACCAAGGGAAGATGATTAAGGGAAGGAAGTAGATTTGGGATTTGGAAAAGAAGGATAGAAAAATAGGAGGAGAGTCCCACAAAAATATAAGTTTAGTGTTAAACACACTTAAAGGCGATTGCCACAGAAACTTAACCTCCTGATATCTAACATAGGAACGAGCTTGGTCGAGGCTGACGGGAACCGCAGCTAAGACTTGGGCAGTTTGCCAGAGAGAGCCTGTAGTGTATTTCCTCCCAAGCACGAATGAAAGTACTATAGGGAAGGGTGATGGTCTGACAAGACTGAGAGCAAACGATTTATTGTATATGAACGAGGGCATAAACCTAGGAAGAGCTAGGAAAGCCAGGATCCTGCCTAACTGTAGTATCAGAGAAATGATGAATCCAAAAACAAATATTTAATTTATTTAACAATTCAGGATTAATTGATCTTTTTAACAAATAAATATTTTTTAATCTTATTAGCAATTTGAGGTCGCAGACCTCCGACAACATTAAACGGTTGCTCCAGGCAATTGACAATTTTTAAGGTTTCAAACCTTACATGTTTCTAAAATCTTTATAAGATTTCAACAAATGAGCAATAAAATAATTAAAGCTTGAACGTGAATTGAAGTACAAAAAGTGCACCTTAAGAAATTCTGGAGAGAATGTTCTAGAGAAAGTGACAACTTTGAAAATAACAATAATAACAACGTGAAAAATGAAATAGAAGTTCCTACAACTTCTTATATTTATACAGAATTAATATATGAGAATTATACAAAAAGGGCAGGTCACTTACAGTGTAACCTGGAGAAAGTGAAAAAGAAGTTTCTAGACTTCCTATGTTTAATTAGGAATCACGAGAAAAATGGGGCAGTTTCCATTTCGTGAAACCTGAACATGACTCGCTCAAGAGTTTAGAGAATTGTTTTCCCTGATTTTGAAGTGAGGAACAAGGTAAATTTGAAACGTGTGCTAGACACGTATCACAAAAATTATACAGAGATACTTAATGATAAACCAACAAAAATGGAAGGGCACTTCTTGGAATGACACCTTATTGGAATAGACCTAGATTAAAAGTTTATTGCAGATTGTTAGTGAGAGGTTTAGGAAAGAGAAATGGGAATTGAGGAAAATGTTCATGGCCTTATTTGAATATAAGCGAACGATCGCGACGCGGTAGAAAAGTTGAGCAAGCACTGGTTTGCACTATAGTTCATTGAAACATATGAAATGTTCACTGTGGAGACACAAAGGTTGTGGAAAAGAAAGTTATTGCAATTATAGGAAGAACTGATTGCACTATATAAGTGAGAGTCTATTTCTTGAAACAGTTGTGATTTACAATTAAATGCGCCATAGAATGTTCCAGCGGTGGACGAAAATTCACTATTGTAGTAATTTAGTTTTAAACAGAATTCTCCCAAGTACGTGAGAAATACATGACGGCAGGACTCGTAGATTGAGTACCGAATCTGGAAAGTTCCAGAACAATCTTAGTAGTAAGATGGGGCTAATGTAAATCCAGCGGAGGAACTTGCTTGGTAAATTACAGACAGTGGGTATTAGATAATATCCCGCGTAGTGAGAAGATTTCTCATTTGGCAAGCATAAGAAATGCTGCTTTCACTAAGATTAGCTTGATTAAACAAAAGCTCAACATGGAAAATCCCGCGGAGGATGATTTTGCCCCAAAATAAGTAATTTCACACTGCCTATAAAAGATAGTTAAAAGCATGTGGTAGGTAAAATCATGAAGATGAGGTTAAAACTTGAAGCAGGTACTTATCTTTGTTGCATGGCGAAGGTGAAGTTCCTCACTGATGCTTAAAGTTCCAACATGGCGTGGAATTTAAAAAAGGTGCCTCGTTAGGTCAGGAGGCTGGCTCTGGTTGAGCCTTAACTGATTACTACGACTGCCGACTAAGAAGTGAGAGCAGCTCAACGAAGCACGGAAGGTCCTAGGAAGGGGAGAGAGTGGGGGTAGGAAACAAAAGGTATACATATCAGCATAACCAACTTAGCAAAAAATAATTTTCTTCTTGATGGATGGTCTTCTAAGAGTTGATAGTAGGCGATATTAGCGCAGCATGGTGAGTGAAACAGTAGACGTAGTCCTCTTGCTCAAGGAGAAAATAGCTGACGATAGTAACGAGATCTGGTAGCCAAATGGATAAGTAAGTCCTCTTGCACGATGAGGAATTGAGTAGCTTCAGAGGTTTGCTACTAGATGGCGCTAGGTGGATCACAGAAGTTATATATCTGAAACATACTTATGAAGACATGAGAGATATACCCAACAAGGAGAAAACAGATGATCACTGTTGGTGTTTGGCAAAGAGGAAGGAAGAAATGAACATGCAAAGAGCAATAGACATTATATCTCTCGTACCGTGTATTCAAAGAATACACCACCCTCCACAAATGTTATCAGGTTTTCGTCCCACGTTTATGGCGACAATGTTACGGTTCTTCTTTGGCTGTGTATGTAAATTTGGAACAAAATATAAGACCAAAACCTGCCAGATTATTAATTTCTGTATCCAATTTTTACCTGACTTACCATTTGATATGACCCATCAGTGGTCACCGGATCTGAAGTTATATGTAAGAGTGTTGGGCGCCAAGGGTTCGATCTGAGAGCGATAACCCAATAAATAATAAATAACTTTACGTCCTAGCTCAGGTAGAACATTCACCAGACTCTATCGACTCAAGTCGTGGTATGACTTAGTCATTAACCTGAATAACATTTACTTCGGGGAAAAGAGGATGGCTTATATCTATTTCTATCATCTAGAAAGGAGACAGACTGCATTTACTTTAAATAAAAATTTAATGGCATCAAAAACAAACAAGTTAGGAAGATGCATTAATTAATGACTTACGGTAACGTAGAAAGTAAACAAAAGAATTTAAGACAGGCAAAAGTTGCAAGAAAACGGAGGCGTTATGAATTTAATTTAATCTAGATCTGAATTTATTACTTTAGGTTGATTTATTCAAGAGTGAAGAAAGAGAGCTTGTGCATTAAAGTCAAATGAGCTTACCAAACGATGAATCAGCTTTATTGAAGTGTTTCTCCCCAAGAGAAGGCTGCTGTTGTAGGCGGTAGAAGTCCATCTTCATGCGTGGAATTTATTTTAAATGACAGGCTACTATTAATTCTGAGGTATTTAGATTTCTCAGAATTATTAATGGTGGTGGATTGAAAGTCCTTAAACCACTTTTACGATGTTAGCTCAGACACTGCTAACACCATACTGTATCGGACAAGCATATGTCCTGAATACATCTCCTGCAATACTGTCTTGAACCAGGTCTCGTTGAGTTGTCCTTCCTTCACATAAAGGAGTCTCGTCCCAAGGTGCTCCGCGACCGTATCTATTGTTCAGGCCTTCCCTTTCCACTCGCATACCCTTGTCATTCGCCGCACCCTTACTCATTAGCGTGGGCTCGCCACGCAGCTTTTGTTGAGTACACAGGTAAGTATTTCATCACATAGTGCTGTTCTGGGAGAAGACGTAAGCTCATGAAATGACCCTTAGTGTTCAAGCGCTAGCTAATTACAAAAACAGCCTCTGACTTCTCTCAACTTAATACCGTAATAAAACCTAATCATGATAATACATTATATGGACTAAACATACACTTAATAACTTGTGGCTAATTAACTGCCGAAATAACACATGATATAAATAACGAATGTCAAATTTTGACATAACGTCAGTGGCGTTATTGTACCCTTCAAAATAAGGTTACAACAGGTCCACGGTCGACTTTCTTCCAGAATCCCTTCCCAGACCCTCCCTTAATAATAGACCCAGGTCAGCAGTTGGTCAGTCACCATCCCCAGTTGTATCCGCTGACTAAGTGTGTTTTGCTCCCAGACACCATCCTTGCTATAGTAGAGGAATGTCTTCTTATTATTAATATTTTTAGCGTATGGCTTGTAGTGCAGGGAGTGTCCGAGGACATGTTCGGCTCGCCAGAGGTTGTAGCTGCTTCTATGCGGACACACATGGGGTGAGCTTCAAGTACCGTCGCGCGTGTGGAGTGTTGTCTGGGGGAGGAAAGTGTTAATGTAAGGACGAGGAATTGGAAGGTAACGGCTGTGGCCTAGAGTTAGGGACCAACCCCGGCATTTGCCTGGAAGGAAGATGGGAAACCACAGAAGACCATCTTCAAGGTTGCCGGCGGGGAGATTCGAACCTCCTCGCCTCCCGGATGTGAGCGACTGCCTGCAGCCACGCCGTAACGACTACGGCTAACTTACCCGGTAGTAGAGGAATGATCCCTTGTAAAGGTCGTGAGTGAAGCCGAGCTGGGAGGATAAGCAAATTAAAATACATATTATTATTATTATTATTATTATTATTATTATTATTATTATTATTATTATTATATATCTATATATAAGAATGAATGAAAGTTTGTCTGTTTTTTCTGAATTTCTACGGAAATTTGCGTTATTTACGCGTTTTAGACTGTTTTATGACGGATGCGCGCGAAAATGAAATTTTTGTCTGTCTGTCTGTCTGTTTGTTTGTCTGTGGACAATTTTTTGTGTCCTTATAACTCGAGAACGGCTGAGTGGATCAACGTAAAATTTGGTACAGATATCCTTCAGAGGCAAGACACCAATCATTGATGTAACTCTTCTCTATACCTCTCATAAAAGGGGGCCTACCCCCTTAAAATACATGCTGAAATATGCGTAGAAGGGCGAGACAAAGCTCATTTTCAGCCCCTCAATGTGAGAAACGAAACTCGGGGGCCCTTTGAAAACCACATTTTAAGGTCCTAAAACCAATAGTTTTTGAGATATTCCCACAAAATTAATTTCATTTAATACAATAATGAAAGGAAGCTAGCCGGTAACCATGGCAACAGAAATTCACAGGTCCATCTATTGCTGTAATATAAGACGCAATACAATTCCATTTATTACATTACTGAGATAGTTTGCAAACGGCTAGAAGGTTATAACGGAACTAAACTAAGCTGTAAAATTCATCAATACATATAATGCGCTTAAGGGGGTCAAGGGGTACTCTAGAATTTTTTCACGCGATTTACACGTGCTGGTGGGCTACGGAAGGTCTATTATATCCCTATCCCTATATTGTTATATTATTATTATTAATATTATTATTACACTACGGAAAGGAAGACCCCAGAGGACTGGAAAAGGGGAATAATTGTCCCGATCTTCAAAAAAGGTAGTAGAACAGAATCCAGAAACTATCGGGGAATAAAACTGATGAGTCATTGTTCAAAGATGTTTGAGAAAGTTTTGGAAAGGAGAATTAGGACAAGGATAGAAGGAGGGATGAGGGAAGAACAACATGGCTTCAGAGCAGGAAGGTCCACAGTGGATTTGATTTTTGCTGTAAGGCAGTTACAAGAACAGCACTGTGAGTATGGAACAGATCTACTGATGGCCTTCCTGGACATTGAGAAAGCATATGACAGTGTATGCAGAAACAAAGTATGGAAGTCCCTGGAGGATAGAGGAGTAGACAAATGGACTATAAGGAGGATAAAGGAGATGTACAGGGGAAGCGTGAGCTGTGTGAAAGTGGGAGGAGAGAGATCGGACTGGGTGGAACAGAGAAACGGCCTGAAACAAGGAAGTGCACTGGCACCGTTACTTTTCATTGTGGTGATGGATGATATAATGACCCGAGTGGCACAAGTAATTGGGGAAGTAAAGATGAAAGCAATGGTGTTAGCGGATGATTTGATGATTTGGGGAAAAAAGGAGGAGGAGGTACAGGAACAGTTGGACGTGTGGGAAGGAATAATACAAGGATATGGGATGAAATTTAGCATAAATAAGAGTGAGATGGTGATCACAACAAGGAAGATGGAATGAACCACGACGGGAATAACAATTGGTGGGGAACAGCTGAAGAAAGTGGAGAGTTTCAAGTATCTGGGAAGCCTGATACAAGATAATGGAAGAAACTAAAGAGAAAAAATGAGCGGGGGAGTCAGGCAGAAGCATTCCGGAGGAGTGTGAGAAGCATGTTATGGAGCAAGGATGTCCCTCAGAACAGAAAAAAGATCATATATCGGACGTACTATGCCCCTACCCTGACGTATGCCTCGGAGACCTGGGCTATGAAAGGAAGGGAGAAGAGCAAAATACAGGCCAGTGAGATGAGGTTCTTGAGAAGCAGTATTGGAGCTACAAAGATGGACAGAATAAGAAATGAGAGGACCAGAGAATTAATAAAGGAGGAACCATTACGGGATGGTATAGAGAAATCTAGACTTAGATGGCATGGACATGTAAAACGAATGGAGGATAAGAGGATACTCAGGAGGATACACGAGACGAAGTGGGAAGGAAAGAGACCGAGAGGAAGACCGAGAGACAGGTGGCTGAAAGGGATGGAAGAAAGCGTGAAGAAGAGAGGAGAAGACTGGACAGGGGTGGAAGCTGAGAGATGGTGGGAAGACAGAAGACGTTGGAGTGGCCTGTGTTCCAAACAGACCCGGCCAACGACTGGAAACTGTGCAAGAGGATGATGATGATGATACTACGGCCTACAACGACGAGACAAAGCTCATTTTCAGCCCCTTGGTGTCAGAAAAAAACCTCGGGGCCCCTAAACAGTCGTAAAGGGTCCCCGGAAACTACATTTTAATGCTCTAAAACCAAGAGTTTCTGAGATATTACCAGAAAACTAATTTCATTTAATAAACTAATGTAGGACTGCAAGCCAGTAACCATAACAACAGTGTCTCAAAAAGGTACATCCAACTTTCCATCTATTTCTGCAAGAAGTAATGCCACTCCATTTATTAAATTTCTGTGAAAGTTCGCAAATGGCTATAAGGTTATCATGGAACCAACAAAAACTGTAAAATTCATCAATGCGCTTAAGGGGGTCAATAAGTACACTGGATTTTTTCACAAGACTTAAACGTACGATGTGTCGTACAGAAGGTATATTATATCTTCAAACAGCAACATTATTTTCAAAAATTCCTGAATTGAAATAGTTTATTTTTTATTTTATTTTTTTTGCTTTTAGGAATTTGGGCCATTGGAGGCTAAAAAACCTGAATTTTCATGCACCACAAGCCTTTATAATTTATTGAAGGGGTCTTCCTCTGGATGCGCACTTGACACAACAGTGTGGGTCAGTTTTTATGTGACGTGAATTGCATTTCGTCTACGAGGTTTTCAATTTTATTTTCACGTCAGGAAGTACACGTTAGGTAAATTAGTTTCAGAGCATATTTCAACAAATCATTTATCTTTGTCGACAAACAGGTTCCAAGCCCCTAACCTTTGCAACAGTAGCTCAATTGATTACGTCTGGGTATTAATACCGACGACCGTTCGAAGAATGGGTACTTCTGCTAGTATATATATATAATGCGTTTGGCCCTCTAAGGAGCACGTAGAATCATTAGTTAACATTGGTCTTCTTGTTCTTCTTATCTTCCCAAAACTTCCTCATTCTTTCGCTATGTGCCTGTTTTCTTTCTTGTGTCCATGCAGCTTTAAGTTTCAAATTCTGTCCCTAGGGATCTTGGGTGGAAACTTATACGAATTTACTTTTTGTCTATATGCAGTCCGCGTCGTTGTCAGTGGGTCAATATTGATTTCAGTGAGGTCCTTTTGGGTGTCTGCTAGCCAGCGTACTTTGGTTTGTCGGTTTCCATTGACTATGAGGAAGATTTTCTTGGTCAGTCGGGAGTTGTCCATTCGAGCTATATGTCCGTAGAATTTCATGCGTCTTTTACGTGCGAGTGAGGCGAATCGTTCAGTCCGTGAATACAGTTCGTCTGAGCTTTTCCTCATCCAGATACCGTCCTGAAGCTTTGGTCCAAAGATTTTTCTCAGTATTTGTCGTTCTATCTTCTCAATGTATTTGATGTTGATGGTTAACGATGACGTCTCAATCGCATAGAGTGCCTCTGGGAGGATGACTGTGTGGTAGTGATGGAGTTTGGTTTTAGTGGAAAGTGATTTCTTGTTGTAAATATTCCAAGTGATTGTGTAAGCTTTGCGTAATTTTTCTGCACGTGTTTTGTTAGCCATTCTTTCGTTACCAGTGTTCCCGATAATTTCACCTAGGTACTTGAAGTGCTTAACTTGTGTGATGTCGCCATATTTGGTTGTAATTGATGCCAGGTTTGTGCTCTTGGAATCCATGTACTGTGTTTTCTCGTAAGAGATATGGAGGCCGGTTCTGATTGATATCTCATGAAGCTTCTCGATGGCATGTCTGGCTTCTTCTGTAGTCCGGGTAATTATTGCTAGGTCGTCAGCAAAGGCGAAGCATTTTATGTTGATTCGTTGTTCTTTTGTTCCCATACTTATTCCAGGTATTTCTTTCTCCCATGTTCTGATGATCTTATCTAGTACCAGGTTGAATAGGAGTGGGGACAACCCATCACCCTGTCTTACGCCTGTTCTAATGTGAAAAGGTTCGGACACTTCACCCATAAATTTAACTTTAGAAGTTGTATCTGTCAAGGTCTGTTGGATTAATGTAGTTGTTTTGTTGTCCACACCATATTCACGAAGTATATTAAACAGAGTTGCGCGGTCGATTGAATCATATGCTTTCTTAAAATCTACGAAGGTGACAACTGTGCGATTCGACTGGCGATGTTGGAGTACCATCTTGAGGTTCCAGATCTGTTCTGCACACGATCGACGCGGTCGAAATCCCGCCTGATATTCACCGATCATGTGCTCTGTCTGTTGCTCCAATCTGGTGAGGAGGGCACGTGAGAGTACCTTGTAGGCGATTGGCAGGAGTGAAATGCCTCGGTAATTATTCGGATCTGTCTTGTCGCCCTTTTTGTGTAGTGGGTGAATCAAAGCAGTTTTCCAACCAACCGGTATGGTGTCACTCTCCCATATATTAGCAATGATGTTTTGTAGTCTTTCAGTCAAGAGTTCACCTCCAATCTTGAGCACTTCGGCGATTACACCGTCTTCTCCTGGTGCCTTGTTGATTTTGAGATGTAATAAGATGTTTTGTATCTCATCATATGTTGGTGGTACTGAGTCCTGGTTTGGGGCAGTAAAGTGGAGTTGGAGATTCTCTGCAGGTGGTTCACAATTGTGAAGATCCTCGAAGAACTGTTTCAGGATATCACAATTGGCCTTTGTGTTTGTCTCAAGTGTGCCATCAGGGCGGCGAAAACAAAGACTGGGCGGTTTGTAGTTCGTCAGTTCTTCCCTAAATGTCCTGTGGAAATTTCGTGTGTTGTTCCTCTTTAAGTCATTATGGATTTCTTCCAATCGTTTGAGGTGGTACATGCGTTTAACTCGTCTGATTGTTTTGGATGTTTGCTTCTGCGTTTCTAAAAAGTTCTGCCAATGTTCTGGTGTTCGGTTGCTATTCCATGTCTTCCAGGCTCGGATTCGGGACTCTAGGGCTTTATCATAGTCTTTGCTCCACCATCTGTGTTTTCGTTTCCTTGGTGGTTTGCCGAGTTTTCTTGTTGATTCTTGGATGGCCTTGAGAAGTTCATCCCATGTTTCCGTGTTAGTCTGTAATGATTGTGTAAACTCCTGTGCGTGTTCTTTTAGGTATTCCGGATCTATGCGTGGGAGTTTGGAATTTGGACGCTTTTTACGATTGGGTATGAAGCGGACTTTGATCTGCGAGAGATGATGGTCGGACTCTACGTAACCTTTCAGTACCCTCACGTTCATGATTTCTGGAGAGAATTGTCTGGTTATTGCTACATGATCTATTTGATACTCCCCGATGTGGTTTATGGGAGATTTCCATGTAGTCATTTTTCGTGGTGGTTTCTTGAAATGTGTGGACATTAGTTGTAGGCTGGCCATTCCACATATGTTGATTAAGCGAAGCCCATTCGCATTCGTCTTTTTGTGTGCCGAGAAATTCCCAATGATATGTCTGTGTTCCCCATTCTCTGCCAATTTGCGCATTGAAATCTCCGAGGAGGATCTTAATGTGGTGTTGAGGAATCTTAGTAAGTGTCCGTTCAAGTTGAGACCAGAACTTCTCAACTTCGTTTTTGTCAGGATCATTGTTAACTGGAGCATGTGAGTTTATCAATGTATAGGCCTTATTGGCGCATTTAACTGTGAGTAGAGAGAGACGATTCGAAGGTGATGTGAAGTCTATCACTGAGTTCTGGATACTGTTGTGCACAAGGAATGCTGTTCCGAACACATGTAAATTACTATTTCTTAGCTTAGTTGCTGGTTTTCCCTTATAGATACGGTATCCGCCGGAGTCGAAGTGATCACAATCACGGAATCGTGTTTCTTGTACTGCAAGTATGAGAATTCCGAATCTGTCGCTGGTGTCCGTCAGTGTCTTGAGTTTCCCAGTTTTGGTCAGCGTCTGTACGTTTAGTGTACCAATGAATTGCGTTCGCTTAGGTTTGAGGAGTTTTGGGAAGCTCCGACCCTTCCCGGCATGACGTCCTGGTTCCCCAGAAGCCAAATGACCAGGTTCGCCTTCGCTCTTCTTAGCTCTGGCCTGAGGTAGTTGCTTTTTTGCTTGTGCTTCCATCATGCTAAGTTCGTGGTTGATTTTAGCTGGTGGGCGTGAGCCCAGGGCGAGTGAATCGCTGATAATCCATAAAATTCACTCTCATCGTAAGGATTGTTAGTTCATACGGCAGCTGATGTTATGCTGTGGTTTACTGGTGCCTCTTGGTGTTCTGGGCTGGATATTATTTTACGGCTTCGAGCCAACCCTCCTCCTTTACCCGGACGTGGGACCGGCAACAGCAACGACTGAGCTACTCAATCCACCCAGTAGTTATTATTATTATTATTCTTTGTTCTCCGTGAATGCCCAGCAACCGTGACGGCTATGATATCCTTTGTATGACGCTCATCATAGCTATATAATCTAACCTAGCTGGTATTTATTGGAGCAATATTGCTGGATGGGATTTCATAGAGAGCAGTATACAAGCGGGGTAATATTATTACTGGTATGGTATGGCATCCAGATATATTATATTGTGCGGCTTTGATAAAAAAAAAACTTCAAAAGGAATACCGCTGAGCGTGGAATGTCGACACAGGAACACTAAGATCGAGTTTAGTACATTCGTATGCACTGCATATTTCATCCAGCACGGTACACGGACAGCAATATACGTGCACGTGCAACCGTAACCCTGCTCGCCTGCTAATCTCAAGAAGTGTAGAATATGTTTCCAGGACTGACATGAATTATAATCGTGGACTTTAACTTGCTATAGCTATTCTTAAAATGCCACCCCTGTCACCAGTATTTTCTCCTATCATGGAAATTTAAACTATTTAAGTTGTAAGGCAGGGAGCTGGTCCATCTGTAAGTATGAGGTTCGATTACCTGTGTTAACAGTGAGTACCCTAAGAGTGTTTCTTTTACAGTTAATCCTAAACAAATGCAAGGAAAAATGGATGTTTAAGTGAAATATTAAATATCAACACGATTGACCGTTTACGAGTGGATTTCCAATTTGAGCTTGGTAGGCTTTGTTGATATTAATAAAAATATATAATAAGGGGAATTAGCGCTTCACTTATTTAACAGCTGTAGTGGCAGTAATTATTTGTATTCTGTCATAGATGGTAAATATCTACACGTATAGTATATAACCGTAGACATCGAATTAAAACTTAAGTGTAAGGGATCTGATGATGCTCGCTTGACGATCGTAACTAGTAATCCAAGTGAATTTAATAATTTCATACATTATTTTTAGGTGTAGAGAATAACACCCATTACAATTGTGTACAATCGTGTTGACAGACCGACATTTACTATTTCGGTTACCAAGTTAACACTGAGAAATGGCTTCCAACCCAATAATTGAGATTTAAGTGTAATGAAATACAGATGAAGCCTTATCATTTACTTTCCATCAGTTAAACATGTTTTTACTGTTGTGTTGCATTAACTGTCACCACTCAAGTCATCCTGTTTGCAGGCAATGTGGTCTAATATCCTGTGTTATTGTAGTACTATGGTAATTATTTTGTGGCAGGACTATTCTCATCAAGTCGGCAATAACAAATGAAAGTCTCAACTTTTTTGAGACTGCGATATAATGATATACAGTACAACCTGTCACATCCGGACCTGTGATATCCGAACCCTCCCATATCCGGACACCTCTCCGAATGAATTTTAAGCCGTAGTTGAGAGCGAGGATACATTAGTGTGCTAGCCAGGGAGGACGAGTGAAAGATGCAGCGCGGGAAGGCTGTGTGCGTGCTTGACCGCGAGGGGTTGTGGCCTGACTCGGTCAACGACATCTTCCCGGAAACTCATCCCTTTGTGTGAATAAGCGATATTCCATTCACGGCTTCTGTCTGCCTGCCACCAACGTCAACACGAGGCTGCCTCTCTTTCTACCCTTCAGTCTGTGCGTGAGTCTTGAAGCGACAGTTTGTTTTGCGAGTGTGTTTCTGTTGTTACTGTTATTGTTTACCGTTGTTATCGTTATTGTTATTGTGGAAGCAGAATGTACAGTGTATTTATGTAAGTACATGTACTGTAAAGCATATCATTATAATTTAATTACTGTATTTTAATTTAGTTTAAAGCAATTCTATTTCTTAGCCTATGTACAGTATACAGTTAACAAAATGATACTTAACCTTTAAAAACATTAAAATTAATCAACAACAAACTCGTGAATTATTTCTGGTCACATAGCTATTTATAACAAGATGTTCAGCAAATAACATATAGCCTACTTTCTCCTAAATGTATGGGTATATTTATAACTCTTTGTCCTCATCCCTAAAACCACCTCTACCACCATGTAGTGTTTGTTTTCTTTTATATTGATAATTAGCCAGTAAGTGTCAAAATCAATATTATATACTTTATGATGATTGAATAACAAAACTACTAACTTATTGTAATGCATTCACGTCCGTTAATCTCTATATTAAGCCAGCCTGCAAACTTAAGGATCTATCGTTTTGGGTACCTTCCCCTTAAAAAATCCGCGCCAATCACAGTAGGTTGGTGCTGCGACCTAGCAGTGAATTCATATTTACATAGTACGCCTCTGGGTGTTCAACGAGTAGGCAGTTTAAAGTAGCCAGGAGGGAGGCGATCCAACTGGCAGTGTTTAATGATAGAGCGTACAGTCACTCGTCCTGCTAGAAGGACCTTCCGGAAGTACTTTTGTACACAGCGGTGCGTCCTTCCAGCAGGACTTTGGACCCTTATGGCAAATGTTTGAACTGGCCTTCCAGCAGGACGCGTCCTTCCGGCAGTACTTAGGGTTATCAGAGCGTAATAATATTGCAGTTCTGGTACTGGGCAAACAATAAAAGTCTGTAAATATTCTAAAATATTCAATATGACTCATATTGACTAATACAATAACTGTCTCTTAACAACATATTGACTCTAAAATATATAAACGTATAAAGTATAAACGTGTTTTCTTATAGTACAGAGACTAAATAAATGTATGAGCGACGGCGCGTCCATCACTCGAGAATAAATAAATTAAAAAAAGCCTAGTTGTGTTTTTGTCAATATCCCACTGCACAGTTGCACAACTACACGTAATTTAAACTACAGTACCATGACATTTACTGATATCATAATTACTAGCAAATAACGAGCGACTCCATGCATCTCCGCTGTTTGGAGCATCGAAATAGGTAGCAAAAACATAAACACAGTCACCATTACGTATAATCGCCGCCATTACTGAACGGTCAGAGCTACCAACTTCAGACTTGCATGCGCTGATTCGTTACATTTCCCTCTATATAATGGAAAAAAGAACGGTCCTGCCAGCAGGACGCTTCGTCCTCATATAAGCAATTGAATTACGTACTGAAATGAGGACCTAACTTCCTGCCGGCAGTGCCTTGTACGTTCTATCATTAAAGGTAATCGGAGCGCGATCGTGGCTAATAGTTGAACTGCCAGTATTACAAAATTGCCATACTTTAGGAGGCCAGGTATTGACACAGCGGTATATTTGGAACAATACTACCCACATAACCCACAAGAGGACAGCACCGTACAGAGACATTAAGAAGGCTGTGGTTGATAACAACGTGTATCTAATAGGGATGTAGCCGGAGAAAGTTCGCGCCTGATAGCGCCCGTGTAGTACTGGGTAAGCGCAAGGCGATCGTCCTATGTTTCTCCCAGTAAGCCGCGAGGAATGTATAGATTGTGACCGAGTTTTCTAAGCTAAAGTAAACTATATCTTCTGTAATTTTACTCCAAGACTATATTAATTAATTCTATAGGTATATCCCCTAGTATATTATGGACGATTTTCAGCGTTTAAGCGTTAAACAGCTGCAAAATGAGCTACGGACTAGTTGCGCTAAAACTAGTGGGAGGAAGAAAGAATTCATAGGCATCAGCGGTAATAACTGAATTCTAACACTCTTTATTATTAAAATAATGAATAGGAGTCAGCATGCTTTCTCCTAAAGATTACAATTACTTGAGTATTGTAGGCCTATATTGATAAATATATCTCCATAAGAATTAAATCAAAAATAGAGATTTAAATATTCCCTTGCTCCCCTTGCTTATAGACTTCGATTCATGTCTTTTTTTAGGTTTATAGCTTACATAAAACTGTCATGTTTTAATGTTAACATAATCAAAACAAGATGTTCAGTAAAGAACATATAGCCTACTTTCTCCTAAATGCATGGGTATTGTTATAACTCTTTGTCCTTTTCAAGGAGTATGATTGAATGTTGGTTGTAGGAGCTTGTTGAAATACAACGTGCTATAGGGATATTAAACATGAATATGAGGTGCCCTTTGCTAGTGCTACCTCTGTACCAAATTTCGTTCAATTCGGTTTCACCGTGTTTGAATTGATAGGGAGAATCGATTTGCACACATACTTGGCCACCATCTGCAAACTATTGGGCTGATGTTCTTGCAGTTTGGTCAGAATATGTTTCCCACATAAAGATATGGTGTTGCAAAATTAGGTAGAGACTAGATTATTAGGTTGGTCGTAATTACATTTTAGCTTTTAACATTTGGGTGGCCGCGATTACGTTTCCATCAAGATAGCGGTGATATAAAACATGACACTGAGGTGCCCTTTGCTAGTGCTACCTCTATACCAAATTTCGTTCCATTTGGTTTCAGCGTGTTTGAATTAATAGGGGGAATCGATTCTGACACAAAGATGGCCGCCATCCGCAAACTATTAGGCGAATGACCTATTAGATTGGTCAAAGGATGCTCCCTCCATAAAGGTATGTAGTTGCAAAATTTAGTAGAGATCGGAAGATTAGGTTAATCGTAATTTGATTTAAGCTTTGAACATTCGTGTGGCCGCCATTACGTTTCAGTCAAGATGGCGGCGATATAAAACATGACACTGAGGTGCCCTTTGCTAGTACTACCTCTGTACCAAATTTCGTTCCATTCGGTTCCACCGTGTTCGAATTAATAGGGGGAATCAATATTGACATAAAGATGGCCTCCATCCGCAAACTATTAGGTGAATGACCTATTAGATTGGTCAAAGGATGCTCCCTCCATAAAGGTATGTAGTTGCAAAATTTGGTAGAGATCGGATGATTAGGTTAATCGTAATTTGATTTAAGCTTTGAACATTCGTGTGGCCGCCATTACGTTTCAGTCAAGATGGCGGCGATATAAAACATGACACTGAGGTGCCCTTTGCTAGTGCTACCTCTGTACCAAATTTCGTTCCATTCGGTTCCACCGTGTTCGAATTAATAGGGGGAATCAATTTTGATATAAAGATGGCCGCCATCCGCAAACTATCAGGTGAATGACCTATTAGATTGGTCAAAGGATGCTCCCTCCATAAAGGTATGTAGTTGCAAAATTTGGTAGAGATCGGATGATTAGGTTAATCGTAATTTGATTTAAGCTTTGAACATTTGTGTGGCCGCCATTACGTTTTCGTCAAGATGGCGGCGATATAAAACATGACACTGAGGTGCCTTTTGTTAGTACTACCTCTGTACCAAATTTCGTTCCATTCGGTTGCACCGTGTTCGAATTAATAGGGGGAATCGATTTTCACACAAAGATGGCCGCCATCCGCAAACTATTACGCTGATGACCTATTGGTTTGGTCAAACGATGCTCCCCCCATAAAGGTATGTTGTTGCAGAATTTGGTAGAGATCGGATGATTAGGTTAATCGTAATTTGATTTAAGCTTTGAACATTTGTGTGGCCGCCATTACGTTTCCGTCAAGATGGCGGCGATATAAAACATGACACTGAGGTGCCTTTTGTTAGTACTACCTCTGTACCAAATTTCGTTCCATTCGGTTGCACCGTGTTCGAATTAATAGGGGGAATCGATTTTCACACAAAGATGGCCGCCATCCGCAAACTATTACGCTGATGACCTATTGGTTTGGTCAAAGGATGCTCCCCCCATAAAGGTATGTCGTTGCAAAATTTGGTAGAGATCGGATGATTTGGTTAGTCGTAATTTGATTTAAGCTTTGAACATTTGTGTGGCCGCCATTACGTTTCCGTCAAGATGGCGGCGATATAAAACATGACACTGAGGTGTCCTTTGCTAGTGCTACCTTTGTACCAAATTTCGTTCAATTCGCATTCACCGTGTTCGAATTGATAGGGGGGGACAGACATTCAGAGTACACACACTCACACACACACACACACACAGACACACACACACACAGACTCACACACACACATACACACACACAGACAGACACACTTTTTTCGCCCTGTGTTGATCTCATAAGTCTACTTTCATTTTTTGCAAAAATCGAAAGTAGGCTAAAATAAAAATGGTATATTGGCTTTCACGGCCAATATACCATCCTTTTGGAAGCTTTCATAGGGAGGTTATTGCTGCTTGAAGTTTTAGTTCTCGCAAGTAATAGGTGCAGTAGCACTCTATATAAAGGGAGGTCGTGTGCAGTTCCCTACTCCTGTGGGGGTCCGGGTGGGGACACCAAGAGCCCGCTGATGAGCCAGCTTGGTGTCCTAGGCGACACCCCACACAAGACACGGCACAAACCTAGAAAAATTGCTGAGTTTTAATCAAAAAAAGTTGATACCGTTATTGTATTGCTCGAAAATTCATCTCAACGTTTTGTTCTTATGTCATTTTGTCAATTTCTCAATAAGAATCGTTCCCGTACCCCCTTGGAAACGACTTAGGGATAGAATTTTTTTAAAGTTTGAAAATTCCTGCTTTAGGGCCACGAACTGTTTTCATTCATCTAACTTATGTCTCAAGAATGTAGAAGTCAGTCGCTACCACATTCTCCGTCGGGCAGATGGAAGTTTACGATTAATTCTGATTTCAAGAAACCAACCATAATACGTTTGTGACTGTTAATGCTGCGACATTTATTCTTGAAGTATTTGTCCGAGTACTGCAATAGCTCGCCATAGTCATGAAAATAACAATTTAAACAACTTAAATTCGTGGACATCAGCTGCATGAGAACATAGGAGACAAATGAAGAGCGCCTTGCGCTTACCCAGTACAACAGCAGTGCGCTCTATCGGTGCTAGTTCTATACATCCCTATTCTTCTATTCTCCTTTTCGTAATGTCTTCTGTTTATGTGCAATGCTGGGACTGTGATTTTATTAATAAACGAGTGTATACATTAGCCTCCCCTTTGAGCTAAATGACATTTTATTCAGTATCTGTGAAAAGAGCTTGTGCACATCATTTGTAAAAGAATTCAAGAAAAAAAAAGTCAACTGTAGCAGTATTCGATCCCCAGTCAATTGCGTGACAGGCTAACACGCTAGCCCAGAGCTAAACATATCCGTAACATCATGGCGATCTTAACTGATATATTAGATTCAACCTGTTGGCAAATAATGACTTGAAATAAACTATTTCTTCACTGCAGTACATCTTCATTATAGATCATTTCATACAAAGTTTATATTATTGTATCAGTAGGGTATATCGCATACAACATACTAAAACTACTGAAATATAAGACAGGCTCATGAGGACAGCTGCCATCTTGTCGTGTGGCAGATACAGCTCAGCTCTTTTAAGCCAGTCATACAGAATAATATTATAATATTAAATTATAATAAATAACGGATCACGACCTTCAGGATAGCTTAAACCACCCTAGGCTTGATAATCTGAATTGGTGGGTCTTAAGCTATTGATTATAATGGTTGCATAATTCACACGGCCACCATCCTGAAATGGCAAGGCCGATGACCTTGAAGTTTGGGTGAAAGACGCGTCCTATATAAAGGTATGTTGTCACCAAATTTGGTAGAGATCGGATGATTAGTTTAGCCGTAATTTGAGTTTACGTTTTGAACGTTTGAGTGGCCGACATTCAGTTTTGGTAAAGATGGCGGCGATATAAAGTATGACACTGAGGTGCCCTATGCTAGAGCTACCTCTGTACCAAATTTCGTTCAATTCGGTTTCACCGTGTTCGAATTGATAGGGGGGGACAGACATTCAGAGTACACTCACTCACACACACACACACACACACAGACTCACACACACACATACACACAGACAGACACACAATTTTTCGCCCTGTGTTGATCTCATAAGTCTACTTTCATTTTTTGCAAAAATCGAAAGTAGGCTAAAAATATTCTTGTGATATCCGGATTTTTCCATATCCAGATCGGCCGGTCGCCACATTAGTCCGGATATGACGGGTTATACTGTAATATAATAATATTAATGCAACAAACATGGGCCTTTCTTTCCTTTTCCTATCTCTCTCTCCCTCTGATGTTGTGAAATGGCTAGGGATTCACCGCTCACCAGGTATGCTGCAAGTGCTTGCATGACTCATGAATAAATAAGATTCATTTACGTGTTGAGTTTCGAGTCGAATCAGAATCTTTTATGATACTCTAGAAACAGAGATGTCCAATTATGTATACAGTAGATTACAAATTACGATTTCACAAACATAATTATAAAATTTCTGTCAAAACTTGTAATGAAAACTCTATTATTCCAGTTCGTGCAACAGAATTTGAATCGAATATTTATTATTATTTATTTCTCGTGTGGCTTTTAGTGCCGGGAGTATCCGAGGATATGTTCGGCTCGCTATAGGCTGTAGCTGCTTCAAGCGGATACACATAGGATGAGCTTCAAGTTCCGTTCAATTTCAAATAGTTCCAACTTTCGCTACCAGATGTCATTGGTACCTAGTGGTGAACGTTGGAACTTTAATAGAGCGTTCCAACGAAATCTAACCTAGAAATTTAGCTTCGCACAAGTTTGGTCTGTTGAAGGATCTTTTACATGCCATAAATCTATGACATGGGACCATCGGCTTTACTTCCCCTCCGAAGGAAGGCATACTGAAGGATTTTAACGCTCTCAAAAAATCCGACGACTTCGGCCGGGTTTGAACCCGCTATCTTGGCACAGCAGTTCAGCATGCTACCAACTATGCCACCGAAGATTGTATGTCAGTGAAGCTTGTGCTTTGAGCACTTATTGTCTCATAAGACGAGAGCACAACATTTCATTTAAAGACCACCGCACCATGTTGGGAACGCCTGCCTTAGAGGAAAACATTCTCAGGATTTTTAGTGACAGAAGCCATTTGTGTCGCCACCGTAGCGTAGCGGTCAGCATGGTTAGCTGCCGCCCCGGAGGTCCTGGGTTCGATTCCCGGCTCTGCCACGAAATTTGAAAAGTGGTACGAGGACTGGAACGGGGTCTACTCAGCCTCGGGTGGCCCAAATGAGTAGAGGGGGTTCGATTCCCCCTCAGCCATCCTCGAAGTGGTTTTCCGTGGTTTCCCACTTCGCCTTCGGGCAAATGACGGGATGGTACCTACTGTAAGGCCACGGCCGCCTCCTTCCCTCTTCCTAGTCTATCCATCCCTATCTTCCATCCCTTCCCCTCCCTCATGAGGCCCCTGTTCGCTTTGCAGGTGAGGCCGCCTGGGCGAAGTGCTGATCACATCTCCCCAGTTGTATCCATCCCGACCAGATGTTCCAAGCTCCAGGACACTGGTGAGTTCCCTCGCTGAGTCCGCGGGAACCACCAACCTAGAGGGTAAATTGACTAAATTTAAAAAAAGCCATTTGTCAGTGTTGCTTAATTCTAATAAAGAAAGCTTTTCAATCGGTCAACACGAATTGTGCCCAATTACATTAGGCAGGAAACAAGTATTTACATACCTTACAAGCTAACACACTCTTTATGCACAAACACCTACTTAGAAGGTAATGTAATTGGGCACAATTCGGGTTGACCGACTGAAAAGTTTTCTTTATTATTCTCAGTAAGATTACAGTGAGCCACGGATGTGCGGGAGGCTCACCTCTTAACAGCCAAGCTATGTCCGTGTGTAACTGAAAAAGTATGCAGCGAGAGGAATATTTGAGCATTAAATAGATTAGATTTCTAAAATTAATTATCTGGCAGTAAACGGTACTCCTGTTTAAATATGTTAGCTTTAATGGTCACTTGATTTCATGTGCAGGGGTATATGATAAATGTGTGTGCCTAGAAGCCACCTCATGATGTGCTCACATGTCATAGTGACAGAGAAAAATACGTCCGATGGGAATACGCTGATGCTGATGGATGATGTTCTTGATACAAGGCACGGATTGTTCTAAAAGAGAACTAGAAGGGTAATCACACTAATGATCGATCGTAATGGCGTGTCTTCGTACCTGGAAAGACATGCGGGTAAGACGGCTCGATGTTTGTTCTGTGGTGTACTATACTATATATATATACAGAGGATACAGTATGTATGTATGTCTACCCCTTATTATTCCCGTTTTCCAACGGGGTCGGGGATGAGATGCGATGGAAGTCTTTGTGGCGATGGTTTTTACGGCCGGATGCCCTTCCTGACGCCAACCTCATGAGAGGAGTTAATGAGAGTTTTTTTTGTCGTGTAGCCTCCTAAGAGGCCGAGTGCAGGTCTTTCTAGTCGACGCCCGTGGGCGACCTGCGCGTCGGGATGTGATATGGAATGGATGTAGATGAATGAAACTGGGCAAGGATGTGGAAGGAAGCGGCCGTGGCCTTTCAGTAGGTACTGTCCCAGCATTTGCCTGGTGTTGAAAATGGGAAACCACGGAAAATCATTTCAAGGACAGCCGACGGTGGGGCTCGAACCCACGCGTCTACCGAGTCAGCAGAGAGCTTGGCCCCATGACCTAACACTGCGCTTTAGCCCGCGTAGCCACTACTGTCGGTAATGAGAGATGAAATGAATGATGGTGAATGAAACTGGGCAAGGATGTGGAAGGAAGCGGCCGTGGCCTGTCAGAAGGTACCATCCCTACATTTTCCTGGTGTTGAAAATGGGAAACCACGGAAAACCATTTCAAGGATGGCCGACGGTGGGGCTTGAACCCACGCGTCTACCGAGTCAGCAGAGAGCTTGGCCCCATGACATAATGCTGCACTTTAGCCAGCGTAGCCACTACTGTCGGTATTACAGAGGATACAATAATATATACAATATATACAATACTAGCTGAAGTACCCGTGCTTCGCTACGCGTCATAAATAAAATAAAATGTGAAGGTGACAGTTAAAACAGGGGATAGGCGAGGTGCTGCGCAGAAGGAGATTAAGGGTGGAACATTTTGTCCAACTACACCGCTCGGCGTTGACCATGTTTTATAGCACAAATTTAGGATTTACTCGCTACCTGTTGGAGATACCTTTCGGATAGAAAATGTAATTTTAAACCTCGTATATGCCATCAAAAGTTTGCTATTTCTTAGCGTTCTCTTTTTATTTGAAATGGAAATATGAAAGTTTTAAACCAAAGGGTGTAGTGACGTCACTAAAATGGTCGCCATCTTTAAATAGTGCAAAGTATTGAAATCAAAAGTAACCTATATGTTAACCAGGTAAATCAGCTACTTCCATGTAAAATTCATGTAAATCGGACCAGTGGTACTTGCGTGATCGAGTAATACCCAGACACACACCATCCCATTTTTAGCCTCGCTTCGCTCGCGTCATAGTCGTGTCATATTGTTATTCAATGAAATGCAGGTTTAACCCCGTTAACACCCCTTTAGAACCTGAATATCCAAAAATCCCTCCTTAGTAGACGTTTTCGACACACAACAAATATATCCCCAAAATATATCTGCTAACATTAATAGTTTGGGTTGGTCGATGAGAGTGAACATCCAAAAATCCTTCCTTAGTGGACGTTTTTCATCCAGAATTTCACCCCTCCCCATAGACCCCTTAAATTGGATTTATGACAAAAAAAACGGTCGAACACCTATTTATTTTATTTATTTATTTATTTTTAAGCTGATTGATTTCCTCCGAGTTTCAAACTCCTCGCCTATGTCGTTTAAGACATACACGCTCCGTTAAGAATCTTTCAACCCCCACTTTTCATCCCTTTCACCTCATAATATACACTAGATCGAAAAACCATTAGACATGTGTCAGCTTATTTTTAATGATTAGTATATATGCCAAGTATCACATCCCCAAATGAAACCACTCGTGAGATATTGTTATTCAATGAAATGCATGTTTACCCCCTTAACACCTATTTAGAACCTGAATATTCAAAACTCTTTCCTTAGTGGACGTTTTCGACATACAACGAACATAACCCAAAATTTCATGTTTCTAACTTCAATAATTTTGGCTTGGCGATGATGAGGGAGTGAGTGAGTCAGGACATTTTCTTTCATTTATTTTTGATAATTTCACCCCTCCCCATGAACCCCTTAAATTGGATTTATGAAACAAACGATCGAACACCTATTTACTTATTTAAAGCTATTTTCGCCCTGAGTTTGAAGAGTAAGTGAGTCAATCAGTTAGGACCCTTTATTTCCTGTTCCCCCCCCCCCCCCAGAATTTCACCCCTCTCCAAGGGCCCCTTAAATTGGATTTATGAAAAAAACGGTCGAACACCTATTTACTGGTATTTTAAGCTGTTTTTTCCCGCCGAATTTCAAACTTCTCGCCTATGTCGTTTAAGAGATACACGCTCCGTTAAGAATCCCTCAACCCCCAATTTTCACCCCTTTCACCTCATAATATACACCACATCGATAAACCCTTAGATATATGTATGATTACTTTTAACTGGCATCCAGACGGCCGTGTCTCGACTTGAGCTATGTTGCCATGGGAACTATCTGCCTAGCCATTCCTTCATGAGTATATTTTGTGATTTGATTAGCCTGTGCTTGAGTGCAAAAGGGCCGAAATCAGAAGAATGAGAAATACTATAGAAAATTCATGTAGCCAGCGGTTCCTTCTGGGTTATAAACTATGTGTATGCAAAATTTGGTTGAGATTGGTGGAACGGTGTAGATTTGTATACGGAACCAACCCACCCACCCACCCACCCACCCACATACATACATACATACAGACTTTCACTTTTATATATAAGATAATACAAGTAATAAATATCTAGTAATATCTAGTAATATCCACTAACGAAACTAAAAGTCACAGTTGGCTGTCCAGAGAAGTAATCCACTCCACTGCACCACCAGTTGTGTTCTGCAGGTCGTCATATCCTCCCTTGAAGGACCGTGAAGCCATCGTTGCTTTACGTCCGTAGGTGTAATCTTTAAGTGTCCTAAATAAGCAACAACATTGGCTGCTGGAACAAAATAATTTTCTTGAGGATATCCCAGCAATTTCAGGATGCAAGACAATTGTGGTGTACTGACAGTAGTCTCTGTAAAATGAAAAGAAGATTTAAAACTGATAGCCAGTATGCTTTCATATTTAAAGATGAATGGAACTGAACAATAAATGAATGTTAATATTACTCCTGCTACCTACCATACATCCCTGTCAAAGGGAACCTCACGAACATGAGCCACACGATCTTCCTAAATTTTGACGCACATGTTGGTTAACCTCATGTCTTTCATTACTCATTTCTGTATTCCGGGACATTTTGTCTATAATATCTTCACACTGCAAATATATCCAGAAAAGAGAAGAGCCTACAGATGATGGGTAGGGAAGGTAGTGCCAATAAGGGAAGGTATCATTCGACTCTTTCACGATGAACTGAAGTACTGTTTGGTCAAGTAAGTCGTCATACAACTCACAGTTTGGATTTATTACAAATCAAAGCGTACGGCCAGTGACATGTGAGCTCCAGACAGCCATAGATAATGTTCACCAGTCATAATAAAAAAACCTCTATAACAAAAAATGCATGTCCAGACAAACCAAACTTAGACATTACAACACTGTCGTCAAACCGGCAAGTCTCTACGCAAGCGAAACACTTACACTCAATAAGAAATATGAACTTGAAGACATCAAGAAAGAAGAAAGAAAAATCATTGGGAAAATACTGGGAGCAAGACTCACTCCTGACGAGTACCGACTACAGTCAATCAAGACAACTGAAAAATACTCAAACATCGAAGTCGACTTCAGAAAAAGACAATTGAAATTCTTCGGGCACATAAGTAGATTGCCGAATACCCGACTAACCAAAAGAATACTAGATTACATATCATCACTCAAGAGTACAACACCATGGATGAAAGAAGTACAAAAAGACATGCGAACTGCTAACATAACCGACACATCAGACAGAGACTCCTTCCGTAACAAAGTGAACAACTGGGAAGTCCAACCAGAGCAACCAAAACCTACACCTAACAGACCTCGATGGTCTGACGAAAGAAAATTGGCATTCTCCAACAGAATGAAACAATACTGGAAAAATAAGAACAACGTCAAGAATTGAGTCAAAGTGCTTAACGCTTTCGAATATTGGGAAAATAAGCTGTAAATAAATAAATGAATAAATAAATAATAATAATCATAATGTTATTGGTTCTACGTCCCTTTTAACTTCTGCAGTTTTAGAGACACTGGGGTGCCTGAATTTTGTCCCGATGGGGATCTTTAACGTGCCAGTAAATCTACTTGCATGGCTTCCTCGCATTTGCACACCCTCAAATGCCAGCCGGGATTCAATCCTGATACCTTGGGAACAGCAGGTGATAAAGTTACCGCTGAGCCACGCAGCCAATATCGATTATTATTAACACCACATAAGTAGGCTACGTAGTTCAAGAAGGAGAAGAACAGATCCCACTCGTGGTGCATTATTGATGCAGTCCTACAGGTATGTGCGTAGTACTTGAACCGCGGAAACGTACCCGTACGTTCCTGGGCCATTTAATCCGTTGATTAGTGAACGTACGGGAACACACTTTCATGGAGAGCTCACCCCTCTTCACTCTACTAAAAACACACCCTGTTGGAAACAAAACACAACTTAGCGATACAGCCAAGCTAGATAAAAAAAAGAAGTTCCGTGACGAAATAAAGAGCCTACTTGTCATGCCAATGATTAGAATAATGACGGAATTAAGTTGCTAATATCGAAATGTTTAATTAGTTCGAAATATTCCTGGTATAATGTAGCCTAATAGAGCACTACAGTTGGCAGCCCTGGTGACTGAATATATTCTTAGTTCTACCTCGTAAGGTACAGAATACAAAATTAGGTTGAAGTCCAATGGACGTTACATGCAGTTAGACACTGGATCTATCAGCAGGCGTAAAAGCATGTTGCCAACAATACCATGCGTGTGCTGGTCAGAAATAATCTGAAATATTATGATATCTTGTTGTGCCAATTTTGGATGAAATCCATTTGTTAGTATAGAAGTTACATGTATTTTAAAATTGGACATATCAGCAGGCATATAATCATGTTGGCAGCACTGCCTTGTATTAGTTACTCCAAATTAATCTACAAAGTCAGGTGCTATACGTGTGCAAAGTATAGAGCTGTTGGCTTACATACTTTCTGATATATTGATATTACGGTAAAAAATATAGACAGCATTTATTAACAGTTGGCAGCCCTGATTGCTCTTAACAATACTTACACTCATATCTGTTATGGTACACATAGCACATACGAAATTTGGTTGAAATCAAACTGATAGTATTGAAGTTACATGTATTTAAAAATTGGTACTATCAGCAGGCTTAGAATCATGTTGGTAGAACAGACGTATATAAGTTACTCCAAATTAATCTAAAATGTCAGAATATACGTGTGCATAGTTTAAAGCTGTTGGCTTGCATACTTTCTGATATATTGGTATTTGGATAAAAAATAGAGAGAGCAATTATTAACAGTTGGCAGCCCTGGTGGCTCTTAAGAATACGCTCAATCATATATGTTTATGTACAGATATTACATACAAAATTTGGTTGAAATCCAATTGATAGTGTAGATGTTATATGCATTTAAACATTGGACTTATCAGAAGGCTTAAAATTATTTTGGCAACACTGTCATTATTGGCCTCCTGGAAATTAAACTGAAATAGTATTATCTGTATGTGTACCAATTTTGGAATAGCTCCCATGCATACCTTGCGAGATATCCAACATGGAGCTCAAATTTCTAGTGCGTTTTTCAGCAGTTGGTAGCACTGACATCATTTTCAAATATGGACGTGAGCTATTCCGGTGCACATCTTTACTCATACTAAATTTGGTTTTGATTGCTGCAGACGTTTAGGAGTTGATAGGGGAGGGGACACACACACAGCCAGCCAGACAGACACACATTTTCCCGGATCGATCTCATGTCTTCTTTTTCCTCATTTTTGCAAAATGTGAAAAGTAGGCTAATAAGGGGGGAAATAGAGGGAATTTTAATAGGTAAATGTTATCTGGATCAGGAGTACGTTGTACTTTTTTCTTCAATAAACCTAGGCCGGCATTCGTGGCAGTGTTAAAGCTGCCGGGACGTCCTCAAAGACCGGCAGCGCTTGTACAGGGCTTCTAGCTTAGGCGTGGCGGGGAGGGTCATTAATAGTTGAAGACCTTCCTGAATTCAATAACATACATATTATATAGACTTGGCAACACGCCACAAGTACACATGCATTGACTACAGACAGCACAAATGAACACGGGTGGGGGGAGGGAAAAACCAGTTCAGTGAGATAACAATCCAATTCAGTCGACCGTCACTGGGGCAAGAGGGAAGTTGATACTACTCGCAGCTACAGCGCGGAAGTAATAGCCTGTACTATACAATACAACCATATTTGACGGTAACAACCGTATAGTCTCTCCAAACAGACACATTCCGGATTTCTATCACCATTTTAGCATTTCACCTAGCATCATATATACTACAACTAGCATACACCGACAAGTTGCATTACCAATACTGCAACTAAATAATTGTACATATTGTAAATATTTGCACCTGTATTTTCAAACATAGATTTTACAGCCTAAGTGTAATGGATCTGATGATGATCGCTTGACGATTGAAACTGGTCATCCTAGTGTATTTATTAATCTCATGTAATTTTGTTCAGAATTAGGGTATAACCCAACTCTTTTGGGCACATTCCTGTTGACCGACTGAAAAGCACCAAACTTTTGTTTAATTGAAGGGTTAAATCACAAGAAATACATTAGTGATTCTATTTCATCCCCTACTTTATTACGATCAACCCTAGACGAAATTTGAATTCCCTCGTGCCTGGCTAATGGTAGAGACGGAACAGTTATTTCGCAGCATCTACGTACGTAACGCTCAACTAAACTCTGATTACCAGCTTCCCATGATTACCAAAATACTAAAAAGGTTACGCAACCAAACTGAATCACAAAACACCCAAATGCACCCAAAGAATCATAGATAGGTTGGGGGATTACCAGGCCACCGAGAGTTGCTATCTGCGGCGCCGGTTTTAGCTTACCTTTATAACACTATTTTTACTACAGCTAGTAACTACTTCTTTTCACCTCCCGTAACTCACGCGCCTTAAGCGTTACGTCACATTCTGGCCAAATAAGATAAATGGTAATCATCCACCCAACACCCCAAATCAAATTCTGCCCGGCCAATCGCATTAGATATCGCGGTGAAGAGCTTCGGGCTGATCGGCTACAATTAGCGCGCAACGAAGTCAGCTTCGCTGCGCGAGGTCCGGTCCAGTCCAGTTACACGCACTGCTCTCTGGTGGTGGTGATGGTGGGATTCTTACTGCGAGGGCGCAAGTTACTTGCCCTTAATGAGGATAACCGAATGAGTTTAAAACGGTCATGGTCTTATAATTAGGCCTATTTTGTACGAAAATGGGAAACCATGGAATACTACATCAAGGATTGCAGATGGGGTTCGAACCCATTTGTCTCCCAAGTGCGGATATAGACTGGCCCCATCGTCTTGTATGTTAAAAAGCAGAACTCCCACGCTTCACCACTCACTTGTCAAAAGAAGAAGTAGATGAACGACTACAGCTTGCTAGGCATTTAAATTTATGAAATGCGTATATCGTTACCATATTGATCTGGTAAAGGTAGATCCGTCTTGACTATTGGTAATAATTGATCTTTTTTATCCACCTTGTCAATACTATATACAGTATGATGTTTATTATTATTATTTAAACGTACATATTTCAAGATTAATGATGTCTTCAGCGTTTAAAACAACTGAAATAAAATGAATTATCCTTACAATAATTTGATTAAATAAAAGTTCCAATTACAGATTTTTTCGAAAAGAACTGAAGATGCTGTTTATAAACTGTGTCATTGTGGTTGCTATGGACGGTGGTGAGATTGTGAACATTGATGGAGGGAATTGAGATTTCTTCCTTCAACATTTGCTGGCTTATTTTCGTTGCAGTTGTTCAAATAGCTTCAAACAATATTTTTATACTTCATAAAGACTTAATCATTCCGTGTAGTTATATGTACGATTCCTTGTATTACGGTGCTCTCTTGTGTCAAGTAGGTTATATTTGAATTGGAGTTGAAATGAATGGAATTTTTCAATCGTTAATTGTATCTTGAGAATCACCTGTTATTGGAGGTATTGCAATGTATGGCGTGGTTGTGATGACATATCTATAAACTTATCCTGTTGTGTTTACTTACAAATGCCCATGTTGGTTGTATCATTTAGATGTAACTGGTAAGAATTGAGTGCTTCGATTATTGAGATACTATTAATTCAATATTATTGCCTTCTCATAACAGTATAGGATCCATATGAGTTGATTATGACCATTACGAGATGCAAAGGGATAATAAGACGGGGCTTCAAAATAATCATAGATGTTGTGTGAATGTATATTCCAAGGAAGATTGAATCTAGTTGTTTTCATTACCGTTGTTGCGCTGTTTCGAGTCGTGTTACGCCCTACGAACTTAGAATCTGGATTACTTTTGTACATGTTGATGTGTTAATTATAAAATATACTATTATAACTTGGTATTCCATGTGGGTCTTGAAGAAATGTTGTGATATTACGTACTATATATAGTGAGGTATGGGATGTACAATATATAATGGATGCATTTTAATGTGCATGTGTATTTAAATTAAACTATTAACAGCATTTAATTTGGAACTTAGAAATAGGAAAGGTGTCATTTTGCCAATCCCTATCTTTATATATATATAATTCTTTGACACGTGTGTATGTGACTGAACTCCTCCTAAACGACTGAACCGATTTTGATGGAATTTGGTATGTATATTAGGGTGGGTCCATGTATGGTTTAGATTCACAATCTGACCCGGTAGGTGGAATGAACACAATTTTAGAACCACAATTTACACACAATTTTAGATCCACAATATACAGTCAAAAACAGTCGTCATGGAAACCACTATCCTTGGCCTTCGTGAAAGCTAATGTCTTTGGACGGTTTGTCTCTGCACGTTAGAGCCACCTGGTCGCAACCTGTGCAACTACCGCCATTGCATACACTCCGCCCGTGGCGAAAAGTTGTATTTTATACCAAAGGTGGCAGTGATGTCGAATTCTACTGTTTGTCTCTGCACGTTAGAGCGTTTCAAAGTCCCGTATGCGTTCATATACCATTCATCCGATTACCATGAAACTTGGGTGATATGTTGAGTGAGCTCCTGGGAAGGTGTTTGTCTTAGTAAATCCATTTCACAATAAATAGCGCACGAATAGATTCAACAAATGAGCGACGACGCGCGAAGCGTTTCAAAAAGGTCCCGTATGCGTTCAAATACCATTCGTCCGATAGCGATGAAACTTGGGTGAGATGTTGTGTACACTCCAGGGAAGGCTTCTGGCTTAGTAACTCAATTTCACATTAGGTAGCGCACGACTAGATTCAACAAATGACTGATGACGCGCGAAGCATTTCAACAAAATCCCGTATAAGTTTATATTCCATTCATTGATTGAGATGTAACTTTGATGAGTTGTTGTGTACACTTAAGAGAAGGCTTCTTCTAACTTAGTAATCCATTTCACAGGAGGTTGCGCACGAGTAGATTCAACAAATGAGTGGCGACGTGCGAAGCGTTTCAACAAAGTCCCGTATGCGTTCAAATACCATTCGTCCGATTGCGATGAAACTTGGGTGAGATGTTGTGTACACTTACGTGAGGGTTTCTAACTTAGTAAATCCATTTTACAATAGGTAGCTCACGAGTAGATGCAACAAATGAGCAACGACGCGTGAACTTTTAATCAAAGTCCCGTATGCGTTCATATACCATTCATCCGATTGCAATGAAACTTGGGTGAGATGTTGTGTACACTTACGTGAGGGTTTCTAACTTAGTAAATCCATTTCATAGGAGGTTTCGCACGAGTAGATTCAACAAATGAGCGTCGACGCGGGAAGCGTTTCAAAAAGGTCCCATATGCGTTCAAATACCATTCGTCCGATTACGATGAAACTTGGGTGAGATGTTGTGTACACCCTACGGAAGGTTTCTGGCTTAATAAATCCATTTTACAATAGGTAGCGCACGAGTAGATTCAACAAATGTGTGACGGCACGCGAATCATTTCAACAAAGGACCGTATGCGTCCATATACCATTTATCCGATTGCGATGAAACTTTGGTGAATTGTTGTGTTCACTCCAGGAAATGTTTCTGTCTTAGTAAATCCAGTTATTAATAAGTAGCGCTCGAGTAGATTCAACAAATGACCGACGGCGCGCGAATCGTTTCCTCAATGTCCCGTATGCGGTCATATATTATTCATCCGATTGTGATCAAACCTTGGTGAATCATTGAGTACACGCCAGAGAAGGTTTCAGGCTTTGTAAATCTATTTTACAATAGGTAGCGCATGAGTAGATTCAACAAATGAGTGACGGCACGCGAATCGTTTTAGGAAAATCACTTATGCGTTCATATGTCATTCATCCGATTTCGATGAATCTTTGATGAGTTGCTGTGTACACGCCAGGGAAGGTGTTTAACTTGGTAAATCCATTTTACAATATTGGTAGCGCACGAGTAGATGTAAAACAAATGACTGACGACGCGCGAAGCGTTCCAACAAAATCATTTATGCGTTCATATACTATTCATCGATTGGGATGAAACTTTGATGAGTTGTTGTGTACACTTACGTGAAGCTTTCTAACTTAGTAAATCCATTTCACAGTTGGTAGAGCACGAGTAGATTCAACAAATGAGTGACAGCACACGATTCATTTAAACCAAATCCCGTATGCGTTAAATGCCATTTATGTGCACGCTCCAACGAATGTTTCTAAATTAGTTAATTCAATTCACGATAGTTTAGAGGCAGTTAACAGAAATCGAAAAACATATTGTGTATCCAAAAGCACTTCAAGAAACAAAGTTACAACACTTTCTTTGATTGGCAGGACAACGTCTGCCGGGTCAGCTTGTCTTCTTTATATATATAATTCTTCGACAAGTGTGTATGTGACTGAACTCCTCCTAAACGACTGAACTGATTTTGATGGAATTTGGTACGTATATTAGGGTGGGTCCATGTATGGTTTAGATTCACAATCTGACCCGGTAGGTGGAATGAACACAATTTTAGAACCACAATTTACACACAATTTTAGAACCACAATGTACAGTCAAAAACAGTCGTCATGGAAACCACTAGCCTTGGCCTTCGTGAAAGCTAATGTCTTTGGACGGTTTGTCTCTGCACGTTAGAGCCACCTGGTCGCAACCTGTGCAACTACCGCCATTACATACACTCCGTCCGTGGCGAAAAGTTGTATTTTATACCAAAGGTGGCAGTGATGTCGAATTCTACTGATTGTATCTGCAAGTTAGAGCGTTTCAAAGTCCCGTATGCGTTCATATACCATTCATCCGATTGCCATGAAACTTGGGTGATATGTTGAGTGAGCTCCAGGGATGGTGTTTGGCGTAGTAAATCCATTTTACAATAGATGGCGCACGAATAGATTCGGCAAATGAGCGACGACGCGCGAAGCGTTTCAAAAAGGTCCCGTATAAGTTTATATTCCATTCATAGATTGAGATGAAACTTTGATGAGTTGTTGTGTACACTTAATAAATTAATAATGTTATTGGTTTTACGTCCCTTTTAACTGCACTGGCTTTTAGGGACGCCGGGGTGCCGAAATTTTGCCCCGAAGGGGATCTTTAACGTGCCAGTAAATCTACTGACACGGCTCCCTCGCATTTGCGCACCCTCAAATGCCAGCTGACTGCGCCAGGTTTCGAACCTGCAACCTTGGGCTCAGCAAGCGAGAACGTTACCCCTGAGCCACGCAGCCAGACCGCGTGTACACTTAAGTGAAGGCTTCTAACTTAGTAATCCATTTCACAGGAGGTTGCGTACAAGTGGATTCAACAAATGAGCGGCGACGTGCGAAGCGTTTCAACAAAGTCCCGTATGCGTTCAAATACCATTCGTCCCATAGCGACGAAACTTAGGTGAGATGTTGTGTACACTTACGTGAGGGTTTCTAACTTAGTAAATGCATTTCACAGGAGGTTTCGCACGAGTAGATTCAACAAATGAGCGACGACGCGCGAAGCGTTTCGATAAGGTCCCGTATGCGCTCAAATACCATTCGTCCCATAGCGACGAAACTTGGGTGAAATGTTGTGTACACTTTGATGAGTTGTTGTGTACACTTAAGTGAAGGCTTCTAACTTAGTGATCCATTTCACCTCTGATGATGAACAGAAGGAAGTATTTTACTCTCAACTTGATGTGATCTCGAAGGATATACCGCAATCTGATAAAATCATCCTCCTAGGAGACTTCAATGCTCGCGTTGGAAGAGACGCAGCATTATGGGCTGATGTTATTGGAAAAGATGGTGTTGGGAAATGCAATTCTAATGGGACACTCCTTCTATCCAAGTGTTCTGAACATAGCCTCGTAATCACAAACACACTATTCCGACAGAAGGACAAATTTAAGACTTCATGGCAGCATCCTAGATCAAAACACTGGCACCTACTTGATTACGTGATTGTGCGAGTAAGAGACAAGCGTGACGTACTACTCACAAGGGCTCTGACAAGTGCTGATGACTGCTGGACGGATCATCGATTAATAAGATCTGTAATGACTCTACAAATTCTCCAAAAGCACAGAAAACAGAGAAAGCACATCAGGCGCAGGGTGAACACCGAACGTTTACAAAACGTTACTGCTAAAAGGAAGTTTTATGAACTTCTGAATGAAAAGTTACCAGATAATTACCCTGAAAAGGTTGAGGAACATTGGCAAACAGTCAAGTCTGCTATACTCTCAGCGTGTGAAGAATCGATTGGTTTCGTCAAGATGAGGCATGCTGACTGGTTTGATGAGAATGATGCAGAAATCCAGAATCTTATTGATAAGAAGAGGAAAGCATTCCATGCATGGCAAGCCAATCCAACTTCTATCTCCAAACAGCAACTGTATAAAGATGCAAAGGCTGAAGTGCAAAGGAAAACTCGGGTCTTGAAAAATCAATGGTGGATCTCCAAATCCCGTGAAATGCAGCATCTAGCCGAAACGAATAATACTCATGCTTTCTTCAAAGCAACAAGAACTATATATGGGCCACATTATCATGGTTTGAATCCTCTGCAGTCTAAAGATAGCACGGAACTTCTTAGAGACACAAACTCCATTAATTCCCGTTGGAAAGAACATTTTGAAGAGCTACTCAACAGGGACACACAGGTTGATAATGACATTTTCACCCGACTTCATCAGAGACCTCCTAAAGACCACCTTGATGATCTTCCGCCTCTATCAGAAATTGAATCTGCCATCGATCAGCTCAAAAACAATAAAGCATCAGGCATGGATGGGATTCCTGCTGAGCTCTTTAAAGTAGGGAATACTACTCTAGTTCATCACATACACCAACTCATACTTAAAATATGGACTACCATTACCATACCTAAAGACCTAAGGGATGCCTTGATAATAACCATCTTTAAGAAAGGTGGTAGGGCACAATGTGGTAATTATCGAGGTATATCGTTGCTTTCTGTTGCTGGTAAAATCCTGGCCAACGTTTTATCCAACCGTTTGAAGCCGTTGGCCGAAGAAATACTGCCTGAAACTCAGTGTGGCTTTCGACCTAATCGAAGCACAACTGATATGATCTTCTCTGCTAGGCAGATGCAGGAGAAATCCAGAGAGCAAGGACGCCCTCTATATATGGCTTTCATAGATATTGTTAAAGCATTTGATTCGGTCAATCGAGAAATGCTATGGAGGATTCTTGCCACACTTGGCTGCCCCCCAAAATTCATTCAAATTCTTCGATTACTACATGATGATATGCATGGCACGGTCCTTAACAGCAATGGCCCTGGAGAGCCATTCAAGATTACAACGGGTGTCAAACAGGGATGTGTGATTGCCCCCAAACTCTTTTCAATATATGTTAGTGTTGTACTAAATTTGGTCCAAGAAAAGATTCCAAAGGGTGTAGAAATTATATCCAGGACATATGGAGGTTTATTCAATCTCAACAGATTACGTGCAAAAACTAAAGTATCAGCTACATCCGTTCTTGATCTCCAATATGCTGATGACAATGTCATCTTAGCAAATTCAGATGAAGATCTTCAAACCACCCTGAATTTGTTCAATGAGGCATACAGAAGCATTGGTCTGGACATAAACACCAATAAAACACAGGTTCTTCATCAGCCTACATCACATGACAGGGCTACTGCTCCTGCTATCATGATTGATGGACATAAACTAAAGAATATAGATCATTTTCCCTATTTGGGTAGTCACCTATCAACAAATGCGAACATTGACGCTGAGATTCAACACCGCCTCCAATGTGCCAGTGCCGCCTTTGGTCGTTTGCTCGTTCGCGTGTTTGACAACCACGACATTAGCATTCTAACAAAATTATACGTTTATCAAGCTGTTGTAGTTCCCACTCTGCTTTATGGCTGCGAAACCTGGGTTACTTACAGAAGGCACCTCGTATCTTTAGAAAAATACCATCAACGATGCCTTAGGAGAATTCTTGGTATTAAATGGCAAGACCGGCGCACTAACACAAGTGTTTTAGAGGAAGCTAGCACTATTAGTGTAGAGGCTCTCATTATAAAACACCAACTTCGATGGACAGGACATGTAGTTTGCATGCCTGAGTCCCGCCTCCCAAAACAAATCTTATATTGCCAGCTGAATGTCGGTCAGAGAAAGCAGGGTGGGCAACAAAAACGCTACAAAGATGTTCTGAAGACCAACTTGAAGAAATGTCAAATTGATACAGGTAACTGGGAAGCTGTCGCATCCGACCGATCAGAGTGGCGCCGCAACGTCCATCAAGGCCACTTGTACTTCGAACAAGAGAGAAGAAGGCTTCTGGCTGAAAAAAGAAATGCCAGGAAAGAGCGCATGATTCGCAGAATGATCAACCCCCAAGATCCGTTGGCTGCTCAAGACCTTGTGTGCCAATATTGTGGAAGAGTCTGTGTTTCTCGGATCGGACTGTACAGTCACCAAAGAACTCACGCAATATGATTAGGCCTAATGTTGGATTACAGCGAAGATTTACATAAATGTAACTTGGAAGACAATCATACTCGTATCACGAGTGATAGCCTAAATAATAATAATACACTTACGTGAGGGTTTCTAACTTAGTAAATGCATTTCACAGGAGGTTTCGCACGAGTAGATTCAACAAATGAGCGACGATGCGCGAAGCGTTTCAATAAGGTCCCGTATGCGTTCAAATACCATTCGTCCGATTACGATGAAACTTGGGTGAGATGTTGTGTACACCCTACGGAAGGTTTCTGGCTTAATAAATCCATTTTACAATAGGGAGAGCACGAGTAGATTCAACAAATGTGTGACGGCACGCGAATCATTTCAACAAAGGACCGTATGCGTCCATATACCATTTATCCGATTGCGATGAAACTTTGGTGAATTGTTGTGTACACTCCAGGAAATGTTTCTGTCTTAATAAATCCAGTTTTTAATAAGTAGCACACGAGTAGATTCAACAAATGATCGACGGCGCGCGGATCGTTTCCACAATGTCCCGTATGCGGTCATATATCATTCACCCGATTGCGATCAAACCTTGATGAATCATTGAGTACACGCCAGAGAAGGTTTCAGGCTTAGTAAATCTATTTTACAATAGGTAGCGCATGAGTAGATTCAACAAATAAGTGACGGCACGCGAATCGTTTAAAGAAAATCACTTATGCGTTCATATGTCATTCATCCGATTCCGATGAAACTTTGATGAGTTGTTGTGTACACGCCAGGGAAGGTGTTCAACTTGGTAAATCCATTTTACAATATTGGTAGCGCACGAGTAGATGTAACAAATGAGTGACGACGCGCGAAGCGTTCCAACAAAATCCTGTATGCGTTCATATACTATTCATCGATTGCGATGAAACTTTGATGAGTTGTTGTGTACACTTACGTGAAGCTTTCTAACTTAGTAAATCCATTTCACAGTTGGTAGAGCACGAGTAGATTCAACAAATGAGTAACAACGCACGAATCATTTAAACCAAATCCCGTATGCGTTAAATGCCATTTATCTGTTTGCGATGAAACTTTGGAGAGTTGTTGTGCACGCTCCAACGAATGTTTCTAAATTAGTTAATTCAATTCACGATAGTTTAGAGGCAGTTAACAGAAATTGAAAAAAATATTGTGCATCCAAAAGCACTTCAAGAAACAAAGTTACAACAATTTCTTTGATTGGCAGGACAACGTCTGCCGGGTCAGCTTGTATCCCTATATATATTATAATTGTGAAAGTCTGTGTGTGTGTTAGTTTGTTACCTCTTGACACTAAAACGACTGGACGGATTTGGAAGAAATTTGAAATGGAGACAACTTATACCCTGGGATAACATATAGGCTGCCTTTCATCCGGAAATAAATCATTGTTCCCGTGGAGTGGGCAACATAACTGAAAAGTCCCCAAAAATACTCAACTGGGACAAAATATCGAAGTTATCGCATAAAGACCGGACAAAGCTCATTTTACGCCCTTCGATGCAAGCAACAATACTCGGTACGTCCCTACGGGACACCGAAAACCACATTTTAAGGCCCTAAAACAAACAGTTTTAAAGATATCCGCAGAAAACTATCTTCGCTCTGATAAACTGATGAACTAATAGCAAGTCCGTTTCCATGGCAACAGAAAGTACCTAAGGTATGACATCCGAATTTCTATATATCCCTGTAGGAGGCAATGCCAATCCATTTATTATCTTTTTCAAGATATATATAAACACAATAAGAACAGGGTAGCGCACCTGCCTCTCATCCGGAGGCCCCGGGTTTGATTCCCGGCTCCGTCAGAGATTTTAGACACTGACGTGAGGACTGCACCGGGGTGCACTCAGCTTCGTGAGGACAATTGAGTAGCTGTCGGATAGTGAGGAAGAACAAGATTAACGGCCGAGGGGACACGACTGACCACGCATCTCCACAATATCTGCAGGCCAAATGGCTGGAAAGGGGTCGCATGATAGGCCTAGGCCCTTCATTGGCTGTAGTGCCAAGGGTACAACAATTAGCGAAAGCGCCTTCTAATACCACCTTTAATTTTTATACACTACGGTAGCGGATACTAAATAAAGGTAGCGATATAGCTACGTTCAATTTCATAAGCACTGGGCTCATAAATCCCGCGTAGTTAAGTACAAATATCAGTCTGGTCGTTATTTCAGTAGCAACGGAGCTCTGTGGCGGCTATTGCTGTTTCTGTAACACTTAAGGCATCCCGCCGTCTCATACCTCAATGTGCACTTACAAAATTGTGAACCAGTCTATTTTACTGAAAAGAATTTCTACGAGCGAGTATCCACTCCGGCAAAAACCACACTCACTACTGTTTCCAAAATTGACACAAGACATGATTTTTAAAGCACTCTTCTGTATGTTGAGGTACAGAGATAAACCACATGGAAAGATACAATAAAATATTGGCAAATCTGAGTTCAAGGAACTGCAGTTCAGAATAGGCCTTGTGTTAAATCTGCAGAAGCTTTCGGTACAGGTTATGCGACCCGTGTTCGTAACATGGACTGTTTTCCTTTGACAATTCATCCACACCATGTGCCAGAGCAACGCATTTCAACGATCACTAAAACCACAATAATCAGGAAATTGGAGAAAAATTTAAAGTGGGAGCGAAGATTCAAGGAGAAATAATTTCATATTTAAGATTTGCTGATGACATCGTCATCTTGGCCGATACGCCAGAGGATTTCAACGAGTTTTTCAATGGTATGGGCGTCTTGAGGAAATAATTCATGATGAAAATCAATAAATGTAAAACAAAATTATTGAAATGCAGCCGAAATAAATCAGAAACCTCTATGGACATCAAATTGGCAGGTGAAACGCTACGGGAAGTAGGAGACTTCCGTTACTTAGGAAGCAACATATCCAGTGATGGACGAAGCAAAGAGGATATAAAAAGCAGGTTGGCTCAGGCAAGGAAAGCATCTTTTGACATCGAATATACATTTAGGTATTAGGAAATCAGTTTTGAAGGCTTTTGTCTGGAGCGTGAAACTTGTACTAAAGGTGCAGCAGAAAAGAGGAGAAGTGAAGCGTTGGAAATGTGGTGTTACAGGAGAATGATGAAGATCAGATGGGTTGATAGGGTAACAAATGAAGAGGTATTGAGACGAGTGGGAGGAGAGTTGTTTCTGGCGACTGCTAATGAAGAGAAGAGATAGGTTGGTAGGACACATATTAAGACACCCAGGAATAGCAAGCTTAATTATAGATGGGAGGGTCGAGGACAATAACTGTAGGGGTAGACCAGGGTTAAACAGATTGCCTCGGATGTAGGATATGGATGAAAAGATTAGCTCAGGAGAGGGAGGCATGGAGGGCTGCATCAAACCAGTCAAAAAAACTGAAGACTCAACAACAATCAGGAATTTTAATTACTTAGAGTGACATGTGAGGCAAAGGGGTTTTGGAGAATTTCAATACCTGGGATGTAACACTGGTAGATGTACATCAGCGGCCAAGGTGAGATATATTTTCTATTGGTCTGCTAATAGCGACATGATGACGTTGAAATCATCAATAAGTGTGGCAAAATTACACCCAGAATAGCTTTAGGAAAAATACTTTTAATTCCCCATATTCCAATATATTTGCCATTCCAGTGTGCAAGGGTGCATTTCCCTCTTCAAACAATATTCGCAATTTATATTAACAAAGCGCAATGACACACACTTAACAGCAGCAGGTGTACATTTAGACAAAACTATTTTTTCCCAAGGGCAACTGTATGTGGCGTGCTCGCGAGTATCCGGACAAAATCGTTATGTGTCAGCAGAAGATGGCAAAACCAAAAACGTAATTTTAAAATGTTTTCACATAATGTACCATCGTACCCTGCAGACTTTCACAACTCTATAAAATTCCCACTTTGCTCATATCAATATACTGTATGTATCGAAATTTAATAATAATTGCATGTATCCTATGAAAGAATGTTAAATTTAGGGATTGGTGAAGGAGATTAAGTAAGTTTAATTGATGGCTTATGGGGGATGGAATATTGTTGTTTTTTAGGGAAAAAATTAAAGTCTGCTGCGTAAGTAATTTTTGAATTACGGCAAACATTCATGGCATTCCGAGTCATGCGTTGCTTATTCGTAAGATATATCTCGTATCAAATTTGGTAATTGCAATAAAATAAATATCTGAGCCACTGGTCAGACAGTATAGCTCTGGTTTTCTCTGTCAAATAGCAGTGTCAAACAGAACATCGGAATTGGAGAATACACACATCAAAAAAAGTTTTGCATCACCTCGGTTCCCAGATCTCGGGCATATAGACGTTGACTGTGTATATTGTATCAAAGATACAGTCCCTTTGACTGTTCATAGATGTCACTAAAACTGCTCAAAGATGTAAACAGCCATGCATGAGCAGGGCCTATTAGACGGAGGGGGTACGACAGCCGATCAGTTCCAGTCATTCCACCAGGACGAAGGTACGCTGCTCATGTTGTCTGTAGTTCTACCATGCCTAGAAGGTCAATACCGCAGTTCGATCGCGTCCGCATTGTTACTTTGTGTCAAGAAGGGCTCTCAACAAGGGAAGTTTCCAGGCGTCTCAGAGTGAACCAAAGCGATGTTGTTCGGACATGGAGGAGGTACAGAGATACAGGAACTGTCGATGACAGGCCTCGCTCAGGCCGCCCAAGGGCTACTACTGTAGTGGATGACCGCTACTTACGGATTGCCGCTCGGAGGAACCCTGACAGCAATGCCACCATGTTGAATAATGCGTTTCGTTCAGCCACAGGACGTCGTGTTTCAACTCAAACTGTGCGCAATAGGCTGCATGATGCGCAACTTCACTCCCGACGTCCATGGCGAGGTCCAGCTTTGCAACCCCGACACCATGCAGCGCGGTACAGATGGGCCCAACAACATGCTGAATGGACCCCACGGAATTGGCATCACGTTCTCTTCACCGATGAGTGTCGCATATGCCTTCAACCAGACAATCGTCGGAGACGTGTTTGGAGGCACCCTGGTCAGGCTGAACGTCTTAGACACACTGTCCAGCGAGTGCAGCAAGGTGGTGGTTCCCTGATGTTTTGGGGAGGCATTATGTGGGGCCGACGTACGCCACTGGTGGTCATGGAAGGCTCCGAAACGGCTTTACGATACCTGAATGACATCCTCCGACCCATAGTGCACCCATATCGGCAGAATATTGGAGAGGCATTTGTCTTCATGGACGACAATTCTCGACCTCATCGTGCACATCTTGTGAATGCGTTCCTTCAAGATAACGACATCGCTCGACTACAGTGGCCAGCATGTTCGCCAGACATGAACCCTATCGAACATGCCTGGGATATGTTGAAAAGGGCTGTTTATGGACGTCTTGACCCACCAACCACTCTGAGAGATTTACGCCGAATTGTCGTTGAGGAGTGGGACAATTTGGACCAACAGTGTCTTGATGAACTTGTGGATAGTATGCCACGACGAATACAGGCATGCATCAATGCAAGAGGACGTGCTACTGGGTATTAGAGGTAGTGGTGTGTACTGCAATCTGGACCACAAATGCTGAAAGTCTAGCTGTATGATGGTACAACATGCAATGTGTGGGTCTCATGAGCAATAAAACGAGCTGAAATGTTGTTTGTGTTGATCTCTATTCCCTTTGTATTTAAAGGTTCCGGAACTCTTGGAACCGAGGTGATGCAAAACTTTTTTTGATGTGTGTATATCACCTCATTCACCTTCCAACTCAACAGATCCGCACCACGGTACCTAAGGTCGCACCATTCTTAGTGTTAAAATTATGACACCATCCAAAGGACCCTGATCGCTTTTTTCTGCAATTAAATACAAAGAGAATGTTGTTCTTGTTACGTGACAAAATGTAACTAGCTGTTTGTGTTGCATTCATATTAATATCGTAATGAATAATTTAAAAATGCTTAGTTAACAGTAAAATATTAACGCTAATTATTATAACAATAACATTGTTGTTTTACATTTCACTAATAATAATAATAATAATAATATCACAATAAAAATAACGATGTTATTTGGGTTTCTTGTAGTTCAAAACTAGTGACACTTCATGCTACACAATCTCTGAGTGCCGTAACATTTTATTTTTATAACAAGAACACACTTCTGTTTGTGACGTTTGTTGTCTTAAGAATGTTAATCACTTGTCAAAAGAAGAAGTGGATGAACGACGACAGCTTGCTAGGCCTTTATATTTACACCGCTCAATTAATTATCAACGGCGTGTTTTTCGAATTCGAATGGTTTATGCTTAATACTATTTAACATGACTCGATAACCAATTACCTGCTAGTGACAAATTCACTTTTTGAACTTTTGATTTAAATACTAGACGTAATCGCCTTTTCAATTTACTGTGTCATAAGACCTTCCCTACTATTTCAATACGTAGCATTTTCTGAGAAACAAACCATTTGTCTTCTACGTTACTGACGAATTAATGTGTTATTCCAATTTCTAGCATAGCAAACACTTAACCACTTCCTCCAAATTTAACCTGCGGGGAAGTCACAAATATTTATATGAACTGCTCTGCTGCTGCAAGCCCCGCGGCTTGGCAGATGTATCTGCTCTGGTTTATGTACACCAGTGGCTGATGAACTGTCGTGGCGATAGGGATTAAGATCATTTAGGAAGTATGGCCATCTACAATAATAAATAACATAACGTTATGGCAAACTCCTGCAAATATTCTATCTTTCTGGCGGCAGAGACCTGCAAGATTTATTGGGGTTTAATTACATGGTCGTAATAGCCAACATTCCTTCAAGTTATTGTGTTGCAGGACTACAACATAGAACCATGCATATTACTTTATTCACCCAATCCTATTATAAGTAGTCATCGCAGATGCCCTGGTTCGATCCCCAGTTCTACCAAGATTTTAATTCAGATGGCTGAAACGGGGTACACTCAGTCTCATAAGGCAACACTAAGAAGAGGTGGGTTCGATATTAACCTCAGCCATCCTGGAGGTGGTTATCCATAGTTTTCCCCACTTCTACTCCAAGCAAATGCTGGGATGGTACCTAAATTAAGGCCACGTCCGCTTACTATCCAAATCCTACCTCGATCACAAGTATAGCTTACACACTTGTACAGACATCATAGAGGCATAGGTTATCAGATAATTTCTACACACACGCAAGTACACGGCGTTACATGACTACGATGTCGTAAAGCCCATAAAGAATCAACAAGAACAAAATTATAAGTATCACGCACGATTTCAAGTGCTCTTACGCTTGTTGCTATGGTAACTAGGTGTGGGAAATCGGTTGCAACAACACGCTTACAAGAGTGGTAACTGAGTGTTCTTACGCCTTTTGCTATGGTAACTAGGTGTGGGAAATTGGTTGCAACAACACGCTTCCAAGAGTGGAAAATGAGTGTTCTTCCGCTTGTTGCTATGGTAACTAGGTGTGGGAAATTGGTTGCAACAACACGCTTCCAAGAGTGGTAACTGAGTGTTCTTCCGCTTGTTGCTATGGTAACTAGGTGTGGGAAATCGGTTGCAACAACACGCTTCCAAGAGTGGTAACTGAGTGTTCTTACGCCTGTTGCTATGGTAACTAGGTGTGGGAAATTGGTTGCAACAACACGCTTCCAAGAGTGGGAATTGAGTGTTCTTGCACTTGTTGCTATGGTAACTAGGTGTGGGAAATCGGTTGCAACAACACGCTTCCAAGAGTGGGAACTGAGTGTTCTTACGCTTGTTGCTATGGTAACTAGGTGTGGGAAATCGGTTGCAACATCACGCTTCCAAGAGTGGTAACTGAGTGTTCTTACGCCTGTTGCTATGGTAACTAGGTGTGGGAAATTGGTTGCAACAACACGCTTCCAAGAGTGGGAACTGAGTGTTCTTACGCTTGTTGCTATGGTAACTAGGTGTGGGAAATCGGTTGCAACATCACGCTTCCAAGAGTGGTAACTGAGTGTTCTTACGCCTGTTGCTATGGTAACTAGGTGTGGGAAATTGGTTGCAACAACACGCTTCCAAGAGTGGGAATTGAGTGTTCTTGCACTTGTTGCTATGGTAACTAGGTGTGGGAAATCGGTTGCAACAACACGCTTCCAAGAGTGGGAACTGAGTGTTCTTACGCTTGTTGCTATGGTAACTAGGTGTGGGAAATCGGTTGCAACAACACGCTTCCAAGAGTGGTAACTGAGTGTTCTTACGCCTGTTGCTATGGTAACTAGGTGTGGGAAATTGGTTGCAACAACACGCTTCCAAGAGTGGGAACTGAGTGTTCTTGCACTTGTTGCTATGGTAACTAGGTGTGGGAAATTGGTTGCAACAACACGCTTCCAAGAGTGGTAACTGAGTGTTCTTACGCCTGTTGCTATGGTAACTAGGTGTGGGAAATTGGTTGCAACAACACGCTTCCAAGAGTGGTAACTGAGTGTTCTTACGCTTGTTGCTATGGTAACTAGGTGTGGGAAATTGGTTGCAACAACACGCTTCCAAGAGTGGGAATTGAGTGTTCTTGCACTTGTTGCTATGGTAACTAGGTGTGGGAAATCGGTTGCAACAACACGCTTCCAAGAGTGGGAACTGAGTGTTCTTACGCTTGTTGCTATGGTATCTAGGTGTGGGAAATTGGTTGCAACAACACGCTTCCAAGAGTGGGAACTGAGTGTTCTTACGCTTGTTGCTATGGTAACTAGGTGTGGGAAATTGGTTGCAACAACACGCTTCCAAGAGTGGGAACTGAGTGTTCTTACGCTTGTTGCTATGGTAACTAGGTGTGGGAAATTGGTTGCAACAACACTATTCCAAGAGTGGGAACTGAGTGTTCTTACGCTTGTTGCTATGGTAACTAGGTGTCCAAAATATGCCCACGGTAAATTGTCCCCGTTGACTGCAGATCGTTTTGTTGTTTCATTTGAGGGTCTTGTACTTCGTGGTCATTAATTCCTTGTACTTAGATGTGGGTATACATTGTCTGATAACTGTGTTATTGTGGTGTTTGTAGTTGTGTGTGTATTATTCAGTTATGGTTGGGAAAGGATGCATCCGTGGGCTTAAGAAAGGAACCATTCCACGGATAACCACTTCTAGGACAGTTAAGGTGGGAATCGAACCCGCCTCTTCTCAGTTTTGCCTCAGGAGGCTGAGTGAACCCTGTTCTAGTCCTCAGACTAGAATTGAATAATCCCAGTAAATCCCCAGCTTAAAAACATATCCAGGTTATCAAACCAGAAATGAGATTCCGACTATGGCGCCTGGCGGGGTCTGGTGTCATATCGACACGTAACCGAAGTTTGAAAGAATTACGTAGTTTGACGGAGATCACGGTAGTGTAATCGGCTAATGTACTTACCTGGAACGCAAGAAACAAGTATTTCAATCTACAGTACGTTGCGGTCTCATTTTCAAGACTTATTCAATAGTTATATCTAGCAATTGTTCTGATGTGAATCTGTACCATTGATTATCTCTCTATATATAAAAATGAAAGTTTGTCTGTTTTTCTGAATTTCCACGGACATTTGCGTTATTTGCGCGTTTCAGACTGTTTTATGATGGATGCGCGCAAAAATATTTTTTGTCTGTCTGTCTGTCTGTCTGTCTGTTTGTTTGTTTGTCTGTCTGTGGACAACTTAGAGTCCTTATAACTTGAGAACGGCTGGGTGGATCAACGTATAATTTGATACGGATATCCATCAGAGGCACCACACTAATCATTGATGTAACTCTTCTCCGTACCTCTCATAAAAGGGGGCCTACCCCCTTAAAATCCATGCTGAAATAGGCCTAGAAAGACGAGACAAAGCTTATTTTCAACCCCTCAATGTGAGAAACAAAACTCGGGGGCCCTAAAACCAACAGTTTTTGAGATATTCCCAGAAATCTAATTTCATTTATTAATCTATGAAAGAATGCAAGCTGGTAACCATGGCAACGGAATCTCATAGGACCATCTATTTCTGTAAGACGCAATGCAATTCCATTTATTACATTACTGTGAAGTTTGAAAACGCCTATAAGGTTATCACGAACCCAAACTAAGCTGTAAAATTCATCAACGCTTAAGGGGTTCAAGGGGTACACTAGAATTTATTCACGCGATTTTCACGTGCGGGTGTGGTACGGAAGGTCTTTTATATCCATATCCCTATATTGTATTTATTATATTATCATTATTAATATTATTATTATATTATGGCATACAACGACGAGACAAAGCTCATATTTTTAGCCCTTCGGTGGCAGAAACAAAACTCGAGGTTTCCCGAAAACTACATTTTAAGGCTCTAAAACCAACAGTTTCTGAGATATTCCCAGAAAACTAATTGATTTTAATAAACTAATGAAGGAATGCAAGCCGGCAACAATGACTTAGACTGTAAAAATCATCAATGCGCTTAAGGGGTACCCTTGAATTTTTCACGTGATTTATACGTGTGATATGTCGTACAGAATTATATCTCCAAACAGCGACATCATTTTCAAAACTTCCTGAATTGAAATAGTATTTTTTGCGGCTATTAGGAATTTGGGCAATTGGAGGCTGAAAAAAAAACTGAATATTCATGCACCACAAGCCCATATAATTTGTTAAAGGTGTCTTCCTGTGGATGGGGACTTTACACAACGGTGAGGGTCAGTCTTTATGTGAGGTGTATTGCGTTTCGTCTACGAGATTTTCAAATTTATTTTCACGTCAGGAAGTACACGTTAGGTGAATTTAGATTGAGCACATTCACTTTTTTTTTCGACAAACGGGTTCATCGTAAGGATGATTTTGTTTGATACTGTGTGGTTGAAATATCCGTATTCGGACATCTGGGTGATATGTTGTACGTTGGTTGGTTCCTCAGTTCAGAAGCTGCGACAACGCGTTCACGTAGCCTCGTGTACTTTGGGTGTGTGTAGAATCTGTCTGATAACCGGTGTTAATTGTGATGGCTTTATTAGTGTGTGTTAACTGTATTTCAGGTAAGGACTGCAGACGTTCAATTTCCAGTAGTTCCTACTTTTGCTACCAAATGCTACCGTCAACGACACCTAGCTGTGACTTGGCTACTAGATGCCACCTCAACTGGCACCTGGTGGCAAACTTTAGAACTAATAGAGCGTTAATCAAATCTAACCAACAAATTTAGCTTCACACAATTGTAGTTAGTGGAAGGTTCTATTACATGACATAAATCTATGACATGGGACCACCTTCTTCCCCTCCGAAGTAAGGCACGCTTTCTGTGTATCTTTATGTACGCTTATAGCTCGTGTTCGAATGTTTGGAGCATCGTAAAATTTGGTATCCATGAGAGTCAATACAACAATCATTAACAAAACTCTTCACCGTACTTCTCATAGAAGGCTTGGTAAAGGAAAAATATTTTCAAAATACATGCTAAAATAGGCGAAATATAAAAATTATCCTAGAAGGACGACCAAAGCATATGTTTCGCTTCTCAATGTGAGACACAAAATTCGGGAGTCCATAAAGGGTCTCCGAAAACCACATTTTAAGGCCCTTAAATTGACAGTGTCTGTAATATTCCCAGAGAACTAACTTCGCTCTGATAAACGTATGAAGGAATAACAAGCCCCTAACCATTGCAATACTTCTGCTAGTATCTCATATAAGAAAAGGCTCTCGCCTACAGAGTTAAATCTGCAGGAACCGAGTCCCCGCTCAGTCGTCTGTCATTTTAGGGCGCTTACATGCTACAGACTCACGTCATTGAATTCATCGGCACGTGAAATCTCCATTTAGGATACAACTCATGCACGCTGATGTCTATACCGTATAATCACAGCTGTTCAAAAGGACGTTAAACTCACAATATTTCGTATTAGTATAATGTAAAGTTTTGGTGCCATTCTTTCAGTGTTACCTATACAAACTGTTAGTAGTAAGTCTTCAGTCGGTCAACACTAGTCGATAGTGATCATAACTAAACCATGTATTTTGTTTCCAGGAGTGTTATTTACATATTATTTACATTACACCTCACCCAGCCATTGGGATAATTCGTATTGACCACCTGAAGAGTTAAAACACTGACAATTTTTTATTAGCCTACTTTCATAAAGATGAAATGAGTCTTCCAGTTGCAAAACTCGTTATCCACTTGTGAATAAGGATCATGTCGTAAAATTATTTATTTAATTAGTTGATTTTTTTTAAATTTTGTTTAATTTATTTTATTTTGTTTTAATTTGTTTTGTTTAATTTATTTTATTTTGTTGTGTTTATTTTGATTTTGTTTTGTGTTGTTTATTTTGTTTTATTTTATTTTGTTTTGTTTTATTTTGATTTTCCAGAAAACAAACATAAAACCAAAAAAAAAAAAAAAAAAACACGAAGCAAAAAGCAAAACTCTAAAACAAAAGAAAAATAAGAAAACAAAAAACAAGAAACACAAAGCAAAAAGCAAAATTCAAAAAAAGCACAAGCAGAAAACAAACACAAAACCAAAACCAAGAAAGAAAAGCAAAAAGTAAAATTCAAAAGCACAAAGCAAACACAAAACCAAAAACAAAAAACACACAGCAAAAAGAAAAAAAGTAGAAAACAACCAACACAAAAGATACGCGAGGCAAAGTCCAGAGAAACGTTTCTCATGTAAATGATTCTTATTCAAAAGTGGATTAAACGAGTTTTGCAACTGGACGACTGACTCAATAGGCTTATAAGATCAATCGGGGGTCTGGAAGTGCCTGTGTGTTTTCGTCTATCTAGGGTAAGATTCACCTATCAATTTCTAAACGACTGGACCGAAATAAATAAAAATAGCTACAGGGAAGCCCTTCTACCGTGCACTTGAACTGCGCTTTTTATATTTCCACAATCTTAGTGCAAATGAAATGAGAAAACAACAGTAAGGTGACCTTTTCTGATTTCAGATCTAGCAATACAAAGTCAAATATTGTTAAAGTGGAGAGCACATAAGAAGGTCGTTGAGAGAGACAGACAGCGTTCTGTGCGAGTAAGACAGATTCACTCAGTGCGATGCCACCACAATGCTCTTGTGCTCATCACGTGCTAGGCTCACCCTTACGCTCAAGGGTCTATGAAGGAAGGAAAAAAGGTTTTATAGTTTCTGAGCAGAAGTCGTGGATTTTACACTTGGGAAATTAAATGTATAGTTGCGAATGGAGCCAATACGTGCTGAGCCCTACGCAGCATACCTCAGTTGTTCTCTCCAGACATTTGGCCTCACACCACGAACTGCACTCGTGCAGGAGAAATGAACAACTACAACTATTGGCTGGCGACTATGTCATACTTCAGTATTTGCCAATGCGCAGCTGGTGTGTGCCCGCCTTCGTATGGACTACCTCACTCTGTAATTATATTGTGCATATGCACTACCTCACTCTATTGTGCATTATGTGCTACCTCACTCTATTGTGCATATGCACTACCTCACTCTATTGTGCACAACCTCACTCTATTGTGCATATGCGCTACCTCTCTCTATTGTGCGCTACCTCACTCTATTGTGCATATGCACTACCTCACTCTATTGTGCACTACCTCACTCTGTAATTATATTGTGTATTATGTGCTACCTCACTCTATTGTGCATATGCACTGCCTCACTCTATTGTGCATAACATGCGCTACCTCACTCTATTGTGCATATGCACTACCTCACTCTATTGTGCACTACCTCACTCTATTGTGCATATGCACTACCTCACTCTATTGTGCACAACCTCACTCTATTGTGCATATGCGCTACCTCACTCTGTAATTATATTGTGCATTATGTGCTACCTCACTCTATTGAGCATATGCACTGCCTCACTCTATTGTGCATAACATGCGCTACCTCACTCTATTGTGCATATGCACTACCTCACTCTATTGTGCATTACCTCACTCTATTGTGCATATGCGCTACCTCACTCTATTGTGCACAACCTCACTCTATTGTGCATATGCGCTACCTCACTCTGTAATTATATTGTGCATTATGTGCTACCTCTATTGTGCATATGCACTGCCTCACTCTATTGTGCATAACATGTGCTACCTCACTCTATTGTGCATATGCACTACCTCACTCTATTGTGTACTACCTCACTCTATTGTGCATATGCACTACCTCACTCTATTGTGCACTACCTCACTCGATTGTGCATAACATGCGCTACCTCACTCTGTTGTGCATATGCACTACCTCACTCTATTGTGCATATGCACTACCTCACTCTATTGTGCACTACCTCACTCTATTGTGCATATGCACTAACTCACTCTATTCTTCACTATCTCACTCTATTGTGCATATGCACTACCTCACTCTATTGTGCACTACCTCACTCTATTGTGCACATGCGCTACATCAATCTGTAATTATATTGTGCTTTATGTGCTAAATCACTCTATTGTGCATATGCACTGCCTCACTCTATTGTGCATAACATGCGCTACCTCACTCTATTGTGCATATGCACTACCTCACTCTATTGTGCACTACCTCACTCTATTGTGCATATGCACTACCTCACTCTATTGTGCACAACCTCACTCTGTTGTGCATATGCGCTACCTCACTCTGTAATTATATTGTGCATTATGTGCTACCTCACTCTATTGAGCATATGCACTGCCTCACTCTATTGTGCAAACATGCGCTACCTCACTCTATTGTGCATATGCACTACCTCACTCTATTGTGCATGTGCACTACCTCACTCTATTGTGCACTACCTCACTCTATTGTGCACATGCGCTACATCAATCTGTAATTATATTGTGCTTTATGTGCTACCTCACTCTATTGTGCATATGCACTGCCTCACTCTATTGTGCATAACATGCGCTACCTCACTCTATTGTGCATATGCACTACCTCACTCTATTGTGCACTACCTCACTCTATTGTGCATATGCACTACCTCACTCTATTGTGCACAACCTCACTCTGTTGTGCATATGCGCTACCTCACTCTGTAATTATATTGTGCATTATGTGCTACCTCACTCTATTGAGCATATGCACTGCCTCACTCTATTGTGCAAACATGCGCTACCTCACTCTATTGTGCATATGCACTACCTCACTCTATTGTGCATATGCACTACCTCACTCTATTGTGCACAACCTCACTCTATTGTGCATATGCGCTACCTCACTCTGTAATTATATTGTGCATTATGTGCTACCTCACTCTATTGTGCATATGCACTGCCTCACTCTATTGTGCATAACATGTGCTACCTCACTCTATTGTGCATATGCACTACCTCACTCTATTGTGCACTACCTCACTCTATTGTGCATATGCACTACCTCACTCTATTCTGCACTATCTCACTCTATTGTGCATATGCACTACCTCACTCTATTGTGCACTACCTCACTCTATTGTGCACATGCGCTACATCAATCTGTAATTATATTGTGCATTATGTGCTACCTCACTCTATTGAGCATATGCACTGCCTCACTCTATTGTGCACTACCTCACTCTATTGTGCATAACATGTGCTACCTCAGTCTGTTGTGCATAACATGCGCTACTTCACTAATCGGTTTATTATTTTGGTATTGATATTTGTTTTATCTATGATATTTTTAATTATTAGTCCTAATTTGATTAGAATTCTTTTAGGATGGGATGGATTAGGTTTAGTTTCGTATTGTTTGGTAATTTATTGGTGCATATGCACTACCTCACTCTATTGTGCACTACCTCAGTCTATTGTGCATATGCACTACCTCACTCTATTGTGCACTTCCTCACTCTATTGTGCATATGCACTACCTCACTCTATTGTGCATATGCACTGCCTCACTCTATTGTGCATAACATGCGCTACCTCGCTCTATTGTGCATATGCACTACCTCACTCTATTGTGCACTACCTCACTCTATTGTGCACTACCTCACTCTATTGTCGATATGCACTACCTCACTCTATTGTGCACTACCTCACTCTATTGTGCATATGCGCTATCTCACTCTAATTATATTGTACATATGCACTACCTCACTCTATTGTGCATATGCACTACCTCATTCTATTGTGCATATGCACTGCCTCACTCTATTGTGCATAATATGCGCTACCTCACTCTATTGTGCATATGCACTACCTCAATCTAGTGGGTTATAATATAATTATATTATGCATAAGTAAATATTTGGTATTTGAAATTAAGTCGGTCTGCTTTCGAGAATTTCAATTTCGAGAATGTACGTAACGTATGTAGCTTGCAAACATGCTACAATGTGGTAGCAAGTATGCAGAGGAGTGTCACAGAGTGAAGATCAGATGAGAATTTGATGGATAAAGGTTAATCAAATATCGGCTCTAATGGATGGAACTTTGATGGAGTACTAGCTTTTAATGGTTGTCAAAACCATGAATGTGGACTGATCATGTCCTGGTAATGCATTCTCCTATGTGCGAGACGGCAAGTGGTGGCTCATATTTATGCTGATTGACAGTCTACAGGAATCTCCAATCGAAGACAGTGCTGTCATTTACCAGACTGCAGCAATTAAGTGGCAAAAATCACCTCTGTTGCGATGTTTTATTTCAGAACTGCGCCTGCGTACCCCGTAAGACGCTTGGTTTCTCACATTTAATAACTGGGGCCCAGGGCTGTTTTTCAAGTTTCTAACAAATAGTTACTATCCCTTAGTGAGACAATGATGCCACAACATTGAGCACTATAAATTGAGATTAATTTTATCCATGGGGACAAGCTTTGTTCCCCTTAAAGAAAACAATCATTAATGACTGAAATTGGTGCAAACAAGCACAGCTGTCAACCTTAATGTGTTGCCTTACAAGGATAGAAAGTTCCATCAGCTGTTCTAGCTGAATTGATATTTTGAAAGTATCGTCTCATACGGTACCAGAAGTTAGACCTTAATATATAACAACAAACCTGCCCATTCATACTATCCCAGTATCATATTATGCTCTCCCCCCTTTATTTTGACATCCTCATTCTATGAGTTACATTTGTGGGGCTTGAACATCGTGGTGATTTAGACCCGTGTACTTGAGTGTGTGTAGAATTTGTCTGATAACTGTGTTATTGTGGTGTCTGTAATAGTGTGTGTATTTGTTATTCATATCAGGATTGGGAAGGAGGCGGCCGTGGCCTGCTAGGACCTATCCCGGCATTTGCCTTGAGTAGAAGTAGGAAACCGCAGAATGAAACTTCTCACGTTTGCCTCAACACGTTGAATGGACTATACCTGTTTCAGCCCTCAGACCGGAATTAAATTTCTTGGCAAAACCGGGAATCAAACCCGGATCTCCGGGGCAACAGCCAATAATACTAGCCGCTACACCAGTCGGAGAGAATGGCATTTACGTGGTACAACTTATCACCATTAAATTCACTGTAAGGTATTGTAATGTACTTCCATGAATTAGTGGAACACTGACTGGTAGGCTATGTTATATGTACGTAGCGTATGTAGCTTGTAAACATGCACCAATGTGTTAGCAAGCATGCAGAGGAGTGTCACAGAGTGAAGGTCAGATGAGATTCCGAGACATTATTATTGTAACACGCAAACGTTAGTGTTGAGGTCCAAGCTGGTTACTTACAACACGGGAATAATACAAACTTTTCTTTAATACCCTAAGTAACCCTCGCGCAGCCATACGTTTTACCATCCAACACCATTCACGGGAGTCACTCAGCAGTAGTTAACAGCTAATTTTGGTATGCGGTCTTTAAATCTCTTTATTGTATTAGCATTTCTGATATCGGCAGGGGTTGAATTCCAAAGTTGGGACTCAACTACAACAAAGGACTTTGAACATGGATGAATAATTGATGGGAATTACAATAGAAGAGCCAGATCGAATGTCTCGGCTATAATATGAGGAGAAATAATTAAATATTGATGATATTTGAATGGAGGTGCTCTCATGCAGAAATCCATAGATGTGTATCAGTAACGGTAGTCTATGTGAAGTTTACGGCGTCCATCTGATTTAAGCCAAGAACGAGTTCGATAGTTTGGGGTTAAGGGGCATTGTACCTTGGATTAAAGGTAAGCTGAATGCCGAACAACTTTTTCTGAATGCTATATTGTACTGCTCGGTTCTAAGCTCTGTGAACTTGCGGGATGAAGGGCAGAGGCAGGGAAGGAGCAGGCGAGAATTGAGAAGCTTGTCGACAGCCCGCCGTGTTACCTGACATTCTCGTATATTCCAATACTCCTAACATACGGTCTTTTCTGAAACCAGTGTGGCATTGTGAATAAGTCAGTGAGTCACTGACTAATGTTTTTGCTTCTGTTACTACGCAAGGACCGAGAAACCTCATTATTCGTCACCATCACTTCTAATAGTCCGCGATGCACATTCCTCTCAGGTTCACGCAGCTTAGACCCGAACAGTACTAGGTGGCATTCAGACTGAAAATCTTCGTGTCTGCTTTTCTGTCTGTGTGTTAGTTCCCTGTGATAAGATCCAACTACAGCAGGGGTGAGCAGCTCTGGAAAGTTGTTCATGCTCGCAACCGCAGTTTGAGCAACCCGCTTGCTTGGTGTCTGCAGCAGACAAGGCCCTGTCACTCAACAGCAATAGTGGTTGGGAAGGGATGGGGGACAGTACAAGGACAGTCGAGATCGCATGCATCTCTCTGTTCCGGAGATTCAAATAGGGGAGGCGGAAAAGGAGGAAAGCGGTAATCTCACAGGGGAAAAGTTGACACGTAAGGGAATGCTGGCTGCTTGCTTCCCATCCCGCTGAAAAGTAGGCGAGGGTGTTCATTTGTGGCTTCTGCCCGAGACTGTTTACCAACACTCGCCATGTGTTAGATATATTCAAGAACATAAATAACATTGTTCCTTTTCACTCTGATAAACAATATCAACCTTGATACTAAGGCTATGTCCCTAAGCTACATTTCCAGCCTTAGTGAACTTGATAGTTGACTAATATTCCGGATATGACGTCACAAGTCATGATCCAAAGCTGCTTAGCATATCGTATTCAAGTCTGTAGTTGGTTGTGAACAAAGGAGCTTGCTTTATTATCAACTCGTACGAAGATTTTGTAGATTTAGCTAGTCTCTTGTCTTTGACTTTTACTCGAAGCAAAAATGCGTAGGCCTACCTCATCAAGAAAAGATTATGCCCTGAAAATAAAAAAGATACGAGCCTTACAGTAGTCGCATATAATGTGTAACATCTGACATGTTATCCTACTATGAAATTGAGATGAAATATATGTGAAGTCATCTGACATGTTATGCTACTCGTATATGGACATTCTTAATGTTAATTTACGCTCCGTTTTCACACTGGTACTGTGATGAATGTATAGATTGAATTGGAGATATGCTACTGTCATACTTGTTTGAACAAACATCACAAACTGTATTGTAAATTAAGAGGAGGAATGAAACCATAGTCTCTAGCCTATCTATAGACTACTAGAAATAATGTTCAATACAATCAAATTTCCCAACTCCTGCTTGGTGCAAAATATTGTAATTATAATTAGATAAATCGTAATTTCATGTAGATTCTGTTAAAATGACGCTTAATGTTATGATAGATGTCGTTTAAATCGATAATCTGGTAGCAACAATAATTGCCGGGACTGTGGTTCGAAACTGAGACCTCATGATTCGCAGATCAGGACGCTATGATCGCAGCTATTACAACCATAGAAATTTATAGTACAAGACGGTTACTTATTTTCACGTGCCGGTGATAATATGGAAGTAATTTTTATGCTCCATTAATAATTTTTTTTCGATAATGTTCCTGCGTGGAATTGAGTTTTAAATTAGTTATGAATACGCCTACTTGACAGTAAAGAGAATGACTATAGTGGTCCATGAAAGGCTAGCCCAGTTCCCGTATAAAAATATCGATATATATATTACAGTACATTGATCACTGCATTACCGCAATGTGGGTTAATATCTGAATAGCCATTATGCAGAAACATAATACCGGCATTGGCGACTAGTTACAATGTTTCATATTAAAGCATATCATCATTTAAATACTGATACGAAGACTTTGCCCATTTGGTTTGTGTTTCAAACAGTTGACACCAGAGGTCGCATGAGCGTTTTACACGCTTCGAATGCTGAAGGGATAAAAGAGTTATATTGTAATTGTAATTAGATAAATCGTAATTTCATATAGATTCTGTTAAAATGACGCATAATGTTTTGATAGATCCAGCTGGCAGTGCTGCGTCTTACACACTTCCGTCCGATCCACTTCCGTCCCATTTTTAAAAATCACTCCCACAAAAATATCCAGCAACGGAGTGGAAATATGTAACACATCAAAGAGAAGATAGTGCGGAGCACTGCCTTCTAGCGCTTCGGTTGTGCATAGGCACGTAAACCTAATGCGTTTCAGAACACAAGTTTGTGACCTTCAAGAAGACATGTTCCAAAGCACCATAGTGCATAGTAGGCTCAGGCCCGGAATTAGACATCCGGGGCCCCTAGGCACTTGACATTTGGGCCCCCCAACATCTCTAAGCTATTTTGGAAATTTAGCTAATTAAATGCACTAGTAGAGAACATATAATTTGTAATCGACTTTATTGACTTTAATAAACATTAGAATAATACAGTCTATGTTACTATAGTTGCGTTATTCTATACAATTTATAGAATCATACGACGAACTTTCTTCTGTGCAAAAGAAAGAAAGAAAGAAAGAAAGAAAGAAAGAAAGAAAGAATGACGTCATCATAGACAATTGACTGCATTATTTCTGACTCTATGTACATTACAGAGATTGAATTGAGCCTGTTCTCTCCTATGTTAGATCTCAAGTAATGCCTGGCAAGGCTAAGCGTGGATACTGCAGGCGACAGAGTGGGGAAACGAATAGGCCTAATTCTAGCATTTTGTGCGCAGGGCTGTAAGTTTTGGCAAAATGTAGTCAATATATTTATTATAATATTATTTTCGATAAAGCTTTTTGATAAGGCAAGCCAGGCTTTTGAGCTTATGTAAAGATTCCGCCACCAAGGCCCCCAGGCTGGCTGGGCCCTTAGGCCGGGGCCTTGTAGGCCTAGGCAGAAATCCACCACTGAGTAGGCTACTTAGTGAATAGTTACTAGCAGCTAGTTAATAGTTATCTAGAAGAGCTTTGGGACACAGCCTAAGTAATATTTTGTTTTAGATTCTATTTAATGTCATCGCGTTGACACAGCATTCCTGTACAGTTGTAACTTCCATTGCAGGCATATCTCTTGACGGGATGCATAGTGCATTGGCTGCTGCATCATCCTGCTCACCACACATAGCATAATTTCTATTCGACTTCCCACGCGAGAAATCTGCAGTGTAATCGGGCAGAGCCTTCACAGTCGATAAAGCGTGTGAGCGGGCGCTCGATAAATAGCTGGTGTAGATGGGAAGTAACGGCATAGTAAACGACAGTTTGGGGTCGGACAGAGAAGGAATACCATCTATCTCCCTCACTCCCAGTTCCTTTTCCGTTGCTGTCTTCCTTCCAATATTGCTTATAGCTTACCACGGTGGGTGAGTGGATAGCGTGTCGGTCTTCTAACCCCAAGATTGCAGGTTCACTCCTGGCCGTGGTAAGTGATATTTGAAAGGCGGCGAAAATACGATGTTTGCATGACAAAGAACCCATTTGAATTCAGCAGGCTGTGTTTATAACGGCAAAATTAATCTCGGGAGTTTCCGCCAATACAAAGTTCCTCATTTCTCTACTAGAAGCGCTATAGTGTTCAAGGAGCTTAGATATCTAACCTCCTTGACTTTCATAGTGATTCAAGGAACAACGAAATTCGACATGCAAGCTACCCTCTGGGTGGCAAATTACAAAGCTTGCACCCGGCACCCGAGGCCATACGATATTATTATTATTGTTTATGTGTAGTAGCTTCAGCTTTCATCTTATGAAATACCATCAGTAGTGCCCGGCTTCGCCCGGTGGATTTATTTGTTTTATGGATGATAGTGAATACTACTACAGAACTGGAGCGCACAAGGATAAGGATCGGAAAGCACCAACGCTTATTGCAGCTGATAACCACAATACACTGCACCAACACCATCGCCCTTATACAGAGGCAATCTATTGTCATAATGATAACTGTTTTAAGGTGCCTAAGAAATCTTTTTGCACTAATTACTCCCCATGACTGCAATTAATAAGCAACTCGCAATTCTGCACCGGAACACTGGTAAGGGCGACGTGACGCAGCCCTCATTGCAAGGCAACAATATACTTAGATATACTGCTAAAAAAAATTAAAGCACCACTTTTTTCAAAGACCACCAAATTTTGAAAAGTTGACCTACAAGCTCGAAATCTCAGTATGACGTTTGTCCTGACGCCTACCAAGCATATGCTTCAGCACAACTCCCCAACTTGAGTAGTTTCGGGGTAGCACCCCGAAAACCAGCCCATTTTCGAAAACCGCAAATTGAAGTTTGCGAAAAACGCTGCAGGACTTGTCGCAGGTTGCCAAAGCAGTCGAAAATGAATGAGTCTTGCTCTTAAAGGTTCCACAAACACGTTGAAATTGTTACATTTGACGTTTGGGCATTTTCAACCCCCTTCATCATCCCCTAAACATGGACTACCATTGGGGGCGTCTGAGAAGGTACCGGGTGTGTTTAACCACCTGAAAACCTGTACACCGTCCTCAGTTGCTGATTGCAGTAAGTTCTTAAGGCCTCCGGCAATGTCCACACCCCCTAACACCCTCAACTGGCATAGGACCAAACCACCCCTTCTCGATTCACCCCTAAGGAACTTAGGGCCGGAGCAAAACAGATTGAGATGGTTTGGACACGTCAAAAGGATGAATGAAGTAAGGCTTCCAAGACGAGCACTGGAACGCGGATGACAGGGAAGAGAGGACGAGGAAGACCAAGAATGCGTTGGATGGACTAGGTGGAGAATAGTATTAGAAAACGGAACCTGGATTGGAACACTGTATCGGAAGAGGAAGGGTGGAACGACAGAGCAAAGTGGAGATGAACCATGGTTGCCCCCACCCAGTGTCAACTGGAAAAGGGGAAATGATGATGATGATGATGATGATGAGGATGCGAGATATTTTATTTTATTTTCTAATGCCACCATCTTGGATTATTAGAAAACAATTAAAAAACAACAGATGCCTATGAACGTAGGTCTAAATTAAGATTTATTAAGATTTCACTACGCCGCTACCGTGATTAGATCACCATAATAAGAAATTTAAATATTTGAATTTTGCGAGGCCGCTATGTTGTATGTGTGCTCCTCATGTATGTGAAAGTCACATAGACCATGAATACGTATTGTACATAACAGTCCTCTATCACCATACACAATTTTAGTTTCGGAGATATTGAGAACGAGTAAAATACTTCGCGTGCCGTCATGTTGGTTGATTTTATATATAGGCCACAGAGATACCAGCAGGTAAATCTTATAGCAGTGGTTCATTAAACAAAGTTGCACTTCGATCGTTTGATTAGGACACAAGAAGTCAAAACATGTTTTGAAAATTTCACACAGCCACCATATCTATTTTTATATTAACTGAGTTATATTAAACGCCAATATATCAAGCTTTAAATTGAAAAGGAAGGAAGCTTGTAGTTTTACGTGGCCGTTAATCTTGCGATTATGAGCCACGGGACCTCATTTTACGTAAAATCCGAACCACAAGACATGGCATTTCACATCGAAAATCTCACATGCATTGGCCGGGAATCTAACCCGGTCCACCTTGGTGAGAGGACAACAGCTTAACCACTGCGCCACCACGCCCCTCTTGAAATTTAGATTTAAGTTGTCATGCTGAACTGCTATGCCCAAGATCGCAGGTTCAAACCCGGCCGAAGTCGTCGGAATTATAAGAGCGTTAAAATCCTTCAGTATGCCTTCCTTCGGAGGGGAAGTAAAGCCGGCGAGCCCATGCCATAGATTTATGGCACGTAAAAGAAACTACCACTGTAATTGATTATGTAACAAAATGTGTAGGTTGTCTTTGGCTATTTAGAGACGCTCTATCAAGTTCCAACGTCGCCGCTAGGTATTAGTGACAGTAGCATCTGGTAACAAAATTGGAACTACTTGTAATTGAACTTGTTGGGAGCCCTCGGGCGTTCAATCAAAAATACCCAGCTATGGCCATTGGCTGCAATTCATATATAATTAAAAGGCACAGTCAGGATCGGATGTGGTACAGTATTTGTACTGTAAGTCTGACTGAAATCGCTTCAGCCAATCATTGTGCCGAAAATAAGGTCCCATTAACACCAACCTACACATATGGGGTACCTACAGGTCCAGCATAACCCAATGCGTAAGCGAAACGCACTCATACTCTTTAAATGCCTCTCAATTAAATAAATACCTTAAAACATGTATATTTACAATGAAATAATTAAAGAAAGCAATGGGGCTACATGACCGCGTTGTCGCAGCCCCTAAACTAAGGAACCAACAAAAGAATGCAACACGGTAACCATGGTAACAGAATGGCAAGACGCATTGCAATTCCAATTATTACATTACTGTGAAAGTTTCCAGACGGTTATAAGGTTATCACTGAACCAAATTAAGCTGTAAAATTCATCAATACATACAGTATAATGCGCTTAAGTGGGTCAAGGGGCACTCTAGAATTTTATCACGCAACTTTCACGTGTGAGTGTGGTGCGAAAGGTCTTTTTCAACCGACTATAAAGGGTCTCCGAAAACCACATTTAAAGGCCCTTAAATTAACAGAGTCTGTGATATTCCCAGAAAACTAACTTCGCTTTGATATACCTATGAAGGAATTACAAACCCCTAACCATTGCACCATTGATAAAGTCTGATTATTCATACCAAGGATAAATCAGTCATAGCATTCATGATTAAGGTTTTGCTAAGTGTACTCTTTACAACTAGAATATTCGCGGGCGAGGCCGCGACGGGTAATACTAGTCTATACTAATATAATAAAGCTGAAGAGTTTGTTTGTTTGTGTGTTTAAACGCGCTAATCTCTACATAGCTACCACACCCTACATCCGAGGCAATCTGTTTAACATATTCTAACCTTGGTCTACCCCTACAGTTCTTGTCCTCGACCCTTCCTTCCATAACTAAGCTTGCTATTCCTGGGTGTCTTAGTATGTGTCCTACCAACCTATCTCTTCTCTTCATTAGCAGTCGCCAGAAACATCTCTCCTCTCCCACTCGCCTTAATACCTCTTCGTTTGTAACCCTATCTACCCATCTGATCTTCATCATTCTCCTGTAACACCACATTTCAAATGCTTCAATTCTCCTCTTTTCTGCTGCACCAATAGTCCAAGTTTCACTTCCATAGAGCGCCACGCTCCAGACAAAGGCTTTCAAAAATGACTTCCTAATACCTAAATCTATATTCGATGTCAACAGATTCCTTTTTTGTAGGAAGGCTTTCCTTGCCTGAGCCAACCTACTTTTTATATCCTCTTTGCTTCGTCCATCACTGGTTATTCTGCTTCCTAAGTAACAGAAGTCTCCAACTTCCTTCAGCTTTTCACCTGCCAATTTGATCTCCATAGAAGTTTCTGATTTATTTCGGCTGCATTCCAGTATTTTTGTTTTACATTTATTAATTTTCATCATGTATTCATTCTGTAAGACGGAGTCCATACCATTCAAAAACTGATTCAAATCCTCAGGCGTGTCGGCCAAGATGACGATGTCATCAGCAAATCTCAGAGTTGAAATTATTTCTCCTTGAATCTTCACTCCCACTTTAAATTTTTCTCCAATTTCCTTCATTGCTTGTTCAATGTAAAGATTGAAAAGTATGGGTGATAAGTTGCAGCCTTGCCTTACACCTTTCTGAATACTAGCTTCTCTCTCATGTCCTTCAGCTCGAATGACTGCTGTCTGGTTTCTGTATAGATTGTATATCACCTTCCTATCCCTGTACTTTATTCCAATAGATTTCAAAATGTCAAACAATTTAGTCCAATCAACGTTATCAAAAGCCTTTTCTAAGTCTACAAATGCCATGAACGTTCTCTTATCTTTCCTTATTCTACCTTCCAAAATCAGCCTAAGACTTAGTACAGCTTCCCTTGTTCCTACATTTCTTCTGAAACCAAACTGGTCTTCACCCAACTCCGTTTCTATCTGGCTTTCAATCCTCTTGTAAATTATTCTAGACAGGATCTTTGAAGCATGAGTAATCAAGCTGATTGTACGGTAATCTTCACATCTGTCAGCTCCCACTTTCTTTGGTATAGGGATGATAACATTCTTCTTGAAATCAGGGGGTACCTCACCTGTCTCATAAATCCTACACACCAAGTGAAATAACCTGATCAGACCTTCATCTCCTATGCAGCGTAGCAACTCAATCGGTATATCATCTATGCCTGGTGCTTTGTTCCTGCCTAAATCCTCTAATGCTCTGTCAAATTCTGATCTCAATATTAAATCTCCTTTTGCATCCTCCTCCCTTTCCATTACATGATTCTCAATCTCCTTTCCCTTATACAAGCACTCTATGTAAGCTTTCCATCTCTCAACCTTTTCTTCCCTATCTGTTAGAGGCTTTCCATTTGTGTCCTTAATATTACAGCACTTAGTCTTCTTTTCCCCAAAAGTATTCTTAATCCTTCGATAAGCTGTGTCTACTTTTCCTAATTTCAGACAATTTTCTATACCTGCACATTTCTCTTTCAACCATTCTTCTTTCGCTTCCTTGCACTTCTTGTTAACCTCATTTCTCAGACGTCTGTATTCTGCTTTCCCCTTTTCATCTCTTAGATTCTTGTGTTTCCGCCTTTCATCCATCAATTCTAGTATATCCTGAGTGATCCACGGTTTTCTACCTATTATTTCTTTCCTACCAATATTTTCTTCTGCGGATTTTTTTATTTCATTCTTCAAAAGTGCCCATTCGTCTGCAATTGAAGTCCGTTTAGGAGTTTTCATTAGTCCGTCCGTTATACTCTTCTTGAATCTTTCGTTTACATCCTTTACTTTCAGTCCGTCTATTGCCCACCTTTTTGGCTTTTGACTTTTTTCAGTTTCTTCAACTTTAATCTGCATTTCATTACAACCAGATTGTGGTCAGAGTTTATGTCAGCACCAGGATATGTTTTACAATCCAAAATCTGGTTTCGAAACCTCTGCTTGACCATAATGAAGTCGATTTGGTAACGCCCTGTATCTCCTGGTCTCATCCATGTGTATATTCTTCTATTGTGGTTATTGAATAAGGTGTTAGCTATGACCAACTCATGTTCGGTGCAGAATTCCATCAGCCTGCTTCCTCGATCATTCCTTTCACCTAATCCGAAATCTCCTACTATCTTCCCTTCTCTCCCTTTTCCTACCACAGCATTCCAATCTCCCATTACTATAACATTTTCATCACCTTTGATATACCTCAGAATGTCATCTATTTCTTCGTAGACCTTTTCAACATCCTCATCATCAGCTTGACTGGTAGGCATATAGACTTGTACCACTGTGGTGCACGTAGGTGTAGTATTGATTTTTGCTACAATAATCCGTTCACTGTATTGCTCATAATATTCCACCCGCTGTCCAAGTTTCCTACTCAATGTGAGACCAACTCCTGCTTGGCCATTGTTTGATTTAGTGCTAATGACCCTATAGTCACCTGACCATACTTCTTAGGAATCTCATCTCAGCTGCTTGTACTCTGCTCTCATCCCTCTTAGTCATTGTCCAAGTTTCTGCTGCATATGTCATTATAGGAACATAATATGCTTTGTACATAACTTCTTTAGCCTTAATTGGTATATCCTTGTTCCATACTAGTCCCCGTACCTGTTGGTAGAAAGCACTCCCGAGTTGTATTCGTCTGCTAATTTCCAAATCTAGTCTTCCATCTTCAGTCAGTTCACTTCCCAAGTATTTGAAGTGTTTCACCACTTCCAATTCCTTATCTCCCACTTTGATTACTCCTTTTCCTTCTTTCTTATCTCTACTCATCACCACTGTTTCACTCTTCTCCACATTTATCTTCAATCCCCATTGTTCAATCTTTTCATTTATTACGTCTCGCTTCCTATTCAAGTAAAATTTTTCTCCTGTCATTGAATTGGCTATTTTACTTTTCGTAAATTTTAGAAGTCGTGGATTTGATTTCCCTTAAAATGAACTTGTATACGTCGTTATAGAAAGATGCCATCTCTACGGGAGGAGTCATACTTATTATCTCTATCAAGTTCAATTTCAAATAGTACCAACTCTGGCTACCAGAGATGCCACTGTCACAGACACCTAGTGGCGATGAACGTTGGAACTTGATAGACCGTCTCTAACAAAATAACCTACAAATTTACCTACACACTATCAACTGTAGCGGTAAGTTCTTTTACAAGCCATAAATCTTAGAAATGGGCCTGCCGCATCGGCTTACTTCCCCTCCGAAGAACCCCCACAGGAGTAGCGAACTACCAGCTTGGTGTCCTAGGCGAAACCCCACACAAGGCACGGCACAAACCTAGAAGAATTGCTGAGTTTTAATTCACTGGCCGTGAAAGCTAATATACCATCTTTTTGGAAGCCTTCATAGGGAGGTTATGACTGCTTGAGCTTTTAGTAAAGAGGCTCAGGTGCGCTTCATAAAAAGGGAGGTAGCGCGCAGTTCGCTACTCTTGTGGGGTTCCGGGCGGGGACACCAAGAGCCCGCTGATGAGCGAGCTTGGTGTCCTAGGTGAAACCCCACACAAGACACGGCACAAACCTAGAAGAATTGCTGAGTTTTAAAATAATATAGTTTTAATTAAATTCAGTATGATTACACATAGAAAATTTAGAACGAGTTTATGTAAATTGAGACTCTTTCCCCCTACTATTTCAGTGGAGTTGGTAGAACGAGTTGCGGCTGAACATTGATTGATGAGAAGGTTGAAACCGGCAGTTGAAGATTGAAGTACATTGAGCTGGCAGTTTTTATCACCGCATGACGAAGCTTGATTAACATGTGTAACATTAATTACGATTATACTTGGTCTATATACCGCAATGCAACACGAAACACACAACACAAAGGGAGATTGGGAGAAAATTTTTAGAAACTGTAAAAAATAACAAAAATAAAAACACAAAAGTGGTATCTGAAAATTCAGAAAACATCATCAGATTACTGCTCGAGTCTAAGCTGCGTGAACCTGAGAGGAATGTGCATCGCGGACTATGAGTAGTGGTGTTGACGAGTGATGAGGTCTCTCGGTCCGTGCATAGTACAGAACCACATTGGTCGGTGACACACTCACTCATTCCTAACACCACAGTGGTTTGAGCAACGGGCCAATGTTATCAGTATTGGAATAGAAAGTAATACCATATATCACGATGGGCTGTTGACAGATCCTTCTCTTCTCGCCCGACCCTTCCCTGCTCTTTCCCCACACCCCGCAAGTTCATAGAACTTGGACCCGAGCAGTACATTAGTTCACTCGCTCGTACAATCAATGAAAACACCAATCAACCATTCATTCATCCACATATTCTATCAATCAACAAATCAAGCTATCAAACACAAATAGATATGGACACAATATACACCATTACAATATTTTACAGCCCACTTGAGATGCTTCTGATAACAGTTGGCATAGAATGGAAGTGAATATCAGTAGAACTTTTACTTTTATTTTCCATGTTGACTGCAACCGGATCAGATATGATCTTTTGTGAACATTAATTCTTGATCTGACAACATCGAACGTGTACTTCCCTGGTGCGATTCTCTGATGGACGTGAAACACAAGTTGGCTAGCAACTGAATAGAATCAGTACCCCCCTTGACTTCTAAATAGGTAATGGTGGAGTAAAGTACAGTAACTTGATATTTCCTGAAGAGTCAAGTATGTATGTCTACCCCTTATTATTCCCGTTTTCCAACGGGGTCGGGGATGAGATGCGATGGAAGTCTTTGTGGCGATGGTTTTTACGGCCGGATGCTCTTCCTGACGCCAACCTCATGAGAGGAGTTAATGAGAGATGAAATGAATGATGGTGAATGAAACTGGGCAAGGATGTGGAAGGAAGCGGCCGTGGCCTGTCAGAAGGTACCGTCCCAGCATTTGCCTGGTGTTGAAAATGGGGAAACCACGGAAAACCATTTCAAGGACGGCCGACGGTGGGGCTCGAACCCACGCGTCTACCGAGTCAGCAGAGAGCTTGGCCCCATGACCTAATGCTGCGCGTTAGCCAGCGTAGCCACTACTGTCGGTATTTCCTGAAGAGTCAAGTGGTTACTAATATTGGGATTTACAGCAACAAATCAATGTAAGCACTTCGTTTCCCGAGAAAAAGCGAGATAAAGATTTAACGTGAAACATCAGTAAGTATGAAATAGCAGTGAAGGGAATGTACTGTTCCTGTTCCTGGCAGGAGACTGAGTATAGGTTAAATGTGGATAGACTCACTCCACGGTTCGTGAGAAGTACTATAAATGATAGAAATCTTACTACTTGCTATATTCTTGATTGGGACACACGAATGTCAGTAGGACGTCTTTCTTGCCTTATCGCTGGAGTATTGGATGATTTACAGCAGTACTCGAGCACCTTCCACGAAATCATGTCTGAGCCTTCAAGGTCTTGCCAAGAGATAGATATGAATTACGCAGTCACCTTCCTCCCGGGATTTGTGGCTTCTTCCTCTTAACCCCGTCACCTCTCTGTAATACGTTGATAATGTGTAGCCTAGTTTTATTTTAGCAGCGCCTTCGTCTCAAATAAGAATATTTATCCCATTCGCTCCAATAGTTTTGATGCTAACATATAACAAAGGTCAAAAATATATGTGTTAACTGTAGGAGAGGGCCAAGAGCCCTAATTTCGCCGCTTAAAAGACAATAAATAAATAAATAAAGGTAGAAAATTCATTATACTCCTCCTCCAGGTTCAATACAGTACACTCATTTCGCGGGAAGTTAAAAATGTTCAGTTAGATCATTTACTTGATTTATAGAGCTTCTTAAACTCGACTTCAGTCAGCAGAATAACCTGAGTCTTAAATATTTTTCACTAAATATTGATAGTGCTTCATCTCAACTACCACTTACTTTTATTGTTTTTTTTTTAAACTTCATCCAGGACCTGGCAACCTTCCCATGTCCTAATACAAACCGGGTCAATGTGAATCCGGGACATAGTTGGCTACATATTATTCAATCCTTGCATGTTTACTAGAGTTCTTTCCTTGCCAGGAATACTCATGGAAGGGTTATATTTTTCATTCAAACGACAAATTACTTCGTTATTTAGTTTTTATTTTCAACAATAAAGCGCAGCATTAAATGGTTTAGTTAACATCTGAATTTGCTGCCATATTGCCAAAAATCTCCATATAGTTCTTTGGATTTGATTTGATCTTGAACAATGTGAAATAAGTCAACATATTTGGGGTGGGATGTTCCTTATTGCACGAATTACGTTAATTGTCAAAAGCGCTTGGCTTTAGATTATATGGCAGCCTTATATCATATTTAAACTGTGTGTATTTCCGTGTAGAAAATCACACAGAAAACGAGTGAAAATGTATATTTCTACACAATGCTGACATTCTGTCAAAACCTAGCACTGACATTAAAATATAAATAATTTACTGGTTGTCAGTCATGCAACATGACAATTTGGGATATGCTTAAGTGGTACAATACATTGTGGTGTTTGAAGCCATATTTTCAGTGTTGCCTTAGTAAACAAGAGTTTAGTGCTTTCCAGTCGGTCAACACGAATATACCCAAAAGAGATGGGTTATACCCTAATCCTGAAATAAATTACATGAGATTAATAAAACACTAGGATGACCAGTTTCGATCATCAAGCGATCATCAGATCCATTACACTTAGGCTACAAAATCCATGTTTGAAATACAGGTGAAAATATTTACAATATGTACAATTATTTAGTTGCAGTATTGGTACTGCAACTGTCAGTGTATGCTAAATGCAGTATATATGTTAGGTGAAATGCTAAATGGTGATAGCTATCCGGAGATTGTACTTTAGAGAGATTATATGGTTGTAAACTATGGTTAAACTATAAAATTTTAGGCTAATTACTTATCTGATTGTCTTCCGTACTACAGCTACTCGCAGTTTTCGTGCTCACTGGAACTCACTGTGCGGTCGACTGGTACCATACACTAGTGAGCTCGATGTTACAAACAAAATATTCAATTATGTCAATACTGTTGGTGGGGTTCTCATGAATGTTTAGTCCAAATGTACATATTTCTTGGATTTATTCTATAGGAAGAAATAGAAGGATTTAGTGCGACGCATTTGCTTTTATTGGCTTTTCAAAAATTAGGTACAGTAGTTTCCAAAAGAACCCTTAATATTTAAAATATAGGAGAAACGGGAATTGTATTCACATCTCATGAGAGTTTTCTTTCTTAAGAATGAACCAGCATTACATTTCTATACAATGTAATAAATCCTCAGATTTTAATTTTTTTGGAACATAATTGAGGTTCATCCTTGAGAATAAATACACATAGATAATAAGCGAAATTTTGGATGAATTGGCGAATTACGCTATAAAATATCATGTGTTCCTGCAACAAAAACCACACTTTTTAGGAAGACAAATTTGAAAGATCAAAACACTTTTCCCGCCAGTCTCTTCTTACATCCTTTCATTGAAGTATTTTAAGGCATTTTCAGTGTTGCCTAATTATATAATAGATAGCTTTTCAGTCGGTGATCACACATTGTGCCCAACTACATTAGGCGGGAAAACAAGTATTTATACACCCTAACCTGAAAGAAAAATTACATAACATGTTTATCGCTAACATTTTTTGTACATAAAAGAGTGTTACTTTTTGATAAATATATCATGTAATATTTATTGCAGGCCAGGGTGTATAAATACTTGTTTTCCCGCCTAATATAGTTGGGCACAATTTCTGCTGACCGATTGGAAAGCTTTCTTTAATAAATTAAACATAATCTCATTGAATCCTGAATATCTCATAAACTACAGGAAAAGTCACTTCAAAATTGGTACCGAAACACAAGCCTTATTAGAAGAACCTAATAAAAACAATTTGAAGGCTAGCACTGAAATGTAAATGCTTTTCAGTCGGTCAATATGATTGTACCCAAATTGCAATGGCTGTTATTTCCTAAACCTCAGAAAAATTACATGTTATTAATTAATACACTTGAATGACTAGTGTTGATTGTCAAGCTATCATCATCAGGTCCTTTGCACTCAGGCTATTAAACTATGTCTACGAATATGTAGATTAATATAGCCTATATACTCACAATTTCAGTTATAATGTAAAACCAGGTAGCCTGCCTCCCGGGATGTAAATGAATTCGTGTTCGACCACTAAGTCTACTGTAGTCACGTTTTAACTATTACCCTTAAAAGTATGATTGGTTTAAGATCAATAATTACGATAAACAGAGACCAACAATGCAAGCGGAGTGAGAGATAATTGTGCTCTCATGTGGCAATTGCCTCTCACAATGGATTGGTGTACTCATTACGTTACCCACCCATACAAGGATGACGTCATTCAGACATTGATCGTTTGATAGGACGTCACGTGAATTATTGCCCTATGCCAAATGAAATAAGTCTGAGGCCAGAAACCAATGAATCATATCGCCTATAAATCGCATTGTGTAATTCATGTCTTGTTTCGACTATGATATTCTGACTACAAATGTCCAGCATCAATCAGCGCTGGTCATTATCTAGATTGTGCAATACTATACCAGGTGAATCAGCTGCCCCTAATAATATAGTTTTATGCAGCCCAACTAGCGTTGTTATCAGGAAGGTCCATATTCCTCTGCTTGCATTCTGTATGGTACTGCAAGCATATCCTGCTTACGATACTGAACACTATCTTTCCCTCGATGTGGCTAACACGAGGGGAAAATAATAGAGTTCATTTTCGTTTGCGGGATATGCTTGCAGTGCATTAGTACCATACGGGATGCAAGCAGAGAAATATCGACCTTCCTGACAACATTCGTTAGTTGGGCTGCATAAAACAATATTATTAGGGGCAGCTGATTCACCTGCTAATAAAACGCTGACAGATATTAGTTTTGCTTAATTTTCCTCCAATTAAACCTCAAGTCGTCAGCTGCGGTGGCCGAGAACGTTAACGCGCTACCTCGTGTCTCTGGCATCGGGAGACCGTGGTTTCGAATCCCACCCCAGCCGCCCCGAAAATGGTTTTCGTGGTTTCAAAATTCCACCACCTGGCAAATGCCGGGACGGTTCATGGCCAATTTCTTTCATATATCCCTTCCCTGACCAATCCTGAGAAGAAACTAAATAGCCATTGTCTCGATTCAAAGAAAAGGATTTGCTCACAGTACTCTGGTTTCATGAATATCGACAATTTGTTTAAAAAGTGCTTTTAAGCAAGTAAACAAAACGATAGCTCCTGCCAGAACTATGTCGCGCTGAGCCCGCATAACAATATGGGCGGGTGGGTGGTTTAACATTTGCGAGATTAATAATTTAAATTATTGAAAGAAGACTTGGTTGGTTCTTAAGTTTAAGGGCTGCGACAACGCGGTCATGTAGCTCCGTGTTCTTTGGGTGTGTGTAGAATCTGCTGATAACCAGTGTTAATTGTGATGACTGTATTAGTGTGTGTTATCTGTTTTTTAATTTAAGTACAGACTGCAACTTGGAATTTTTCAAATGGTTCCTACTTTTGCCACTAAGCGCCACCGTCAACGACTACTAGGCCAAGTTCAGAACTTAGCTACTAGACGCCACCGCAGTCGGCTATTGGCAACGAACGTAGAAACCTAAGAGCGTTGTTTACATTCTTAACCTATCCAATTTAGCTTCACACAGGTGTAATTAGTGGATGGTTCTTTAACATGCCATAAATCTATGACATGGGACCGCCGACTTTACTTCCCCTCCGAAGGAAGGCATACTGAGGGATTTTAACGCTCTTAAAAAATCCGACGGGTTCGGCCGGGTTTGAACCCGCTATCTTGGGCATAGAAGCTCAGCATGCTACCGACTACGCCACCGAAGCCGCCTTGAAAGATGTCTAGAGTGAAATAATCCTCCGACAATCAGTATCCCAAGACATGATGTTAGCAAAGTTTTGTGCTATGTAGAGCAACGTGCCTTGCTCACAACGCAAGAATTCTGGAAAATGGCCAAGAAAGCTTTATTCAATGGGCATTGTCATATAGGTTGGCAAGCTTGTGCAAATTGTATTCTGTGTCAGTACACTCAAAGAGTGGATGAGTAGTCGTGGTGTCGCTTGCATTATGGAATCCTCTCTGGGACTAAGAATAGAGACCTATTAACCGGGTGCCGACAACCTCTTATGTGTCCTTCAGTGTCTATTCTGAGAGACCTACTCCTGTCTCCCTCAATACAAGAGGCATTTTACTCTCCAGACATACGATTGTTGAATGTGTAGACATAATTTAATATCCCTATACAGTAGATCAAAGGACGAACAATGAGGCGGCTTGCTTATTGTTTCGTGTCGGATCGCCCTATAAACACGTCAAGAGCTCTCGCGTCAGTTCTGCCTTCAGAACAGGTGGTTTATTATAGCCTGAGGAAAGCTGTGTGACGGTGGGCGATATTTAAATACTCCCCAGTTTACCCAAGCGGCCTACGGTCTGGATTGAGTACCTGGCGTTCGGAGACCTAAGGTTCGAATCGAAGAGCTGACAGCAGTCAAATTTTACTCGAGCCTCTTAGTACAGTACAGCTGGAATGGTTTTGTTTCAAAAACTGTGCTATGGTTGGCTTTTTGTAAATCGTTAGAAAAGCACAAAAAAAGCTTAACTCTAAATTTTAGAATAATTTGGACGATCATTTTGTCGGAAAACTCAAAAAAACATTGAAAAGCGTTTTTCTCTGAATCGACGTATTTTAAAGAAAAGTTTTTTGAACAAAAATATAGAGGACATTGTCACCTACAATTCGTCTCATTGAGGTCATGTCATACGTTTTGAAATGCAGAAGCTAGGTGGCGCCAAAGTTTCCAAAAATGTGTTTGTTCACTTTTTGTCCTAGAAAAAATAGTTAAGCTTTTTTGTGCTTTTCTAACGATTTACAAAAAGCCAACCATAGCACAGTTTTTGGAAAAACAGATTTTTTTCCGTGCAGCTGTCCTGTACTATCTCCGAACTTATTCCATGCTAATTTCTGGGCGGTCCTTGGTATCAAGTCATAAGGCAACCATCCCATTCGCACAAACTACTGCAGTCACTAGAATAACACTGGTTTCAAAACTAATGCCTCTTCTTCCTTCTAGCATTGTATATCTCCCCATTATTATTCCCGTTTTACAACGGGGTTGGAGATGAAATGCGTTGGAAGTCTTTGTGACGGATGGTTTTTACAGCCGGATGCCCTTCCTGAAATCAAACTCACGAGAGGAGTTAATGAGAAATGAAATAAATGTAAGTGAATGAAACCGGGCAAGGTTGAGGGAGGAAGAGGCTGTGGCCTGTCAGAAGGTACCGTCCCAACATTTGTCTGGAGTTGAAAATGGGAAACCACAGGAAACCATTTCAAGGACGGCTGATGGGATGGCTCGTATGCACGAGTACTGAGTTCGCAGAGAGCATGGCTTCATGGCCTAGCGAGCGTAGCTACCGCTTTCATTTCATCCTGCCTTCGAGCATTAAACCCGTTTAATTGCAGCGTCTATAATAATCTGAACTTTTCTTTCCAATTAATGCTGTTGTTTATCCTTCAAGGGCTTTGCGTCATCATGATAATGTAGCCTCGTGTACATGGGTGTGTGTAGAAACTGCCTGATAGACTGTTTCACTGTGATGTCTGGATTAGTGTGTATTTGTAATTGAGGTAGGATTTGGATAGAAAGCGGCTGTGGTCTTAAGTTAGGTACCATCCCGGCATTTTCCTGGAGTAGAAGTGGAAAACCATGGATAACCACTTCCAGGAAGGCTGGGGTGGAATCGGACCCACCTCTTCTTAGTTTTACCTCACGAGGCTGAGTGTACTTCGTTCCGGCCTTCAGACCGGAATTACATTTCTTGGCATAGCCGGGATCCAATTAATGCGGTCTTTTGTATCTTCAGAAGGGATTTTAGCAGACACAGTACATATCCTCCCGCAGGATGTTGGGCCAGCGTTTCTTTGGTCCATCTCATGATCTTCAGTCCTTTCCATTATTAGACAAATAAAATACACACAAAATGTCATGGTGCTGATGGCCAGAGGAACCCATGGGACTGTCACCTTCCCCACGAAAATATGGGATTTGGCTAGGGGAGCGAAAACGATGGTGAGCAATCCAAATGGTGACTCAGTGACTTTCCGTATAATTGTGTATCTCGTCTGTCTTACCGTATAAAAATCTAGCTCTTTCATTTCGTAAGACCATTCTGAGAATAATAACAACCTTGAACTTGATTTTCACGACTGCAATGTTTAGAAATTATGGCTTTTATCTGTCAGGTCACGTAAGGCACAAACATGTAAGCCATATACAATATACAGGGTTATTCACCTAAGATGTTACTCGCCAATATCTTCTAAACCGTTGAAGATATCAATATTCTGTTTTCACTTTTGGGAATGGTGCTAAGGGGCTCATACATTAACTTATACTCTTTTTTCCTTTCAGTGTGAATAGCTGAGATATTGGTACCAACTTCGTTTTTCTTAATGGAACTATACTATTTTTTGCATACAGGGTAAATGATTTCACTGAGACATATTCAACGGTGTTATTATTTCCCAAATCGGACGAGCACGTTTTGAGAAATCGAGGATTTAAAAATTGTGCTAGGCCCCGCCTTCTTTCGGTGACGCGTTGTGTGAGAGCGAATGGCTAGTACATAGCTTTTTGGTGCACTTAAATAGCGTCACATGTGTAGTCTGTTTCAAAACAAAATTAATATCCTGTAATCAGAATCGTAGTCGTTATTATCGGACTTTGGTATTTTGGGAAATGTAGATAAGTGATGAAAAGAAATAGAAAAATGAAGTTTCATTATTTGTTGTCTAATAAATTCTTCCGTCACTTGATGTTTGGAATAATGGGACGATTTAACAGATGGCGTGCATTGCTTTTTATTTCCTATAACATGTAGAATAAATAGGGTTATTCACCTAAGATGTTACATGGAAATAACGTCCAAACCATTAAAGATATCGGTATTCTGTTTTCATATGCGTTAATGATACCCAGGGGATGGAAAATAATGTGCTACTTGTTCTCATGGGGTAAGTAATAACCGAGATATTGATACTATCTCCATATTTTGAATGGAACGGCACGAAGTCATACGGCTGGTCTAAATGTTCAACTGCGTACAAGTTTAAGTATGTAAGTATTTTCAAAATCGGACAGTTACTTTTTGAGATATCAATAACAACAATATAAGCTGTTGTGCATGCCGCATCAGACAGCGTGCAATCGGGCAAGCAGGTTCCTGGGTGTGATGCCAGCCACAGAACGGATGGATACCAGGCATGTACTGTAAACTATCGTACACATAATGTGATGTACCGTAACATACCCTGGGTGTGCAACGTTATTGTATGACTGGTGAACTCACCAAACACACCCAAGCAAACGGGGCTCCGACCACGCTATCAAAGCCCCAGAAATGAAATACTGTAACAACAAACAGTCACTCTTCTCCGTACCCCGTCGTCTTTCTTACGTGTAGCGGCTTGGATTCTTAGCTGTCGCTGTGGTGGTCCGAGTTCAATTCCCGGCTCTGATAAGCAATTTAATTCTGGTTGGAGGGCTGGAACGTGGTACACTCCACCTCGTTAGGGAAACTGAGAAGAGGTGGGTTCGATACCCATCTCAGAAATCCTGAAAGTGTTCCGTCGTTTCCCACTGCTACTCCAGGCAAATGTCGGGAGGGTTCCTAACTGCCGACAACGGCCACCTCCGTCCCAATTCCTCACCTAAATTAGGAATACAGTACACCACTACAGACACCACAACAACACAGGTTACCAGACACTTTCTAACATAAATACAGTACACACACACACCCAAGCACATGGGGCTACATGTCCACGATGTCCAAGCCCCGGAAATGAAATAACAACTATTCTCTGTACCCCTTCCAGTGTTTTAGTCATGTATGTCTCCGTGGCTTAGGCGGCAGCACGCCGGCCTCTCACCGCTGGGTCCGTGGTTCAAAACCCGGTCACTCCATGTGAGATGTGTGCTGGACAAAACGGTGGCAGACAGGTTTTTCTCCGGGTACTCCGGTTTTCCTTGTCAAAATTTCATTCCAGCAGCACTCTCCACTATCATTTCATTTCATCTGTCATTCATTTCATCATTGCCCCAGAGGAGTGCGTCAGGCCTCGGCAGCCGGCACAGTTCATATCCTCGCCGCTAGATGGGGGCTTCATTCATTTCATTCCATTCCTGACCCGGTCGGAGACTGGAAGCAGGCTGTGGATTTTCATTTTCATGTCTGGAGAGGTCGCCTCCTTAGTGTAGTGGTCAGAGTGCTTAGCTGCCACCCCGGAGGTCCGAGGTTCGATTCTTGGGTCTGCCTCGATAAAGTGGTCAAGCTGTTGGCTTCTCACCAAGGGGACTGAGTTCAATTCCCGGTCAATGCATGTGAGATTATCGAAGTGAAATGCCATGTCATGTGGTTCGGATTCCACGAAAAAAGGAGGTCCCGTGGCTCATAATCGCAAGATTCACAGTCACGTAAAACTACAATCTTCCTTCCTTCATTTAATGGTTTGGACGTTATTTCCATGTAACATCTTAGGTGAATAACCCTATTTATTCTACATGTTATAGGAAATAAAAAGCAATGCACGCCATCTGTTAAATCGTCCCATTATTCCAAACATCAAGTGACGGAAGAATTTATTAGACAACAAATAATGAAACTTCTTTTTTCTATTTATTTTCATCACTTATCTACATTTCCCAAAATACCAAAGTCCGATAATAACGACTACGATTCTGATTACAGGATATTCATTTTGTTTTGAAACAGACTACACATGTGACGCTATTTAAGTGCACCAACAAGCTATGTACTAGCCATTCGTTCTCACACAACGCGTCACCGAAAGAAGGCGGGGCCTAGCACAATATTTAAATCCTCGATTTCTCAAAAAGTACTCGTCCGATTTGGGAAATAATAACACCGTTGAATATGTCTCAGTGAAATCATTTACCCTGTATGCAAAAAATAGTATAGTTCCATTAAGAAAAACGAAGTTGGTACCAAAATCTCAGCTATTCACACAGAAAGGAAAAAAGAGTATAAGTTAATGTATGAGCCCCTTAGCACCATCCCCAAAAGTGAAAACAGAATATTGATATCTTCAACGGTTTAGAAGATATTGGCGAGTAACATCTTAGGTGAATAACCCTGTATATTATATATATTCTAAGAAGGCGCAATATCAAAACCATATTCAAGCCTAATGTCACCGTAGGCAAATCCTTACGATCAGTCAATGATTCAGTTGATCTTAACTGAGCTGGAGTATATAAGATTTCATGTTCCCGTGGTTACGTATATATTGGACAGACATGTAGGAGAATCACAACAAGGGTCAATGAACACCGTAGGCATTCACGCCTTTGACAACCAGAAAAGTCTGCGGTTGATGAACATACCATACAGAATGACTATCAAATTATTTTTGATGAAACGTCTGTCATCTGTATGGAGAAACGTTTTACAACTCGAATGATTCGGGAGGCGATTGAAAGAAGTTAACACCCACACAACTTCAATAAAGATGATGGTTATCCCTTGAGGAAATAATGGCCGTCCTATATAGTTTCATTACCAACATCTTCCTGGTCTCACGAGGTCATGGAGTAAATATTCGTTTCGACATGGCTTCCTATCTTATACCATTTATATATGGAGGCTACATGCCATTGTTTACTCATTCCATCTTTCTTTCTCGACAAACCTTGATAAAGGGACAAGTAGTTGTCTCGAAACGTCGGTTTTTAAAGTGTCACTTGACCTAACAGCCCCAAAGCTGTATTATGCATATAGGCCTACATGCAAGTTAGAGAATTAAATTGATGATGATGATGATGATGATAATTGTTGTTTTAAGTGGCCTAACATCTAGGTTATCGGCCCCTAATGGTTTGGGTGAGAGTGAAAGATGAGATGAGAATGAAAACTATAACTAATACTAACTACAGACTTACAAACTAGAAGAAGAAATGGTAAACAAATAAAGGATAAGGTAAATAAAGGACAGGAAGAAAAGAAATGTCCTCAACCCTCGAAGAATGAGGATTCAGGGACTTGGAAGGAAGGAGAGCCATGAAAGGCAGATATGAAAGGGAAAGAGGAGAGGGCCCGCCCCAAATTCAGAGGAAAAGGGGACAAAACTGACCCAACTCAGGAATCTCTCGGGGTCGCCAACTCCCAAACTCACGAGCCGTGAGCCCTTGAGGGTGTAGCACTATCCAGGGTGCACCAGAAGTGGTGGGGCTACACACACCCTGCCTCCTTGAGGGCCTTGAGCAGAAGGCAGGAGATATCATGACAATGAAAAGAAGGCTGACCCCTCGAAGAATGAGCGATCAGGACAGATGAGAGAAGGGGCAATTAAGGCGGGAAAGTGAAAGACTCCCTAGGCCTCGGATACCCTAATTCCGTCGGGTTTGGAAGAGAACAAGAGTTGGCCAAGTGAGGTCGAGAGGAAAGAAAATGGAGAAGAGCCCGGCACAAGTAAGTGTAAGCAATGCCGGACTTAGCTGGGGCTCCGTGGTCGCCAACCCACGTCCCATTAGATGTGAGCCCCTGGGGGGTAAATTTATGACCCCAGCGGGACTTGAACTCGTGATGTCCGTCTTTGTGCACCAGTGTTATGACCACTGAGCTATAGGCAGAAAATTTAATTCTCATTTGGCAATGATTCATCTATGAAACTATACACCTCCTATGGTCAATGAGTTGTCACACTCATGCCGTACACAAATGCCTATAATCAAGTAGTGAGCCACTCTTTCTCTACTAAAGCGGAATGGCAGGTAGCTTTAGACACGGAGTTAGCAATTCCCACAAGTGCATTGTAGGTTTGACAATGTAATAACAGGACATTGTTGAAGAACCTGACTCTGATTGTAAAGTCAACCCATGGAACATTGTTTTGTACTATGTCTTAAGTGCAAAAAGGCGACCACTATGTTATTTCTTTGCATTTATGGATCCCGTTTCGTTTCAGTTTTTAAAACACGTGTTCATCATCCCTCGCTTTTGGGCTGGGTACTTAGTCTAATGGCAGGCTTAGTAATAGCACGCACCGTCCACATTGGCCTGCAAACAGATCTTGACTATTCCTACGGCTATCTGGCTGTGCAATTTCATATTTTGTTGTGTTTTAATGACGTCAATCTCCAAGTATCTTGTATTTGTGGTAGTTATACTCGTTTGTCCATCCTATGTGTTGCGACAAGAATTTTAATAAATACGTCTGTTTGTATCCCCGCATGGAAACCGAATTCATCATTTATGCAAATGAACCATGCTGGAAATGACGTCTTTATTGGAAAGAAAGAAAGAAAGAAAGAAAGAAAGAAAGAAAGTTCCTCCACTACACTGAGGAATTTCGGATCATGAATATATTTTTCAGATCTACATGATGAATATCTGTAAGAGTGGAGTTGTACGTATTCTTTTGCTCCCCTGGCAGAGGCAGGAATGAGATGCGGATTAGTATCTGCGCTCGCTCGCTTAGGAGCAATGTATATCATGCAGATTTTGGCTAAACCCCCAACCCAAATACATATCTGTGTTAAAAAGCTTTATCATAATAACATAGTGGCTTCAGCGGCGTAGTTCGGATTTTTTGAGAGCGTTAAAAATCCCTCAGTGTGCTTTTCTTCAGAGGGGATGTAAAGCTGGCGGACCCATGTCATAGATGTATGGCATGTAAAAGAACCTTCCACTAACTACAATTGTGTGAAGCTAAATTTGTAGGTTAGACATGATTAATGCTCTATTACAGTAAGTTCCAACGTTTGCCGCCAGGTGCCGGTTGCTGTGGCATCTAGTAGCCAAGTTTGCAGCGAGGTGTTGATGACGGTAGCATTTGGTAGGAAAAGTGGGAACAACTTGAAGTTGATCGTCTGCAGTTCTTACCTGAAATACAGATAACACAGCCATCACAATTAACACCGGTTATCTGACAGATTCGACACACACCCAAAGTACACGGAGCTACATGATCACGTTGTCGCTGCCTCTAAACGTAGGAACCAACCAACCCAACCCCAATAATTTAGACTCTCAGTAGAATTACGGTCAATGTGTTCCAAGCCCTTGAATACTGCAAGGACATGTGTAGGCCTACTTGTTACCACGTTGTATGTCGTATGAGTGGTGACAAGTGAAGACATCACTCAGTCTGGTTGTCTGTCTGGCCTCATTGTCACGGACAGGCTGTGCAGCAGAAATAGCTCGAGGCATAACGTGGCGGCTATTGTTAGCACCAGGCTTCTCACTTGCCCAATATCTCCCTCAGTGAGACGTGAACATTTCGCTTGTGCTCGGCGAGGAAGCTTGTAGTTTTAAGTGAGCGATAATCTCGCGATCATGACCCACGGGACCAGCTTCGAAAATATTACATACATTGGCCAGGAATCGAACCCGGTCCACAGTGGTGAGAGCCAAGGAGCTTGACCACTCTACCATCACGCTCCTTTGCCTTGGCGACTTAGAATCAGGGTTTGGTCACCGATAGTGGCCCTCAATTTCGACACAAACTGGGAGGTGTTGTCCATTTGTAGTTTCCTTGGGGGGCGATGGGAGGTCGGTTGTGGATCAGTGCTGACGTCACTCAGGAATTAAAACAGGAGTCGCAAAATCATGTGGCTTTTGAAGGCGCGCAGCCGCAGCATACACCGGAAAAGATAATTTCTTACGTTAATGTAGAAAATGTAAAGTAATATAAAGTTTATTATGTTAGTTGTTTCGAATGCGACAATCTTTTCTCTTGACAATGTAAATAGCTTCGTGCATTATGTGATAGACAAGTAAACATCGACCTTAACCTCATAGAGATTTGTACTCATGATCGGTTCGTTGGCGCCGTTAGCGATAACGTCTCGTATTGTTTTTGCCCCCCAAGATTGCTGAATCGAATCCTGGTGCAGTCAGTTGGTATTTGAGGGTGCGCAAATGCGACGGAGCCGTGTCAGTGGATTTACTGGCACGTTAAAGATCCCTTTCGGGCAAAATTTCGGCACCCCGGCGTCTCTAAAAGCCGTAATAATTAAAAGTAACGTAAAACCAATACCATTATTATTATTATTATTATTAATATTATTATTATTAATGTCTTGGTGAATCCCAACTTTTGTTGATTGCCAACGTTTCTTCATGATTAATACTACTGACACGATGCGAGACGTCGGAAATCAACAAACTCCACATATAACGAAGCATCCCAACACAGTGAATCTAACGGCATTAGGTACGGCCGAGAAGGTCTAAAATAGAAAATCGGTAGGTTAGTTGGTTGCCAAAAGCACTGAAATCCACTAAATGTGATCCCAGCGTCAAGTACGTAATGTAGTGATTTGAAATGGTGGAGTAGGCTAACATAATTTGAACTATTGCTATGACTCCTCCTAGAAGTAACGACGCAGACTCCTACCAGTTTTGAAGGTAAATTCTTAGTGACTTACTTGACTTAATTCCTGTAGTCCCTCGTGGAACATAGGGTATCAACAAAGCATCTCCTATTGACAGGCAACCTCTTCACCTCGCTCCAGGGCTTGCCTTCTTCCATTGTTTCCATGTGTACTGATCTTCGCCACGTATGTTTGGGTCTCCCTCTCTCCTTGTACCCTGTGGGTTCCAATCCAATGGCTTCATTTCCCTTTCTCAGTGTATGTCCGATACATTTCCAATTCCACCTTATGATTTGTATGGCCATCTCAATTCCCCCGTCCTTCTGCAAAGTTCATGGTTGGAGGTTAGGCTACTTCCGGCTAGTAGATGAGAATCTTCCGTAAACAACTGTTGACAAAGGTTTTCAACCTAAAGTTAATTACTTTAGTCACTTTCCAAGTCTCAGACCCATATAACAGATCAGATTTGACATAACTTCGGATAATGCGGAGTTTGGTCCTTATAGATATTCTGCTGTTCTTCCACACTGGATAGAGCTGAACAAAGTCGCCATTTTTTTTTTTTTAATATGTTGCGAGACATCCTGTGCTGCTCCTCCATCTTTTGCCACTACACTGCCCAAGTAAGTGAGCAATCCAAATCTTCTCTAGATTCACCCCTGAAAAATATAGCTCTAGTTAGTTCTTAAATTCTTAGTAACAAAGAGTATTTTAACTTGTAGGATAAAATAGTCTTTGTTGAAGACTTTGCTTTAACTATATATGTTACAAAATAATTTTATGCCAACACTAAGTACTGTAATATATTACGTCTCGACTCAATGAAGACGTTTCTCATAATGCATAGAACCTGAAGTAGCCTCATAGCTCTCCATTTATGATGGTAACTTCTCGGTGTTTTATTTCTGTGTCAAACGTGAGGATATCCCTAGCGTTCAGCAGGATTACGGATGCATAATCTACTCCGTCAAACTTCTCATTCATCTGCATGGTGGGCATTGTCCAAGCTTTTCTAGTGAAGAGACGTTTGACATTCTGTACTTTCAACATGACGATAAAACATGTGATTTGTATTACTCCTATAACTCCCCGACATCTCTGAATCATGCGGCATCGTAACACAATGCTATAACAACACCACTGGGTTTTAAAATAGGTTATCCGGGAATGTCACTGATGACATGTGGCAAGGAATAATGGAGTCTTCTCTCTTGTTGGTGAAATGTTACGTAACTGAGAAAGATAAAAGCTGTTCATTTCGAATGGAATACACACAATAGACACATTAGGTGATTTGGAAGATAATCAAGCTCTCAGAAAGGTTTATGATCGGCGTAACCCATATTATTCTTGAAAGTGAGAAGAGAAAGTATATCGTACTGAAATTGAGCAGTTCAATATGGAAAGTGGCCTAGTCCACCTAGAGAAAAGGATATTTCCTACGTTCGAGGTTGTACGATATAATATATTTCGATTGATATCATCCTAAAGGGAGTTAATCCATTAGTATTCTATACAGCTCATTTCAAAAGTGAGACATTTAATTAGACAGAAGCAACGTTCATTTGTAATCCAATGAATATTGGTTTCTTATTTAGTGGTGTATCTTTCCAGTACAGTATATACATTTTAGAAGCCACTTTTCAGTGTTGCCTAGTCAGTCGGTCAACATGCTCTTGTACCCAAATAAAGTGGGCGAATAGTTAAGCTGATCCACTCACACCTACTAACCTGCAAAGAAATACATGGATTATTATATAATTTCATTGATACACTTTTCAAAGAGGGTTTCAATGAATGGTATGTTTCGTTCATTAGGGGAGCATCATCAGATTATATTCATTTGAGGCATTTAAATGTGGGCTGAACATTATGTACTGTACAACTCGCATACAATTATTTAGCTCGAAGGAGCTGTACTAGATCATGTTTATTCATAGCCTATCATTATGTGCAAACGGCTTACATATCACGCCCCTTAAACAACAATCACTGTCATTGTGTTATAATTTGGGCTGTATATATCATTCGAACAATCCAAGTATTCGAGTATTTCGAATATTAAAATAAATCCAACAGTTCAAATATTTGTATTATTTGAAGATCATGAGCACCCAAACATTACAGCTATTTGTGTGAAGAAATACGCTCACTAGACGATTATTTCGAAGCAAGGGGGAATCCCAGGCTTCAGATGGGGATTAATCCCTTCCACATTACGGTTGATAGATCCTTATAAATAAATGTCATTCAAACCAAGCATCACTTGTTATCTCTTTCTTCCCATTTTCTTTCTTTCTTTCTTTCTTTCTTTCTTTCTTTCTTTGTTTTCTTTCCTTTTCTTATTTTTGTCTCTATGATTATTATTATTATTATTACTATTTTTATTCAATCCACCACTACAAACATGGGTTACTCTAAAGCACGGGTTAACCCAAGTGCTTTACAACAATACATAAAAACTATAATACAAACTATAATACATACATATCATGTATATACAAAATATGGAGTTAATTATCACTCATTCACTAGCCAGGAAGGATTGCACAATATTGCATGTGGACAAGAGGATAGAATGCTGCATACTCCTGTTGATGGTCGGCGGAATATCCAATTCCTTCAGACTCTTGTGGAGTGTGTGAGGTATGAGGCCGTTGACTGACAAGAGTACAGGCACTATCCGGACGTAGTTCATCTTCCATATCCTCTGGATTTCCTCTGCAAGCTGTCTATATTTGGTTATTTTTCATTGTGTTTCCGTTTTATTATTATTATTATTATTATTATTATTATTATTATTATTATTATTATTATTTGAACATTTGATGATTGGACTTGTTTGCCAAATTACTGACTGACTGAATTGCCGAGTTGTTTCACTAATGCGAATATTTTTAAATGTTCGAGTAGGTTGGAAATTCCAATAATTCGACTATTCGAATGTTCGAATACTTCAAATGTACGGTTATTTCGAATAGAATAGCCAAGCTAATCGTATATTTGAATCAAATATTCGTAGTTGAAGTTATACGAACAATTCGAATATGTACAGCCTTAGTTATCAAAGATGGCTTACATGAAGTTGTCCTGTAGTGTTTAATATCAATCACTACAATCAGTACTGTTAATATGGACAGAGTGTTATGCTACTCGCACTGAACTCCACTTCTGCTACACACTGTTCCTGTAATTGCTATGCTATTGCTACCGCAGGTGCTGAGAGCGAACACTTGCCAAACATCCCTCGAGGATTCCGGCATCTTTATTGTCCCGCTGCGTTCTGCGGGTAGCCTGTACAAACAGCACACAGGCTCAAAGCAGATATCATAACCACAGATATCGCCTCAAAATGAAGAGGAGAATTTATACTGCTCAAAAAAATTAAAGCACCACTTTTTTCAAAGGCCACCAAATTTGGAAAGTTGACTGCACAAGGTCGAAATCTCAGTATGACGTTTACCCCGACGCCTACCAAGCACATGCTTCAGCACAACTCCCCAACTTGTGTAGTTTCGGGATAGCGCCCCCAAAACCAGCCCATTTTTGAAAACCGCAAATTGAAGTTTGCGAAAAACGCTGTAGGACTCGTCGCAGGTTGCCAAAGCAGTCGAAAATGAATGAGTCTTGCTCTTAAGGTTCCACGAACACGTTGAAATCGTAACATTTGACGTTTGGGCATTTTCAACCCCCTTCATCATCCCCTAAACATGGACTACCATTGGGGGCGCCTGAGAAGTTACCGGATGTGTTTAACCACCTGAAAACCTGCACACCGTCCTCAATTGCTGATTGCAGTAAGTTCTTAAGGCCTCCGGCAATGTTCACCCCTCCTAACAACCTCAACTGGCAAGGGACCAAACCTCCCCGTCTTGATTCACCCCTAAGGAAGGTTTAAATCGAGATTTTTATCAGTGTTGCTAATGGGGGGGTCTTCCCCTAACGTTTCAAAAGAGGACCTGCGCCTGTGTCGCCACCCCTTCCCTTGTTACCCCCTTTTGTATGATTTTTCGAATCAGGCCCTTTTTAAGGGCTGAAATGAGGTCTTAATCGCTGAAAGGGCTGTAAAGGTCCTTAGAAGCAGTGGTGACACGAAATCAACCCCTTCCGATGTTTGATTGACATTCCATCCCCCAAAGTTGACATTTTTGCACCCTCAACCCTCCCTGTCTGGACGCGTAACGCGTCATGGCAGAGTTTTCAGAGTTGGATCAAAATGAAGCTTATGGCCTGAAATGGAGCCCAAAACAGCAGGTTGGATGGAAATTCATCGGTAGGGTGGGAAACCGGACCAAAAAGTTTTCAAAAAAGTTAACAGCCTCTAGTAAGTACACCAATGCATAGGCAACCCACATCACGTCATTTTTCTCCCATTGCCAAACTTTGTAACCTATTGCCTATGCATGTGCGTACTTACTGTAGGCTGTACACTTTTTTGAAAAATTTTGGTCCCGTTTCCCAATCTACCGATGAATTTCTATCCAGCCTGCTGTTTTGAGCTCCTTTGCAGGCCATAAGCTTCATTTTCATCCAACTCTGAAAACTCTGCCATGACGCATTACGCGTCCAGACAGGGAGGGTTGGGGGTGCAAAAATTTCGAATTTGGGGGACGGAATGTCAATCATCGATCGGAAGGGGTTGATTTCGTGTCACCACTACTTCTAAGGACCTTTACAGCCCTTTCAGCGATTAAGACGTCGTTTCAGCCCTTAAAAGGGCCTGATTCGAAAAATCATACACACGGGGGTTGCAGGGGAAGGGGTGGTGACAAAGGCACAGTTCCTTTTTGAAACGTTAGTGGAAGACCCCCCCATTAGCAGCACTGATAAACATCTCGATTAAAACCTTCCTTAGGGGTGAATCGAGAAGGGGTGGTTTGGTCCCATGCCAGTTGAGGGTGTTAGGGGGTGTGGACATTGCCGGAGGCCTTAAGAACTTACTGCAATCAGCAACTGAGGACGGTGTACAGGTTTTCAGGTGGTTAAACACACCCGGTACCTTCTCAGACGCCCCCAATGGTAGTCCATGTTTAGGGGATGATAAAGGGGGTTGAAAATGCCCAAACGACAAATGTAACGATTTCAGCGTGTTTGTGGAGCCTTTAAGAGCAAGACTCATTCATTTTCGACTGCTTTGGCAACCTGCGACAAGTCCTGCAGCGTTTTTCGCAAACTTCAATTTGCGGTTTTCGAAAATGGGCTGGTTTTCGGGGTGCTACCCCGAAACTACTCAAGTTGGGGAGTTGTGCTGAAGCATATGCTTGGTAGGCGTCAGGATAAACGTCATACTGAGATTTCGAGCTTGTAGGTCAACTTTTCAAAATTTGGTGGCCTTTGAAAAAAGTGGTGTTTAATTTTTTTGAGCAGTATATAATACAGAACCTCTGTTCCCTTATGGAGGCTTTATCGATTGTAGCAAACACAAGTTTCTGTCTGCTGAGAAGAAACTAGGAATGCTGCTATTTTAGATTATCGCTATTTATTTGGTATTCAGTTGTCTTATTGCTTCAGTAACGTTCGCCTTTTATATTGAGGAATTATACGTTATTCACGGGACGTAGTTTACTAGTGATACATTGAATCGCACTGCATAGAATTGCTCAATTACATCATATTGACTATTTTTATTTTATTTTTAAAAATAGATTTTACCCTCCAGGTTGGTGGAACCCACGGACTCAGCGAGGGAACTCACCACTACCGCCTCTATGGGCAGTGTCCTAGAGCTGGGAACATCTGGTCGGAGTGGATTCAACTGAGGAGGTGTGATCAGCACCTCGCCCAGGCGGCCTCACATGCAAAGCGAACAGGGGCCTTATGAGGGACGGGAAAGGAGGGGAAGATTGGGATGGATAGGCAAGGAAGCGGGAAGGAGGCGGCCGTGGCCTTATAGGAGGTACAATCCCGGCATTTTGCCCGAAGACGAAGTGGCAAACCACGGAAAACCACTTCGAGGATGGCTGAGGTGGGAATCGAACCCCTTCTACTCATTTGGGGCACCCGAGGCTGAGTAGACCCCGTTCCAGTCCTCATACCACTTTTCAAATTTCGTGGCAGAGCCGGGAATCGAACCCAGGACCTCCGGAGCGGCAGCTAACCATACTGACCGCTACGCTACGGAGGCGACGACTGTTTATTATCGAGATAAATAATGATAAAATCAAAATATTTACTTTTGCCAATTTAAGAACAAAGGGCTGTCATCAACATCAAGTTAATATTTCCACAATCAATGTCCATTTTCGGAGATGCATGTTTATTGAAATGTTGTGAGCTTCGTGTCATGTGCCGAATAATGTGTCAATGTTCAATCTCTGGAAATTTTTCATTTCTTTAAGTGATTTTCAACTAACCTATGGATACGCGTAGGTGGAATCTTGAAGGAGAACTTATCCTAAGTTGATCTGAGTCACAGGATTATTCATGCCATGGAATGGGATTGGCCAACACTAGAAAACCGTAAGCAATAACATTTAACTACCATGTAGGGTCCTTGTATATAGAATATACTACTTGGATGAGAGCTAACATGTATGAAGTGTTATTTGTTTCTATAATGGAGAATAATTCATTAAAAGAAAACGTGTATAATATTCAATATTAAGCTATAAATCCCCAAATAGACAAAAGTTTGGTGCTTTTCAGTCGGTCAACACGAATGCTCCCAGTTTCGATAGTCCTATTATATTTATTGTATATATTAATCTCATGTAATTTTTGTCAGGATTAGGTACAACCCATCTCGTTTGGGTACAATCGTGTTGACCGACTGAAAAGCACCAAACTTCTGTTTACTAAAGCAACACTGAAAAATGGCCTCAAATAACTTAAAAATCCCCAAGTGCTACCCCGTGGCGTAGTCGTGCTCGTTCAATCGAGTACTACCGCCACGCGGGCAGCTGAAGCAAGTCCTGGGATCGCAAGTTCAAATCCTGGCTCTGACAGTGTGTTTTTTCCTGGGGTTTCCCACATTCTCTGCAGGCAAATGCCTGGACGGTACCTATTTTCAAGTCCTAGTGCTCGTACCCCATCCCTGACCCTAATACAGCTAGACACACAACTACAGTCATCACAAAAACAGATTATCAGATATGTTCAACACTCGCACAACAATACGGGGCTTATGAACAAGATATCCCAAGCCTCTAAGACAGGGCCATGCAGTCATTACGCTCGGAGAGCACTGGGCAGTCAGACTAGCGCTCCTTCCCCTACCACCACTACACTGCGGCAGCGAGAAGACCTGAGACAGACGATGTTCGGACCGCACTGACAGTCGTGCGGCTGACGGCTTTTGTGGGTTTGTTGACATCATATTGATAGGGCTGTTTTGCCATAAAGAATATACCGCATATACAAATCGAATTGCACTCCGATGTATTGAATGTGCAGAAAACGAACGGAAGTGTTAAGTAAGGAATATTGTGATTTATTCCAAACTAAAATGTCAACATACAGTATTAGAGAGGAAAATTCAACATGTTACCAATATGAACAGATAGTAAGGAGCTTGAGTGAATTTTGATGATGATGATGATAATTGTTGTTTTAAGGGGCCTAACATCTAGGTTATCGGCCCGAGTGAATTTTTCTCCGTCCTTTTTACGAGGTTTTAGTTTTGGAGGAAGCAATCTTCTCCAAATTGGGTACAATGCTTCTGGACACTGCTATTCGTAAACAATTGCGCAAGTTTCTATCGCTCATCGTTGCACGATGTTTACTTTCGGAAAGCTTAAGAAACGAAAAGAAACGCTCACAAATGTACATTGAGCTGAACTTTGACATCACTTTACATGCATGTTTCAACAAAAGGGGGTATTCTCCTTGCGGAAAGCAGCTGTAAAATTCGTCTATACTTCGTGACATTTGAAAGCGGTCTTTAAGACGAACATTGCACTGCAGTTCAATCAGCTCTAATTGAAATAGCTGTGGAACACTGTCTGCACTAAGAGAAAATGGTCGAATGAATACATCTAACACCGCTTGGAGTTCCCGCTCAGCCAGCCAAGCTCCTCCCATCACTACCTTCCACCAAAGTGCTCGGAGCACTGGCTCAGAGCACGGCCGGAGCGCAAGCGCTTGGGGAGCGCTGTATGGATGGCCCTGCCCTAAGATGACTTAACAGCAATAATAGCAATAACAACAACATTAGCTAAGTAAAATATGAACCCTTGAGCAATTGCAGTTAGATTGACTTGCATCATAATATGAAGAGAAATTTGATACAAAACTAAAGGATGTGATAATAACAGAGATATCCAACACGTTTCTACGAGAAACTTTACCCCGGCGCGGCGTTGATGAGAATGTCCCAATCACGACACTTGCTGGAGTGTTATGTCCGGCTTTAAATTACAACATGATATTCTACTAGGATAACCAGTTCTTCTGTAATACAATATCATGCAGGATGAACTTGTTGTTTCATGTAGTCTATGTTGGGCTGAGTGACGAACTTGGTAAGCACTGGCCTTTAAAACCCATGATAACGGATTCATTCCCGGCTCAGTTTGAAGTATTGATTTGGGCACAAGTATTGATTTTTCATTCAGTCAACACGTTGACGGGAGTCTAGTTGTTAATACAGTATAATGACCTTCATATTTAATGAAATACTGACACCTACAGTATATTACATTTCACTACACACACATATTTAAGGGCCTTATATCGCTCCTAACTCAGGCCAGTGGACTTACTGCCATGTTAAATATCCCCTCTGTAGAAAAATTCCCAACATGATGTCGTATTGGTGGTTTTAGTGTCACAGCTGTAAAAGAGTACGTTAAGCTCATGATATCCTTGTTATTATTCTTCTTCCTCTTTCGATTCGACCATCTAAGGACCACGTCATTTCAACTGCTTCTTGCTGCATCGAGCTTTAACATCCTCCCAGTACTTTCGCATTAGTTCTCGATGCTGTTGTTTCCTTTCTGCAGTCCACTTCTTGCCAGTTGGAAGCTTTGGCTTTTCTTGAAAACATCGGTGTGCTGTTAGTTTTTGTTTAAGTGTGGCACGTTCCCAAATATCGCTGCCTGTAATTCCCACTTCTTGTAAATCTTTGTCCACCTCAATGAACCAAGCTCCCTTGGTTTTCCTTTCGAGGAAGTAGGTGAAAATTCTATTTGTCAATCGTGCTGGGTTCATTCTTGTTATATGACAATATAAGGCAATTCTCCGTTTCTTCATGGCATCAGTTATTTTTTCCACATGGGTGTAAAGTTCGTGGTTGTGCCGTCTCGTATATTCCCCGTTTTCTTTTACCGGACCCAAGATTTTTCTTAGAATTGTTCTTTCTTTCACTTCCAGTTTCTCTGTTAGTCCCTTGCGATGCATTTCAATGCACTCTGCAGCATACAGCATGCAGTTATTATTATTATTATTATTATTATTAATATTATTATTATTATTTAGGATCGTTTCAACATCCTATGGGTAACGATTACACAACTGCCTTGACTGTTGATGTTCTTTCCTGTTACGCCAATACTCTTTCATTCGTGGCTCACTCTTGCTCGTACCTCGACCGAGAACACCCTTCGAGTTCTCTTTGGTTTCTCTACGGACAGATCTGTCACCTCCACAATTTTCCTTTTGAACTCTTTCCTGTTTGCAATATCTCCCTCCGCAACCATGGTACTTGAGTCTTTCTCCTTTCCTGAAAGAAGAGGATTTTATTTGCTAGGCGTTCCGGTCCCATTCTTCTCAAGCGTCCATAGAGAGTCAGTTGTCTTTTCCTCATAGATGTTGAAATATTCTCGCATTTTTATATAGCTCTTGATTTGATCTCAAACGGAAGGTAAACTCATTTGTTGTTGCTTTCTTGGTCCCAGAATTTTCCTCAGAAATTATTATTATTATTATCTTTAATTTCTCATAATTAGCCTATGGTACAAATCAGTTTACAGTATACGGATTTGGAATCAAGTATCCTGAAAACTTATTAATGGGATAAAAATAACCTGACAATATGGCACGTATCCAGCAGCACTGCCTTCTGTTTCTAGCAATCAGGTGTTTCATCTGCAGTTCCTCCAAAGCCATTGTCAACGTCACCACTGGCAAAATCCTCGTGCATTTTATTATTATATATTCTTTCGAATTTCCTCCGCTGTGGAACACAGGAAACAATTTGGTTTGCTAATTAGTCCTCATTTACTCCTCCCAGAAGCTCTTCATTGTCTCACGTTCCTCATACTTTCCTCTGATAAGCTTCCCAAGGCGTATGCTTTCTGGAACATTCTGAATATATCAACCTTAGCTCGAAAAGTATCTCTGTTCCAGATCTCCCTTGGATTGATCCCAACTTCCTTTATGTTATTCCTCGTTTCCCCTATCCATTTTATAGTTGACTATATCTTGGCGTAGTAAAGATTTTCTCCGTCAATTGGCTCTCCCTCATTCTAGTGAAGCACCTATAGAACTTCAGTCTCCTCTTGTATACGATGTCTGTGCTCCTTTCTGCCTCTCAGAATAGATCTTCATATTCCTCTTCCCACAATGCACCATCTTTTATCTTTTCTGGTTCTATGATTTTAAGGATTATTCTCTTCCATTCTTTTGCTGTATTTCTTTCCTCCACGTTTTAAGTACTTCGTTCTGGACAAGGCTAAACTAAATCGGTAACAATCCGTCTACTTACTTGACCTCTGTCCTAATCACGTAAAGGCGCTGAGATTTACCAATGAAATTTAATTTTGGAGACATTGTCTGTGAGTGGTTTATAATTTATTTTATTAAAGAAAGCTTTTCAGTCGGTCAACAAAAAGTGTGCACAATTGCATTAGAAGGGAAACAAGCATTTACATACCTTACAAACTAACACGCCTTTATGTACAAATACCTACTTAATTGGATGAACGTCACGCGTTCATCCTCAGATCCTGTTCACTTAGGCTTAATTAGTGTACGATGTACTGGGTGAGTTAGCCGTGGTCGTTATGGCGTGGCTGCAGGCAGTCGCTCACATTCGGGAGGCGAGGTTCGAATCCCCCAGCCAGCAACCTTGAAGATGGTCCTCTGTGGTTTCCCATCTTCCTTTCAATTCCTAGTCCTTACATTCACACTTTCCTCCCCAGACAACACTCCACTCGCAACGGTACGTGTAGCTCACCCCACGGGTGTCCGCATTGAGGCAGCTATAAATCTCTGGCGAGCCGAACATGTCCTCGGACACTCCTGGCACTAAATGTCACAAACTAAAAAAAAGTTTGTTTACAAGGTATTTGTACATAAAAGCGTGTTACTTTGTTGGGTATGTATAATTACTTGTTTCCCGTCTAATGCAATTCGGCACAATTCGTGTTGACCGACTGAAAGCTTTCTCTAATAGAATTAGGCAACACTGAAAAATGGCTTCTGTCACTTCAATTTTATTTATAACTAGCTGTACCCGGCATGCGTTGCAATGCCAATCAAAGAAAGTGCTGGCGTTGTAATTTTGTTTCTTGAAGTGCTTTTGGAAACAATATTTTTTTCAATTTCCGTTAACTGCCTCTAAACTATCGTAAAATGGATTAACTAATTTCGAAACATTCGTGGGAGCGTGCACAACAATTAACCAAAGTTTCTTCGCAATCGGATGAATGGGATATGAACGCATACGGAATTTTGTTTAAACGATTCGTGCGCTGTCACTCATTTTTTAAATTTACTCTTGCGCTACCTACTGTGAAATGGATTTACTAAGTTAGAAACCTTCACGTAAGAGTACACAACAACTCAACAAAGTTTCATCGCAATCGATGAATGGTATATGAACGCATACCGGATTTTGTTGAAACGCTTCGCGCGTCGTCTCTCATTTGTTGCATCTACTCGTACACTACCTATTATAAAATGGATTTACTAAGTCGAAAACCTTCCCAGGCATGTGCACAACAACTCATCAATGTTTCATCGCAATCAGATGAATGGCATATGAACGCATACGGGATTTTGTTTGAACGATTCGCGCGCCGTCACTCGCTTGTTGAATCTACTTGTGCGCCACCTATTGAAAAACGGTTTTACTAATTCATACACCTTCTCAGGACTGTACTCAACTCACTAAAGTTGTATAACAATCGGATGAATGAACAAATATGGGAATTGCTTGAAACGACTCACGCGCTTTCGCTCATTAGTTGAATCTACTCGTGCGCTTCCAATTGTAAAATGGATTTACTAAATCAGAAATCTTCGCGGGAGTGGAAACAACATTTCACCAAATTTCATTGCAATCGGATGAATGGTATATGAACGCATACGGGACTTTGTTTAAACGATTCGCGTGCCGTCGCTCATTTGTTGAATCTATTTGTGCGATACCTATTGTAAAGTGGATTTACTAATCCAGAAACCTTCCCTGAAGTGTACACAACATCTCACCCAAGTTTCGTCGCTATCGGACGAATGGTATATGAACGCATACGGGACTTTGTTGAAACGCTTCGCGCGTCTTCCCTCAGTTGTTGAATCTACTTGTGCGCTACCTATGATAAAATGGATTTACTAAGCCTGAAACTTTCCCTGGAGTGTACACAACAACTCACCCAAGTTTAGTCGCTATCGGCCGAATGGTATGTGAACGTATACGGGACTATGTTGAAACACTTCGCGCGTCGTCGCTCATTTGTTTGATCTACTTGTGCGATACCTATTGTAAAGTGGATTTACTAAGCCAGAAACCTTCCCTGAAGTGTACACAATATCTCACCCAAGTTCCATCGCTAACAGACGAAAAGTATATGAACGCATACGGGACATTTTGAAACGCTTCGCGCGTCGCCACTCATTTGTTGAATCTACTCGTGCGCTACCTATTATAACATGGATTTGCTAAGCCAGAAACCTTGCCTGTAGTGTACACAACCTCTTACCCAAGTTTCACCGCTATCGGACGAATGGTATGTGAACGCATACAGGACTTGGTTGAAAAGCTTCACCCGTCATCGCTCATTTGTTGAATCTACGCGTGCGGTACCTATTGTTAAGTGGATTTACTAAGTCAGAAACCTCACCTGAAGTGTACAGAACTTCTCACCCAAGTTTCATTGCAATGGGATGAATGGTATATGAATACATGAGGGACTTTCTTGAAACAAACGCACGCCATTTTGTTGAAGCTACTCGCGCGCCATCTGTAGTAAATTGGATTTACTAAGCCTATAACTTTTCCTGGACTGTGCACAACAACTCACCAACATTTGATCGCTTTCGGATGAATTGTATATGAACGCATCGCCATTACGCATTTGTTTAAACTACTCGCGCGCTATCTACTGTAAAATGGATTAACTATGCCTATGAACATCCCGAAAGTGTGTGCAACAACTCACCAAAATTTGATCGCAATCGGTTGAATGGTTTATGAACGCATAAAAGACGAACAGACAGACATTCCTTTTTATATATACAGGGTGTATCTTAATTATACCAACAAAAAAATCAGGGACGCTCTGCACGTTATGTAAAAGACGATGCCACAATCGGATTGGCGTAGAAAATTTTCCCTCCGAGAAAATGAGGTTACTTTGTTACTTCCGGGCGCGCGATTCAAATCTACGAACTCGCCGTATTTGCTGAGCTAGAGAGCAAGCCGCTGGCCACCGCTGTGCTTCAAGCAAGGGAAGGGAGTGTGATAGAAGGTGACAGAGATATGCTGGCAGGCATGCGCAAGTTTCCTCGATCGCCTCGGCTTGCTTTGTGTTTCTTGTTTTATGTTTTATGCTTTTGCTTTTGTTTTAGAATTTTGCTTCGTGTTTTTTGTTTTTGGTTTTAATGCTTGTTTTCTGGAAAATTAAAATAAAACAAAACAAGATAAAATAAAACAAAATAAACAAAACAAAATCAAAATAAAACAAAATAAACAAAACTAAATAAAACAAAATAAAATCAAACAAAACAAAATAAATTAAATAAAACAATTTAAAACAAAATAAAACGAAATAAAATTAAACACAACAAAATCAAAACAAAACAAAACAAAATAAAAACAATAAAACACAAAATAAAATAAAATAAAGTACAATAAAATAAAATAAAATAATAAAATAATAGTACATTATGCAACGAGCCTATAATGGCTATAATTAAGACACGAGTATTTTTTTATAAAACGAGCGTATGCGAGTTTTATAATTTCCATACGAGTGTCCTAATTACCATTATAGGCGAGTTGCATACGACTGTTTATGTTCGACGATAATTATAACTTTATTATATGTTTTAACATAAATATTCATAAATATCTGTTGAGAGTCAGCTACTGGAATTTTGTGATCGCAGAGCGAGCGTTGGGTGTTATACCTTCGTCTTTCAAGAGCTTTGAACGGCCGACGCATGCGCTCTGTGGGCTTGCAATGCCATATGCAGCCATATGTTTACATCAGCCGTCCCTCAGTAATATTGTCACCGCAGTCATTTGAAGACAATGCGCTGTGTAGAAATTAGTGTTAGTGATTTTAAGGTACTGTGCTATTTCTTGTCTCATATTCGCCAGTTTATTTACGCGAACATATGGACGGTGGGTATTCCATGTCGGTAATTTATTATAGTTCGATGTTGTGTTTATGTCCGACATGTTGGATTTTGAGCGCATGCGCGAAATTATCGTTACCTAATTGGTCAATGAACGAGCTCTGATTGGCTGGAGAAACTGTATCGTAATGAAAAACGGTGTTATAATGACCATCATTATGATACAGTTTTCAAACACATAATAGTGAGGGTCGAACATAAATAATTATACGACATAGTCCTTATTCACAAGTGGATTAAACGTGCTTTGCAACTGGACGACTCATTTCTCGAATCCCTGTGATACACACCTATTTGATAAAACGATTTTTCTTCTACTACTGTATGTTCAGAAAATCTCTCGGATTCATTTTGTGAGTAATAGAAAATATCGAAATTCCTCGATAGTTGTTTGAAACGGTGTGTACTCCTATGTAATATAGTTGAGCAACTCGTGGTGTAGTGGCTGTAATTCTCGGCTGTCGCCCCGGAGAAACGGGTTCGATTCCTGGCTCTGCCAAGATATCTGATTCTAGTCTGAGGGCTGGACTGGGGTACACCAGCCTCGTGAGAAAAAAACTGAGAAGTGGTGGGTTAGATTTCCATCTCAGCCATCCTGGAAGTGATTTTCCGTGGTTTCCCATTTCTACTCCAGGCAAGTGCCGTGATTGTTTCTGAACTAAGGAGACGGCACCTCCTTCCCAATACTCACCTGAATTACTACCGGCAGCAGTGGCTACGCTGGCTAAAGCGCAGCGTTAGGTCATGGGGCCAAGCTCTCTGCTGACGCGTGGGTTCGAGCCCCACCGTTGGACGTCCTTGAAATGGTTTTCCATGGTTTCCCATTTTCAACACCAGGCAAATGCTGAGACGGTACCTTCTGACAGGCCACGGCCGCTTCCTTCCACATCCTTGCCCAGTTTCATTCATCTTCATCCATTCCATCTCTCATCCTCAGGCGCAGGTCGCCCACGGGTGTCATATAGAAAGACCTGCGCTCGGCCTCACAGAAGGCCACACGACCAAAAAAAAACTGAATTACAAATACTCACACTAATACAGTCTTCGCAATAACACAGTTTATCAGACAGAATTTCCATACGCACCCACGTACACGGGGTTAAATGTCCACGATGTCCAAGCCTCTCAAATGAAACAACAGCAACAATAACAAATCTTATGGAGTTGGTATTCTAGGGCGAATTTCCACTCCCTGAGGATTATTTGTATTTATATTCCTACCATTGATGGCTGCTAGAGATTATCTGACAATTTCAATTTCCCACCGTTTATTGCTGTTGTTATTGTTGTTTTTGTGGTGGTGGTTGTTGATGTTTGAGTCTTCAGTCCTTTGACTGGTTTGATGCAGCTTTCCACGCCTCCTTGTCTTGAGCTAATCATTTCATCTCTAGATAGCTACCACACCCTATATCCGAGGCAATCTGTTTAACATATACTAACCTTGATCTACCCCTACAGTTCTTGTCCTCGACCCTTCCTTCCATAACTAAGCTTGTTATTCCTGGGTGTCTCAGTATGTGTCTTATCTCTTCTCTTCATTAGCAGTCACCAGAGACATCTCTCCTCTCCCACTCAGCTTAATACCTCTTCAATTGTAACCCTATCTACCCATCTGATCTTCATCATTCTCCTGTAACCCCACATTTCAAACGCTTCAAATCTCCTCTTTTCTGATACACCAATAGTCCAAGTTTCACTTCCGTAGAGTGCCACGTTCAAGACAAAGGCTCTCAAAAATGACTTCCTATAGCTAAATCTATATTTGATGTCAAGAGATTCCTTTTCTGTAGAAATGCTTTCCTTGCCTGAGCCAACCTACTTTTATATCCTCTTTACTTCGTCCATCACTGGTTATTTTGCTTCCTAAGTAACAGAAGCCACCTGCCAATTTGACATCCATAGGGATTTCTGATTTATTTCAGCTGCATTCCAATATTTTTGTTTTACATTTATTAATTGTCATCATTATTATTGTTATTATTATTATTATTAGACTCTTGTTAAAATAGAATGAACATCTGTGTTAATACTCGGCTTATTTGTGTTCTAACTCAAATAATGCAAGTGGTCCTATAGCATTCTGGTATTTCACATGTCAGTAGAGCAAAAGAAGCATGGTTCTGCCACAGAGAGGACAATTGGGTCAGTATGTGGTGTGAATCATTGTTAAGAACATGAATGGCTGCTGAAATTGGGGGTCTGGTGACAGGCATACCAACATGCATCTTTGTGACGGTCTTGCCTCCTGGAAGGGTACAGTATGAACATGCCATTCCTTGACTGGAAACATATTTGTTGTTTTCATCTCGTTGCGTTGTTATTGGAACTACCTGGATTTCATCAAAACGGTGCACAATGCTCCACATTGTAAACAATAATTATTTCCGTGTAGTGTTTTCTAAACCGACGGGGCACAGACGCTATTACACATTCTGCAATACATACGTTTTTTTTAGCATATGGCTTTTAGTGCCGGGAGTGTCCGAGGACATGTTCGGCTCGCCAGTTTGTAGCTGCTTCTGGGCGGACACCCAATGGGTGAGCTACAAATACCGTCGCGTGTGAAGTGTTGTCTGTGGAGGAAAGGTTTGAATGTAAGGACGAGGAGTTGGAAGGGCTGTGGCCTATAGTTAGGGACCAACCCCGGCATTTGCCTGGAAGGAAGATGGGAAACCACAGAAGACCATCTTCAAGGTTGCCGGCAGGGGGATTCGAACCTCCGCGCGTCCCGGATGTGAGCGACTGCCAGCAGCCATGCCGTAACGACCACGGCTAACTCACCCGGTAATACATAAGTGATATGATAGGAAAGAGGCATGGAAGAGAAAACCCCAGTCAGAAAACAGCAAAACCAATTTCTTCGCCCTTTCCCACTGTCATTAAATCGTGCTCCACTGCCGGGCGGGCAGCTGCAGTAAGCCTGGAGATCGCAGGTTCGAATCCAAGCACTGACAGGAACTATCTTGATTGTGGATTTCCATGGGTTTTTCCACACTCCTTCCTGGGAAAAGCCAGGAATGTGCCTTAATTCAAGTCTTGTGCCTCCTCATCTCTGTCTCCAATATATCTACACACGCTACTACAGCCATCACAGAAACACAGGTTATCAGACACGTTCAACACTCACCCGACTACACGGGGCTGATAACCAAGATGTACCCAGTTCTTCAAATAAATGAACAACAACCTTTCAATCCTACCAATAATTCTGTCTTTCTACCCCAGAGGATGGTTGAAGTCTCAAGAAAGCACAGCTAAGATAGCAGTAGGCAAGGTGAAAAGTGAAGTGGGTTTGCCATTGCTTACCTCACTGATTCAGTGCAGTGGTACTGATCGTATGAGTAGTACGTTTCACAGTATCCAGAGGCACTGGATATGCCCTGCGCCCATTACTCAGAACCATCCATTCCTCAATAGCTTCAGCATTATCAACCATAAATGATAAAAGCCACAATTCGATCTAGAATTGCCAACAAGTCAATGCCAGTAATACTACCTGAAGAATATTACAATCTCTTCAGTTTGATGACCGCTAGCGGGAATGGTGCTTTACGTATGACCACCCGGATTTACCGTAGCGATCTTCGTCCGTGTGAAGAACAATCAGGTGGTGGCTTCGGTGGCGTAGTTGGTAGCATGCTGAGTTTCTATGCCCGAGGTGGCGGGTTCAAACCCACTCAAAGTCGTCAAATTTTTAAGAGCGTTAAACATTTCTCAGTATGCCTTCCTTCGGAGGGGAAGTACAGCCGGCGGGCACATGCCCTGGATTTATGGCATGTAAGAGTACCTTCCACTAACTATTGTGTGAAGGTAAATTTGTAGGTTAGATTTGATTAACGCTCTATTAAGTTCCAACGTTCGCTGCCAGGTGCCGGTTGCGGTGTCATCTAGTAGCCAAGTTCACAGCTAAGTGTCGTTGACGGTAGCATATGGTAGCAAAAGTAGGAACTACTTGAAAATTGATCGTCTGCAGTCCTTATCTGAATTACAGATACGTACACTAATACAGCCATCACAATTAACACCGGTTATCAGACAGAATCTACACACACCCAAAGTACATGGTCAATCGGAGACTACTATAAATTCTGCTTATTAGAATTATAATAAGAATAATAATCATAATAATAAGAATAATAATATAGCAATACAAGAAATTTCCACACAACATTCAAAAGAAGCACCCAGAGCTATAAGCCACGGTCGCTTATTTTCAAAGACCCGGAAGGTAGGAAAGGCATAACTGATCAAGAAAACTGTGCGATACTAGCGAGATACTTTGAAGAGTAACTAAATTGTAAACCACCAAAGGAACAACTAACCTTCAACATGCCTGAAGACATTGAAATATATGCTCCAATGCCATAAAAGGGTGAGGTGGAGCAAGCTATCAAGGAACTCAAGAACGACAAACCCATCGGAGAAGACTCTATCATAGCGGAGCTAAGGAAGTATGCAGATAGCGGAACTGTAGACATCCTGACTATAATTATACAAGACACTTGGATAAAGGAAGAAATCCCTGCAGAATGGACCACTGCTCTAATCCGCCCTCTGCATAAGAAGGGACATAGAGATGATGTTAATAATTATAGAGGCATTTCCTTTCTCACGGTAACATATAAAATTCTCTCTAAGAGATTAGTGTCTTAGCTAGATAATGAAATTGCTGAGTACCAAGCAGGTTTCCGGAAGGGCAGATCATGTATTGAACAAATACACAACTTTAAATCCATCATTATGCAGACTATGAAACAGTATAAAACTTTCGTGGTCACATTTGTTGACTTTAAAACTGCTTACGACTCTGTTGATAGAGCAGTTTTGTTCAATATCCTGCAAGAACTCGGACTTGATCGTAAAACGAAGCTTTTTTAGTTTTACGTGACCGTTAATCATGCGATCATGAGCCACGGGACCGTAAAACAAATGGGATGATGCAAGGAGATCCGATTAGCCCAATTCTGTTTAATACTGCCACAGCCGACATACCTATGATTATTGAGCACTAGCAGTAGTACCCGGCTTCGCCCGGTGGAATGATGATAATGTTTTAAGGTCTCCTTAGAAATATAATGGACTTAAAATCTAAGTCATTTGCCCCCAAAGACAATGAGGGAGTAATATCTAGGTCATTTGCCCTTTTGATAAGGATGATAATAAAAACTACTGTTGAATTGACACGTCAAACTTACAAACTACCGTAATAGAAATACATATTTCAAAATTCACAGGCGAGGAAGACTTATTGTGTGTGGTGATTAATGGTGTAATGGGCGTAACATCTACTGTAGGTCATTTGCTCTTATGATGAGGATGATAAGGGAAACTACTACCGGTATTGGATTGACACTTCAACGTATAATGTAGGCTACACAATGTACTGTAATAAAAATAACTATATGGCGGCTTCGGTGGCGTATTTGGTAGCATGCTGAGCTTCTATGCCCAAGATAGCGGGTTCAAACCCGGCCGAAGCCGTCGGATATTTTAAGAGCGTTAAAAATCCGTCAGTATGCCTTTCTTCGGAGGGGAAGTAAAGCCGGCGGTCCCATGTCAGATTTATGGCATGTTAAAGAACCTTCCACTAATTACAGCTGTGTGAAGCTAAATTGGATAGGTAAACAACGCGCATTTATGTCTACGTCCGTTGCCAAGAGCCGACTGCAGTGGCGTCTAGTAGCTAAGTTCCGAACTTGGCCTAGTAGTCGTTGACGGTGGCGCTTGGCGGCAAAAGTACGAACTATTTGAAGAATTCTAAGTTGCAGTTTGTACTTAAATTAAAAAAACAGATAACACACACTAATACAGTCATCACAATTAACACCGGTTATCAGACATATTCTACACACACCCAAAGTACACGGGGCTACATGACCGCGTTGTCGCAGCCCCTAAACTTAAGAACCAACCAACCAAAAATAAATATTTTAAAAATCACAGCCGAGAAAGACTTTATGCGGCGGTGATTATTGGTATGATGCGCGTAACATCTAGGTCATTTGCACTTATGATGATAATAATAAGGTAATGAAAAAATGACTACTAAACGAACATGGTGTTATTTTAAAACTGATATAGGTAATTCAGGTGTCTAGCTTCGATGTCTTCCAAAGTCTCAACCTTATTTTCTGGCTTAGGCCTGTACTGGATGCGTCTAGTGAAAGAGCGTACTGCTCGGCAAAGACAAAGAATATAGGTCCAAGCTGCACGAACCTGAGATGATCGCAGATGATGACGAAATATGATGACACACATTCGGGGTTCCCCGTCCTATACAGATTGACCGGGAATCACTCACTGTTTCGCAACGGCCCTGTGCTGGCATCAGCATAGACAGCAGGAGATAACACGGCGGGCTCTGGAAAGTACACTCAAGTCACCTCGCGATGAATCAGCAAGCTATTCTCACAACTGACCCCCCCAGGGTCTCACAACTTGTGGGACGTGGGTTGGCGACCACGGAACCCCAGCTGAGTCTGGCATCGCTTCTATTTCCTGGTGCCGGGCTCATTTCAGTTCTCATTCCTGTCGGCCTCCCTTGGTCAACTCTTGTTCTCTTCCGACCCAGACTGTATTAGGGTATCCGAGGGCTAGGGAGTCTTTCAATTTCCCGCCTTAATTGGCTTTGTCTCATCTTTCCTGATACCCTCATTCTTCGAGGGGTCTGCCTTCTTTTCCTTTTCATAATATCTCCTGTCTTCTGCTCAAGGCCCTCAAAGAGGCAGGGTGTGTGTAGACCCACCACTTCTGGTACACCCTCAAGGGCTCATGACTGGTGAGTTAGGAAGCTGGCAACCCCGAGGAATTCCTGAGCTACATGCAGGGAATGGAGTGGTAGGCCTATGTCAGAAATTTCAAGTGGACAGTGTTACGCATCGGGTTCCAAAGGGTAAGTAAGTATACACACTTTGTTTTCGATCGGTGAACGATGTAGATTTGTACCAAAGGGCCTTAATGCGGGAAATGGAGTGGTCTATCCGAAATTTCGAGTGAACAGTGTTACTCGTCGAGATCCAAACGGTAATTAAGTAAAATCTGGTTGAGATCGGTGAAACTGTGTAGTTTTGTGCCAAGGGCCAAAATGCAGGGAATGGAGTGGCCTGTCCAAATTTTAAAGTGGACAGTGTTACTCATCATCATCATCATCTTGTACAGTTTCCAGCCCCAGGCTGGGTCTGTTTGGAACATCGGGTTACTCATCGGGTTCCAAAGGGTAAGTATACACATTTTGTTATCGATCGGTGAACGATTTAGATTTGTGCCAAAGGGCCTAAATGCGTGAAATGGAGTGGTCTGTCCGAAATTTCGAGTGGACAGTGTTACTCGTCGAGTTCCAAAGGGTAATTATGTAAAATCTGGTTGAGATCGGTGAAACGGTGTAGTTTTCTGCCAAAGGGCTAAAAAGCAGGGAATAGTGTGGTCTGTCCGAAATTTAAAGTGAACTGTGTTACTTGTCGGGTTCTACGGGTAAGTATATAAAATTGGGGTCAGATCGGTGAAACGGTGTAGATTTGTGCCAAACAGCCTAAATGCAAGGGATGGAGTGGCCTCGCAGCAATTTCAAGCAGACAGTGTTAGTCGCAGTGTTCCAAAGGCTAAATATACAAATTTTGGTTGAGATCGGTGAAACGGTGTAGATTTGGGACAAAGGGCCTAAATGCAGGGAATGGAGTGGTCTGTCCGCAATTTCAAGCAGACAGTGTTACTCGCTGGGTACCAAAGGGTAAGTTTCCGAATATTGGTTCTTATCGGTGAAACGGTGTAGATTTGTGCCAAAGTGCCTAAATGCAGGGAATGGGGTGGTCTGTCCGAAATTTTAAGTGGACAGTGTTACTCGCAGGGTTCCCAAGGGTAAGTATACAAAGTTTGGTTCAGATCGGTGAAACGGTGTAGATTTGTGCCAAAGGGCCTAAATGCAGGGGATGGAGTAGCCTCTCCGCAATTTCAAGCATACAGTGTTAGTCGCAGTGTTCCAAAGGGTAAATATACAAATTTTGGTTGAGATCGGTGGAACGGTGTAGATTTGGGCCAAAGGGCCTAAATGCAGGGAATGGAGTGGTCTGTCCGCAATTTCAAGCAGACAGTGTTACTCGCAGGGTTCCAAAGGGTAAGTATACACATTTTGGTTCAGATCGGTGAAACGGTGTAGATTTGTGCAAAAAGGGCCTAAATGCAGGGAATGGCGTGGTCTGTCCGAAATTTCAAGCAGACGGTGTTACTCGCAGGGCACCAAAGGGTAAGAATACGAATTTTGGTTCTGATCGGTGAAACGGTGTAGATTTGGACCAAAGGGCCTACATGCAGGGAATGGGGTGGTCTGTCCGAAATTTTAAGTGGTCAGTGTTACTCGCAGGGTTCCAAAGGGTAAATATACAAATTTTTGTTGAGATCGGTGAAACGGTGTGGATTTGGACCAAAGGGCCTAAATGCAGGGAATGGGGTGGTCTGTCCGAAATTTCAAGTGGACAGTGTTACTCGCAGGGTTCCAAAGGTTAAATATACAACTTTTGGTTCAGATCGGTGAAACGGTGTAGATTTGTGCAAAAGGGCCTAAATGCAGGGCATGGGGTGGTCTGTCCGAAATTTAATGTTGACAGGGTTACCCGCAGGGTTCCAAAGTGTAAGTATACAAATTTTGGTTCAGATCGGTGAAACGGTGTAGATTTGTATACATAACAGACAGACAGACAGACAGACAGACAAACTTTGTGCTTTATATATATAATATAGAAGATAGATAGATGAGACAACATCATTACACGTATATACAGATGACATGGTGCTGAGCTCAGCCAATCTAATACACCTGCAGGAAGCAGTGAACAAGCTGACGGTATGGGCAGATAAAAATTGTCTTCAAATTAACACAGACAAGATCATGCAAATTACATTTTAGAAAAGGAGGAAGGCCTGCAGAAGACGACCACATAAAGATAAGAGGGGAAAATGTTCCAATCGTTCGGGCCTTCGCATATCTCGGGATTACTTTACAAACAACAGGTCACTGCTACAGACTTCACGTAAAGGCAAGAAGCTTGTAGCTTAACGTGACCGTTAATCTCGAGATCATGAGCCACGGGACCTCCTTTTTACGTGGAATCCGAACCACAGGACATGGAATTTCACACCGAAAATCTCACATGCATTGACCGGGAATCGAACCCGGACCGCCTTGGTGAGAGGCATTCAGCTAGACCGCTGAGCCACCACGCCCCCAAAGGCAAGAGTCTCAGCTGCAATTAGAGCAATATATACTATAAAAGATCTACAGAATGTATCAATAAAATCATCAATGAAACTGTTTCATGCAGTAGTGAGCCCTGTAGCAACTTATGGGATACAGATTATATGGGATCACCTAACACTCGCAGACCTCCGATCCATAGAAACAGTGAAGGCAAGGTTTCGTAAAAGAGCTCTCTGTGTTGGAATAAACACATGGTCGAGACTGGTATATGAAATGGCAAAAGAGACTTTCTATATCGATGACATAAAGGCAAGATTCTTACTACCATCCACTCAAAATGATGTCAAGGTACTTCAAGAGACACAAAAAGGGGAGGATATTTGGCTTGAATTTTATTGTACAGACGCCATGTGGGACCGACACTAGACGGAGGCGAATCAAGAATTAAGGCATGTCATCACAAGTTTAGCGGTTCATGGATATCACCACAAACTATGTGCGACGGCACATTTCCATGAAGTAGGAAAGAAGTGTGTATGTACTTTGTGTGGTGAAGGATGTGAACGCTATCACATAAACCGATGCAAAAATAGGACAAACCCAGTTTTAGAGTATAGCAAAGATCTATAAACTAAAGAACCAACATGAATTGAATTTTGGCCATTCAGCTGCAATTAAATTTATATAAGGTGACGTTTATAGGGAATATCTCTGACCATTTTGAGATTAAAGCAGGAGTAGGGCAGGGAGATGGAATCTCGCCCATATTATTTAACTGTGTATTGGAGAAAATAATCCGAGAATGGAGAAAAACACTCCCTGAAACAGGTCTAAGAGGTATAAACAGGAAACTCAAATTCATTACCCGAGTGGACAGTATCACTTTCGCAGATGATGTAGCCTAGCTATGCTAGCAGATTCAGTTGGAACAGCAATAGACCAGATCAATACTCTCCAACCTATAGCCTCCAAGACTGGCCTTCAGTTGTCTTACGAGAAAACAGTGTTCATGACAAATGACAAATCTGCACCAGAATACCTTCTTCCCCACAACAGCACCCGTAAAGTCGGAGATTTTAAATATTTGGGGGAATGGAACAGTGAAGACATCAAGAACAATAACGCATTTGAAGAAAGGATTCTGAAACTGAATATTGCATACAATCGATGCAGAAAAGTTTACCACAAGTAAATACATATCCATCAATGGGAAAATAAGGCACTATAACGCTGTAATCAGGCCCGAGGTCCTCTATGCAGCTGAAACCCTAACCATCAAAGGGGCAAAACTGATACAGAAACCAGAGGTCAAGGAAATAATTATCTTGAGGAAGATCTCAGGCCCAAGGATCATAAATGGAGAAAGGTATCACAGGCCCAACGATGATCTATACCTAAAGCAAGAACCTCAAATAGACACAATCATCAAGAGACGACTCCAATTCTACGGACACCTTGAGAGAATGGACGAGTCAAGATTGACTAGTGTAATCCACAGAGCCAGCTCCTGCAAGAAAACATCACTGTGGTACCAGCAAGTTAAACAAGATCTGCAAAGCTTTAACATCTCTGAATTGTTATACAAGACAGACAAGCTTTCTGGAAAATGTTAAAAGTTGGCCCACAGATTGAACTAAACAAAGGGCAGAGACCAAAGAGGTCAGAAGCAGCTAAACAACTACAAAGTCAGAAAATGAAGGAGATATCGGCTAGGAAGAAGGCTCTTAAGAACGTGAAACCAATCCCAACTCATCAAGCTGAAAACCATTTTGGTTAACCTACGTAGTCCATAGTTGGCTCATTCGGAGAAAGAAAGAAAGAAAGAATGAAAGAAAGAAAGAAAGAAAGAAAGAAAGAAAGAAAGAATGAAAAAGAATATAGCAATAGAAACAGTAATGCTATTATTTTTGTTCCTTTTAACATATGGATTCAGAGACACCACGGGAGGGAAAATTATCGTGCTTTTGATGGGTTTAGACACACCTAAATGCCAACAGACTAAGCCAACATCAACCCGCAATATTAAACTACTAAGGCTAACGCTGAACCAACTGAGCTACTCTCCCCGTGAGATAATTTATTAGGAGTTGTGTAGCACCTCTACGCTCCAAGCAAGTTTCCGAGAGTGAAATTTGAGCGAGTTCTCGCAGTATATACTGTACATAGAGTCACTAATGATCAGCGGTAAGCCTGCGGGCAATTAATTTGAGGTTCATAAGATGGTAAGGCTACGATTTCTCTCAAAATACCACAAGGGCTTCAGAAATATATTTTTTATCTAATACTAGCTGTACCATGTAGGCCTACAGTATGCGTTGCAATCCATCTTTTCCTTTCTAAGTATGTACGAATATCAAAAGCAAAAACATTTACATGTACAAAATAAATGAAGGACAATGTCTTTTGTGTATTAAATTTAATTTGAAAATGTTTATTTAAGTGCTTTGGGATGTACAATAATGTTGGTCCATCCGTCTTCTGCAAAAGTAAATTCATTTTTCTGCTGTCCTTCTTGTGAGTAGCGGCTTCTGTGGCGTAGTTGGTAGCATGCTGAGCTTCTATGCCTAAGATCGCGGGTTCAAACCCGGCCAAGGCGACCACGGGACCGCAGATGAGTCCGGCATTGCTTCTACTTACTTGTACCGGGTTCCTCTCCGTCTTCTTTCCTGTCGACCTCCCTTGGTCAACTCTTGTTCTTTTCCGACACCGACGGTATTAGGGTATCCGAGGCCTAGGGAGTCTTTCACTTTCCCGCCTTAATTGACCCTTGTCTCATCTTTCCTGATCCCTCCTTCTTCGAGGGGTCAGACCACTTGTTCTCCTTTCATTATATTTCCTTTTCTCTTGAAGATTCCCGCACTGTTTTTGTTAATTGGCTCCCCGTGTATCTAAATTCTATTTAGCGATTGGTTTTTCATTTGCCCCCCCCATATTGTAGGTGTTTTCATCTACGTTGCATTTTGTAAGTCTTTTCGATCTATAATAAATTGCATTTTGCGAGTGTTTTAAACCTCAATTGCATTTTGTAACGATTGACAATGTAAATTGCTTTTTAGTAAGTCTTTCAATATAGGGGATGGACTTTTGTGAGTATTTTGAATTTCAATTGCATTTAGTATTTTCAACCTAAACCGCATTTTGCAAGTATTTTCAATCTAAATTGCATTTTGTATCGTGGGCATTTTGCAAGTATTTTGATTCCCAATTGCATTTTGTGGGTATTTTGAATCTAAATTACATTTTGTAAGTATTTTCAATCTAAATTGCATGTTGTATTGTCCGTCCAATTGGGTAGTTTGAATCTACCGTGCATTTTGTAAGCATTTTCAATTTCAATTGCATTTTGTAAGTATTTTGAATTTCAATTGCACTTTGTGATCTTTTGGAATCTGAAAAGTATGTTTTTCAATCTAAATTGCATTGTGTATTTTCAATTTCAATTATATTTTCTAAGTATTTTGAACCTCAATTGCATTTTGTACGTATTTTCAATCTCATTTGCATTTTGTAAGTATTTTGAATTTTACTTGCATTTTGTAAGTAAAGTATTTCGACTCAACATTGCATTTTGTACGTATTTTGAACCTAATCTACATTTTGTGCGTATTTTTCAATCTATTCCTTTTGTGAGTATTTTCGTTCTAAATTCTCTTTTGTAAGTACAGTATTAACGCTCTCCATTTTGTGAGTAGTTTCAATCTGAGTTTTTTTTGTAAGTATTTTCCTTCTCACTTAATATTTGTTCTGGTTTCTACTTCATTGTCATTTTCGCTATCACCCAGACCATTAGGGGCATATAACCTAGATGTTAGGCCCCTTAAAACAACAATTATCATCATCAACCCCGGCCAAAGTCGTAGGATTTTTAAGAGCGACAAAAATCCTTCACTATGCCTCCCTTCAGACGGGAAGTAAAGCCGGCGAGCCCAAGTCATAGATTTATGGCATGTAAAAGAACCTTCCACTAACTACAAGTGAGTGAAGCTAAATTTGTGGGTTAGATTTGGTTAACGCTGTATTAAAGATCCAACGTTCGCAACTAGGCGGCTATTGTGGTGCTATATAGTAGACAAGTCCACAACTAGGTGTCGTTGACGGTAGCGTTTAGTGTCAAAAGTAGGAACTACTGGTACTTGAAATTGTTCGTCTGCAGTCCTTACCTGAATTATAGATAACACAGCGATCACAATTAACACACGTTATCAGAGAGATTCTACACACTCCCAAAGAACACGGAGCTGCATGACCGCGTAGTCGCAGCCCCTAAACTGAGGAACCAGTCAACCAACTACTTGTGAGCATGCACCTTATAATTGACCCTGTGAAAAGCATTGATTTATCAGATTTAATCCACCAACATGAAGAGATATGATTTTAGCCTCTTTTCATTTATGAAATAATAGGATTACCAGATCATCTTTTGTCGGTGTGTGTGTGTGTGTGTGTGTGTGCGAGCGTACCCCTAATGCATTCTAAACGGCTGGAGGGATTTCAATGAAACTCAATAAGAACATATTACTATTCTGGTCGATCCCGACCGTGCCCTTCAAATTTTATTACGTCTCACCAATCCAACATGGCGTCTGTGCGAAATATTTCACAGGCATTCTATATCTCAGAAAATATTGCTGATATCACCCTAAAATTAATACACTGATAAACGGAAGTACTAAAAGTTCACCAATGTGACTTTCGAGTACACAACCAACATTGCGGCCAAGCGACGTTGAAACATTTAAATAGAGTTAACTCACGATTTAACCATACGAGCGAACGGTACAGCAAATGTTTATACACCTTGTAATGCATTGACATCTAATTTAGTTCATTTGTTTACATAACCTCATGTGCACCCTGTGCAAAATTTTTAAATTAAGTTTCTATTTCTTGTGCGATCAAAGTCAAGAAAAATGAACCTTTGCAATAATCGTCATCTATAGTACATAACTCTATGAGCGATATATATATATATATATAACAAGATGTTCAGTTAAGAACATATAGCCTACTTTGTCCTAAATCCATGGGTATTGTTATAACTCTTTGTCCTTTTCAAGGAGTATGATTGAATGTTAGTTGTAGTAGCTTGTTGAAATACAACAATATACGGATATTATACGTTGATTGATTGAATCCTCACCTGAAAAATATATATATATATATAGCCTATATATATTCACATTAATACAGCCATCACAATAACACGGGTAATCAGACGAAATTCAACACTCACCCAAGTACTCGGGGCTACAAACCATGATGCCACACAACCCCAAAAAAATCAACAACAAAAGTAACAACAACAACAATAGACTCTACCGTGGATCAAGGACAAATATTTTTAAACGCTGTAGTCGAGTTTTGAAGTATGTAGTATTAAGTACAGCATATATATAATATCTTCGACTGCAAATACACACTATATATGCTTAACATTATAACGTGTGAGTAGTTGTAAAGCAATAAATAAAAAAACAACGAAGTAAGAATATTTGAACCCGCAGGGATTTGATCCACTTCAGAGGTGAGAGTCAGAGACGCTACCATTACGCTACACCGAGCAGTACTAATATTGGGCTCATAAAAGCTTTAGTATAACTTCCTAGAATATTTGGTTTTGCAATGAACTATTTCATTAACGTTTTCTGACGTTTATATAAACCATTTGATACTAAATGTGTATTATTTTGTTCAGTAGATTCCTAAAAGGATATAAACTTACAAAGTTACGGAAATATATGCATATACGAGCAAAAAATAGCCGCCATGACTCAACGGGACGGTATGGATAAGCACGATATGGCACGGTCAGTCTAAAGGGTTAGTCACTACTGGGGTTACTCATATTCTATTTTAAAAAGCTAATATCCTACCGGTCACCTCACTGAGGACAGTTTAAACCTCCCTATGTACGATGAACGTATTCGGTAAAGCCAGGCCTTGTATAATCGTAAGTTGCGGCTAGGCTATAATACTTGCATGATTCATACAATCGCCATCTTGAAACTATTTGGCTGATGACCTTGTAGTTTGGGAAAAGAGGCTTCCTACACTAAGGTAGGCTATATAGTTGAAAAATTTGGTAGAGATCGAATGATTAGGTTAGTCGTAATTTGATTTAAGCTCAGAACATTAGGTTGGGTGCCTTTTCTTATTTGTTATGACGGCGGCGATATACAACATGACAATGAGTTGTCTCTTGCTAGTACTACCTCTGTACCAAAGGTGGTTTGATTTGGTTTCGTTGTGTTTGAATTGATTAGGGGGATAGATCTGCACACATACACGGCCGCCATCTTCAAATTATTGGTTTGATGACCTTGCAGTTTGATCAAAAGACGCTTCCCACATAAAGGTATGTTGTTGAAAAATTTGGTAGAGATCATATGATTAGGCTAGTCGTAATTTGATTTAAGCTTTGAACATTTGGGTGGCCGCAATTTCGTTTCCGTCGAGATGGCGGCGATACGGTAAGACATGACACTGAGGTGCCCTTTGCTAGTAGCTACCTCTCTACCAAATTTCGTTCAATTTGGTTTCACCTTGTTTGAATTGATATGGGGGGGGGGGGGGTGACAGACATGCAGAGTACACACACACACACATACACACTCACATACACACTATCAGACACACACACACAGACAAACACACACTTTTTGGCCCTGTGTTGATCTCACAAGTTGTGACAGATCATAGATATGCACAGACACACCTCATCACTGTTTATTATTGTATATGTATTGTGACCGTTTGACCGAAGTCCCACGTACACACGTGCATGAATTTCAACATCCGCCGAGCATAAGACTCTAAGATATCGAAATTCACACTCCATAAAGGATAGAAGGCAGTGCAAATAATTTGTGAATAACACCAATTTCTTAAAATACCTTAGTTTAATTTAACTGTCTGCTGGTCCTATTAGAATACAATGATCCCCCAGGGAGAAATCTAAAATTCCAGTCCTGAAAAATAAAGACATCCTACGCTCCCCCTGGGCCCTTATCTACATACAAATTTTAGAACGCATAAAATAAAGTATTTCCAGCCTCTAACCAAAAGTAAATTCGCTATTTTCAAAATATTAACTTGATGTCTGAGAAAATCATTAGTCCATCTCAGCATCTGTTTCAATTAATTATTTAAACTGTACAATTATCACTGATGTGCAGAAAAATATCAGTCCATCCTGACACCATGATTTTAATATTTACAAAAGTATCACTTGAATCAAATTTTCCAGAATTGTTTCAACCTCTGCGGGGAAATTCACACGTCTTAAACTCATTTCAGGGAAATCCCATTCCCAAAACGATGTGAAATCAAAATCATAAACCCCATGACGGCATTTATCAAAATTAAACTTTGACTGAACTTCCGACATTTTCCACAATGTCACCATAAATAAATTTTATTCACCATTTCACATATAATTTAAATCCTCTGATTTAATCGCTTCGATTGAATTTCCTTGATAATATTCATATAATTCAATTTATTTATGTTAATCCTTTCAATTTAATTCATTGTAAAAAATTATTTAGAATAATCCAAACTGGTATTTTATGAAGATTAATGGATCCACAAATTCAACCAGCTATCAGCTTAAAATTTTTAATACTTCAACCAATCTCTAGACAAAATGCCTCTCTTGCTGTCAATACGTTAAATAGGACACGGTAAGGCCATCAGCAAAAGCTAGGACGAGACATCAACTTATTCATATATAAACGACTACACCATGTGGGCGACTATACAACAGTCTAGGAATGTAGAATTTCACAGACGATAGGCCACTAGCTTCCCATATGAGCGACTATATTGTCCTCATTTTTAATCATATTTGAGCATGGAGCAAATATTTGACCCTCAAAACTCAACTTTATAAACATCCTTTATTAATTCATATTTGATTTTCACTTAACATTAGACCATTAATATTCTTATTTTATAATGACCCCTCAGCTACGCAGGCTGGGTTCAATGGCTTCTAAGCAACCAACACATGGGATCATGCTCTCCCTCACAAAATTTAAATATCTCGGCCTTTCACATAGGTGTAATAAACTTTTAATGTCTTCCCCAACACACTCCTGTTAAACTGCCGCATAATTCCAATACATAGTTCCTCATTTTATACAAAATTCGTATATGAATGTCCTTCCGTTCCCATTATCAAAGATCACGCTTTCGGCATGTCCCTCTATTCAAAATCAACTCTCATATTATCAACTACGATCCATTATTCCTCCAATTATTAACCGCTATTTTTACCAGGAATTATTATTATTATTATTATTATTATTGGAAAAAAATGTTCCAAACAATATAATCATTTACATATTATTATCACTATGGCTTGACTATCAGTCATACAGCCTTCCGATATCATATCTCAACTTCATTTACAACGAAAAATATTTTACATTTATTTTAAATTCAAATATAAAAATTTATAAATTCACAGAAAATTTCGAACTATTATTCCCAAGGAATAATATTTAAACGTAATGTGGCTATCCACATTCCTCATCTATCAACGTATTCAAAAGAGAAACTACTAACAAAGTCGAGAAAATATTATAAACCAATTAATTTAATTATAAACCATTTAATTTTGAACAAATCCAAATATTATTTCAAAGTTCCCTAACATAAGGTTTAGGCGTGGGATGGTGTAAAATATCTTCCACACAATAGTCTACTGCTATATCGAAGCTTATCAGGTTGACATCCCAAACGCACTAGATGTCTATCAAAGAGATCCATTCGAAATAAATTGGCTGATAAATCTTCAAATGCATTATAACATCTTGAAATAAATATCCAGAAGCAGAAACCTACTTAGCAGACAGTATAGTCAAAATTGAGAATGCAATACACTAGCTACTTAATAATAAAGTTGGCTTACATCGTGAAGATCTTGTATGAAGAATCCTTCTGACGTAGATTCCATGTAGGCCGGCTGACAAACGTTCTTTCCAGTGAACAGATGTTCCGCGCCCCACCTCGCCTACACTCCATTATTCCGGAAGATGTTCCCAAAAATCCCATGACATCTCACCTCCAGTTCTTTTAGTTCTTCATGGTGACGGTCCGATCTATCATTTTCATACAACTATGATGCATGTCTGGCAACATAATGTTATAAATATTCGAGTCCCAATCTAACACTTGCAGCTTTGTGCCACAGAAAACTTACTAACTCAACTGGTTCACTTCCCGTTCTTGAATATCTACACCGGGTCCGAAATCATTTTTCAACCATAACTGTTGGTTCGATCCACGCGTACTGTATTTGCTTATGGCCTTGATGTTTGAATCGATACACTGACGATCTTAAGAGTGGTTTACATAGCATGCTAGTACCATTTCTAGTTTCTAGGCTAGATTCCCTAGATGAGTAAGGAATTCCCCAAAGCTTTGCACACACCAAAACACTGGCTTGCCCATCTGTCCTCTTTATGATATATGGATTTTAAGGCCCACATCATAGTCGTTGATTGCCTTCGAACTCTTTTAGACTGGTATCTTCAAACACAGGATCTGCCAAGCATGTAGACCCTGAGCGCGCGGTGTTAGTAGTCCTACAGTCAAGCCTCACCTCCTCACATGTTGCGTGCAGCCTAACTTCCGTCAGCCACTCCGATGCAAAACATAATCCTTGCGCCTTGGATTCTTCATCTCCAATATCTTCTGATCCAAACAACGGATTCTCTTGATCTCTTCGGTATTTTTCCCAGTAATGAGTACTGAACGTTCCCCCGATGCTTGGTGGTTCAACCTCTTCACATTAAAACTTGTAAATATACCATATGAGATCTCTCATATCGAAGCTCTCTCCATCTAGTGTCATCTTGATGAAACGAAATACCTCAGCTCCGCGCGTTCTTCAAACAGTTGGTTCATCAAAGAAAAACAATCAGTGGCCCTCATCTAAATGGTCACAGTATATAGTTATAGTTTATGTTTTTATAATCGGAAAGTGCCCAGATATATAGTGTGGATGTAGTACTTAGGCGGTTGTCTAGTGGCCTTGTGTCATATGTTATAAAATGGACTAGAAGCGACACGGCAGAATGCAGAACTTGTAATGGGTTTGAAACCAATACGGACCTAGGTGTCAGTGAGATGGGAGATCGATGCTCGGATAAAAGTTTATTAGTTGATTGTTCAGCATTGAATTGATGCATATTGATAAAAATACAACCAGCTGATTTATATAGTCGTGAATATTATTAAACCCCAGGAAGGATTCACATTCTGTTACATTACGGAAAAGTTTTCGTAAACTTAGAGTTATATATAAAGGCACCCGCAAAAATACGTATGTGGATGGAACTAAAGAGCACATATAGGAATATAATGCCCAAAGTACAAGTAAGACAAGGTTCACTATGATAGCCAGTAATGTACGGCGCTTTCCGATAAGTAAGAGTAGTTCAATTTATAAAGCATTATAAAGTTATCATGCAATCACATTGTGCTGAGATTATTTTTACCGTTATTTTTAAGTCATCTGATTATAGGAAAGGGGAGGGTAAAGTGAATTGCTGTAAAAAAAAAAAGCTTTTTGTCCTGCTACCCGGGAATACTGTCTCGTGTATTCTTCATTTTCTCATTATAGTAATGAGTGACGCCCAACAGAAGTTATTTAAGGTTAAGAGCTATCACAAAGTCTACTTTCATTTTTTGCAAAAATCGAAATACTAATTCAGAAATATTTGCGGGCGTGCACAGGAAAAATCTCAAAAAATCATTTGGTGGAACGACTCGCATGCCAACAAACATTTGTTTAAACGACTCGCAGAGTAATATTCATTTATAGAAACGACATGCATATCACCTATTGTAAAATGGATTTACTAATTAAGAAACCTTCTTGGGTGCGTGCACAACATACCAAAGTTTCATCGTAATCTGATGGTGTTGGAACGCATAAAATACGAACATTTAAACAAGCATTCATTTTATAATATATTGCTCATGCTCAAATACCAACTAGCTGCACCTGAATTTGATCCTGCAACCTCGGGAACAGCAGGCGAGAACGTTACCGCTGAGTAGTCTAATGAAAATGAAAATCCACAGCCTGCTTCCAGTCGACCAACCGGGTCAGGGAATGGAATGAATGAAGCCCCCATCTAGCGGCAAGGATATGAACTGTGCCGGCTGCCGAAGCCTCTCGCACTCCCCTGGGGCAATGATTAAATGAATGACACATGAAATGAAATTATAGTGGAGAGTGATGCTGGAATGAAATTGTGACAGGGAAAACCGGAGTACCCGGAGAAAAACCTGTCTGCCTACGTTTTGCCCAGCACAAATCTCACATGGAGTGACCGGGATTTGAACCATGGACCCAGCGGTGAGAGGCCGGCGTGCTGCCGCCTAAGCCACGGAGGCTTACGAGTAGTCTAATATTGAGCATACTATTGTGTGTTGATTCTTGTGACCACTTTCTAGAATACTTTCAGACAGGAAAATCATACACCAGTACATAGTAATCACTCATTTTGCTACTTAGAGTAAACGACTCTCCTCAATACTCTTAATAATGGTCGTACATGACTGAAATGAGTCATAACCAGAAATCTGGTCTTGGTATTCCATTGTCCACGCAATTATGCACTATTACGAAGAATGGAGTTCTTTGTCGACTTTATAAGAGTGGAAGATATTCGCGAAATAGAGGGGTGTTTTTCGGAAAACGAGATGCAATTTGACGAATGGAAACTTAATATCTCTCTTGAAAATTGGCCTGGTACATTCATTCAATGCAATTCTTGAGCAACGTTATTGAAGAAGTGGACTCTAGCACAAGTAATTCAACATGCAGCTATACAGTAGTGTATTGAACTATTAAAGGTGTGATATTTGTGAGGAATAGTGTATTGGAGGACTGTGGTAAGCAGTCCTTATCAAGATAGCCTAATCTGATACCCTTCTGCACTGTTGGATACGCTGAATGGCCGGCTGCGTGGTGCAACGGTAACACTCTTGTCTGATATACTCAAGGTTGGGGGACCAAACCCCCTGCAGTCAGTTTGCATTTGAAGGTGATTAAATACGATGGAGCCATGTTAGATTTACTGGCTCGTTGAAGATCTCCTTTAGAGCGAAACTCCTGTAGCCCGGCGTCTCTTAAAGGGTCTTAAATTCATATCATTACTATGTCTATTATTATTATGTGCGAATGGACCCAGATGGATCACGCAGTACTTTTATGATTCGCCTTTCTGATCTTCCATATAGCCCTCATTCTCTCTCCGTGGGCCATCTTCCTTTCCTCAGTCCACTTGGTTCCTAGTCTCTTTGGAGCGTCATTCTCTGGTGTTACATTCCATCCATTTACCCTACATCGACCGGGTGAGTTAGCCGTGGTGGTTACGGCATGACTGATGGCAGTCGCTCACATCCGGGAGGCGAGGAGGTTCGAATCCCCCCGCCGGCAACCATGAAGATGGTCTTCTGTGGTTTCCCATCTTCCTTCCAGGCAAATGCCGGGGTTGGTCCCTAACTATAGGCCACAGCCGCTACCTTCCAACTCCTCGTCCTTACAATCCAACTTCCCTCCCCAACGGTACTTGTAGCTCACCCATTGGGTGTCCGTCTCGAAGCAGCTACAAAACTGGCGAGCCGAACATGTCCTCGGGCACTCCCAGCACTAAAAAAGCCATACGCTTAAAAAAAAAAAAAAAAACCTACATCGGAACAGGTTCCTGTCAAAGACTTCCACTGTTCTTACTTGGACCTTCTCCAAATCCCGTTTGACTTGCTGAATCCACGGTATATTCCTCATTCTTTCTGCGTACATTACTATTTCTATTATTATTATTACCAGCATATATGAATAAATAATAACGACAATAATACTTTCAACATCTTATCCTAATTTATTGGGTGTCACTGGTACCTAACTGGTTCATTAGGGTTTCAGCCGGGGATTTAAGGCCGAATGCACTTCATGATGGAACATAATTTTTCAAGTCTCATCTCGCTTCATCCCCGGCTATGTAGCTTCTTGTTATTGTTAATTCATTTTGCTAGTAATGGCATTACAGTGACACAGGTTTTCAGAAAAAATCTACACACACCAAGTACATGGGTTTACATAACCACGATGTCGCAGAGCCCCTAAAAGAATTAACAACAGCTAATTCTTTTTAGAGCCTTGGAACACCTTGGGCATCAGCCAGTGTACTAGGGTATGGTTGGTTGGTTCCTTAGTTTAGGGGCTGTGACAACGCGGTCATGTAGCCCCGTGTATTTTGGGTGCGTGTAGAATCTGTCTGATAACCGGTGTTAATTGTGATGACTGTATTAGTGTGTGTATCTGTTTTTAAAATTCAAGTAAGGACTGCAACTTTGAATTTTTCAAATAGTTCTTACTTTTGCCGCCAAACGCCACCGTCAACGACTACTAGGTCTAGTTCAGAACTTAGCTACTAGATGCCACCGCAGTCGGCTCCTGGCAACGAACGTAGCAACCTAAGAGTCTTGTTTACATTCTTAACCTATACAATTTAGTTTCACACAGGTGTAATTAGTGGAAAGTTTTTTAACATGCCATAAATCTATGACATGGGACCGCCGGCTTTACTCCCCCTCCGAAGGAAGGCATACTGAGGGATTTTTAACGCTCTTAAAGAATCCGACGGCTTCGGACGGGTTTGAACCCGCGATCTTGGGCATAGAAGCTCAGCATGCTACCAACTACGCCACCGAAGCCGCTGTACTAGAGTATGTGATGAACTTGTATCATAACATGTGCTTTTGTAGTGCGTGCAGATGTGTTATTGATACGGATGTGGGAGGTGCCCCGGGACTTAAAATACAATACTATCCTGGCATTTGACCAGAAGAAATGTGGAAAAATCAGTGGTAAAACCACACACAAGATAGCCGCTGACATCACCGGGATTCAAACATCGAATCTCGGACTTGGTGCACTCCCCATCGCGACAGTGACATAACTCTGTAGAAACGGAATAATAAGGGGTAGGGAAGCACTTTTAATTTTCACTGTGACGATAACTTGGCTATTGCAGCCCTCGGTCAGGAAATTTGAACTCTGACATCCCTGGACCCTCCCTTTGGTTGTGGGGCTGTTGCAACATAATTAGAGACCAGTCGTTGACGAGCGCGCTGCGTAAGCCAAACACATCTATTACCGGTGGTTTTTGGTGGACATAATTAACTCATTTGAAAAATCGTTCGGGTCGGATTTACAAATGGACATATCAAATGGGTAATTGTACCGCTATTGTGAGGCTTGGTGGGCACCAATCATGTTTAGTTCGCGCTCCGGTGTTTTGCTTCAAAGTGCTGTCATTATGACCTACCTATATATAGCCATACTAGACCTATACGAGAAACTAGCATGACAGATAATAAATACTCCAGTATAACATGAAAACAATATTATTATACTTTTGTATAACTTGTCTTCTCAATGTTAGTATTCAAGATACACTCGCGTAATTGGGTGTGTGTTGAATGTGTCAGATAACCTGTATTTCTGTGCTGACTGTAGTAGTGAGTGTAACTGTACTTAAATCGTACAATTATTAATCTGCGTAGTCCTCGGGAAAATTTGAGAAGGCCTGCTCTAGACCATGAAAGGGGGCTGCGTCTTTGTTTCGGCATTGCTTCCACTTACTTGGGTCAGGTTCCCCTACGTCTTCTTTCATGTCGACCTCTCTTGGTCAACACGTGATCTCTTCCGACCCCGACGGTATTAGGGTATTCGAGGCCTAGGGAGTCTCTTCATTTCCCGCCTTAATTGGCCCTAGTCTCATCTTTCCTGATACCTTCCTTCTGCGAGAGGTCAGCCTTCTATTTCTTTTCATGTTATCTCCTGCCTTCTGTTCAAGGCCTTCAAGGAGGCAGGATGCATGTAGCCCCACCACTTCTGGTGCACCCTGGATATTGCTACAACCTCAGGGACTCACGGCTGGTGAGTTCGGGAGTTGGCGATCCCGGGTGATTTCTGAGCTGGGTCCGTTCTTTCCCCTTTTTCCACTGACATTGGGGTGGACCCTTTCCTCGTTCCCTTTCTATCTGCCTTTCATGGGTCTCCTTCCTTCCAAGTCCATGAATCCTCATTCTTCGAGGCTTGAGGGCATTTCTTTTCTCCCTGTGCTTTATTTGCCTGATCCTTTATTTGTTTACCATTTCTTCTTCTAGTATGTAAGTCTGTAGTTAGTATTAGTTATAGTTTTCATTCTCACCTTATCTTTCACTATCACCCACACCATTAGGGGCCGATAACCTAGATGTTAGGCCGCTTAAAACAACAATTATCATCATGATCAGCATCTTTGTTTCAGCCCCTTCAATAGACAAGGTTATGTCAGCATAAATATTGACTAATCCTCTGTGCCAGTTTGTCGAGACTGACAGTTTAATTGTTTTGGAATGGATGTCATCTCGGCATGTTATTCTTGGCTAACAAAATGGAGTGGCTACAATGAGTGGAGCTCAGAGAACTGTTTGTATTAAGTCTTGCCCGAATGTACTATTGCGAAATAATGAATTAGGTTTGATAAATCACTCCACTGCAATATTAACACACCCACGATCCTGGTGCTGAAATAAAATACCTAGCACATCAAGGTGAGACTGGTTATTCTGTACTTCTCCTCTCTCACAACTTGTCCTGTGGTGACGCCGTGCTCGTTAAATCGTGCACCACGACCGCGGGCAGTTGTAGCAAGTTCGGAGATCATAGGTTCGAATCCCGGCGCTGACAGTGGCTATTATGAGTGTGTTTTCCCCGTTTTTTTCTTCACTCCCCCCAGGAAAATTACAGAGTAGTGCTCTGTAACTGTAATTATATGATTGTGGTAGGTACCTCGGGAAAGTACCATCTTAGCATTTGCCTGGAAGGAGTGTGTTAAAAGCCGACTGAAACACGCAGGACGACTTATTTTAGCTCTGGGATTTGAACTTGGGATCACTGGACTTCCAGCTACCTCTTGTAATCGTGGTGTGGGGGATACACTGCGATGTACTCGCACCTGCAACGTTACCGAAAAATGGTCACGTGACTACCGAGCACTAAAGGTGGGTTTTATTCGCAAAACTTGGCAGCAATGGGAGAGTTTTGTGTTCAACAACCTGACCTCAGATAAGAATCTATTTGTGAATGGTAAACTTTATTGATTTTGCAAATTTTCGCATTGATTAGTAATAATTGTGGTAAAGGTTCTGCCTAATCAATACCTTTTATTTTAATAAATGATCACTTTGTGGTCATTAGGCCTCGAAACGTGTCCCCAGTGACCACAAAGTGATCATTTATTAAAATAAAAGGTATTTATTAGGCGGAACTTTTGCCACAATTATTACTAATTAGTTCATCAATACGGAACGAGCATGAACCTTTCAAATACTAAAATAAAATTTCGCATTGAGTCACACCATTGGACAATTTTACTCTTTCATGTCCATTATGTGGAGTTAATAATTTTTCAAAGTAGATAAACATTATTATTATTATTATTATTATTATTATTATTATTATTATTATTATTATTATTATTATTATTATTATTATTATTATTATTGTGAGGTTTGAAGCCATTTTTCAGTGTTGCCTAAGTAAACAAAAGTTTGGTGCTTTTCAGTCGGTCAACACGAATGTTCCCAAAAAGAACTGGGCAATGCCCTAATCCTGAAATAAATTACATGAGATTAATAAATATACTAGGATGACCAGTTTTGATCGTCAAGCGATCATCTTCAGATCCATTACACTTAGGCTTCAATAGATCGTGTACCGCTTAGTTTAAATGGCTTTTTAGTCCACGCGTGGCGAAGATAGTTCCACGGTCTTTAATAGTTGTAGATCTTCCTGTATTCAATAACATACATCTTATCTAGACTTGGCAACGTCACACAAATAAACATGGCACTGACCTCAGAACGAACATAGTAACAAAAGGGGGAGAAAGGGAAAAACCAGTCTCGTGCAGTTAACACACGGGTTAGTCGACTCTAACTGGTACCAGAGTGAACACGAAACTGCTTGAAGTCCCAGTTAGGAAGAGAACCGGATAAGTATCAGCCTGTATTATTACAGTATAACCATAGTTGATTTTGTATAACCATATAATCACCCCGAACAGACAAATTCCGGATTTTTATCACCATTTTAGAATTTCACCTAACATTAGATATACCACATTTAGCATACACTGACAGTTGCATTACCAACACTGCAACTAAATAATTGTACATATTGTATATATTTTTCACCTGTATTCTCAAACATAGAAGCTATAGCCTAAGTGTAATGGATCTGATGATGATCGCTTGACGATCGAAACTGGTCATCCTAGTGTATTTATTAATCTCATGTAATTTATTTCAGGATTAGGGCACAACCCAGCTCTGGGTACATTCGTGTTGACCGACTGAAAAGCACCAAACTTTTGTTTATTAATATTATTATTGTTGTTTTCATTAACCTCATCCTCTCCATCATGTTTTTTTTTCGTGACATCAGTAGCAGTGACTAGTCAGATTCAGCCCATTTATACAAAGAGTTAAATCTATACATTCTATGCAAATATAGCTTACTAGGAAATGGTGGGATCGATTGTGAAGATAGTCTCATGGCTGGAGAATGCTATTGAACAGTGTGTTTATTTATAGAGCAGAAGGTCGACACGTGAGGAGTGACGTGTCTACTTGGGTTTCGGCCTAGTTATCGTGGAATTGAACTCGATAGAATGTTGTGTTCCATCCTTCTTCTTCATTCACTGATGAAACCGCATTTACTTAAATAATCCTAAAAAGGCATCTTACAAAAGTATTATTTAAGGTATGGCACGAATTTCTCCCACCATGTCAGTCATAGACATATTAATACCGTGTAAGAATGTGTACAAGTTGTCAACTTTCCACCGTAGCCATTGAGAGCAAGCAGCGAGGCTGGACATAACTACGTGCAGATGTGCAGCACTGGACACTTGGCACCTAGGCTACGTGACACGCGAGCTAGCCGCCAGGGTGGAACTTTGGAGTTCACGTGGAGTGATAGAGGAAGCATTCTATTGGTCAACAACCGTCAGCTATTAGTCAGTAGCGAACAATGCTTATTGTCGGCACGTGGTACTGCCTCACGTTTGAGTCGCCGCTCGTTAACCAGGAAAGTGAGGGAACTATACTTAGCCACCTTCAAAATATTTCAGAACTTGAGTCCTCACATGAGTCGTCAAGTTGCAAAACTCGTTTAATCCACTTGTGAATAAGGATCATGTCGTAAAATTATATATTTAATTATTTTATTTTATTTTATTTTATTTTACTTCATTTAATTTATTTTGTTTTTCTTTGATTAATTTAATTTCATTTTGTTTCTTGATTTTGTTTCGTTTTATTTAAAATTGTTTTGTTTAAATTTTGTATTGTTTTTTGTTTTGTTTTGTTTTATTTCATTTTGATTTTGTTTTTATTTTGTTTTATTTTATTTTGCTTTTATTTTGATTTTGTTTCGTTTATTTTTAATTTTATTTTGTTTTATTTTGATTTTCCAGAAAACAAACACAAAACCAACAAAAAACCACGAAGCAGAAAGCAAAATACAAAAACAAAAGCAAAAGCTGAAAACAAAAAACAAGGAACACAAAGCAAAAAGCAAAAGCATAAAACAAAAACAAAACTAAGGAAAAAAATGCAAAATGTAAAATTTTAAAGCAAAAGCACAAAGCAATCAAAAAACCAAAAAACAAAAAACACAAAGCAAGAAGTAGAAAACAACAAACACAAAAGTTACGTGAGGCAAAGTCCAGAGAAACGTTTCTCATGAAAATGATTCTTATTAACAAGTGGATTAAACGAGTAATGCAACTGGACGACTCACATCATATGTTCCTTGGCAATACATCATGAACTTGGCGGTGCCACTGACATACTGTCTGGCGTGTAGACGCGGAACAAATCAATGGACTCTGCTCAGTACAAGGATTTATGAGCTCCACCATGTGCCTGTGAGACCACCTCGTGGTGTACCGGCTAACATTCTTGGCTATCGTCTTGGAGGTCTAGGTTCGATTATCAGCTCTATAAAGAAATTTAATTCTGGTCTAAGGGCTGGAACGGGATATATTCAGCCTCATGAATCAAAACTGAGGAGAGGCCGGTTCTATTCCCACCTCGGCCTTCCTAGAAGTAGTTTTCCGTGGTTTCCCCCCATTTCTAATCCAGGCGAATGCAGGGATGGTTCCTACCTTAAGGCCTTGGCCACTTCCATCTTAATCCTGGCCTCAATTACAAACACTACAATAACACAGATTGCGATAAAAATTCTAGACACACTAGAGTACACGGTAGTAAAATGACCATGATGTCCAAACCCCTGAATGAAACAACAACAACAACAACAAAGTAAATATTATAATAAATATGTATTGCAGCCAAGTGGCCATAATGGACAGTTACAAGGTGTGCTTACAAATAATTATTACAGGTAGATTAATCTTTACTGTATTCAACTATGCTCTTTGTCCGTTTGCTGCATGATGTCATGTGGTATTTGTCGCAGGGGTTATTGCACAGAGAACATATGCATTCTTAATTCGGTTCATGGTATTTAACGTTTTTACAGATCTTGTGGTGGAAACCGTGGATTGCGAGTCTTGTTACCACATGTCTCATCTCCTGGTTCTCGTTTGTCCATCTTCTGACCACCATTGCTTCTGTTGCGTAGAATTCAAGCGGGATTTCGTTCAGCTTCTGATGTCTTATCTCGAGGAGTATCTTCATATGCTTAGTAGATGGCAGTTGTAGTCTTAATCTGAGATCTTCAATGTAGTATGTTCCTTTTGTTAGGACATATGCCAGCCTGGATTGGGACGTTCTTGCAATTCCTAGCACCCTTTTCAGGAAAGAAGCCTTTACTTTTTCAATTGTGATTAGGTCTGTCATGGATAGCCTTTCCCATATCAGTTCTAGACCATATGTAAGGACGGGGGTTATTTTCGCGTGGAAGAGAATCATTGCTGTTTGTAGAGATAGTTTGGTAATATTGTTCAAATCGTAAATTCAAATCGTATATTGAAGTGTAGATGATCATTTGGTTACTTAGAGCAGGCAAAGATTTGAAGATAATTATTATTAAGATCATAATAATTATGGCAATTTAAGCGCAATTTGTACTCAATTTACTCTATAAACAGAATCCAACGCATACCTGCGATTTTTGAGACACTTTTAAAAGTGTTGGTACATTCTCAAACAACATAGGGTGGGTGCATTGGTGGGGAGTGAGTAGGAAGGCGGTAATATACGATTCCCCCAGTCAGAAATCACAGGAAAACGCGGAAAAGTAGCTAGATTCAGAGGGAGAAAATGGTCTAGTTACATTTTGTAAACATGTCTAACAAGCTACTTGTACGTGCTATTACTTTGTTGAACAGCGTAACAGCACTAATAAATAATGTGTGGGACATATCTCAGAGGTTCTAAAAAGAATTGTTCCCGCAATTACTGGCTGGGAGGCCGTTCTCCGTGAACAGTTACAAATGTCGCGTGTTCATGAGGGGAAAGAATGCGCATGCTGTTGAAATACTCTCTCTCCCCATGAAACCAGCCTCTAGTTTGCACAACATTCACATAGATACCGAGAGGTTGAACGTCTTTTACGTGTTATCTTGTTTACGTTTCTCAAATGTGTTCATGTTTACACACAAACCAGTTTGTCACGTCTTGTCTTCACGTGATAACCAAGACATGAAGCAACTACTCACTCAGTTCTCGGCTTTACGCACATGAGTAGACATGAAAGAGGTGTTGCCTATTGTGGTGGACTTTCTTCCAGCTTTTCTCCGAAACAACGCATCTTACTAGGCCTATACATTCTTGTTGTTGTTGATGATTTATTTAGGGGTATTGCGACATCGTGGTCATGTAGCCCTGTGTACTTGGGTAGCGTATGTGTGGAATTTGTCTGTTAACTTTTCTTATTGTGATGGCTGTATTAGTGAGCATATTTGTAAGTCAAGTGAGGATTTGGAAGGAGACGACCGTGGCCTAAGTTAGATACCATCTCGGTATTTGCCTAAAGTAGAAGTGTAAACTACGGAAAACTATGTCCAAGGTGTATGAGATGAGACTTTTCTCAATTTTGCCTCACTATGCTGAGTGTACCCCGTTCCAGTTCTAAGACCAGAATTAAATTTCTTGGCAGAGCAGGGAATCCAACCCAGACCTCCGGAGCGACAGCACGAATGCCAGCCGCTACTCGACGAGGTGATCTCTATACATTTTTAATACGTCTAATAATAAAGTGGAGAGATTCTTCGAGATTCTGTGTACCTTTTAACAGTCCTGTACACGTTAGAACAAGGCGTGCCTTTAGGCCGTTTGCCACACAGCGTATACTGCGCCCATCCTCCACTAATACCAGTGCCCTTGCTGTGTTTTCAGGAGAAAGAACCATTATGATCTGACTTAGGGGTGAGAATAACTATTGTAGACTAGCCTTAATGTCCACAAAGAGAAATCGGCACAAGAATTCACAGATATAAAACTTAAGACAGCCGTCAGTGGTTATTGTTGTCCAAAAGCTGGAAACGATAATATTGGTGCTCTGATTGTCACGATTAACAATGTTTATCAATTATTGCGCTGAAACTTCTCAAATTGGCCAATTAACTCATAATACATTGCCACATCGCTGCAATGTAGCAACATTCAATTTTTACCAAGTTTGAAGCGGTCCAACATTTAGTTTTGCCTGAAATTCTTAGTGATTCGCTTTTTTTGGCCGGTGAGTTTTTATTTATTTATTTATTTATTTATTTATTTATTTATTTATTTAGCGAATGTCTTTTAGTGCCGGGAATGTCCAAGGACATGTTCGGCTCGGCAGAGGCTGTTGCTGCTTCAATGCGGACACCCATGGTCAGTGCCACCTAGTGGTGAACGTTGGAACTTTGATAGAGCGTTTCAACGAAATCTTACCTGCAAATTTAGCTTCATACAAGTTTAATTAGTGGAAGGTTCTTTTAAATGCCATAAATCTATGATATGGGACCGCCGGTTTACTTCCCCTCCGAAGTAATTTTCCTACGTTATAATAAAAAGGAGAAAAACATAAGTTAATGTGCTGTATCTCTTGGTCTGTACTGTACAACCACTTATGGCTGGGAGGGGTGACCAAGAACTCAAAGCAATATCTTCAGCATTCAGTGAATTATGTAGCCCATGCGACGATATTCAAGTCTTTGCATGCATACCTCTTTAAAGTTCAACAAAACTTTATGAAAAGATGATGATATATTAGATACGCTGAAAGCTGTGAGATGCAGGTCTCTTGTACAGTAATGTCTGTGACAGTACTCTCGACTTCTCCTCCGCCGTGGGCCCGGCAATATTTGCTAGCAGCATTGCGCATTCACGTAACAAGGCGAGCGTAGCCCCCGTCTCTAATGCAAATACCTTGCAGGTCGCCGCGCTGCCAGAGGAGGTCTACAATGTGTATTGTACAATACGTGTGAGGAGAAATGTAATCTTCATAAGTGTTTTGCTGGATACAGGAATGAATTCTGAATTCTGTCTGCATTCGTTGAATATCTTCATTTACCAGGTGAATCAGCTGCGTTCTTATCAGGAAGGTGGATATTTCTCTGCTTGCATCCCATATGGTACTAATGCACTGCAAGCATATTCTGCAAACGAAACTGAATACTATTATTTCCCCCTCGATGTGACTCTAGACTAATACCAGGGAAAATAATAGTGTTCAGTATCGTGTGTGGGATATGTTTGCAGTGCATTAGTACCATATGGGATACAAGAAGAGAAAATATCGACCTTCCTGACAACACGCGTTAGTTGGGCTGCATAAAACAATATTATTAGGGGAAGCTGTTTAACCTTGTATACTGTATTCGACTGGTTGCGTGGTGTAGCGGTAAGTCTGTGCTCAAAGTTGCAGGATCAAATCCTGGCGCAGTAAGTTGCTATTTGAGGGAGCCATGTCAGTTGATTTACTGGCACGTTACAGATCCCATTCGGGCCAAAATTCCGGCACCCCGACCTTAGTAGTTTAAAGGACGTAAAACTAATAAGATTATTATAAATATTATTTCACGTATTCAGGGTGTCACCCTAAATATCTTTTGACAAGTTCAGGATATCTACAGGGTTAGAAGACAGCCAGAAACACACGATTCCCCAAGTTAGGGAGCCCTGAAGGCCAGAAAAACGTTGTTGCTGTTGTTGACTCATTTTGTGTCTTTGTGTCATCGTGCTCATGTAACCTCGTGTACTTGGGTGTATGTGTGTGTGCGTGTGGGTATTTTTCTGATAACCTGTGTAATTTTTATGGCTGTATTAGTGTGTGTATTTGATATTGAGACTGGGATTGGAGAATGAGGTGGCCGAGGTCTTAAGTTATGTACCAACCGTCTCAGCATTAGCCTGGAGTAGAAGTGAGGGAAAACCACATCAATGTTAGGTGAGGTGGGAATCGAACCCACCTCTTCTCAGTTGTGCCTCACGAGACTCAGTGTACCCCGTTCCAGCCCTCAGAACAAAGTAAAATTACCTTGGCAGAGCCATGAATCGAACCTGGTTCTCCAGGATGACAGCCAAGAAAGCTAGTGGCTATACCAGGGAGTGGTCTGTACTTGAAATAAGAAACTATCCTGGAATTTTCCTTGGTATGGAATGAACAGGGAAATCTCACTGTGTTCATAATTTTGTTGACATGAAGGTAGAAAGGAAGGAAGTAAACCTGCAGTTTTGCGTGACCGTTAATCTCGCTATCATGAACCACGGGCTCTATATAGTTTTTTTTTGTGGCACCCAAACCACGGGACGTGATATTTCACTTCGAAAATCTATCATGCATTGACGGCGAATCGAACCCAGTCTGCCTTGGTGAGAGGCAAGTAACTTGACCATTTCACCATCACGCCCATGTTTGCATTATTCTCTTTATTTGTTACGAACACTTATGCATAACGTTATTACAGAAATGTAGATCATAAGATAAATTCAGACCATGGAGGTGATGACCTAGGCTTCCCAAGCTCCCTAATTAAATAACAACAGAAAGAACAATCAAAGTCACCCAATAACACTTGTGGGAGTACATTCAAATAAGAAATTCATGACTGCCTTGTCCCTGTCCAGTACCATAACCCCTCCACACAGACGACATGTTAGAAGCACTTGTGAAATAACCATGGCAGGACGTGTGTAGATGTGTGCTTTGCCAAACATGATCACCTGTTGACCATTACTCACTTGTGAGTGAAACGTCACACTATATTTTTCAGTGTGGCTAATGTGTCGAGCTCTTACCTCACTTTGTTGAGTTATAAACACAGAGTATTAGAAAGAAATAAAGGGATTATGCCTTTTCAATACTTATATTAAACCTACTCACAGGTACATGTTTTGAAGGTTGTTAACTCCCTCTTCCTCAGCCTGTACAATAAATATCAAAGATTAATTACCTTTATAAGTACATAAGTGACATGAAAACAGTTTATGAAATAAATAATGACAGTTTATGAAATAAATAAAGCATTGTTTATTTCATAAACTGTTTTCATGTCACTTATGTACTTATAAAGGTAATTAATCTTTGTTATTTATTGTACAGGCTGAGGAAGAGGAAGTTAACAGCCTTCGAAACATGTACCTATGAGTAGGTTCAATATAAGTATTGAAACGGCAGAATCCCTTTATTTATTTATTTCTAATATATAGTTATTTAAACAAAAGCCTCCTTGGCTTAGGCGGCTGCACGCCGGCCTCTCACCGCTGGGTCCGTGGTTCAAATCCCGGTCACTCCATGTGGGATCTGTGCTGGATAAAACGGAGGCAGACAGGTTTTTCTCCGGGTACTCCGGTTTTCCCTGTCAAAATTTCATTCCAGCAACACTCTCCACTATTATTTCATTTCATCTGTCATTCATTTAATCATTGCCCCAGAGGAGTGCGTCAGGCCTCGGCAGCCGGCACAGTCCATATCCTCGCCGCTAGATGGGGGCTTCATTCATTCCATTCCTGACCCGGTCGGAGACTGGAAGCAGGCTGTGGATTTTCATTTCATATAGTTATTTAAACACAAATTGTGCTAAATGTTCCGGCATAACTCAACAAAATGACAGCGTTTCGCCCCGGTGTGCTATTGGGCTCTTCAGTTGGTTAAAGCACACCTCACCAAGACACTGTCAAGTACACACTGGGAAGGCCATTGCAAGACGTATTTGATACATGTGTATCCGCGTCACGAGCAAAGCCAGTGCACTCTGGGAGTCGAAACTCCATTCCAAAGCAATTATAACCTTACCTTGGCATTGAATATACTATTTTCTAAAGAAAATATATATAGTTAGTCAATACGGACCTCAATTACTGACATTATAAACACAGAGGTCAGTAGTCTTACTACACCAATGATCCACTTGTCCTAATTACGAGGTTGTTTCAACAGAAGGGTCACAGTTTTATGACGACCATCATTTATGATCCATATTGCCTTCCTTGACTTATTTCCTGTAACTCCTAAGTGGAGCATATGGCATAAACGAATTTCCGCCATCGGACTTGGTTCTGCACCATTGTCTTAATCTGAGTCCAGGTTTTCCCGCCATTCTCAATACGCTCCTTTTCCAAGTGCTTTACAGCTTGCTTATTCGTCTAGTCAGTGCATCGTGGGTCTCATTCCAGTGCTAGTCTGGAGTTATTGTTAGCCCACTTTTCACAATTTGCAAAAATGAGGAAAACGTAGACTTATGAGATCGATCCGGGAAAATGTCTGTCTGTCCTTCTGTCTGTCTGTCTGTCTGTCTGGCTGTGTGTGTGTTCCCCCTATGAACTCCTAAACGGCTGCAGCAATCGAACCACATTTAGTATGAGTAAATATGTATACCGGAATATCTCAAGCCCATATTTGAAAATGATGTCAGTGCTACCAACTGCTGAAAAAACGCACTAGAAATTTGAGCTCCATGTTGGATATCTTGGAAGGTTTGCATGGGAGCTATTCCAAAATTGGCACACATGTAGATAATACTATTTCAGTTTAATTTTCAGGAGGCCATAAATGACAGTGATGCCAAAATAATTTTAAGCCTACTGATAGGTCTCATTTTTAATGCATATAACTTCTACACTATTAATTGGATTTCAACCAAATTTTGTATGAAATATATGTACATAAACAGATATGACTGAGTGTATTCTTAAGAGCCACTAGGGCTGCCAACTGTTAATAATTGCTCTCTCTATTCTCTTTATCCAAATACCAATATATCTGAAAGTATGCAAGCCGACAGCTTTAAACTTGCACACGTATAGTACCTGACATTTTAGATTAATTTGGAGTAACTTATATACTTCAGTTCTACCAACATGATTCTAAGCCTGCTGATAGGACCAATTTTTTAATACAGGTAACTTCTACACACTCAGTTGGATTTCATCCAAATTTCGTATGTGCTATGTGTAACATAACAGATATGACTATAAGTATTCTTAAGAGCAATCAGGACAGCCAACTGTTAATAAATGCTGTCTATTTTTTTACCCTAATATCAATATATCAGAAATTATGCAAGCCAACAGCTCTATACTTCGCACACGTATAGCACCTGACATTCTAGATTTATTTGGAGCAATTAATATAAGTCAGTGCTGCCAACATGATTCTATGCTTGCTGATAGGTCCAATTTTAAAATACATGTATCTTCTATACTAACAAATGGATTTCATCCAAAATTGGCACAACAAGATATCATAATATTTCCGATTATTTCTAACCAGCAACGCATGACATTGTTGCCAACATGCTTTAACGCGTGCTGATAGATCCAATGTCTAACTGCATGTAACGTCCATTGGACTTCAACCAAGTTTTGCATTCTATACCTTAAGAGATGGAACTAAGAATATATTCAGTCACCAGGGCTGCCAACTGTAGTGCTCTATTAGGCTATATTATACCAGGAATATTTAGAACTAATTAGACATTTCGATATTACCAACTTAATTTCGTCATTATTCTAGATAGGTTCATATACTGTAGATTAATCATTGGCATGAAAAGTAGGCTCTTTAGTTCGTCACGGAACTTCTTGTTTTTAGCCTACTTTCGATTTTTGCAAAAAATGAAAGTAGACTTATGAGATCAACACAGGGCGAAAAAAGTGTGTCTGTCTGTGTGTGTGTGAGTCTCTGTGTGTGTGTGTATGTGTGTGTGTGAGTCTGTGTGTGTGTGTGTGTGTGTGTGTGTGTGTGTGTGTGTGTGTGAGTGTGTGTACTCTGAATGTCTGTCCCCCCCTATCAATTCGAACACGGTGAATGCAAATTGAACGAAATTTGGTACAAAGGTAGCACTAGCAAAGGACACCTCAGTGTCATGTTTTATATCGCCGCCATCTTTACTAAAACTGAATGGCGGCCACTCAAACGTTCAAAACGTAAAATCAAATAACGACTAACCAAATCATCCGATCTCTACCAAATTTGGTAACAACATACCTTCGTATAGGATGCGTCTTGTGACCAAATTACAAGGTCGTCCGCCATACCATTTCAGGATGGCGGCCGTGCGAATTCTGCAAACTTTATAATCCATATCATGGGACCCACCAGTTCCGATTATCGAGCCGAGAATCGTTTTAACTGTTCTAAAGGAAGAGGCACGTTCGAAATTAAAAGTTTATTTTGTAATACTATAGTGCAGACGTGATTTTAAAAAGCTGAACTGATTCAGTAATAAGACAAGATGGCAGCGGATATCTTGTGCCGGACTTATATTTCACTAATTTGAGTATTGCATGCAATATAGCGTACTGATAAAAAATAAATAAACTTTGTATGAAATGCTTTATATATACATAATATACTCCAGTGATGAAATCGTTTAGTATAAATCATTATTTGCTAACAAGTTCTATGTAAGTCATTTTAAATAGAACGATATTCGTTGACACAATTAGCTCAGTGGTAGAGCGTTAGCCTATCGCTCAAATGCCTATGGTTCAAACCCGATCAGAGCTAGGTTTTTTGCTTGAAATGTTATATGTTTATTGTTTTGTAATGACTCAGATGTTTTAAAATTAAGCGTTATATTGTGCACATTATGGTGTAAAATATATATTTAATTAAAACATAATTCGCCAGCAGATTTACTCGGGACATCTAGCTGCCAAAAAGGTAACTTCCAGATTTTATTGAAAAGTTTCTTCTTCTGGCCGCTAGAATGCACTCGCTCTGTTAGGATTATATTGTTCGATATTTCACCAATAGATGTCACGACTAGTCTACGTGGGGATCCATTGATTACTATACCATTATCATTCTATGCGCATCGAATTTGAAGAATGACAAGATGATACTACGATACATTTTAACTTTTTATTTTAAAGGGTTTGTAACAGCCTATTTTGCGTTACTTGAAAATGTTATTAAGCGTTATATTGTGCACATTATGGTGTAAAATATATATTTAATTAAAACATAATTCGCCAGCAGATTTACTCGAGACATCTAGCTGCCAAAAAGGTAACTTCCAGATTTTATTGAAAAGTTTCTTCTTCTGGCCGCTAGAATGCACTCGCTCTGTTAGGATTATACTATCGAAAATATCCACATAGTTTGTATACACACTTCTCTGTAGGGTCATGGAAAGATTTGTTAATTCAATTAGGGTTGTGAAAGCCATGCACAACCAGACGTGTAAAGACATGCCTCAACTCAAAGTTGGATGTTGCCCAAGGCAGGTCGTAATAATAATAATAATAATAATAATAATAATAATGTTATTGGTTTTACATCCCATTTAACTACTGCTGATTTTAGAGACACCGGGGTGCCGGAATTTTGGCCCGAAGGGGATCTTTAACGTGCCAGTAAATGTACTGACACGGCTCCCTCGCATTTGTGCACCCTCAAATGCCAGCTGACTGCGCCAGGATACGAACCTGCAACCTAGGGCCCAGCAAGCGAGAACGTTACCGCTGAGCCACGCCGCCAGTCCGGTCGATTATGTCTCCAGATCCATAACATTCTTGATATACTTCTTATCTTTCTTTCTTTCTTTCTTTCTTTCTTCAATGATGGTAGCAGTTTTTATCTAGGTTGTGGCGTTTGGTAGAGGTAAATCGTTTCTAAGGTCTTCAACAAAGAATAGTTCTATTATACTCTTTGATAATAACAACGAGTTATAACTATACTCATACATTTAGGAGAAAGTAGGCTATATGTTCTTTACTGAACATCTTGTTTTATTATATATTTTTTGTTTGTTTGTGATATTCTGTCATAATTACTATACTGTGTTCTTCAGTTTTATTTTGCCAATAAAAAGATGTATTTAATTCTGGTCAATCTCTCCTTGCCTCCCTTCTACATAAACTCGCCCCAATTTATACATTTAATACCTGCCGCTTCCTTTCTCTTCATCTGAATATTTTAAGAGCTTTTGGAAAATATTTCTGAGCTCAAAATCTTACTATTTCACTTTCTGCATCCATAAACTCATTTAAATTCATTTGTAAATCCAAACTTTTATTCAAAAATTAAACAAAGTTATTTAATTTAAATCCTTCCGATTAATTAAATTCATCCACAAATTATTATTATTTTTCCACAAATTATTTAAATTCTCCAAATAAATTATTAGACTACTATTATTATTACTGAAAAATATTTCGGCATCATCAACGTCAGACTGATTATTATCGCCCTGTTTCCTCAATAAATAAATATTTAAATCCTATCTGCAAATGATTATTAATAACATCTCACTTTCTGATTATTAATGCATTAACTATTTAATCACAATTAACAATTAACAATTTAATTTAATTCCTAATGTTTGGTGCTATCACTCCCTAAATTATTTATTTATAACTTTAAATGGTGTAGTTATATTTATAATATTATTAACATATTTCTTTCACAGTTGTTTATTATCATTATTATTAAATAAATACAATTATTTAAAAAATCCAAGTTGTAATTACGTCTCCTCTCATAATAAGAGTAAAAAAAAATACTCCTATCCCTTGGAATAACTGAAATATTTCATGTCGGAACACATGAGCTAACTGTCAGTCCTGACAAAAATCGAAAATAGAATAATAAATTGTCAGACAGCATGCTCCATTTGTCATCCTGACAAATATAATAGACGTTCTAGTTACGATGAAAATGATGTTGATTTCTTATAGTGACTGTGTTAAATATGGAATTCTCTAATACTATAGGCTAGTGGATAGTACATGAATGGTTGCCTTACTTCAATCTTGTTGTGTAGGTAGAGCGTGTCTTTCGGTGTACACTATCCCAATAGTGCCCTTCCATGGTCATCTGCTGTATCCGTATCACTTCATTCGTCTCCATGTCCTACCTATCCTTCGAGTAGTTTAACGGCGCATGTTGATAAATAAAGTCACTCGTTCAAAATAACTCCCGTTATCATCAGTACAGTCTAACATGATGAAATGTTGTACAGTCATAGACTGATAAGGTACTCTTGAAATATTGAGAACAAGTCTCATATCCGAACAATGCGGTTTCGTTTGCACGCTATGACAGGAACACCTGTTAGCTGCATAGAACGAACTGTAAGAATAAATCCTTCCTTATATAATTTGAAGTGCCTGATGTATCGTTTCACCACAAGAAATACATCATTCTGTGGGCTAACTTCCGTGAATGGTTTTTCGAAACTATCATCACCTGACCTGTTAGAATACTTGACCTTAAAGTCAGTCGATATTCTAAGTCCTTCGCTGCTATAAGATGTGTTCATTCACCTGAACAGAAACTAAGTCCAACTGACTGCTAGTCCAGCGACTAAGTCCTACTGACTGCTAGTCCAGAGACTAAGTCCTTCGATGGTCAGAATCACGGCGTATATACTCGTACTTCACGTTTCGTAGCTGCGCACATGAGCAAGGGCTCCGTTGGAATACAATACTGTCTTGAAATCCAAGCTCCTTATATAGTTCAGCCGGTCTTCTTTCTAGAACCTTCCATTTCGTATCTCGGCTTCTACTGAACGGAGTTTCATACTTGATAGCTCAAATTTCTTCTCATTCAATTGCCAGTAAACTGTACTACTTTTCTAGGTCGGGGCCGATAACCTCGATGTTAGGCCCATTAAAACAACAATTATCATCATCATCATCACTTTTCTAGGTTCCATTCCTTCTCCTAGAGGAAATTCTGGAAAACTATTTCTCATGACGTAGGCGAGCTCTCACGTCACATATCCACGTCACTCGCTCCTTCGTTGCATACTTCCCTCAGCACTCGGAGTCTCCTGCCGCGCTATTCCAAATATCAGCCATTCCCTCACACAAATCAATCAATATCTCTACTTTATAATAATGACGTCAATAATGTCACGGACATGTGAACGATCCGGGTACAATACATCACTCCTCCGATATACTACTGCAGCGTAAAACATTCGGCATGCTGAGCGTGTATGAGTCTGATTGTGAGAACCCACGGTCACGCGCGTCAATGTTCTCAGATAGGGAAGTATTCATCACGCTCCCCTTACCACTCTACACCCCGCTCCTACCGCTGAGCTTTGAAGGTCAAGTGCACATCTGTGGGCCGGTATCTGTACACCCTATCTCGATCCCGCTGGGATAGTGAGTTGTTGTTAAGTTGTATTAGAGACTTACGTTATCTTTGGTCGTCAGCCCATGTATGCATGAATTTAGCTGATAACTTGTGTAGGCCTACCTGTGTAACTTTAGTTATAGAGATGTGATTGTGCTAGGAGATCACAAGGATTGTCTAGCAGCCAAAGTTGTTGCATTCTAAGCACCACCCGAGGGTCACGTGTAGGGTACTTTCAGGTTAAGCCAAACGTTTATTAATAATAATGTGTAACTGTAGTTATTAGAATCGAGGATGGAGTAAGTACCCCGCGCCTTAAAATAAGGGAACTATCCCGGTATTTGCCTGGAGAGAGTGTGGTAAATACAGAGGAAAGGAAGCATTCAAGTGAGCCACTGTCTGAGTATCCAGTATCAGCACCGGGATTCGAAACTCCAATCTCTCGGCTTGCTGCAGCTTCCCCTTGCGGTCGCGGTGAACGATTTAATAAAGGAAGGAAGATTGTTGTTTTACGTGACCGTGAATCTTGTGATTATGAGCCACAGGACCTCCTTTTTACGTGGAATCAGAACCACAGGACATGGCGTTTCACTTTGAAAATCTCATATGCATTGACTGGGAATCGAACCCAGTCCACCTTGGTGAGATGCCAACAGCTTTACCGCTGCGCCACCACACCCCATGATTTATAGAGCATAGCTACTTCTCGGGTTACTACGTCCCATGTATGAAGCACATCGTATTGGGTAAATTAAGAGCTCCTTTAACAGACTCGACAATAACCTAGTGTAGAAGATATTATGCTTGAGTTTAGTTGCCTAAATGGGTTTTCATGTGCTTCAAATATTAACCCACGATGGGGAATTGCAGCAACTCCAGTGATTGGTGGATCGAATCCCGGTGCTCATGCTGGCTATGGTGAGTGCGGGTTTTCCCGGGTTTGTCCACACTCCCTTCAAGCAAATCCCTGGATTGCACATTACAGGATATTTCATATAAAGTAAGAACGGCAAGCGGCAGTTTTGTTATCCGCTGCTGCGGTCGCCTTGGCCAAGCTTGTGGCGCACCGTGGCCCCCTGCTTTAAGCGTGTATTCAATCCTGTATGAAATATTACCTTATAAAAGATGCTGGAAGTGGCGTCCTTCCTGGGTTATACAGGCGTTGTATCTGGTAACCACATTCTGGCTGACGCGGGTGAGTTCTGCCACTGTAATGTTTCTGATTTTCAATTTTATGCTTTTTATTGAGCACTGAGTCAGTAGTGTCAAACTTATTTACAATTACGGGAATCTGTGCCAGTGAAGATGACACTTCATCAGGAAATTGCTGAACAAATGCATCACGTACCCGCCGAGCAGACACGTACGAAAATAAGTTGTACATACAAAAATACGATGCTGTAATGATAATTGTCTCATGTTAACATCTGAGGTTCATCTGGCGACTTAACACCTGCACGTGTATTGCAAGGTCGAGTACAGTTTATACTATGCGCGCGCTTTCAATACTACAGCAAGGGCCGTGGCACGCCACAAGCTCGGCCAAGGTCACAGCAGCAGCGGATAACAAAGTCGCCGCTCACCACTCTTACTTTATATGAAAGACCCTGTATTGGATAACCCGGTCCTAATAATTACAACTACAAATATTCATGATCAAAATCAATAAATGAAAAACAAAAATAATGGAATGAAGCTGATAGACTTCAGAAACCCGTAGTGATGTCAAATTGGCAGGTGAAAAGCTAAAGGAAGTAGGAGACGTCTGCTACTTAGGAAGCAGAATAACCAGTGATGGACGATGCAAGGAGGATATAAAATATAGGTTGGCTCGAATAGGGAAAGCATTTCCTCAGAAAAGAAATCTGTTGACAGCAAATATACATTTATATATATTTTTTGAAAGACTTGTATGGAGCGTGGCGCTCTATGGAAGTGAAACTTGAACTGTTGTCGCAGCAGAAAAGAATAGAATCATTTGAAATGTGGTGTTACAGGAGAATGATGAAGATCAGATGAGTAGATAGAGTAACAAATGAAGAGGTATTAACACGAGTGCGAGAGTAGAGATGTTTGTGGCGACTGCTAATGAAGAGAAGAGATAGGTTGGTAGGACATATGCTATGACATCCATGAATAGCAAACTTAGTTATGGAAGGAATGGTCGAGGGCAAGAACTGTACACGTAGACCAAGGTTAGAATATATTAAACAGATTACCTCGGATGTAATGTGTGGTAGCTATGTTGAGATGAAATAATTAGCTCAGGACAGAGAGGTATGGAGGGCTGCTTCAAACCAGTCAAAAGAGTGTGGACTCAAACAACAAATACTATTACAGTCACCACAGAAACACAGGTTATTAGACGAACTGAACACATGCCCAAATACACCGTGCTGATAGCCAATGTTGTTTCAAACCCTTATAGGAATAGCAACAACAAATTTGAGTATCTCCTACCATGTCTCATAATGCATCAGCACATCAGTAACAAGGAAATGAGTGGACGAGAAAATCATTGTGCCATACGAGTTTCTTGAAGCGCTGCTATGGCATTTCTTGGAGAACTACTCGAGACAACTCTGTGCCTGGCATTGAGGCCGATGGTGCATAGAGGTACAGGCTTTCACTTGGTTTGAGACAGACCAAATATGACTAAATGCTCCCAGGAATAAACCTATTACTCATATTTCGCTATTGCAGGCTGTGTGCACCAAAGGACCACGTTTCTCTCCATTTAAATATGTAAAGCAAAAAAAAAAAGCAAAGCAATCGAGGCCATGGAGGCCCTGGGAGTAGTGGAAGGTAGAGACTTCCACTCTTTGCGACATGAGCACTAGATGGAATGGAGTTGTCAGCTCCACGCCCGGCCGTCTTTGCTCCCAGAAATTACCCTGGTACTCACTTCTGGTGTAGGATGAGTGAACCCCAGGGCCATTTGCGTTTCCGAAAGTGGTAGTTTTTAGCCTACTTTCGATTTTTGCAAAAAATGAAAGTAGACATATGAGATCACTACAGGGCGAAAAAAGTGTGTCTGTCTGTGTGTGTGTGTGTGTGTGTGTGTGTGTGTGTGAGTGTGTACTCTGAATGTCTGTCCCCCCCCCCCCCCCTATCAATTCGAACACGGTGAGCGCAAATTGAACGAAATTTGTTACAAAGGTAGCACTAGCAAAGGACACCTCAGTGTCATGTTTTATATCGCCGCCATCTTCACGGAAACGTAATGGCGGCCACATAAATGTTCAAAGCTTAAATCAAATTACGACTAACCTAATCATCCGATCTCTACCAAATTTTGCAACAACATACCTTCATGGGGGCAGCATCCTTTGACCAAACTAATAGGTCATCAGTCTAATAGTTTGCGGATGGCGGCCATCTTTGTGTGAAAATCGATTGCCCCTATTAATTCGAACACGGTGAAACCGAATGGAACGAAATTTGGTACAGAGGTAGTACTAGCAAAGGGCACCCCAGTGTCATGTTTTATATCGCCGCCATCTTGACGGAAACGTAATGGCGGCCACACAAATGTTCAAAGCTTAAATCAAATTACGGCTAACCTAATCATCCGATCTCTACCAAATTTTGCAACAACATACCTTTATGGAGGAAGCATCCTTTGACAAATCTAATAGGTCATTAGCCTAATAGTTTGCGGATGGCGGCCATCTTTGTGTCAAAATCGATTACCCCTATTAATTCGAACACGGTGAAACCGAATGGAATGAAATTTGGTACAGAGGTAGCACTAGCAAAGGGCACCTCAGTGTCATGTTTTATATCGCCGCCATCTTGACGGAAACGTAATGGCGGCCACACAAATATTCAAAGCTTAAATCAAATTACGATTAACCTAATCATCCGATCTCTACCAAATTTTGCATCAACATACCATTATGGAGGGAGCATCCTTTGACCAAACTAATAGGTCATTAGCCTAAGATTTTGCGGATGGCGGCCATCTTTGTGTGAAAATTGATTCCCCCTATTAATTCGAACACGGTGAAACCGAATGGAACGAAATTTGGTACAGAGGTAGCACTAGAAAAGGCCACCTCAGTGTCATGTTTTATATCACCGCCATCTTGACGGAAACGTAATCGCGGCCACCCAAATGTTAAAGGCTAAAATGTAATTACGACCAACCTAATAATCTAGTCTCTACAAAATTTTGCAACAATTAATCGTTATGTGGGAAGCATATTCTGACCAAACTGCTAGATCATCAGCCCAATAGTTTGCAGATGGTGGCCAAGTATGTGTGCAAATCGATTCCCCCTATCAATTCAAACACGGTGAAACCGAATTGAACGAAATTTGGTACAGAGGTAGCACTAGCAAAAGGCACCTCAGTGTCATGTTTTATATCGCCGCCATCTTGACGGACACGGAATGACGGCCACCCAAATGTTAAAAGCTTAAATCAAATTTCGACCATCCTAATAATTTGATCTCTACCGGATTTTGCAACATGCCTTTTTGTGGAAAGCATCTTATGACTGACTACAAGGTCATCAGCCCAATAGTTTGCAAATAGCGGCCATGTATGTGTGCAAATCCATTCCCCAGATCAATTCAAACACGGTGAAACCGAATTGAATGATTTTTTTTACAGAGGTAGCACTAGCAAAGGGCACCTCATATTCATGTTTAATATCCCTATAGCACGTTGTATTTAAACAAGCTACTACAACCAACATTCAATTATACTCCTTGAAAAGGACAAAGAGTTATAACAATACCCATGCATTTAGGAGAAAGTAGGCTATATGTTCTTTACTGAACATCTTGTTTTTTCTGTTTGTTTATTTGTTCGTCTGTGGACTACTTTGTTCTCTTATAACTCGAGAACGGCTGGGTGTATCAACGTAAAATTTGGTACAGATATCCATTCGAGGCACGACACTTATCATTGATATAAATCTTCTCCTTACCCCTCATAAAAGGAGGCCTACCCCCTTAAAATACATGCTGAAATAGGCGTAGAAGGACGAACCATAGCTCATTTTCAGCCCCTCAATGTGAGAGACAAAACTCGGGTACCCGAACACCACATTTTGAGGTCCTAAGACCAACCGTTTTTGAGATATTCCCAGAAAACTAATTTCATGTAATAAACTAATGAACGAATGCAAGCCAGTAACCATGGCAACAGATTCTCAGAGGTCATCTATTGCTGTAAGACACAATGCAATTCCATTATTTACATTAGTGTGAAAGTTTGCAAACGGCTAGAAGGTTATCACGGAACCAAATTAAGCCGTAAAATTCATCAATACATATAACGCGCTTTAGGGGATCAAGGGGTACTCTAGAATCTTTTCACGCGATTTACACCTGCGGGTGTGGTACGGCAGGTCTATTATATTCCTATCCCCATAGTATTCATTCACTCATTTCGTATAGGCCATCTATGGACCGCGTCATTCCCACTGTCTCCTACTGGCTTTGATGTTTGCCCAGTACGCCCGCATTCGTTCTCGGTGGACTTCCTTCCGTTCCTGGGTCCAAATCTTTCCCGTTTTCAGCTTCGGTTTTTCTTGGAAACCTTTGCAAGCATGAAATTTCCTTTTGAGTGGGGCGCGCTCCTGAATGTCTATTGGTGTAATCCCCACTTCTTTCAGATCTTTATCCAGTTCTATGAACCAGGCCCATTTTGTTTTCCTCTCCTGAAAGTAAGTTATGTTGCGGTTGGTCAGTCTCGCTGGGCTCATTCGTTTCACATGCCCAAAAAATGGTATCCTCTTCCGGATGACGTTACTTATCTTCTCCACACGAGTATATAGTTCATGGTTTTGCCGTCTTCTGTATTCCCCATTGTCTTTGATGGAACCCAATATCTTTCTCAAAAATTTTCTTTCTTTCTTTCTTTCTTTCTTTCTTTGGCCTCCAGTTTCTCGACCAAGCCTTTTTTGTTCATCGTGAGGCATTCAGAAGCATGCATGACCTCCGGACAGATGACACTGCAGTAATGTTTTAGTTTTGTGTTGAAGGATATTGACCTTTTCTTATAGATGTCCTTAGTTAAATGGTAGGCCATTTCCATTTTGCTCATGAGTGATTGAATGCTTCTTTCTCTGATAATATCCCTTCCCTGACCCGTCCTGAAAAGAAATGTACATGGCCATTGGCTGCATTAATAATTTGAAAAAAAAAATGGGTGTTATAATTTCTCTCTATATTATATTATTATTAGTATTATATTATGGCGTACAACGACGAGACAAATCCCCTAGGTGCCAGAAACAAAACTCGGGGGCCCTAAAGGGTCCTCGAAAACTACATTATAAGGCTCTAAATCCAACAGTTTCTGAAATATTCCCAGAAAACTAATTTAATTTAATTTAACAAACTAATGAAGGAATGCAAATCGGAAACAATGAGAACATTATATCAAGGAGTGGCTTACAACTTTCCTTCTATTTCTGTAATAAGCAATGTCACTCCATTTATTACATTTCTGTGAAAGTTTGCAATTGACTATAAGGTTATCACGGAACTAACGTAGACTGTACAATTCATCAATGCAATTGAGGGGGTCAAGGGGTAACCTAGAATTTTTTCATGCAATTTTCACGTTCAAAATATAGTACAGAAGGTCTATTATATCTCCAAACAGCAACATTATTTTCAAAAATTCTTGAATTGAACTAGCATGTTTTTGCGGCTTTTAGGAATTTGGGCAATTTGAGGCTAAAAACCGGAATTTTCATGCACCACATGCCTTTATAATTTATGTAAGGGGTCTTCCTTGTATGGGCACCTAGCACAACGTAGAGGGTCAGTTTTTATGTGACGTGTATTGCGTTTCGTCTACAAGGCTTTCAATTCTATTTCACGTCAGGAAATACAGGTTAGGTGAATTTAGTCTGAGAGCACATTTTAACTTATTTTGTTGTTGTCGACAAACGGGTTCATCGTAAGGATGATTTTGTTTGATACTGTGTGGTAGATATACCCATATTTGGATATCTGGGTGATATGTTGTAGACAATAGAATTGTCTGTCTGTCTTTCTTTGTATCTTTATGTAGCCTACGCCTATAACTCGTGTTCGGATGCTTGGTGCATCGTAAAATTAGGTATGGTAACCATGAGAGTCAATACACCAATCATTTATAAAAATTCTTCACCGTACTTTTCATACAGTGGAAGGGTGGATATAGAGAAAAACTTCTCAATACATGCTAAAATAGGCGAAATATAAAAATTATCCTAGAAGGACGACCGAAGCATATGTTGCGCTTCACAATGTTAGACACAAAATTCGGGAATCTATAAAGGGTCTCCGAAAACTACATTTTAAGGGCCTTAAATTAACCGTGTGTGTGATATTCCCAGAAAACTAACTTCGTTCTGATAAATTTGAAGGAATGACAAACCGCTAACCATTGCAACAGTAGCTCAATTGATAATGTCTGGTGTTAACAACGAACACCGTTCGAAGAACGGGTACTTCTGCTAGTTACTGATAAAACCATACCAGCAAACCGGCCAGATATAGTTCTTGTGGACAAGGTGCAGAAGAGAACCTTCCTAATTGATATTGCAGTGCCCAATTTCCATAATCTGCAACAAACCTGCTGTGAGAAGATCACCAAATATCTGCCCTTGGCTGAGGATATGTGGCAAATGTGGAGACAGGAAGGTGTAGTGGTTCTGCCCATAGTTATTTCTTCTAATGGCATTCCCCCTAAATCATTGGCTCGCAATCTAGAAATATTGGGAATACATCCTGGTCTACATATCATCATGCAGAAGGCCGTCATCTTGGAGACCTGTTCCATTGTTCGCTTGTTTCCCAATGTGCTACCATAAAAGAATTTGTTATACCGTCTTGCAAACAAGCCGACGATATATTGATGTGTCCCACTTATGTCATAGCAATAATAATAATAATAAGTGGAATAATGCTTTTAAGCGCAAGTAATGCACAAATAGAGCAAGCCATGTAATAAAAATAATAATAATAATGATAATAATGTTATTGGTTTTACGTCCCTTTTAATTACTGCGGCTATTAGAGACGCCTGGGTGCCGGAATTGTGCCCCGAAGGGGATCTCTAACATTCAAGTAAACCTACTAACACGGCTCCCTCAATCCTGCAACCTTGGGAACAGCAGGTGAGAATTTTACCGCTAAACCACGCGGCCAGTCAAAAAGTCATGTACATGGAAGCTAGAGAATAAAACATTTTACCCCAGTGGAACTCAAACCCACAATCTCCAGATTTGCACGCCGATGCTCTGACCACCGAGATATATTTTAATACTTACTTGAAACAATAAAATCTGTTGATAGCCTGCATTTCACACTGTGATGGGATGGTGATGGCCAGCGTCTTAGATATATAATTGCCAAGTGAGAATTGTAGTATCCCCCTACAGCTCACAGGTCAACCACCGACGTGCAAATCGCGGGTTCGAGTCGACTTGTACTATTTGTGCTTTACTTACGCTCAAAGCATTATTATTATTACTATTATTATTGAACCGGTACTAAGATTGACCGTTGTGTGAAGGCGGGCCCTAGTCCCAGAACCGTGTTAGAAACTATATTGTTACATTTCCTTTTTCTAAGAAATACAATATATAATACAAGAAAAAATAAATTTACAAAATAAAGGGCAGATCAAGGAATTTCTTAGTTAGTTAGTTATTACATGGATACAACACCAAATACATAAAATGAAAAAGAACAACGGAATCAAATAAATTGAAGATAGGTAGGGCCTATTCAAGACGCACGCCAGTTCTCAAGGGTTAATTTCTTATCAGAGCCGAGTGCTCAGTCCCAGACCGTTAAAGTTCCCCTTTGTATTGTGTTGACCAACTGGAATGCTTTCGATTACAAATACACACACTACTGCATATACCACAATAACAAAGGTATATACAGTGGTCTGCCATATTATTATACTCAGAAAGAATAAAATATTAGGTAACTTTTTGGCCAGAAAAAATACATTTCTGGTAAATGTTAGTGCATTAGCACAGGACAGGGAAGCATGGAGGGCTGCATCAAACCAGTTGAAAGGCTGAAGGCTCAAACAACTACAACAACAACAACAACAAATGTTAGTGCATTTTCTTACAAGCCTTAATATATTGACGACTAATTCAATGGAATTTTATGAGAACTTAAAATGGTGGCTGTGCAAAATTTTTAAAATGTTATATTTCCACAAACCTACATTTATATTGCTTGATTAGGACACGAGAAATAAAAACAAGAAAAATGCACTAACATTTACCGGAAATATTCATTTTCTGGTCAAAAAGTTACCAAATACTTTATTTTCTATCTGAGTGTACCCTTCGCTAGTGACGTGAATTTTACTCTCAACTTTAGTGACTTCGGTCCAGCAGACCAACCTTAAATAATTCCCTACTTTTCATTATGTTGAAAGTATATTTTTAAGGAACAGTATAATACATAAGTATTTTATCATCTTATCCTTTATTTAAACTACACTTAAGTAATCAATCAATAAGCAATAATAAGGAGAAATTATAACTGAGTTGTGAAAGGTGACAGCGAAATATCCAAAGATAAACTCTGTTGAAAAGAAAACAAACAATCATGATTGAGATCTAAAGTTTGTAAATTTGCATCAGTACACATTTAACCTTCAAGACAGTCATGGCATACAACAGTTGCGTGTACAAGGCACAAATACTTATGACACTTGGACCGAATACGCTCTTAGTGACCTCGGTGTGTGAGACCGAAAAGACTTCCACTGACCTGTACGATTATCGTTCGAACTTGTGCAGTGGTGAGTATACGCGAGAATGAAATTGATGAAGGTAACCTGATGCGCAGCTAGCTTACTCTAACGGACGGGGAAGGAGGCGCAATCGTTTATGACGTAGCGTCGGTCTGTGACACCTTGCATCATTAACGGAGGGTTGGCAGACCACTGTACATATGTACATTTTTACTGAAGACTGTGTTGTTTTTCAACGCCCAGTCTAGGCTGCAAGCCCCTGTTTGCAAACAAGTCACCTCCATGAACCCCTACTAGCAGTTAGTACTGTGGCCTCCTCTGCTTCTATGTTCCTTACCTTCAAGTTGGTCAACATTGAATCTAACCATCGCCTCCTAGGTCTACCTCTGATTCTCTTACACTCTATAGTAGAGCTAATTAATATGTTTGGTAATTTCTCCTCCCCCATTCTCTGCACATGGCGCCACCATCTGAGTAGCCCCTTGCGATAAGCCTCTCTACCGTCTTAATTTCTAACTTAGTTTTTTTTTCTTTTCATTACGAGTACACTCATCCCTTTGCACCCACCCATTTGTTCCAGAAATCCTTCGTGCTACCATCGCATTGGTTACCTCCAGCTTATGAATGAGATATTCCTAATCTAACCAGTTCTCACTTCTATATAGCAAGGTTAGTTTAAATTACTTGGTATTTAGATCAATCTCTGGTGGAGAGAGTTGGTATTTAGGAATCTTTTATACTGCCCACGCTAATTTCCAAGTTTTTATTACACTTTTTCTAGTTAACTATTAACAGGATTTTTTTTGCAGAGTTGTTCTTCAAGTTTCTTTCCTTGCATTAAACACGCATATTGAAAATAAAAGAATGTTTGAAGTTTCATGTATCGTTTCAAAAGTGCATAATTTGAACAGAACTTTCATTACCATTTCCATCTGGAAAAATTAAACTAGAGTAAATATTGAAAAATGAACGTTTTAAGATATAACACATAAATAGAGGAATTGCATTTAAAAATTTCAGATTTATATGTTAGAAAAGTTCCGAAAAAGGGGGAAATTTTATATCTTGAATAATATTCAGCGAGAAATTGGAATCCAAATTTTGTCCCGATTTTTAGAATACGCCATTGACATAGGTTTCTATTTCTTCTGCTTCTTCTTCTTCATCTTCCATTTGAAGCACTGCCATCCATTTTACTGTTGCCCCTTTGCCTTTGCTTCTAACGCAGTCTCTTTCATTAAAGTTTTTTTTGTATCTATCGTCTAATAAACATAAAAATGTACCTTGGTGGGCTTACTAATATAGGGCGCTTGATTGTGGACAAGTACAATGAACGTAGCTTTAGAAATGACTTATGAAAAACAAATGTACCGTTATAAGCGTAAACATCCGGGTCAATGAAGGTGTAAAATAAAATCTTTGCAAATTTTGGAGATTTTGAGCTTTCCGGAACCCCTTTAAGCATTATATCGCGAATTAACTGATAACGTTTCAATAGGTAGACACATATGTATATCCAGTTACAAGGACATTCCTTTCATCTTCCGATAGCGTCAGTAAACAACCAATCGGGTGACAGGAAGTGCGTATGCTCGGAAGACGACTGTGCATCATCCCCACTATAACCAATACCACTTCCAACGAAAGTTATTATTACCAATTTGAGATTTGCTTTATACTCGCAAACATAGCTGATAGCATTTATTGATGATGATGATGATGATGATAATTGTTGTTTTAAGGGGCCTAACATCTAGGTTATCGGTCATTTATTGATGATCGCGTCACACTGCTGACATTTCGTAGTTCATAAAAAATATTTTCCGCCAGAAAGAATTCTTCAGGCGTGCAATACGGCTGTTGTATGTTGTTAATGCCCAGGATGAAACCATTTAACTTGGGATTCCGAAACCACTCACGGTGGTTGACATGCACGTAAACATAGGTAAAGCCTATATGAACAAGAAGCAAGCGAGCGAATTGAGACACGTCGCGCCGCTCCGCGGTCTCCTAATCGCGTGTCGGGACAGTGCTCAAGTAGTCGCCACACCTTTCTTACCAACACTACAGCAACCGTCGTTCAATTTGCATATGACAAAACACTGCAATCTCCGTAGCCACGCGACGGCGGGATTAGTGCGGTAACACGATGTGTCTAGACCATCACAAACTGTGTCATATTATTAGCCTACTTTCGATTTTTGCTAAAAATGAAAGTAGACTTATGAGATCAACACAGGGCGAAAAAAGTGTGTCTGTCTGTGTGTGTGTATGTGTGTGTGTGAGTCTGTGTGTGTGTGTGTATGTGTGTGTGTGAGTCTGTGTGTGTGTGTCTGTGTGTGTGTGAGTGTGTGTACTCTGAATGTCTGTCCCCCCCTATCAATTCGAACACGGTCAATGCAAATTGAACGAAATTTGGTACAAAGGTAGCACTAGCAAAGGACACCTCAGTGTCATGTTTTATATCGCCGCCATCTTTACTAAAACTGAATGGTGGCCACTCAAACGTTCAAAACGTAAAATCAAATAACGACTAACCAAATCATCCGATCTCTACCAAATTTGGTAACAACATACCTTCGTATAGGATGCGTCTTGTGACCAAATTACAAGGTCGTCCGCCATACCATTTCAGGATGGCGGCCGTGCGAATTATGCAAACTTTATAATCCATATCATGGGACCCACCAGTTCCGATTATCGAGCCGAGAATCGTTTTAACTGTTCTAAAGGAAGAGGCACGTTCGAAATTAAAAGTTTATTTTGTAATACTATAGTGCAGACGTGATTTTAAAAAGCTGAACTGATTCAGTAATAAGACAAGATGGCAGCGGATATCTTGTGCCGGACTTATATTTCACTAATTTGAGTATTGCATGCAATATAGCGTACTGATAAAAAATAAATAAACTTTGTATGAAATGCTTTATATATAAATAATATACTCCAGTGATGAAATCGTTTAGTATAAATCATTATTTGCTAACAAGTTCTATGTAAGCCATTTTAAATAGAACGATATTCGTTGACACAATTAGCTCAGTGGTAGAGCGTTAGACTATCGCTCAAATGCCTATGGTTCAAACCCGATCGGAGCTAGGTTTTTTGCTTGAAATGTTATATGTTTATTGTTTTGTAATGACTCAGATGTTTTAAAATTAAGCGTTATATTGTGCACATTATGGTGTAAAATATATATTTAATTAAAACATAATTCGCCAGCAGATTTACTCGGGACATCTAGCTGCCAAAAAGGTAACTTCCAGATTTTATTGAAAAGTTTCTTCTTCTGGCCGCTAGAATGCACTCGCTCTGTTAGGATTATATTGTTCGATATTTCACCAATAGATGTCACGACTAGTCTACGTGGGGATGCAATGATTACTATACCATTATCATTCTATGCGCATCGAATTTGAAGAATGACAAGATGATACTACGATACATTTTAACTTTTTATTTTAAAGGGTTTGTAACAGCCTATTTTGCGTTACTTGAAAATGTTATTAAGCGTTATATTGTGCACATTATGGTGTAAAATATATATTTAATTAAAACATAATTCGCCAGCAGATTTACTCGAGACATCTAGCTGCCAAAAAGGTAACTTCCAGATTTTATTGAAAAGTTTCTTCTTCTGGCCGCTAGAATGCACTCGCTCTGTTAGGATTATATTATCGAAAATATCCACATAGTTTGTATACACACGTCTCTGTAGGGTCATGGAAAGATTTGTTAATTCAATTAGGGTTGTGAAAGCCATGCACAACCAGACGTGTAAAGACATGCCTCAACTCAAAGTTGGATGTTGCCCACGGCAGGTCGTAATAATAATAATAATAATAATGTTATTGGTTTTACATCCCTTTTAACTACTGCTGATTTTAGAGACACCGGGGTGCCGGAATTTTGGCCCGAAGGGGATCTTTAACGTGCCAGTAAATGTACTGACACGGCTCCCTCGCATTTGTGCACCCTCAAATGCCAGCTGACTGCGCCAGGATACGAACCTGCAACCTAGGGCCCAGCAAGCGAGAACGTTACCGCTGAGCCACGCCGCCAGTCCGGTCGATTATGTCTCCAGATCCATAACATTCTTGATATACTTCTTATCTTTCTTACTTCAATGATGGTAGCAGTTTTTATCTAGGTTGTGGCGTTTGGTAGAGGTAAATCGTTTCTAAGGTCTTCAACAAAGAATAGTTGTATTATAATTCATAATGTTGAATTTTGGGCTTATGCCGTGTTTTATTGTACTAATATTCGACGCGTTTCGAAAGAAACCATGTCTTTCATCGTCAGGAATAATCTGGAATACGACAATGTTGCTAAGAGAAAGCAACGAAGAACATATAGAAGGTGCCCAAAGATGGACGCCATTATAGCCCCATGTTAGGGACAACGGAAAGCAGCAGTGAATTACTTTCTCAGGGTTCTGATAATAGGCAGCCAGGATTCACTGAGATTGTAGCCGGTGTCGCGGTTGAAATTATCTGGGTGTTTACGTATTTCAACCGCCTCCCTGATGATTCTGGGACGATATTGCTTTATACGGGCAAGAACATCCACTCCTTGGAACATGACATCATGGCCAGGTGTTAAAGCATGATCGGCAACAGCTGATTTATCAGGTTGAATGAGCCTGATACATCTATTATGTTCCTTAATGCGAGTGCATATTGTTCTCGAAGTCTGCCCGATGTAAACCTTGCCACAAGTACAGGGAACTCTGTAGATACCCGGTTGTTGCAATTTAGGCAAACTGTCCTTAGTTGGTCGCAGGAGTTGCCTAATCTTAACAGAAGTTCCAAATACAGTCCGTATGTTGTACCGACGTAGGATTTTAGCAATACGATCCGTTGTGTTATGTATGTAAGGAAGGTAAGCAGTTCCTCTTCCATCTCTTTTCTCAACTGACGTCCTATTATTATTTGTTGGTTTCAGAACCGTAGAAATCAAAGCCTTGCTATAACCGTTGCTCTCAAAGGTGGTTCGCAGGGTGTTAATTTCTTCTTGTAAAGAAGACACTTCACAAATCCTCCTAGCCCTGGTAGTTAGAGTTGTAAGGATACCATGTTTCTGGGCAGGGTGATGGTGAGAACTTGCGTGGAGATATCTATTGGTGTGTGTTGGCTTACGAAAAACGCTGTGTCCTAAAGATCCATCCTCTTTCTTGGTGACGAGAACATCTAAAAAAGGTATTTTGCCGTCAGATTCCTTTTCCATGGTGAAACAAATAGAAGGGTGCTGGAGATTAAGGTGATCCAGGAAATGGCTAAGATTTTCCTCACCTTCCGTCCAAACAACGAACGTGTCATCCACATAACGCCACCAGATCTTCGGTTTGAAAGGAGCCGACGACAAAGCTTTCTCTTCAAAGTTCTCCATGAAGAAATTAGCCACAACAGGAACATAATAGATGTATCAGGCTCATTCAACCTGATAAATCAGCTGTTGCCGATCATGCTTTAACACCTGGCCATGATGTCATGTTCCAAGGAGTGGATGTTCTTGCCCGTATAAAGCAATATCGTCCCAGAATTATCAGGGAGGCGGTTGAAATACGTAAACACCCAGATAATTTCAACCGCGACACCGGCTACAATCTCAGTGAATCCTGGCTACCTATTATCAGAACCCTGAGAAAGTAATTCACTGCTGCTTTCCGTTGTCCCTAACATGGGGCTATAATGGCGTCCATCTTTGGGCACCTTCTATATGTTCTTCGTTGCTTTCTCTTAGCAACATTGTCGTATTCCAGATTATTCCTGACGATGAAAGACATGGTTTCTTTCGAAACGCGTCGAATATTAGTATAATAAAACACGGCATAAGCCCAAAATTCAACATTATGAATAATAACACGGGCCGTGAAAGTCTAAATGACAATAGTTCTATTATACTCTTTGATAATAACAACGAGTTATAACTATACTCATACATTTAGGAGAAAGTAGGCTATATGTTCTTTACTGAACATCTTGTTCGTAGCTGGGTTCGATAACTTCACAGGCACCGACCATGTAATAACTGGAACAGTTATGCAAATTAACTAGGAAGGTTTGCATGTGCAAGATCAGACAGGGATTACTTTTATTGCTGCTAACTTACAAAACACAAACCAACATTCATGTATGACTGTAAACACTGAATATTAAAGAATAAATATAAAAAATACTGGGGTTTAAATAAACAGGATAGCCGGACCTCTCGATAACAGTGTCGGTTAATTTAACATAAGTTACTTGACCTACCCGGTGCTGACAGTGGCATGGTTTTTTTCCGTGCTTTTCCACACTCCATCCAGGCAAATGCCGGAATAGTAGCCTACCTTTATTCAAGTCACAGGGCACTTGCCCTATGTTGTTGTTTGAGTCTTCAGTCTTTTGACTGGTTTGATGCAGCTCTCCATGCCTCCCTGTCCTGAGCTAATCGTTTCATCTCTACATAGCTCCGACACCCTACATCCGAGGCAATCTGTTTAACATATTCTAACCTTGGTCTACCCCTACAGTTTTTGTCCTCGACCCTTCCTTCCATAACTAAGCTTGCTATTCCTGGGTGTCTTAGTATGTGTCCTACCAACCTATCTCTTCTCTTCATTAGCAGTCGCCAGAAACATCTCTCCTCTCCCACTCGTCTTAATACCTCTTTGTTTGTAACCCTATCTACCCATCTGATCTTCATCATTCTCCTGTACACCACACTTCAAACGCTTCAATTCTCTTCTTTTCTGCTGCACCAATAGTCCAAGTTTCACTTCCATAGAGCGCCACGCTCCAGACAAAGGCTTTCAAAAATGACTTCCTAATACCTAAATCAATATGACTTGCCCTATTCCTGTACGTAATTCAGCTACACCGTTATTACAATCATCAAAGAAACAAAGGTCAGCAGACAAGTTCAACACAAACCCATGCACACGGAACTGATGACCATATGTCCTAAGCCTCTAAAAAGAATTAAGAATAACAGTATCAAGAACAACAACAGTGATCTTAAGTAGTATAAATTATTACTATCAGATGAATTATTGTTGAAACAAATCACGCGTATGGACAGATCATTATCAACTGCATACACAATTACTGTGATGATGATGATTGTGTGGCCTACGATGACTGGTAAAGGAAAATAGTATACTCTGTAGTTATATTCGCTGGGGAAACAAAGATTCAAAGGTAGGAACCGGATTCTTAGGTTTTTACCTATTTTTTCCTTACTTCTGTTGTTGTTTGAGTCTTCAGTCTTTTGACTGGTTTGATGCAGCGCTCCATGCCTCCCTGTCCTGAGCTAATCGTTTCATCTTTACTTAGCTACCACACCCTACGTCCGAGGCAATCTGTTTAACATATTCTAACCTTGGTCTACCCAGACAGTTCTTGTCATCGACCCTTCCTTCCAAAACTTGGCTTGCTATTCCTGGGTGTTTTAGTATGTGTCCTACCAATCTATATCTTCTCTTCATTAGCACTCGCCAGAAACATCTCTCCTCCCCAATAAGTCTTAATACCTCTTCGTTTGTAACTCTATCTACCCATCTGATCTACATCATTCTCCTGTAACACCACATTTTAAACGCTTCAATTCTCCTCTTTTCTGCTGCACCAATAGTCCAAGTTTCACCTCCATGGAGTGCCACGCTCCAGACAAAGGCCTTCAAAAATGACTTCCTAACACCTAAATCAATATTCGATGTCAACAGATTCTGTAGAAATGCTTTCTTTGCCTGAGCTAACCTACTTTTTATATCACTGGTTATTTTGCTTTCCAAGTAACAGAAGTCTCCTACTTCCTTTAGATTTTCACCTGCCAATTTGATGTCCATAGAGGTTCCTGATTTATTTCGACTGCATTCCAATATTTTGTTTTACATTTGTTACTTTTAATACAAAAATACTTTAATACATTTCCGAATCACACTCAAAAGAGGCATATTCAAGAATTCTGTAGTACCTAAAAAAACTTAATGCGATTACCTAAAAATATCTAATTGCAGTTTTGTTCCATTTATTGTAGTATATTTGAATTTTTAGTCCATTATATTTTAAAAGGCCGGCCCCGTGGTGTTGGGGTAGCGCGCCTGCCTCTCACCCGGAGGCCCCGGGTTCGATCCCCGGCTCCGTCGGGGATTTTAAAACTGACGTGAGGGTTGGAACGGGGTGCACTCAGCCTCGTGAGGACAATTGAGTAGCTGTCTGACAGTGAGACAGCGCCCCGATCACGAAAACCAAGATTAACGGCCGAGGGGACCCGACGCGCTGATCACGCGTCACCCCTATATCTGCAGGCCGAATGGCTGGGCAGCGGTCGCTTGGTCGGCCTTAGCCCGTCATGGGCTGTATAGTGCCAGGTGGTTGACTTTTTCTATATTTTAAAAGTAAATCACAAGAGAGTGTTTATTCCTAGCTCTAGTCGATTGAGAGAAATCCTACCTGCCAGAAAATGCAAATACTTACAGCGCCTTTCGGCTTTTAACTTATTGTTTGGTTCCTTACTGACAGGAAAGTGAGAATAAATCTCTTATTATTTCCAATAATCCTATATTCTAAATAATAATAATAATAATAATAATAATAATAATAATAATAATAATAATAATAATAATAATAATATCGTATGGCCTCGGGGGCCAGGTGCAAGCTTTGTTATTTGACACCCAGAGAGCAGCTTGCGTGTCGAATTCCGTCGTTCCTTGCAACGCTATGAAAGTCAAGGAGATTAGACATCTAAGCTCCATGACACTATAGCGCTTTCTAGTAGAGAATGGAAGAACATTGTGTTGGCGGAAAATCCCGAGATTAATTTTGCCATTATGAACACGGCCTACAGATTTGAAATGGCTTCTTTAACATGCCAACAACGTATGACATCCATGTCGTGTTTTTGTCGCCTTTCAAAAAATCACTTACCATGGCCAGGAGCGAACCTGCAAGCTTGGGGTTGGTAGTCCGACACGTTAACCACTCACCCACCGTGGCAAGCTTTTCTAAATAAATACAGTTTATTAAACAGGCTGGAGTGTGAAAATCACCTCTGACATCCTTGGTCTTATTGAATTTGATAATTAACATATTTAAGGAGAGCAAATATTGCCTAAAAGTGTGAAGTTCTGGGTGATAATTTTATGACGTATCATTATGTAAAATATTTACACTCTCCTTGTAATCAGATTTTCTAAAAACAATCAGGCATTCATTTTAAGATTTGCATAGTTTATGTCAAGTTTTGTTACACTTTAAACATATAAATCTATTTATAAACCTATTTTACCTATTATAAATCCAAAAAACTATTTCATGTTTTTGAAAACCTAAAATGAAAATTGAAAAAGCTAAAAGTCTGGTCCCTATTCATAAGTATATGAAGATGCAACGAATTTTCAAGGAATTTTTATGTATTTATGTGTTAATTAATGAAACAATTTGTGTTTCTTTAATAATTGCAAAGTGGTCTTAACGCCCAGCAAGCATGAAGTTTGCCACACCTTTGTTGTTTGGACTTTAAAGAATGACCTACTGCTGATCATCGATTTCAGTCATGGTCTACCCAGTAGAAATGAGGTTCAAATTTCATTGTTGATTAGAGGATTTGGACATCATATGACTCAAATTTTACGTTCGGGCATCATTTTTGGCTGACCCCAGTTGAACCCTGGGCGAATATTGCGATGGATAACCGCAGGCAGCAGTCACCGCCTTCCTATTACTAACCACAATCCACTCTATAGTACAGTCACCACAATAATGTAGGTTATCAGTCAGATTACCCACCCTCTAGACGGAGCTCGTGACCAAGATTTCTTCACACACCAATTCTTGTTTAATTCTTAATAAATTAGAAGACATGAAATATTACCTGATTTTTTTCTTCTTTTGCAAACTGGAATATTAGTGACGTATTCGCGTAAGTTTATTGCATAGTAATTAATGACTGCATATTAACAAAGGTTATTTATCCAAAATACACGGGGATGATGTCCACCATGTCCAAACCCATAAATAAACAAAAGGAGCATCTGCTACACCACCGTGCTTTTATACTTGCGCGTCTATTCTCTGCCAATGTAAAGTGGGACACGATGCCGCGGAGTTGAATCTTTCTCATCCGTGACGTCTTACGACATGATAGGGATAAGCTTTATATAAGCTGGTCGCTCAGCGCTTGTTAACGGGTGCTTGCCGTTCGTCATAGCCTACTCGTATCTCCATGAGAGAGCGATATCCTAGCTTCTGTTTGGTTCAGAAATGGATATAAATTGTGATACTTGTATGTCTAAGAGAGAGCGATATCCTAGCTTCAGTTTGGTTCGGAAAGGAATGCCGATCGTCATACTCGTATCTCCAAGAGAGAGCGATATCCTAGCCTATATTTGATTAGGAGAAGAATGCCGATCGTCATACTTGCATCTCCGTGAGAGAGCAAAATCGTAACGTGTTTAATTCTGAGATGAATTTAGGTCGTCATGCTCGTGTGTCCTTGTGGGAACAATATCATGGATCGTCATACTTGTATCTTCGCTAGAGAGCAATATCGTAACTTTTGTTTGATTCTGAGAGAAATGTGGATCATCATACTTGTATCTCCGGGAGGGAGTGAAATTATAGCCACCGTTGGATACGAAAAGAATGTGTACCTTGCATCATAATCAGGTCTGTTCTGGACAGTATTTACCAGGACATTAGCCACCTATAGTCAGCGTAAAATAACTGTCGTATCACATTAGAAGATTACAAAAGAATAATAATCTGAGCAACAGATCACCCAACAAGGACTGGTTTCTCTGCTAGGTGGAAGTGGCAGCGTAATGACAAAATTTTTAATACATTCGATGATGGTGTCAAAAACGCCTCACCTCATGTGTCAGGAAATTTACTGAACCCATAGCTTTTTGACCCTTTGTGCGTAGCTACAACAGTGTTTACTGGTTGTTGTGATTGTTGGTTTTTATGGGAGGTACATCGAGATCAAATTCCCCTTCCGGTCAGTACGGCGATTTATATAAAACGATACGTACATTAGTAAAATGTGTATTATTATTATTATTTTTAATCATAATAATGAAATAATCCTTATCATCATCATTTTTGTCAACTAGGCCTAAATAGAATGGTGAATTAATGGATCGAATGGCCCCGAATTCGACAGGGGGAGGCTCGAGCTTTCCTCTCTCGATTAGGCAACCCTTACTGCCATATCAGTTTTGCGGGTGGCCTCCAAGAGCCGCGAGCTTCGCTTGTTCTCAGGAGTCTGCACTTCCAGAGTTGTTTGACAATCTCCTCAGAACAGCAGTTCATTGATTATTAGTTCCATAATGAAGCGTACTACCATGTATTCATGTATTGAGTTCACCTTAACCGTATTATCAGTACAATGTTTTACAAATTAACATTTAAAGAAAGAGTTGAACAATTTGTTTAATAGTTAACATAACATTTGATGTTCCATTTGTTATGCTTGCAAGTACCTTATTATTATTATTATTATTATTATTATTATTATTATCATGTCTTTCGTCCATAAAATTTGTGACATCTCTGCAACTACGGTGGACGTGGCTATCACAATAAATACAATCTATATTCGTTACGTGGTTATTCGTTTCGGCTGTTCCACACCCTCATGGCACAGTGACTGGTATTTTATAGCCCTGAGATCCGGGTTCGATTTCCAGCTCCGTCAAGAAAAGTGATTCTCGACTGAGGATTGGAACGATGTACACTCAGCCTCGTGAGGCAGATCTGAGAAAAGTGGTTCGATTCCCACTTCAACCATCCAAGAAATGGTTTTCCGAGGTTTCCTCCCCATTTATATTCCAGGCTTAAGGGACAGCCACCTTCTTCCTAATACTAGCTCTAATTACAAATACACACACTAATATAGCCATTAAAATAGCACAGGTTATGAGACAGATTTCACACACACCTAAGTACACGGAGCTACATGACAACGATTTCGCAAAACCCATAAAGCAAGCAGCAACAACAAGAAAGAAACAACTGTTCCACACACGAAGCAAGGTCAATGGTAACCCGAAGAACAAAGCAGTCTGTGAGTGAGTTGACGCAAGTTTGTAAACTTTTCAACCTACTTTCTCACAAAGAACAATCTAACTTTCTTTCTACCGTCTGTTGAAACGGAATATACTTCAAACTTTAGATACGAATTCTATTTCGAAACAGGTCCCTGTTTAATTTGGAACCTGCCATGAGCAAATGGCTTCACCATTTAGCAAAGATCCATTTCGTTTGGATGTTCAGCAAATGGAACGTCTTAGAAACATGGCAGCTGTCATTTCACGAAGCACATTTCTGAGTAATTTAAACTTTGACCGTCATCTGAGACAAGAATATTTGTTTTTAGTAATTAGATTACGAGAAATGTTGTTTATATCGAGCATTCGAGTTTTTATTATGAATTGATTGCTGGCTGGATGTACCAGTGAGGTGATGATGTTGATAGGCATTTATTCGTCAACTTTTTTTTGTAGTGTGGCCTCCTGAAAGGCCAAGTGCAGGTCTTTCTAGAAGACGCCCATGGGCGATCTGCGCGTCAGGATGAGAGATGGAATGGATGAAGATGAATGAATCTGGGCAAGGATGTGGAAGGAAGCGGCCGTGGCCTGTCAGAAGGTACCGTCCCAGCATTTGCCTGGTGTTGAAAATGGGCAACCACGGAAAACCAGTTCCAAGATGGCCGACGGTGGGGCTCGAACCCACACGTCTACCGAGTCAGCAGAGAGCTTGGCCCCATGACCTAACGCTGCGCTTTAGCCAGCGTAGCCATTGCTGTCGGTTATTCGTCAACGAATATATTACTTACTTACTTAATTTTTGCCACTCCTTCCGGAGCATAGGGCCTTGGCGAAATTTCTCCACGCAGTACGGTTCCTGGCCATCCTCTTCCCTTGACTCCAGTTCTTGTCCACCTATGCAATTTCATTTTCGATCGACCTCTTCCAGGTCTTCTTAGGTCGACCTCGCTTCCTGTCGCCTTGAGGATTCCAGTCTAGCGCCGCCCTCTCAATAGCTCCGTCTGGCTTCTTTAGTGTGTGCCAATCCAGTGCCATTTCCTCTCCTTTATCTGGATGCTAATCGGTTGTTGATTGGTGATGGTCCAAAGATCTTCATTTGAGATTATGTCCGGCCACCTCACATTCATCATGCGACGCAGACATCTGTTATGAACACCTGTAGCTGGTTGTTGATCGGTTTTGTGACTTTCCTTGTTTCACAGCCGTAGAGAAGAATTGACTTTACGTTGCTATTGAAAAGGCGGAGCCTGGTCTTCCTGGAAATGTTTACTTGTTTCAGTCTAGTTTTCTCCATCAAGGTCCTCACATTCCAGAAACCGATTTTCATAGTCCTCTTCATGCCAAAAGTCGTCATCAGGTTATCCGTCCGGTTTTGTAATTTCGCTTCAGTTTCTGTAATCAGTTTATTTAAGAGGAGTGAGTGATTAACCCACTGCCTCCGAGTGCCTTGGAGGGGCTGCCACCATAAGCCTGAGGCACCAGGCTGATTTTATGTCCGGGTTTCTTCCCTCAGCCTTTGAAGAACCAACTCCATACTGCAAGGCAGCAGTTGTTTCACCAGAGCCCCGTTAGCCGTAATTTCTGTAAGACAGCTACCGTAGCGGTCTTGAGGCACACAAAGTCCCCACTGTACTTCACCCCTACAGGCAATCCCATACTTCATTACGTTGCCCATCTCCCACGACGAGGACGAGGGGTTGGATTTGTGGGAGACAACGAATATATAGTATGTAAAAATACAATGTTATTTGGAAGTCTTGTGTGTCTCAGATGGCTGAACAGTCCAATTATTCTGGATGCCCACACTTTACTGCAGTGACAGCACACACTAGTTGTATCAGCAGATGATTGTGCAGGCACATCATCCCTTGCATTCGCACGTTCTTTCCTGCGGTTCCTCCATTCAGCTTCTAGTATTCTCCTATCTTGTTCTAATTGTTCAACTCCGTTGTATATAATTTTACGCCATTTAGTTCTATCTTCAGCTGCGGTTTCCCAGTTGACTGTATCAATTTGACACCCTTGAGGTTATGTTTAAGGACAGCCTTGTATCGTTTAAGCTGCCCTCCATGGTCATGCAGTCCATTCTTTAGTTGGGAGTACATGATTCTCTTTGGGAGGCGTGTATCTTGCATGCAGACAGCATGGCCAGCCCAGCGAATGTGATGCCTGACTATCTTTGCCTCCATGCTTGTAGTGTTGGCTTCTTCGGGGATACTAATGTTTGTTCGACGATCTTGCCATTTAACTTTCAGTATTCTCCGTAAGCATCGTTGATGGTATTTTTCCAGGCATTTTAGGTTTCTCCTGTATGTTGTCCAGTTCTCGCAACCATAGATAAAAGTAGGGATTACAACATCGTTTTAAACGTAGAGTTTGGTTCTTACACTGATATCATGATTGTCAAACACTCTTTTTAGGACACCACCAAAAGCTGCACTAGCACATCTTAAACGAAATTGGATTTCTGTATCAATGTTTGCAGATGTGGAGAGGTTGCTTCCAAGGCAAGGAAAATGATTTACGTTTTGCAGAGATTGACCATTGATTGTAATAGCTGGAGGACAGGATATATGAAGGTGCAAAGGAAATATTTGCCCTGCCCCCACCCTGACTGGCAGATCGACCCCTTTTAAACGAAGGCCAGCCTGTTTGTGGAAGTTAATTCGATTCTCAAAATCCTGCCATGTGTTATATGGGTAGAAAACGCGAAAACCCAAGACAAATGAGGCATGCAAGGTGTCACTTCTAGGACAACTGGGTGGAAATCGAACCCATCTCTTACCAGTTTTACCTTATGACGCTTGGTGTGCCTCATTCCAACACTCAGACTAGAATTATATTTCTTGGCAGAACTAGGAATTGAACCTAGGACCTCTAGGTCCGTAGCCTAAATATCTACCCCTAGACCACAGAAGGGGGCGCCATAAATGTGTTTAAGATTTTGGTGAAGCGCCATATCTTGCTGTAAGCGTATCTATTTATAAACAACTCTGTGCCACTTCAAATTCAGAACTTATATACAGAGGCTCAGGGGTTACAGATGACCTCGTAGTTTCTCCACTTAAAACCTCAATAACTAACTAACAGATGCTAAGAAAAATTGCAACTATGATAACTGTGATGATAAACACAGTCAATTTCAATTTTACTCATATTTATTGACTTATCGACAACCAATGCTTATGAAGTACGCAAATTCGGATGTGCGAAAAACTACTAGGCTATAAATTTGAGTTTATACGATTTTTATTCTGAATGTGCGATAATTATCCAATGCAGAGGAGAATAATAGTGACTATTTATTCTGTAACATAAGATTATATTCCAATTTTCGACAGGATTCGATATTAGAAATACGGACGCTTTTATATAAGAAGTCCATATATTTATTTTGGTTTCAACCAAATTCGAATCCCGTTTCTCGAAGAGGATAGTTATAATATGGTCAAATTATGTCTATTTGTAAAGAGCTCTTACGATCCGCATCACTGCAAGACATGAATAAATAAAATGTGAAATACAAATTGACATGAATATGGAAAATATGGTGCATACGTTATCTATGAATTTGGAACAGAGTGAATCCACAAAATATCAGATACTTTCAAAACTTCCATTATTTGTTTATGAGAGAAACGCCTTATCAAGTACCTTATGCATGTGTTGTCTGGGTTCATTAACATTTACAGTGTTTATTTTGATCAAATTAGGGGATTTTAATCGCCCTAAATTGCTACATTGTCTGATTTGCTGTGGCAAGACATTAATATTAAAAATACTAATTTCCATTACTGTGTCTCTGATTACTTTATATTGTCAGGTACCTTCTTCCCCACCCGCACCTTGCCAATGGGGGTCCCTTCATATTGTTCAGGCCCTTAACGGGGTTTGGCCGAACTGAGGGGGGGGGGGGGTGAGGTGTGTGTAGAGGGTGGTGTTTAATTAGGGGAAGTTTTAACGGAGGTGTGAGAACTCCGAATGAGTGTTGGAGAGTGTGTTGGCGATCAGGGTTGCAAACCAATGAGGTGCGCTTTTAAGGCGGAAGCTATCAGTCTGCAGAGTAAGTACTTCGATGAGTAACCCAAGTATCTGATGACCGTAAAACGTTACGCTCTGCGGGCGCGTGACCAAGAATTCAAGGCTACTGGCAATGCAAATGTTTCTAGTGCTGTCACAGCGGTTTTGGAAACAATGCACTGGCGGGTCAAGGTGTAAGGTGTGGAGGTAAGCGGTAAAAACAGTGATACTAAACAAAGATTACAAATGATCTGTAATAATGGTGGTCACTTATTTATTGGACCCAAAGTGTACTGAAGGTTTCCCTGTAATCAGGGATAGTGTGACAATGTGTAAATGGTACAATCAATTAAGGGTGGCGAAAGGAAGGATGTATAACTTATGAGTGTGTGGAATCTGAGAATCACACTTACTGGAGGTATGCTGTTGGCAGGCAGTCGGACAGTGCCTTCGGCGTAAACGAATCACCTTCCTCAGAATAGTGGTCCTTATAAGTGTTTCTGAAGTGCTGGCCCTAGCAGTATTGCTGAGTGGCTGTTTTGATAGCAGCCTCTGTGTACATGTGGATGTGTGTCAAGCTTGGACAAGAGCCATTACATAACTCTGCCGGCTTGGTGTAATTAGAAGTGTGTTGTTGCTATCAGCTTGAGGGTGAAAAAGGGGTGAAGTCAGTGTAGGGGGTTGGACAGATGTAGATAACGGGAGTGTGTGTATGGATGATTATAGATGTGTAGATGGTACTGTTACTCGTAGACCATCTGTAGATAAGTGTCCAGCCTGTAGTATCCAAATGTGGATATCTCTCTCAATAGGGCGCTAGGCGTCCTAGGGCCCTAACAATATTATAAGTAATTGATGTTGTAGTATCCTTATGATTATGTTGTTGATTCTTTAGGGCCTTTGTGAGACCGTGGACATGAAACCTCGCGTACTTGGGTGTGTGTAAAAGTTGTCTGATAAATCTGTGTCACTGGGATGTCTGAACTAGTGTGTGTATTTGTAGTAGAGGTAGGATTTGATAGGAAGCGGCCGTGGCCTTACGTTAGGTCCTACCCCGGCATTTAGGTAGGAATCGAAGCCGCCTTTTCTCAGTTTTGCCTCAGAAGGCTGAGTGTACCCCGTTCCAGCCCTCAGACCAGAATTACATCTCTTGACAGAGCCGAGATTCGAACCTGGGCCTCCACGGTGACAGCCAAGAATGCTGGTCACTATGCAACGAGGAGAACTTATATACATGTGTGTATAACGCAATTAATTAATAAACTTACTACGCTCTGTGAATTTGATGACCTGGCTCCTTTGTTGTGTTCTTTAGCTTCTGAATTAGAAAAGGTATTTCAATCTTGTTTTAAGTGTGGTTCTAGTTTGGGGAAGCTTACAAAACACCAAGCTATTATTTCTATGTACTAGTTGATGTATAGGGCTTGTTACATTATCTCACAGCATGTCAGAGCCCTTATGATACATATTGACCAATACGACATGACATATGTTATACGTGTCTGATATGAATGGTACAAATTAGAAACACTATCACATTATGTTTGCAATTTGTCGTATTGAATTAATGAGTTTAGTCTAGATACGAGTTCAATGGTCATGAAATGTTTCAACACATTCAGCCTAACACACACCCCTTCATTATCTTCTAAAGCGGTGGTCCATTAACAGAGCAACTGCGCATCCAGGGAGGGGGGATGCTGAATGTGTCTTTTTCAGATATGTACCTAATCAAACATCAATTGATATATTTGCAGGATTTATTCATTTTGCGCATGGCTTTCAGTGCCGGGAGTGTCCGAGGGCATGTTCGGCTCGCCAGGGTTTGTAGCTGCTTCTATGTGGACACCTATGGGGTGAGCTGAAGTACCGAGGCGTGTGCATGAGATGAAATGAATGAAGAAGAATGAGCAAGTTCAATTTCAAGTAGTTCCAACTTTGGATACCAGACGTTACTGATACCCAGAGGCGAACGTTGGAACTAGATAGAGCGTTTCTAGCCAAATAACCTACAAATTTAGCTACACACTTGTCTACCTATTGTAGTGGTAGGTTCTTTTTTCATGCCATAAATCTATGACATGGACCCGCCGGCATTACTCCCCCCCCCGGAAGAAGGCATACTGAAGAATTTCAAGTCTCTTAAAAATGCAACGACTTACGCCGGGTTTGAACCCGCAATCGAGGGCATAGCAGTTCAGCATGCTACCAATTAAGCCACCGAAGTCGCTTTATTTGCAGTAGATTCAGTAGGGGTGCCACGGCTACGAACAGGATTAAATGCATTTGTGTTTTTCAGATATATAGACCAAATCAATTGATATATTACAGCAGATTCAGTACCTGACAGAGCTTCAGGCTGGTCTGTCTCTGTTGATCTCACCTCTCGCGGATTTTGGCTTTTACAAGCGATGCCCAACATTTGGTTTTGATTTCTCACTGGCATATTTTGCCCACTTTTCACATTTTGCAAAACTGAGGAAAAAGTAGACTTATGAGATCGATCCGGGCAAATGTGTGTCTGTCTGTCCTTCTGTCTGTCTGGCTGTGTGTGTGTCCCCCTCTATGAACTCCTAAACGGTTGCAGCAATCGAAACAAAATTTGGTAGGAGGAAAGATCTATACCTGAATATCTCAATGCCGTATTTGAAAGTGATGACAGTGCTACCGACTGCTGAAAAATAGCAATTGAAATTTGAGCACCATGTAGGATATCTTGGAAGGTATGAATGAGAGCTATTTCAAAATTGGCACACATATAGATAATACTATTTCAGTTTAATTTCCAGGAGACTATACATGGCAGTGTTGCCAAATTGATTATGAGCCTGCTGATAGCTCCAATTTTTTAAATGAAGATAACTTCTACACTATCAATTGGAATTCAACCAAATTTCGTATGTGCTATGTGTACATAAACAGATATGACTGAGCGTATTCTTAAGAGCCACCAGAGCTGCCAACTGTTAATAAATGCTCTCAATTTCTTGTATCCAAATACATATATATAAGAAAGTATGCAAGCCGACAGCTTTAAACTATGCCCACGTATAGTACCTGCCATTCTAGATTAATTTGGAGAAACCTATATACGTCAGTGCTACCAACTAGATTCTAAGCCTGCTGAGGGGTCCAACGTTAAATACATGTAACTTCTATACTATCATTTGGATTTCAACCAAATTTCGTATGTGCTATGTGTACCATAACAGATATGATTATGCGTATTCTTAAGAGCATCCAGGGCTGCCAACTGTTAATAAATGCTGTCTCTATTTTTGTTTTGTTTCAATATATCAGATAGTATGCAAGCCAATAGCTCTGAACTTTGCACATGTATAGTACCTGGCATTCTAGATTAATTTGGAGTAACTAATATAGGCCAACGCCAGTGCTGTCAACATGATTCTAAGCCTGCTAATATGTCCAATTTTAAAATGCATGTAACTTCTACACTAACTAATGGATTTCATTCAAAATAGGCACAACAGTGTATCATATTATTTCAGATTATTTCTGACCAATACATGCATGACATAGTTGCCAACATGATTTTACGCGCTCTGTTAGATCCAATGTTTAACTGCATGTAACGTCCATGCTATCCATTGGACTTCAACCAAATTTTGTATTCTGTACCTTAAGACATGGAACTAAGAATATATTCAGTCACCAGGGCTGCCAACTTTAATGCTCTATTAGGCTACACTATGCCAGGTATACAGTATTTCGAACTAAGTAGAAATTTCGATATTACCAACTTAATTTCATCATTATTCTAGGTAGATCCATATAGATTAATCATTGGCATGAAACTTAAATTTTAAGAAAAGTAGGCTCTTTAGTTCGTCACGGAACTTCTTGTTACGAACGTGGGCGTTGATATGTCCCTGTGCAGTATGTATGAGTTACTTGGGACGTTAAGCTCAGAGTGGAAAGACTCAATCAAGGTGACATAAAATGTAGTACATGTATGCTGCAGTTTGAAACTATTGCCCATGATCTGAGATGCTACCACAGAGGAGAACTTTTATACGTCATGACTCAGTCAGGGAGCAAATACATCCACTAGGACATTATGATCTGGTTTGGAGGTGTTTTCGAAGTTCAATGTTTTCATGCAGAAGGTGGTGTACGCCATGGGGATATCATTGCAGTCGGCAGAAGAAAGGGATGTGGTGCAGCTTTAATCTGACTGTTAGGTTTGAAGATGATGCTGAACAGCCAAGTAGAGTTGATTTTGAGAAGAAAGATATATACCTGCCCACAGATTCCTACCTCAATGAGAAATACAATATCAAGTAAGGGCTAATGATAGCAGCAAGAGACACCATTTCAAAGTTACTGATGGTATTTCAATTGTATGAAGTCAATCTCAATTTACTGCCCGATCACGATACTTGAAAGGTTCAATCGCCATAATGAGGAATCACCTATACCGTCATTAGAGAATATGTCTACTGTAGGTGTTTGCATATTAAATTGTGGTGATAGAAGCCATTTTACAGTGTTGCCTAGTTTTAATAAAGAAAGCTTTTCAATCGGTCAACACAAATTTCACCCAATTACATTAGGCAGGAAACAAGTATTTATATACCCTAACATGAAAATATTACATAAAATATTTTTATCTCAGAATAACACGCATTTATGTACAAAAAGTACCCACCATTTTAGCCTATTTTCATTTATGAAAAAATAGGCTTAAGAGATCACCTTTTGTCTGTGTGCGTGTCCCTAATAACCTCTAAACGGCCGGAGCGATTTCAATGCAACTCGGTAAGATCATAGCACCGTTTTGTCCGACCCCGACCGTGCCATTCAAATTTTATTACGTCTCACCAATCCAAGATGGCGGCAGTGTGAAATATTTCACTGACATTCTATATCTCCGAAACTATTAATGATATCACCCTGAAAATTTTCACGGTGATAAAGGGTACCACTCGATATTCATCTATGAGACTTTCAAAAACATGTAGACTACAAAACGAACAAGGCGGCCAAGCGAATATGGAACTTTTAAATAGATTTTTCTCGTGATTTGACCATCCAAACGCAATGAAACTTGGTACAGCAAATGTTTATATGCATTGTAATGCACTGTCATCTAATTTAATTCAATTGTTCACATAACCTGAAGATGGCGGCTGTGCGAAATATTTCACCGGCATTCTATATCTCCGAAACTATTACTGATATCACCCTGAAAATTTGTACGGTGGTAAAGGGCACTAGTACAAGTTCATCGATGTAATTTTCAAAAACCTGTAGAGTACAAAACGAACATGGCGACCAAGCGAATGTGAAACATTTTAATAGACTTTACTCGCTATTTAACCATCTGAGCGCAGTGAAATATGGTACAATAATTGTTTATACACATTGTATTGCACTGGCATCTAATTCAGTTCAATTGTTTACAATACCCCAAGCTGGCGGCTGTGCGAACATTTAAAATGATAGTATTATTTTTATATCTTGTGTTCTAATCATGCGATCGAAGTGAATGTTTGAATAATGAACCTACGCAACTATTTTCATTTAATGGTACATAACTCTGTGGCCTTTACAAATAACAATCCAACATGGCAATCATCTGAAATATTTAGACAGTTCTCAATATCAACGAATCTATTACAGCAATCAAACTGATTTTTTATTTCATAGAGGCTATGAAGTACAGCTATGGGACTTTCAATAACCTGGTGAGCACAAATCCAACATGGGGGCGACACGAAATATAAATATTTAAATTGACGTTTCTCGCGATTTTACCATCCGAGTCTAGTGAAACTTGGTACTGTAAATGCTTATACAAATGTTAATTCACCGGCATCTAATTTATTTCAATTGTTTTCACAACCACAAGATGGCAGCTGTGCGACATTTTAAAACCTCGTTGTTATTCCTTGTGTCCTAATCATGCGATTGAAGTTTGAATAATACACCTACACAATAATCGTCATGTAATAGTACATATCTCTAAGACCTACTTATATAAAAATCCAACATGCCGACCATCCGAAATATTTAGATGGTTCTCAATATCTACGAATCTATTACAGAATCTATTACAGCAATCAAACTGAAATTTTGTATGTTGATAGAGGCAATTAACATGATAAATGAAAATAGGCTGGATAGTTCTTCAAGGAAATGCTTGTTGTACATAAAAGCGTGTTATTCTGTGATAAATATCGAATGTAATATTTCTTATGTTAGGGTGTACAAATACTTGTTTTCCCGTCTATTGGACATAATTTGTGTTGACCGACTAGAAAGCCTTCTTTAATAATCGTTATATTTCATGTTACTGCTATAGATAGGCTACTACAATAACACAGGTTATCAGACAAATTATATAAGCTCACACACCCAGGTACACGTGGATAAATTGCTACAATATCCAAGCACCTCAAAAGAAAATCAACAACAACAACAACAAGAACAACATTAATTTTATTTTAAATGTGAAATTTATCTGTATGATTGAAATACTTGGTGTCATTTGATAATCTCTGATGGGAAGAAGTAGAATTAGGGTTCAATCCCCCCACCTCTAATGCTTTAGTTCTTTATTTTGAATGCCTTAATAAGATTTTCATGTCACTCATAAATTGCGTGTTCTTTTATATTCGTGATGGTTCAGATGATTAGAAAGCGCAGTGACTATTAATTGCTTGTGTGCACTTCGATAAGCTGTAACATTTGCATTCAGTTTTAAAGAAAAGAATATTCATATTGCGTGCAATGTAATGAACAATACAATCCCCTTCTAGAAATTACTAAAGGTTCTCTTGTTCTTCTGGCTCAGAGGGACACATTTCCATGCAAATGGTCGCATGATGTCACGATACGCAAGTCATTGTGTTTCCGCATCTCGTGCCCTAGCACGCGACATCCTATCGACTGGAGTGTCTCGGAGTTTCCTTCAGAGGAAGCCTCGCATGCCTCTCCAAGGTGCTGTTCACAGCCTAAATAAGACTGCTTACTGCGAGTATTCAGTGTTGCCTTAGTAATCTATTAACAGAATTGATATTTAGTCGGTCAACACGAGTGTGCCTGATTAGATTGGGTGGGGAGTAACACGTATTTTATCACCCTTACCTGAAATAAATGTACGTGAATCATTATGTACTAGCTGAAGTACCCGTGCTTCGCTACAGATCATAAATAAATTGAAATGTGAAGGTGACAATTAAAACAGGGGATAGGCGAGGTGCTGTGCGGAGGGAGAGTAAGGATGGAACATTTTGTTCAGCTACGCCGCTTGGCAATGACCGTGTTTTATAGCACAAATTTAGGTTTTACTCGCTAACAGTTGGAGATACATGAAAAGTGATAAGGACCCTTCAGATAGAAAATTATTTTAAAGCTCGTATATGCTATCAAAAGTTTGCTATTTCTTAGCGTTTTCTTTTTATTTGAAATGGAAATATGAAAGTTTGAAACCAAAGGGTGTAGTGACGTCACTAAAATTGTCGCCATCTTTACATAATGCAAAGTATCGAGATCAAGAGTAGCCTATATGTTAACTAGGTAAATCAGCTACTTCCATGTAATATTTCATGTAAATCGGACCAGTGGTTCTGGCGTGATTGAGTAATACACAGACACACATCATATCATTTTTACATATTAGTAGGCTATAGATTCACTTAATAAAACACTTTTCATATAAATATTACATGACTTATTTATGAAATGACATGAAAAGGACCATGTCTACCCAAATCCTGATTGACAGAGTTTAATTGTGATAACAAAAGATACCTTAAGTCAATAAAATCCAATATTTGGGTACACTGTACCGGGTGCGGCTACATTATAACCTTCCACAGCAGATACAATATGAATGAAGTTGCAGGATTCCATATCATTTTCTAAAAAGTAAGAGTTCAAAAATGTTTCCAAAAAGGTGAACTATTTAAATGCTTAAACGTATTTTAATTTGTTTTTAAATCACATCTGTTACAATTGCTTTAAGTTAATATTGAAAATGAAAATCCACAGCCTACTTCCAGTCGGCCGACCGGGTCAGGAATGGAATGAATAAAGCCCCCATCTTGTGGCGAGGATATGAACTGCGCAGGCCGCCGAAGCCTGTCGCACTCCCCTGGGGCAATGATTACATGAATGATAGATGAAATGAAATGATAATGCAGAGTGTTGCTGGAATGAAATTGTGACAGGGAAAACCGGAGTACCCGGAGAAAACCCTGTCTGGCTCCACATTGTTCAGCACAAATCTCACATGGAGTGACCGGGATTTGAACCATCGACCCAGCGGTGAGAGGCCGGCGTGCTGCCGCTTTAAGTTAATAATGAATGAACAAATTCTTCATAAAAACAGCCCGAAGTGCAGGCTGTTCCAAATTCAGTAGTTTGAGTATGCGTACACGCGAGTACTCAGCAGTAATGCTCGGAGCACGGTTAGTGAGGGACTGGGGGTGATAGCCAATACGTCACTGGGCGAAGGTCATAAAACAAGTTCATGCGCTTGCTGCCAGTCTTAATTTATCCACCGCGCAGTGACGGCAGCCCCCCACAGCAGAGCTGTATTGCATGTTGCAGGTTTACTCACGCAAGGCGGTGAGTACTCCGATGCTCACTGGCGATCATCTCGGCTGGAACAGCCTGCCGTAGTGGATAAATCAAAGATATGGAACTGACGTTGTTCAATTGAGAAATTTAGAGGTTGTGATTCATTATGTTTACGTTGTATTAAAAGGTCTTATGGTACATTAACAAACTCTTATCACAATAATACCTTAGTTGTGATAATAAAAACTTGCTGTGAAGTACTGTAGCCTACCTCGTATCCCGTGGTTATGGTTAGGTATAGAACAAAACATCGAATATATCTAGTGGAAACTTATTTTCTCAAGAAGACGTTTGCAGTAAATTTGTTCACACATTCCAGCACCACGCAATTTTGACTCGTGGTGGAGCCTCAATCAAAAGGTATACAGTCACAATTCACGTACTCTGAAGGCTCTCGAGTACGAAATAACTGCACTGATACGAAACATCACTGAGGATGAATTACAGCGAGTGTACCAAAACTACCTACAGTTAGTTGGTGCAACGTGTGTTTAGAAATTGAAGGACAGCACTTCCAGCAACTACTCTGAAATTCATGTAAGTAATTATGATTAATAAATACATTGAAAGTGTAAATGTGTTAAACTAGTTGTGCGCTATGCTGCTGCTAGCGCCAATGCCCTGCTCGACGCGCGGCTAGTCACAGTGCCCCGGCCGCCAGGTGGCATCTGCGAGTCTCGGTTCCATAGGGAGGGCCCTAACTGTAATGCGATGATGATGATGACGTTAATTGTTGTTTTAAGTGGCCTAACATCTAGGTTATCGGCCTTCACTGTGTGTCTTCAAGTATGCTGGTGATGCTATTAACAATAACTACTCATATTTAGTTGCAGTATTGTTATAATTTAGCTCAACTTATCAAGATTTGTAAAGTATATGTATTTTTTAGCCTACTTTCGATTTTTGCAAAAAATGAAAGTAGACTTATGAGATCAACACAGGGCGAAAAAAGTGTGTCTGTCTGTGTGTGTGTATGTGTGTGTGTGAGTCTGTGTGTGTGTGTGTGTCTGTGTGTCTGTGTGTGTGTGTGTGAGTGTGTGTACTCTGAATGTCTGTCCCCCCCTATCAATTCGAACACGGTGAATGCGAATTGAACGAAATTTGGTACAAAGGTAGCACTAGCAAAGGACACCTCAGTGTCATGTTTTATGTCGACGCCATCTTGACGGAAACGTAATGGCGGCCACACAAATGTTCAAAGCTTAAATCAAATTACAACTAACCTAATCATCCGATCTCTACCAAATTTTGCAACGACATACCTTTATGGGGGGAGCATCCTTTGACCAATCCAATAGGTCATCAGCTTAATAGTTTGCGGATGGCGGCCATCTTTGTGTGAAAATCGATTCCCCCTATTAATTCGAACACGGTGCAACCGAATGGAACGAAATTTGGTACAGAGGTAGTACTAACAAAAGGCACCTCAGTGTCATGTTTTATATCGCCGCCATCTTGACGGAAACGTAATGGCGGCCACACAAATGTTCAAAGCTTAAATCAAATTACGATTAACCTAATCATCCGATCTCTACCAAATTTTGCAACAACATACCTTTATGGGGGGAGCATCCTTTGACCAAACCAATAGGTCATCAGCGTAATAGTTTGCGGATGGCGGCCATCTTTGTGTGAAAATCGATTCCCCCTATTAATTCGAACACGGTGCAACCGAATGGAACGAAATTTGGTACAGAGGTAGTACTAACAAAAGGCACCTCAGTGTCATGTTTTATATCGCCGCCATCTTGACTGAAACGTAATGGCGGCCACACGAATGTTCAAAGCTTAAATCAAATTACGATTAACCTAATCATCCGATCTCTACCAAATTTTGCAACTACATACCTTTATGGAGGGAGCATCCTTTGACCAATCTAATAGGTCATTCACTTAATAGTTTGCGGATGGAGGCCATCTTTATGTCAAAATTGATTCCCCCTATTAATTCGAACACGGTGGAACCGAATGGAACGAAATTTGATACAGAGGTAGTACTAGCAAAGGGCACCTCAGTGTCATGTTTTATATCGCCGTCATCTTGACTGAAACGTAATGGCGGCCACACGAATTTTCAAAGCTTAAATCAAATTACGATTAACCTAATCATCCGATCTCTACCAAATTTTGCAACTACATACCTTTATGGAGGGAGCATCCTTTGACCAATCTAATAGGTCATTCGCCTAATAGTTTGCGGATGGCGGCCATCTTTGTGTCAGAATCGATTCCCCCTATTAATTCAAACACCCTGAAACCAAATGGAACGAAATTTGGTATAGAGGTAGCACTAGCAAAGGGCACCTCAGTGTCATGTTTTATATCACCGCTATCTTGATGGAAACGTAATCGCGGCCACCCAAATGTTAAAAGCTAAAATGTAATTACGACCAACCTAATAATCTAGTCTCTACCTAATTTTGCAACACCATCTCTTTATGTGGGAAACATATTCTGACCAAACTGCAAGAACATCAGCCCAATAGTTTGCAGATGGTGGCCAAGTATGTGTGCAAATCGATTCCCCCTATCAATTCAAACACGGTGAAACCGAATTGAACGAAATTTGGTACAGAGGTAGCACTAGCAAAGGGCACCTCATATTCATGTTTAATATCCCTATAGCACGTTGTATTTCAACAAGCTCCTACAACCAACATTCAATCATACTCCTTGAAAAGGACAAAGAGTTATAACAATACCCATGCATTTAGGAGAAAGTAGGCTATATGTTCTTTACTGAACATCTTGTTGTTTGTTAAAATATTGTTAGTGGTTATTGACCTTGAAATTTCCTTGCTTAGTGTGATAGCTGTGATTGTTATTATATACTACAACAGTCACCACAGAAACACAGGTTATCAAGCAAATTCGAATCACACCAAAGTACACGGAAATGATGATTGAAGATGTTCCAAGCCCCTAACACCAAAACTTTTTACACTTCTTCTTATCGTGGCAAAACTAATCAGATCCCAATAATGGAGCTAGGTAGAGGTATTCCTGTATTTGATGGAAAAGAAGTAGCGAATTTCACCGTGGTCTAGCAGTACTACCTGGGACTCTGCCTCAATGAGGGATAAACACAGCATTTGTCTGAAGGTAGCGTGTGAAAACCTGAGAATTATATAGTCAGAATGGTCGCTTTCAGTGTCGGAATTGCCCCCGGCTTTCCTTGGCAGTCATGGTGAGTGAATTAACGCGCACGGCCATGTCACGAGGTTAAAGAAGAGGGATCATCTAATGCCAAACATAATGATGCTTGGTATATTGGCTTTCACGGCCAAGGAATTAAGACTCAGCAATTCTTCTAGGTTTATGCCGTGTCTTGTGCGGCGTTTCGCTCAGGAACACAAAGAAAGGCTCATCATCGGACTCTTGGTGTCCGTGCCCGGACCCCTACAGGATTAGCGAACTGTGCGCTACCTTCCTTCTTATGAAGCGCACCTGCGCATTTTTGCTGCGAGAGCAAAAAGCTCAAGCAGCCTTTTACCTCCCTATAAAGTGTAAGTCAATATACCATCTTTTCGGAAGCTTGCTGGAGCTTTTAGCTATCGCAGTAAAGAAGCGCGGGTGCGCTTCATAAGAAGGAAGGTGGCGCACAGTTCCAGGCACGGACACCAAGAGTCGGAATATGAGTCTATCTTGGTGTCCTAGGCGAAACCCCACACAAGACACGGCACAAACCTAGAAAAATTGCTGAGTTTTCCTGATGCTTGCTCAACACTGGTCCGCGTGTTCCGACTATTACTCTCGAACGAACCACAGATAACGATTATAGTACGCTTACTAGACTCAGTTGTAGGACCTCCCAGGGATACAAATACTTTACAACTAGGGCCTCTTGAATGCTGGTGGGGACGGACAGTCACACACTCATTGTTACTGCCCAGCAGCTCCAGCGCAACAGCCAAATTAAATATGCTTCTATTGTTCTGTATTCTTGAAGTGTAATTCCAATACTGGTTTATTACTGGTGGTTATTGATCGCGATATAGAGCTCATAATTTCGAGCCTCCTGCTGACTGATTAATTATATCTGCCTTGACAAGGACGGCCTGTCGGTGTGAATAGTTGGCATGACCGGGATCGTCAGATAAATTTAATACTACGTCACCAATGTGTGTGTGATGTAGCAATTCTAATAGCCAAAACGAAATACAAATGCTTCTTTTGAAGTAAACAATTAGAGGAAGATAATCAAGTCATTTAATTTTCGTTAGACGAACACATTGTGTATTCTGTATTCATCGGTCTGATAACAACTACATGTACGTAGATCTACATAAGTACATGCATATATATAAAAAAATAGTCGCCAATATTCCCCCCCCCCCCTAAATAAACATGAAATTCGATGTCTGTTTCTTTTTTCCGTTTCCAATTATGTTAATGTTTGCAATGTTAGGACTATTTCTGAGTGTTTTAAAATTGAGAGAGGTTTTTATACTGCTTCAGAATGTTGTAAGAAATGACAGTAGACCTATGAGATCTTCAAGGGCGAAATTTCCTTGCATGTGTATGTTTGTATGTATGTATCAATTTCTGTTGTAAGTTTGGGACTTAGCCAAGTTTTAAAATGGCCAGGGGTGGTTATCTGTCATTCTATCATAGGATTAGGGCATGTAGGTTGTCGGGTGGGGGTGGGGGAATGGGGCAAAATACACTTTGCCGCCCTCTGGATCCGTGCCTGACTTCAAGTTATACAGTGTATACCATGTACAGTGGCATTCTGCTGCTGGAGATTTAATCTCCACCTTACCAGTGCCAATTGGCAGTGGGTGAAATTCTAGCAACTATATTGGAACTTTTGAACGGTATTTAACTCTTCCGAACTAATATTTTCTCATTTGGTTTGCAAAAAGTTTGGTTTTTCCTCTAAACACAGATTTTGCAATAAAGAAAAATCACAAATTGGGAGAACGTAGCCCAATTTGTCAACATAAAACAGAGAAGAATGTCGGTGACGAATATCTAAATGTTGCAAGGTGATAATCATCTCCGTGATCTAGCGGCTTTTAGAGTCTTAGTCAGCCAGAATGAGTTTCGGCCACGTATGCGTTCCTACAACTAGTCGATGTACAGTAGTTCCTCCTCACAAAGTCAAGTTCAGAACTAGGTTCACACCTACTAAGATGTTCCCGGCCTGATGCGCTTGACATTGCGCTGTACATTTTGCTCATATTGCCGTGTGTTTGTGACTGATAGTAAAGCTATACAAGTATGAAAGGCTTAACATCTAGTCATTGAAGTACCCGGTACATTATATCTTTTGTTTGTGCCATTGCTATCTGACGAGAAGAACGAGTTACAACCTCCCGTGACCGGGACCGAACTTTGACCAGTACAATCCTTACCACTGAAAACTAGCCTAGGTTCACCATTATTCAGCTTTCAGCATCCTAATTACCGGATGTGTCGAATTGACAATTACGAAAAGTAGAAGCAAGATATTTTCAAATCTTGAACTTTTAGGTCAGAGCTAGTGCATATCGTTCAGTAACACGTCTGTTGGACTGACCTCATTTGTGCTAGATGTCCGTTATTCGAACTTTTATTGCCAATGATCTCTCTACTTGTTCTGTATGCTCAACTATTTAATTACATTCTTTACTTGCGTGAAGAATCAAGTTCTCAATTCCCGTCAAATATTGGGTCCACAACAAAAGATGGCCACGACCGAGCCAGTACTCTTTGACTTGAATATGTGATTCTGGTGACAAGAAAGAAGCCCGTTTGAAAGAGTTCATCCTCGAGATACTATTATTATTATAATTATTATTAAAATTATTAAACTATTATTATATTTTTGTAACTGTAATTTAGCTACTGTTATAACATGATTCACACAACTCTTATTCGGTTATAAAGTAGGCTAATCGTCCGATTACTTCATCCTATTTCAAAAGATTCGCTTGAACAGAAAATCCTGCGCTGTAAAATCTCACTTGGTTGAATTAATCTCTAATTCTGCCCAATTCTATGCCGGAGGAATACACAAATTTCAGCAAAGATGGGCTAGATTCACGAAGGAAATCGAGGATATTGAGACAAATAAGATGTTGTATGGAGTACGTTAAGTATTTTCACCAAAGGAAACGTCCCGAACTCAAGCACCACCTAACATCACATATTACGCCTAGTGTCTAGCAGTCCCTTGAATGAGACTTATAACTACCCTTATTTTGAATATATTTCGGAACACACTTGCATCGTGAAGAACAATTAAGGGCAGAGATGTAAGGAAGGTCACGAGGTTCTATTCTTTACCTTCTGAACTATACGATTGATGCCCATGTCTGCTATTCGGGTCAATCATTAGACATGAAAGTAGAGCACTGGCTTATATAGAATTCTACTTTCATAATGAATAAGTGTGGTAGTCTTTGGCCGGATCTCCAATATTGATTGGGTCGCTCGTATAGCCCATTCCCATTCTAGGTCAGTCTATTTCTTTTATTCATGAAGAAGCCCAATAGTGACTTAGAAGCGGTGGCCAGTTTATATTTTACCTTTAAACAGTTTAGGCATTAATTACACTTCCGTGGAGTAACTGAAATGTAAGCAATTTTGTTAGTTATCATGTTGGGAGCGAAGCCTCCGTGGCTTAGGCGGCAACACGCCGTCCTCTCACCGCTGGGTCCGTGGTTCAGATTCCGGTCAATCCATGTGCGATCTATGCTGGACAAAACGGAGGCAGACAGGTTTTTCTCCGGGTACTCCGGTTTTCCCTGTCAAAATTTCATTCCAGCAACACTCTCATCTATCATTTAATTTCATCTGTCATTCATTTAATCATTGCCCCAGAGGAGTGCGTCAGGCCTCGGCAGCCGGCACAGTTCATATCCTCGCCGCTAGATGGGGGCTTCATTCATTCCATTCCTGACTCGGTCGGAGAATGGAAGCAAGCTGTAGATTTTCATTTCATCATGTTGGGAGCGATTCTTCAGAGTTGCCTCAGTAATCAAAATATAATGTTTTTCAGTCAGTCAACACGATTATACTCAATTGTAATGGGTGTTCCCCTAATCCTGAAAAAATATACATGAGAAGACATCCTTTGTCTTGGTAATGGTACATAAGCACTTAAAATTCACATCCCTATGAAACATCCCTACTGAACACTTTGGAAAACAATGTCTTCAATAATTTCCTGATTCATAAAAAGTTTGAAAAATTCAACCAGCTCACTTGAAGCACGTAGAGAAAGTACAGCATAAGACATTGGGTTGGACCAGTCAGAATCTCTTACCTTCGGGCTGAACTCTGTCTTACTCCATTTTCTTTGTTCAAGAGCACTATTAATCTTTTCGTGATAACTTACGCTGATTGTCATTCACTGATGAGCTGCTTGGCTGTGGGTCTGCGTCTTCTTCATATATTATCCGATTTATAACAATTTCTGCTGGAGGTTCTATCTGTCGTCTACTAACTCTGTCTGGATCATTACGATCTTCTTCTCCTGAATCACTAGCTGTGTCATTTCCAGTATCATCTGGTGGATCGTTGTATCGCCCACATTATCCTTCGATTCAACACTCTCCAGTTCTTCAAGAATTCGGAATAATGTCAGACCCTTTCTTGACCTATGAAAGATTGAATATTTGATCAGATTACTGTTACTTATGTTATTAGATTATATTCATACTATAGATGTTTACAAAAAGATATTTCAGTCGGATGAATTTTAAATAACGTTTTATGTTACCGTGGGTTATTTGAATTTACTTTTCAATTATCGACATAGCACTGGATGTGCTCAGTGGGTCATTAGCGACCCACTGAAAGTATGGTCCTAAACTTTTAGCGTGATTTAAAAGTTGTTTCAAAAGTTCACAATATTACATAATAAGTGAATATTGACCTGTATATTTCAATAAACAAAACCATTTAAAACTGTACAAGTGACTTAGAACTTCCTTTCTTGATTCAGTAGCACCACATCCAAACGAACCATAAGCACTCGCGTCAAGAATCAGATTACTTGTGCCTACAGATGGGAGCCCAATAATGAGGTCCGTCACACTGCCATATTGTTTGCAAGTGCTGATAAAACTTATTGTTTGTCATTTACAACAATGAAGTGAATGGGTCACCAACAATCCACTGGGCATACGTGAGTTTTAAGAAATACACTTGAATGATCAGTTTGGATCGTCAAGCACCAGCGCTAGTTTAATAATTACCGCAACTATAGGCTATAAGTGTAGCCTATATATTGTAAAAACCATCACTCATAATAGTAGACATAGATTTAATAGCCTAAGTCTAAAGTATCTGATGATGATCGCTTGACGATCGAAACTGGACATCCAAATGCATTTCTTAATCTCACGTATATTTAGCCTATTTTCATTTTTGAAGAAAAAAATAGGCTTATGAGATCACCTTTTGTCCGTGTGTCTGTGTGTGCGTGTGCGTGTGATGTGTGTGTGTGTCCCCCTAGTAATTTCTAAACGGCTGGAGCGATTTCAATGAAACTCCGTAAGTTTAAAGCACCATTCTGGGTGACCTCGGCCGTGCCCTTAAAATTGTATTGTGTCTCACCAATCCAACATGGCGACTGTGCGAAATTTCTCACCAGCATTCAGTATCTCCGAAACTATTACCGATATCACCCTGAAATTGTGTACGGTGATAAAGGGCACTACTAGAAGTTCGCCTATGAGACTTTCAAAAACATGGTAACTACAAAACCAACATGGCGGCCAAGCGAAGTTGAGACTTTTAAATAGACTTTTCTCGTGATTTAACCATGCAGACGCAATGAAACTTGGTACAGCAAATGTTTATACACATTGTAATGCACTGGCGTCTAATCTAGTTCAATTGCTTACATAACCTCAAAATGGCGGCTGTGCGAAATATTTCACTGGCATTCCATATCTCCGAAACTATTACAGATATTACCCTGAAATTTTGTACGCTAATAAAGGGCACTGGTATAAGTTCATCTGTGTAACTTTCATAAACCTGCAAAGCACAAAATGAACATGGCGGGCAAGCGAATTTGAAACATTTTAATAGAATTTTCTTGTGATTTAACTCTCTGAGCGCAGTGAAATGTGGCACAGTAAATAATTATACATATTGTAATTCACTGGCATCTAATTTAGTCCAATTGTTTACATAACCTCAAGATGGCGACTGTGCGAAATTTTAAAATTAAGTTTTTATTTTTTGAGTCGTAATCATGCGATCGAAATGAAAGTTTGGGTAATGAACCTACGGAATAATTTTCCTTTAATGGTACATAACTCTATGGCCTATACATATAACAATCCAAAATGGCGAGCATTGGAAATATTTAGACAGTTCTCAATATCTACGAATCTTTTACAGCAATCAAGCTGAAATTTTTTATGTTCATAGAAGTTATGAACATAAGTTCACCTGTAGGACTTTCAGCAACCTGGAGAGCACAAATAAAACATGGCGGCGACGCGATATCTAAACATTTAAATGGACGTTTCTCGTGATTTAACCATCCGAGTGCAGTGAAACTTTGCACGTTATATGCTTATACAAATGTTAATCCACTGGCATCTATTTTATTTCAATTGTTTCCATTACCACAAGATGGCAACTGTGTGAAATTTTTAAATCTCGTTTTTACTTCTTGTGTTCTAATCATGCGACTGAAGTTTGAATACCACATGTACACTATAATCTTCATGTAACAGTACATAAAATCCAACCTGGCGACCATCTGAAATATTTAGACGGTTCACAATATCTACGAATCTATCACAACCTTCAAACTTAAATTTTGTATGTTAATAGAGGGAATTAATATGAGTAGGATATTTGAAAATAGGCTGTACAGTTCTTCACGGAACTACTTGTTATTTTTCAGGATGAAGGAAACATCCATTTCAATTGGCTAGAATCTTGATTGCCGACTGAAAAACATTAAATTTCAATATTTTTTAGCGTACGTCCTAAAGCCATTAGTTTCTTCTCTGTACCCTCAACGTGTACCGTGATTCTATCAAATAACAGGAGTCCATGATTTTTGCTGGAATTCAAGAAAGTATTATCGCATTATGAATGGAACAACTTTTAATGAAGTACGTTAATTACTAATGAAGCACAGTATTCTAGTTACCTTGAATGAAGCACGGACAAGAATCAGTGAATGCTGTGACTAAAAATGAAAACAGTAATACCATGTTGTTAGTTCGTATTAGGGGTGGGACATCCTGGTAATCAGCCTCGTCAACGTAGATGTACAGTATGTGTTCAATTTTCAGATATCCTGTGTTATTGCAATGGCTGTAGTAGTACGTGTAGCTGTAATTACTGGGTTCCGGGATGGTGTAGGTGCCCCGGGACTTGAAATAAGACACTATTCTGGTATTTGTCTGGAGGGAGTGTGGAAAATCCCGGGGAAAATCACACTCAGTGCCGGGATTTGAATCTCTGATCTCCAAACTTGTTGTAGTTGCCCTTCGCAGTCATGGTGAGCGATTTAACGCGCATGGCTACGCCACCCGGTTAGTAATAACTAATGCGTCGATATAGGGGTCACGCGATTTCAAAGATTAAAGTGACTTTTCTGGTAACCTAATGATTTGAGCACAGTGAAATTCCCCGGGTAAAGCCAATAATGCTAGTCCTTCAAGTTTAGTACGCCACAAGAGAGCATACGCTACGCATAGTTAAAACTAGAAAAAACCATAAAGAGACTTGTATATCAGTTTGGGGAGATTTCTTGTTGTCACTCTCAACTAATATCACACGATCAGTAAATAACACAATATGCCAGGTCAAATGTTCATCGAACATTCTGTTTCTCTTCTTATTGTTGATGTTGGAACACAAAGACTGACACACACATGTTTAATAAAATAAAGGGGCGCCACTTTAAGGGCTACAAACTAAATTTTTTACACTGTTACATACACTTTCAGACCAATTATATGCATTATATACAAGCCTAAAATGACACCGTAGGCGAATCCTTGCGATCAGTCAAGGATTCAGTTGGTCTTAACTGTGCAGGTGTATATAAGATTTCATGTTCCCGTGGTTACGTATATATTGGTCAGACATGTAGGAGAATCACAACAAGGGAGTTTCATCAAAAATAATTCGATGGTCATTATTATTCTGTATGGTGTGTTCAGCAACCGCAGACTTCTCTGGTTGGCAAAGACGTAAATTCTTACGATGTTCATTGACCCTTGTTTTGATTCTCCCACATGTCTGTCCAATGTATACGTAAGCACAGGAACATGGGATCTTATATACTCCAGCACAGTTAAAATTATCTGAATCCTTGACTGATCGTAAGGATTGGACTACGGTGACATTAGGCTTAAATATGGTTTTGATATTGTGTCTTCTTAGAATATTGCTAATGCTGTCCGTGACATATTGCACGTATGGCTGATAGGCCAATTTCGCAGGAGGGGGATTCTGCGATAATCTGTCTTTCGGTTTATGATGTAACACTTAATTAATCTGTCTCATCGAGTAGCCATTCTTCTGAAAAGTATCGGCCAGGAACACAAGTTCACCGTCTAACTTATCCTTTTCCTTGCTCTTTTAATAAGAGTGTTAAGGGCAGCCGGTTTCTGACAAGGATGGTGATGAAAGGACCCATGAAGATAACGATTGGATGATGATGATAATTGTTGTTTTAAGGGGCCTAATATCTAGGTTATTGGCCCCTAATGGTTCGGGTGATCGTGAAGATGATAATGAAATGTAAACTATAACTAAAACTAAATACTCACTTATATACTAGGAGAAGAAATGGAAAACAAAAGGAGAATAAGGCAAATAAAGGACAGGAGGAAAAGAAATGCCCTCAACCCTCGAAGAATGTGGATTGAGGGACTTGGAAGGAAGGAGAGCCATAAAAGGCAGATAGGAAAGTGAAAGAGGAGAGGGTCCACCCCACAGGTAATGGATAAAAGGGGGAAAACGGACCCAGCTCAGGAATCCCTCGGGATCGCCAAACCCGAACTCACCAGCCGTGAGCCCCTGAGGGTGTAGCAATATCTAGGGTGCACCAGAAGTGGTCGGGCTACATACACCCTGCCTCCTTGAGGGCCTTGAGCAAAAGGCAAGAGATAACAGGAAAAGAAGGCTGACCCCTCGCAGAAGGAGGGTATTAGAAAAAATGAGACAAGTGCCAATTAAGGCGGGAAAGGAAGAGACTCCCTAGGCCTCGGATACCTTAATACCGTCGGGGTCAGAAGAGAACAAGAGTTGACCAAGTGAGATCAACAGGAAAGAAGACGGAGAGGAGCCAGTACAAGTAAGTGGAAGCAATGCCTGACTCAGCTGGGGCCCCGTGGTCGCCGCCAAACCACGTCCCACCAGATGTGAGCCCCTGGGGGAATAACGATTTGTATGAGTGGGCTTACGGTAGACAGTGTGTCACAGGCTGCGGTCAGCATTCTTTGAAACCAAGACATCCAGAAATGGCAGGCAACCTTCACGTTCCATTTCCATAGTAGTCCTAATATTCAGATGCTGGTTGTTCAAATGATCCAGAAACATGGATAACGTGTGATCAACATGGGACCATGTATGCAATTGGTCGAGAAAGTTTCAGCAATAGTTTCTTTATTTATCGTATGGCTTTTAGTGCCGGGAGTGTCCGAGGACATGTTCGGCTCGCCAGAGTCTGCAGCTGCTTCGAGCGGACACCCTTAGGGTGAGCTACAAGTTCCGTTCAATTTCAAGTAGTTCCAACTTTCGCTACCAGATATCAATGATACCTAGTTGTGAACGGTGGAACTTTGTTAGAGCGTTCCGACGAAATCTAACCTAACAATTTAGCTGCACACAAGTTTAGTCTGTGGAAGTATCTTTGACATGCCATAAATCTATGACATGGGACCGCCGGCATTACTTTCCCTCCGGAGGAAGGCATACTGAAGGATTTTAACGCTCTTTGAAAATCCGACGACTTCGGCTGGAGTTGAACCCGCTATCTTGGCACAGCAGTTCAGCATGCTACCGACTACGCCACCGAAGCCGCTCAACAATACAGTAGTAAAATTTGTTGGTTAGATTTGATAACGCTATATTAGTTCCGACGTTCGCCACAAGGTGATGGCTGCGATGGCATCTAGCAGCCAAGTTTGAAACTAGATGTCGTGGACGGTAGTATTTGGTAGAAACAGTAGGAATTACTTAAAAAATTGATCGTCTGCAGTCCTTACCTGAATCACAGATAACACACACTAATACAGCCATCACAATTAACACCCAAAGTAGGCGGCGCTACGTGACCGCGTAGTCGCAGCCCCTGAACTAAGGAACCAACCAACCAACCAACTAGAAGATTGTTGAAATTAAGTGTAACCCTCAAACGCTTCAAAATAATTACACAGAAATAATAGAATAATATTATTGGTTTTTAGTCCCTTGTAACTATAGCGGTCTTTAGAGACACCAGGGTGCCGGGAAAGTGCTCTGAATGGGATCTTAAACGTGCCAGTAAATCTATTGACACGAGTCACAATTGAGCACCCTCAAATGCCTACTGACTGCGTCGGGGTTCAATCCGGCAACCTTGGGATCAGCAAATTATACAGTAGCTTTAGAGTGTGAATACAAATACACCAGACCAATAATGTTCGCACATTAAAGGTGACATACACTATGCATTTATCAATGCATAGGCTATTGAATCGATGAAAATGATTGACTTTCAATGTACAGTATTTATTTTCTATACAAGTGTTAGTCCTAAGAGCACATGAACGTCTACGTCACTTCTTAATGGAAGCTATAGACAGAGTAATTCTGGTCCAGGAAGCAGATGTACGTCAGAATGTCAATATAATTAGCGTGCGGTGCGTGTTTGTTTCATCAGATGTCCGAGCATTAACCACTGTCTATACCAGGATCCTTCAATTAACATTGCGTTACCGGTCTTATGCTGAGCCAATATGGCTCTCGTCGTCTGGTGAGATGTTGCCTTAATATAGTTATAGAAACGTAATACAGCGACTTCGGTGGCGTAGTTTGTAGCATGCTGATCTTCTATGTCCAAGGTCACGGGTTCAACCCGGCCGAAGTCGTCAGATTTTTTAAGAGCGTTAAAAATACCTCAGTATGCCTTCCTTCGGAGGGAAAGTAAAGCCTGCGGGCCGATGTCATAGATTTATGGTTTGAAAAAGAACCTTCTACTAACTACACTTGTGTGAAGCTAAATTTCTAGGTTAGATTTCACTAATGCTCTATTAGTTCAACGTTCACCGCCAGGTGCTGGCTGTGGTGGCATATAGTATCCAAGTTCACAGATAGGTGTTGTTGACGGTAGCATTTGGTAGCAAAAGTAGGAACTACTTGAAAATTGATCGTCTGCCGTCCTTACTTGAATTACAGATAACACACACTAATACAGCCATACACTAATACACCGGTTATCAGACAGATTCTATACACATTCAAAGAATACGGGGCTTCATGAAATACAAAACTGAGAAAAGCTTCCTATTGAACCTCCAAAAACCAAAAGAACTAGATAATTGCTTTTCTGTATTTCTAGTGACTTGGAGCAATTACGGTCGTTCAGGAAAAACCATCATAAACCATCCTCCCCTCAATACGCATCAGTGGTAGATAATTGTCAATTGTTACTATACGTGTGTACTTATTGTACCCCATTATTCCAGTTTCTACGAGGTAGAGATGAGGCGAGAAAATTATGTTAGGTGGAGAGATTCCTACTGCTGGACGCCTTCCCTTACACCAATTTCATCAGATTTGTCTGATAACCTTTGTCATTATGATAGCTGCAGTAGTGTGTGTATTCATATTTGAGGATAGAATTAGAAAGGAAGCGAATCAGCAAAAGTGGGGAAACACGGGAAGTTCCTAGGACAGCTTGGAATTAATCGAGCCCATCTCTTTTCAGTTTTGCTTCAGGAGGCTGAGTGTATCGCATTCCAAACATTAGATCAGAATTAAATTTCTTGGCAGAGCCGGGAATCGAACCCGGACCTCCGCAATGAAAGCCAAGAGTTAACTTGTAAACTATTTCCGCTACTAATAATTTGAAATGTAGGCTGAGCTCGGGATCAGAAGACGACAGCCATCTTCCATGTGAAATATGACCTGCATCACTGCCCATGGGGGATTATAGATGGATGATACGGGAACTGCCATGGGGCATAGGTCCCCTGAGAGAAGCTGTCCATCCTCCTTTTTGTGTAACACGCTATGACATGTACGTACCAGTCGATACTTGAACACAGGGGCCATCAATCATGAGTTGGTTTCCATGGCACAGATCCTCCGGGGACAGAAGACTCGTGTTTTTCCAGAAGAGAATCCAAGTGAAGAGCCAGAGAGTACCTTGCATGCTCATGATACCAAATACAAATGCAAAAAGTATTTGTTATCATTATATCAATGATGGCAGGCCACTTATCGGTTAGCCAAGAGTAGCTCGTGCTGGTGAAAGCTTATTAAAATGTATATTTTTCACAACCGTTAGAATACTTAATGTGGGTTTCAGCTATTGGGTCTTGTCGTGTACAGTAGATGAAGTACAAGCCATCGAGACATACCAGCACAGTGCTGTTGTGCTGCCCGCAACAACCGTCACAGTAGATGTATCTTTGTCAGGTAAATACAGTGTTTGACCCTGACAGCTCACTTGGAAGAGCAACGGGTTGGATATCCGAAGGCTTCAGGTTCGTTCGTGGTCACGCAAGATATATTTCACACATCTCGATGGCCTGCACATCATATACATCACAAAAATTAAGGTTATCAGATAAATAATGTACAAACCTAAGCACACGGCGGTAAATGGACACGATGTCGCAAGCCCCTAAATGAATTAACAACCATCCTTATATAATTTTAGACTTGTTTCATCATATGAAATATGGCTTATGAGATCGTCTTTCGTCCATGTGTATATGTGAGTCTGTCTGTCCTTCCTAAGAACTTTTAATTGACTGGACTTATGTTAATGAAATTTGTTAGTGAATTAGCTTAATTTGCAGGCACTTCAACCACATCTTCAAATTTTCAGTACCATCACCAATCTAACAAGGCGGTTGCGCGAAATATTCCACCAGTACCTAATTGCTCCGAAACTATTGCAGCAATGAAACTCAATTTTTTATGGCACGGTAATAGATGACTACACTATGCAAGACATTACACATAACAGTACAGCCACTATGAGAACACAGGTTATTAGACTGTTCAATACACACCCAAGTACACAAGGGCTGATGATCACGATGTTGCAAAATCCTGCATGAAACAATACCTTTTCCAGCAAAGTATTCCTTTATGGAACACAAAGACTTTGTGCATGTCACTCAAGCTGCGAGAGGTATTGTCTGCCACATTTTGAAGAGGGCGAAGCAGCCCCATATCCTCATTCCCCGAGTGATTAAAGACAGTTCAGAATGTGACGCGTGGAATCTTTTTATTTCCGGAAGAGGTCTGGAGTATTGTTTGCGCAGAGAATGCTCATTTTCGTCATGTCTTAAGACGAAGAGGTTTCTTATCGCAGAGTGCCAGCCATCGCAATGTCGGCTTGATGCTACTGCGTGTAGCCGTCAACTTGTAACTTACTGTAACTCCCGCAATCCAGAGTGTTTGCTGAACTGATCTACTATGTTAATCCGTTATAAGCTCTCGTGCTCACAATTCATAACGTAACAACTACTTCACCGGCACTAGGCGGAAATATTAGCCTGAAATATGCTGCCTGAATTGCTACAAAGTTGTCAGCTTTACGGTAGGATCTTGGAAGTGCACTCCATGATGTCTCCCATACCTTGTAGACCACATTGAAGCAAGGTATAATATCTGGAGTTTTCTAGAATGAGTGTGGAAAGACTTGTAAATAATCCATGTCCTATGAATAAATATTGAGACTCAAGCCGTAGGCCTATAGGCTGAAATACCGGTTCTCCCAATAAATTTAATTACGGTTTGAGGGCTGGCATGCAGCTCATGCTTGGTCTTCAACAACGCGATGCCGTCGTATACCTTCTCAGTAAATCGTTGTCCAGCCGCATGGGCGATAGATGCTCGCCAGTTGATCAGGTTTTGTGCAAAAATCTTATTTCCCTCTTTGAGATCTGATACCGTCGACAATATCCACCTGATTATTTTCAAAAACAAACAAACCCCGTGACACTACAGCCCATGAAGGGCCTAGGCCTACTAAGCGACCGCTGCCCAGCCATTTAGCCTACAGATTGTGGGGTGACGCGTAATCAGCGCATCGGGTCCCCTCGGCCGTTAATTTTGGATTTCATGACCGGGGGCGCTGCCTCATTGTCACTACTCAATTGTCCTCACGAGGCTGAGTGTACCCCGTTCCAGCTCAAACGGCAGTTTCTAAAATCCCTGAGGGAGCCACGAATTGAACCTGGGGCCTCTGGATGAGAGACAGGCCCACTACCCCAACACCATGGGGCCGGCATCCAGATGTAAGTTTTAGCTATGATTTTATATAGAGTTCGATTGCAAAGTTATCTCCAATATGGATGAATATTCTTCAACATTTAGCTTTAAAACTTGTAGAATGATCGAAAAGAGTTTCAGTTGCATTGTGCATGTCTTGATTATATGTTTTCAACATTTTGTTTAATTATAAGTCCATAGTTTGGTTTATACGTAATGTTTCTTGAATATGGGAGTATGTATATCAACCTTATTCCGTTTTTTAAACATGTTCAGAACGATCGTAGAAAACTAGAATTCAAACAATGTAGATGACTATCGAGGACGGTGACACATACCGCAAGTACCATGTTGAGAAATTAAAGGTTAACGCATTTGCCGAATTGGGATATGCTATCTTAATCATCAGTACCATCTGATGATGATGATGATGAAAATTGTTTTTGTTTTAACGAGCGGATCAGCGAGGTCATCTACCCCTGCAGTACTGCCTGATTGGCAGTGTGTTGAGTTTGTCACACAACCTATTTTCCTGATATCACCAGCTTACGAAATATTCTGTACACTTTGAAGCTTTTTGATATTAGTGACAAACCCCATGCATAAGTACTGTAAATGACAAAAAATCTAATAATGGTTCTCTTTCTTTTCATAGGTAAGGAGTCCTGGGGATGAGTGCAAGTTTTCAGGCTGAATACACTGGTAAGTGTGTATATTCTGTTAAATCTAAGAACTTGGGTGATTAACTTCAAGTTTAAATAAATCAATGAGGGTCCAGCGTAAAATTCGTGTTCTTGACCGAACAAAGTACATACATGCATTCAACTATGATTATATGTATAAAAGAACAGTTAATTAGAGATGAAATCAATGAAACTGAGCAAAGGGTTGGAAGGAATCATCTGTCTCCTAGTAAAAGGCCACAACTCGATATTTATATTGAAAATGTAAAATAAAATAACTCTTTCTAGGACTGTGAATGGAGAGGAGAAATATTCTGTCATCTCTCGTTTCTGGAGAGAGCCTGGCCCCATCAACTTCAGCGTTAACGCACGTTGCTACAGCGGTCGGCTCCTCTGCCTAGGTTAGACGATAAGAGAACAGTCTTGGTCGTTTATTTTGAACGCTGGGAATAACAACTTCCATCATACTGCTTTAAGTTGGTTTATGAGGGTACAACATTTACTAGAAACATGGATTTTGTTCCCAAATGACGAAAGAAAGAAAATACTTCATAACGATGCCGTATCACTTGAAAATTTTTCGTCTCCAATGCTCAATAATGAAACGTACAGGCTAAAAATGGCTCCTTCTAAGGTGCGAGAAAGTTGAGAATGAATGCATCTAAAGTTTCTCTGTGTACTTTATACAGGGTCTTTATTTTTGCTTGGAAAGAACATTCTCGCTCACGCACTCCACCAGTAAGAGCCGACTGCGGTGGCGTCTAGTAGCTAGTTCTGAACTAGGCCTAGTAGTCGTTGACGGTGGCGTTTGGCGGCAAAAGTAGGAACTATTTGAAAATTCAAAGTTGCAGTCCCTACTTGAATTAAAAAAAACAGATACACACACTAATACAGTCATCACAATTAACACCGGTTATCAGACAAATTCTACACACACCCAAAGTACACGGGGCTACATGACCGCGTTGTCGCAGCCCCTAAACTAAGGAACCAACCAACCAACTCCACCAGTGACAGCTCAGCTCCCGGCTGCCGCGCGCGCATATATACGGCAGAATGAAAAATCCACAGCCTGCTTCCAGTCTCCGACCGGGTCAGGAATGGAATGAATGAAGCCCCCATCTAGCGGCGAGGATATGGACTGTGCCGGTTGCCGAGGCCTGACGCACTATTCTGGGGCAATGATTAAATGAATGTCAGATGGCAGAATACGGTGAATAAAATAAGTATCATGCATTTTTACTCACCATGTTTACAGTAGATGCTGAAAATGTTCCCCATCCACTGCCAAACATAACCGGCATCTTCTTCTGAAATTTCCGGTTACTCCGGTTAATTTAGCTTCAGTAAGGAAATAACGACATTTACGTCTATTTTTTATTGTTTACTGAGCCTGTACATTTGAATTTCTTAGCCAGTTGATTTATAATCCAATTTATAGGAATGGGTCTCCCTGGAAATGTCATTCGAAACTTTTGTCTTGTTCTAGCGCACGTATTGTGCAGACCTTCGCTCGACCTTGGCCGCCGGTCCCCGGTCAGGTTAGCGCGTGGTCTCCAGCCATATTGCCCGGGTATTCCCTCGCTCTTCTGTAGACGTGTGAGCTCTGAGCTAATTGGGTTTTTCAGTCTTTCAGTGTTTTATAAAGCTACTGTGCACCGGTACTGTATAACGTATTGTGTAGTGTTTTATTGTGATTTTGTGTAGTGCTGTAATGCCTTATGTAAAATATTCGTTACGTGAACGTGTATATCTGCACAATACTGTACGTGCATAAAGTGCAGGAAATCGTGCGCTAGAACAAGACAAAAGTTTCGAGTGAGATTTCCAGGGCGACCCATTCCTATAAATTGGACAATAAGACAACTTGCTAAGAGATTCAAACGTACAGGTTCAGTAAACAATGAAAATAGTCGTGAAGATTTCCTTACTGATGCAAAATTAACAGGAGTAACCGGAAACTTCATAAGGAGATGCCGATTATGTTAGGCAGCGGATGGGGAACATTTTCAGCATCTGCTGTAAACATGGTGAGTAAAAATTCATGATACTGATTTTCAGCACCGTATTCTGCCGAATATACGCGCGCGTGGCAGCCGGGAACTGAGCTGTCACTGGCGGAGCGAGAATGTCCTTGCCAAGCAAATATAAAGACCCTGTATCATTAATGAACATAATCGTTGAAAAATCCACAGCCTGCTTCCAGTCTCCGACCGGGTCAGGAATGGAATGAAGGAAGCCCCTATCTAGCGGCGAGGATATGAACTGTGCCGGCTGCCAAGGCCTGACGCACTCCTGTGGGGCAAAATGAACATAATCGTTACTGGAGGTAAAATATTTTTACCAATTTATTAATAAATAATTGTATCGGGAACTACAGTGTATTAAAAAGAATTGAAATGTCAGTGCCTCGTTTGGCAACCTCCAAAGCACTGGGATTAATTGCGGCTACGTCTATATTTGTGCGTGTGATGCACAGCTGTTTGATGGTTTGCACCACACCACATACATAGCCTACATACATACATACATACAGAGTCTTTGCCTCTTGAAGGAATTCCCATTTCGTAAAATTGACTCTCTTCCATCCAACACCACACCTCAGACGATTCAAGCTCGTCCAAACTTCCCGGCCTTCACTGTGACCTGGAGATAACTGCTCTTGAAATTTCATCCACTCAGCAAAATAATGAGTGCCATCTTTCCACAAAGTTTGGTGGGCTGACTCGGGAGACATTCGTAACTCTTCTGTGGCATGGAGAGGTCTCTTCCAGGATTTGAGATGGGAATGTGATGTCCAGTTTGAGGATATTGCTCGTTGTTGAAGACCTCCAATTTCTCTTTCCGAGCTGCTAAATCTCGTCGAACACTCGTAACAGTTATACTAGAAAGGCAGCACAGCTCGTCTAAGGGTGCTGTCTTCAGACATCCAAATCTGCAGCTCTCATTCAGGGGAACGTCAGCTTGGTTTGAATGGGTAAATCTGCCCCACACTGCAATTGAGTATTCACCAGTTGAATGACAGACAGAACTCTAGTACTAATAAGCTGAAGATTTGTTCATCTTACGGTACCAGGCAACATTTGCATAACGTTATTTCTCGTCTATACCTTGAAAATTACAAATTTAACATTAAATGTATAAAAATCATAAATAGTATAAATCTAAGAAACCAAACTATGACATGCACAGACAGAATTTATAATGCTTGTGCTATTAGCAGGCAAAAAGCATTGCAATGGTTATGGACTATTATATGCATACGTGGGTGAAGTTTTGCTGACTGAATGAAATTGTCAATAGATAATTTGTATTTGTATTGTGTTTCAGAGTATTTTTTATTCTATCAGCAATTTCCCCCCGTGTGTGTCTATTCTCTAATGTAACATCCAGGAACTTTTATTTGGATTGACCTACTTTCATGCAATCATGTGCGTCGTGTGCAAAGTGCACGAGTAATCACTTTTTATACAAGGTTATATTTACTGTATGTCAGCACCGTCGCGGGTCTACTCGGCTGTTGCCCGTGCATCAGCCAACCGTGGATGACGTAATTCCCCGTGTTATTTCTATGCGCACTCGTCTCATCAGCTGCATCTGACACCGCGTGGCAATTTCGGCAATTACACCAGCTGCGGTCGGCCGATGCTCGGGCAACGGCCGAGTGAACGCGTGACGGTGCTGTTATATAAATGTTACCCTGTATAAACGGTAGCTTTAAAACCATGGGAAATTTCTTCAACTATGACATACTACATCAATATTACTCCATACCACTGCTGGACGTAAGGCAGAAGACGAAACACATCGCTGCTACTAGGGGATAGTACCTCTGTTTAAGGATTATCATTCATGTTGTTTACTCTATCATGGAAATAGCACTTGTAATACTAGGGTTGGAATAAAGTAGAGGGATAGGGGCTGATTTTTAATCCATGCAGAAATCAGGAAGGTAAAGCACTAAGAAAATCAATCGGCAACAAAGCCACGTTTTTCGGGGCTCATTTCTCAATTGCGTTTTTCTCGGTCATTCAAAATTACTGATGTTTCTTGTTTCATTTCTGTGATAGAAAGCTACGTGCATCTATTGAAGTGATATTTGAACTACTTTGTGCATTAGTTGTGTCTATAGAGATGAGGGGAGTAGCTATGAGCACATGTAAATTATTATTATCAGCATATTTCCCAAGTTGATAATGGAAACCTTTTAAAAGACTTCAGCGATGAGCAACAGTGCGAATTGAACCTAGTGGCACACCGCGACGTAGCCGTGCGTGTTAAATCACTCATCGTGACAGCGATGGGGGACTCTAACAAGTCCAAAGCTTGGAGGTTTGAATCCCGGTGGCTATCCTGAATGTGGTTTCTACCCTGCTTTTTCAACACCCCCTCCAAGAAAATGCTAGGATGGTACTGCCCCCGTAAATTGAATTATACTGAGACCACGGTGGCAGTATTGGCATATGTGAATAAAGTTATGGCCGTCATAGTTGTGACGTGTATATTCATGACGTAGGCACGGATGACGCAGACTTCATGCAAGTAGGCTGGATGAGCTGTGATTCTTGGTGACGTCATGATTTTGTTCGAGAAGTATCTGAGATTTACGACGCAGTCGCAGGGAAGCAAGGAATTGTGCTGAGGAAGAAGTTACGCTATAGGAGGAGAGGCTCGAACCAATGAATGATAGTTTGGAGGGAGACGGAGATTACTGAAACTACCATATTTAATTACTTTTGGCATGCAGAATTGTGGAAAACTATTTTCAGTTATGGCATTGATTTGGAATTTTGAAGAAACTAATTATGAGTTTTTGAAATTTGAAAATCCGTCAAGTATAGCCAAAGTTAGAACTTCTAGCAATGACGGAGGAACAAGCTATGGTAGGGATGGATACGCCCCTTAAGAAGTTGATAAAAGGCCTTGCACAGCAGAGAGGAAGTTCTCAGTTCTCATGTCTCATGTCTCATGGCTCTCATGGCTCATTTTCTCATTCTCATATTGTCAGACTTCGAGTTCTTAATTCCGATAGAACAAGTATATATTATTCAGTGAAGCAAGTCGTCATTAGCAAGTGTGGCAGAGCCCACAGCATCGAACAAGCATTGAGCGTGCAGCAGTGCAATTTTACGGTTACTAAAACTAGGCGAAGTTGGAGCGCACATATAAACGAGTCTACAAGATTATCTATCAAGAGTTAGCTACTTCATTTATGCTAATTCAATTGTGCATTACAATATTGAGGCGTGTGCGAAAGTTGAACATTTTCACTATTATACTTTGGAAGATATTCGCATTTTAAGACTGCAGACAAAAGTGATTTTCTCGACACCTGAGAAGCACTTTTATAATACCACATTCTACGCTACGGCTGACACATGTATTGCAACCGTGATACTGAAGATTACATTTGGTGATACAACGCTACATTCTACAATGGAACTATATAATCTGGAAGTACTTTCGACTATTATTATAACGGAAGTGGAGATGGAAGACTAAAACTTTAATGCAATTGGGACATACATCAATGGAGTGAAATGGCAACATGGAGCTTCGTTAATCGTCATTCTACAAAAGCGAGCATGTAGTGAACATCCAACTACACTCATGCATCGTAATCCATCGCTGAATTACATCAAATGGCAGTGGAAATATCTTCATACTCCACAATTATGAACATTTCTGCGGAAATAATTGCAATAAACTTCATGGCGAATTTCTACCAGAACTTCAGGGAACTTTCTAGAGAGGCCAGGGTGGACCCGGCTCACACAGAAGAGTTTTGCCAGAAGGATGTCTATCGTCTACACGGAGCAGTGCAATTTCCGGAGGAGGAAGCTGTTCTATTCTCCGAGGGCGCAGGTTCCAGGTTCGAGATCGAAGCACATCTTTACGGTGGTGAAATGGAACCAACAGCAGTCTTCTTTGGAAATTTTCCTCTAGAACTTCAATCAACAGATAAGGTAGTCGTGAACGTTTCTTGATTTATTTGAGCCATTTAGCGATATCTGAGCAACCATTTTTCCCATATTTTCTGTCCCATATATTTTGCCCCATATTCTTGCTTGATATTTCTGTACACTTTGCTGATTTATGCCTTTTTCTACGATTTATTGAGACATTATTATGTCATTGGCATATTTAAATAATTTTGGATCAGTTGAGGCTGATATTATATATTCTTTCAGTAATTTGCATATTTTTGTAGTCACGATTTAACTGTAAAGTTAACGATTTTCTATGGCAAATTTGAATTCAGACAGCGTGTCATTTTACTAAAGTAATTCTATTCAGTAAATTACTTTGACCAATTTTCTGTCATCCTCAAGAAAGAAGAATGATTAAAAGATTTTAGAGCGTTAAAATCTACTACTATATCGACGATCTTGGAAATACTAGTCGTTTTATGAACATGATTGCAACATAGGCATTTATCGTCAATTCTGAAATACCATTGCATTATAGACAATTTTATGAAATATGAACTTTGATTACGATTTATTGAGTACACTATGGTAATGAACATTTGATAGGAGTTTTTCTCAATTGTAGATTGGAGCAATAATGTTTGCAGTCCACAGTCTAATTGTATTCTATTCGACTATTTATGCAGTTTAGATGAACTTTGATTGAAGATAGTATTTTTATACTGCGATACTTTGATGATATTAATCTCAATTTTGATAGACCAGGGAGGCGTGTCTAATCGTATTTGCTATTAAATTTATTTGTGATTGGCAAATTTTTACTTCATATCGCTTCATGAATGAAACCCACGAAGGTTAAATATAATAACAGTTTTCGATACAATTGATGAATATAGGAATTTTTAAAGAGGAACTATGGATGTATAATCGTTAGTTCAGTGGACGTGTAAAAGTCGCTGATGAATAATGCCCTTTAATAAGTGAAGGAGGTTCCCACAGTAATATTGATGATGATGATGATGAATTTATAAATGGAGGTTTTTTGTGTGTATTGTGGAAGATTTTTATGCCATATATAATGAGATATATGATGAATTATGGGCCAATTTTGGTGCAATTTTGTGCGTTTTGAGCGAGGTATTTTTCCGCTGAGTGTATTGTTCAGGTCCATTGAAAATTATTCATGTGAAGTTACTGTTAAAATTAACAAGAGTGTTTAAATAATTTGAGATAACGATTTTGAATGGAGGTTACCGTCACAAATAATAATAATTATTAAATCTTATTAAACCTGAATCTAAAATTTAAATATAACTAACCTTCATTGGTCGATTATATCACCACGATTTAAGTAATTATCAACCGGATAAACGTGTGGTTTAATGTATTTCTAATATAAATAATATAAATAATGTAAATAACTATGTAAATATCTTTAATAATAATTTGAAACGAACGGGATTAATAGAGGCGTGTATAAATTTTTCAATTGTCGTTTGACAATGTTATAAACAATTTAAAATGTTATAAATAATTAATGAACATTTTGTTATAAACATTAAGCGTTTTCGTTATTTTACTCTAAATAACGCTAGTTCAACAATTGGAATATACAATTAAACAAGATTGGGGATTATTAGAGTAATCCATTGATATTTGAACGGAGCATTTAAAAGTTTTGCGTGATAATATTTGAGTTGAGATGTGAACATTTAAAGTGTTTTGAAAAGGAGCTAGGCTCTGAGGTAACTAGCATATGCTAACATTGGTGGGACAGGTGCGTCCATTTGACGAAGCAAGCATGCGACACGGTGCAGGGTGTATTACAGGTGGCCAGATAACTGAATAATTGAGGCCAAGGTCATCTACATAGCAGCCTTGCGGTTATAAATAAAGTGTGAAGTTCATGAACAAGGAAACAAATGCTAAATGTCTCGTCCCAGCTCCCTTATCCATTCCAAAGTGCATTGTTGTTATTATTACGTTCTTTTGAGCTAGAGAAAGCTGAAATTTTGTATGTGAAGTCTACAAGTCCTACAGGAGGACATGGTTGCATTGACAATGGCTTCTGATTGCCACGTATGTTTTGTTGTTAAATTTTGTTAAATTATTTTTTTCTTTATGTGAAATAAATTATTGTGCAGTTTAAATTTTCTTGTTTTCGACTTGGTTCATTTTAAATATCGTGGTGGAGGTTACTGTGAGGGCATGCTATTAAGTGATCCAGTTGAAAACCCAGACCCGAGATTAAATTGAATAGGTAAGTAAAAGGTAAGTATGAACCCCCGTATATTTTGGTGTGTTCCACAATAATTTCATGTTAACTACTGTGCTCTAATCTCGGTAGTATCTGTCAGTGGCATTTTCATTGATGTAGCTGTGCCGGTGCGATTGATTATTGGCAATCCGATTGAGGGGGCGGATATCTGACAGCCTACTATCCGGATTATCGGGGACAGTACCTTATGTAAGGTCCCGGAGCACCAACCCCATAACCGACCGTATACACACTAGTACAGTCACAACATAAACCCAGGTTATCACAAAAAAGAACAGGTACAGGGAGCTGATACACAAGATTCCCCAAGCCTCTTAAGCTAATTATCAACAAGTACCTAACAGCTGTCTGATTTTGGAATACTCGCTATCACATGATAGTCTGTCAAAAATACTCTTGGGAAATAATGACCATCCCCAATATCTGAGACATGAACCTCAAGATTGACTGCAAGACATGAAGATGAATAATTATGCAGCCTATAATGTTCTAGCGACTAATATAGACGTCCGCTAACAAATGGTTTCCTGGAAATGTAGGTCATCATTTGAGGAAGGATATTCTATTATTGACCTGTGGCAAGGACGTACCACAAACCGAGGCTACTAAATTATTGCCGTCCCAGCTACCTTCGTATGGTGTGACATTTACGGGTGTAAAAGTCATGTTAATGTCTTATTCAGGGCAACATCTACTTTAGCAATCTACCATGCCAGGAATAGAGCGTTAGTCATCTTTATTGCGCGGGTTATTGTCGTTCTCATAGTTGATTTAAAACTATGATTGTATCTTAAAACAATGATAACTAATTTTATCGGAATAAGAGATTACATAGCATGGCCGGGGTTGCGGTGGCCGAGCTGCTTGTCTCACATCAATATTCCTGGTTAAAGCCTATGAGATTTTCAAAAGTCCCGAAGTCATTTTCTAAAAGGTCTAGTGGCTCATATACTCACAAGGTTAGGGGAGGGGGAGGGGGTACAGTTCAAATAACCAAAATAGTAACAATAATAACTTTATGACTGTGTGTGTCATAATAGTACATTATGCAACGAGCCTATAATGGCTATAATTAAGATACGAGTATGTTTATAAAACGAGCATATGCGAGTTTTATAATTTCCATACGAGTGTCTTAATTACCATTATAGGCGAGTGGCATACGACTGTTTATATTCGACTATAATTATTATAACTATTTTATGTTCGAAGATAAATATTCATAAATATCTGTCGAGATTTCGCCAGTTTTATGTACTGAACAGAGCGTATGAGACGCAGAGAATGCCTTGTATTTGACCATGGCCTTCTCGATTACCCCACTATGACACTAGGCAACGCAGTTTAGAAGGCCTTGGAACTCCACGCAGGTGCGATGCTAACCTTATCTAATTGGTCAAACAACTGTTTCTTGAGCTGTGATTGGTGGGAGAAACTGTTTCATATTGAAAAATAGTGTTATAATGACCATCATTATGATACAGTTTTCTGACACATAATAGTCAGGGTCGAACATAAATTTTCTATAGCAATCAGGCACATTTCCAAGGAAACACAGGCATATTTCCTTCCGCAAACAACTTATAACTTTACAAAATTCTAATCATTTCTATTTTTTATCGAGCTTTCAATATTTTAACTTGGCTTGAGTTGCCCTTCGCCGTTTTTATCACATCTCCCAATAACGTTTTAACTCTCTTTTTAAAGTACTGTATAATGATGAACCTTGAACAGCAAAGTACAACTCAGCAATTTGCACACCTGTTAATAAAGTATTATTATTATTATTATTATTATTATTATTATTATTATTTTCGTACCAGCATATTAAAAAATAATATTTTTCCAAAAATAGTTCTATAAAAAGAATAATTAAAACCCCACTGATTTGAATGAGGCCCAATTTATTTATTGTATAGTCTTACAGACATTTCTATCAGAAATGTTCAACTGAGAGGTGGTCATAATTTCGTGCATATCTTTGGAACCAGGACAGATGTTTCATTAATTATTTTTGTAACTTAAATCTTGAACTTGGCTCGACAAATTTAGATAGCATTTCTAAAACGTGATTTACTTCACCAGCTAAGCTAAATACAGCCCCTGAAGATCCAAGTAAAACTACTACCAGCCATCTTCCCTTCCTTCCTTTATTCTTCCTGTCTCTCATTTACTGAAGTCCATCAATTTGTAATGGGATTATCGACAAGTTAACTTTTAGCCTTAAAGCTGGACGAGATTGGTTGGAACTCAACAGACGGAAGAAGCATTTCCTCGCCACAGGCATTCCCGATGGTTCTCAGACTCAATCACTTGTCTGAATAGGAACAGAATGATGTTGCGATATATTCAGAAATCGTGACTGGAACTATTTAAATGTGAACTTGTGCAATTGCAATGAGTTGTTGGAAGGAGGCGTAATGATATAATTCCTGAGAAAATTCATAGATGTACTTGTATTGGTATCTTATTATCTGTACTCTGATTTGCTAGCATGGAGTAAAGAAACTATGGAGAAGGTATTACCTAAATGGATGTGAAACAGACTTTATATGAATAACGTGCAAGATGGCTGATATGACTGAGGGATCTGATGTAGTGGTGAAACGCAGAACTAAACAGACATTATAGATAACATGCAAGATGGCTGCTGTGACTTTGAATTTGTTGTAGTGGTGATATTGTGAACTATAAGAACTAGATCGTCAAGATAGGAAGAGCCTGCTCTAATTGTTTATTCGGGGAGAAGAGATGTAAGAGAATAAGATTAGCGGTGAAGGAATTCAGATTTGGACTGTTATGACAGTCGGAGAAAACTAATGTTTATGTAGAGATCGGAATTGGGTTTCCAGAAATTATAGGCTATAAGTAACAGGATCTAAAGAGGCATTCTAAATGAAGAACCATGAAAATATTGTGCAATGTGATGTAACAACCAGAATGGGAGTTTGCCCATACCAGAGCCATTTTTCCAGGGAATTATAATTTGCAGTTATCAATTGAAAGTGTATTCTCATTTATGTCAGAGCCACAGTCATCTCTTTTATTACGGATCCCCCTACCACCACTTGTATGTTTTCACCACATATGTAAGATGTTAGTAGATTATATTACAGTATATATAGTACCTTTACCTCTCGTCTAATGATTATGTCACACCATGCCTCGAGAAGGGAGAGTTCTGCTGAGCTCTACTAAATAGTATTTGTTTAATCGTTTACAAGCCCTAACCTTTTAAACTGGTGCCCACATATATATTATCTACATAAATTTTTAGCGAAAGAGCATCGACCATAAACACTTTCATTTGTTAGCGGTACCACAACTGTGGGGAACCCTATTTAAATACTTACAATGTCTCAATGTAGCGTACATAGGGCAAGGTAGACAGATTTCAGCTTTTCCCAAAGGACTTGGCACATATAGTATGTTGTTATCAAATAACATTACGTTACATAAAACATAAAATAAGGGGGGACGTATGCAAAATTGCACTTCAGTAAAATAATTGATGTAACTCCCAGAGTTTTAAAGATAATGTTGTAGAATTTAATATACTTAGCTGGGATTTGGGCATATGTGTATTAATTTTTGTGATGATTACTTAAATCGTTTTTATTCTAGAAATATATGAATTTTCTGAAACATCTACCCTTAAAATGTACCTTTTCTAGAAAACCATCTAATTCTATGTTACTAAATTTAGCACATAACATCTTCAGAATAGTTTAAAGATATCTGTGGAACTAAATGTTGATATCTTATTTACTTTATTTTTTAGAACACTTCAAATTTGACAGACAAAATTTGGAAAAATTTAGCGACTTGTTACCCCATAAAATCCGAAATATTTTCTTTACAAAAAAACGTGTTCCACGAAGTTATTTATAATACCAGTTTATAGCAGCATACTAAGTTTCATCACTGTATCTTGAAAAATATAGGAGGAAAGGTACATTAAACTGACAAAAATATAAGTCACGGAAAACTTGAATAAAAGATTTGAGATTGTTTTACTACAGACGTGTGCAAATTAATAGAATCCGCAATATTTAGTCGGTCCTCAATATCTACGAATCTATTACAGCAATCAAACTAAAATTTTGTATGTTGATAGAGGCAATTAATATAAGTCGGATATATGAAAATAGGCTGTATAGTTCTTCACGGAACTACTTGTTCATCTGATGAAGGACATAGCCTACTTTTTCGTCCATGATCCATGTATCATCCAACTCTATTACATTCAGGAATTAGGTGCTAGAATATATAACTTTCAGTATCGCTGAAGACTCATCCCGAGAAATTGCATCTTGCTGTAACGAGTCATGGGAGTTTATTTTGAGAAACGTCAAATTCACGGCTTCTATGATTTACGAATAGTAAGCTAAATCATTCAGTGCCATTAGATCATGCTTATTATTGCAGCCAATCATAAGAAACTTGTTTTCAATAGCTTGAATAGGATACGAGACAGTTAAAAAACGAAGGTTTTAAAAATTTCGATCTGATGCCATTATGTATTTATGACAACAATTGAACTTGAGATTTCTCTATACTAAGCTGTGAATAAAGATTCGCTGCTAAGTTTCATTATTCTTGGGCGATTAGATCGTTAGAAAAGTGATTTGAAATATTTACTTATAACTTGACTGCCATGCTTTTTATGTTTCTTCAGATTTTGAAAGTCACACATATTTATTTTATATATTTTTAATTAATAGTACCTCATAATTATATAAAACTACCTGAAGTACCCGTTCTTCGAACGGCTTGTAGAACTTGATGCCCTAAATCATTAATATAATCACACATTCGTAATGTAGTTACGTTATTTCCATGTTACCAACTACATGTGTAGACTACATGCATTTTCACTCACCCAATTATTAACCAGAGGTAGGAAAGTGAAAATCCACAGCCTGCCTTCAGTCGAACGACCAGGTCGAAGCCTGTCGCACCCCCCTGGGGCAATGATTAAATGAATGACAGATGAAATGAAATGGTATTGAAGATTGTTGCTGAAATGCAATTGTGACAGGGAAATCCGGAGTACCCGGAGAAAAGCCTGTCTGCCTCCGCTTTGTAGGTAGGAAAGTTAGTTTATATATTGGAAATAAATATCAGCTTCTATGTAGTAAAAGTTAAATAACCTTTCTTAAATATTGAACACCTATCGTTTAACATCTTCATACTATATTTAAACATGTAAACATTAAGCTAAAAATACATCGAACTTGGTAGAAATTATATCCGCAGTAAGTAATGTTGCGGAAACTACGTATCAAGTCATGATAAAGAGTAACAGTAAGGAATAAAAACTTCAATCATCCCAAGTAATAATATCAAAATCAGTTTTAATCACAGATACATTTTCTAAGTTTATGCCGTGTTTTGTGCGAGATTACGCCTAGTAACTCCGAGATGGTTCATCAGCGAGCTCTTGTGGTCTATTTGCGGACTACGAAAGGAGTAGCAAACTGCGCGATACCTCAATTCTTATTTAGAACACCTCCGCTACTCTTCTGCGAGAACTAAACGCCAAAACAGTCTTTCACCTCACTTTAATGGCTTCCAAAATGATTGAATATTCAATTTCAGGGCCAAGCAATTAAAACTCAGGAAATTTTCAAGGTTTACACCGTGTTTTGTGCGGGGGTTCATTGGCCGTGAATGGCAAAATACCAAATTTATTGAAATACGTTTGCCCAATTCTGCAGTAAGATTAATATGAGCACTAAATGAACTAATGTAACAGTCGGTAGTCTTCGACACATTCGTCTGTGAATTTGGGTTTCTGATCAAGGTAAAAAAAGACTAAAAGTAGATCAATATTGGCCAACAGAAATATTCAGTTAACAAAAAACAAATCTATAAAAAAAGCGTACCGTGCGAAGTAGAAAGCACTATAATATATTGAAACAGCTTCAAGATCCAAATACTCACATACAATAACCGGCACAAAGAGTATAAAATTAGACTCAAAATCACGTCTCGTTTCAGACCCCACAAACTACCTCTATAAATCAAACAGTTCATGTAGAGACTAACATAGAGTAACATCGTTCGGCGTTGACCGTGTTTTATAACACAGATTTAGGTTTTACTCGCTAACCGTTGGAGATAAGTTACACGAAAAGTGATAATGACATTTCGGATAGAAAATTCAATTTTAAAGCTCGTATATGCCATCAAATGTTTGCTATATCTTAGCATTCTCTTTTTATTTTAATTGGAAATATTAAAATAGTCGCCATTTTAAAATAGTGCAAAATATCGATATCAAAAGTAGCATATATATAAACCGGGTTAATCAGCTACATCCATGCAAAATTTCATTTAAATCGGACCAGTAGTTCTTGCGTGATTGAGTAACAGACAGACACACAGACACACACCATCTCATTTTTATATATTAGTATGATTTCAGTTTGATTACTTAAATAGTTTATGAGATATTGCGAGCCGGAGAAATATATCGCCATTTTTCATTGTTTTATATATAGGCAATGCAATTATATGATAGAAGATGGATACTATGGGTATAACGGCGGTTCATTGTATTAATCTACATTCTATCGTTTGTTTAGGTCACGAGAAATTAAAAAACGGATTGTAATTATATTGCATAGCCACCATTTTTAAGTTCTCATAAATATTGAATTACTTTGGACGTCAATATATTAAGCCATGTATAAAAATTAACCGTGCGAAGTTTAACAGCAATTGGAAGGGTAAGACGCGAGAAAAAGCTACTTAAACATTTAAATTTCGCGTCCCCGCCATGTTCTGTGCATATCAGTCCCATTGGTTAACTTATTTTAATGGTTTCTATCAACATACAAAATTTCAGTTTGCAATCGATTCATAGATATTCAATTATTTCGGATGACAGCCATGCTGAATCGTTCTATGTGTAGGCTATAGAGTTATCTACCAGTAGATGAAGATTATTGAGTTCGTTTGTTGTGAAAACGTTCACTTTAATCGCATGATTGGGACACAAAACATAGTAACTTACTGTTAAAATTTCTTTCGGACGCCATCTTGAATTTATGAAACAATTGAATTGCATTAGATGCTGGTAGATTAAATCTTATAAAAACAATCACTGTACCAAGTTTTACTACGCTCGGATGATTAAATCGAGAGGAAAATACATTTCAATATTTTGATTTTGCTTGGTCGTCATGTTGGTTCTGTACTTAACAAGTCACATAGGCGAACTTAGCTTGGTATATTCTATCTCTATGCACAATTTCATCCTGATAATAGCAATAGTTTCGGAGATATAGAGTGCCGGTGATATATAAGGTGCGTTCAAAAAGTAACGAGCCGGAGGCTGGAATGTGCATACCGGTGACGACATGGGCTAATCGTGCCGTGTAACGAGGTGTGGTTCCGATCAGAGCGTGGAAGGTCACAGCCTGTCACTAGAGGGCACACGTGCACGTCACGTGACGATACAAAGCGAGCAGCAGCATGCATCAATCGTCCAACCAAGATAGTAGGCTATTCGACATGTTTCCTGGTGTGGTTGAGGATTGTGGGGCACCCATTGGGCCCACACTTTGCGCAAGTGCAGTCGTTCCTTCACGATGGTGTGCACACTTCCGACGCTCAAACCACCACGGCGGCTATGGCGTTCCCTGTCTCTCGGCGGTCCTGGGTAATGAGTGCATCTACCAGCTGTACGTTGTCATCGGTAATGCAGAGGGGTACCCCAGACCGGGCATCCTCGGCTAACGACACCCGTCCTTCCCTGAGGCGCTTGTGCCACGCCTGGACCCTTGCAAGGGACATGCAGTGTTTGCCGTACACTTGTGACATTCGGCGATTAATGTCCGTTCCCCCTACTCCTTTCGCTGTCAGGAACCGAACATCACCTCTTTGCTCTTCGTTTGACGCCTCCATGTCACTTTTTGCAATGCGACTGACAACGTTGGACGATTGATGCATGCTGCTGCTCGCTTTGTATCGTCACGTGAAGTGCACGCGTGCCCTCTGGCGACGGGCTGTGACCTTCCAAGCTCTGGACGGAACCACACCTCGTTACACACGCCACGATTAGCCGATGTTGTCACCGGTTTGCGCATTATAGCCTCCGGCTCGTAACTTTTTGAACGCATCTTTTACTGTAGTTCACCTAGCTGGATTGGTGAGACGTTTTAACATTTGAAAGGCACAGTCGAGGTCGGACATGGTAGTACAGTAGTATGGCCTTACCGAGCATCATGGAAATTTTATTAGGGACACACCACACAGATCACATACATAGGGACATAAGGTGATTAAATAGGTCTAGCTTGTCTGTAGAGCAACGACATTCATAGACCAAGACGTTGAGATCAGTTCGATGTGAGTTGACGCTGTTATTTCATTTATGGGCTTAGGGATATTGTAGTCATTAGCTTGCCACGGTGGGTGAGTAGTCAACGTGTCGGTCTACTAACCCCAAGCTTGCAGGTTCGCTCTTGGCCGTGGTAAGTGATTTTTGAAAGGCGGCAAAAATTACGACACCATGTCAAACGATGTTGGCATGTCAAAGAACCCTTTGAATTCAGTAGGCCGCGTTCATAATGGAAAAATTAATCTCGGGAATTTCCGCCAACACAATGTTCCTCATATCTCTACTAGAAAGCACTATAGTCTTCAAGGAGCTTAGATATCTAACCTCCTTGACTTTCATAGTGCTTCAAAGAACAACGAAATTCGACAAGCAAGCTACCCTTTGGGTGTCAAATAACAAAGCTTGCACCCGGCACCCGAGGACATACGATATTATTATTATTAGCCCCGAGCACTTGAGTATGTGTGTGAAATGTGTCTGAAAACCTATATAATTATGATGGCTGCAGTAATTTGTGCAAATGAAGTGGCTATAGGGCTCATTTTAAGAATCGTGGAAGTCGAAGGTTTTTTTTTCTTTCTTTTGGCGTGTGGCGTGAGGCCGAGTACAGGTCTTTCTAGTCGACGCCCGTGGGCGACCTGCGCGTCGGGATGAGAGATAGAATGGATGAAGATGAACGAAACTGGGCTAGGATGTGGAAGGAAGCGGCCGTGGCCTGTCAGAAGGTACCGACCCAGCATTTGCCTGGTGTTGAAAATGGGAAACCACTGAAAACCATTTCAAGGACGGCTGACGTTTGGGCTCGAACCCACGCGTCTGCCGAGTCAGCAGAGAGCTTGGCCCCATGACCTAACGCTGCGCTTTAGCCAGCATAGCCACTGCTGTCGGTAGTCGAAGGTGAGTGGCTGAATCATAAGCAACGGTGGCTTACAATAGCTATTCTGAGAGGGGTATCTCAGAATATTTCCACTCCCACTCTGGGAAATCGCTGCGATAGTACATTTTTGTTTTCTAAACCTTAGGTAGCTTCGCCAGAGCCTCCGTGGCCTAGGCGGCAGCACGCCGGCCTCTCACCGCTGGGTCCGTGGTTCAAATCCCGGTCACTCCATGTGAGATTTGTGCTGGACAAAGCGGAGGCAGACAGGTTTTTCTCCGGGTACTCCGGTTTTCCCTGTCACAATTTCATTCCAGCAACACTCTCCACTATCATTTCATTTCATCTGTCATGCATTTAATCATTGCCCCAGGGGAGTGCGACGGGCTTCGGCAGTCGGCACAGTTAACGTCCTCGCCGCTAGGTGGGGGCTTCATTCATTCCATTCCCTGACCCGGTCAGTCGACTGGAAGCTGGCTGTGGATTTTCATTTCAGGTAGCTTCGCCAGCCGGCCCCGTGGTGTTGAGGTAGCGCGCCTGCCACTCACCCGGAGACCCGGGGTACAAATCCCGGCTCCGTCAGGGATTTTAGAAACTGACGTGAGGGCTGAAACTGGGTGCACTCAGTCTCGTGAGGACAATTGATTAGCTGCCTGACAGTGAGCCAGCGCCCCTGTCATGGAATCCAAGATTAATGGCCGAGGGGATCCGACGCACTGACCACCCGTCACCCCAAAATCTGCAGGCTAAATGTCTGGGCAGCGGTCGCTTGGTAGGCCTAGGCCCTTCATGCGCTGTAGTGCCAGGGATTATTATTATTTATTAGGTATCTTCGCCAATGTTAGCCTGAAATGAATACAGTTGCACACATCACGGCAAGCAAACCAGAACCCACTGTATTGGTTTAAATCGCGATCTCCAGCTGGATTGGGTAGCTAACTTTGGGAGATCCAAAGTTTGAATCCCGGCACATGTAGTGATCATACTGAGTGAGCTTCTCATGGGCTTTTACCACACCTACTACTACTACTACTACTACTACTACTACTAATAATAATAATAATAATAATATCGTATGGCCTCGGGTGCCAGGTTCAAGCTTTGTTATTTGACACCCAAAGGGTAGCTTGCATGTCAAATATCGTTGTTCCTTGAAGCACTATGAAAGTCAGGGAAGTTACATATCTAAGCTCCTTGAACACAATAGCGCTTTCTAGTAGAGAAATGAGAAACTTAATGTTGGCGGAAACTCCTGAGATTAATTTTGCCATTATGAACACGGCCTACTGAATTCAAATGGGTTCTTTGACATGCCAACATCGTATGACTTAGTGTCGTAATTTTTTCCGCCTTTCAAAAATCCCCACGGCCAGGAGCGAACCTGCAAGCTTGGGGGGTTAGTAGACCGACACATTGACCACTCACCCACCGTGGCAAGCTACCACAAGTACTGAACGTACCTTATTTAAATTCTCGTTGTATCAGTCATAAGCGGTAGAGGCTAATTATTACAGAGGTTCACACTGCTACAGACATCACAATACCTGAGTTGTCAGGATAATTCCACAAGCATTCAAGAGTATGGGTTTGATGACCGTGATGTCTGAGGTTCCTAAAATGAAACAACAGCACAGAAATACAGGTTAGAACATGACTTTCCAGCCCAACTTCCCACTGAGTGGTTTTGCTAAACAGTGTTAGAGAGAGAGCCATATTCCTCTGGGGAGGTGAAGCAAGCTTCAAGGCGAACACCAATCCGAGCAAGCAAGCAGGCCCGTCCGGCGAGACAGGTTAGCCTGGAGACAACACGGAGTCGAATTTGAGACGTCAGTTGGCGCACTCGCCCGATAACAACGAGTTTGAGTGGCCAGTGTTACAATACATCTTTTATATCCACGAGTGATCAGGGCTGATGGCCAGACTGTTCCAACTTCATAAATGAAGCAACAATAACAACAGCTGACGGCTAGCAAGATAATAATATTTACACAGTGTGAAACCCGCTGGAATACTCCTTGTTTAAACATAACGAGCTAAGCACCACAGTACGTGACCTGTGTTGCGTCTGAACTCTACATTGTAATGACTGGTGTTTATAGCGCCATTTAGTGGACGTAATGCGATCACCAAGTTTTCATGGGCCGGAACACGACGTAGTAAACAGTCCCGCGCTGCACTTCAATTAGTCTATATATACCGTCAGCTCCAGACTATATTTACACCCCTCGTCAAGTGGAAAAGTGACAAAACACTACTCATTTTTGTATACTTATGTGCAATGTACTGTCTCCCTTCTCCTGATTCATATCTCGGAAGGAGCTAAACAAAGCAGATGGGGGCTTCTACCCTCGCCACCCCCCGTTTCTACGTAATGTTTGCTCATGTTCCTCTTTATGGCACTGTGGTACGAATTGAGACTAGTTATTATTGTATTGAGGGGAGGAACAGTGAGGTCATCTTCCCCAGAATTGATGCTCCTGTATTCTGCTATTTGATGAACTCAGCCTCTGCCTTGCCCAAATTAAAGGGTGATTCATAATTCCTGTTCCAAACTTCTGGGAGTTGTAGAGGGGACTAAGTAGATCACATTTTGATTAGGAACTCATGTCCGGACATGTATCGTTTCGATCCCAAATCAGTTTGACTCGATTGCACATCTTCTACTTCACTACAGACACATATGCACTACAAGAGTTGTTCCACGTGGCGACCCTGCTGTTCATTACACAACGTGTACCTGCGCAGCATGTTGTCATACACACGTCCCACGAGACCTGGTGTGTGTTTAATTATGTTCTCTGCCGCCAGAACGCGTGCAACAAGATCTTCTGACTCGACAGGAGTCGCATAAACAAGGTTCTTAATGTGGCCCCACAGTTTAAAGTCGAGGGGAGTTAAATCCGGCAGTCATGGTGGCCACGAAATTGGACGACCTTTAACTGTCAAAGCTGACCCACTGGCATTATTACCGTTTGTAAACGAACAGACGACACGATATCATTACTGTAAAGAAATGTATAGGTTAGCGTTGCTGGATGCCACTCGGAGGACACGGGTTTGATTCTAGGTTCTACAAAGAAATATAATTCAGGTTCAAGGTACTGGAACGATATTGGTGACAGGCATGTCATCCATGCGATATCAATTTCGAAGACTTCCATCAGGCTAGAGGACCACATGTCGTGCTTTATGGCTGAATTTATTGGCTACTTACATTTAATCCGAGGGGCCCCGGGTTCAATTACTGGCATCTCGTGGCGTAGCCGTGCGCATTAAATCTCGCACCACAACTGCTATGGGATGCTGCAGCTAATCCTGAAATTAGATACAAATCCTGGCGCTGACGGAGGCTATCCTTGGTGTGGTTTTTCCACACTCCCTCTAGGCAAATGCCCGGACAGTATCCCATTTCAAGTCCCGGGGCACGTACCCCATCCCCATCGCTAATAAATCTCCACACTCTACGACTGTCATTACAGAAATGCAGGTTATGAGATAAATTCAACACACATCCAACGACACGTAGCTGATGACCGATAATTACCAAGTCTTTCAAACGAATAAACATCTTCTCGTGTTACCGGCTGGATTGTGAGCTTTTTCGTTAGTACTAATGATTTTCCTGACTCGGGGACCCACGGGCGTCAAGTTGAAATATCTACACCAGGCTTCTCTAGTGGTCACGCGCCATCCATTCACAGTAATGAAATTAATCACACGCAGATCAAGGGTTAGTATAATAAAATGTGCATTCTGGGCTGCTGTCGATTCACACTGTTCCCCTTCTGATTTGAACATACATTTCTCAACATTCGCTGAAAAAATAAATGCAAATGCTATTCAGTCGGTCAACACGATTGTACGCAAATATTGTACATGAAATATTACATGGGATAAATAATATTAATTAATGTTATCTCATGTAATTTTAATTAATATATAATATTATTTTTAAAATGAATATTAATAAATGCAACTATTGTAATTGCCACTAATTTTTTTCATGCAACTTTCTGAGGCATGGGGAATTTTGGTACAATTGTGTTGACCGAATGGAAAGCATTTACATTTCATTTACCAAAGCAACACAGAACAAGTAGTTCCCTAAAGAACTAGCCTATTTTCATACATCTCACTTATCTTTTCCATTAAAACTCGCCTGCCTATTAAAAGGATTTTCTTTGCGATGCAATACATAGCTTTCGGTTCACGACCTACGAGTATATCTTAACCAACACCATTACAATGAGAAGTTATGTGCTAGAATATAGTTTTCAATGTCGGTGATTTTGACTCCTCCCGCAAGATGGCATCTTTCTGTAAGGAAGAACGGGAATTAATTTTTAGAAAAGTCAAATGCACGGCTTGTATGATTTACTAAAAGAAAGCTACACAATTTAGTGGCATTAGATAATGATTGTTTATCAAAGCCCATCATACGAATCATTGTTACAATTCCCTGAATAAGGCACGAGAAATAAAAGAGATAAGGTTTTAAACGTACAAAACTTCAGTTTGATTGCTGTAATAGATTCGCAGATATTGAGAACCGTCTAAATAATTCGGTTGATCGCCATGTTGGATTGTTCTATATGTAGGCCATTGAGTTATGTACCATTAGATGAAGATTATTGCGTAGGTTCATTAATCAAAAATTCTCTTCGATCCCATGATTAAGACACAAAAAATAACTTAATTTTAAAATTTCTCACTGCTCCCATTTTGCTTTTATGTGAACAATTGAATTCAATTTGATGCCAGTAGATTAAATCTTATGTAGACATGTAAGATGTTAGTTTTCTTTTACTGTCCTCAGTTGATTAAATTTTGAATAATTCTTCTTTCCTAGCGTATTTCCCGCGTTGGCGCAGGCCCCGCTTGCTTGGTTGTTGTTCGCCACTTCATCCTGTCAAGGGCATCTTCAGGTTTGAGACCGCGCACCAGTAGGTCTTCACTGATTCCATCCATCCATCGTTTCTTTGGACGCCCACGGGGTCGATGCCCTTCTGGATCGTATCGGAGGGGCGTTTTTATCACAGAGTTCTCATCACTTCTAATAATAATACTAATATCGTATGACCTTGGGTGCCAGGTGCAAGCTTTGTTATTTGACACCAAGAGGGAAGCTTGCATGTCGAATTTTGTTGTTCCTTGAAGCACTATGAAAGTCAAGGAGGTTAGATATCTAAGCTCCTTTACACTGCTAGAGAAATGAAGAACTTTTTGTTGGCGGAAAATCCCGAGATTAATTTCGCCATTATTAACACGGCCTACTGAATTCAAATGGGTTCTTAACATGCCAACATCGTTTGACATGCGTATGACTTCTAGTGACATGCGATTTATATATTTTAGCTTCGCTTGGCCGCCATGTTAGTTTCGTACAGAAAATGTTTATTTAAAGTTACATAAGTAAGCTTATCTTAGTGTTCTCCATCACCATACAGTATTTCAGGGTGATATTTAGAGATATAGAATACCGGTGAAATAATTCGTGCGGCCGCCATGTTGGATTGATGAAACGTATTTATACCTGATGGGCACGGTCGTAGTTGGACAAAATAGTGCTATTTCCGTACAGAGTTTCATTGAAATTTCTCCAACCGTTTGGAATTTATTTGGGGAGGGGTGGGGACATACATACACACATACAAACGGACTATAGGTGATGTCATAAGCCTATTTTTCAATATGATCAAAATGGGCTATGAAAGGCTTCCAACACGATAACAATCAATATTCTCTCTTTTAAAGTATCCAAGCAAATTATTATTCTTATAGAGTAACGTATATTTCAACTTTAGTTCACCAAGGGGGATGAGCATTACTCTTAATCAAAGATTTCTATTCGTGATGAAGTATGGAAATTGCCGTCTGCATATTTCTCTCGTAATTTAAGTGGCAGCGTAATATATGGGTCTGCAGTTAAACCAGCTGCTCTGCAATATTTATAGCAGGCCCGGCGAACTATCTTGACGGAAGCGAAGTACTGATCTTTCGAGAGTACAATATTTCTTAGCCAATAAACACTACATTCCAACACAACGAAGACAATTACAACAGCTGTTCAGACTAGCATCTCCAGCCTCGATGAAGGCTTGTCAACGTCACAGTAGGTTTTGTCGGATTCAGTCTAACATCCCCGACGTCGTGCATACGATGTCAGTGACAGCGAGTATTTATGGCAAGAGATCCTCGTTAGTCTTGACAAGCGTGTCGTAGACCATAATTTTCACTTGGCCGCACAGGAGGAAATCCATTGGGGATCAGATCAGGCAAACGAGCTGGCCTTGCTACAGGACCTCCTCACTGTATACCAGCCAAGTTCACTTCACTTCGTTTTTGTGCGACGTGGGATCTCTGCATTGAAGTCGAAGATAACCTATGACGTACGAATGGATACGATGATTGGGACTGGTGGCAAGTATAATTACAACAACTCCAGTTTTGTTATAGTTAGTTATTGTTGTGTTAAGGGGCGGAACTACGAGGTCATCTGTCCCTCAACTCCAGTTTAATTATTATTGAATTGTTATAATAATAATAAATTTTATTTCAGCCAATGGACATAATAATAGGAATACCATACAAGCTCATTCAGTACAAAATTTTGTAAGAGACATCTGATGTTCGCTGCATGATAATACATGATACCTCTCACATGATCTCTTATATAAAATACACACGCAGTTTAAGTTTGGCTGGTGATACTTCTTTTCTGTGCAAACTTTATAGTGAAAACCGTGCACTGCCATTCGTGTGATCATATGACGGAGTTCATAATTTGAGTTCATCCACTCACAAGTCGTCATGGTATCTGCACAGTAGAAGTCACTCCAAATATATTTCCTCGTGTCACGAAGTTCACTCAGTAAAGAGTCATAAGCTCCAGTGGCGGGCAGCATCCATTGATTTCTTATATCTTCAATATAAAATTGCTCTTTGGCCAATACATATGCAAGGCGAGAGAATGTGTATTTCGAAAGATTTAGTAACTTTTTTAAGTATACTGCCTTCACTCTTTCCATTTTCATCAGGTGATTCGTTGTCAGGTGTTCCCATATGTTTTCCAATGCATATGGGAGTAATTTTGAACTTGAATAACGCCATGCCTGTATGTATAATAGCTTATTTCTTATGTATACCCAATTTTCCACCGTGGATTACACCCCTAATTAATTGCAAATGGATGAACGAATGAACAACTGGGGTTTCGTCATATGAATAGGCTAGCTGCGTGAATATACTGTAATGTATGTTTGGGTCCTCGTACGTCTACAAATAATTGTTTTCTGTAATGAAAGGAACGTTGAGACCAGAGTGTCAATACGTATCCCGAGACCACAGAAGGCGGTAGCTAGTGAATAATAAAAAAGGAAGATATGAGCCTTACAGTAGTCGCATATGATGTGTAACATCGGACATGTTATTCTACTATGAAATTGAGATGAAATCTACGTGAAGTCATCTAACATGTTATCTTACTCGTACACATTCTTAAAATGTTAATTTACTCTCCGTTTTCATACTGGTACTATGATGAATGTGTAGATTGTATTGGAGATACACTTCTGTCACACTTGTTTCAACAAACATCACGTATTATATTGTAAATTAAGAGGAGGAATGAAACCATAGTCTCTAGCCTATCTATAGACTACTAGAAATAATGTTCAATACAATCAAATTTCCCAACTCCTGCTTGGTGCAAACTATTGTAATTAAAATTAGATAAATCGTAATTTCATGTAGATTCTGTTAAAATGACGCGTAATGTTATGATAGATATCGTTTAAATCGATAATCCGGTGACAAAAATAATTGCCTGGACTCGGGTACGAACCTGAGACCTCATGATTCACAGACCAAGATGCTATCCACGTAGCCATTACAACCACAGAAATTTAGAGTTCAAGACAGTTACTTATTTTGACATGCCGGTAATAATATGGAAGTATTTATTTATGCTCCATTAATATTTTGCATTTTTCGATAAAGTTCCTGCGTGGTATTGAGTTTCCAATTGGTTATGAATACGCCTACTTGACAGTAAAGGGAATTCATATAGTGGCCCATGAAAGGCTAGACCAGTTCCCGTTTAAAATCATCGATATATATTACATTGATCACTGCATTACCGCAATGTGGGTTAATATCTGAATAGCCATTGTGCAGAAACATATCCGGCAACCGAGTGGAAAGATGTTACACATCAAAAACATGTATTAGGAAGTTAAATAAATACAAACACCGTGGCACAACAGCTTACCAAACGACCCCTGCTCAGTCATTTGGCCTACAGATTGTGGTGTGAGGTGAGGTTAGAGCGTCGGATTAATCTTGGTTTTCCTAACATGGGTGCTGCCTCAATGCCAGACAGCCACTGAATTGTACTCACGAGTCTGAATGCACCCCATTCCAACCATCAAGTCAGTTTCTAAAATCCCTGGAGGAGCAGTCGAACACGGGGCCTCCACGTGAGAGTTAAGCACGCTACCACAGAACCAGCCTAATAGACTGTAAGTTACAGTTAAAACTGTGACATAGACGAATTCATACCAAAGGAAACGCCCCACGGAGCGTTAGTTCGCTCATCATGACCATGATGGGGAGATACAGCATATCTGTATATCATAGGATTGAATCCGGGCGCTGACAGCAGCTATCCTAGGTGTAGTTTCTCCCCGTTTTTCTTTCACACTTTTTCCAGGGAGATGTCTAGATAGTACCTTACTTCAAGACCCGGGGAGCCTGCTCCATCCCTGTCCCTAATTCAGTTACTCACACTACTACAGTCATCACAGCCATTCAGGTTATCAGACAAGTTCCACACACACGCAACTACAAGGGGCTGATGACTAACATGTCCCAAACCCCCCAAATGAGCTAACAATAATAACATTGATGCTTTTAAAGTGGATTGCTCTGCACTTCGACAACTTACATTTTTATATTGTTGTTGATTCATTTAGGTGCCTTGCTACATCGTGGTCATATAGTCCCCGTGTATTTGGGTATCTTTGGCATCTGTCTTATAACCAGCACCATTGTGATGGCTGAACTAGTGTCTGTATTTGTAATCGGGGCCAAGATTTGAGTAGAAGTGACCAAGGCGTTAATTTAGGTATCATCTTGGCATTCCCTTGGAGCAGTATTGAGAAAACTCAGAGAAGCCACTTCTAGGTTGGCTGAGATAGGAATTTTTAAATTATATATGAATTGTAGCCAATGGCCATAGCAGGGTATTTTGATTGAACGCTTTTGGGGTCCCAGCAATTTCAATTTCACGTAATTCTAAATGTTGCTACTAGTTGCCACTTACACTGACACCTAGCGGCGAACGTTGGAACTTGATAGAGCGTTTCTAACCAACCAATTATAGCCTACAAATTTGGCTACACACTAGTCTACCAATTGCAGTGCTAGTTTCTTTTGCATGCCATAAATCTATAACATGGGTCCTCCGGCTTTACTTCCCCTCCGAAGGAAGGCATACTGAAGGACTTTAACGCTCTTAGATATCCGACGACTACATCTGGGTTTGAACACGTGATCTTGGGCATATCAGTGTAAGAATTGAAGCCCTCTTCACGGTTCTACATCACGAGGTTGAATGGCCTCCCCTCCATTACAGTCCTCAGACCAGAATTAAATTTCTTGGAAGAGTCAGGAATCAAACCCGGTTGACCGTGGCCAAGCCAAGAATGCTTCTCATTACGCCACACTGCGGACCTATTGACAACAACTAATTCAGACAAAACTAATAATTTCATGTCACTTAAGCATTTTTAGCCGCTAGATCTGGAGACATCACGAAATGATAATCCTAATTTTCATCGAGATTTTGTCAGCAATGAAAACGAATTGCACTGATATTTCTATCTGTTTCTTGTCGTAAATGCATTTTAGGAGTCCTGTGTACATGGCTGTGTGTTCAATTTGCCTGATTACCTGTGTATTTGTGAGGGCTGAAATAGCGTTGTTGGCACGATCAGGAAAGGGGTGAGTGCCCCGAATTTTACTGGAGGCAGTGTGGTAAACCACACTCAGGATAGTCGCTGTTAAAGCCGAACCTACGATCTCCGTTCTTTCTGCAGCTCCTCGACGTGATAATGGTTATCGATTTAACGTACGCGGCTTTGCTGCGGAGTTGCACCGTACCTAAACGGGTTTAACACATATATTTTAGAAAAAAAAAGACCATCTGGCTGCGTGGTGCTGCGGTAACGTTCTCGTCTACACTGGCCAAGATTGCAGGATCGAATCCTGGCGCAGTCAGTTGCCATTTGACGTGGCCCGAATTTGAAGAAGCCCTGTCAGTAGATTTACTGGCACGTTAAAGGTCCCCTTCAGGGCACCCCCAGCGTCTTTAAAAGCTGCAGTAGTTAAAAGAAACGAGACAAAATTAACATTATTATTATTATTAAGACAAGGAATCGAACACGGGACTTAAGGGATTTCAACCAAGAACACTAACGTCTTACAGATGCGCCATTAAAACTAGTGTTTCTGTATCGGTAATATAATTTCCCGGCGGAGGTCAAGGTACGTGAAACTTGTATAGCAGGCTATTGGTGTTATATGACGCCTGCCTTATTGGCAATACCACCCAGTCTGGCTTACAGACCCGTTCACTCCGCTAACAGTATGTTTATAGTCTGGTGAATTACCTCGTGCCAGAGTGCTTAACGCGTGGCAGTAATTCTCTCACAGATCGATGCAAAGTCATCCGCGTATCTCGGCTGTCATCCAATACAGTTGCTGCTTAATTTAGGGGCTGCGACATCGTAGTCATATACCCCTGTGTATTTGGGGAGTGTGTGTGGAATAGCATACAATGCTATCTCATGCTGGGAAAAACAATGTATTCATCAAGGGTTTGAACTAACTAGTGGAAAACTCTGTTTGTTATTGCACATCATGAAAATGAAAATCCACAGCATGCTTCCAGTCGACCGACTGGGTCAAGGATGGAATAAATGAAGCCCTTATCCTGCGGCGAGGATTTGAACTGTGCTGGCTGCCGAAGCCTGTCGCACTCCTCTGAGGCAATGATTAAATGAATGACAGATGAAATAAAATGATAGTGGAGAGTGTTGCTGGAATGATCAGCACATCATATAGGCTATAATATAGGGTGGATACAAAGTGGCTGGTATACTTAGAGTACGGACTGGAGAAAGTATAGCATTGGTATCATTCCACTGTGATCAATGGTCTTCTTAATGAGTGGAGAGTTTGAGTATGTTTTTGTGTATTTAAAAATGTGCACCACGTACTGTCTTTCTTCCGTAAATAACAAAGCTCAGTATATTTTTATTGACAGTAATGGCATTAAACCACATGGGACATGCAGCTAAACTAATACAAGAATGCTGCAAGATATAAGACTCTTCAAGAGACAGAGAAGAGCTGCAAAGAAGAATACATAGAGAGATTAAACGATGGAAAGTCAGTCTGATTGGTTTAATTGAGTGTAATTTTTCAGAAGCACTTGTGGCTGAGAACGTAAACACACGCACACACGCACATGTTGACTGCGGGCACAGTATATTATACTCTGAATTACATTGAAAATATTAAAACAAGTGTATCTTCCCCATACCCGAATCCAATTAAATTATTATTAATTGGTCCATCATAATTTGACTTTTCAACAAGACTTAAATGTCTCATGACTTCACCACTCGTTAGTCTATAATCATACTGTATTGAAATTATACTGTGTGCGTGTTTGCATCAAGTCCCTAACCACGTCCCCACCAGAAAACAATCAACGTGCAATCAAACGACCTAACACCTACCTCTTTCGTAGCTATTCTATGTTGGCCTTGAGTAGTAACATCATGGCTCTTTTAAAGGCCGTAAAACGTGAGGTACGCGGATTGGTCTGGCATTATATCTGCTAACTTGTGCAAAGCTCCTTTCTTTCACCTCTCTTGGTGAATTATTTTTCTCTTCTAAATCTCACGGTGTTGTGTAAGGAGACCAAAGTAATCTGTGGCCCCTTCCTTTACCTTCCCGATATCCACCCGTCTCGTGATATCGGAATTGTTTAATTTTACAGGGTGACCTAACTGTCACGTTTTCTCCCTTTCAAGCAATTAATTGTATGTTACATCTACAACACTCACCAGAACAAAATCATGACTTTTAGAGCTAATGGCGAGTATATTCGTTCAGGTTAGAACCTATTCTATTCTATTCTATTCTCTTTAGGGGCTTGGGCATCGTGGTCATTTTAGTTCCATGTACCAAGGTGTGTGAAGAATTTGTCTGATAATCTGTGTTATTGGTGTGTGAATCTTTGTGAGGTGGGAATTGGAAGGGAGATAACCGTGGCCTTAAATTAGGAGCTATCCCGGCATTAGCCAGTAGAAGAAGCAGAAAATCACCGAAAATCACTTCTAGGGTGACTGAGGTCGGAACTGCACTCACCTCTTCTCAATTTTACCTCACGAGACTGAGGAATGCAAAATTCATGGGACACATACTCAGACATGACACTCTCCTCCAGGTAATTTTTGAAGGAAAAATTTTGGGGAAGAAACCAAGGGGACGACCAAGACAATCGTATCTCAAGAACATTGTCAAGGAAATGGAATGTGACTCTTATGCCAATATCTTCTTCTGCTGAAGACCGTAAGAAATGGCTGCAACGACAAAGCTTTTAGCCTTTAGAAGCTAACGATGACGAGACTGAGTGTATCCCAGTTCATCCCTCACACCAGAATTACATTTCTTGACAGAGCCTGAAATCGAACCAAAACTTCAGGGGTGACAATCAAGTATACTGGCTACTACGTTATGCGGTGCTATGAATACGAGGTATATCTGTGTCCGTGTCTAATGAGAAATCTAAATTATAATCAGGATATTTTAGTCCTGGTGTTTCTGAAAAACTTTAGCATAGGCCTATTACTGTTACGTGACTTCCACAACAATAAACTAGACTTCCACGCCTCAGATGGTAGAGCAGCGATGACTCCATTACAGCACGAGGGTAATGATTGATGAACCCTTTTAGAGTCTTTTGACGGCTATTCAGAAACTTTTACATGTTGATGGATTCGGTCTCGGTGAACAAACTTACTCAACTTATAGCCGTGGAGTAAGAGCGTACTTGGCGCAGGGAAAGACTTGCTGGAGTGTTAAAAGTCGGCTAACTACTAACCTCGAGCAGGCGCGCGGAGTTTCATTACATGAACGGGCGCGTGGAGAATCATACAATCTCCCACGACATGGCACTTTGAATAATATTTGTGAAGGAAAGATTTAAAAGATTATTAATATGTATTAAACACGTAAATAAGAAATTGAAGGGTTTATTAAGTTAGGATAAGTTAGATAGTGTAGGGCACTAAGTGTCCTAAGTCTTAAGTCTTAAGACTAGCTGATCAGTGATCATACTTGCATACTTCCCCGGTCTATTTGCTATTACTACCATTCACTCTAGATGTAGATGATATTAATCATATAAGGACATTTAATCTAATTTTACAACAATGGTATGTAAGATATTGCTGCTCTGTCTAGATGGCGCGACCATTGCTGGGTAAGATTGGTAGACTTGTTCCAGGTTTCTCCTGGAACTGGTCAATTTTTATAATCTTCTTGAATCCTTCTTGGCGCTGCTAGTGGGTAGTGGCTATCCTGAATACCGGGTTGATCGCCTTCATTTACTGTCAACCGTTCTTGAGGTTAACATACTCCATGCCAAACATAGGAATTATTTGGAGAGAACCTAGAGTAGAGTGCTGTAAATTTTAAAGCTTTCATGTGTTTGTAATATCACCCGGTGTCCATCAGCCAATAAAACAAGTAGTTCCTTGAAGAACTATACAGCCTATTTTCATATATCCTGCTCATGTTAATTGCCTCTATCAACATACAAAATTTCAGTTTAATTGCTGTAACAGATTTGTAGATATTGAGAACCGTCCAAATATTTCTGATGGTCGCCAGGTTGGATTTTTATTTTTGTACTATTTCATTAAGATTATTGTGTACGTGTGGTATTCAACTTCAATCGCATGATTAGATCACAAGAAGTAAAAACGAGATTTTACAATTACGCACAGCAGCCATCTTGTGATTATGAAAACAATTGAAATAAATTAGATGCCCGTGGATCAACATTTGTATAATCATTTAACGTGCAACGTTTCATGGCACTCGGATAGTTAATTCGCGAGAAACGTCCATTTAAATATTTATACTTCGCGTCGTCGCCATGTTGGATTTGTGCTCACCAGGTTACTGAACGTCCTATAGGTGAACACATGTTCGTAGTTTCTATGAACATAAAAAAATTCAGTTTGGTTGCTGTAAAAGATTCATAGATATTGAGAACCGTCTAAATATTTCGGATCCTCGCCATTTAAGATTGTTATATGTATAGGCCATAGAGTTATGAACCATTCAAGGACAATTATTGCCTAGGTTCATTATTCAAACTTTCACTTCGATCGCATGATTACGACACAAGAAATAAAAACTTTATTATAAAATTTCGCACAGCCGCCATCTTGAGGTTATGTTAACAATTGAATTAAATTAGATGGCAGTGCATTACAATCTGCAAAATCATTTACTGCACCACATTTCACTGCGCTCAGAGAGTTAAATCACGAGAAAAGTCTATTAAAATATTTCAAATTCGCTTGGTCGCCATGTTCGTTTTCTACTTTACAGGTTTATGAAATATACATAGGTAAACTTGTATCAGTACCCTTTATCACCGTACGAAATTGCAGGGTGATATCTGTAATAGTTTCGGAGATATAGAATGTCAGTGAAATAGTTCGTACAGCCGCCATTTTGAGGTTATGTAAACAATTGAACTAAATTAGACTCCAGTGCATTACAATGTGTATAAACATTTGCTGTACCAAGTTTCATTACGTTTGAATAGTTAAATCGCGAGAAAAGTCTATTTAAAAGTCTCAACTTCGCTTGACCGCCATGTTGGTTTTGTAGTCACCAGGTTCTTGAAAGTCTCATAGGTGAACTTCTAGTAATGCCCTTTATCACCGTACACAATTTTAGGGCGATATCGGTAATAGTTTCGGAGATATTGCATGCTAGTGAAATATTTCGCACAGCCGCCATGATGGATTGGTGAGACGTAACAAAATTTGAAGGGCACGGTCGAGGTCGCCGGGAATAGTGCTATGAACTTACCGAGTTTCATTGAAATCGCTCCAGCCGTTTAGATTTTATTAGGGGACACACACACACACCTCTCTCACACACACACACACACACACACACACACACGCGCGCACACACACACGGACAAAAGGTGATCTCATAAGCCTTTTTTTAAAATTGAAAATAGGCTAATAATGATAATAAAGAATGTTATTAGTTTTACGTCCCTTTTAACTACTTCGGCTTTTAGAGACGCAGGGGTGCTGGAATCATTCTCCCAAGAGGATCTTTAACGTGCCAGGATTCGATTCTGCAACTTCGGGCACAGCAGGCGAGCACATTACCACTGAGCCACGCAGCCAGTCGGCTAATAAAAAAGCCGAGCGTATGGTGAACTTTATATTAAAAATTATAAGAACTTCAACTGTATTTTCCTCCGCTACTGGCACAGTCGTATTGGTAATTCTAGGTGGACGAGGCTGAAACTACCTTCAACTGTACAAAATTACACTTGTGTCAGCGCTCATCTATCTTATATATAAAAGTGAAAGTCTGTATGTATGTGGGTGGGTGGGTTGGTTCCGTATACAAATCTACACCGTTCCACCAATCTCTACCAAATTGTGCACACACATAGTTTAGGACCCAGAAGGAACCGCTGCCCACATGAATTTTCGATAGTCTTTCTCATTCTTCTGATTTCGGCCCTTTTGCACTCGAGCAAAGGCTAATAAATTCATAAAATATACTCATGAACGAAAGGCAAGGCAGATAGTTTCCATGGCAACATAGCTCAAGTCGAGACACGGCCGACTGGATGCCAGTTGCGCTCTGCACTACCGGTAGAGAAAATGAGGAGCTTTACTTGAAATCCCGTTAGTTACTCAACTGCTCACACAGCACTGTCAACCGAGTATAGCATAACAAAGACTTGACACTATCTACTAGATATTTGTCAAATACCACTCACTCACTCACTCACTCACTCACACATTCATCACGAAATCTCAGACACCACCCAACGGATTGGAAGGAAATTTGGTATGCAGCTTCCTCAAGGGCCGCAAACGCCCATTAACAAAGGATTTTTGGATATTCAGGTTCTAAAGGGGTGTTAAGGGGGTAGACCTGCATTTCATTGAATAGCAATATCTCCCGATTGGTTTCATTGGGGGATGTGATACTCGGCATATAAACTCATCATTAAAAATAAGAAGACACGTGTCTGAGGGTTTTTCGATGTGGTGTATATTTTGAGGTGAAAGGGGGGAAAAGTGGGGGTTGAAAGATTCCTAACGGAGCCTGTATCTCTTAAACGACATAGGCGAGGAGTTTGAAACTCAGCGGGAAAAAATCAGCATAAAAAATAAGTAAATAGGTGTTTGACTTTTTTCATAAATCCAATTTAAGGGGCCCAGGGGGAGGGGTGAAATTCTGGGGGGGGGGGGAACAGGAAAGAAAGTGTCCTAACCGATTGCCTCACTCGGTCTTCAAACTCAGGGGGGAAAAATAAGTAAATATATGTTCGACAGTTTTCTTGATAAATCAAATTTAAGGTGTTCATCGGGAGGGGTGAAATTCTGAAGGAAAAAAAAATGATAGAAAATGTCCTGACTCACTCACCCACTCATCATCGCCCAGCCAAAAATATTGAAGTTGGAAACATGGCATTTTCGAGATATGTTCGTTGTATGCCAAAACCATACACTAAGGTAGGATTTTTGAATATTCAGGTTCTAAAGGGGTCTTATGGGGGTTAAACCTGCATTTCATTGAATAACAATAGCTCACGAGTGGTTTCATTTGTGGACGTGATACTCGGCATATAAACTAATCATTAAAAATAAGCAGACATGTGTCTGAGGGTTTTTCGATGTGGTGTATTATTATGAGGTGAAAGGGGTGAAAAGTGGGGGTTGAAGGATTCTTAACGAAGCGTGTAGGCCTATCTCTTAAACGACATAGGCGTGAAATTTGAAACTCAGCGAAAAAAAATCAGCTTAAAAAATAAGTAAATCGGTGTTCCACCGTTTTTTCATAAATTAATTTAAGGACCCAATGGGGTGGGGTGAAATTCTGGGGGGAAAAAAGGAGAGAAAGTGTTCTGACTGACTGACTGACTAACTCACTCACTCATCAAACTCAGGGGAAAACGACAGCTTAAAAAATAAGTTAATATGTGTTGAAGCGTTTTTTCATCAATCCAATTTAAGGGGCCCATGGGGAGGGGTGAAATTCTGGTAAAAATAATTGAAAGAAAATGCCCTGTCTGACTCACTCACTCATTACGCCCAGCGAAAACTATTTAAGTTAGAAACATGAAAGTTTGGGAATATGTTTGCTGTATGTCGAAAACGTCAACTAAGGAATGATTTTTGTTTATTCGGGTTTCAAAGAGGTGTTAAGGGGGTAAACGTGCATTTCATTCGAAAACGATATCTCATGAGTTGTTTCTTTGGGGATGTGATATTCGGCATATAAACTAATCATTAAAATAATCAGACACATGTCTAAGGTTTTATCGATGTGGTGTATATTATGAGGTGAAAGGGGTGAAAACTGGGGGTTGAGGGGTTCTTAACGGAGCGTGTATCTCTTAAACGGCATAGGCGAGAAGTTTGAAATTCGGCGGGGAAAAACAGCTTAAAATATAAGTAAATAGGTGTTCGACCGTTTTTTCATAAATCCAATTAAAGAGGCCCTTGGAGAGGGGTGAAATTCTGGGAGGAAAAACAGGAGAGAAAGTGTCCTAACTTACTCACTCATCAAACTCAGGGGGGAAAAACAGCTCAAAAATAAGTAAGTAGGTGTTCGACCGTTTTTTTTTCATAAATCCAATTTAAGGGGTTCATGAGAGGGGTGAAATTCAGAAAAATAATTGTAAGAAAATATCCTGACTTACTCACTCATCATCGCCCAGCCAAAATTATTGAAGTTAGAAACATGACATTTTGGGGCTAAGTTCGTTGTATGTTGAAAACGTCCACTAAGGAAGGAATTTTGGATATTCAGGTTCTAAAGAGGTGTTAAGGGGGTAGACTTGCATTTAATTGAATAACAATATCTCCCGATTGGTTTCCTTTGGGATGGGATACTCGGCATATATACTCATAATTAAGAACAAGAAGACACATGTCTGAGGGTTTTCCGATGTGGTGTATATTATGAGGTGTATGTGTGAAAAGTGAGTGTTGAAGGATTCTTAACGGAGCAAGTATCTCTTAAAAGACAGAGGCAAAAATATGAATCACAGGGAGAAAAATCAACTTGAAAAAGTAGTAAATAGGTGTTCGATCGTCTTTTCATAAATCCAATTTAAGGGGCTAATGGGGAGGGGTGAAATTCTGGGGAAAGAAGTCCACTAAGGAAGGTTTTTTGGATATTCACTCATTATCCCCCAGCAAACCTATTGCAGTTAGAAACTTGAAATTTTGGGGATATGTTCGTTGTATGCCGAAAAAGTCCACTAAGGATGGATCTTTTGGATATGCATGTTCTGAAGGGGGTGTTAAGGGGGTTAAACTTGCATTTCATTGAATAACAATATCTCACGAGTTGTTTCATTTGGGGATGTGATATTCGTCATATAAACTAATCATTCAAAATAAGCAGACATATGTCTAAGGGTTTATCGATATGGTGTATATTATGAGGTGAAAAGGGAAAAAATTGGGGGGTTGATGGAATCTTAACGGAGCTTGTACTGTATCTCTTATTCAACATAGGCAATAAGTTTGAAAGTAGGCAGAAAAAGCAGCTTAAAAATAGGTGTTCGACCATTCCTTCTTAAATCCAATTTAAGGGGCCCATGGGGAGGGGTGAAATTCGGGGGAAAAACAGGAAAGAATGTGTCCAAACTGATTGACTCACTTACTCATCAAACTCAGGGGGAAAACAGATTTAAATAAGTAAATAGGTGTTCGACTGTTTTTTTTTTCATAAATCCAATTTAAGGGGTTCATGGGGAGTGGTGAAATTCTCAAAAATAAATGAAAGAAAATGTCCTGACTGACTCACTCACTCATCATCGCCCAGCCAAAATTATTGAAGTTAGAAACATGAAATTTTGGGGATATGTTCGTTGTATGTCGAAAAGGTCCACTAAGGAAAGAGTTTTGGATATTCAGGTTCTAAAGAGGTGTTAAGGGGGTAAACGTGCATTTCATTGAATAACAATATCTCACGAGTGGTTTCATTTGGGGATGTGATTCTTGACATATATACTAATCATTAAAAATAAGCTGACACATGTCTAATGGTTTTTCGATGTGGTATATATTATGAGATGAAAGGGATGAAAAGTGGGGGTTGAAAGATTCCTAACGGAGCGTGTATCTCTTAAACGACATAGGCAAGGAGTTTGATTTTCTCCGAGTTTCAATCAGCTTAAAAATAAATAAATGAATAAATAATTAAAATAAGTAGGTGTTCGACCGTTTTTTCATAAATCCAATTTAAGGGGCCTATGGGGAGGGGTGAAATTCTGGAAGAAAAACGTCCACTAAGGAAGGATTTTTGGATGTTCACTCTCATCGACCAACCAAAATTATTAAAGTTAGAAGAAGGGGATATGTTTGTTGTGTGTCGAAAACGTCTACTAAGGAGGGATTTTTGGATATTCAGGTTCTAAAGGGGTGTTAACGGGGTTAAACCTGCATTTCATTGAATAACAATACGACTCGACTATGACGCGAGCGAAGCGAGGCTAAAAATGAGATGGTGTGTGTCTGTGTATTACTCAATCACGCAAGAACCACTGGTCCGTTTTACATGAATTTTACAAGGAAGTAGCTGATTTACCTGGTTAACATATAGGCTACTTTTGATTTCAGTACTTTGCACTATTTAAAGATGGCGACCATTTTAGTGACGTCACTACACCCTTTTGTTTCAAACTTTCATATTTCCATTTCAAATAAAAAGTGAACGCTAAGAAATAGCAAACTTTTGATGGCATATACGAGGTTTAAAATTACATTTTCTGTCCGAAAGGTATCTCCAATGGTTAGCGAGTAAAACCTACATTTGTGCTATAAAACACGGTCAACGCCGAACGGTGTAGTAGGACAAAATGTTTCATCCTTAAGCTCCCTCTGCGCAGCACCTCGCCTATCCCGTGTTTTAACTCTCACAATCATTTTAATTTATTTATGACGCGTAGCGAAGCACGGGTACTTCAGCTAGTTGTACCTAAAAATCAATGTTTTATGTTTGTTTGTTCGTCTTTTATGCGTTCGATTGCGATTAAATTTTGGTGAGTTTTGTGCACCCTCCCGGAATGGTTATAAGCATAGTAAATCCAAATTACAACGGATAACGCGTGAGTAGTTTCAACAAATGAGTGTTTGCGCGCGATTGGTTTCAACACAGTCCCACATACGTATATACCGAGTGTTTCAGGAAGAATAGTAAATATTTTAGAAGGTGGTAGTATAGATGAATTGCAATTAAAAAAACTCCATATAACATGTGTCCCAATTGTATTGCGTACCGAGATACAGCTGGTAGCATTCAACCCAAATAAATGTAAAGCCAAGGCAAATCAGGACGTTCAAAGTTGATTTTCAAAAATTCCACCACCAACTTCAATGTATTTTGCAACTCGGTTCTTGTGTTAATATTTTCCTTGGAGACTTCGCCTTTCAACCATCCCCATATCGGCATACTCAGCATGTGTAAAAACGTGCGGCATGTTTAAACGGTACAGTACTGTCAACTTGGCCAACAAAGCACAACTTCACAAAGTGAACATCAACACTGGACTGTTGACAATCGTTCAATACGCCCATAGCAACCGGTGTACCAACACACGAAACGTCAACTGCCCTGGTTACTTACCAACATCTGTATCTCGGTGCGCAATACAAATGGAACACATGTTATATGCAGTTTTTAGCCTACTTTTCACATTTTTCAAAAATGAGGAAAAAGAAGACTTATGAGATCGATCCGGGAAAATGTGTGTCTGTTTGTCCGTCCTTCTGTCTGTCTGGCTGGCTGTGTGTTTGTGTGTGTCTCCTATCAGCTCCTAAACGGCTGCAGCAATGTTAACCAAATTTAGTATGAGTAAAGATGTATACCGGAATATCTCAAGCCCATATTTGAAAATAATGTTAGTGCTACCAACTGCTGAAAATACGCACTAGAAATTTGAGCTCCATGTAGGATATCTTGGAAGGTATGCATGGGAGCTATTCCAAAATTGGCACACATGTAGATAATACTATTCCAGTTTAATTTTCAGGAGACCATACAAGACAGTGTTGCCAAAATAATTTTAACCCTTCTGATAGGTCCAATTTTTAAATGCATATAACTTCTACACTATCAATTGGATTTCAACCAAATTTTGTATGTAATATGTGTACATAAACAGATATGACTGAGCGTATTCATAAGAGCCATCAGGGCTGTCAACTGTTAATAATTGCTCTCTCAATGTTTAATCCAAATACCAATATATCAGAAAGTATGCAAGCAGACAGCTCTAAACTATGAACACGTGTAGTACCTGACATTTTAGATTAATTTGGAGTAACTTATATACGTCTGTTCTACCAACATGATTCTAAGCCTGCTGATAGGACCAATTTTTAATTACATGTAACTTCTATACTATCAGTAGGATTTCAACCAAATTTCACATGTGCTATGTGTAACATAACAGATATGACTAGGCCCTATAAGTATTCTTTAGAGCAATCAGGGCTGCCAACTGTTAATAAATTCTGTCTATATTTTTTTACCCTATTATCAATATATCAGAAAGAATGCAAGCTAACAGCTCTATAATTTGCACACGTATAGCACCTGACATTCTAGATTAATTTGGAGTAATTAATATAAGTCAGTGCTGCCAACATGATCCTATCCCTGCTGATAGGTCCAATTTTAAAATACATGTAACTTCTATACTAACAAATAGATTTCATCCACAATTGGCAAACAAGATGTCATAATATTTCAGGTTATTTCTGACCAGCACACGCATGACATTATTACCAACATGCTTTTACGTGTGCTGATAAATCCAATGTCAAACGGCATGTAACGTCCATTGGACTTCAACCAAATTTTGTATTCTGTACGTTAAGAGATGGAACTAAGAAACTATTCAGTCACCAGGGCTGCCAACTGTAGTGCTCTATTAGGCTACATTATACCAGGTATATTTCGAACTAGTTAGACATTTCGATATTACCAACTTAATTTCGTCATTATTCTAGATAGGTTCATATACTGTAGATTATTCATTGGCATGAATCTTATTTTTAAGAAAAGTAGGCTCTTTAGTTCGTCACGGAACATCTTTTTTTATTGCAATTCATCTATACTACCACCTCCTAAAATATTTACTATTTCTCCTGAAACACCCTGAATACCATTTTGGTGAAATGTCGTTCCCACTCCCGCGAAGATTTCTAACTGAGTAAATCCATCTTACAATAGGTAGCGCACGAGTAGATTCAACAAATGGGTGAGGGCGCGCGAATCGTTTAAACAAAATCCCATATGCATTCATATACCATTCATCCGATTGTGATGAAACTTTGATGAGTTGTTGTATACACTCGCGTGAAGGTTTCTGGCTTAGTAAATTCATTTCACAGTTGGTAGTGCACGAGCAGATTCAACAAATCAGTGACTGCGCGCGAATCCTTTCAACAAAATCCCGTATTCGTTCTTATACCATTCATCCGATTGCGCTTAAACTCTTGTGTATACTCCTGCGAATATTTCTTAATAAGTAAATCCATTTTTCAATAGGTAGCGCACGAGTAGATCCAACAAATAAGTGACGGCACGCGATTCGTTTCAACTAAGTCCCACATGCGGTCGTAAACCATTCATACGATTGCAATGAAACTTTGGTGAGTTGTTGTGTACACTCCTGCAAAGGTTTATGACTTAGTAAATACAAATTACAATAGGTATCGCACGAGTAGATTCAACAAATGAGTGATGGCGCGGAAATCATTTCAATAAAGTCACGTATGCGTCCATATTCATCTGAATGCGATGATACTTTGGTGAGTTGTGTACACTCCTGCAATTGTTTTAGACTTTGTAAATCCATTTTACAATAGGTAGCGCACGAGTAGATTCAACAAATGAGTGACGGCGCGCGAATCGTTTCAACAAAATCCCTTATGCGTTCATATACCATTCATCCGATTGCGATGAAACTGTGGTGAGTTGTTGCTCACGCTCCCACGAATCTTTCTGAATTAGTAAATCCATTTTACAAAAGTTAGAGGCAGTTAACGGAAGAAGAAAATAAATATAGTGAATCCAAAAGCACTCCAACAAACAGAGTTACAACGCCAACACTTTCTTTGATTGGCATTACAACGCATACCGGGTAAAGCTAGTATATAATATAAATAACCCCTGACACTACAGCCCTTGAAGGGCCCAGTCCTACCAAGCGACCGCTGCCCAGCCATTTGTCCTGCAGATATTGGGGTGACGCGTGATCAGCGCATCGGTTCCCCTCGGCCGTTATTCTTGGTTTTCGTGATCGGGGCGCTGCCTCTCTGTCAGACAGCTACTCAATTGTCCTCACGAGGCTGAGTACACCCCATTCCAGCCCTCACGTCATTTTCTAAAATCCCTGACGGAGCCGGGAATCGAACCCGGGGCTTCCGTGTGAGAGGCAGGCGAGCTACCCCAATACCATGGGGCCGGCCTGGGTACGGCTAGTGGTGAACGAAATATACATTAACTGCCACGTGTACAAACAGTACGATCCAAGACCAGAATAGTTTATTTTTTATAACGTGACGGCGATTTATAGTTCTCAAATTACTCTCGCTTTTGTAACCTGGCTGAGTGGCCATGTTTACATTACATGTCTGCGTAGAGCTGAGGCTTTCCGAGATCGAGTCACAGCGTTTTCAACTCTCTTCCGTAGCCACTGAGAGCAATGATGATGTCGATGATTGTTGCTTTAAGGGGCCTAACATCTGGGTCATCGGCTCCTATACTGAGAGTAATTTTCGAGACTGGACAGAACTGCGTGTAAATATGCAACACTGGAAACGCGACAAGCGAGACGGCAGCCAGGAACGGATGCTGGACTCTACGTGGACTGACAGAGCGAGCAATCTATTGGTCAAGAACTATCAGCCATTCGTCAACAGCTAGCAATCATAAATATGGTTATTGACGGCGCATGGTACTGCGTAACGTCTGAGTGACCAGTCGTTAGCGAATAATTTGAGAGAATTATGTTATAGGTGGCAGCCTCCGTGGCTTAGGCGGCAGCACGCCGGCCTCTCACCGCTGGATCCGTGGTTCAAATCCCGGTCACTCCATGTGAGATCTGTGCTGGACAAAACGGAGGCAGACAGGTTTTTCTCCGGGTACTCCGGTTTTCCCTGTCTAAATTTCATTCCAGCAACACTCTCCCCTATCATTTCATTTCATCTGTCATTCATTTAATCATTGCCCCAGAGGAGTGCGTCAGGCCTCGGCAGCCGGCACAGTTAATATCCTCGCCGCTAGATGGGGGCTTCATTCATTCCATTCCTGACCCGGTCGGAGACTGGAAGCAGGCTGTGGATTTTCATTTTCATGTTATAGGTGAGAATGAGGGAGTGGCGGGGAGGGGAACTACCTGACGGGGTTCAAAGTCAGTGTCAACATGCACGACGCCCGTTTCTTACTTTCTGGCACTAACTGACGATTTGTGAATTTTTGTTAGTTCAAATTTTTGATTTGGATTTATGAGGATATTAAACGATCGAGACTCGAAATATCCAAACTCCACTGTACTATAATTACTGTAGGGGAACTCTCATCTGACAACACGGACACCAGCTGCAAAGAACGTTCCAAGAGGCGACCATGTGCTACATGTGATTCACGAAACAAGCCTATCATATTTCTATAGCCTGCAACTCACTTCTGAGATCCTGCTCGCCGCTCTGCGCCGGCGAGACACGTGCGGTGTCTTGGGCCTGTGCTGATAGCTAAAGGGGAACGACGAGATCAGGCTGATATTCTGATGGGGCTTAAAAAGTAGCCGGTAGCATGCTGAACTGCATGCCCAAGGTCGCGGGTTCAAATCCGGCCAAAGTCGTCGGATTTTTTGAGCGTTAAAAATCCTTCAATCCTTGCTTCGGAGGGGTAGTAAAGACGGCGGCCTCATGTCATAAATGTATGGCATGTGAAAGAACCTTTCACTAACTACAATTGTGTGAAGCTAAATTTGTAGGTTAGATTTGATTAACGCTCTATTAGTTACAACGTTTGCCGCCAGGTGACGGTTGCGGTGGCATGTAGTAGCCAAGTTCGTGACTGGTGTCGTTGACGGTAGCATTTGGTAGCAAAAGTAGGAACAACTTGAAATTGATCGTCTGCAGACCTTACCTGAATTACAGATAACACACACTAATACAGTCATCACAATTAACACCGGTTATCAGACAGATTCTACGCACACCCAAAGTACACGACCGCGTTGTCGCAACCCCTAAACCAACCAACCAATTTCAATTAGCAACGCGAAATTAAATTGTTCAATCGAATAAAATGTTGCTCCGGGTGCAAAATAAAATTCATTGATGACTTTTAATTTCGCACCTGGTAAGAAATAACATTCTCTGACGGCATTTAGTTTCGCCCACCGGCGTGAAATTGAAATTCATAGAACAAAATAAAAATGGTTGGTTCCCCCAATCTCCTGTGTAAGCCACTGGATATTACTATTGTCGAAATACATGACTCTTGGAAATACAGTACTCCTTATTCTCTCGAAGACTTGGAGAAGCCTGGCACCTATTACTACTTCTTTCTTACCCTTAGCGCATAAATACTGACCATGGCCTGAAATAAAACCCCTGTGCCACGTATTAATCTTCGCGTCGCATTTCCCCAGGCTATTTTGCCTTGAATTCAATTTTAGCTTTCGCACGGACAACCAATATAATTCCGTTACTGAATATCGTGCTCACGGCAAAATTGAAATGTTTTCGCTCCCACAGCCATGCAGTTTGCTTCGTATTCCAGCTCTGCTGTTGTGGGATCATGGGAAAAATCATTACAAGCTTTACTTTTCCTACAGTTTCCTTCTTTTCGAAGAAGGTAAATGGCCTCAGGAGTTTTACACCAGCATCATCATTCCAATTCCAAAGAAGACTGTACCAGTTGAATGTAGTGACTATCGGACCATTAGTCTCATCCCTCATGCATCAAAGATACTTCTGCAGATTTTAAGGAAAAGGATGGAAATATACATCGAACAGTATCTAGACAACTCTCAATTTGGCTTTCGAAAGAATATGTCTACACGTGATGCTATCGGGTCCTTGCGATGTCTTGGAGAAAAGATGTTAAGTGTAAACAGAAACCTTTACGTGTGCTTTGTGGACTTCGAAAAAGCATTTGATAAAGTCAGCTGGCACAAGCTGTTTCCTCTTCTGAATCAAATAGGTTGTCCCCATCGATTAATCAGATTAATATTTGATCTGTATATAAATCAAACTGCTGTTGTTCGGCTTGGAAATGACGTATCGGAACCCGCTAAGATCCGCAAAGGTGTGCGACAAGGGTGTTTGCTGTCCCCTGGACTGTTCAATGCCTTCGCTGAAGCTATAACTAAGTGGGCTTTTAAAGGTTCTAATATGGGAGTGAAAGTTGGTGGAAGACTTATCCAGAATATTAAATTTGCTGATGATCTGGCATTACTTGCAGTAAATCCGCATACATTAACAAACATGTTGCAATGTTTAAATGACACAGCTACAGAATATGGAATGAAAATAAATTTTAAGAAGACCAAGATTCTGGTGATAAGTAAGCATCAACACGAACTAAATATTACCATAAATAAAGAACCAGTACAAAAGGTCAATCGTTTTAAATACCTTGGCCAGATCTTCACAGAAGACCTACGATGTGAAGTTGAAATCAGGAGCCATATAGCCATGGCCAAGCAGGCATTCCGTGAAAAGCATTCTCTAATTTGTCAACGCTCGATGTCCCTCAGCCTTAGAACACAACTGGTTAAGACCTACATATGGCCAGTTGCAATGTACTGCAGTGAGACCTGGTCAATGAATAGAGGTGACATTAAACGACTAGAAGCGTTTGAGATGTGGTGTTGGCGCCGAATGGAAAAGATCAGCTGGGTAGAGAAAATGACCAACATAACGGTGCTGGATCGAATAAAGGAAAAACGGCAAATGATCCGCCAGATATATAGAAGGAGATCCACCTGGCTTGGCCACAGGTTACGACATGGTGTCTGTGTGTGTGTGTCGGCTAGATGAACAAGGGTGTTTCCACGTTGTTCTTGAAACCGTTGCAACTGCGCCTCTTCATCTAGGACTTCGTAATATGCCAGGGTTGGAGCGTGGCCGTATTGGTGTAACTGGCTGAGCAAATCTGCCCAGAGAGCAAAAGATTCGGCTTTGAACTTTGATTGCGGTCACAAACAGAATTGATATTGTTTAGTAGTCACTGTGGACGGAATGCGTACACATTTCTACGTGTAACATTAATGGCTTGGACTGGAGAGCTTGGTTGGTTCTTAAGTTTAGGGGCTGCGACAACCCGGTCATGTAGCCCCGTGTACTTTGGGTGTGTGTGGAATCTGTCTAAAAACCGGTTTTAATTGTGATGACTGTATTAGTGTGTGTTATCTGTTTGTTAATTTTAGTATCGAAACCTAAGAGCGTAGTTTACATTCTTAACCTATCCAATTTAGCTTCACACAGGTGTAAATAGTGGAAGGTTCTTTAACATGCCGTACATCTATGACATGGGACCACTGGCTTTACTTCCTCTCCGAAGGAAGGCACACTGAGGGATTTTAACGCTCTTAAAACATCCGACGGCTTCGGCCGGGTTTGAACGACTGGAGAGCTTAATGAAGAGAAGTGTCGGCTTTGTATTTGAATTGGGAGAAGACTCATGTGAGGCACCACTGCGGTTACCAAGCATTAATAACTGCCTTAATGGAATCGACGTATTTTGTCACAGTTATAGTACGGGATGTAACCTCAAATGTCCACGTGTTTTGTGGTGGCTGTGGTTGTTATTTTAAGGGGTGATACATCTATAAGTGCGCGACAAACCATTGGAAGCCTGAAGGTCAAGGGGCCCTCCGCTCCGCTCTCCTCCCCGCGCTTGGCGGTGTTACCATGCTGTTGTACGGTACCTTCAGTCGAGTGCTCGATGCGAGAACGTACATGACAACACCGCACCGACTACGCGTGACCTTCAGGCTTCCAATGGTTTGTCGCGCACTTATAGATCATTTTTCCCTTTAGTTATTGTAATAACTAGGCTAGTGGCCTGTCGCAGTAATAGCTGCCAACAAAGAATAAATATGAAACGGATGATAAAAAAAAGCGTGAGATAAGAAACGGAGAATCTACTGAACTGCGGAAGAGCATTTATTTGCCTTTAAACTTACACTTTCGTTTTGACTATACATATGGACCCAATAGCCTTTTTTCACTATTGTGGAAATTATTAACTCGATCCAGTGGCGCCGAATCTTTTTTTTTTCAGGTCTAGCAGACACCCACCCCTCTCGTTCTGTGGGACCCCCCCCCCTGTTAAACCGGACCCCTACCCCAATAATTACGTTTTTACAGCTTATTTCGCACAGTTCTCCCCTTCCCTTCTCTCTCCCTTCTTTCCTTTCCTCTTTTCCTTCTATTTCCCTTTCCTCCTCTATCCGTAACCTCCCAACGGAACCCAGGACCGGGAGACCCACCCCCTCGTCAGGTCTAGCGGTCGCTAGACCTCGACCATGGATTCGGCGCCCCTGACTCGATCCCTATTTCATGCTGTGACATCTGCAGTGCTTCGTAAAATACCACGCATCCTTGAACGTCGTCTCTCAGGGACAGAACTTATTTAGAATTTCACAAAAGGAAATCGTAAACTCTCTCTGTGTGTGTGTGTGTGTGCACGTCAACGCTAAAAATTACGAATAGAGTACTGTGTTTCTGTTAAGTAGCAGATTAAGTCAAAGAATAAGCAACCATGAAAAGAACACGGGGATCATAATATACGATTGAAACATAGAATGCTCGGTTATCGATAACACGTTGTTCTGTCATGGCATTCCGGTAGGTAGATGACTCGAGTGCATTACTGGTGCCACGTAATGTGTGCGTGTAATGAAATGACTAACATTGAGCATGGACGGAATACTCCTGTGGCATAGCACTGAAAGACAGGGGCAGATGACCTCGTAGTTCCGCCCCTTAAAACAACAATAACTAACTAGCATTGAAAGATCACTGGATCACGCGGAGACATATTCACAGACTCACAGAGCCATCTACCGAAAATGCAGTAGAGCCATCTATCGGATTAACATAGAAAGACAATTATCAATACCCTCCGGTTCACGACATTTCCTAGAAATTAAATAGCCAACATTGAGCATGGATGGAAGAATCCCGTGGCATAGCATTGAAAGATCAGCGCATCACGCGGGCATATATTCACAGATTCACAAAACCATCTACCGGTAAAAGCAGTAGAGATGTCTATCGGACCAGGACCTTCTAGGACCCGGTAGTATAGAAGGTCTTGATTGAACTAAGATAGTTTGAGCCAAACAATAGTATGAGGTGAAGGGATTTTTTAGCTGGCGTTGTCATGGATACGTTTGGCTATTCTTTCATCAATTTCGCAGTAGCTGACGTTATTATGGATACGTTTGGCAATTGGTTCATCAATATTACAGTCCGGGAATGCATTTTAAGCAAATAAAGGACTTAATGAAATAAATAATAGTTTGGTTGGTTGGTTGGTTCCTTCGTTTAGGGGCTGAGACAACGCGGCCATGTAGCCCCGTGTACTTTGGGCGTGTGTGTAGAATCTTTTCTAGCAATACTAAGATATTTTGATGTACCTAGCTAGGTATAACACGTGGGCGGTAGTATTGCGATTTTCTCATTATGTTGCAATACATGTTCCATTTATATACGCGTATACAATACATATATGTTATTGGTATTACGCCCCTATAAAATTCTGTGGCTTTTAGAAACGCCATGGTTTCAGAATTTTGCCCTGAAGGGGATCCACTAAACACGGCTCCCTCGCATTTGCACACCCTCAAATGCCAACAGACTCTGCCAGGATTCGGTCCTGCAACTTTGGACACTGCTTTGGACTTGCGCCACGCAACCAGTCACGTGTTTTGTGTGATGAGGGACACTGACTAACTCAGTTTCTCCTATTTTAATAATAGGCCTACTTGTTGAGTGATACCGTTTCAGGTTCAGCAGATGACTCAGCCTTCTTAAACTCTATGCTCTTAACACACATAAGGCTGATACGATGTATTGTAAACAAGGTATTTGGCACTTCAGTTGGTGTCCTTACCTCTTGCCGGTAGTAGTTGGCAATGTAGCGCTGCTCTGAGCTGAGACTGTGATGGGTATTAGTAATGCAGATGATTGGGAAGGAGGCGGCCTCGGCCTTAAGTTACAAAACATCCTGACATTTGACTGGTGTAGAGGTGGGAAACCACAGGAAAATCACTTCCAGGATGGGTGAGACGGGAATCAAACTCACCGTTTCTCATATTCGCCTCATGAGGCTGAGTGTACCCCGTTCCAGTTCTTGGACCAGAATTCAATTTCTTGGCAGAGCTGGGAATCGAACCCGAGCCTCCGCGGAGACAGCCAAGAATGTTAGCCTCTACACAGCGATGCGGATAAGTCCTTAGCACCACCACAGAAAAGAGACGTTAAACTCATCACGTTCTCGATTTAATTTAATGGGACATCTCCCCAAATGCCAATGTTTCTTTCTGAGACAACAATAAAAATATTTAATTCCATTAAATTTAACGGCATACCTCTAAAAATGGTAGCATTTATGAATGAAAAAATTAATAACAACATGACAAAGTTCCATTAAATTTTACATTTCAATTCCGAAGGATTTAAGTTGACCCGTATGGGGCTATTTAGGTTGAATGGGTTAAAGAGAGGGTGGTTTCGTAACAAAGCTGTATTGTCTTGTGTGTCGTGCCGTAAGCTCGAGGATATGAAGTGGACTCAAATCTAATTTCCTACGGGGGATACACCACCGTAAAACGCACGCGCCTCATTCTGCTCGTAAACCCTCGGCATTCTAAAACTCAATATCAGACTTGTTTACGAATAAAGTGCTAGCTACAGTATTCTCTACCGTGGAAGAGAAAGAACTCTCCATTGTCTTATGGTTTATTTCCCCAGGAGATCTTTAACCAGTCGCTGTGCATGCGTTGAAGCTCGTAACTGCTATGTATTAGAATGTATACCTCGCACTGGAACGCACGGCTAACGTGCTTTGCGGAGCTGCTCTGTTTACAAGAGACTACACGCCACAATTGGAATAACGAGTTCCTTGTAACATTCGCTTTCTGAGTAATATAAATCAGCTTTACTACGTAAATAGCTTTTCATCTAGTATATTTACCATAAAATAATATTATTTTCTCTCAAAATTCCCTTTTCTAATCTGCTATACCATTCGTTAAACACTTCCTACGGAGATTGCATTCTGGGAACATAGAGACATTTTGGAGAAATTGAGATATATGTAAATATCTTGTTACCAACAGATTTTACCTAACTTTAACATTATCTAATAATAGTTCCATAAAATAATCTACTGACGGCTTCCATTTGAAAACTGTCCCGCCAATTAAACGTTTTCTCCATGAAGATCTTTCAGGCATTCAAATTATTATTATTATTATTATTATTATTATTATTAACATTACTATTTACAAGTGAATTGACCACTTAGGATATCATTTTCCCTTAGCGGAGTTTTCTCTGTGCCCAGTAATCCTTCATGCGTTCGCTAGCCTGCTTCCGTTGTTGTTCTGTCCAAGCTCTTCCGGTCCCGAGCCTTGCTACTGAACAGGACAGAAGCTATCGCACCGAGCTCCGAGTATACCTTCGTGAATTGATGTAACTGATGGTCCACCTACCTTCAAGTCATCGAATCATCGCTACCATCAAGCCTAACATTAACCTTCCAGCTCCCTTATTCAAATCAACAATCCCCCAGTCTAACCGCTTAACCTATTGTTGAAGTCACTTCCCTAGCCAAGCTATTAACTTCACCCTACCTGCCGAACCTTCCCGATCAAGCAAAGACCATCATCCCGAGTTGCCGCCAAGCTCAATTCTTCCCCTCTCAACCCAGCAGCCTAATTAATTAATTAATTAATTAATTACCCTGTAACTTCGTAGCCAACTCGCATATTGTCACGGCAACAACCGATCAACTGTTAACTTTGTGCGACTGGCAGCTCTTCTTGGACGAGGCCAAATATATTTTAAGGGACTGCCAAAGGTATTTGACCCCACCCATTCATCCCACAGTCAAGAACCCCTCACGCAGACATAACCCTGAAGCATACGACCCATCTGACCCGGCCTGGGACACCTTCAGGGACACTACACGCCCATCTACACTCTCTAACTGGATCGAGAAAATTGACACATCCGGACAGCTTTATGCTACCGCACCCAAAAAGCGAGTTTCACAATGGAACATTATGATTTTGATCCACTCTCCTCGCAACCTGCACCCTGAAACACTCAGACAGGCCATATGCCACGCACTTGCTCCCCATGCGAAAATAATAGCATGCATCGAGGAGACTGCCCAACAGTATGTTACAGTCACCCCAACGCATGATAAACATCTTAACACCCTGGGGTCAGCGCTCTACGAACACTCATCCATTCCACCATACGTTTATTTCAGCCCATACCCTTCTGACATCCAGAACAAACACATGCAAGCAGAACCTATCCCAGAATCTCTCAGCTCATCTTCACAAACCATTCCCGTCCCCCATCCCATGCCATCAACACTCAAATACACAAATCAAACGCAAACAAAGGCTCAAACCGATCCCCCCTCATCTTACTCTACAACGCACGCCACTGACGAGGCGCCAGCTGGCCATACTTCACCAAAATCTCCCGACCACAAGTCACACTCTTCCTCAGAACAAGCGTCGCGCAAACCCAAGACTCCCAGCAAACCAGAGACACCAACACAGGCGCCGCGACGCCGCCAAGCGATCATACATAATATCACACTCATAATACAGTGCTTTAACTGCCAACGCTTGCACCATGACGCCGAAAATTGCAGTCATGATACCCGCTGCAACAGATGTGGCGATAATCATCGCTACACGGTCTGTACGGTACCTAAGGACAACCCCACGTGTGTAAACTGTGGGGGCAATCATGCGGCGTCTTACTCAGGATGCAAGTGCATTAAAGATGCCATCAAGGACAGGCAGCATTCACCAGGCATTGAACCCACCCCAACATCCCATCACTACTCTCATTTCAAACATCGCCTCCTACAGCCCAGCCCTCCACTGCACTCTCACAGCTACTTCAATTACTCTTCCAACTCTCTGCCATTACACTACCATAGCCACGATCGAACACAGGACTCGGGGATCGTTAGGTGCCTGCCTGGGGATTGGGATAAAGCCCGATGGTCCGGGACGGCGTGGCGCTGAGACCTGCGTTTCGACTGGTTTATAGCCCATAATCTCACTCTGCACGCACAAAATCAGTAAAACATAGTTAAACAGACTAACTTAACAATAACCAATCATAAAACAATAACATTTTCACTGCAAAGTCTTTCAAAAAACATTCAAAGCAGCCAGGCACTGCCAGGCTCTGATTGGCAGCTCCAAGACCCGAGCAGCCAATCAGAGCAGAGCCCTTCAAAATTCAAACTCCCCGCTACCGAACTATACTTGACTCAATAACACAGTCAGACAACTCATTACATTGTATTTATTCGTCCTGCAACATCGTGGGGTACCTGCCCGTGGGGTTGGCCACGGCCGACTTACTCGGGATGGTGCCCTGTGGGTCGTGGGTTCGATTAAAATATCACGCATTCAACACACACCGCCAATCCATTTTCATAACATTATTCCCCAAATCAAAACAAGGCTTATTAAAAATAATTATTATTTCAATCAGAAACCTACTATAGGTCTATTCTCCTTTCATACTTCAAAAACCAACCTATTAGAGGTCTCTATTACTTCCTAAAGTATAAATTCAAAACTTAACAGATTCTGATCTCATTATTATATTATTATTACCAAGCTAAAGCTGCCGCTGTAAACGACTATTAAACCATCCACACCTTGGCGAGTGGGGATGATAAGTAGCTATGTTCCATCTAGCATAATAAGCGATCATCATCCCAAACTGCTGTGAACTAATGAGCGAAGTTGCGACGGTCAATAGCTAAGTCATTTCCCGAAATTATAAATCCCTCTAAGTCATTATGCGACCATGAATCGGTCATTTGTAAAACGACATGAGTCACAGAAAGTAAGTTCTGAGAAAAACAAAAAAGACTGTCTACAGCCAATGAATTTTAAGTTAGCTCTGTGAAATATTGTTGGGAGGTCGATAAGTGAATATGTTTAATTACAAAAGCTATATATGATGGTTATCTCACTTAATGTCAACTTAAAATATGTTTAAATTTCTTGGACTCATGTTGTTTTAACAAGTACCCAAAACAACAACAGTATAAATCTAATACACTATTATGTAATGTATTATTATTAAGATTTCAATCAATTTATATTGATTATTACAGCATGAACTACTTTATTTGATACTTTTCCGTCAATATATTGAACCCTTCATAAGCTACGCAGATAAATGATTCTAATTATTCATTTCATTATATTCTGATTTTACTGCCAGAATCATACAGGAAGGCCAGACTGGATTGCGAAATGCCAAGCTTATATGGAGACAGTACGTTTGGAAGTGCCCAGTCCTGAAACAAAGAAGTGACGAGATCGGAATGTTTGACAGATGCAGTATCAGACAAAGGTGTGTTGGGGTCCTGACCCATTTCAGACCGTTATTTCTTTGTCAACCTAGCGTTGTGAGTAAGATAGTTGCTGGGTGAGAGAGACGAGAGGAACTTTCAACCTATCATAGGACAGAGGCTTCTGTTCAAAACTGCGATATTGACGTCATGAACCACCAATCAGAGAGGGTCACCATTTATAGCGCCAAGATAGCGTCTGACGCCGGCCTGATGATAAAAGCGGGAAAGATTGGATTAAAGAAATCTATGATCGATTCCAGAGCACGATAGCCCCATTGTGACCTGTATAATATTTCAAACTGTTTGATACCTGTCGCATGCCAATAGTCGCATTATTATAGAAGTTAGTGATAGATTTCCCTCTCCCTCCGTCCTTTTGCAAAATTCACATAAATACTGTCGTCTGAGTGACGACGAGGTTGATTCTTGGTGACACCGTGAGGTGATCACTTATTCTTTTCGTTACCGTGAAGGTCTACTGCGTTAAATTTATCAGAGATAGATTCATTATTGAAAACATTATAATGAAGTTGTGTGCGCACAGCTTAGTGTGAAATTTGTGTATCTGTAAAATTTTAGTAGTCTCCCACGACTACAACTATTAGGGAAAGTCTACGATTAATTTTCCACTAGACAAATGGTGAAAGAAGTAGCTATTGGCAAAATTTGGATAGAGAATTACGAGTGACTATAACTAACATTTTTTTATTTTATTCAACGTCAAGATGGAACTCCAGACCCAGAGAAAGACATCGAACCAACGTTTCTTCGGCTCCATGTGGTCTGAGATGAGCTAAACACTTTGGAGAGAGAATGTCTGGCGATATTCGATGAGACGACGCAGAAAGAGGAATGAGTACTGAAATAATTTATTTATTTGACAAACTGGTTATGGTTTTGTGGGAACATATTATTTTGTGTAAATATGATTTTTATTTTGTCTTTGTGTTTTATTGTAGATGCTTTGTTGTACTGACACACATTAGTTTAGTGCGTGAGTAACGTGACATGTTGTATTTTATTTGTGTGAAGATTTTTTTTGTTGATGTCATGTGTACGGGGCAAGCGTACTCGAGTGCGTGTCGTTACCGTAAAATGCGCGGCTAAGCGGCACAAATTGGGAACCGATATCATAACAGAAGCGAAACTGAATTAACTAGAGTAGATAATAGAATTGGAGGGAAATCTTTGTATAGTATAGATTTTTATTGTTACACAGGCTTGCGTGTTAATTGCCGTTTGTTGCAGTTTTGTTAAGTGAGGGGTCATCTGCCCAATTAATTTATTTGTTTGTGAAGTTACTCTTTTAGTGTCTTGGGACACAAAATCTAGGGATATTTGATTGGAGTGTCGGCCCGTGATAGATATGTGTTGTGTTCATCCCAAAAGCTTTGTTGAGTCTGCAAATATGTGTTTTATGGGATAGCAGTTTTCGGGAACTTTGGTTCTGCATGAAGCTCTGTCCAGGATCATCATTTAATCCTTGCGAGGAAAATGTTGGAATCCCCTTCTACGATGTTCTTGCAATTCATATGGAATTGGCAAGAAGTGTGTGAATTTTTGTGTCGCGATTAACAGGTGCTGTAACGGGACTGTCTAGTCTCTTGTTATTAATAGCATGACTCAAAGCTTCGACAAGGAGGCTGGTTTGAACACAGATGTTAATGAGTGGTAAGAGAAGGTATTTCTACCCGGCGCACTCCATCAGATAAGGAGCAAGCTGTGCTCATTAGTATTCACGGACCTGGTTTCCGTCCTTTGTAAATGTTTATCTTATATTAAAATAAAGCCCGTATAGTAATAAAAGAATTGTAATCGGTAAATGGGAGCTGTTCGCGTTTTGATCGATCGATTCCCAGAGTGTTAGCTTATCCATGCTTTTATTTCATGTAAATATCAGCCGGTTTTAGGCATGTTATTCTTGGTTTGTTTACTGCCATGTGCATTGACCTCGGATGATCTTGATGTTCGGTCACGTTGTTGTCATGTTTGTGTTGAGCTATTTGCGCCCTCGGGCAAGCTTCTGTTTTGCTGGGAGTTTCCTGACTAACTGCGACCTCGCTGGAGATCAATTAGTTTATAAATTTTAAATGGTTGCGTGTGTCAGTAAAATTATAATTTTTGGTATGTTATTCTACGAGTGTGTCCCATAAAGCCATAATAATTGTTTGCAGTATGGGGGTTTGCAAGCATATTGCCTGTTCCATCTGTGAGCAAATCTCCATCAAAAGTACGTATTTCCTTTCTAGCGTAGTTATACGCGTGCATACATATTAACCAGACAAGTGGAATTTGATCCACAATTTTATTTCTTTGGAGTGGACCTTCCTAGGCCACTCAGATCTGTGTAAATTCTTGTACTGTGGGAGTAAAGTTCAGGGTGGACTTTGTTTATGTTGTATTTTTATGTTTTTTTTGTTTATATTCAGTTATTAAATGGTGGTAATTTTATTTGTTTTTTACTCATTTCATTTGTAGTTTTTCATATGGTCCTTGTATTTGTAAAGCAGTCGTCTGGTATTTGAGCTCTAGTGAAATCATAACCGGACTGAACGCGCCCCGAAGACAGATTCTCGTATAATGACGCTGTTATACGCAAGGACACAATACACCGTTATTTTTCTTTAGATCCAAAACAGTTCATATCATCCTCACAACCTACTTAACAAAAAAAGTTCTTTCGCAGTATCCAAACCATTGTTCCACATGTTCAATGGGAATGTATAAGTGAATATTCATCTTTATTTAACCGTAAGTGAATAATTGGGTAGACAAAAAAAAATACAAATACCTACAAAACACATTCATATTACTCAATCACCTACTGTTTCTGTCTCGATGGCTTGAGAGTGTATCGGCCATCGCAATATGTTGTTATAAAAATCAACATGTTGATGTGGGATGTACTGGATGATCTTCCCTAAGTCCTGCATCTTGTTTTCATGAATGGGAACCGGGGAAGAATATGCTGTTTCCGTGGGCAGTGGTGGTATGTTGAGTGACTTTCCAAGACTAAATACTTCCGTCACTATTCCATTAATATAGGTTGATGTCTCCACAACACCGGGAGCACTGGCATCATACATATCCTGTATTTCGTAATACCAAACGAAATCTTTAGATCTGTATGTATGCCTTTGCCTTGAGAAGCTACGGATAATGTGTTTCCCTTGTAGTATAGGGGCCACCAGTGCTTTATTATATCATCATGTTTTACTTCTGTTACTGTGAATGTATTGCTTTTGCTTGACTTTGCTATTAGTTCCACATAGTCAGACGGCTCGTAGATCCGGTCAGTGCGTCGAATCAGTCGCTTGGCTACACCGAAATCCCTATCGCAGGGAAGATACGAGTGTCCTCGTATAGGCAAGTAATAAACTATGTTCTTGAACCTCTTTGTAGCAGCTAATACGGCTAAAAACCTAACAACTATGTGGTTTCTATTTTGGCCGCCACATGCATCTGAGAAAAGATGGAGTTCTTTCACTGTTTGTGAAACTTCATCGTTTATACAGGCTATTCCAACAGGAACGTGCAGACTTCATTCGGCCCCTTTTTACCTTCGCCCTCATGATATGAGTAAAATGATGCTTTACCAGTGCTGATGTTGTGCACACATAAATTGAACACCCAGAGCTGTCGGTAGTAAAATATTTCCTGCACGGGTATGTCAGGAAGAGGCAGATTGTGTATGAAATCGAATGCCAGTCCCACAATTTCACCATTATTGCTACATACTTCTTTTAGACTGTTCATGGTTGCATAGAACTTGTTGCTTCTTCTTTTGTGGACCATAAGCTTAGCTGCTGCAACTCTCTAAGCATTGTCGTTCAGATGTGGGCTTTTGAATTTCTGGTGAAGTTCTTCACAGACAGAACATGTATCTCTCCGCGGTCTACCGAAGGACAAAGAAAAGTTTTCCTTGAAATATTTCAGATAGAACTTGCAGGTAACTTTCTCAGTAGGATATTTAATTAGGAACATTGTATGCATCTGTCGGACATCTAAGTTAGTCTCGCATCAAGATATATCACTGTCCGACTAGAATAATGAGCTTATTTCATGGGGAATGATTCAATGTGATCCCTTATCAGCTGGCAAGTATCCCCAGGAATTGCTGTTGAGCTGGGATGTTTCCCGCGCTTATCCACGGCATGTTCTCCATGCTGAAGTAGATTGCATAACCGGCGCACACGATTATCAGTTACTCCATGCAGACTGATGAAAGCTTTCTTACAAACATTAATCCGTTTGTTATGAACAACAATAAAATAAACAAAGTTGCTGTTTCTTGCTTTGGGGTCCTCTTTCATAGGGCATTTCCTTTTTATATCATGTAGTTCTGTAAGTCCTTGAAAGTACAAATCTTGCTCATTTTTGTTTTCAAATGACGAAAGTTTGTTAACAATGTCTATTCTATCTGGTTCTGGAGTCTTCATAAAACATTGTTGCTTGCACCTGAAGGCAACATACACAAAAATATTAATGTCTGTGATATATTTCTGGCCATAATCCTACTCTGCCGCTTTGTTACTAGAATAACAGCTGGATTATTGTGACATATATTCCCACCAAAACTACATAGTGATAACCTAAAGTAAACAGTACATTGTACTTACATTCACGGATCTCCTTGCTGCCTTGCAGCTATATACTTCCCACTGTGATTAGTGTGTTGGAGCCCCTTCACTTTGCAATACTTTATCCTCTCTCTTTTATACTCATCTCTGTTTATGACACCTTTCTTTCGCTTCTTTACTTGAACTGAACTCGTGTAATCACACACAACTATCCGACATTCTTAAAAACACTGAACACATGAAATGTGATACTGCAGTGCATTATGGACGCATCATGGCGTTCCGCGTTAAAACGACATGAGTCCGGGACTGACGTGGTTTTGGAAGGAAGTCAATATTTTAAGATTTTATAGACGGCTCATTAATGACTGGACTGAAATTCTTTATACTGGAAATGATGCGTCTCCCCCTAGAGACTGTTATAGAACCGATAGAGCAGGTCCAGAGGTTGCCAGCCGATGGGAACAGAAGGAGCTATTTCGAGGTATTTGCTGCGGAGGTAAGACTCTAAGATTACTGCAGGTTAATTGTCAGAGTTTAGGAAATAAATTAATTGAATTTTGGAATCTTGTAGAGACGTATTCTCCGGACATTGTCATTGCAACTGAATCTTGGTTATATGAGGACATAAATAGTAGCGAAATAATTCAAGGGACCTACGAAATGTACAGAAGGGATCGGGGTAAGCGAGGTGGTGGGCTATTTATTTGTGTGCGCAAAAATATAACTAGTTTCTTAAAGTGGGCTGATATGGATCATGGATCATGTGTGCAAATTTCGGATAAAGGAAATAAATTCCCTCTTCAGGTGATAGGGGCGTATAGAGCACCGAAAGATAACTTTTCTTTCCTCGAAACACTGTATGATAAAACTTGTACGGGTAATGCAATGAAAAAGAGCATAATAATTGCTGGAGATTTAAACCTCCCCAAAGTAGACTGGTCTGGTGAGTCAACTAGCTGTGGTCATGCTCAGAGCGCTGCAAATAAATTCTTAAGGGAGGGGGGATTTTCCCAAGTAGTTGACTTCCCAACTAGAGACAATAATACCTTAGATGTTTATCTCGTACGGTACTGTCTGAAAGTACCAGGAATTAGTGACCATTCTGGGGTTCAATTAAATATTAGATATGGTGACATTACAAAATTAGACTCTGATGTAGCAAAAAAGATCATATTCCAGTATCGCAGGGCGGATCAGGGCAAGTTTCAGGGGTATTTGAATGAGCTATTTGTAGGATGGGCATCGGAAGGAAATCACATTAATATCCTGTGGATTAACTTTTTGAAAATTTTAAATAGCGCTGTTGATAAATATGTCCCATTTAAATTTCTGAAACAAAACCCAGATCCTGAGTATTACACACGAGAAATTAGGAGTCTAAAACGGAAAATTACGAAATTATACAATAAAAGACATGATAGTGACAAGTATATGTTGAAATTTAAGTCCTTATCAAGAGAGCTCGTCTTAAAAAAGAGGGCTGCTCATGACAGTTATATGCAAGGTTTACTTGGTTCGGGAGGTGATGGGTGGAAAAAAATTTACAGTTATGTTAGGAGAAGAAAGGGAAATTCAAATAATTTGTCGATGATAATGTCCGGTGACGGTAAATTAATTACTGAGAATCAGGCCATTGCTAATGAATTAAATGTATTTTACGGTAGTGTGTTCAATAAATCCAATAGCTGTGTGTTGGACCTTAACGAAGAATCAGGGGCTCCCCTGTTCCAAATAAACCAGTCAGCAATTGTAAAGCTAATACAAAAACTACGTTTCAATGTATCAAAGGGTCCTGATAATATTGTTAGTGAAGTACTTAAACTAGGAGGTAGGGCCGTGGCACGATACTTGGAGGTGATGTTTAATGTGTCCATAAACAATGCGCAAATCCCAGATGACTGGAAAAGAGCTACGGTAGTCCCAATATTTAAGGGAGGGAGCAGACTTGAATTGGGCAACTACAGGCCGGTTAGCCTTACGTCCATCGTTTGTAAACAGATGGTGCATCTCATTTGCGACTACTTGAGGGAACAGTGGGAAACATTATCGTGGTTTAATGATAGGCAACATGGATTTCGGAAAGGTTACTCATGCGAGAGTCAGATGCTATCACTTTTTCAAGACATTAGCGAATCGTTAGACCATGGAGTTTCAGTCGACGCCGTGGTTATAGATTTTGCGAAGGCATTTGATGTCGTGCCGCATGACATGCTACTCCATAAATTAGCTTCGACGAAGATTGATAGAAGAGTAATTTTATGGATCAAAGATTTTTGACGGGTCGTTCACAGAAAGTGAAAGTCGAAGGCATATTCTCGGATGAAATTACCGTAACGTCGGGTATCCCTCAGGGCAGCGTAATCGGAACTTTGTTATTTTTGGCGTTTATAAATGACTTACCAAATAGGATTCGCAGTGACTGTCGATTGTTTGCGGATGATTGTGTAATATATCGAAAGATACATGACTCACAAGACAATGCAGTGCTTCAAGAGGACCTGAACCTGGTCTATAAGTGGGCGATTGAAAATAAAATGAAAATAAACACAAGAAAATGTAGTCTCTTAAAAATAGGGAAAGTGCGAAGGCAGGATTTTCAATATAACATTGGCTCGGAAATACTTGTAGAAGAAGATTCTTGCAAATATTTGGGCGTTCACGTAAGGAATGATATGACATGGAGTAGTCATGTAGGATGTGTAGTTTCAAAAGCTTACAAATCCCTGCACTTTGTAATGAGGGTATTAAAAGGAAGTAGTACCTCTGTTAAAGAATTAGGCTATTTGTCACTTGTAAGACCTATTCTGGAATATGCCTCGGCGGTTTGGGATCCATATCAAGTAGGGCTCATCAATGAGTTGGAAATGGTACAAAGAAAGGCCGCTAGATTTGTGCTCAGTGACTTTAATTCCAGGAGCAGTGTGAGCCGTATGCTAAAGAAACTTGGGTGGGAATCACTGGAGGCTAGGAGGATGAAATCTAGACTCTGCGCTATGTACAACACGTATACAAATCAACCAGCATGGGGTGAGCTTAGCAAACGATTGGGAAAGCCCACTTACATGGGTAGGAGCGATCATCCTTTCAAAGTTAAGGGCCGACCACAGCGAACAAATTATGGTAAATATTATTTTGTAAACCGTGCCATTGATAACTGGAACTCTCTACCTGCCGCAGTCTTAGAGCCTTTTCCCAAACATATAGGTGTGTTTAAGAAAAGACTGACTATTTGTGTAAATACTCCAGTTTAATTGTTGTATAATTGTTATTGAATTGTTATGTATAATTATTTATTTGTTATGTATATCCAATTTGCCACCGGGGGACACACCCCCCATTGCAAATGAATGAATGAATGAATGAATGTTCGACTCTTCAGAGGTGCGGTTGGTCCAGAATCTCTCTCTCTTAATGGATAACTCATTTTCGTAAAAATGTGGACTCATGTGGTTTTACAAATGACCGATTATTCAAATCACCCATTGTCAAACCCCTTCACCAAATCAAATTAAATAGTAACGATAATATTTAAATATTAATCACTTTATCGATAAATTTATTAATCTAAAAAACATTTCATTCCCAATTTAGACTCAAATCCAGGCAGAGGAGCGCTTGCCGCACCGATACCTATTTGCCGTAATGTATTTCTGTCTATCAATGGAACTTCTGAGGTTTCGAATCTTTCCATAAACTTCCCTGTTTACTTAATCCATGCTGTAGTGGTCTTCTTCCTCCAGATGTAACAAATTGTCTGTTTGGTTAGCCTTTTCGTTCATTCTGTACACATGTCCAGGAACACCAGTCTCCTCTTCTTGAAAGTCACCGAGATTATTTTCACAATCTGGTAACCTTCTATTTTGTATCGAAGTTTCGATCCGGTTTCAGTGAGAACAGCTCCCATACTTTTTCTGAGATTTTAGCCTATTTTCATCTAGGCCTATAGAAAATAGGCTTATCAAGGAAGGAAGGAAGGAAGATTTTAGTTTTACGTGACCGTTAATCATGCGATCATGAGCCACGGGACCTCCTTTTTACGTGGAGTCGGAACCACAGGACATGGCATTTCAATTCGAAAATCTCACTTGCATTCACCGGGAATTGAACCCGGTCCACCTTGGTGAGAGATCAACAGCTTGACCGCTGCGCCACCATGCCCCCCCTAGGCTTATGAGATCACCTTTTGTCTGTGTGTCTGTGTGTGCGTGTGTGCGATTGATTCGTGTGTGTCCACCCCTAATAACTTCTAAACAGCTGGAGCTACTTCAATGAAACTCGGTAAGTTCTTAGCACCATTCCGGACGACCCCGACCGTGCCCTTCAAATATTGTTACGACTCACCAATCCACCATGGCGGCTGTGCGAAATATTTCACCTGCATTCAAACTCTCCGAAACTATTACCGATATCACCCTGGAATTTTGTACGGTGATAAAGGAAACCACTAGAAGTTCAACTATGTGACTTTCGAAAAACTGGTAACTACGAAACGAACATGGCGGCCATGCAAAGTGGCGACTTTTAAATAGACGTTTCTCACGATTTAACCAACCAAACGCAATGAAACATGGTACAGTATATGTTTATGCACATTAAAATGCACCGACATCAAATTTCGTTTAATTGTTTACATAAGCTCCAGATGGCGGCTGTGCGAAATATTTAACCGGCATTCTATATATCTGAAACTATTACCGGTATCGTCCTGAAATTTTGTACGGAGATAAAGGATACTGCTGGAAGTTCATCTATGAGTCTTTCAAAAGCCGGTTAACTACAAAACGAACATGGCGGCCAAGCGAAGTTAAAAGATTTAAATAGACTTTTCTCACGATTTAATAATCCAAACGCAATGAAACTTGGTACAGCAAATGATTATACACATTGAAAGGCACTGGTATCTAATTTAGTTCAATTGTTTACATAACCTCAAGATGGCGGCTGTGCGAATTTTAAAATTAAGTTTTTATTTCTTGTGTCGTAAACATGCGATCGAAGTGAAAGTTTGAATAATGAACCTGAGCAATAATTTTTATTTAATGGTACATGACCCTAAGGCCTATACATATAACAATCCGACGTGGCAAGCATCCGAAATATTTAGACGGATCTCAATATCTACGAATCTATTACAGCAATCAAACTGAATTGTTTTATATTCATAGGGGCTATGAACATAAGTTCACCTATAGGACTTTCAATAACCTGGTGATCAAAAATCTAACATGGCGGCGACGCGAAATATAAATATTCGCATGGTCGTTTCTCGCAATTTAACCATCCGAGTGCAGTGACACTTGGTACAGTAAATCCTTAAACAAATGTTAATCCACTGGCATCCAACTTTTTGCAATTGTTTACATAACCACAAAATGGCAGCTGTGCGAAATTTTAGAATGTCGTTTTTACTTCTTGTGTCCTAATCATGCGATTGAAGTTTGAATACTACAAATACTCAATAATCTTCATGTAACAGTACCGGTATAACTCTAAGACCTACATATATAAAATCCAACATGGCGACCATCCGCAATATTTAGTCGTTTCTCAATATCTACGAATCTATTACAGCAATCAAACTGAAATTTTGTAAGTTGATAGGGGCAATTAACATAAGTAGGATACATGAAAATAGGCTGTATAGTTCTTCACGGAACTACTTTTTTTTACATCGTTATGCCCATCCTTGGAGCACGATATAATTTATTTTGCTAATGATATTCACATGACCGCGTTGTCGCAGCCCCTAAACTAAGGAACCAACCGATGTTCACCCAAAATCCCTTCATCTGGGCACTGAAAATATTCCTCCGTTCTTCAGTTCGTGTTTTTTGGGCCTGGTATTAATTTTCTCAGAGACATGATGTTTGTTGATTAATATTATTAACTGGGATAGATCTTGTAAAATGTCCTCAGTAATGCCAATTCCATGAATGTCTTTATCTAATTCACAAAGCCAGTTGTTCTTGACTTTCATTGAGAGAGCAAGGTTGAGAATCTCTTTTGGTGAGCCTGTCATTGTTCATTCTGAGAATGTGGCCGTAGAACTTCAATCGCCTTTTCCTGACGGTGTCAGGGATCTTTTCATCATGCTGATAAAGCTCCTGAGACGTCCGTTTTATCCATATTCCTTCTGAGCAGACTGGACCAAGGATTTTCCTCAATATTTTCCCTTCTTATTTCTGTGCGTCTTTAGTAAAAGATCTGCCTCCAATGATCAAGGTTTCCAAGGCGTATAGTGCTTCAGGTCTGATTACAGTGATGTAATGCATTCATTTTGAGTTCTTTGATATTGATTTATTATTATTATTATTATTATTTATAGGCCTACAACAAAATATTCAAGATGATGTTTGTAATTGTTTTAAAGGAGTGAATATTAAGTTCACTGGACCCACACAGAGGTGTTTTTAATGTTTTTGTTTTTACAAATTGGGACTTTGTGGGGTTTGAAGCCATTTTTCAGTGTTGCCTAAGTAAACAAAAGTTTGGTACTTTTCAGATGGTCAACACGAATGTACCCAAAAGAGTTTGGTTATACCATAATCCTGAAAAAATTACATGAGATTAATAAATACACTAGGATGACCAGTTTCGATCGTCAAGTGATCATCAGAAGATCCATTACACTTCGGCTATAAAATCTATGTTTGAAAATACAGGTGAAAATATTCACAATATGTAAAATTATTTAGTTGCAGAATTGGTAATACAACTTGTCGGTTTATGCTAGTTGTAGTATATATGATGTTAGGTGAAATGCTAAAATGGTGATAGAAAACCGGAATTTGTCTGTTTGGAGTGACTATATGGTTGTAAAAATTCAACTATGGTTGTACTGTATAGTACAGGCTACTACTTATCTGGTTTGGTGTCATCCGCGCTGTAACTGCGAGCAGTGTCAACTTCACTCTAGCACCAGTGACTGTCGACTGAATTGGAATGTTATCTCACTGAACTGGTTCCCCCGCCCCGTATACCTATGTGCTGTCTGTAGTCAGTGCATGTGTACTTGTGGCGTGTTACCATGTCTAGATAAGATGTATGTTATTGAATTCAGGAAGGTCTTCAACTATTAAAGACCGTGGATCAGTCCTCGCCACGCCTAAGCTAGAAGCTCTATAGAAGCGCTGCCGGTCTTTGAGGACGACCCGGCACCTTTATTGTACCGCGAATGCCGGCCTAGGTTTATTGAAGGTGAAAGTACATCGTACTCCTGATACAGATAACATTTACCTATTAAGATCCCCCTATTTCCCCCCGTTTTCATCTAGCTTGGCTGTATCGCTAAGTTGTGTCTTGTTTCCGACAGGGTGTACTTTTTAGTAGAGTGAAGAGGGGTGAGCTCTCCATGAAAGTGTGTTCATTTAGATTGCTGGAGTTGTTTCTTTTGGCTAGGTGTATCTCGATTGCTTCCTTTATGTCAAGAGCTCTGCTTTTCGATTTGTGATGAATTATTGAGACTGTTGAAGAAAATTGTGAATTTGTATTGAACTAATTGACCGAGTAGTTTTGCCTAGTATTTAGATCATTGTAAAATCCAATTTCAAATGTATTCGAACCGGCACTTTCTTACGTTTGTTTACGGCATTATCATTTATTAACTTTGTCGCTATACATTTCAGAACAGTGGGAGAAAGGTTATTTTGTTTGACGAAGTTTTAAGTAGACACTCAGTATTCAGGAGATTCTTTAAGTTAAAATCCATCTCGTCAATATTTAAGCTGGGGCAGTAAAAGGTCAGTCTAATTTTGGAAAGTGGCGTGCGGTGCACGGACTCCTTGATCTAAATATAGAGCAATGACAAACAGACCAACATTCACACTATTATTCATTGCCTGGTGGAATTGATTATTGATAGCCTCTTGTTTGAAAAACTTGTAAATACCAGCGTGGATATTCTCACGAGCTTTCATAAATATGTGTGTGTTAATATTGTGTTCATATGAAAGCGATGTAGCGTATGATGAGTTATTTTGCATATTCCAGTTCAAATATATTTTATCGATGTAATCAGGAGATAGACAATGCATTTAATACACGAGAGCTAATTTAGTAAATGAGTGTGGATGAATTTTACAAAAATATATCAGCTTTAGAAAACATATCGTTATTTTGACGAATTTTGTTCCTTATTATCGTGTTGGAAGCCATTTTTCAGCGTTGCCTTAGTAATAGAAATATAATGTTTTTCAGTGAGTAACCACGACTGCGATGGGCGCTGCAGCAATTCCGGAGTTTGGAAGTTCAAAGCCAAGTTTTGACATGTGAATTTTCCACACTCCGTCATGGCAAAAGGATAGGTAGTACCTTATTTCAAGTCTCAAGGCTCCTACTTACCCAACTCTAATAATTACAGCTGCACACACTACTAGAGTCAGCTCAAAAACACAAGTTATCAGACATACTATACTTACAGTACCGTAGGTGAAATAGCTTGCCACGGTGGGCGAGTGGTTAATGTGTCGGACTACCAACCCCAAGCTTGCAGGTTCTCTCCTGGCCGTGGTAAGTGATTTTTGAAAGTCGAGAAAAATCACGACATGCAAGTCATACGTTGCTGGCATGTTAAAGAACCCATTTGAATTCAGTAGGCCGTGTTCATAATGGCAAAATTAATCTCGGGATTTTCTGCCAACACAAAGCTCCTGCATTCTCTACTAGAAAGCGCTTATAGCTTAGATATCTAACCTCCTTGACTTTCATAGCGTTCCAAATAACAAAGCTTGCACCCAGCCTCGAGGCCATACGATATTATTATTATTATTATAGTAGGTGTAATAGGTTTCCCCTTTTAATGGATATTGAATAAATAAATAAATAAATAAATAAATAAATACATTTAGTAAATCAATAAATAAATAAAAAACGAACAAACATATATTTAAAAAATAAATAAACATATACGTAACGAAAGAAAGAAATAGAAACACCTGGGCAAAACAACACTCAGAATAGCCGCTCTCAGTCCAGGATTCAAATATTTGACCACCGGGCTTCTTACAGCTCAAAATCACGGCCCTGATGAGCGATTTACCGCACACGGCTACAATGGGGATCTACTGATTTCTATAGGTTTAGGCTAATACAATGTGAATTATATTCTGTGGAGAAGACACGCGGAGCTTTCCTTGAATCACCATTCAGTTTACTTACTATTGAGCGGTATGTCCTTAATCCCTGTGTGATAGTCGAGCAGCGCGGTGTAAAGCAGTGTCCCCTTTAATCCGCACGTGTGAGTTCTGAGGTGGCCTCTTGCCAAGCCGTCAACCCTCGCCCTCACAACAATACAATTAGGTCTAACAGTGGTGCTAGTGGTCCTGCAAGACAGTAACAGTCAGCTACCGGTACTTAAACTTCTCACGCGCCAATTGTTGACTAGCTTTTACAGGGTGAGTGTATTTGGCCTGTGAATTATAGTTGATTTATTTGGGGGCTTTGTGACATCGTGGTCATGTAGCCACGTGTACTTGGGTGTACTTTCCTACTTCCAAATCTATCCACATTAATTGTTTATGTACGTACCTCTCAGAAACTATGTTACGCTGTAATATCCACTTCCTCTTCTCGTCTCCCTTTATGTGCACTTCACTGATCCATAGAATATTCAATCTCATCCCACTTGCTGACTCAGCTATATCCACTTTCTTCCTTTCATAACCACCCTTGATATTAATTGCACCCAACCGAATACCAGTTCGATTGCCTGTTCGTTAGTACCTGATCTGTCGATGGGAGTGGGACTCCATCACTCCCATAGTTCAGAGGCTTTCTCGTGACATTATTAGCAGGTTTAAGAAGTACAAGTGAAGCAGATTGCAGCCTTACTTACTCAGGGTGCCTCAGTTTCACCTCAGGGAACAAGGATTCCATCTCCCCAGGCGCCAGTGGAGGATCATCAACCGGATTCGAACTGGACAAGGCAGATGTGGCTATCTACTGCACAAATGGGGATGGGCTAGCTCTGCAAATTGCGACTGCAGTGCATTATCACAGTCAATTCGTCATATTGTTGCTGACTGTCCTCCTCGATCTTTCAAAGGAACATCTTATATCGGATGAAGCAGTTGAATGGGTCAAAGAACTAGACCTAGAGTTGTAAGATCGTACGAACTTGTGACTATGCACATTTGTCCAGAATTTATATATATTGTACAGTATATATATATACATACATTCATCATACGATAAATAAATAACCGCCTGAGCACTACTCAGAATATGTCCAAGATGCCCTCTCTTTTTCCGTAGAAACTGGTATCCAGACTGTCAGGACCACTAACTAGGCCACTCAGCCGTTGCCCATGGTTCACGAACTAGGATGTGACTACACCATGAACGATAATTAACTTAAATTATCAACGATCACTATCGTTTCCACTCTGTGTGAAAACTGTTGGCGCCATTCTTGGTGAGATATCATGTTCTTTATTTATTCTAAAAATATAGTTATCATGACGTGTTATCAAGTGTGGGACTCAATATAGGGTACGATGTCAGTTTATAAATAATGAATAGAATGTAAGATATACCGAGATATTAAAGGGTAAAAAGGTTTGTTTTAAATAAGATTCTTGCTGATCATTTTCAGAGGGTGTTGCGCTCGCAGTTTATTGATAAACGACTGTGAGAAGAATTGTGCTATCGCGGGGACATGAACGCAATAGGTTCATCCTCCTTCCGAGGTCTTGAACGCTACTAAGGCTTCATGTAACCACCAGAAACTCCTGGAGTTCACCAGGTAATCCCAAATGGAGCAGCGCCCTGTTTTCCTAAATCTAGGTCGCTACTAAATGGTAGACGTTAGACAGGTCAAGGGACTTGGAGACGGGCTCCTTGAGTGAAGTAGGACCACAAACCCAAGGCCGTGACCCCCGCCGACAGTACGGAACAATATTACGATCACAACCTTAGAACGGAACGGAAATCACGACTTAATTCCCATAGCAATTTTTGGAACAGAATTACTTTAATAAAGAAAATAACGTATAACAATATATGCATGCATCACCGAATACGTTTTCCTAATGTTTGCCCTTGCTCGTCGTGTAGTTATTTAGGGAATGTCTGATAATATAATTTCGGTTTATACACCGGATTATCCCAAATGAGCATTCAATACTGGCGGAATTAATATTTCTAATTCCCAACTCATAGAATGAAAGGATAGGGGAAAAAATATCAGAACATGCAGTTCAGCCAATCACTTCTTCAAGTCAATAATAATCAAGTTACAATTTAGATTCAAAGATTAAACATACATAAGATAACAAGAAGCAAAACAAAAGAAAAACAGAACAGACCCGAAAACAAAAATATAACCGCACTTCTAAATGTTTGATTTGATCTATATAACGGCCGTCATCAGCGGCTCAGTCAAATATTTGAACTAACCAAACCAAGGGGACAAGAAACACACAGGTTTTCTTTCAAAAGAATACAACTAATTACATATTAGGCTATTGCAGTTACATATCAGTAATTTCATCGATTCCATACGTTAAGTGTCACTCTTCCACGGTTTTATTGTTTGGTCATTATCTAAGGCTGCAGATGCAATGACGTTCGCTGTCGGATGGCGCGTTGTACACAGAGCCACATCAACATCTCCAATCATATGAGGGAATATTGACTGCCTTGTCCATTTGACCAAGGTTCGATGGTTAGCCGTGAAGAATGAAAGGAGTGTGACAGTGCAACTGGCACTGCTTCACCATGGAACTTGTATGCTGGTGCCGTTACAAATACACTGTAGTAGGCCTATATGCATTGGGCCTTTGTCTGGGTGATTTGCTATTTCAGCTGCGAACTGTACGTAACCGAAGGTATCCAAGCTCACCAAGACATGCGAACATTTACATTTCTTCGGCTGTATATACACTATAAAAATTTAAAAAAGTGACAGTCAGTCTGAAAGACTAGACTTTGTATCATTTTAAATGCTACAAATGCTGAAAAATGCTAGAAAGGCTGGCCGTCACGCTCACCAGAGCGCGCGGGGACGTGCCCCTTCCATCCAGTCTACAAACACTTATAGTGGGCGATGTATTGAAGATAGAGATATGCTCTCGCGGACTTTTTTGTAGAACTTTTCATGCTGACGGTTTGCCCAGCGTAAGCTTAAGAAGCGCACGGACGCCAAGTTTGTTTTCGACTTTTTCACTGAAATCGTTACTGCATGGCTTCCTTTGATCATACATAAATTATTTTCTACAGAATCTTTCCTCGAGATATCCTTTACAGAATGGTGAAAACCGCATCAAAATCCATCCAGTGCTTCTCGAGATTACCCGTGACATCCAAGAATAGGGGATTTTTGTCTTATGCTAACGAAGTAGAGATTGTCGGGGAACACATGCACCAAGCAGTACTATGACGTCACACGCCTCAGTGCATCTGGGTACATTTCGTCCCGTCACCGTAACGTAACGCCAAACCCCAGCGTAACGACGAAGTCGACAAGATCATTTAAAATGATAAAAAATAACCCCATTCACACAGCCCAAGAAGGGCCTAGGCCTACCAAGCGACCGCTGCCCAGCCATTTGGCCTGCAGATATACAACTATATATCAGGTTACCACACTGACTTCATATGCAGTAAGAACTTGCACATCATGAAAAATGGTTTTCAAACCCCGTAAATGAAGCAACAAGAACAATAATTTGACGAGTTACGTTGTAAGGAATCCTGCACTAATGATATCCACCTGACGGATTTGAGCTTTCTGCTCTCTGTGTCTGGGCTGCCTGTCGGAAGCAGAGAGATTGGCGAGGTCACGTCTCCATTCCACTCACGTAGAGGAACCGTTGCTTTGCGATGAAATATTGAGCGATAGTGGGCACCATTTCCTGCTGATACTACCATGATATGTTACTGCAGAACTACGTGTGACGTCACATCGGCTACACTTCTTGCGATCAAGTACTCTATTCTCATGGGAACACATCGGCTATGGACCTGACAATTACAGCCATCGCCAAAGGGAGGAATACTGGCCATTACACTATAGTACTATTGGTTTGAAGCCCATCAGGTTTATTTTATTTTATAAATAATTCAGAACTACATTTGCGTAATAAAATTTATATCTGACCCAATATGCAGGATTGAAGAGGAGACGGCCGTGGCCTTAAGTTTGGTACCATCTCGGCATTAGCCTGAAGTAGAAGTCGGAAACCCCAGAAAACCAGTTATATGATGGCTGAGGGGAGAAAACACACCTCATCTCAGTTCTGCCTCACGAGGCTACTACTTTGAAAAGGGGGAGGCCCATTCTACTTGTAAGTACGAATGAACTCTAACCTTTTACAGTGTACAAGCAATAACTATGACATTAATAATAATAATAATAATAAAATATGATTTTCCCTCACCAGAATAGTCCACCACTGTTTGAACTCACAACGAAGCTCCCTTTATAGTAAGATCCATTGATCCTCCCTGCAGGGCGAATTTGTTGAGCACTTCCCCTGGAGTGATTTTGACTTTTATGTGTATATTCAACAAAGCAAAGCCATTTATTTGGATGTCTGTGGTTGTATTTCATGAGTAGTTTTTGAGTTTCATAAGAGTTGAAAAACTTAATCCAGCACTAGCAGTACAAATAGGGAGCGTGCACAGAAATTGGAGAAATATATGGACATTCGGAAATATGCCACCGTACCTCGCACTGAGACTATCTATTGCTATGCAGGGTTAGTTTTCTGTATTTGTGTTTTCTCACTTCATTTTACAAAGTTCAAATTCGAATTTCAGAACATTAGCTTAACTTGAGCCATCGTCCATCTAAATGGAAGAAAACTTGAAAATCCTTCCCAATCACAAGTTTCATTTGGGAATTAACACTTGAAGAATTCGCAGTGTGTGTCGTCATGAATTTTAAATCGTTCATTCAGCTCACTACTGCAAAATGAAGCCCAACATTGGCACATACAGAGACACACAGTAGTATTAACACTTCATCAATAACAAAATAGAACACGTGCTGCAATTGAATTGCAGCAGACTCCTCTCAAGGTAACGTGAACTCCTAGCCTTAATGACTGAACACTACGACTAAAATAAAATCCAGGAAAAATATGACGTCATTATCATCTGAAAATAAATTATTATCATTATTATTATTATTATTAATATTATTCTGTAACAACGATTGTGGTAGGTGGGGAAACTGACCGTAAGACGAAAGTTTGAATGAAGAAAACTACACTCCATGAGCCAAATGGGTAGCTATGCAATTTGGGTATAAGAGATTCCAACCCTGGCATTGATGCTATCCGTCCTGAGTGTGGGTTTCTTCAGTTTCCCCTCCTGCTTGCACATGATCCTTATTACATGTCTCTGAAATGGTTACTTAGTATATTTAAAGCCTATGGATACACATCACTCTTCTAGACTCTAATGATCTTCTTGAGCCCGTGCCGTTGCAGTCACCACGAAACCTCAGGTTTTCAGTAAAATTGCGGTTCTCCTAGGGTAGAGGTGGCCAAACAGCACTCCGGGCGCGCTGGCACACCGGCTGCACTCCGGAGTGCTTCTGGGGTGGACGGCCTTGCAGTGATGGTGTGGGAAGACTATATGTCTGTCTCTCTCTCGCTCGCTTTCTCGTCTTACTCCCTCCTGTACTGTCTTTGCTGTGCCGAAGAACAAACGGTCGCGATGTGGTGTGCCTTATATTGCTATCTGTAGTCTCACTTCACATTATTTGATGACAGGGATTAGTAACGTTTGGCTATGGCTAGCGCTGTAAAGAAAGGGAGAAGTGGAAGTGCGACTTCTTTTAAGAAAGAGTGGGAACAATTGTTTCTCATCCCGCACAACGGAAACGCGATGTGTGTTATATGCCAATGTGTTGTTGTTTGCTTGCCAAAAGTATTCACTCGAGCGGCGTTTCAATCGGAGATATCAGCAGGAATTTGGGGCTCTCGAGGACGAAGGGCGTCAACTTATTTTTAGCCTATTTTCAATTTGGAAAAATAGGCTTATGAGATCACCTTTCGTCCGTGTGTGTGTGTGCGTGTGTGTGTGTGCGTGTGTGTGTGTGTGTGAGAGAGGTGTGTGTGTGTGTCCCCCTAATAAAATCTAAACGGCTGGAGCGATTTCAATGAAACTCGGTAAGCTCATAGCACTATTCCCGGCGACCTCGACCGTGCCCTTCAAATTTTGTTACGTCTCACCAATCCAACATGGCGGCTGTGCGAAATATTTCACTAGCATTCAATATCTCTGAAGCTATTACCAATATCGCCCTGAAATTGTGTACGGTGATAAAGGGCACTACTAGAAGTTCACCTATGAGACTTTCAAAAACCTGGTGACTACAAAACCAACATGGGGGTCAAGCGAAGTTGAGACTTTTAAATAGACTTTTCTCGCGATTTAACTATCCAAACGTAATGAAACTTGGTACAGCAAATGTTTATACACATTGTAATGCACTGGAGTCTAATCTAGTTCAATTGTTTATATAACCTCAAAATGGCGGCTGTGCGAAATATTTCACTGACATTCTATATCTCCGAAACTATTACAGATATCACCCTGCAATTTTGTACGGTGATAAAGGGTACTGATACAAGTTTACCTATGTATATTTCATAAACCTGTAAAGTACAAAACGAACATGGCGACCAAGCGAATTTGAAATGTTTTAATAGACTTTTCTCGTGATTTAACTCTTTGAGCGCAGTGAAATGAGGTACAGTAAATGATTTTGCAGATTGTAATGCACTGACATCTAATTAAGTTAAATTGTTTACATAACCTCAAGATGGCGGCTGTGCGAAATTTTAAAATTAAGTTTTTATTTCTTGTGTCGTAATCATGCGATCGAGGTGAAAGTTTGAATAATGAACCTAGGCAATAATTGTCCTTGAATGGTACATAACTCTATGGCCTATACATATAACAATCCTAAATGGCGAGCTTCCGAAATATTTAGACTGTTCTCAATATCTATGAATCTTTTACAGCAACCAAACTGAATTTGTTTATGTTCATAGAGACTATGAACATATGTTCACCTAAAGGACTTTCAGTAACCTGGTGAGCACAAATCCAACATGGCGGCGTCGCGAAGTATAAATATTTAAATGGACGTTTCTCGCGAATTAACTATCCGAGTGCCGTGAAACGTTGCACGTTAAATGCTTATACAAATGTTGATCCACTGGCATCTAATTTATTTCAATTGTTTGCATAATCACAAGATGGCTGCTGTGCGTAATTTTAAAATCTCGTTTTTACTTCTTGTGTTCTAATCATGCGATTGAAGTTTGAATACCACACGTACACAATAATCTTAATGTAATAGTACAAAAATAAAAATCCAACCTGGCGACCATCTGAAATATTTAGACGGTTCTCAATATCTACGAATCTGTTACAGCAATTAAACTGAAATTTTGTATGTTGATAGAGGCAATTAACATGAGCAGGATATATGAAAATAGGCTGTATAGTTCTTCACGGAACTACTTGTTTTTTAGTCAATTTACCCTCTAGGTCGGTGGTTCCCACGGACTCAGCGAGGGAACTCACCACTACCGCCTCTATGGGCAGTGTCCTGGAGCTTGGAACATCTGGTCGGGTTGGATACAACTGGGGAGGTGTGATCAGCACTTCGCCTAGGCGGCCTCACCTGCAAAGCGAACAGGGGCCTCATGAGGGAAGGTAAGGGATGGTTAGGATGGAGAGACAAGGAAGAGGGAAGGAGGCGGCCGTGGCCTTGAAGAAGGTACCATCCCGGCATTTGCCCGAAGACGAAGTGGGAAACCACGGAAAACCACTTTGAGGATGGCTGAGGGGGAATCGAACCCCCTCTACTCATTTGGGCCACCCGAGGCTGAGTAGACCCCGTTCCAGTCCTCGTACCACTTTTCAAATTTCGAGGCAGAGCCGGGAATCGAACCCAGGACCTCCGGGGCGGCAGCTAACCATGCTGACTGCTACGCTTCGGAGGCGACAACTTAAATTTAATGAGTTGAAATCAACGCTAGAAGTAGGTACTGCACTCGTAAGTATCTCGTTTTCTTGCAAATGTTATGTTATTTTTGTTTTAAGGGGATGAACTACGAGGTCATCTGTCCCTTTCTTGCAAATATTTGTTGTTTTAATTACATTGTGATAAAATGGATTTCGTATCTTTAACAGTATGGTTTTTAATTGACAGGAACTTGGAATTTCGAATCCAACCTTTCGAGCAAGTTACAAGATTTCCTTGCGAACAGCTAAAAACGCCAAGCCTTTTCCAGAAGGGGATTTTGTAAACGCAAGCCTAATTGATGCCGCGGAATAGCTATACCCGTTGGAAGTTCAGCAGTTTCAGGATATTTCACTGTCGCGTCACACAATAGCGCGCCGCATTGTCGACTTAGCTGAGGATGTCCAAAGAAAATTAATGGAAATATGTGACAAGTTCATGCCTTGGATGAATCGACGGACATAACGGACGTAGCGCAGTTTCAAATGGAGCTTATAAATTTGCAGTGTAGCACAAGACTTAAGGATATTTTTAGCTCTGTGAAACATTTGCCCGATTTCTACTCAAAATTACTGCAGCAAGAATATCCAAAATTCTGAGAAACGTTTTTCTCTGCATTGAAACTTACAAAATCACGGCATCGCGCTCTGATGTCTGGCGATAACCTGCGGAACAGCCTCCAGTCTCCCAAGCAATCGTGCCGAACATTGAGCATATTGTAGATATGAAAACAAATTGAAAACAAGGAAAATAAAAATGTGACCAACATTTCATTGTCATAAAATATGAGTCCCATAACACCTTATCAATATTTCTAATTGATCTAATTCTGGCCACCTCGTGGTGTAGCGGCTAGCATTCTAGGATGTTACCCTGGAGGTCCGGGTTTCAATCCCGGCACTACCAAGAAATTTTATTCTGGTCTGAGGGCTGGAACTGGGTACACTCTGCCTCATGGGGAAAAACTGAGAAGAGATGGGTTCGATTCCCATCTCAGCCATCTTGGAAGTAGTTTTCCGTGGTTTCGCACTTCTACTCCAGGAAAATGCCGGGTTGGCTCCTAAATTAAGGCCACTGCTGCCTCCTTCCCAGTCCTCACCTAGATTACAAATACACACACTAATACAGCCACCATAATTACTCAGTTTATCAGACAAATTCTATACACACACCAAAGTACACGGGGCCACTTGACCACAATGTCGCAAAGCCACTTCGTCAATCAGCAACAAGAAAATGTTTTAATGCTAAGCTCGTAGTCTTCAAGTGCCGGCACGCGCAGAAACACGTGAACAAAATGTAGATGATTTCGACAAGCAACACATTGGAAGAACAGTTCGTTTGTTTGTTTTTTTGTTTGTTTACATTACGTCCAGTGCGAAGGCGATCCCAACTTGACTCGGTCCAACGCACCGGCATCAGGGTAGGCAACCCAGCCGATAGAGGCCTGCCGGAGTGTTGCGGAGTGCGGTACAGCGCAGTCGGCACACCGAGGGTGCAAAGCCAGGCTACCCTTGTCTAGGGAGGTGACTGTTGGCTTTCTTTAGTATACACACCATCACTGTTCATAGATTATAGAACGTAAAGTACCATCCACTGAAAGTTAGTTCACTACTTATTCTGATAATGATAATTCTGTATCTCGCAGCTCTCTAATACCCTTCAGTGATCCCTTGTTGAGAAATTTTTCTTCCAGACGGTTTTTTTTTTTATGGAGCACCGTAATATTCCTCCTATTATTCACTCCCTAACTACAATATCGCGTGTGTAATATGAACGGAGGAAATCAGAGCGTATTGTGTCAATGAGACGTTACATAACAAGAATGCTTCCGATGAAAGTCAGGGAATATATTCGTAAGAAGTACTCTCTACCATGTCAGCGGTATCCGGCAGTCTACATGCAATGTGTCAACACTTCGTCAATGACAAAATAGAACACTGTTGCAATTAAATTGTCTCAGACTCCTCTTAAGGGAACGTGAACTCCTGGTTTTAATGAAACGTGCTGGAAATGTAGGGCAGACCACCAGAAATGCGTCTGTAATAGTACGGTACATTTTCCCCAAATTCTCTTCTGCTGGTTGATGTTTATATTATGATTCGCAATTTGAACCTCGTTATCTAAAGGTTAGTTGGTTTTATAAGGGTTCGTGAATTACGTATTAGTATTAAGCACGTGCATACAGTTATAACAATATCATTTTAATAAATATAATAAAATTAGAGCATCTATATATATAATACGCTAAGGTGTATGTATCACAAAACTCAAGCTTCTAAACCAGAGGGAGTTAGAAGTTGTGGTTTGTACCAAAATCTTCCAAATGGTCTCAATAGTACAGGAAAAAAATCTTGCTTTTCTTGAAAAGTCAACGGAAATATAATTATTTGTTTAAAAAGTGTGTTTAAACAAATAAAGTTGAATCTAATAACTTCACGGACAGATTGTCGCTAGGCGACAACGACTAACACTGTATCATGATAGTCAAAGCCGCACCAATACTGAACCTGACTTGATGGGCAGATTGACCGTCATAAAGATTGTCGCTAGGCGACAACGACTTACTATGCATCATGATAGTTCGATAAAAATTGCTACAGGACATTGCCCATCTTACAGAATATGGTTGTCCTAGGCAACGCCGTGAATAGAAAGTAGAGTGCACATCTTCATCGTAGATTCAGCGACCCCTTCTAATCGATTTTAAATACGTACGCTGTTGGCAACTATTTTATCTACGTGTTCCCCTTCACAACCAGCACAGTTGTGGGAGAAATACAAAGACTACATGGCCGAAGATATTCTCCGCTGAAGGCGTCAAGAAACACAAAATCATGGCATGGATTTCACAGAAGAAATATACAATGAAGCTAGATAGCAAGCAGAATCGGTGTCGCCAGTTTCTCGCGGGAGTTTCCACTATTAGATCTAGATCTACGAGCTGTGATGGAAGAAGCGTCAGCGTGGTGGACAAGGTGTAAAGGCTAGTCCACACCAAAGTTAATGAACAATGTTAGTGAACAATGTTCATGAACAATGTAAATGAAAACATTTCTCGACATGTTTACTAAACATTTGTTAACAAACTTCTTCAACATTATGTCCACACCAAATAAACTTTTGTTAACAAACATCTTCAACATTAAATGAACTGTTTGTGAAGTTATAATGGATAGGGTCAGGAAGAAGAAAGTACTTAGAGCTGCAGCTTTCATTATTTTAGTGAGTACAATTAGAGAAAAGCGCAGACGCAAGGTGTGGCAAAGAAAAATAATGGAAAGGCGTTTAGAATTAAGTTTGGAGAGAGCACTTATGTCAGAACTATTAATTCATAATGCAGCAGGCTTACAAAACTTTCTGAGAATGGCTCCACATGACTTTCAGTTCTTGTTGACAGTAATTGGGCCTAAAATTGCAAGAAATTACACAAATTATCGGCAAGCCATCTCCATTAATGACAGGCTAGGTATAACATTAAGATTCCTAGTAACTGGTGACTCCTACACTTCACTTATGTACTTGTCTAGAGTATCAAAACAAGCAATTTCATAGTTATGGTACCTTAATTGCGTCTTTGCGCATGCGCGAACCAAAATGTTAACGAAAACACGAAAAGTTAATGAAAAGTTTCATTCACAAAAGTTAAAGAGATTTTGTTCATGAATATGCTCGAAAAGTTAACGAACACGTTATTTTGTTTATGAACAGTCAAAAATGTTCATGAACATTGTTCATGAACAGTGTTCATTAACAAAGTTAACGAAAACATCTTGGTGTGGACTAGCCTAGGGAGATTGCCAGCAGTTAGTATGCACGGTACAGAAAGATACTTCTTGCGAATGCTGCTAACAAGAGTAAAGGGTGCCAAAAGTTTTGATAGTGTCAGGACAGTCAATGGAGTTCTATGCAACACTTTCCAGGAAACATGTAAAGGACTTGGACTTCTTAAAGGAGATAAATTTGGCATGATACTATCCTTGAGGCAACTCACTCTCATATGCCAAGTCGCTTACGAATGTTATTTGTCATTATCTGTGTTTTCGGAGAACCAGAAAATGTTCCCGAGCTTTGAGACCAACATAAAGAAGCAATGTCTGAAGATTTTGTACCCATATACTCTGAAAAAGTGGCCCACAGTAAACACTCATTGAAATCAATGGCCTCCTTCACACCTACGTCTTAGATCTTAAGAAACTCAACTTGCCACCTTGCCAGATGTAAAACTACACGTTAACAGTCCAGGAATGCATTTGTTTGATGTTTTAGAAGAGTAAGCTAGGGCTATCAGAAACAGACAAAAGCTTAATGAGGCGCAACTAAGGGTTGTAGATTCGATCTTTAATGCCATATATGGAAACCCAGAAGAAACATTAAAACAGAACTGTTTCTTTTTAGATGGACCGGCAGGAACTGGTATAACATTTGTTTACTCTACATTGTTACATATAATCAGAGCAAAAGGAGATCAAGCTACTCCAGTAGCGTCTACATGAATAGCAGCTACACTTCTACAAGGAGGACGAACTGCCCATTCTGTCTTCAAAATCCCTCTGATTCTCAATTCTAATTCTACGTGCAACGTTACGCCAAACACACCAAAAGCAACAGCTCTGTTGAATACAAAATTAATTACTTGGGATGAAGCACCAATGACGCATGTGTACGCATTTTTAGCTGTGGACAGACTTCTCAAATATCTGACCAACTGTACTGAAGCATTCGGTGGTAAAGTCATCTTACTGGGTGGTGCTTTTCGCCAAGTCCTTCCTGTCATAATGAGAGGATCACGTTCTTTGACAGTTGCTAGCTGTTTGAAGCGGCATAGTCTCTGGAATAAATTCCATGTACTTAAACTCACCCAAAACATGCGCGCTTTAAATTCTGAAAAAGAATTTTCAACATGGCTTTTAGAAATAGGAGAAGGCAAGACTGGGGCGGAAGTTACTGTACCATCTACATGCTATCCACAAATACAAGATCCAGTTGAACAGCTATACGGTGATTTTGATTTTACTGCTGTCACCCCACAGGAGCTTAAAGGAAGAACTATTCTTACGGTCGCCAATGAAGCATCGCTTGAACTGAACAATCGAGTACTTCAGCGTTTACCTGGAGATGAGGTAGTCTACGAGAGTGAAGACTGTATTGTGAGTGAGCATGCGCAAGATCACTTGGCTTACCCTGAAGAATTTTTGAACAGTCTGACACCAACTGGCATTCCTCCACACAAACTTAGACTTAAGAAAGGTGCTATCATTATGTCATTAAGAAATATTCTACCCTCATTAAGGGTCTGCAATGGGACAAGGCTAATAATTAATGGGTTACAACGTAATATCATAGAGGCAACTATTATAAATTCTGATAAGAGAGAAATCGTTCTCATACCCAGGATAACCCTTATCCCCTCTGATACGAACATGCATGTTAAATAAAAAAAAGACAATTCCCAGTACGTTTGGCTTTCTCAATGACAATAAATAAATCTCAGGGTCAGAGTTTCAATAAAATCTGCATTTATTTGACAACACCCGTCTTTACTCATGGACGTCTTTACGTAGCCCTTTCACGGGTAAGATAGTTTAGGTCGCTAACGGTTGTGTCAACAAGTAACAAAATAACCAACTGTGTGTTTAGAGAAATTTTTGATAGATAAATTCAAAAAGTATCTTAACAAAATCCATTATGTTGGAATAAATGTGATTTGGCTTCTTAAATACAACTCTGTACGCCTCACTCGAGAACAACTCTATGTGAAAGAAGTCCTGGTTGTATCCCAAATGTCCTCTGTGAAGTTATCATTTCACCGCCCAGTTGGATTATTCCTTCCTGCACTGGTATCAACATATTAAGTTTGTGAAGTTTTTTTTCGTAAATAAATGTAATGTTACTAATAGCTCAGGCCGTTCCTTACATTGCACTGCTATTGCGTAGATACTCTACGCGGGCTCTGCTAGTTAATATAACTACATTAATAAATAAAAACACGTCCATCATAACTTGTTGAAAATTTCCAGTGCACTGTAGTTTTTATAACCGCTGAAAGTTTAGTTTATTATGAGTATGGTGAAGTAAGGACCTAACGCCTTATACATTATGTTCAGTGTTGAAAATGAGAATGCAGAATTCCAGAAGTGATATTATAGTGCACAGGAAATTATGGTGAGACCAAGTTGAGGCAGGCATTTATGCAGAGTTTCAACTTTCATATTCTTGTACGGCAACGAAGAAAACTGTACGACGAGAATTTCTTTCTATGGGAATTCTGTTCCGTGGGCTACTTTGCATAGCATGAATATTTCATAACTTCCCCTTCAGTAATTATTAAATGACATTTTCTGATGCACGAAACAGTAAAGTAGGAATGCTTTCAGCCCATTATCAAATCATGGAAACCTGAGTTGTGTTGTGACGGGAGAGCCTGTCAGAGATTCGGGAAGGTGTGAGAGAGGTGGTTTGTGCACCAACCAGCTTGTTAATTCTTGTAGCATTTAAGGATCCAACGGGAAAAGGCAAAATATTTCAATCAGGGCCTTAGTGGATTACGTTGCCCATCCTAATACGCACACATTTCTACAGAAAACTAATAAAGACCACCACTTGGTGAAGTGGCTAGCATTCTTGGCTGTCGCCTCGCATGACGGGTTTTGACTCCTGGTTCTGCCAAGAAATTTAATACTGGTCTGAGGTATGGAATGGGGTATACTCAGCTTCATGGGGCAAAATTGACGAGAGGAGGTTGGAGTTCCAGCTCAGCCATCCCAGAAGTGGTTTTGTGTGGTTTCCTATTTCTACAGAGAAATATGGAGATGGTTCCTATTTAAAGGCCACTGCCGTCTCTATTGCAATCCTTGTCTTAATTAGAAAAAATGCACACACTAATACAAGCATCACAATAACACAAGTTATCAGACAAACTCTATACACAAACACACCCAAGAACACAGGGTGAAGTCACTACCATGTGCAAGCTCCTAATGAAAATAACAACAGAATGCAAAATAATTGGATCGTTACGTAGAGCGTTTAGTTTATAAATTTAACTCAGAATAGGCTATGCTTCACCGGAAGTTAAAACACTAATTTAACATTAAAACCAATCAATGATTTTAATAACAAAATTAGTGTTAATTAAAACTCAGCAATATTTCTAGGTTTGTGCCGTGTCTTGTGTGGGATTTCGCCAAGGAAACCAAGCTGGCTCATCAGCGGGCTCTTGGGACTCGTGCCCGGACCCCCTCAGGAGTAGTGAACTGCGCGCTACCTCCCTTTTTATGAAGCGCACCTGCGCCTCTTAACAGCGAGGGCTAAAAGCTCAAGCCGCCTTAACCTCCCTACGAAGGCTTCCAAAATATTGGTATATTGGCTTTCACAGCCAGTGATTTAAAACTCACCAATTTTTCTAGGTTTGTGCCGTGTCTTGTGTGGGGTTTCGCCTAGGAAGCCAAGTGGCTCATCAGCAGGCTCTTGGTGCCCGTGTCCGGACCCCCACAGGAGTAGCGAACTGCGCGCTACCCCACACAAGACACGGCACAACCCTAGAAAAATTGCTGAGTTTTAATTCACTGGCCATGAGAGCCAATATACCATCTTTTAGTGGTTATTGTTTAACGTTGATCGATTTATTTTCCGGATCATCAAACTGTAAATTTGTACCATTTTTCCGGCAATTCTCTGAGCAGTTAAGAGCATTAATGCAGTATAACGTTTGGATACTTTTGAACTTCACTAGAGCCCAGACGAAGAGTTAGACTGCCATACATTAGACATTTCATTTTCCATCTCTTTCTGCAACATTTTGTCGGCTGTGAGACATAGTTGGCAAGGCTCTCGCCTATTTACTCGAAAGTTGTGGAATCAAATCCCAGCACAGTCGTTCGGCATGTGTGGTTCCGGTAGCTAAAATGTGGGAGGAGAGGGTGGACGTTAAGAGATCTTCATCTGTAAAATCATCTGGCACCCCGGCATCTCTAAAACTGCCCGTGTGGAAGGACGTTAAAACCATAAAGTAATTAGTATCATTATTATTCAGAAGATGCCACTGGGTAGACGTTTGTTCTAGGAAGGACATTATTCTCCGGTTATGTGCTCTCTTTACATCTGCATGCAGCCTCTTCGTTTAACAAGCGTTCACTTACTCTCATAACTACTACGGAGTTTGATTTGCGAGGAGTCCGAAATAACTTACTATCTCATTATTTCTTCTTGCTCTTATGGAAGTAGAAGAATTACGGTCTATGTTAGTAAAGGAATAATAATGGAATGAGTGGAGAGACACTATACATGAATCAATATGGCCTACTGGTTGACCAATGCCCTTTGGGGAAAAAATCTCACGCGAATTTCTAAGCTTATCTGATGAAAATCACAACCTGGAGGGGATTTTATCAGAACTGCTTCGGAAATGGAATGAAAGCACAATAAAATAATAATAATAATAATAATAATACTGTCCTGTAATAACCGACTGATCTAGCTGTGCACGTTGAGGCGTAGGACTTGGGGGACAAGTAGTTTCTATTCATAAATATACCCATCAAATTAAGGGAAAGTAGGCCACATGTTCGTCAATGAACATCTTGTTTATTATTATAAGTATGACTTTTATTTTAGATTTATCAATATTTTACAACCAATCCATTGAACAAGCAATGAAGGAAATTGGAGAAAAAATTTAAGTACGGTAGGAAAAAAGATTCAAGGAGAAGTAATTTCAACTCTGAGATTTGCTTATGACATTGTTAACTTGGCTGATTCACTTAGGATTTGAATGCGTTTTATATGGTATATACTCCGTCTTGAGAAAATAATTCAGGATAGATATCAACAAATATAAAACAAAAATAATGGAATACATTCGAAATTAATCAGGAACCCCTACGGACGTTAAGTTGGCAAGTGAAAAGCTAAAGGAAGTAGGAGCCTTCTGTTACTTCTGTTACTAACCAGTAATCTAAGAAGCAAAGAGGATATAAAAGTAGGTTGTCTCAGGCAGAGAAAGCATTTCTACAGATAAAGATATATTCTGTTGACATCGAATATAGATGTAGGTATTAGAAAGTCACGTTTTAAAGCCTTTGTCTGGAGCGTGGTACTCTACGGAAGTGACATTTGGACTATTAGTGCAGCTGAAGAAAGGAGAATTGAAGCATTTGAAATGTGGTGTTACAGGGGAATGATGAAGATCAGATGGGTAGATAGAGTAACAAATGAGGAGGTATTAAGACGTATGGGAGAAGAGAGATGTTTCTGGCGACTGCTAATCAAGTGAAGAGAAAGGTTGGTAGGGCATATGCTCAGGCGGCTTCGGTGGCGTATCTGGTAGAATGCCCAAGATCGCGGGTTCAAACCCGACCGCAGTCGTTGGATTTTTAAGAGAGTTAAAATCCCTATACCTTCTTTCGGAGGGGAAGTAAAGCTGGCGGTGCCATGTCATAGATTGATGGCATGTTAAAGAACCTTCCACTAAATACACCTGTGTGAAGCTAAATTATAGGTTAAAATTTGAACAATTCTCTTAGGTTCCAACGTTGGTCACTAGGAGCCAACTGCGGTGGCGTCTAGTAACCAAGATCTGAACTAGTAGTCGTTGACGGTGGCGTTTGGCGGCAAAATTGGGAACTACTTGAAAATTCAATGTATGCAGTCATTACTTGAATTAAAAACAGATAACCCACACTAATACAGTCATTTCAATTAACACATGTTATCAGATAGATTCTACACACACCCAAAGTACACGGGGCTACATGACTGCGTTGTCGCAGCTCCTAAACTGAGGAACTAACCAACACATACTAAGACACCCAGGAATAGCGAACTTAGTTATGGAAGTAAGGGTCGAGGACGAGAACTGTAGGGGTAGACAAAGGTTAGAATATGTTAAACAGTTTGCCTCAGATGTATAATGTGTTAGCTATGTAGAGATGAAACGATTAGCTCAGAACAAGGAAGCATGGAAAGCTGCATCAAACTAGTCTAAAGTCTGAAGACTCAAACACACAGTAGCACTACCTTATGCTACAAATGTGAGTAGATGCTGAAGTAATTTTTGAGAAATAAACAGCCAATAGAAATGAGGAAATAAAAAATTAACCAAAAAATATGTATTTCAAATTGATTTGTGTTTTTCATTACGTAATATTTATATCTAAAACATAATAACAATTTTCCTGATAATTATGATAATCGATGCATATCATGTACTTAAAATGTTTCATTGGATAATTAATTTTCCCTTCATAGAATGAGGTAAGAAAATAATGTATTATTTTGCTTCAACCACTATTCCATGGAAAACCAATTTGCACATGACTGGAAGATAAGAAGACATGTTCTCAAAAAACTGGATACCTGGCCAACATGTTTGGTGTTTGCTATCTCTGTAACGAAAGTTATACTGGTAAACTCTTAATAGTTTTCAAAAGCAGTTCATATTCATAAGATTGCAAAAGTATACGATAGTATAAAATCTACGGACAAGGGCAGATGACCTCACTCTTACGACCCTTAAAACAATTACAAAGCAACAATCATCATCAAACTACACACAGAATCTCCAACGAAAATAATAGAATTTGGCTTTGCAAATTTAAATAGGTCTTCATATAAAAATTAACTGCTCTTTGTGTGAAGGTAAACAATTAAATTAATTAAGGAATATCAAATTTGGGGACTAATTATCATTTACAACAAAACGGAATACCTTACATTAGAAAATAATGGTGGTGAAAAACTTCAGATCAGAAATGCAGAAATTCAAACAGTTACTAAATTTAAATTTTTGGGTTCAATAATAGAAGCTGAGGGAGCAAGTTCATTTGAAATTGAGAAAAAAGTAAGTGATGCTCTGAGAACAATTCGAGCATTAAATTCCGTTCTATGGATCAGAAATATTTTAAACAAAACTAAGAAACTTATTTACAGTTAATTGGTATATGGAGCAGAAACTTGGACGTTAACCAGACAGTAAGCAAACAAATTAACAGAGATGGATTATTGGAGGAGGGTGGCAAAAAAATCAAGATTGGATGAAGTTAGAAATACGATAATCAGAGAAATTATGCAGGTAAAATAATGTACTAGAAGTGACTGAAGAAAGAAGATTACAATGGTATGGACGTGTGAAAAGGATACAGAATACTAGAATTCCAAATTTAATGTTATATTGGCAAGCTGAAGGTAAACGGAAACGGGGTAAACCAAGAGATCAATGGATGGATGGTGTAAAGAGAAGCATGGCTACCCGAGGCTTAACCGAGGAAGATGTTGAAGACCGAAATTTGTGGAGGAGTAGAATATTTTAGGGTTGAAGGAAAACTATTTTATTATAGAATATACTAATAAAGAAGAAGATAAATAATTAAAGTACTCTACAATGTGTTTATTTTCTAATGGTCATGGAGTTTAAAACAGTAGACATGTTGACATATACAGTATTTACATGCCTGGAGAACAGGAGGACAGTTACTTAAATGGAGGACGTATCCTCCAAAATCCTTTCACCTGGTCACCCTCTGGAGATAAATATCATGTTTTCTGTCCTCGCATATTCCCGAAGTTGAATTTGAAATATGACTCATTGGTATGCCGCTGATAATTGCGAATGCCGTGAGCGATCCGAACAGGAAGTGTAAATAGAGCGGAAATGCCGACGGTAGAGCTATACTAAGACTGACAGGAAGTGAATTTGATGAACATTGGGATGATTAATTTCCACGTCAATGCAGATGCTTTAATTTTGGCTGCGGCTATATTTTAATCTCTGAGTGAATTAACATCCAGATATATGATGTCGAAGTACGGCAGCTCTCACGGGAAATCGTTTAGTTAACCTCAATGGACCAAGTCTCTTCGGACAATACACAGAATCAAGTGACCACAACATATTGCACTGGAGGGAATTATTGCCCTTTTCCTATATTTCGTGTAGTATTTTTTATTCAGAAATGAATTATACATATTGTGATTTGCATGATATTTACATAATTGCAATAATTACAAAACGTATTATGTTCCAATTTGCAGCCTCCGTGGCTTAGGCGGCAGCACGCCGGCCTCTCACCGCTGGGTCCGTGGTTCAAATCCCGGTCACACCATGTGAGATCTGTGCTGGACAGAACGGAGGCAGACAGGTTTTTCTCCGGGTACTCCGGTTTTCCCTGTCAAAATTTCATTCCAGCAACACTCTCCACTATCATTTCATTTCATCTGTCATTCATTTAATCAATGCCCCAAGAGGAGTGCGTCAGGCCTCGGCAGCCGGCACAGTTCATATCCTCGCCGCTAGATGGGGGCTTCATTCATTCCATTCCTGACCCGGTCGGAGACTGGAAGCAGGCTGTGGATTTTTCATTATGTTCCAATTTCTCTGAAACACTAGCATTGCTGTTACGATTGATCAAATATTGCCAGAGGGTCGCAAGTGACAATTTAGCTGTAATGTCAACGTCGTCTAAGTAGAAAGAGGGGCAGGTGACCTCGATGTTCCTCCCCTTAAAACAACAATAAATAAGAAGGAAGCAACTATATGTGCTTCTAGACCACGATGGCAGCCCAAATGAATTTCTAATTCTTTTACATTCTAGAAATGAATGCAGAGATTACGCAGACCTCTCCAGAAAGACAAGGACACACTTCTTCACTACGAATTGCTGCCAGTTCATCTATGACAGAACTAACGTGTTGAGAAATTGGAAATGATGAGGTCTTGCCAAGTGGTAGAGCTTTCAAAATGACCATCACACGATATCTATGAGTCAGAAGAATTCAGGTTCTAAACCCAGAGATGTCATTTACTTTCACATCGAGAATCGGCCAAGACTCTTCTATTGAAGCCTAGCATACTAACCACTTAGCTACGGGTCCGGACTACTATCATCGCTTGTGTGACTTGGCGCATCTTTAGAATAGAAAGTATCGAAAGGAAAGTCAATGCCTACGAGATAAGCGAGGGCGATTCAAAGAAAGGATTCCTCTTTTAAAAATCAGGGTCCTTCTCTATGTCACTTATTGCCACCAGAATCGATTTGACCTTTAAATAACGTACGAGAATGACCCAATATGAAGCCACTGTGTAGCACACACGCACCTGATGGTGGCACAATGTGCAAGGGCAGTGCCGACAGAGGTCGGAAAAGAGTAGTAATCTCGTAAGCAAGGGCAATGCTTTACTTTGGCTTGTGCGGTACTGCATGCAGTGCCGGAAAGATGTTAGTTTTGCTTCGGCGCTCTGGGAACGTAATACCCACTAGTATGCAATATTCCTCCACCTATTTACTGTAAGCAGCCGCCGTGGCTTAGGCGGCAGCACGCCGGCCTCTCACCGCAGGGTCCGTGGTTCAAATCCCGGTCACTCCATGTGAGATCTGTGCTGGACAAAACGGAGGCAGACAGGTTTTTCTCCGGGTACTCCGGTTTTCCCTGTCAACATTTCATTCCAGCAACACTCTCCACTATCATTTCATTTCATCTGTCATTCATTTAATCATTGCCCCAGAGGGGTGCGTCAGGCCTCGGCAGCCGGCACAGTTCATATCCTCGCCGCTAGATCGGGGCTTCATTCATTCCATTCCTGACCCGGTCGGAGACTGGAAGCAGGCTGTGGATTTTCATTTACTGTAAGAATTCTCAACACTGAATAGATTGACTTCATAAACTTTTAAAGTTCAATATTCTGTTACTTGCAATACCGCGTATCTGACAATGCCATTATTTTCCAATATTTTCATTATAACTGGTCACACCTCCCAGCCGTATGCGTATGTGCTGTCCAACAGAACCATCCCGGTATTTACGTGGAGCAAATTGGGAAACCGCGGAAAACCACTTGCAGGAACCTACCTCTTCTCAGTTTTGCCTCACGAAGCTGGGTGTAGCCAGTTCCAGACCTCAACCAGAATTAAACTTTGAGCCACAGCCTGAAATCGAACGCGGACCTCAGGGGTGGCAGTAAAGAATTATAGTCACTGCGCCACGAGGCGGACTAAAACTCATTTTGGGGGCAAACCAAATGAAAGACTAAAATACTCATGATGATTATGATGATGGTGAATAAAGCATAAGGCCTATTCAAGGATCATGGACTAGAGATAATTTGTGTGCACAGCCCCAGAATAATGCTTTTGGGTCGTGGACTTCCCTAAAACCAAAATTACTATACTTCTTGGCAACCCTTCTTTTCTCCTATTATCCACTTCAATTATAATCATCATTATTATAAATAATAATTATTGTTATTATTATTATTATTATTATCTTGTCAGGGAGATGCATGCCACCAACCACAACAACCCCAGGGGCTCACAACGATTTGGGCGTGTGTTGGCAACCATGGAACCCCAGCTGAGTCCAGTATTGTTTCCACTCACCTGTGCCAGGCTGCTGTCATTAATCTTTCATGTCGACCTCCCTGGTCAACTCTTGTTCTCTTCCGACCCCGACAGTATAGGGTATCCAAGGTTGTCTTTCATTTCCCTCCTTAATTGGGACTTGGTTTTTCTGATGTGGTCATTTTTCAAGGGGGTCAAACTTCTTTATTTTTTGCTTGTTCCCTGCCTACGGTATTGTAAGTGGCCTGAAAGGAGGCAGAGTGTTTGTAACAGACAAGGTGCTCCTAGGATAGTGCTTTGCCCTCAAGGGCTGATGGCTGGTGATTTCGGGTCTTGGAAAACCCGTGGGATTAGTAAGCTGGGCTCGTTTCTCCCGTCTCCCTCCTTCCACTGACTTTGGAACGGATCCTCTTCTTTTTTCCTTTCTATAATATACCGTTCGTGGCTCCACTTCCTTGGAAGTCCTCCAGTCCTCATTCTTGAACGTGGAGGTAATTTCTTTCTACTGCTTTTTATCTCCTCATTTTTGTGTTTAATCAATTTATTCTTTTTAGTATGTAAGTTAGTTAATCGAAGGAAGCTTGTGTAGTTTTATAGGCCTATACTTTGACGGGGATTCTAACCCGGCCATCCTTCGTGAGAGGCAAGCAGCTTGACCACTACGCCCCCTGTAAGTTAGTTATAATTCAGTTGTTAGTAGACAGTAGTGTGTTTTGATCGGTTCCGCAGCCACCTCCACCTCCCCACCTCACAAGATGGCGGCAGCCCGATAACTCCCGAACCCGTGGTCGGCTTTTGACGAATGAGGTGTCATTGAACTCGGGCTAACACCCCCTTTCCAATGGACGCATATTTCAACCCCAAAAATAAAACCTATCCTACTAGGGGGTGAAATTGTAATTTTTTAGAGAATCTCTGTTTCCAATTGCAACATGTGAGAGTTTGAATGCCGATATGGAATGAAACGTTGTTCCACATAAAGTGCATATGTTCGGTGAATAGCCACTATGAATTAACATGCCCACTCATGGCTTTTGAAAAGGGTGGGGGGGGGGGGGGGGGGGAGCGGATCTCTGTGGACGGGTCCTTGTTGACAGGTCCTTGTTGACAAGTCATTGTTGACGGGTCCCTTTGGACTGGTCATTGTTGACGAGTCCTTGTGGACGAGTCCTTGTCCCTTTGGACTGATCCCTTTGGACGGGTCCCTTTGGCCTGGTTCCTACGGACTAACCCATGAATTTATTTAAATTATGTCAAAGGGCCTAACTACATTTGTGTGTGTTGAATTGACGTTGTTCACCACTACTATAATGGAATAACGATATGAAAGGAAAGTGACGAAATACATGTGAACACGTGTGAAATGACCTTATTACCGTCCTCCTTGTGAAACAAGTCACATCCTGTTTTGCTTCATACGTGAGAAAATGTGAGTTCGAACCCGTGGTCAGATTTTGACGAATGAGGTGTCATTGAACTCGGGCTGATACCCCCTTTCCAATGAACAACATATTTCCACCCCAAAATAAAACCTACCCCTACTAGGGGGTGAAATTGATTTTTTTTAAAGAATCTCTCTTTCCAATTGCAACATGTGAGAGTTTGAATGCCGATATGGAATAAAACGTTGTTCCACACAAGAGACATGTGTTTGGTGGATAGCCACTATGAATTAACATGCTTGTTTTTGTTTTTTGTTTTTTACGCATGCCCACTCATAGCTTTTGCAAGAGGGCAGGCTTTTTAAAAGATGGCGGCTGTAGTGTAACCTAACCTAACCCAACCCACGAGTGGTGATCAAAAAGTATTTTAAGTGACGCTTGTCGATTGGCAAACCAATAATCAAAGAGGGATATGTCAGGCCTTGAGGTGATAGCCCCTTTTGATTGATCCCTGTTGATTGATCTCTGTTGATTTGTCCCTTTGGACTGGTTTCTGTTGACTAGCCCCTTTTGGACGGGCCCTTTTTGACAGGGGGTCATTTTTGATGGATCCTTTTTGACAGGTGCTTTTCGACGGGTCCCTGTTGACGAGTCATTGCTGACGGGTCCTTGTTGATGAGTCCCTGTGGACGGGTCATTGTTGACGGGTCCCTATTGACAGGTCATTGTTGACAGGTCATTGATGACAGGTCATTGTTGACGGGTCATTGTTGATGGGTCCTTGCTGACAAGTCCCTGTTGATGGGTCCCTGTGGAAGGGTCCCTTTAGACCGGCCCCTTTGGACTGGTCCCTATGGACCGGCCCATGAAATTTATCCAAATTATGTCAAAGGGCCTAACTACATTTGTGTGTAAAGCAGTGTGTTGAACTGACGTTGTTCACCAGTCCTTACTACTACAATTGGATAACGATATGAAAGGAATTGATTAACTAGACATGAGTTAACTACCAACGAAACACTTTGGCGACTCTGCTTGTTATTGACCAATGAGTAGGGTTTTAGAAAAACTGTTTGCTATTTTGGGTTGTATACAAAAAATGATTAGACCTTTTGAGTGACTATGTTTGCTGAACAAGACATTATACCAGACACGATTAGGATTCTTATGTAGCTCAGACAAGGAAAGAATTTCTACAGAATCTGTTGACATTGAATATAGATTTAGGTATTAGGAAGTCATTTTGAAGGCCTTTGTCTGGAGCGTGGCACTCTATGAAAGTAAAACTTAGACAATTGGTGTAGCAGAAAAGTGGAGAATTGAAGTGTTTGAAATGTGGTGTTACAGGAGAATGATGAAGATTAGATGGGTAAATAGGGTTACTAACAAAGAGGTATTAAGACGAGTGGGGGAGAAGAGATGTATCTGGCGACTGTTAATGAAGTAAAGAGATAGGTTGGTAGAACACGTACTAAGACACCCAAGAATAGCAAACTTAGTTAAGGAAGAAAGGTTCGAGGACGAGAACTGTAGGGGTAGACCAAGTTTAGAATATGTTAAACAGATAGCCTTGAATGTAGGGTGTGGTAGCTATATAGAGATGAAACGATTAGCTCGGGACAGATAGGCGCTGAGATCTGCATCAAACCAGTCAAAGGACTAAAGACTCAAACAACAACATGTAAGTTCACTAAAATAATGTTGTGTAACGGTATATGTTAGTCAACGAACAGTAATGCATTACTAAAACCCATGACACGATACCTAAGAGCTTTTATAAAATGATTTTAAAATGCCTTTAACCCTATATTGAACACCCAGTTCACAAGACTCATAACTGCAATGTTATGGTAAAACAAAACAAAATCTATATTTCAAAACAAGCAAGTGGTTTAGTCAATGTATACTGGAAAAAGTTTTGTAAACACTCAAGTCCTCAAGACTAATTAAATTAGTAACTGTCAGGTTGACCGAGTGGTTAAGGTGTTTGACTTAAGATCAAATTTTCTGTATAAGGAAGCAAGGGTTCGAATCCCTTACCTGACATAACTATTGCCTTGACATGGCTTGGCCACACTGCATTATTATGACACTCGGTACACAAACCATAGATATAGTGTATTGTTTAAGGCCACTCTCTTTCTGAACATAGTCAGAGACTGTTGATGGTTAACAATTGTATTAATAGTGGGACATGGGGATAGTAATTAAGAAAAACAGACAATACCCATACCATATTTTATTAAATTCATTTTATAATAGTTACACACTGAATTCAAGTCTATCTCTTTACCATTGTTCTATATAGATTTTTTAACACAACGCTTGTTGTAGATCCTTTTACTACTTTCTCCAGGTACTCTTGCTCTTAAAAACTGGGGAAGCCGCAATGGTTTTATAAACATAAAACCCTCATCCTCTTCTTTTTCATAATTATCATCATCATCATCATCATTATGAATATTATCAAAATTATTATAGTCATTGTCACCATCCTTATCATCATCATCATCATTCTCAACATCACTAGAACTATCCAATTCCTCTTGTTTGTTTTCCACAGGGACCTCTTGTAGAGTCTGCGTTGCTTTTGATAGTGTTAAGGGTTTTTTGAACGATGGTATTTGTCCTAACATGTCTTTTTGAGGTAATGATGAATGCTTTTTAACAAACAATGCACTATCTTGAGCAGCAATATATTTTTCTTGGACTTGCTTTTTTACCTGGGTTAGAGTATTTTGCGTATTTAAATGTGTATTAATTTGAGATTCACAATGATGTTCTTTTGAAGTAAGTACGTTGGAGTCTTTTGTTTTAATCATTTCTCGACACTTTTTGGATCGTTGTTTTGAACATCGCCAAATAACAGTTCCATCTTTATTGGTTGTTTTTACAATATATGTATATCCTTTATAGAAGACACATGGCTTGCCATGACTGGTTGTTGAGACTTCCATATCAACTAATACGTATGAATTGAATTTTAGTAAAGTCACATGAACAATCTTTAGATTACAAGTGATTTACACACACACACACACTTTCCTAAATGTCAAGATTTATGGATGTTGTTTTCCGCCAACAGCTGCTTACTGCGTATGACAAGGCTGGAGACTGGTAGGTGAGACGGTCTTTCACGATGTGAACACTGTAACAGGCAGTAGTCAACTGACAATATTCTTATACCCTAGTCAGGGTTAATAGTTACTTACTGCGTATGACAAGACCGTACACTCGTAGGTTAGACCGTATTTTTTGTTTTGTTGCTAAGGATCCCATATATACCCTAGACATGTTAGTTCTGAACACTTAGTGGTTAATTGCATATATTGCATTTAAATACACAGCTCATACAAGCACGTTTTGCGGATGGGAGGGGTGAGAGGCTGGCAAAAAAGGAAATGTTTTAGTTTAATGAAACGTCATGTCCTAGTAGGCGTGATTTATAGTAGACGCAATTGATAGTAGACGTAATTGATAGTAGGTGTAATCGATACGAGACGTGATTAATAGTAGACGCAATTGATACTAGGCGTGATTGATAGTAGGCGTGATTTGTAGTAAGCGCGATTTATAGTAGACGCAAATGATAGTAGGCGCGATTGATAGTAGGCGTGATTGATAGTAGACGCGATTGAAAGTAGGCGCAATTTGACATGGGCGCGACTCAGATCATTTTTGATATCATAAAGTTACAGTGTCAATGTTTATACAAAGTACAAGGTAGAGGGTATTTTAAGACATAACCTCAGCTCACTTAACATAACCTAACTTTACCTAACCTAACTTTGTCACGTGACATGTTCTACAAGTTTAGACTTGCTTTAAGACTGATTATGACGTCATAGATTGATGGGAGAGGTGAGAGGCTGACAAAAAAGGAAATGTTCTGGTTTAATGAAACGTCATGTCCTATTAGGCGCGATTTATAGTAGACGCAATTGATAGTAGGCGCGATTAATAGTAGACGCAATTGATAGTAGACGTGATTGATAGTAGGCGTGATTTGACATGAGCGCGATTTATAGTATACGCGAAAGATAGTAGGCGCGATTGATAGTAGGCGTAATTAGACATGGGCGAGATTTATAGTAGACGCAATTGATAGTAGGCGCGATTGATAGTAGGTGTAATTGGTAGTAGGCGCGATTTGACATGAGCGCGATTTATAGTAGACGCAAATGATAGTAGGCGTGATTGATAGTAGACGCAATTGATACTAGGCGTGATTGATAGTAGGCGTGATTTGTAGTAAGCGCATTTCATAGTAGGCTCAATTGATAGTAGATGCAATTGATAGTAGACGTGATTGATAGTAGGTGCGATTGATAGTAGACGTGATTGATATAGACGCGACTTAGATCATTTTTGATATTACAAAGTTACAGTGTCAATGTTTATACAAAGAACAAGGCAGAGAGGGGTTATTTTAAGACTTAACCTCAGCTCACCTAACATAACCTAACTTTACCTAACCTAACTTTGTCACGTGACATGTTCTACAAGTTTAGACTTGCTTTAAGGCTGACTATGACTATGACGTCATAGATTGATGAGAGGGGTGGGAGGCTGACAAAAAAGGAAATGTTTTGGTTTAATGAAAAGTCATGTCCTAGCAGGCGCGATTGGTAGTAGACGCAATTGATAGTAGACGCGATTAATGGTAGGCGCAATTGATAGTAGGTGTGATCAGGTACTTACTGCATATCAAAAGGCTGTACACTCGTGTGTTAGACACTCTATCTTGTTAAGGACCCCTATATATTTCCTATACAAGGCTATACATGTTAGTTCTAAACACTTAGTGGTTATATGTATTTTAAATTTATATACACAGGTTATACAAGCACGTTTTTTCACACAGTAACACTTTGTCAAATAGCCACATGCGACACGCAAAGTATGTTTCCGCTATCTAGCGGTGACTATGGAAACTACCTGAACATATCCTAATCTAATCCTAGCTAACTTCACCTGACGTGACCATACCGGTTTGTAAGCAACAACAACAACACACTAAGATTCCATGAATTCCAGAGTACTTTTAGATTAATTATCGACTCTCAACTCTTATAACTATGTCTATCCCACTCTGTCAAAAACACGATTTTTTTTTTTAATTTTTTCTTGATGTCAATACTAAAGTGATAATGGGTTTTCCGATCCTATCACTATAAATTTATTACCCCCACTCTTATCTCGGTCTTGACAACAACCATGCCTATTTTTATTATGTCAGATGATGTAATGTTCGAGTGCAAAGTGGGTGTAAAAGTGAGTGCAAAGTGAGTGCAAAAGTGAGTGCAAAGTAAGTGTAAAAGTAGTTGTAAAAGTGAGTGCAAAGTGAGTGCAAAAGTGAGTGCAAAAGTGGGGTGTAAAAGTGGTGCCCTATTTGTAATGGCTTATTTGACAAGTTATTTTATGGTACCCTATTCGTAATGGCTTATTTCACAAGTTGTTTTTGTCAATGTATTTAGAGGATATTTCTCTTGTTCATGGAAAGTATCTCAGCCCTTTTATGATAGCATAATGCTTACCGTCATGTTTGTAAGCAACAACAACACACTAAAATTCCAAGAATCCAAACTACTCTAAGGTTAATGATGGTCTCTCAACTCCATTCCACGCCTAGTCAAAAACATTATACATTTCAAATTTTTCAAAAAAGGTAAATTGAGAAAGTAGGCTATATATTTAAACTAAAAAATCATATGCTAACTCCAACACCTACGTCTATCCCATTCTCAGTCAAAAAAAATATATATTCTTTAAATTTTTCCAAAAAATATTTGGAAAGTAGGCTATAAATCTATATTCAATGTCAACAGATTCTGTAGAAATTCTTTCCTTGTCTGAGCTACATAAGAATCCTAATCGTGTCTGGTATAATGTCTTGTTTAGCAAACATAGTCACTCAAAAGGTCTAATCATTTTTTGTATACAACCCAAAATAGCAAACAGTTTTTCTAAAACCCTACTCATTGGTCAATAACAAGCAGAGTCGCCAAAGTGTTTCGTTGGTAGTTAACTCATGTCTAGTTAATCAATTCCTGTCATATCGTTAACCAATTGTAGTAGTAAGGACTGGTGAACAACGTCAGTTCAACACACTGCTTTACACACAAATGTAGTTAGGCCCTTTGACATAATTTGGATAAATTTCATGGGCCGGTCCATAGGGACCAGTCCAAAGGGGCCGGTCTAAAGGGACCCTTCCACAGGGACCCATCAACAGGGACTTGTCAGCAAGGACCCATCAACAATGACCCGTCAACAATGACCTGTCATCAATGACCTGTCAACAATGACCTGTCAATAGGGACCCGTCAACAATGACCCGTCCACAGGGACTCATCAACAAGGACCCGTCAGCAATGACTCGTCAACAGGGACCCGTCGAAAAGCACCTGTCAAAAAGGATCCATCAAAAATGACCCCCTGTCAAAAAGGGCCCGTCCAAAAGGGGCTAGTCAACAGAGACCAGTCCAAAGGGACAAATCAACAGAGATCAATCAACAGGGATCAATCAAAAGGGGCTATCACCTCAAGGCCTGACATATCCCTCTTTGATTATTGGTTTGCCAATCGACAAGCGTCACTTAAAATACTTTTTGATCACCACTCGTGGGTTGGGTTAGGTTAGGTTACACTACAGCCGCCATCTTTTAAAAAGCCTGCCCTCTTACAAAAGCTATGAGTGGGCATGCGTAAAAAACAAAAAACGAAAACAAGCATGTTAATTCATAGTGGCTATCCACCAAACACATGTCTCTTGTGTGGAACAACGTTTTATTCCATATCGGCATTCAAACTCTCACATGTTGCAATTGGAAAGAGAGATTCTCTAAAAAAAAATTCAATTTCACCCCCAAGTAGGGGTAGGTTTTATTTTGGGGTGGAAATATGTTGTTCATTGGAAAGGGGGTATCAGCCCGAGTTCAATGGCACCTCATTCGTCAAAATCCGACCACGGGTTCGAACTCACATTTTCTCACGTATGAAGCAAAACAGGATGTGACTTGTTTCACAAGGAGGACGGTAATAAGGTCATTTCACACGTGTTCACATGTATTTCGTCACTTTCCTTTCATATCGTTATTCCATTATAGTAGTGGTGAACAACGTCAATTCAACACACACAAATGTAGTTAGGCCCTTTGACATAATTTAAATAAATTCATGGGTTAGTCCGTAGGAACCAGGCCAAAGGGACCCGTCCAAAGGGATCAGTCCAAAGGGACAAGGACTCGTCCACAAGGACTCGTCAACAATGACCAGTCCAAAGGGACCCGTCAACAATGACTTGACAACAAGGACCTGTCAACAAGGACCCGTCCACAGAGATCCGCTCCCCCCCCCCCCCACCCTTTTCAAAAGCCATGAGTGGGCATGTTAATTCATAGTGGCTATTCACCGAACATATGCACTTTATGTGGAACAACGTTTCATTCCATATCGGCATTCAAACTCTCACATGTTGCAATTGGAAACAGAGATTCTCTAAAAAATTACAATTTCACCCCCTAGTAGGGTAGGTTTTATTTTTGGGGTTGAAATATGCGTCCATTGGAAAGGGGGTGTTAGCCCGAGTTCAATGACACCTCATTCGTCAAAATCCGACCACGGGTTCGGGAGATATCGGGCTGCCGCCATCTTGTGAGGTGGGGAGGTGGAGGTGGCTGCGGAACCGATCAAAACACACTACTGTAGACCCCGCGGAGCAGCCGCTCTCATTAAATCGTGCGCATTGATCTCGCAATCAGGACATCGCTAGTTCAACTCCTGGCGCTGACAGCAGGTATCCTGGGTGTAGCTTTTTCCCGAGATTTTACACACTACCTCCAGGTAAATGCAACGATAGTACCTAACTTCAGGTCCGGGGGACACCTACCCCATCCCTGTCCCTAATACAGTTACACAAACTAAGAAAAGTTCAATACTCACCCAACTACACGGGACTAATGACCAAGATGTCCCGAGTCCCTTAAACGTCTTAACAACATTAATAACAGTAGTTAGTAATAGATTTCTATTTCATTATTAGGCCCGTAGGTCGAGGTTTGCTTTACGACTCTGCCAAGAAATTTAATTCTGGTCTGAAGGCTGGAGCGGGATTCACCCAGTGACGTGAGGCAGAACTGAGAAGAGGTGGGTTCGATTCCACCTCAGCCATCCTGGAAGTGAATCTCCGTGGTTTCTCCACCTCCACTAAAGAAAATGCCGGGAGGGATCCTAACTTAAAGCCACGACCGCTTCCTTCCTCATATTCGCCTTAATTAAAAATACACACACTAATACAGCCAATACCAATAACACAGGTTATCAGACAAAAATACACTCTCACCCAAGTACACGTGGCTAAATGACCACGATGTCCAAGCCCCTCAAATGAAACAAGAGTATCACAATGTCATTAGTGGCAGATGACCTATATGTTTCAGTCTTTAAAAAAAAATCACCACTACCTACAACAAGTAATTCATTCTGGAATTTTCGTCTGGGGTTGTATGGAAGGTTGGTACCGTACATTAACATTTTCCATACCACCTTGTGGTGTAGCAGCTAGCATTCTCGGCTGTTGCCCCGGAGTACCGGGTTACATTTCCGGATCTGCCGAGAAATTTAATTCTGTTCTAATAGGGGCGGAAACGGGATACACTCAGCGGTTGGTTGGTTGGTTCCTCGGTTTAGGGGCTGCGACTACGCGGTCATGTAGCCCCGTATACGTTGTGCATGTGTAGAATCTGTTATTGTGATTGCTGTATTAGTGTGTGTTATCTGTTTTTATTTCAAGTAAGGACTGCAGACATTCAATTTTCAAGTAGTTCCTACTTTTGCTACCAAACGCCACCGTCAACGACAACTAGTTCTGAACTGGGCTGCTAAATGCCACCCCTGTCGGCTCCTGGTGACGAACGTTGGAATCTAAGAGCGTTAGTCACATGTAACCTATAATTTAGCTTCACACAAGTGTAATTAGTGGAAGGTTCGTTTACATGCCATAAACCTACGACATGGGACCGCCGGCTTTACTTCCCCTCCGAAGGAAGGCATACTGAGGGATTTTTAACGCTCTTAAAAAGAGACAGTCAGTCTGAAAGACTGGACTTTATATAATTTTAAATGCTAAAAATGCTGAAAAATGCCAGAAAGGCTGGAGGCTTGACATGTTAGATGATCAAGAAACAATCAGAACGCTAGAAAGTTACAAGTCATGAGGGAGCTGGAGCGCGCGGTGAAAGGAGGGAGCTGGCTGGATGACGTCACGCTCGCCGTGTCGTTGCCGTCTCGTAACTCCAGAGCTCACCAGTGAACTCAGTACACATTCACCAAGCGGTACTATGACGTCACACACCTCAGTGCATTCTCGGTACATTTCGTGACGTCACCGTAGCGTAACGACGAAGTCGACTAGATCATTTAAAATGATAAAAAAGTGACAGTCAGTCTAAAAGACTAGACTTTGTATCATTTTAAATGCTACAAATGCTACAAATACTGAAAAATGCTAGAAAGGTTGGAGGCTTCTCGCTTCGCTCGAAGCCAAAGACTCTTGTCATGTTAGAAAATTATCTGCCTAATACTTATCTTGCTTTATAATACTTCACCTTGTTTCAAATTACTAGCGAACGGCAAGTGCAAACCAAGGGCAAAGCAAGGTCAGGCGCGCGGAGGGAGATGGCTGGATGACGTGCCCCTTCCATCCAGTCTAAAAACACTTATAGTGGGCGATGTATTGAAGATAGAGATATGCTCTCCCGGACTTTTTTGTAGAACTTTTCATGCTGACCAATTCTTACGCTCATAGTATATTGATATTTTTAACGGTTTGCCCAGCGTAAGCTTAAGAAGCGCACGGACGCCAAGTTTGTTTTCGACTTTTTCACTGAAACCGTTACTGATTGGCTTCCTTTGATCATACATAAATTATGTTCACCAGAATCTTTCCTCGAGATATCCTTTACAGAATGGTGAAAACCGCATCAAAATCCATCCAGTGGTTCTCGAAATTACCCGTGACATCCAAGAATCGGGGATTTTTGTCTTATACTAACGAAGTAGAGATTGTCGGGGAACACATGCACCAAGCGGTACTATGACGTCACACACCTGAGTGCATTCTTGGTACATTTCGTCCTGTCACCATAACGTAACGCCAGACCCCAGCGTGGCGACGAAGTCGACAAGATCAATTAAAATGATAAAAAACCGATGACTTGGTCAGGTTTGAACCCGCGACCTTGGGCATAGAAGCTACGCAACCGAAGCCGCTATACACTCAGCCTTGTGAGGCAAAACTGAAACGAGGCGAGATCGATTCCCACCTCGGTAATGCTAGCAGTGATTTTCCATTGTTTCCCATAACACACGTAACTGGATAAATTCTACACACATTTAAGTACACGGGGATCAAGTGACCACTATAGCCAAGCCCCTAAATGAAGCAACAACAACCAAAGCAATACATGTTCCATGTGTTGCACAGGGCAAGTAAACATGCAACTTTAATGCTACTGTGTTCATCTGTGATGACATTATTACTGCTCAATGTGAGCTGCGATGGATCACATGGTTATATTCAGCCCAGTGACACCGGAATCTAATGGGTAGGCCACACGCCTGCCACTGTACCAAAACAATAAAACGGTCAGTGAATATTGTAATCGTACCATTGACCACTGCGAGAATCATGGCTGCGTGAACAGACAAATATTTAATAGCGGAGTTTTAAAAACACTGGTTTCAGAAAGTTAAGCATAATCACTAAACGAGGCCATACATACTGACAGGAATGTCAGACGGATTGCTGAACAAACGGAAGCTGAATCACACACCATGAAAAATGAAAATCCCCAGCCTGCTTCCAGTCTCCGACCGGGTCAGAAATGGAATGAATGAAGCCCCCATCTAGCGGCGAGGATATGGAATGTGCAGGCTGCCGAGGCCTGACGCACTCCTCTGGGGCAATGATTAAATGAATGACAGATGAAATGAAATGATAGTGGAGAGTGTTGCTGGAATGAAATGTTGACAGGGAAAACCGGAGTACCCGGAGAAAAACCTGTCTGCCTCCGTTTTGTCCAGCACAGATCTCACATGGAGTGACCGGGATTTGAACCACGGACCCAGCGGTGAGAGGCCGGCGTGCTGCCGCCTAAGCCACGGAGGCTTCAATCACACACCATATGTTGTCCAAAGAAACAGTGTCAGAAAGTTTCTGATAGCTAAGGTACACCTTTGACTACTATCAAAACTTGGCAATGTTAATAGGGTGTATGGTTACCCCGAACAGCCACACATGCTTCGCAGCGACGTGGCATGCTCTCTATCACATGGTCCAAGAGCTCTTGTGGCAGTCGATCCCTTTCCTCCGAAAGGGCAATGCAAAGGTCTTGGAGGGACCTTGGTCTTCCCAATGCATCCCAGGCATGTTCTATAGGATTCAGATCCGCAGACCTCGCTGGCCAGTCCATGCGATGAATATCTTCCCCAGTCAGAAATTCATCCACCAGAGCAGCGTGGTGCGGTCTGGCATTATCGTCCATTAAGAGGAAGTCTGGACCAACCGCACCTCTGAAGAGTCTAACATGTGGTCTCAGTACCCCATCCCTGTATCTCCGAGCGTTCACTGTGTTCCTCGGACCACCCATGAGCATGTGCAGGTCCGCACGGCCATTCAACATGATGCAACCCCACACCATGACGCCACCACCACCATACTGGTCCAATTCCACGATGTTGCTGTGGTTTTATCGACTACCCGGTTCTCTCCAGATTAATGTGCGACGGGAATCGTTCTCCAAACTGAAGCGGGATTCATCTGTGATGATCACATGCCTCCATTCATTCATGGTCCACTTTCGACGTTGACGGCTCCATAGTAAACAGGCCCGTCTCTGTGCTGGAGTGAGCGGGACGCACACTGCTGCACGTCTGGCGAACAGCCCTGCGGTACTGAGCTTCCGGTACACAGTTTGCCGGGAAACTGAGACGGCTGTAAGCTCCGCCGACAATTGTCTTGCAGGTGCACACCGATTTCGTCGGGCGGTTAAGGCCATATATCGGTCCTGCTGTGGGGTGGTTACTCTTGGTCGACCTGGTACTGGTCTACGACTAACATCTCCTGTGTCTCGAAATCGTCTCCAAAGCCTGAAAATTACACTTTGTGGCACCTTCAAGGACACGGCGACTTCGGTCTGGGTCTGCCCTTCTTCCATGCGGCCGAGTATTCTACCCTACAAAACGAGGTCCAAATGGCGTCGTTGTGCCATTATGTTGTCACCTTCACCACGAGGCTACACTACACACACTATAACAGGGCAAACACGACTGAGGGAATATGAGGCGCAGGCACTGGCTTTGTTTACCTTGAGGTTACGCCGCTATTCAAAGCAGGGAATAGGCTACCCCTTTCCTATACAGAGCGAACACGTAAGGTTGGTAGGTGCATATGTCGTGCGATTTGCGGTCTATTTCCTGTTGCCCTGCTTATTCGTAACTTATGCTTAATTTTTGGACATTAGTGTATTACATCTTGATGTAGTCCAACTGAAATATATGCACTATGATAATGTATGGTGTGCTTCAAAAGCTCGTGCATTAAATTGAAAGGATTGGAGAGCCAATAAATTAATGAGTTATTAGGTGTCACGCCATTAACTCATTAGGTAACTTGAGAATTGTGACTTAACTAGGCTGTTTTCTTTCTTCAGAGATCCATATTGGTAAACCACAATTCTAGTCGACCACTTTAGATATACAGCGGTAAGTACGTAAGTGTTCTGCAAAGTTTGCGTTCTTAACCCATTATGAGGGATGGAATAAGTTATACTGTTTGGGGGATCGGGTACAAATACCAGTTATAGATTTTTGATACTTCTCAAAAGGTAAGCAAGACCCGTCAAGGGGTGGGGGGAAAGGCAATTTTTTGGGGGCGTTATTACTTATTTACAATATAGAGAACAGGAATTCGTAAAAAAAAAGTCGACAAATATGAAAAATTGTCATTTTATAAGATATAAAGGACTATGCTGCACCATGATTGACAACGCCCACTTTTACAGAGATTTATGTTTGTGCGTATAACTTCTGAACTATGGACGAAATGATGCAAGTTATGGGTCAGGAATGTTTTAGGAATTGTCAGAGGTAACAAAATGTAAGTAAAAACTTCAACCTCATTTTTCTCTGTTTAACATTTTTCATACTCTGGTACCATTTGTAAGAAAACTAATAACGATAGGTTCATAAATTTTGTTTTATGTATCAACATCATCCTAATGACCAGTAATAATAAGGGACATCCCTTTAAATAATATACAAAATGAAATATAAATATTTATCGACATAATTTTGGATTAAGAAATCGTACCTTAAAAAAAGAAAACATATTGGTGAAAGTATTTCGCTTTTGTCAATAATCCTTATTGTTGCAGATAATGATCCAAACAGTAATCCCTGAAAATTTCAATTGGCTACCTCAAACAGATTTTGAGTAAAGTGTACCAAAAATTTGCAGATTTAACATGGGTGAGATAGGCAGGTCTCTTACCACATACGAACATGAACTTTGTGTTTGCTCTAGGCTGTGCAGGAAAACAATACGGAGAAATGTGGCCCAGGGTGGATCTGCGTACCGTGAATGTTACTGGAATCACTTAGTGGGAGACCGTTGAAACGCATCTTTCTCCGTTCCAGTCCTGAGACCAGATTTTAATTTGTTGGCAGAGTCGGGAAATGAACCCGCACCTCCTGGGTGACTGTCAAAAATGCTAATTTCTACTCCACGATGTGACTTACACCATGTCATTTTAGCACTCTGACTCAACATCTATAGGGGTGGTGATGGTACAGTGGTTAAGCTGCTTGCCTCTCACCACGGCGGACTGAGTTCGATTCCCGGTTAATGCATGTGAGATTTCCGAAGTGAAATAGCACGTCCTGTGGTTCGGATTCTGCTTAGAAATGGAGGTCCCGTAGCTCATGAGAGCGTGATTAACGGTGACGTAAAACTACAAGGTTCCCTTTTTGAACATCTAAGATTATATAGCGATTCTTCTACATATCATGACCATAATAGCTGATTATCCTCATTTGAGGTATTTCTGTTTTTGTTTTTGTTTTCTCGAACAGACATTTTTGCGAAAAAAAAAGCTCTGTGGCCTTAACAATGCTATCTGTCGAGTCCCGTGGCGTAGCTGTGCTCGTTAAATGGCGCACCACGGCCGCAAGGGCAGCTGTAGCAGGTCCAGAGATCGGAGGTTTGAATCCCAGTACTGACAGTGGCTAGCTTGAGTGTATTTTCTTCCTTACAAGCAAATGCTGCGATAGGGCCGTACTTCAAATCCCGGAACATCTACCCTAATACAGAAACACACGCTACTACAGTCATCACCTAAATACAGGTCGTCAGACACGTTCAACATACACCCTACTGATGGCCAAGATGTGCCAAGACCCTAAACAGCATATTCCTGTCGAGTACAGAAGTGGCCGTGCAGCTCTGAAGGCAGTAGAAATTAGTTCTCGAGCGAATGTAATGCAGCGTATCAATCTAATTTGGGAAGTCTTGACGAGCGACGGAAAGTAGCCACCGTAGCGGAAATGAAGACTTCTCCATTTAAGTTTTTCCTAGTTGATAATTGCATTCTCCTCTTCTTCGGTTACTTTTAATTCATATACTCATAAAATAACTTAAACATTTATCAGATGCCGGTCTAATTTTTGATTGATCGCTTCTGTACTTGCTGCTACTGTAATTTCTTTCAGAAAGTAATCAGAGGTAAAGTTAGTAGGCAAACATGTAGCACAGAGTTGTGTAACACCGAGAGCGACATGGCATCATTTATGTAAGCAGTGGCTGTTTTGTTATTTTAATTAGAAGCCTGGGACAGTTGGATCATCAGCTTCGTGTAGTATTTGTCTGGTAACTTCTGTAATTGGTGTTACGCCAAGGGCCACTACTGGACTAAGTCTGGAGGTTCAAGGTAGGAACTAGGGCGCTGATATCAACCTTGTTGAGTGTGATTTCATTCGACGTTATTCCACATTCAGACCAAGGAATTACCGTGTGATGCCAACATAATGCGCCAGAATATTCAGCACAGCCGTGCAACCGGCATGGTAGGAAGTGTATAAGGGACATACAATTTAGATTAACATCCCCATTCCTGAATAAGGTACAGTTCTCATCATTAAAAAAAATCATTAACGAGAACGGGTAATGGACGGCTAAATAATGAATGACATTCTGGCTACAAAAGCCCTAACCGTCAAGGGGAAATAGAAGAGAAATTGACCGTTAAAGATTGCAGAGATCATTTAAGGGCTTTGCAAAATCATTGTCATGTCCCGTGTACTTGGGTGTGTGTGGCCTTAAGTTAAGCACAATTCCAGCCTTGAAGTGGAATTGCGAAATCATAGAAAACAACTTCCGGGATGGCTGAGGTGGGAATCGAACCCTCTTATCCTAGAGTTATAAAAGCGAAATTTGGTAATCAAATGGCGACATGCAGAAAATATGTAGTCCCACATAAAAGGTTTTCCCTACAAAAGTCACAAGATAAACTATTCTAGACATTCTAGATGGTGGATGTTCCAAACATGTTTCAATCATTTCATCTGGATGCAAAAGCGGAAATTAAACGTAACTTAGTAAACAGGGAGTGTGATATAGGGTACAGCACTTAATTTATCACAAGAATATCCGATTATACTCTTTGATAGGGAAAAAGAGTTATAACATTACCCATATATTTACGATGAAGTAGGCTTTACTGTATATTCTTTACTGAACATCGTGTTTTTCAATGATTTAAAAAATTGAGGTAATTAAAAGAAACTAAATTTGACGATAATGTCCATAAAGTAATACAGAAATCTAGAAATAGAAATAGTAGCCTAGTAAACAATTCAACAATTCTTCTCAGTTTTTGCCGTGTCCTTTTCAGGGTATGAACTAGGTGCACCATATCGGGCTCTTCAGCAGGCTCTAGGTACACCCTGCCAGGATCACTGTTGGTACTTCTATAGAGGGGAGATAATGTTGTGGGAGTTCTCAGTTCTCACAGCTAAGATGTGTGGTGCACTTCACTTACAGGGTTGCTTCCAAAATCCCATTTCAGACTTTGAGGACTTATAGTGGGGAACAAAGCCGGTTAAGTTTAGCATAGGAGCTTGTGTCCGGAAACGCACTGTCTTCCCGCTACCCGCAAAAGTCCACCAGAACACACGTTCATAGCTCTCGCATTTTCGGTGCTCTGTCCGACTCCTCGTGCTTGTCGTCCGGGTCCAATTACAAGAGGGGCTTGTTGTGACAACCACCGACGTCAACATGGACACGGTATCTCCATACCATATAATGACCCACACGATCACCAATCCCAGGTCCCCTAACATCCACCGCTACCATAACCCGTGCCAGTAGGTCTTCCCCAGATTCCACAGGGATCTCGCAAATCAAGGCTTTTATGTGATCCCAACAGGTAGTAGTCTAGCAGTGTCAAGTCGGTTATAATAATAATAATAATAATAATAATAATAATAATAATAATAATAATATCGTATGACCTCGAGTGCCGGGTGCAAGCTTTGTAATTAGACACCCAAAGGGTAGCTTGCATGTCGAATTTCGTTGTTCCTTGAATCACCATGAAAGTCAAGGAGGTTAGATATCTAAGCTCCTTGAACACTATAGCGCTTTCTAGTAGAGAAATGAGGAACTTTGTTTTGGCGGAAACTCCCGAGATTAATTTTGCCATTATGAACACCAACTACTGAAATCAAATGGGTTCTTTGACATGCCAACATCGTATGACATGCGTGTCCTATTTTTGGCGCCTTTCAAAAAAAAATTATCACTTACCAAGGCCAGGAGCGAACCTGCAATCTTGGGGTTAGTAGACCGACACGCTATCCACTTTTTTTTTTTTTTTTTTTAGCTCTTTACAGAATTACAGAATTTTCAGATATGATAAATACCAGACTAATACATCACAAGAAATCCAGATAGTGTCCATATTTATCGTACAATTGTCCACTTTCACTAAGCTTACAACGCTCTTTTTGCAGGTGATACCTGAGATCCAGGAAAGAGAAATGTTGATCATTGTCCATCACGAAGTGTACATATTGGCCCATTATCCACACAATGGCAGTCGGTTTAATTTGGGGGAAGGCGGTCACCGACAAACGAACCAACTTCCTGTCATCAAGGTCATCCGAGGGCACATTTAATAGTTGACATACTTTTCCCTTACACCACAGCCACGTGGAGGCAACTCGCGTGCATGATGTGAAGCGGTGTATCGCCGTATCAGTTTGACCACATATAGTACACCATGGGTAAGCTTCAAGATGGATGGTATATCGCCGTAGAGCGGTTGGGATGAGATCGTTGAGGAAGATAAAAACTTGGGAGTGTACAGCAGAAGAAATGGTCATAGCCCCAAAATTTTTCCAAACAGTGGGCCAATGGACATAGAGGGTGGTGGCCTCTATTCGCGGTTTGGAGTGTACCACTTGCCGCAACATGTTATAGATACTTTTCGTCGTTGGAACAATCCCTGATGGCAATTGGCGAACAGTTTCCAGAAGGTGCTGTTGATGGTCCCTAAATATCTTCGGCAAAGCTCTATCACAACCACGGGCTGTGTTTCGAATATCTTTGTATAGCGCTTTCGTAAAAGTGTCATGTTGGGAAAGAATGGTGATATCGTTCTTGCAGAGGAGTGCACGGCATTTCATGCCATGAGCTGTTAGCCCTAGCCCGCCTTGCCGGGATGGGAGATACAACTGTTCCCGTTGTACTCTGAACAAAAATCCTTGCCATATAAACCAACCTGTATATTTTGCCAATTGGCTCTCAAACATTTTGGGAAGTGGGAAAAGTTGTGCGACATACCATATTTTGGAGAGCGCAAACACGTTGAGGACCATGACCCGTTGCACTATATTGAGGTTTCTTTGACCAAATTGGATCAGGACTCCCCTAACTTTGGCAATGACCTTAGTCCAGTTAACTTGCACTGTGTCCAGAAGCGATTGCTTCCAGGTAATGCCAAGAATTTTCACCTCATTTACTATCCGGAACCAGGGCTGTGGGGTAATCACTGAGTTAGTATTGAGCGGAAGCAAAGCAGTTTTCTGGGGGTTCGATTGTGCTCCAGAGGCGATATGGTAGAGCTGAAGGACACTATCGATGTGGGAGATGTCTTCTTCATTGCGGATCGTATATTGATACGTCATCAGCATAGGCGCACATTCCAAAAACATGTGTGGACAGTTTGTAACCCTGTAGCTTCACCTGGGTAGTCCGAATGAACGGTTCAAGGCCAATGACAAAAAGTAGCATAGAAAGGGGACATCCTTGCCTAACTGATCGTTGTATTGGAATCAGAGGGGAAAGAAAACCGTTGACGAGCACTCTAGACGTAGCATTACAATTTATCATACGAATGTAGTCAATAAGGATTTCAGGAAATTCGAAGTGTTGCAAGACCATGTACAAGTATTCATGACTGATGCGGTCGAAAGCTTTATCAAGATCTAAGGTGAGAAAACTCATTGGCTCAGTGGGGAGCATTTCGGCTTTTAGGTGTAGGTCCCGTAGTATCGCTAAGTTTGTTAACAGAGTTCTTCCAGGAATACTGCAACAATGCTCATCACCAATGATATCAGGTAGAACAGTCTTCAATCGGCATGCAAGTACTTTGGTAAGGACTTTATAGTCACTGCAGAGCAGAGTAACTGGTCGGAAGTCACCAACTGCCATGGGAGAGGATGTTTTTGGTATGAGGACTATGGTACCCTCGTGATGTGATTGACAAAGAGCACGACGTTGGAGAATGGTACGCAGGACATGACAAAATTCTTTGCCAATGTGAGGCCAGAAGTGTTTATACATTTCATATGGCAGTCCATCAATGCCAGGTGAGCGGTTGTTTGGGAGTCGTTTAACCACAGAGTGAATCTCTTCATCCGTAATATCCGCCCTGAGCAGAGTTTTGCTGTCCGGAGATAGTTTGGTACTGCAAGATGACAGCAATAGGGTCACCTGCTGTGGATCAATGGGAGCCTTAGCGTAGAACCGTTGATAAAATAATGAGATTTCACTACGTATAGCGTCAGGGGAGGTGACGACACTTCCAGTACTGGTGCGGAGGCGGTGGATATATTTACGTTGCCGCTCACGTTGTCCTTTGGCGATATGGTATACACTTGCACTTTCGTCCGGGAGCACTGTACGATCTTTTAAAGCCACGTTGATATGAGCGAGCGTCCGTTGCTGTAGAGAAAGGAGCTTGGTTTTAAATTCCCGGATCTGGTCATATATACGCTCCCCAGCATCAGATCTTTGCTGGAGCTGGCGAAGAACTCGATAGTAAAATTCAACTGTATCCCGTCTTTCCCGACCTCGTTGGTAAGATATGTTCTTAAAGACGCGGCGGATCCCTGGTTTAACTAAAATATCCCACCAGTCTGTGCAGTCGCGAAATTTGCATTTTTGTTGGACCCATCGGATCCAGTGTTGTCTGAAAATATCTTGGCATTCCTCCTCCAGTAACAGCGAGCAATTCAGCTTCCAATAACCTCTTCCTATGTGAAATATGGGATGGGGGTAAGAGATTGTACATACGACAGCATGATGGTTAGTGAAACTGGCAGGAATCACTTCATATCGTCTAGGCTGGATAAGTTCCTGTGAAAAGTAGATGCGGTCAAGTCGTGATGAGGAGTTGTGACTTATACAGGTGTAATGGGGCAGGGGCACCCTTAAACTATCCACAGCATCAATGAGGTGTAGGGAGGTAAGAAGGGTCCTGAGAGCCGGGTTGACACCTCTGTATGGACTAGTGGAATCCTCTGGGCGTTGAATACAATTGAAATCCCCTGCAAGAATAAGTTTTTCCTTAACGTCGTGCAGATGAGGCAGTATACTCTGTTGAAAGAACATTTTCCGTTCCACACGTTTATTAGACCCGGATGGGGCATATACATTTATCAGGGTGGTATTGTTTATGTGTCCAGATATTATGCGTCCTGTTGGATGACATAGCACACCTGCGAGTGGGATATCATGTCTTATGAGGAATCCGGTCCCTCTATTCGTATTACCGGTATTGATGTATTGTTTGTAGAAGGCAGATATGGGTAAACACGGTTTAGCAACTTCTTGAATGAAAGCAATGTCAATGTCAGCATCTCGAAGGAATCTCTCCAACAGTTGAAATTTCAGAGGGCATTCTATTACATTGATATTCACAGTGGCCACAGTGAGAAATTGCGCCATTAAGAGAAGTATAAAAGCTGTGCTAGACATACTGGAAGGTGGACTCGAAGGAAGACACAGGTGAGAATTATCCTGGTGCACTATGTCAAATTAGGTTGAGATAGTTCCTTTTGACTGCCAGTCATAGGCCGGCTGTCAGCGGTTGAGAGCGTTCGTGGGTCCCTAGATGACGTAGAAAGAAGATTTTGTTTCTTTTTCACAGCTGCGGAAACGTTTGTGGAGCCAGTTTTATTCTTCGGGGCTGGTACGGCAATCGAGGCATTTGTTTTAATCTTCTTAGAGACGTTCTCGGATCCCCGATCAACATTTTTAAGTGAGTCGGTAGGGCCCAGTGAAGTCGGGGGCAGTGAAGACAAAATTTCTGTGGCAGCCTGTAGTAACGGCAGAGTTGGTTCTAAGGCTGCGATACAGGTTGCCGAGAGCACAGGGGCACTCTGTGTCTCGCAGCTCTGGCCAGGGCAAGGTACCAGTTCTGCGTCAGATGTATCCGAGGTCACTCCTGGTGTTGTCTCAGCTGACTGATCAATGAGCATGTTTTCATATGACGTTTGCTGCGTCACAACTTCCGAGTATTGTACACGTCGTTGTTGTGTAGGTGTTATACCGAGGGGAATCATTTTCTTTGGACAGTTAATACGTAGATGTGTGGTAGCATTGCAAATTAAACAGGTCTGTTTCTGTCCATTATACGTTATATAGCCAGAATGGCCACCAAAAGCCTCAGTGGAGGGGATATCTTGCTTGATTTCCATAGTTACGGCACGTATTCCATTATACACCGGGAACTGATAAGCAGAAGACCATTGTTCTTTCCTGACGTCACTCACAGTGCCATATTTCGACAGGACGGATTTGAAAATTTCAGGGGGTACTTCGAGTGGGACATTAAATATACGCACTGTGGTAAAATTGGAATCCGCTGTGGAGAGCTTAACATTGGTCATTTCGCCTGAATCATACTGAAATTTAATAGGATCTGCAAAAGTATTTAACAATTTCTGATAAATAGATATGGTGATTACCTTGATGTACATGGTTTTTTCGTGCGCATTTAACTGGATGGCTTCTACTTGGTCGACAGTCAACCGGAGGGTATCGCCAATCCAGCGGTGAATTTCTCCTGGTGAGGGGCGAGAACTCTGCCTGTCCCATTGGCAGCGTACGGTGTTTTTTCTCTGGTATCCGGACATGATTTTCAGCGGGGTTTTCTGGGTTTCTGGTTTTGTTGTCCTATCTGGAACACTACTTAAAAAAGTATTGTCCGAATGACACACGGAAGGTCAGTACACACGTGGAACTAAGGAAGCACCGGTATTAGGAACCGTAACCTCTTCCAATGCGGTCACACAGCGCGCACACACGTACCGCACTCGGCCACGACCAGTGACCAACTAATCCACTCACCCACCGTGGCAAGCTGTCAAGTGGATTGAACATGCAGGCCATACAATCGGGCCACCATGACCTATCCACTGTTGCCCAAATCTTTGGTGCCGATGATCTCGGACCGCAAGTGAAAAATGAGGTGGTGCACCATCGTGCTGAAACCACATGTTTTGACGCACATGCAGTGGCACATCGTCTAAGACCTCTTCAAGGAATACTATGAGGATCACCCACTTAACTGAATGGCATGGAATATCAACAAAACCTGTAGGGGATATGGGTCATCAGGTGATCGTTCAATGACGCACGTTCTTTAAGCAGTGGCGCTGAAAATGCGGGAGATTTGAACGTGTACTGTGGTGGTTGTTGTGCGGGTAGCGAGAATACGGTACGTTTCAGGATACACGTTCCTATGCTAAACTTAACCGCCTTTGTCCCCATTGCGAGCCCTCAAAGTTTGTATTGGGCATTTATAAACGCCCTGTATATGGGACTAAATGCATAATCCACTAACCTAGCAGCGGTCTACGAGAAAATGAACCTTAAATGCACAGTACTGTAGGAGTGCATAACTACACGGACATATAATTTTCAACTATTATAGAAAACTTTGGTTGATTGGTTCCTTAGTTGATAGGCTGCAACGACGCGGTCATGCAGCCCCGTGTACTTTGGTTTGGGTTTGTGTAGGATCTGACTGATAACCGGTGTTAATTGTGATGACTGTATTAGTGTGTGTTATCCTGTTTTTAAATCAAGTAAGGACTGCAGACGATAATTTCAAGTAGTTCCTACTTTCGTTACCAAATGCTACCGTCCACGACACCTAGCAGTGAACTTGGCTACTACTGCATGCCATCGCAACCAGCGCCTGGTGACGAACGTTGGAACTTAAGAGCATTAATCAAACATAACCTATACATTTTGCTTCACACAAGTTTAGTTAGTGGAAGGTCCTTTCACATGCCACAAATCTATGACATGGGCCCGCCGGCTTTACTTCTCCTCCGAAGGAAGGCATACTGAGGGATTCTTAATGCTATAAAAAATCCGACGACTTTGGCATAGTGCCTCAGCAAGCTACCGAAGTCGCCATAGAAAATGGTTGACATGTCATCCAGTAAACAAAAGTTTGGTGCTTTTCAGTCGGTCAACACGAATGTACCCAAATAGAGCTGAGTTATGCTCTAATCCTGAAATAAATTACATGAGATTAATAAATACACTAGAATGACCAGTTTCGATCGTCAAGCGATCATCATCAGATACATTACACTTAAGCTATAACAACTATGTTTGAGAATACAGGTGAAAATATATATACAATATTGTACAACTATTTAGTTGCAGTGTTGGTAATGCAACTGCCGGTGTATGCTAAATGTAGTATATCTAATGTTAGGTGAACTTCTAAAATGGTGATAAAAATCCGGAATTTGTCTGTTTGGGGTGATTATATGGTTATACAAAATCAACTATGGTTATACTGTAATAATACAGGCTGATACATATCCGGTTGTCTCCCTAACTGGAACTTCAAGCAGTTTCGTGTTCACTCTGGCACTAGTTATGGTGACTAACCCGGGTGTTAACTGGGCGGAACTGGTTTTTCCCTTTCTACCCCTTTTGTTCCTACGTTCTTTCTGAGCTCAGTGCCATGTTTATTTGTGTGACGTTGCCAAATCTATATAAGAATGTATGTTATTGAATACAGGAAGATCTACAACTATTAAAGACCGTGGAACTATATTCGCCACGGTGGACTAAAAAGCCATTCAACTAAGCGGTACACGGTCTATTGAAGACTCCCGGCACCTTTAATACTGACGCACATACCGGCCTAGGTTTATTGCAGAAAAAAGTACATAGTACTGTGCCCAACTCTAGGAATGGGTATTCCAAGATTCAGACACCTAGATCTCAAGGGAAAGGCTGTAGCCGCTTTTGAAAGTTGAGATATTTGAATATCGCGCTACATTGCTTCTCGAAGCATTTGGAAGGAATTTACCGATAGTTGGATGTCAAGTGACGTAGCGAGTAATAGCAGAGGTGGAGGCTATTTATTGATTAAATAGTTAACCATGGAGTAGAGACTTGAGACTGGGATCAGATTACTGGCACGGCCAAATGAAAGAGAATGCAATTAGTATCAAGTAAATCGGACCAGGGATTCAAGAGATATGAGGATTTCTAGATATCAGGTGATGACGCGTGACCCTGGCAGTTTTGAATAAAAGCCAGCTGGCCGAAGCAACTACAGCTCATTCTAACACAAGCACTTGGCGATCAAGTTGCTACGACGCTGAGCCAAGGCACATGGTTGCCGGATCTACGCAGAAGTTCTTTTCAGAGTCGTGATAGTCACGAAAAGTGCTGCGCTACGAGTTGGAACTTAGTAAGTTTACGGCGAGGAGAATCACTGAGGTGATTGATTTTTCTACAGACATTGGTGGAAATATTTATATTTCTACAAGGACATATGCTAGACTTTGTCTAGAAAATAGTATTTTGTCACAGTCCAGTAATAACATAATACTTGGATATTTAAATCCATTTCAAGTCAGTTTTCATATTTGTAACTAGTTAACCACTTCGATCTGTCAGTACACTGAAGACTAGTCTATAACGGTGGCGTTCATTAGTCTACGCAAGGGAAACTACAAGTTGCCTAGCGCATGGTAGATGGTGATATAATAAACCATGCCCAGGGAACGATCTTCAGAACAGCCGTTAATTGCTTAGACTGTCAGTGTTTTTCTTGTACTGATAAGATTACCGTGAGTTATGTTACAACTGACATATCTAAGAAGAGATCACTTAGATCTGACCCTATTTAAACAAACTGTTATGGCTTTGATAGAAGCCCATATTAAAATGGAACAACAGTTAATTCAAACGTCGAAAGATACTACCACTATGTCTGACTAGACGGATTGTGGGTATATGATGGCGGCCGATACAAGGATTGTACATGCTTGTCCGATAGGGCATGTCTATGGATAAATCTGGTACAGACCAGGTTTACTACGCTTCAAGACCATCAAGAAATGTAAGCCACATTTGAATTATATTATGCCTAGCTAATTGGAACAAACTATATTTTTTCTGCAGATGACCAACACATTTTTTCTTCGTATTTAAAGCTTGCAATGATTTACGCAAGACTTGTTAGAGTTATTCTGAGCATTTTCAGCACTCAGAACAGTTTAGGATCGATGACCGAGCATTTCGAGCATTTATTTAAATATTTCATATTTTTGGGAAATCACGGTAATCAGCCGATGAAACTGTAAAAGTTAAATTTATTTTTGTTGAGGAATGGATATTTTTTCCATATTCGAAGGTTCGAACATGTGGATTCTCACATAATGAGATGATAATTAAACACATTTAAAATGATATAAATAATAATAATAATAATAATAATAATAATAATCCACTAATAATAATAATAATAATTTTCATAATTTTTCTAAATAATTCTTTGATATTATATTTTCTAATAATCATATGTATTGAGAGAGAGCCTATGAAGTAGTTTAAACATTTCTAGTTTGGAACAGGAGATTTTCCGAAGGAGAGTGGTTAGCGCAAGCCCGCATTCAACCAACATTTCAGTTCTGGTTGATCAGTTGATATTTGCAATGAGCAAAGTACATTTTTCAGATAACACGGAGAGGCATGAAACGGGAAGCAAATGATATTTGTATCAAATAGGATATTTTTGTATTTATATAAAATCATGACGTAAATACACTCGAAAGTGAAATAAAGATTTTCATAAGTATGGTTGAACTGAATGGTAAAATAAAATAAACTTGTAAGTTTATTAATCTTCCAGTGTTGATAACAAGCAGAGGCTTGATTTATTGTATAAATTTTGGGAAGAAAATTTATGTGTGTGGAGTAGTTGAAATGCCATTCCCAGGTGCGCATGTTTAAGTCGCAGGAATGAAGAGGTTTTTTTCGAGCATCAATCAAATAGCAGGTTCGATGGCTCAGGTTTATAGTAGGAGTATTGGAACTACACATTTCGTTGGATGAATGACCCGAAGGTTATTTCTTTGAAACCATCAGTTCTTATTTCAACCTTGTTTACGAATTCCATTTAGACTTTGATTTTGCTAGAACCCGGATTTGTCATGATAGTAGTTTATTCTTCTTCAGAGGAAGACCTTTGCCGTTGTTGTTGTTGTAATATTGTGTTCTTACACAAATAATAGAATGGGCCACTGCCAATTAAAAATAATTATTTAACCACGAATAATTTGAAGGATATTTTCAAATCCTAGTGCCATGAACTAAATGAATTCATTATAAAACTACAATTCTAATTTCCGCATTCTGTCGAAGAATTGCAAGTTGTGAAAGTTGGTAAAAATGGCCATGAATATAAATATTTTTATAATAATGATTCCAAGTGGAAAATTGAATAGTTGAATGGTTCAACCATTTATTGATCAAGTTGATGATTCAGAAATCATACATTTTGTTAGGAACTTGAAGTTCATAATCGAGTCACTTCTCGAATGTTTAATGTCAGAAGAACAATTAATTGTTGTTGTGCTTCGCACAGTTCTTCGATGCTATGCTCAATGGTCAAATACTTTTCAGATGTTATTAATATGTGTAAATAATTTGTATTGCTTCAATGATAATAATAATTTCGACGATATATTTTTGAAACTGGAAAAACAAGCGAAAGTTTAAAAATTCTATGAACATTTATTCTACGAGTGTTAATATCATGTAAATAGTCAAACAGTGATCTACGATATTTCCAGTATAGACAATTAACTTTGAACTGGAATTAAATATTAATAATTTTGGAACACAGTCCACAGGACTATTAATCGGACTTGTGTTTCCAAAAAGATTGTCAAATGTGTTTGGAAAATTTCTGTATATTGTGTGTAAATAAGAGTGTGGATAGCCACACGTCGATGATGCTGCTTTGAGCATCTTTGCAGTCAATTTTAACTTCAAAATAAACTGAGATAATTTTACAGGATGTGTTACTCCCAATTAAATCTCCTTCTATCCTTATTGTTGCATTGAGCCAAAAATCAGTAAAGCATTTTTTAAATTTGATGTCGTTTTTGCGATTTGCTTTAACCCATCTGGCGCTCCGGGATATTTTGACTCGCGTGCTGACTGATTATTGTTAAAATGCATATGTGGTCGTGCGGACTCTTGTCTAAACGGGCACAGTACACCTGATCCAAATAACATTTACCTATAACCACCGCTATTTTCCCCCCTTTTTTTCTAGCTTGGCTGTATCGCTAAGTTGTGTCTTGTTTTCGACAAGGTGTGTTTTAGTAGAGTGAAAAGGGGTGAACTCTCCATAAAAGTGTGTTCATTTAGATTGTTGGGATTGTTTAGTTTGGCTAGGTGAATCTCGATTGCTTCTTTTATGTCGAGAGCTCTGCCTTTCGATTCGTGATGAATTATTTTTAGGTCAGTCTCGATTTTAGTAAAGGTGTGCCCCGTGTCACACATATGTTCGCATACGGCGGAATGTGTTCCGTATCTTATCGCATTCCTATGTTCATTATAACGTGTATCTACTCGTCTTCCGCTCTGTCCAATGTAATAAGCTTGACAACCACGGTCTTGGCATGTAATAGAATATACCCCTGACTTTGAATACGGGTCTTGTTTATTTAGATTACTATTTTGCAGGTGCCTCCCGGACGTATTATTCGTTGTGAATGCTATTTTTATGCCTTGCTTTTTGAATAGATTAGTGATTTTATATGTGTTCGCATTCACATAGTTGAAGCGTGCGAATTTTTTCTCATTAATGTCCGGTTTTGGAATCATTTTAACTTTATTTTTATGTTTGGATACAATTTGGTCTATTTTGCTTGGCGGGAAATTGTTTTCCTTTGCTATTTGTTTAATGGTTCTTATTTTCTTATTATAATTGTCTTTTGACATGGGTATGTTTGGTAGGAAAGAAAGAATAGGTAGAAAACCGTGGATCACTCAGGATATACTAGAATTGATGGATGAAAGGCGGAAACACAAGAATCTAAGAGATGAAAAGGGGAAAGCAGAATACAGACGTCTGAGAAATGAGGTTAACAAGAAGTGCAAGGAAGCGAAAGAAAATGGTTGAAAGAGAAATGTGCAGGTATAGAAAATTGTCTGAAATTAGGAAAAGTAGACACAGCTTATCGAAGGATTAAGAATACTTTTGGGGAAAAGAAGACTAAGTGCTGTAATATTAAGGACACAAATGGAAAGCCTCTAACAGATAGGGAAGAAAAGGTTGAGAGATGGAAAGCTTACATAGAGAGTTTGTATAAGGGAAAGGAGATTGAGAATCATGTAATGGAAAGGGAGGAGGAAATTGATGAGGATGCGAAAGGAGATTTAATATTGAGATCAGAATTTGATAGAGCTTTGGAAGACTTAAGCAGGAACAAAGCACCAGGCATAGATGATATACCGATTGAGTTGCTACGCTGCATAGGAGATGAAGGTCTGATCAGGTTATTTCACTTGGTGTGTAGGATTTATGAGACAGGTGAGGTACCCCCTGATTTCAAGAAGAATGTAATCATCCCTATACCAAAGAAAGTGGGAGCTGACAGATGTGAAGATTACCGTACAATCAGCTTGATTACTCATGCTTCAAAGATCCTGTCTAGAATAATTTACAAGAGGATTGAAAGCCAGATAGAAACGGAGTTGGGTGAAGACCAGTTTGGTTTCAGTAGAAATGTAGGAACAAGGGAAGCTGTACTAAGTCTTAGGCTGATTTTAGAAGGTAGAATAAGGAAAGATAAGAGAACGTTCATGGCTTTTGTAGACTTAGAAAAGGCTTTTGATAACGTTGATTGGACTAAATTGTTTGACATTTTGAAATCAATTGGAATAAAGTACAGGGATAGGAGGGTGATATACAATCTGTACAGAAACCAGACAGCAGTCATTCGAGTTGAAGGACATGAGAGAGAAGCTGGTATTCAGAAAGGTGTAAGGCAAGGCTGCAACTTATCACCCATACTTTTAAATCTTTACATTGAACAAGCAATGAAGGAAATTAGAGAAAAATTTAAAGTGGGAGTGAAGATTCAAGGAGAAATAATTTCAACTCTGAGATTTGCTGATGACATAGTCATCTTGGCCGACAAGCCTGAGGATTTGAATGAGTTTTTGAATGGTATGGACTCCGTCTTACGGAAAGAATTCATGATGAAAATAAATAAATGTAAAACAAAAATACTGGAATGCAGCCGAAATAAATCAGAAACCTCTATGGAGATCAAATTGGCAGGTGAAAAGCTGAAGGAAGTAGGAGACTTCTGTTACTTAGGAAGCAGAATAACCAGTGATGGACGAAGCAAAGAGGATATTAAAAGTAGGTTGGCTCAGGCAAAGAAAGCATTTCTACAAAAAAGGAATCTGCTGACATCGAATATAGATTTAGGTATTAGGAAGTCATTTTTGAAAGCCTTTGTCTGGAGCGTGGCACTCTATGGAAGTGAAACTTGGACTATTGGTGCAGCAGAAAGGAGGAGAATTGAAGCATTTGAAATGTGGTGTTACAGGAGAATGATGAAGATCAGATGGGTAGATAGGGTTACAAACAAAGAGGTATTAAGACGAATGGGAGAGGAGAGATGTTTCTGGCGACTGCTAATGAAGAGAAGAGATAGGTTGGTAGGGCACATACTAAGACACCCAGGAATAGCAAGCTTAGTTATGGAAGGAAGGGTCGAGGACAAAAACTGTAGGGGTAGACCAAGGTTAGAATATGTTAAACAGATTGCCTCCGATGTAGGGTGTCGGAGCTATGTAGAGATGAAACGATTAGCTCAGGACAGGGAGGCGTGGAGAGCTGCATCAAACCAGTCAAAAGACTGAAGACTCAAACAACAAACAACAACAACATGTTTAAAGGCCTGTGCACCAATGAATTGAACCCCGCTGATGTATGCGTACTGGGGTGATTAGACTGATTGTCGATTGCATGCGAGGTTTGTGTGGCTTTTCGAAATATGGAATATGAAAGCTCGTTGTCTTTACGTTCAATAGTTATGTCGAGATAATTTATTTTTCGATCTGTTTCGGATTCCTTAGTGAATTTGATTGAGTGGTGTAGGCTATTAATGGATTGTAGAATTGTTTCTTCGCTTGTTAATTCAGTATCGTAGATGCAAATTGCATCATCTACGTATCTTTTCCATAGTAATATTCTCTTTGTTGAAGTATTTTCTAAGAACTCTTTTTCTAGTGCATTAATGAAGATGTCAGCGATTAGTCCGCTTAGTGGTGATGCCATTGCTAAGCCTTCTGTTTGTGTGTACATTTTATTGTCGAATTGAAACACGTTTTGGCTGAGGACGACCCTCAGTAATCTCCCAATCTCATCCTTTTCTTTTGCCGAATTGTTGGATTTTAAGTTATTTTCGATAATGTTGATTGGATTGCATCATTAATAGGAATATTGGTGTACATGTTAGTTACATCGAAAGATACAAGCCTCATGCTAGGTTTCAATTGTAGGGTGTTCAATGCTGTTACTAATTCCGTTGTGTTCTTTACAGAGTTGTTTTTGTCGATGGAAAGGCGGTGTTTTAAGATTTTTAGTAACTCTTTGCTGATTTTGTAATTAGGCCTATTCCTACAATTGACGATTGGTCTCATTGGGCACTCCTTTTTGTGTATTTTTGGTTGTCCCCTCAATGACGGGATTTTCGGGTTCATGTTTATTAGTTTTGATTTTTCAGCTTTGGCCAATATGTATTCTGTTTCTTTTAATACACTTTTTATTTGTTTTTGGAATATGTTGGTGGGGTTTTTTGCAAATTCCTTGATTTCGTTGTTGTTTAGGAATTCGACTGTTTTTTAATGTATTTTGTTTTGTTAAAAATTACTGTGTTATTTCCCTTATCTGCTTCTGTGATGATTAAGTCATGTTCTTTTATTTTTTGTTTCAATGACTTTATGTCATTTAGTTGTTTGTTGTTTTGAGTGTTATTGTTTTCGCCCTCTCGTTTGAGGATTTGTTTGGCTTCGTTGGTGGCAAGATTTTTGGTTAATTCCCTGTCTTCTACTGGGAGCTTGTGACTGGCTATCTCGATATCTGTGATTAACTGTTTTATATTATGGTTCGTGTGTGCGTCTGTGCAGTTGTATTTCAAACCTTTGTCTAACATATACATTTCATTTTGAGAGAAGGTTACGTTCGTTCTGTTGTTTACCCTACTCTGGAAATTGAATTCATTGTTATTCGTGTGTTGTTCATTAGATTGATTATTATGTGTTTCTCCTTGTTTTCTTAGTTTATATTCTAGCGTTTCATGCTTCCTCGTTGCTCTGATTTTGATGGTGTCATGTAGGTGCTCGGTAAAACTGTCCCATTGGGATGCGTGCCAGAAGTTACTTAGTTGCAATTGAATATCGTATAGTTGTTGATTGATTTTTGCTTTCTTATGTATGCAAATATTAGTTCGTTTTTTATCCAAAGCACTTTGGCTTGTTTGGTTGAAATGATTGAGGCTGGTGTAATCGGTACGGTTTTAATTGGTACGCATATAGGGGTGAGATTTAGTTCTATACATTTTTGGTTGAACCAAATTGACTTGTCTATGTTCATGGGTTTAAGCCTGAGTGTTTTGAACCTCCTGGCTTCACGATTTGCCTGACTAGCCGTGAACATTGTGAGGTTTGAAGCCATTTTTCAGTGTTGCCTAAGTAAACAAAAGTTTGGTGCTTTTAAGTCGGTCAACATGAATGTACCCAAATAGAGCTGGGTTATGCCCTAATCCTGAAATAAATTACATGAGATTAATGAATACACTAGGATGACCAGTTTCGATCGTCAAGCGATCATCATCAGATCCATTACACTTAGGCTATAACATCTATGTTTGAGAATACAGGTGAAAAATATATACAATATGTACAATTATTTAGTTGCAGTGTTGGTATTGCAATTGTCGGTGTATGCTAAATGAAGTGTATCTAATGTTAGATGAACTTCTAAAATGGTGATAAAAATCCGGATTTTGTCTGTTTGGGGTGATTATTTGCTTATACAAAATCAACTATGGTTATACGGTAATAATACAGGCTGATACTTATCCGGATGTCTTCCTAACTAGAACTTCAAGCAGTTTCGTGTTCACTCTGGCACCAGTTATGGTCGACTAATCCGGGTGTTAACTGGGCGGAATGATGCAATCAACATGATCGAAAATAACTTAAAATCCAACAATTCGGCAAAAGAAACGGAAGAGATTGTGAGATTACTGAGGGTCGTCCTCAGCCAAAACGTGTTTCAATTCGACAATAAAATGTACACACAAACAGAAGGCTTAGCAATGGGATCACAACTAAGTGGACTAATCGCTGACATCTTCATTAATGCACTAGAAAATGAGTTCTTAGAAAAGACTTCAACAAAGAGAATAGTAATATGGAAAAGATACGTAGATGATGTAATTTGCATCTACGATACTGAATTAACAAGCGAAGAAACAATTCTCCAATGCATTAATAGCCTACACCACTCAATCAAATTCACTAAGGAATCCGAAACAGATCGAAAAATAAATTATCTCAACATAACTATTGAACATAAAGACAACGAGCTTTCATTTTCCATATTCCGAAAAGCCACACAAACCTCGCATGCAGTCGACAATCAGCCTAATCACTCCAGTACGCATAAATTAGCGGGGTTCAATTCAATGGTGCACAGGCCTTTAAACATACCCATGTCAAAAGACAATTATAATAAGGAAATAAGAACCATTAATCAAATAGCAAAGGAAAACAATTTCCCGCAAAGCAAAATAGACGAAATTGTAGCCACACATAAAAATAAAGATAAAGTGATTTCAAAACCGGACATTAATGGGAAAAAATTCGCACGCTTCAACTATGTGAATGTGAACACATATAAAATCACTAATCTATTCAAAAAGCAAGGCATAAAAATAGCATTCACATGAATAATACGTCCGGGAGGCACCTCAAAATAGTAATCTAAATAAACAAGACCCGTATTCAAAGTCAGGGGTATATTCTATTACATGCCAAGACACTGGTTGTCAAGCTAATTACATTGGACAGAGCGGAAGACGAGAAGATTCACGTTATAATGAACATAGGAATGCGATAAGATACGGAACACATTCAGCCGTATGCGAACATATGTGTGACACGGGGCTCAGCTTTACTAAAATCGAGACTGACCTAAAAATAATTCATCACGAATCGAAAGGCAGAGCTCTCGACATAAAAGAAGCAATCGAGATTCACCTAGCCAAAATAAACAATCCCAACAATCTAAATGAACACACTTTTATGGAGAGTTCACCCCTTTTCACTCTACTAAAAACACACCAGGTCGAAAACAAGACACAACTTAGCGCACAGCCAAGCTAGATAAATAAGGGGGGGGGGGGAAATAGCGGTGGTTATAGGTATATGTTATTTGGATCAGGTGTACTATGTACTTTTTTCTGCAATAAACCTAGGCCAGTATGCGCGGCAGTATTAAAGGTGCCGGGACGTCTTCAATAGACCGTGTACTGCTTAGTTGAATGGCTTTTAAGTCCACGCATGGCGAATATAGTTCCACGGTCTTTAATAGTTGTAGATCTTCCTGTATTCAATAACATACAATCTTATCTAGATTTGACAACGTCACACATATAAACATGGCAATGACCTCAGAAAGAACGTAGGAACAAAAGGGGGAGAAAGGGAAAAACCAGTTCCGCCCAGTTAACACCCGGGTTAGTCGACCATAACTGGTGCCAGAATGAACACGAAACTGCTTGAAGTTCCAGTTAGGGAGACAACCGGATAAGTATCAGCCTGTATTATTACAGTATAACCATAGTTGATTTTGTATAACCATATAATCACCCCAAACAGACAAATTCCGGATTTTTATCACCATTTTAGAAGTTCGCCTAACATTAGATATACTACATTTAGCATACACCGACAGTTGCACTACCAACACTGCAGTTAAATATTTGTGCATATTGTATATATTTTTCACCTGTATTCTCAAACATAGATGTTATAGCCTAAGTGTAATGGATAGGGACCTGAAATTTTAGCATCTAATTTCCTTTAAATTACCATTTATTTTTCCCTATTTAGCATCTATTTTCGAAAATTAGCATCTATTTTTTACGGATTTTTCCGGACTATATTACTTTATTGGCGACACTTGAGATACAACTTAATGTTCAAATGAAAGCATTGTAAATAACTCTGCGTTACACTCTTTCAAGTTCCACCTTCTGTCTGTAACAATTGTATTGTAGTGTGACAAAACACGCTCACTTTCCACATTGTTTGTTGGTGTCCACTAAAGATCTAAAGAACTCTTGGCAAAATGTTCATGTTCATATAGAACAGCAGTCACGGCACGAACTACTCACACTCCTCATTTTGTTTTAACTGCGATTCAATAATATTCTTGAAAGAATCATAGCCCTTCCTTATTTCCTGACATGGAATGTTTGTAAAGCCCGGAAGTTTTTGAATATCGGTTTCTTTGTCATTGTTCAATTCCACGTGCCTAGGATAAAATATCTGTGCTATGGCTTCAAAGTTTTTGCCATTGGGATCACTTGCCTTTAGTCTAGCAAGCTTGCTTCTAGCAGACTGAGCTACTTTTAAAAACAAATCTTTCCTTGTAGCACATTCTAAGGCTGTGAGTTTAGCCAAGGCATTATCTGTCGCTTCAGAATAATGACTTTGAATTATTGCACCAAAATTAGCATCTAAGTTTTCAAGTTTGGGATAAAGCAAATGTGAGGTTGGATACTGGGACCCCTCAAGCAGAGTGAGAAGTTCAACAAGTTCACTAGCATGCTCTTTCACAAAAAATATTTCAGAATAAATCCTATCTACATCTCTATCTGTCAAGCCTCGCAGAAATGTAACACCACTGTTACTAACATCTTTCATGTCAGGTAGCTTAAAAAAAACTCACAACATCATAAAAATAACTCGCTAAGTAAAAAAGACCAGCTTCAAACCAGCTGTTCCATCGGGTAAGTGCCGGCGATGGAAAAAGTTTTGCTGCCTTTAAGTCCCCATTTTTTGACTTCAGAAAGTGCAAGTAGTTATATTTGCGCTTCCTTGTGTTTAGAAAGGCCGACTTGACCATTGTTACAACCTGATTTAAATCGGACATAGCTGCTGTCCAACAATTACCAACAAGGCAAAGTTTGTGTGCCCAACACTGCACATGGAGCAAATGATCCCCAATGATGATCTTCAGTGTTTCATAACAACGAGTCATATATGGAGCAATTTCACTTACAAATACTTTCACGTCATCATATTGCACACTGTGATCACGCAATGAATCTAACACAGCACGGGAACAGTTTGTAGCATTTCCGGATTCGTGGTATTTCACTCCAGCAACAAATAATTTCTTCTCAATTGCTGTTGGCACTTGGAACAGTACAACAAAAACACAGCGACCCATTCTGTCTGTGGTTTCATCACATAAAATGTTAATTTTATTCCCAACTAGAGCTTCAGTTGTTGATTTCTTGTGATCAGCTGCAACTTCTGAAAACAAAAGACGATTTTTGTTATCCATAGAAATACAGTGAAATTTATTTTATTTCATTTTTAGAGGCTATGATGGACATGGCTCAAACCAAATAACAGAATTATCACATTAGCTTCTCCTATAGTAAAATAGATGAACGGGTTCTGTTAGGTATTATATATATTATGAAGTTGGATTACCTTCACAATTTTATAGGTTAATGTAGGCCTATGTCTTGGAAAGGTTATGGAAGCACTGGCTGTAAGCTTAGCCTCTACAGAAGTTGGATTAGCTTTGATTTGTATAGGTTATATGAGCAAGAAAGAATCAAAATGCAAATGTATTTCTTTAAACCGTACTTACCAGGCAAATATTTTTCGCGGAGAGTTCTCGCGTTAGGCAGCTCCCCTTGACTTGAAAATTTAGCAATCCACGCTCTTACAGTTTCAGTTTCAAGCTTTTCCAAGGGAATATTTGCTTTAGCAAATACTTCAACAGTTCTTTTTGCGAAGTAGTCCCTGCCAAGCTTCGGTCGTTTGGCACCCTGTAATCTTTCAATAACAGAGGTTTGTTTGGGTTGAAGAACTGTTGCGCATTCTCGTCGCTTTGCAACATGTTTTACAGTTGTAATATGTTTCTGAATATTGTCCTTCTTCTCCCACCCAACACGGCAGTTACAATATTTGCAAAATACTGTTGCAGAGTCGGAACAATAAAAGCCATGATTAGCGTACTGCTGTGCTCTTTCATGAGCAGTTACAGCAGTACTGTACGTCCCATTTCTAGAAAAAAACTTTGAACCTTGAAGTGCTTGAAGGTTACAAAAAGAATAAGGTTACTATTCAAGCGGCAAGCCGCAAATTTTTCCGTTTAGCGAAGTCCACGTGTTCGACAAACCACCAGTCGCAGCGATGCGCCAAGTACACAAACGAGTTTCGTTCGTCAGCTGTCTGAATAAGTTATAGATAGTCAAAAATTCGTATCGATACAGAAATCGATTGTTATATCGACCAATATGCGTAGCACACTGCGAGTCCGAGATGAGGTATCGCTAGCGAGCAACTAGGCCAACTACTGAACATTTTATTTTGTTTAATAAACAAATTCGCAAATAAATTAGCAGATTTAAAGTAATTTCGCTATAAAATCGCACTTATTTGGCATTTTCGCATTTTGGGTCACAATTCGCATTTTGTCGCACTTTGATTTACGCGTAAAAATGTATTTTTTTTACAATAAAATTAACGTAAGCTTGGATTCTGTACGAAATTTAAAAATTCGCATTTTTTTTCGCAAATGCGATATTTTCAGCTCCCTATAATGGATCTGATGATGATCGCTTGACGATCGAAACTGGTCATCCTAGTGTATTTATTAATCTCATGTAATTTATTTCAGGATTAGGGCATAACCCAGCTCTATTTGGGAACATTCGTGTTGACCGACTGAAAAGCACGAAACTTTTGTTTACTTAGGCAACACTGAAAATTGGTTTCGAACCTCACAATGTCATCCAGTTTTTGAAACTCCCTCCCTCCTCCCTTTCTGTCACCGGGTCCCTTTTTGTGTTATTTTTACGATAAATCTGAAGTTACATGTCTTCCGGGTTAGGGTGTATAAATACTTGTTTTCCCGCCCAATGTAGTTGAGCGCAATTTTGCTGACCGACTGGAAAGCTGTTTTTAATAGAACTAGGCAACATAGAGAAATAGCTTCTAATACTTCAATTTTAATACCATTCTACTGTACAATGAGTTTAAAGCTCATATTTTTTATGCCCATGCACTGGAAAATGAACCAAATGTAAATTGTTCTGTTGCACGGCTGGGAGGTTCGATCAATCATAAGGAACATATTGGAGAAGACGAGCATTGTCACATAGGCCTACGTGGTATTACATGTTCAGTGACGATATATAATATGGCAAGTGTTATAAGTGGCCGGCCCCGTTGTGTTTGGGTAGCGCGTCAGCCTCTCACCCGGATGCTCCGGGTTCGATTCCCGGCTCCGTCAGGGATTTTAGAAACTGACGTGAGGGCCGGAACAGGGTGCACTCAGCCTCGTGAGGGCAATTGAGTAGCTGTATGACAGTGAGACAGCGCCCCAGTCACGAAAACCAAGATTAACTGCCGAGGGGTTATTATGCGCTGACCACGCATCACCCCAATATCCGCAGCCCAAATGGCTGGGCAGCGGTCGCTTGGTAGTTCTAGGCCCTTCATGGGCTGTGGTGCCAGGGCTTATTTATTATTATTATAAGTATTATAAATAGGCTACACATGTTGCTTACACAATATTATTGATGTTTAGCTACCCATCTAATCCCTCGTAGGGGGCATCGGTGGCGTAGTTGGTAGTATGCTGAACTACTATGCCCAAGATCGCGGGTTCAAACCAGCCAAAGTCGTCGGATTCAATATGCCTTCCTTCGGAGGGGAAGTAAAGCCCGCCGACCATGTTATATATTTATGGCACGCAAAAGAACCTACCACTGGAATTGGTAGTGTGTAGCTAAATTTGTAGGTTATATATGGCTATTTAGAAACGCTCTATCAAGTTACAACGTTCGCCGCTAGGCATTAGTGACAGTAGCATCTGGTATTCAAAGTTGGAACTACTTGAAATTTAGCTTGTGGGAGGCCTCGGCCGTTCAAACAAAAATACCCAGCTATGGCCATTCGGCTGCAATTTATATATAACTAGAGGACCCGGCAGACGTTGTCCTGCCCGAATATATATACAGTGGGTTCAGCAAAGATATTTGAATTTTCGATGAACTTTATACTAAGAGACAGGTGGCATTGATTTTTAAAGAAGAAAGTTGTTCCGTGACAAACGAAAGAGCCTACTTTTCTTAAAATTTAAGTTTCATGCCACTGATTTCTTCTAATATAATGACGAATTTAAGTTAGTAATACTGACATTTCTAAATGATTCGAAATATACCTGAAATAGTGTAGCCTAATATAGCACTACAGTTGGCAGCCCTGGCGACTCTGAATATATTCCTAGTTCCATCCCTTAAGGTACAAAATGCACATCCGAATTTTGTTTAAGTTCAATATATAGTATGGACATTACATGCAGTTAGACATTGGATCTATCAGCGAACATTAAGTCATGTTGGAAACAATGTCATGTATGTGTTGCTTAGAATTAATCTTAAATATTATGACCTATAATTGTGCCAATTTTCGATTAAATCCATTTGTTAATATAGAAGTCACATAGGTATATTTAAAAATTGGACCTTTTAGCAGGCTTAGAATCATGTTAGCAGCACAACGTATATCAGATGCTCCAAATTAATCTAGAATGCCAGGTACTATATGTGTGCAATGTTTAGAGCTGTTGGCTTGCATACTTTCTGATATATAAGGATAAAATAATAGAGAGATCAAACAGTTGGCAGCCCTTGTGGCTCTTGAGAATATGTATAGTCATATCAATAATTATGGTATACAAAGCACAAACGAAATTTCGTTTAAATTCATTTGTTAATATAGATGTTGCATGGATTTAAAAATTTGACCTATCAGCAACCTTAGAATCATTTTGGCAGCCCTGACGTATGTTATTTACTCCAAATTAATCTATAATGCCAGGTAATATACGTGTGCGAAGTTAAAGCTGGTAGTTTGCATACTTTCTGATATATTGGTATTAGGATAAAAGAATAGACTGAACATTAATGGACAGTTAGCATTCCTGGTGGCTCTTAAGAATACGCATAGTCATAACTGTTATGGTAAATATAGAACATACAAAATTTGGTTGAAATCCAATTGATAGTATATAAGTTACATGCATTTTAAAATTGGACCCATCAGCAGGCTTAGAACCATGTTGGCAGCATTGTCATGTATTGTGCCCGTTCAGACCGAAGTCCGGACGACCACATATGCATTTCACCAAAAATCAGTCAGCACGAGAATCAAAATATCCCGGGGCGCCAGATGAGTTAAAGTGACTACAATAACTCAACAAAAAATGCTTTACTGATTTTTGACTCGATGCAACAATAAGGATAGATTTTCTGAAATGAATGCATCCGATAAAATTAATCTCATTTTATTTAAAACTTTAAAATTGACTGAAAGTATGCCAAAATGGCATAAAAGATGAATGACGAATCATATGTTATGTACAAGATATACAATTTCACCAACACATGAACACTTAACAATTGGGACGAAGTTCAAATTAATAGTCCTGTTGACTTCGCTCAAAATAATTATTTACAGTAGTAGGGTAGTGCAAAATTAATTGTCTTTACTGATCCCTATATTATTTGAGTATTCACACATTGAAATGAAAAAAAAATATCACTCGTTGAAAAACATATCACAGTTCACTTTTTCAAAAAAATATCGTAGCAAATTAACTAACACTTCAGGATTCAATTATCTCAAGATTTGTTCAAATACAAAGTTATTAACAAGAAATACAACACAATATCATTTACATGGACTTCGAGCATTTGGATTCGACGAAATACGATAAACAGAAAATATTTATTGAATCATCTGTTCCCGATCCAAAGTCTATTCAGAGCTTTTGACTAAATCATAAATATAATTGTAAAACTATTATTATCAACAAACTATAAATTCCATTCCATATGGATTCAACCATTTAATCAATTAATTATCACTTGGAAATATTATTTAGAAAATTTATCATGAAACAATTTCGTTTGTTATTATCAAAATTTCAATAAATTGACAAAATGTCAAATATGTTAATCATCAAACTTATTTGCAAAATGTTTATATATTTTTACAGGATCACAAAATCCTCTCAGTTTGTAGTGGTTGTTAAGAAGTAACAGTTTTAAATAATTAACAGCATCGGCCCATTCGATTTAAATGCGTCAAAAATCGCATAATCAAAATTATCATCTAGACAACGGTAAAGTCTTTTCATAATGAAAGTTACAAGTTTAACAATAACAATTCTCGGGAAAGCAATTACTAGGAATACTTCTAGAACACGTGGATAAACTGTGAATTGACAATGATGGCTCAACAAAATAACCTTTGGTTATATCTCGACGAAAGTGTGGCTAAAATCGACTCCTCTACTAAATTCAAAAACATCCAACCTACAATATGATTGCTGCTTCATTTCACACAACCTCATTCCTGCGACTTAATTGCGAACTCAGAATGGCATATTTAACTCTCTGCACACACACAACAATTATTTCTTCCCAAATTATACAGAATAATCAAGCCTTTGCTTGTTACGACCTACGTCACTTAACCATTTCTTGGCTGTCGAAAGCTTCCAATTCCTTCTAAGAAGGTTTGACACGCGCTATTCAAACTTTCAATTCTGGACTTAGCATTGTGGCCTGTACCCTCAAATCCAGGCAACTGGATTTGGGCACAGTATGTCCTCTTGCAAATTAATCTAGAATATTATTATCTATGTGTGTGCCAATTATGGAACAGTTCCCATGTATACCTTCCGAGATATCCAACATACCGCTCAAATTTCAATGGCGATTTTTCAGCAGTTGTCAGTACAGACTTCATTTTCAAATACGGCCGTGAGATCTTAACTTGTACCATATTTAGTTTTGATAGCTGCAGCCGTTTAGAGTTGATAGGAGGGGGACACACACAGATCTACAGACAGACAGACAGACAGACAGAGAGATACATTTGCCCGGATCGATCTCATAAGTCTACTTTTTCCTCATTTTTACAAAATGTGAAAAGTAGGCTAAAAACTCAAATCATTTCCATGGAAGCCTACTTCAAATATCAAGAATTTGACATCACCGCCACCTATGGTACAAAAACATAACCATGAATTATTCTCAGAAAGTCAATTCCTACACTGTTTAGAAGAAACCACTGCCAAGGGAACGGGCTTTGGAGAATTATTGGGGGAAGATGACCCTGTTTAGCGGAGGGTTAAGTTTTTGCCAAGGCTAGTTGTTTCCATGACGACAGTTTTCGTTTTGTTGACTGTATCTTGTGGTTCTAAAAGTGTTTTCATCCATCATTTTGGTCGCTATTTACCTACCGGGTCCAATTGTGAATCTAAACCATACAGGGACCCACTGTAATATACATGAAAAAAGTTCATCAAAATCGGTCCTGCCGTTTAGGAGGAGTTCAGTGACATACACACGTGTCGAAGAATATATATATATATATAAAGAAGATAATCGAATCCCTCGTATATCCCTTTGATTTGGAACCAATGTTAACTTGACCGATAAGTGAAAGGTATTTTTCCCTAAATCAGGCTGGATAAAATTTGTGGTAGTGGATAGAATATAATTCTTTGAATCCACGATGCCCCTGGTAATGCTTAGTTATTCAACATGGATACTTCCGCTGGACGATCATTGCTGACAAATATTGCAGGCCAAAGTAAATTGGCCTATCGCAGAATCAACTCCACAGGAATTTGAAACTAAATTTACATTCTTTCAGGTGTCAACATTTGCATTGTGATGAAGTAATCCTAACTGAATGAAAACACACTGTATCTTTATGGAATGATGTGTTGCTTTGTTGGTATTATACATGATCACTCGACACGAAGACCATTATACTACAACGGCTGTACTAGCCAGTCAAATGTAATGAATTTAACTTAAAACTAGCTTCTGTGCCCACCGTTTTCAAGGAGACATCTGTATATGACAAAGAAAGATACGTGTTAATCATTAGTGAATACAGTATTTATTTTGTCCCTAATAAAATCCACTAATACTTCTCCTGGCCTCTGATGAAGCTCAAGTGGATGATTGCCTTTGTCAAATTATTGTTTAACAGCACAGTGCAATAAAATATCATAGCATGCAACGGCGTAGCAAACCGGGATATGTACAGTAGGTACATAACTCTTCGAGGACTTATTTTCACAACTATTTCCTCGATAGTATTTTCTTTTTTGATTTAATGTTGTCATTATGTATATGCTACAATATTATATATTTGATTTGTCCACCTATCAATACAATTTTATTCTCCTCACATTACTTTATTTCGTACATTATCTGACAATTTTTGATCTTCTTCAGCATTCTCGTACTGTAACCTTTTTTATGTACTATGGAAGTGTTCAAAATTTGTGTTTTAATCTCAATTTACAATAGTACCTTGCATTTAAATAATTTAGATGTTAATATGCTGATGTAGTTTTTTCAATGTTGGTATTTGAATTCTTACTCGTCCATTACATTGCTTAACCTATTTATAATACTAATTACCTAATAATACATTTTTACATACACATAAAAATGGATTGTTTGATTTTGGTTTAGTTTCCTTATTGAATCTTTATATTGGTTGACATTTTCTTGGACTGTTTATTATATGCTTAATCAATTTACACTACTACATAACAAATTGTATCTTTAAGTTTAAGTGCATAATTGTTTTTACAGTCATTATTTATAATTTTGTTTGACAAATTAGTATTATTTAGAGGAAACTTCTGTTTGGTACTTTTCCCTATATTTGATTTGGGGTTTGTTATTATAACTTTTTATACTAATTTGGTAGTAATAAAAAAACTTCATTGTGCCATATTACGCCTTTCTTTTTTGGGTCAAACGTGATGGAGGTATTTTATTAAATTGTCGTTTTTCTTTTGTGAATTGCATTTGGCTCTCAATGCATCTCTAGTGAGTAATATGCCATAAAATGAAATATCGCTTTTTCAAATTATTAAAAGGTTTTTGGATAAATGAATGCGTGAACTTTTCCTGAATGTTTTGGTGTAGTTTTCCCTTTATTGTAGTTTATTTTCCTTTGAATGATAGCCATTATTAGGACATCGTTTAGCAGTATTTTGTATCAGTCGATTGAATTGCTATTAAATTATATATACCCTTTCTCCTAAATAAGACATATTATTTAAATTATTGAAAGCAAGTTAGGTGCAATATCAGTATTCGTTTGGAGTAGAAATGGGAAAATCACGGAAAACTGGAATCAAACCTAATTATTCTGGGTTCCAGTGATCAAACCAGAATTAAATATATTGGCAGAGCTGGGAATCGAACTTGGACGTCCGAGGTGGCTGCTAAGAATGCTAGTAACTACGTCACGAGATGGACTAGCAAAAAGTACTGTTGGAGTGCAAGAAGCAACGACCAAAAGTACTGCATCACAAGTACAGAGGTGTGCAAATTATTAGACTCGATGGCATTTCCCAACATTTACTTTGTACTTTTTGTGACTCAATACAGTAGATATGTTTTGCAAGGCGCTGAAACTATTTAAAATGTTAAATCAATAGTCTTAATAACATGTTTTAAAGAATCTAATCTAAACAATATTTTTTTACAGTTTCTTCTAAAAGAGGGAATGCAGCGGAAATAAATCAGAAACGTATATGGACATCAAATTGGCAGGTCAAAAACGAAAGGATGACTTCTGTAACTTAGAAAGCAAAATAACCAGTGATGGACGAAGCAAAGAGGATATAAAAAGTAGGTTAGCTCAGGCAAGGAAAGTATTTCTACAGAAAAGAAATCTGTTGACATCGAATAAAGATTTAGGTATTAGGAAGTCATTTTTGAAGGCCTTTGTCTGGAGCGTGGCGCTCTATAGAAGTGAAGCTTGGACTATTGGTGCAGTAGAAAAGAGGAAAATTGAAGCGTTTTAAATGTTGTGTTACAGAGGAGAATGATGAAGATCAGATGGTTAGATAGGGTTACAAACGAATATGTATTAGGACTAGTGGAAGAGGAGAGGTGTTTCTGGTGACTGCTAATGAAGAGAAGAGATAGGTTGGTAGAACACATACTAAGACACCCAGGAATAGCAAGCTATGTTATGGAAGGAAGGTCCGAGGACAATAACTGTAGGGGTAGAGCAAGGTTAGTATATGTTAAACAGATTGCCTCGGATGTAGGGTGTGGTAGCTATGTAGAGATGGAACAGGGACAGGGAGGCAAAAGACTGAAGACTCAAGCAACAACAACTAAAAGAGGAGCCATGTTAAAGCAGAATGCCACACGTTTTCTCTTGATTACTTTATTGTAACTTTCTTGTGAATTTATACCAGAGAGATTGTAACTCTTTTATTACCAATTTTTAACTCTTGAACTATTCAAAGATTCGTGAACAATGTATTGAAATCATCTGATTTATAGGATACATTTCAAAGTCAATGAAGAAAAAAGAAAAATCGGACCCAGCTCAGATGTTCTCAGAATCTTCAACTTCGAAAATTTCCAGATGAAATTCTGTATAAGAAACGTTGTAATTCCACAGGGTAATAAAAATTAAATAATCTAATTTTGAATTAAAAAATGTAACTGATTTAAATGCCGGTTGGGGTAGTGCTCCTGCCTCTTACCCGGAGGCCCTGGGTTCGATTACTGGCTCCGTCAGGGATTTTAGAAACTGATGTGAGGGCTGGAACGGGGTGCACTCGGCCTCGTGAGGACAATTGAGTAGCTGTGTGACAGTGAGTCAGCGCCCCGGTCACGAAAACCAAGATTAACGGCCGAGGATACTCGATGCGCTGACAACAAGCCATCCCAATATCTGCAGGCCAGATGGCTGGGCAGCGGTCGCTTGGTAGACCTAGGCCCTTCATGGGCTGTAGTGCCAGGGGTTATTATTATTTTTAATAACTGATTTAAATCCTTTTTATTAGCCTAATAATTTGCACACATGTATGGTAATCTCATTTCCCGGGAAGTGTAGGAACAATGGCAATGGAAAGTTTCAACACTAGTGAGAAGTAAGCTCCACCTAATATTATTCTAAACTTTATGTTCCTTCAGATGTAGAAGAAACTAGTCGAGTGCGAAGTTGGCTCATTTAGCGGACAAAGCCAATATTGGACAGTGGAACTTCTTCCCAATGATAATCTCGGTGTAGCAAAGTTTCAAGGAGTTCCTTCCCGTCATCAACGTTTATCTACAACTAAAAGTTCCTTTGTTGATGGTGATAAGGGAATTTCTTCTGGCTGTAACACAGACTGAATATGTTCATTATCTTCCACTCTTTGTGTTGTACAGACCAATTCCCAGTTGGTATTTGGCCACAATGGGCCGACAGCATGAGATAGTGTGCATGCATAGTTGAACAATAAAATCCAATTAAGGTTGTACTGTATCTTTGTTCTTACAACGAGTGACTTCCAAACGAAGATTGGCCCATTGATTTGTCAGTTTTCCCTTTCTGTTTTCTGCTAGCTAGCTTTCAGCATTATTAAACGAGGTGCTGAGACCTGCTACGATCAATACTGGTCACACGCTTATCGATTCGAATTCAATGTTGTGTGGGCACAGGCCACACGTACCACGTGGTCACCACGTAGTATGCTTTCCCATTACAGGGACTATATGGAAGCGTTCGATTTTCTGAGCATACCTGTGAAAAAAATATAACATTAAAAAAAGATGGTATCCTTTTTACCGCATTTACGTTGTTGATAAACTCACTGGTGATAGCCATGTATATTCTGTGGTAGTTATTTATACCTAGGTTAAAGCAAAGAGACATGAAAACAAGCACAAACATTAGCGGATATTTTTTTAAATAATAGTTTTTAACATAGCTGCAAATTATGAACACTTTGTACTCCTTGTAATATTGATAGTATTACTATCACAGGTAGTATGTTTCATCAAGCGAACATATTGAATCTAAAATTAATTATTATAGGTCACTAATTTATACATAGTGTTAATAATTTAATCATAATGAATGTATTGCACTCGAGTCAATAATAATACTAATAATAATAATATTAATATCGTATGCCTCGGGTGCTGGGTGCAAGTTCTGTAATTTGACGCCCAGAAGGGCAACTTGCATGTCGAATTTTGTTCTTCCTTTGACAGCTATGAAAGTCAAGGAGGTTAGATATCTAAGCTCCTTGATACTATAGCGCTTTCTAGTAGTTAATAGAGGAACTTTCTGTGTTGGCGGAAAATCCCGAGATTAATTTTGCCATTATGAACACGGCCTACTGAATTCAAATGGATTCTTTAACATGGCAACAACGTATGACATGCGTGTCGTGATTTTTGTCGCCTTTCAAAAATCACTTACCGTGTCCAGGAGCTAACCTGCAAGCTTGGGGTTGGTAGTCCAACATGATAACCACTCACTCACGGTGGCAAGCACCTTAGTCAACAATACCCAGGTAATTGAATTGATATAAATTAATTAATAAAATGTACCAGTTTCGACCGTATTATGGCCTTCTTCATCGATAGTGCTATACAGAACTAAAGTAGTTGCTATCTAAGGTTCGATGTTAATATTTCACTTGAGTTTTTAAATAAAAAATAGGATACGGTACATTAATTCTAATTATTAGAAGAATATTATAAAATAATGTTAATAAAAGTGTTATGCTAAAATAGATTTGTCAATGAAAAGAGTTCAAACCTAAAATATATATATATATGTTATATTGGTCAATATTAAGGTGAAAAATGTATATATATATATATATATATATATATATATATATATATAGAGAGAGAGAGAGAGAGAGAGAGAGAGAGATTCCTTGTGCCTGATAAGGCATCTTCACAAACAGTCCCATCCAGCCAGGAGAATGGGCAGAGTAGGGAGAATAGATTTCTTGTAAGTGTTGATATTCTCCCAAAATATTTCCATACAGTCAGGAGAATGGGCAGTGTAAGGAGAATAGATTGCGTATGCGTGTTGATATTCTCCACACACATTCCCATCCAGCCAGGAGAATGGACAGTGAAACATAAAAGAAAGAGACCACTACGATAACACAATATTTGCCGAGTCAAACGTAACTGCTGTCATAAAACATCAAAGACATGGAAGACACATTAAACAAATAGATGAAGAAGATGCCAAAGGAAACACTCCATCTGGTTCACCCCGCAAGAGCTGAGTGAGAGCTGTGGTTTGGTGAATCAAGAACACCACATAGAAACAAGCGACGGACACTAAAGCTATCCTTTGATGGTTCACGCGAATGAGTGAGAACTGAGGGCCGGAACAGGGTACACACTACTTCCTGAGACGAAACTGAGAAGAGGTGGGTTCGATTCTCACCTCAGTTATCCGAGAAGGGTCTACAATGATTTCCCACATCTTCTGCAAGTGAATACCTGTATGGTACTGTACCCGTATCCCCGTGGTCTTACCTGTTGAAATCCGAAGAAACAGCTGGATCGGAAACTCTGGAAGCACCCGGATAAATAAAAAACCAATTCTACCAACATGGATCAACCAGGGATAAGGACACATGAAGAAAAATAATGCGTTAAGAAAGCCCCAGTGGAAAATAACAAAAGAAAACCTAGCTCACAAGAGAACTCGAGTATCTCAAAACAAATCTCGGGCAGATGGCTGACGTTGGGAAAAATTGCCCACTGGTCCTCCTAACACATCCTGTTCTTATTATAAATCACTAAATCACCGAATAATTAAAATGGAATAATCAGTTTATTAACTGAAAACGATTAAATCAGCTGTAAGACGAACTTCAAACAATTATGAAGAAAACAAAATAATCTCATCTTCTGAGTGACGGATCTGATATCCATGTTGTATTACTATGCAAAATTTTCTGTTACTAGAAATGTTGGTATACGATCTAGCATTATCGTATTTTAAATATACATATACATCTGAAAAGGTTTATACATTAGTTTTATACACACTCATATTTACAGGAATCTCCTTTTCTCGAATCTAGCCAAGATTCTTGTTACTCATCTGCATTTTCATTATATCATTAATTGTGATTATTACAAGTCCTGTCTTATCTGACAAACAACTAAGTTAATCAAACGTAATTTCGTTCTTAGTAATTTCAATCGTAGTCTCTTTCAATCATAACACTATTATACAATCTTCAATGAACGTTTCACACTGAGATATCAATTATGTTTAAAAATCTGATCTGAAAATAATTAAATATTCTTTCAATAAACGTTTAATGGTGGGTAATTCTCAAATGTCAGCATAATGGCTTCAATAATCGTGTTCTATCACGAAAAAATCCTATTATTATTTAATACAGCGACTGCCAATCACTTCGCATAATCTTCAAAATTTCCTTACAAAAATATCAATCTCTCTACACTAGAGATTCCTCTTTACAAATCTTCACACCGTCTCCTGATATCCACCGATATCGAAATATTCTTAAATGATTTTATATACTCCTGTATTGATCCATTCAATACGAAAATAACATTTAATTGCTGTATTTTAATTTTCCACACCTTATTTAAAGTTATATAAATTTCAATTTAATATTATAAATCATCATGGCTCGCTATAAAAATGATTATCTTAGCGTAAATTACCTCTTGAAAAACTATTAAAATAGTTAAATTGTTATTCATCATAATTCATTTCATATCTGAATTTCTTTTATCACAAAATTGTTCATAACACATTATATTTTAGTTGATATCGAGATTCAATTCAGTTCCGCAACAGAAAATAAAAATAAGTCAGCCTCTCAAGAACATCGTGTAATTCTACACCACGGAGAAAATGCCTAATATTAATAGGATGAGATAGAAACCATTAGAATTATACGAAATCAGAAAAGAAGAAACAAACTCGAATTATCTAATAGCGAAAACTGAAGTTCCTCTAATCTAATAAAAATATTTCTACTAACGTTATTGAAAAATGGCTATAATTGCTTAACTCTCAAAATGTTGCAAAGATAAACTTCATAAAGGTCACTTCAATTCAAGATCTGATTCATTTAAAATAATACAGTCATTCAAAAAGCAATGCTGTATGAAACGACAGAATAATTCTGTTCTGTAAATCCACGAAGTTACAGAATAAATCTTTTAGAATGTTCATAAACATGTTTTGAATATTCTTCTTCTGTACATTATCTTATATAAAAATACCGCAGTCTTCTCCTAATGTGTGTCTTCTCAACTAATTGTAATGCTCATATTTTATTTCCAAAAATTTATTATCGTTGTTCTAAAATCTGAAATACAAGCGTATCTGAGCTTCGCGAATGCTGTAAGTTCATTCACGGCACTATAACATCGTGTAGAACGTTAACACCGGGCTACTAAGTCCGTCCCGTATCTCCGCGAGTGTGCCTGCAATATGCATTATAACACCACCTTTTTTTACTTCCGTGTCATGCACGAGCACTTTTAAAAACGAACAGTTTGAATGTTTCAGATAGAGTGTTTTTCCTATTCAGTCCTCAGAACTGCTCTGTATATTTCTTCCCAAGATGCATCACGATTCAATCGATAATGATCGAGGTTGATTGCTGTCAAAGCGATAAATCCATATAAAATGCGTTTATGGCTTAGAAATCTTCTGTAAATATCACTAGAATACGTTGAATTAATATTCATAATGAATACTTATTGTCGTTCCCCTCTGTGATCTCTGCAATTATATATTTCAACTGGTTTTGTATCTCTTTTGTACCGTAGCCATCTTGCCTGCACATTAGACCTTGGAAAACACGTGAGTAAGGGGTCACTGATCAAGTTCGTGGCAAGTATCGCTTGTGTAAGGCAGGGTTGCATAAGCAAATCTCCTAACCACGCGTCATACTGGTTATATCTTTCAACTCAGATATTCCTGTGGGGGTCCGGGCGGGGACACCAAGAGCCCGCCGATGAGCCAACTTGGTGTCCTAGGCGAAACCCCACACAAGACACGGCACAAACCTAGAAGAATTGCTGAGTTTTAATTCACCGGCCGTGAAAGCCAATATACCATCTTTTTGGAAGCCTTCATAGGGAGGTTATGGCTGCTTGAGCTTTTGGTTCTCGCAGTCAAGGAGTGCAGTTGCACTCTATATAAAGGGAGGTATCGCGCAGTTCGATACTCCTGTGGGGGTCCGGGCGGGGACACCAAGAGCCCGCCGATGAGCCAACTTGGTGTCCTAGGCGAAACCCCACACAAGACACGGCACAAACCTAGAAGAATTGCTGAGTTTTTATTTCAACTCAGTGTTGAAATCTCCATAATATCATGAGTAAATAATGCTACTTACATACAATTGTCTCGATAGGGACAGAAAATACTGGTACAGTACCTAAATTGAAGCCACTGCCACCACACACCCAAATCCTAACCCTAATAATTACAAAGGCAGTGTATGTATCTCAATAAGACAGGATATCAGGCCCAAACATCCAATTACGCAGGGCCACATGATCACGATGCCACAAAGGCCCCAAATGAATCAACAACAACTCTCTCTAATGATCTGCGAGTTCGACCTGTCCAGGAATTGATATTACAACTTTTCAGGCAGTCAACACAATACAGTAATATTAAAGAAATCAGAAAATTGTTTTTGATAATATATACATAAATATATACTGTATGTTGTTATCGACTAGAGTAGAGGACAGGGACAAAACTATAGGATCACATGTTTTACTCATGAAGCGAACATCATCAGATCCAAATACAGTATATAAGACAAGAGAGCTCGACAAAACTCTACGAAACCCACACGAATGTCATCCCACAGGTTTCTCCTTCGTCTGTAGTCGGTAGCATGCAGAACTGCTATGCCCAAGATTGCGGGTTCAAACCCGACCGAAGTCGTCGGATTACTAAGAGCGTTAAAATACTTCAGTATGCCTTCGTTTGGAAGGGAAGTAAAGCGGGCGGGCCACTGTTTTAGATTTATGGCATGTAAACGAACCTACCACTACAATTGGTAGTGTGTAGCTAAATGTGTAGGTTATTTAGTTTAAAACGCTCTATCAAAATCCAACGTTAGCTGCTAGGTGTCAGTGACAGTGTTATCTCTGGTAGCCAACGTTGGAACTATTTGAAATTGATGGGGAGCCTGCTGGTGTTCAAATAAAATACTCCGCTATATCCATTGGCTGCAATTCAAATATACAGTATTAATAACAAATATACAGTGCACAGTAAAATCTATCTTCAATGGACCCTCTATTAAACGAAAACTTTATAGAAATGTTTGACGGTCCCGTGAAATTACGGGTGAAAACGAGAAAAAGTCCTTTCATTAAACGGAAACTGTGTTACGTGGACAACGGAAATCAATATACATATTTTAACGGAAATTTTTAGAAATGTTTAGAAAATTTTCAGGCACTCTGTGAAAGTGTACTTTTTCTGCTGTAACAGTTGATTCTGTAGCTAACAATGAATGTGCAAATAGGTCTTATTCCTTTTGTTCTCCAAATTACACATCAAAGTGTATGATTATTTGCCTGTTTCCTGTTGCCTAAGCCTTTCCAAATGCTCTCTTTCTGAACTGTCAACCGACAAATGCCTCTCATTGTGTTCATTGTAAGTTTTGCATGTACAGCACTGTATTCATTCGTAACAGCAATATGTAAATACGAGTACAATACGAAATAAGGTATGTACACCCTTTTTACTTTACTCAGTATGTCCATTATATGCATGCCTTTGGTTTAATCATTTTTAATATAGGAATACCTCCATTAAGGTAGTGCTAACTTAGGCGTTGATGGAAGAAATCAAATTCCTCTTTTATTGATGTTTTGGGTTGTCAGCATATAGAAAACATATCATAGGGAGTTTGGTGTTGAAGTTTGTCAACTTTGGAAAACATCTTCCATTTCTTTATTTGTCTATATGCAGACATTTCTTTGACAGCCATTCTTTACAACATTTATATTTATGCTAATCATGTACATTATCTCAGAAATTAATTCACCGATCTACTAGAGATTTTCACAGTATCTATATACGTACAGTATATGTGCGATGAAAGAAAGGCATCATGGGGTATTAAAATATGTCACCTACAATAATGGCTGCAGTATTTATGCATTCCTTAAAAATCGAAGCTCTATTTAAACTTATCGAAGAAAAATTTACAAAAAATAAATTTGAAGAACTAGAACCATGATTCTAAGTTGTATTGCAACCCATGAATTCTTCTTCAAGTGCATTTTGTTTCAAATCTTTAACTTCAATACTCAAGTCATAAATATACCTTATGCTCAATATTTTGTGCTTAAGAATTTATAAATTGTAATGTTGGTAACAGTGAATGATATTTCCTTTTCAGTAATTTAACTGTTTTATCTAATAAAGGTAAATGTTGATACATTTTCATAACAATTGATTCAGTAGTTTGTTGTTGGATCATATTAAGAAATGGCACTGTTTTGTCTAAATCTTCAGATAGCACCACCTTAACCAGAAACCTATGTTTAACCCTTTATAGGGCCGAATAGTATTAAATATATTTTATTTGTATTCATTTGCATTTAATTTTAATTATTTTCGCATAATTATAACTATCATTAATTTAAATTTTTGTTTTCCTTAACATATTAATGTTGATAAATAATTTTATGTTCGACCCTCACTATTATGTGTCAGATAACTGTATCATAATGATGGTCATTATAACACTGTTTTCCATTATGATACAGTTTCTCCAGCCAATCAGAGCTCGTTCATTGACCAATTAGGTAACGATAACTTCGCGCATGCGCTCAAAATCCAACATGTCGGACATAAACACAACATTGAACTATAATAAATTACCGACATGGAATACCCACCGTCCATATGTTCGCGTAAATAAACTGGCGAATATGAGACAAGAAATAGCACTGTACCTTAAAATCACCAACACTAATTTCTACACAGCGCATTGTCTTCAAATGACTGCGGTGACAATATTACTGAGGGACGGCTGATGTAAACATATGGCTGCATATGGCATTGCAAGCCCACAGAGCGCATGCGTCGGTCTTTCAAAGCTCTTGAAAGACAAAGATATAACACCCAACGCTCGCTCTGCGATCACAAAATTCCAGTAGCTGACTCTCAACAGATATTTATGAATATTTATGTTAAAACATATAATAAAGTTATAATTATCGTCGAACATAAACAGTCGTATGCAACTCGCCTATAATGGTAATTAAGACACTCGTATGGAAATTATAAAACTCGCATACGCTCGTTTTATAAAAATACTCGTGTCTTAATTATAGCCATTATAGGCTCGTTGCATAATGTACTATTATAATCTTAAAATTAAGATGATAAAATTATTAAAAATATCATTTGCATAATCTTACTTATTTTTAATTTTACAAGCATATTAAACATTATAAATAGTAAACAATTAAAAGTGAAAATGAAAATCCACAGCCTGCTTCCAGTCTCCGACCGGGTCAGGAATGGAATGAATGAAGCCCCCATCTAGCGGCGAGGATATGAAGTGTGCCGGCTGCCAAAGCCTGCCGCACTCCTCTGGGGCAGTGATTAAATGAATGACAGATGAAATGAAATGATAGTGGAGAGTGTTGCTGGAATGAAATTGTGACAGGGAAAACCGGAGTACCCGGATAAAAACCTGTCTGCCTTCGTTTTGTCCAGCACAGATCTCACATGGAGTGACCGGGATTTGAACCACGGACCCAGCGGTGAGAGGCCGGCGTGTTGCCGCCTAAGCCACGGAGGCTCTCAGTAAAAAATTAAAAGTAAAAAGTAAAAAATAAAATAAGATAATATAAACATTAAAATTAAAGATACAGTACTCTTTTTAACGGCTTTTATATTTTAAAAAATAGCGGCTTCGGTGTTGTAGTTGGTAGCATGCTGAACTGCATGCCCAAGATAGCGGGTACAAACACGGCCGAAGACGTCGGATGTTTTAAGAGCGTTAAAAATCCTTCAGTATGCCTTCCTTCGGTGGGGAAGTAAAGCCGGCGGTCCCATGTCATAGATTTATGGCATGTTAAAGATCCTTCCCCCGACTAAACATGTGTGAAGCTAAATTGTTAGATTAGATTTCGTCGGAACGCTCTATCAAAGTTCGAACGTTCGCCACTCGGTATCGTTGATGCAGTGGCGGATCCAGAGGGGGGGGGGGGGGGGGGCACCAAGGGCAAGTGCCCCCCCCCCCCAGAAAAACCAGTTGTCTGTTTCTGCAAACTGCACTGCAAGTAAAACCTTTGCTGTATTGCCAGGGTGTCTACGGTAACGAAAGTAACGAAAAAGTAACGAATTTTACAAATGGGTAACGAAAGTAACGAAAAAGTAACGAATTTTACATACGGGTAACGAAAATTTTCTGAAGTCGGATTGAATCATCTAAACTCACGCCACTAGGCTAAGAGATTGCGATGTAGCGAGTTACACGCAAGCGGCGCCGATTTGCATCTATTTGGAGACTATGTCAAATTGAAGTCCAGAAATAACGCGAAATAATTTAATGTCGCAATCTAGCGAAATGTTACCGTTTCGAAAAAGAATTATGAAAATGCTTCGAAATACTTAGGCTATAACTTATTTTAAAAATCTGTCCCGTAAATTTGCGATATCCAGTATGGTTAATTTGAAATTCCGTTATATGTCGATTTTTCCTTCGAACTTTGGTTCCATCGGGTATATTATAATCTAACCGGTTATTTCTAAAACTTGTATAACTTGCATAATTCGTGATTCGTATTCGAAAGAAAACGTATCTTCTTGTCGTATTATTCGTGCAATCCTCTCAGAATATTTCTTAATATTTGATACCTACTTCGAACATACATCCTGACTTGCCTGCGGGAATCTCGTCAAATGGACCGAGATCGACGTCAGTTGCGTAAAAACATGAAACCCGTCACCTATCGTGAACTTGTGACCACGAGGACTGAAGGAATCCCGTCAAAAGTGATGGGCACCAATCACGAAACATTCCAAAACCTACTCGCTACTTTTCCCATGACCGTATTCTTAAAAGCGTATGGGGAACGAGAAGTACATCAACCCACTTAGAAATGATAGCCTACGTAGCATCGCGATACTAATTTCTCCTTGTTATCCACCCTGCACTGATGAACTACCAACCACAGCATAGGGACAGCGGGAATCACGGCACCGGCCATACAACATGTCCACAACTACTCGTGAATTATAACCATGCCCAACCTTGAGCTTGCCTCCACCATTCTGTCAGGACAGATATACAATCGTTCAACGGCCGGGTGCGGCGCGGATTGCATAATATCGTGAGAACAACGTGAATCTCGAGAAACGGCCGAGAGCGGCAGCGGCAGCGATTGCCATTCATCGCGATATTTCTCCGCATTCAACAACTGGATTCTTATCAAACTAACAGCAAGTGGCGCCGATTGCGTATAAATGCTATATTTTCTCGTGCCCGACCTCAAGGACAATGGAAATCTCGTCGAACGACTAAAAGTAACACCGCGTATCTAAATCGCGATATCCGTGTTCTATCGTGAAAACTACGGGAATCTCGACAAACGGCAGAGACCAGCGCCGATCGTGTAACATCTCGATATTTCTCCGTACTTGACTGCGAAGACAATTCGGTTACAATCACGTAACGTCCCATAAATTTCTTCGTGATCTACCGTGGGGACAAAGGAAGAGCAGAGCAACCTCTTGGCAATTATAAAAACGCCTTGTGCACAAGACGACATATTAGCTGAAACAACTCATTTGATAATAAATATCTAGCATTTATTTATTATTTTTTAAATTTTTATTTACCGCTTTAAACACAGTTCATTGTTGTTTTTCTTCACCACGTGATGAACCCCTTTGCTCGCAGACCGCAGACGTATCATGAATTCAAAGGTAACTAAAATTAACTAAAAGATAACTAAAAGGTAGCTAAAAAGTAACTAATTTTTACTTCATCCTTACAGTAGACACCCTGATTGCTTGCATTCATGAATATGGTCAATGTTTGTTATCATATAGTATAAGGTTTTTAATATTCCCAAAGGGAATGTGATGTAGTTTCCATTTGAGCGGATGAATTATCAATAAATGATAAAAATGGTCCGGTTAGCTCAAACAATGCCAGCGTTTCGCCCCAGTGTGCCGTTGGGCTCGTCATTGGTAGGTGTGTCTGCAACAACTGACGAGCCCAACGGCACACTGGGGCGAAACACTGGCATTGTTTGAGCTAACCGGACCATTTTAATCATTTATTGATAAATCATATAGTATGTAATGGCAATACTGTTAACATAATCGCTACATTGACCAAATTTTTAGCCTATTTTCAATTTTGAAAAAATAGGCTTATGAGATCACCTTTTGTCCGTGTGTGTGTGAGTGTGAGTGTGTGTGTGTGTGTGAGGTGTGTGTGTGTGTCCCCGTAATAAAATCTAAAAGGCTGGAGCGATTTCAATGAAACTCGGTAAGTTCATAGCACTATTCCCGGCGACCTGGACCGTGCTCTTCAAATTTTGTTACATCTCACCAATCCAACATGGCGGCTGTGCGAAATATTTCACTAGCATTCAATATCTCCGAAACTATTACCGATATCGCCCTGAAATTGTGTACGGTGATAAAGGGCACTACTAGAAGTTCACCTATGAGACTTTAAAAACCTTGTGACTACAAAACCAACATGGCGGTCAAGCGAAACTGAGACTTTTAAATATACATTTCTCGCGATTTAACTATCCAAACGTAATGAAACTTGGTACAGCAAATGTTTATACACATTGTAATGCACTGGAGTCTAATTTAGTTCAATTATTTACATAACCTCAAAATGGCGGCTGTGCGAAATATTTCACTGACATTCTATATCTACGAAACTATTACAGATATCATCATGCAATTTTGTACGGTGATAAAGGGTACTGATACAAGTTTACCTATGTATATTTCATAAACCTGTAAAGTACAAAAAGAACATGGCGACCAAGCGAATTTGAAATATTTTAATAGACATTTCTCGTGATTTAACTCTCTGAGCGCAGTGAAATGTGGTACAGTAAATGATTTTGCAGATTGTAATGCACTGCCATCTAATTTAATTCAATTGTTTACATAACCTTAAGATGGCGGCTGTGCGAAATTTTAAAATTAAGTTTTTATTCTTGTGTCGTAATCATGCGATCGAAGTGAAAGTTTGAATAATGAAGCTAGGCAACAATTGTCCTTGAATGGTAGCCTACATAACTCTATGGCCTATACATATAACAATCCTAAATGGCGAGCTTCCGTAATATTTAGACGGTTCTCAATATCTATAAATCTTTTACAGAAACCAAACGGATTTTTTTATGTTCATAGAGACTATGAACATATGTTCACCTACAGGACTTTCAGTAACCTGGTGAGCACAAATCCAACATGGCTGCGACGCGAAGTATAAATATTTAAATGGATGTTTCTCGCGAATTAACTATCCGAGTGCCGTGAAACGTTGCACGTTAAATGCTTACACAAATGTTGATCCACTGGCATGTAATTTATTTCAATTGTTTGCATAATCACAAGATGGCTGGTGTGCGTATTTTTAAAATCTCGTTTTACTTCTTGTGTTCTAATCATGCGATTGAAGTTTGAATACCACACGTACACAATAATCTTAATGTAATAGTACAAAAATAAAAATCCATCCTGGCGACCATATGAAATATTTAGACGGTTCTCAATATCTACTAATCTGTTACAGCAATTAAACTGAATTTTTGTATGTTGATAGAGACAATTAACATGAGCAGGATATATGAAAATAGGCTGTATAGTTCTTCACGGAACTACTTGTTTTATGTTTAGGACAGGTAGAAGTAGAAATATATTTCATAATCCTTTGGGCCATGGAGCGCCTTCCTATACTACTTGACTATTTGACTGGCCGTGGCCGGTATTTTTAGCCTACTTTTCACATTTTGCAAAAATGAGGAAAAAGTAGACTTATGAGATCGGGCAAATGTGTGTCTGTCTGTCCTTCTGTCTGTCTGTCTGTCTGTCTGGCTGTGTGTGTGTCCCCCCTATCAACTCCTAAACGGCAGCAGCAATCGAAACAAAATTTGGTAGGAGTAAAGACCTATACCTGAATATCTCACGGCCATATTTGAAAATGATCTCAGTGCTACCAACTGCTGAAAAATCGCAATTGAATTTTGAGCTCCATGTTGGATATCTCGGAAGATATGAATCGGAGCTATTTCGAAATTGGTACACGTATATATAATAATATTTCAGTTTAATTTCCAGGAGGCCATATATGGCAGTGTTGCCAAAATTATTATAAGCCTGCTGATAGTCCAAATTTTAAATGCATATAACTTCTACACTAGCAATTGGATTTCAACCAAATTTCGTATGTGCTATGTGTACGTAAACAGATAAGACTAAGCACATTCTTAAGAGCCACCAGGGCTGCCAACTGTTAATAAATGCTCTCACTTTTTTATCCAAATACCAATATGTCAGAAAGTATGCAAGCCGACAGCTTTAAACCATGCACACGTATAGTACCTGATATTTTATATTAATTTGGAGTAACATATACGTCAGTGCTACCAACATGATTCTAAGCCTGCTGAGAGGTCTAACTTTAAATACGTGTAACTTCTATATTATCATTTGGATTTCAACCAAATTTTGTGTGTACTATGTGTACCTTAACAGATATGACTATGCCGATTCTTAAGAGTAACCAGGGCTGCCAACTGTTAATAAATACTGTCTCTATTTTTGTTACTCTAATATCAATATATCAGAAAGTATGCAAGGCAATAGCTCTAAACTTTGCACACGTATAGTACCTGGAATTCTAGATTAATTTGGAGTAACTAATATAGGCCTACGCCAGTGCTGCCTACATGATTCTAAGCCTGCTGACAGGTCCAATTTTAAAATGCATGTAACTTATATACTAACTAATGGATTTCATTCAAAATTGACACAACAATAGATCATATTATCTCAGATTATTTCTGACCAATACATGTATGTCATTGTTGCCAACATGATTTTACGCGCATTGTTCGATCCAATGTTTAACTGCATGTAACGTCCATGATATCCATTGGACTTCAACCAAATTTTGTATTCTGTACCTTAAGAGATGGAACTAAGAATATATTCAGCCACCAGGGCTGCCAACTGTAGTTCTCTATTCGGCTACATTATGCCAGGTATACAGTATTTCGAACTAATTAGAAATTTCGATATTACCAACTTAATTTCGTCATTATTCTAGATAGATCCATATAGATTAATCATTGGCAGGACTCTTAAATTTTAAGAAAAGTAGGCTCTTTAGTTCGTCACGGAACTTCATGTTATTTATGTGACTAGTTGTGAGTCAGTGACTGACAATGTTGGTACTATGTACATATTTTGTAACATGTGTGTAGTAGACTTGTATATTGTCTTCAGATAGCCACTATGATTGCATATGTTTTAATACATATTTGACTGTGTAATGTGCATTAAAATGTGGAAATGTACATATTCTGTAGAATTCAAAAGTTTTTTTACATAATGACAATGACTTCTGTTATAGAAACTGAAACCAATAAATCATTTAAATATAATGAATTTCTTGTAGAATTATAAAATCTGGAGGTTGGATGTTATGTGTATCCTGTGTAGATTAAATACAAATTTAGTAATTTTATTACATATTTTCTCTAGCTACTATGAAATCCTAGAGTGCCCCCTCCGAGGAGAACCTCTGGATCCGCCACTGCGGTTGATGTCTGGTGGTGAAAGTTGGAACTACTTGAAATTGAACGGAACTTGTAGCTCATCCTAAGGGTGTCCGCTGGAAGTAATGATAGACTCAGGCGAGACGAACATGTCCTCGGACACTCACAGCACTAAAAGCCATACGATAAATAAATAAATAAATAAATAAATAAATAAATAAAAAATAAAAATAAAATATCAAGCACCTTAAGTCAAGGAGATAAACAAATAATATTTGGTTTACAAAAATATTAACACTTCCACAAGAATTCGTTGAAATATGGGTGAAAGATTCAACCATCTGCATCTCTGACAATATTGTCGTTATAGCAGGTGGTTGATATTCGGACCATTAGCCTATAAACGGTTAACGGTAAAATTTGCGAGCCCCGTTCGTTTCCGTTGAAGGCAGGCAATACAGGGCGCCAAGAAATGTTCTCCGCCGCGGTTACGTGCAGCTGCGAGTGTCCTTGATAGGGTGAAGGCCACAAGCTGTCCAAATCGTCAGTGTGTATAGTTAGATTATTGGAAGGGTGTAACAGTATGTTATGAATGGCTGTGGTGAGTACTACGTTAACTGTTTGTTTCCATACAAGCGACAGCCGTGCTGCCAATGTAACTATTGACGCTATCTCTCGCAGAAACATGTAGGCACTGCGGAGAACACTCCCTGGTTATGGTTTCGCTTGACCCAGTAAATGGGTTTATATTGTGATGACCGACTGGAAATTCGCAATATCAATTGTCCTTACGGGAACAGGAATGGATTGGCTCAAAGCTCCAAGAATGTTACAAAGCTGTGCCCTCGTGTGATTTAACTTACTCCGGGTGAGTGAATTAATGCTCAAGTGTCTCTCCAGAAGCTTCTTGACGTAGACGCAGCAATTGTTCATTTCTCTTTCGTCAGCAGCACTTCATCTCAAGCCGCCGGTCCACGCTCACAATAGTACAACTTATTGAATGAGCTACACAAAATAATTTTTGCCTCCCATTCACACTACACCACGTGCTAATAACATTGCTCAAAGGGTCGCACCGCCCGCCTACGATTCTGATAGCATGATACAGGGCAGCTACAGAAGGAAGGAAGAATGGAAGGAAGAAAGGAAGGAAGAAAGGAAGGATGAAAGGAAGGAAGAAAGGAAGGAAGGATGGAAGGAAGGAAGGAAGGAAGGAAGGATGGAAGGAAGGATGGAAGGATGGAAGAAAGGAAGGAAGGAAGGATAGAAGGAAGGAAGGAAGGTAGGAAGGATGGAGGGAAGGAGGAAAGGAACGAAGGAAGGTAGGAAGGATGGATGGAAGGAAGAAAGGAAGGAAGGAAGAAAGGAAGGAAGGAAGGAAAGAAGAAAGGAAGGAAGGATGGAAGGAGGGAAGAAAGGAAGGATGGAAGGAAGGATGGAAGGAAGAAAGGAAGGAAGAAATGAAAGAATGACGGATGGAAGGAAGGAAGAAAGGAAGGATGGAAGGAAGGAAGGAAGAAAGGAAGGAAGGAAGAAAGGAAGGATGGAAGGAAGGAAGAAAGGAAGGAAAGATGGAGGGAAGGAGGAAGGGAAGGAAGGTAGGAAGGAAGAAAGGAAGGAAGAAAGGAAGAAAGGAAGGAAGAAAGGGAGGAAGAGAGAAAGGAAGGATGGAAGGAAGGAAGAAAGGAAGGAAGGAAGGATGGAAGGAAGGAAGAAAGGAAGGAAGGATGGAAGGAAGAAAGGAAGGAAGAAAGGAAGGAATGAAGGACGGAAGGAGGATGGAAGGAAGGATGGAAGGAAGAAAGGAAGGATGGAAGAAATGAAGGATGGAAGGGAGGATGGAAGAATGGAAGGAAGGATGGAAGGAAGTAAGGATTAAAGGTTGGAAGGATGGAAGGAAGGAAGAAAGGAAGGAAGGAAGGAAGGATGGAAGGAAGGATGGAAGGAAGGAAGGAAAAAGGAAGGAAGGATGGAAGGAAGAAAGGAACGATGGAAGGAAGGAAGAAAGGATGGAAGGAAGGAAGGAAGGTGGGAAGGATGGAAGGAAGAAAGAAAGGAGGGAAGAAATGAAGGATGGAAGGAAGGAAGGATGGAAGGATGGATGGAAGGAAGAACGGAAGGATGGAATGAAGAAAGGAAGGAAGAAAGGAAGGATGGAAGAAATGAAGGATGGAAGGAAGGAAGGAAGAAAGGAAGGAAGGATGGAAGGAAGGAAGAACGGAAGGAAGGAAGGAAGGAAGGAAGGAAGAAAGGAAGGAAGGATGGAAGGAAGGAAGAACGGAAGGAAGGATGGAAGGAAGGAAGAACGGAAGGATGGAAGGAAGAAAGGAAGGATGGAAGAAATGAAGGATGGAAGGAAGGAAGGAAGGAAGGAAGAAAGGATGGAAGGAAGGAAGAACGGAAGGAAGGAAGGAAGGATGGAAGGAAGGACCACTTTAAAATTTGTTCTGTAAATATCTCATAATATTGAATCAGTTTAATTCAAGAATTCATCCAAGGAATATTGGCATTCAAGCTATGTCATCTTTCGTTTCTGAAATAACACCTCCATTTGCTCTACGATGATTGTGAGATCTGATCAATAGTAAAGAAAACCCCACACTTTATGCGGAAGGATGAATTATGTAAGATATAATAATATTAATACTCTTATATGTCCCTTTTAACTACTGCGGCGTTTAGAGATGCCGGGGTGCTGGAATTTCACCCTGAGGGGTATTTTCAAAGTGTCAATAAAACTACCGACACGTCTCCCTCACATTTGCGCACCCATACATACCAACTGGCCGCTCTAACATTCGATCCTGCAACCTCAAGAACTGCAGGCGAGAAATTTACATGCAGCCAGTTGAATTATGTAAGTCAATGCCAGCAACTGAACACCTGTTACATTTATTATAGAAGTTTCTATCATCCAGTGAGTGATTTCACCCTCAGACGAGGTAGAATACCTCCGCACATTTGCTAAAAAGGAACATGCTTTACTTTTTTTGTTGATTGTTTTTATAGCAATGTGTGATGGGAACAGATCAGGAGTGGTGAACCTTGTACATAACTACTTAAATTAGCTGAAATACCTCTTGTAATGATAAATAATAATTGTAGAATACAGCCACACATTTTGCTTAAAAGGAACATGCCTTACTTTTCTGTTGCTAGTCGGACATATTGAGAGCGGTGAAAAATTTCACGGGGTCGCCATGTTGGTTCGTCTATACGTAGGCCATAGTAGAGTTATGTATTAGTAGATAAGTAGTGGTTCATCACACAAAATTTCACTTCGATTGTTTCATTAGTATACAAGAAATAAAATATGATTTTAATAGTTCTACAATTGATATCTTGAATTATCTTCAACATTTGAATTACATTAGACGTAAATACGTATATGAAGGGCCAAATGAAGATTTTACTATGCCAGGTTTTGCTGCGCTTAGATGATTAAGTCTACTTCTACGTGACCACCATGTTGATTTTTTTGCTTATGCCTACCACGTTTTTGAAGTCCATATATGCCAACCTATTGTACAGTATTCTATCATCATACAAAACTTCAAAAAGTTTTAAGGGCGCTGTTGGGGCCGGACGGGGTAGTAGTAAGTCCTTACCAAGTTCAATTGAAATTGGTAAAACCAATCAGAATGTATAAGGGACACACTAACACACGCACATGGACAAAATGATGGCATAAACCTATATTACATAAGATGAAATTAAACCAATAATCAGTAGGGTTGAGGAGCGTATCTCTGTTAGTCCCCTCCCTCATATCCTTCATATTATGGACACCACTGCTTTACCAATATTTTGATATTATTGTTTCTAAGAAGTAGCCTACAAATCGGTGTGCAAGATTTTAAGTTGATTCATTGAATTGCTTCTAAGATAATAGGTCGCGATTGAGTAGCGTACGGGTCCTTTAAATAACAATAGCCCCTCAGTAACTAACGGATTTTCACAACATTAGTAAGCTGGGTGGGTCACCTGAGTTCCTCTAACTTTCACCGCTATTATATTTTTATATGATTCATCAATACCTGTGTGCATGAAAGGTCATGTTGGAAGGAAGAAAGATCTCAGTGCACGCAACTAATATGCATTATGTATTCTGTAATCATACATGGCAGATCGCAGCTATGAGCACTTGCACTATTACTCAGGGAGCGGTCACGGCCACCCACAGGGTAATGTGTCCTTTCAAATGTGTGCACATGTTGAAGATTTTCTTTCAAACTAGGACAGCGCGCATCAGTTTACCAGCAAATATCTCAAACTAGATTTAAAATATACTTTAGAAAAATAGATTTATAAACTGATTATGTAGTAGAAGAAACTATTCGAAATTTATCATTTCTCAATCTCTTTTTGGCAACGGTTGTAATTAACACCTCCATTATCGTAGTTGTAATGCTGGGTGCAATGCATTATTGCATTCCGTTGAAAATGAAAATCACTTTGCTACACCTCCATCAGATTATCCATGTTTATGGAATTCTAACTGAACTGGTTGCCAGTACTGTATAAAGTATTTTTAATACTCACTTAATTCTAAATTTCTTATCAGGCCCGGTGGAGTAAGGGGCAGCACGCGTGCCTCTTGCCTAGGAGGCCCCAGGCTCGATTCAGGTCTTTCTAGAGAGTTAAGATCTGACATGAGAGCTGGTACTTGGTGCACTCAACCTCGTGAGGGCAAATATTCCTTCCTTGAATTGAGGTAATACTACCGAGAGTGTCGCCATGCGTTCCCCAAAACCCATAGACTATGTTCCGGGCGGCAATCGATCGATCCTCTGGGGAATAATTACGAGGTTAGTCACTTTTATAGGGAAGAACATTTGGTTACTTGGTGGCAGATGAATCCATCGTTCTACTGGACAGGGGTTGTACATAGACTAACTTTTTCTAATAGTGGACTGTTGTGGATTTAATGAATGACTGTGGACCTAGCATTTCATTTCCTAATATTCAGTACTTGACCGATTATATTGCAAAACTGTTGTTTGTTAAATGAGGCGCCGACATGAAAACTCATATATGTTCTTTGACGTACTCGTGGCGCAGTGGCTAGAATTCTTGGCTGTCACGTTTGAGGCCCGGCTTCGATTCCATGCTCTGGCAAGAAATGTAATCCTGGTGCGGGACAAACACTGAGGAAAGGTGAGATCTATTCCCATATCAGTTGTCTTTGAAGTGGATATCCGTATTTTCCGCTCCTACTTCAGGTAAATGCGTAGATGATTCCTTACTTAGGGCCATGGCGAACTCCTTTCAAATTCTAGCCCCAATTTTAAACACACACACCAATACAACCATTACAAAGACAAATGTTTGAGACCAATTCTACATACACACAAGTACACAAGGTTACATGACCACGATGTTGCAAAACCCTCAAATTAAACAACAACAACAAACTCTTAGTATGAAAATACATATAAATATAATGGAATATTTCATATGATTGTCAGGTTTAGCCACATGGTGTCACTTTCCTCTCACCTTTCATTATTCTGTGCTGTTTATCACTACAGCCCCATCTGTGTGCTCCAGGATACGGGGTAATGATATATGACAATACGAATGTTCGTGTCACTCGCACTGATTGTGATTGTGTTCATTTGATGTTTCATTCTGACACACAGCATTTGTTGACCGTTTGTCTAGAGGATTCCTTATAATTTATAGACCATCGTTAATTTTCAAGACGCCCAGTTTCCAAGGTAATCACACCTGGCAGGACTTCTGTTAGTGATAACCATATTTCGAGGCTTCTGCTACTCACTAATTTCGTCTACCGGGACTTATGTGAATAGTTTCACTTCATCATACAATAAGTAGACATGCATAGAGAAGAAGAATCTAGCCAATACTTTCTCTTATTGTTTGTCGTGTCGACGCCGTGGGCGACCTGTGCGCCGGGATGAAAGATGGAATGGATGAAGATGAATAAAACTGGGCAAGGATGTGGAAAAGGCGGTCGTGTCCTGTCGGAAGATACCGTCCCAGCATTTGCCTGGTGTTGAAAATGGGAAACCACGGAAAACCATTTCAAGGACGGCCGACGGTGGGGCTCGAACCCACGCCACCGCTGTCGGTCTCTATTCGCTAACCTGCAATCTCTATGCCTAGTAATAGCACCCTAAAGGGTGACTAGAGTGATCCCAAGAGACCCAAATATGAAAGAAGAAAGAGAGCAAAGTGCCTAATCATTTACCGGGGATACACGCTACTATTACTAGTCTTTCCAGCACGGAAATTCAAAACGTTACAAACAATAACCATATATCCATCCTTCGGGTACACAACCCTTGATTCTAATGCACTAATCCTGACTTTATGAGACTGGTGGTACTACACATTGCCACGTCAGCTAAATAACGTCTGAAATACAAGAAAGTCTTTTTCAAAATCACTTGTTATTCGTCATCTTATGACGTTTCTAAATTTTAACTGAACTAAATTTATATTTTGAACTGTGTTACGAATGGCAGATGATCTTGTTGTTCCACCTATAAAATCCACAACCATCATCTCCACAAACAGCTGTCAGCGCATCCTGGCTATCTATCTCGACCGGTGAATGAGAAATCTACGCCTGCTGTCAATGGCACTCAAGCAGACGGTCCTTCCCACTATTTAGTGCCTATGCAGAGTTCTACAGCAACACAAGGTGAATTAGAAAAGTTAATATGCAATCAAATTCAGACAGAGATAATTATTATTTGTAAAATTTTCTTTTATCCGTAGCAGTATTGAATAAAATTACTAAACAAAAATTGTCCGATATTATTCATATGGTAATAACGATCCATATGACAAAGAGAACGACCCTTGCTTAGGAGAAAGAGGTTCTGCCCAGCCGCTAGCTCAGATGTGTAGAAGCCTAGCTCTTTCATTGTCGCACATATATTAGGTAAGAGGTTGCGCCTCCTCCAGCCAACAGCTGTTCATAAACAAGATAAGAGGGGGATAATATAGCTCCTCTCTTGACACCCTCCAAACAAAACTCTTATACCGAGAGCCGACGTATACTGTATTACCACTGATCAAAATCAAGGGTTGATAAGAGAACTCAGCAATTTTCTAGTTTTGTGTCGTGTCTTGTTTTGGGTTTCGCCTAGGAACACCAAACTGGCTCATCAGCAGGCTCTTTGTGTCCATGTCCGGACCCCCCCACAGGAGTACCGAACTGCGCGCTACCACCCTTTTTATGAAGTGCACCTACGTCTCTTTACTGCGAGAGATAAAAGCTCAAGTAGCCTCAACCTCCCTATGAAGGCTTCCAAAAACATGGTATATTGGCTTTCACGGCCAGCGAATTAAAATTCAGCATTTTTTCTAGGTTTGCGGCGTAGTAAAGAGGCGCAGGTGCGCTTCAGAAAATGGGAGGTAGCGCGGAGTTCGCTACTCCTGTGGGGTTTTGGGCACGTACACCAAGAGCCCGCTAATGAGCTATCAAATTCCATCAGCACATTCTTCAACGGGTATTCCCAGTATCCGTTACCAGCAGGTAGACCACAGGAACCACCAGACCGACGTGTACAGAGGAGGGGAATTCTGCTCATAGCCGGAAATTGAAAGCCTTTTGGACTATGAAGAAACAGAAGACCTATGTAAATAGTTAAAGCGAGCCTCGTGGTCCTTAGAAGGCCAAAATGAAAAGAATAATAATAGTAATAATAATAATAATAATAATAATATAATAATATATTAGTATACTAGCTAAACCCGGTATGCGTTGCAACGCCATTCAAACAAAGTATTGGCGTTGTAATTTGGTTTCTTGAAGTGCTTTTGGATACACATTTTTTTCCATTCCGCTAACTGCCTCCAAACTATCGTAAAATGGATTACCTAATTTAGAAACATTCGTGGGAACGTCCACAACAACTCACCAAAGTTTCATTGCAATCGGATGAATGGCATATGAATACAGTACATACGGAATTTCATTTATACGGTTCGTGTGCTGTCACTCATTTGTTGAATCAACTCGTTCGCTACCTACTGTGTAATGGATTTACTAAGTTAGAAACCTACACTTAAGTGCACACAACGATTCATCAAAATTTCATCACAATCGATGAATGGTATGTAAACGCATACAGGATTTTGTTGAAACGATTCAAGCGTCGTCACTCATTTGTTGCATCTACTCGTGCGCTACATATTGTAAAATGGATTTACTAAGCCTGAAATCCTCCCTGGAGTGTACTCACCGATCCACAAAAGTTTCATCGCAGTCGGATGAATGGTATATGAACGCATACGGGACTTTGTTGAAACGATTCACGTGCCGTTGCTTATAAGATGAATCTACTCATGCGCTACCTATTGCAAAGTGCATGTACTAAGCCAGAAACCCTTACTGGAGTGTACACAACAATTCTTCAAAGTTTCATCGCAATCGGATGCATGTTATATGAACGCATACGGGACTTTGTTGAAACGATTCGCGTGCCGTCGCCCATTAGATGAATCTACTCGTTCGCTACCTAATGTAAAATGCGTGTACTAAGCCAGAAACCTTCCCTGGAGTGTACACAACATCTCACCCAAGTTTCATCGCTATCGGACGAATGGTATATGAACGCTTAAGGGCCTCTGATGAAACGCTTCGCACGTCGTCACTCATTTGTTGAATCTACTCGTGCACTACCAATATTGTAAAATGGATTTACTAAATTGAAGACCTTCCTGGCGTGTACACAACAACAAATCAAAGTTTCATCGCAATCGGATGAATGGCATATAAACGCATACGGGATTTTGTTTAAACGATTCGAGTGCCGTCACTCATTTGTTGAATCTACTCATGCGCTACCTATTGTAAAACAAATTTACTAAGCCTGAAACCTTCCCTGGAGTGTACTCAACGATCCACCAAAGTTTCATCGCAATCGGATGAATGGTATATGAAAGCATGTGGGAATTTTTTGAAACGAATCGCACGCAATTTTATTGAAGCTACTCGCGCGCTGTCTATTGTAAATTGGATTTACTATGCCTATAACGTTCCTGTGAGTGAGCACAGCAACTCACCAAAATTTGATCGCAATCGGACGAATTGTGAATGAACGCAACGCCATTACTCATTTGTTTATACTACTCGCGCGCTATCTATTTTATATTGGATTAACTACCCCTATAAATATCCCGGGAGTGTGCACAACAACTCATCAATGTTTCATCGCAATCGATGAATGGTATATGAACGCATACAGGATTTTGTTGTGAACATTTCACGCGTCGTCACTCATTTGTTGCATCTACTTGTGCGCAAAGTATTAAAAAATGGAGTTTGTTAAGTCGAAAACCTTCCCTGTCGTGTACACAATAACTCATCAAAGTTTCATCACAATCTGATGAATGACATATGAACCCATACGGGACTTTGTTGAAACGATTCGCGTGCCGTCGCTCATAAGATGAATCTACTCACGCGCTACCTACTTTAAAATGCATATACTAAGCGAGAAACCTTCCCTGGATAGTACACAACATCTCACTCAAGTTTCATCGCTATCGGACGAATGGTATATGGACGCATACGGGACGTTGTTGAAACGCTTCGCACGTCCTCACTTATTTGTTGAATCTACTCGTGCGTTACCTATTGTAAAATGGATTGACAAAGCCTGAAACCTTCCATGGAGTGTACATAATATCTCATCCAACTTTCATCGGTATCGGACGAATGGTATATGAACGCATATGGCACTTAGTTGGATCGCATCGCGCGTCGTCGCCCATTTTTTGTATCTACTCGTGCCGTACCTATCGTAAAGGGGATTTACTACGCCAGAAACCTTCCATGAAGTGTATACAACATCTCACCCAAGTTTCATTCCTATCGGACGAATGGTATATGAACGCATACGGGACGTTGTAGAAACGCTTCGCGCGTCGACGCTCATTTGTTGAATCTACTCATGCGCTACCTATTGTAAATTGGATTTACTAAGCCAAAAACCTTCCTTGAAGTGTACACAACATCTCACCCAAGTTTCATCGCACTGGGATGAATGATATATGAATGCATGTGGGACTTGTTGAAACGAATCGCAAGTTATTTTGTTGAAGCTACTCGCGCGCCTTCTATTGTAAATTGGATTTACTACGCCTATAAATTTCTCGGGAGTGTGCACTACAACTCACCAACTCGCAATCGAATGAATTGTATGTGAACGCATCGCCATTACGCATTTGTTTAAACTACTCGCGCGCTATCTATGCCTATGGACTTCCCGAAAGTGTGTACAACAACTCACGAAAATTTGATCGCAATCGGATGAATTGTTTATGACGCATAAAAGACGAACAGACAGACATTCCTTTTTATATAAATAAAAGATTATGCAGGACCCCTTCTTTTCAAAATTCTCCCCCCAATTAAATAGATTTTCCATGTGATGGAATAAATAGCTTTTGATACATGACCTACAGTACATTGTGATAAAGTATAGGTTAACAATATCAAATTCACAACTCAGAAACGAAACGTTGTAGTCAAAAGCAAAGCAAGGAAGCTTGTAGTTTTACGAGACCGTTAATCGTATGATTATGAGCCATGGGACCTCCTTTCTACGTGGAATCCGAAAATCTCACATACATTGACCGGGAATCGAACCCGGTTCATCTTGGTGAAAGGCCAACAGCTTGACCGCTGCGCCACCACGCCCCAAACGTTGTAGTCATATCATACAATAATTATCTTGAAAGATACCGGTACCAAAATGTTCGGAATTGCTAACCAAATAAATAATCGTTGCTCGAGATAACTCACATCAACACACCTGCAGCACTTGTGTCCAACGCCATACAGTGAGGTGCTATCTACAATACTAATGAATTGTATACGAGAACATTAGATCATGTGTACTTGTTTATCAACTTTTCCTAAGATGGTTCAATGGAATATAAGTCAGAGATGATCCTTTTCAGAAATTAACACACATACGAGGATAATCTATAATTTACGATACCTTCACTTGAAAATGGAGTAGAAAGCCTCTATGTTCCACCACATAAAACAATCATTGTCCTTACCATCATCATCATGTCAGTCGTTTAGCTTCAATTTGTCGGTGTTTTTGTTTTTCAATAGATGAAACTAGGTATTGGGGTTGTATACTTCTTGATACTCATTTTCCACAACTACGTGTAACAATTCATAAATAATAAAGAGAGAATCTTAAAGACATATTGACTAATAACTTTTGTTTCATACTTAGACTTTAGACTATAAGCTAATGAACCATCTTGAGAACTAATTACTGTCCATTCGCGAAATCCACTAGAAGCTTTCCAAACGATTATGTTTCTACGGTAGTTGGTTATTGCTACATTTGATTGATTGTGTTTTAGAGATTTGATGTTTGATAGACATTGAAAAAAGTTATTACATGGATGACTTTGCGAACTCCGGAGTACGGCTAATTCCGCAGTTCGTGAAATATACCTTTTCTGCAGAGACACCCCAGTGCAAGAGACGAGTTCTTCTCACCAGTTGTGTTGAGTCAACTGTTTAATTTTCTTTGGCTATGAATTTCGAAACGACAAATGCTGGGCCTACCACCTGGTGGGAAAATCATGAAAACTTGTGTTATTAGTTTGTGACGTTTTATGATCTCTCATGTTTTAGTGATGCATTCATGCCGTAGTGGTAATTATTAGACTTACATTATTGCGGATTTAGACAAGGTACCACTGATTTAGCCCTATTGCCACTAGTGTCAACCAAAAATTCCCTAAAATTTACTGTTCAAATTTCTTTGAAAGTGTTATTTTAAGTATTCTGTTAGATGATTTAGACAAGCCTTGCCATATGAAATTTTAAGAACGGAATTTATATCACATGCAGTCTATGTAGTAATTATATTTCAATGATAATTTTCCCTTAATATATCATGTTTACCATTGATCCCTTAAAATTGCGGATTTAGCCGATTCCCCCCTATCTATAATAATTATTATTTTTTCTTCTTTACAGGTATGAGCACTCTCCGTTCGTGAAAACGCACGTCTGATTACTACAGTAGGTAAGCACAATTAATCATTAAATACGTTAAACAGAAGAGTTGACTGTATGAGTTTGATGTAATAAGTCAATTCCTTTTGCATAGCAAAATATTAAGAACTTTCAAACAAGGATAATCATATAACTGAATGCACGGGCCACGGTGGCCGAGAATGCTAACGAGCTAGGCTCGTGCCTCGCTGGCATGAGGAGAGCGTGGGTTCCAATCCAACCTCTGCCATCCTGTAAATGCTTTTCGTGGTTCCCATTTTCACCACCAGGCATGTGCCAGGACTGTTTATTTCAACAGGTCCATGGCTGACTTCCAAAATCTCTTCCATGACCCTTCCTTACTTAGACCCTATTTAGCGGTCACCTGTCACCATTCCAGGATGTATTTGCTGACACCATCGTTGCGACGGTAGAGACATTATGATCCCTCTCAGAGTCTGTGGGTGATGCCGACCTGGTAGGATAAGCGATTACAACAAAATATATATATCACAACTGAGCATAAGAGAATATTAGCTCATCCGCAAAGTTAAGGGAATGAAAGCATATTTAAGGCATTTGAATAAGCCTCCGTGGCTTAGGCGGCAGCACGCCGGCCTCTCACCGCTGGGTCCGTGTTTCAAATCCCGGTCACTCCATGTGAGATCTGTGCTGGACAAAACGGAGGCAGACAGGTTTTTCTCCGGGTACTCCGGTTTTCCCTGTCAACATTTCATTCCAGCAACACTCTCCACTATCATTTCATTTCATCTGTCATTCATTTAATCATTGCCCCAGAGGAGTGCGTCAGGCCTCGGCAGCCGGCACAATTCATATCCTCGCCGCTAGATAGGGGATTCATTCATTCCATTCCTGACCCGGTCGGAGACTGGAAGCAGGCTGTGGATTTTCATTTTCATTAACAGTGAATATGAATGGATACTGTCAACGATATTAACTAGCGTGAGGAGCATACTAGACTGAATACATGTCGATGGAGAGTATAGAAGATATCTTAGTGAAACTCTAGAACCAAAAGCTAACATCGGTGATTAAATTCAAATATATTCGTGACGGTCTACGGAGTCTCAGGCCGTTTCAAACAAATCGGCATGCGATTGATCTTAAACCATATACAAGTATTTTTCACCCAGACAGTGGCGGTTTCATGAGAGTTTGGGGCTTAAAGTGGAAGTTGGCTCTTAAGTCTCTTTCTCCATAACAATAATTATACAGCCACAGTACCTTTAAATCACGAGGGATATCTGATGTTGAGATAAAAGAAGTCGACACCAAACCCTCATTAACTAGCTGGCCGGGACAGAGCGGTAGGATTATGGGGAAGAAAAAACACCGCCTAGTTACGCGTTGGCGGTCACGACCATACCTTTGCTACTCAGTGAGGAAAGCAATGGCAAACTACCTCACTCCTCTTCTTGCCTAGAACGCCTCAATATAGCGCTGCCTTGGGTTTTTGTGGGTATCTACTCACATAACATAACGGCGGTGCTTTTTGAGGATCCAACCAGCCTTCGGGCTGACTACCTAACACAGTTGTCCAGGGAAACGGAGAATATAACTAGAGTGACATCATAGTTGGGTGATTTACAGAAACGTGAGCAGTTCTGTGCGTCAACAGGGGAAGCTGTAAAATGAAAGGAAAGCTGGGTAAGGCAGTGGTGAGCCAGGCAATGCTTCAATGCGCCAAAACCTGGCCAATAATCAAGGCAAAGGAAAGAAGAATGGAGGCAGGTGGAGATGGATGAGTGGAGTAACCAGGAAGGAAGGAACTAGCACTATCGGTTAAGGTGAGACCTGCCAAGAAGAAGGTCCAAAATGCAAACTGAGATGATTTGAACATGCAGAGAGGAGTGGAGAAGGGGAATACTTAAACTACTGTACGATGGAAAGACGAGGTTGCCGAATTTCTTGGATTCTTTTTGCTAATGTTCGGTTCCCAGTGTTAATAAGTTCTCTAAATGTAGGATGGAGATAGGAGGATCCTAGGGAAAAGAACGTTTCAAGGAATGAGATTAATCTTGGCTACGTTCTCACACCAGACTTCACTTCACGTTACATCTCACTACGAAACTGGAGTGATGAATAGTACACCGTGGTATTCGTTATGACTGCAGATTATGCCCTACTCTTATCAACAGATATATTTTAGCCCGGACAGATTTTGGAATAGGTTGTTATTTAAATCATACTAATATAATAAGAATGCAGTGCCTGCCTGTGTATTCACTATCATTGACGCATTTTTGAATGGGTTGAGATTATACACTACGTGGAGACGATATCCATCAATTTTGAGAATTTCGTCTGCCATTTCGTTCTATATGAATGTACGCAAGAATTGCAAACCCAATGGTCATGCTACATTGCATAGACATTTAGAAGCTCCCTGGACATACAGTAGTTTTCTCTCAATCAGCGAGTGGCGTGTGTCCTAAAAATTCAGGAACTGGAATGGTGGTGTGTTATAATTTGTGGGATTCTGCTTGCTGATGCTTAATTACCAGTGTTAATTAGTTCTAGAAATGGCCAGAAAGTCAATTTACTAGCGTGTAAAACAGTGGGACAAAACTAGTATAAAACATAATAATATAAATAATAATAATTAGGAAATGGGAACCTATTGAAAAAGGCATTCAAATTGGTATTAAAAAAGCGAACCGAACTTAAGTCAAATGTCTCGCTTTCGCGGACGATATTGCAATTGTCCCAGACAACAGATCGGAAGCGACTTTCGCGGTGGAAAAGCTCCATGAGATTGCACAAACTACCGGATTATATATCTCTTACGACAAGACCAACTATATGGAGAGAAGGCCAAAAAATAAATCCCCTTTAAACACAAATACGGTAAAATCGCCCAAGTCTGCACTTTTAAATACCTTGGCGACAGTATACGGCCCTCAGGACTTAATCGAATAGCCAATGCAGACAGAATCATTAACGTAAGCTCCAGAAGGCCTACAGGGTAACGAGGGCCCATTACAACAAGAAATGCATTTCAACAAACGGCAAATTACGACATTATAAGACAGTTATTCTTCCAGAAGCAACATATGCTACTGAAACAATAGTAATCGATGGTCATTCCAAGATTAGGGAATTGGAAGAACAGGAGCGAAAAATTCTCCGGAAGATGTACGGAGCAATCAACAGAAACGGCATTTGGATGAAGAGACCTAGTACTAAACTCTATCAAAAGACCAATATGATAACAGACGAAATTAGAAAACGCAGAGCAAAATTTTACACTCACATCCACAGGATGGCCACATGCAGATCGCCAAAGAAAACTACTTGGTATCATAACACAGAGCAAATGCGGTACAGAATTGCTTAGAGAGGTACAGAGAGACATACAAGTAATCAACAAAGAAAATTTCGAAGACCGAACTGAGTGCCTGACGAAAATCGCGAATGCTAAGTTTGAACCAAGATCATTACGACAACCTGGGACATAGTGGACGGATGAGAGAAAGAGGGAGCATTCCGCGAGAATGAAGAGATTTTGGGAGGAGCGGAGGAGACACGCCTCCAAATGACATCGTGTTATCAAGTTTAATCGCTCTCCTGTAGGGGAATTTTCGCTTAAATAATAAATAATAAATAATAAATAATAAATAATAAATAATAAATAATAAATAATAAATAATAAATAATAAATAATAATGATAATAACAATAAAAAGAAAAATATGAATATACACAACAAGTTCTCCTATCTTGCTCATTGTCGGAATAGTAAAAGACCAGCTCCGCGTGTCTATGTTTTAACAAAGCCGTAAGTACAGTATGTGGAAAGGGTTGAATAGCTCAGCCCGTAAATGTACTGTGCTTTTATTTAAAAGAGAATTGGATATATTCCCACTCAGATAGTGGGTTTTAGAAACAAAATTGCAACTAACAGAAAGTCAAAGTACCAAGCAATTTCTGGGAGCGAAGACGGCCGAGCGTGGAGCTGACAACTCGCTCCCATCTAGTGCCAATGAAAAACTCTACCTTCCACTTCCCCATGAGATCCATGGCCTGCATAGGAGATTTTTGTTTCTATTAGTCCGTATAACTCTAGATACACCAAAAATATTGAAATTGCTGAAATATCAAGCAAACCATCATTATACGGTATTTCGTAGGAATAAGCCTACAGCGACAGCCCTTTTACCTGACTCCATCAGTGCAGTTAAGCGGGTGGCTGCACTAACCGTGTTTCAAATCACATACCTGAGCGCCTTCGGTGGGGTAGTCGGTAGAATGCATGCCCCAAGATCACGGGTACAAACCCGGCTGAAGTCGTCGGATTTTTAAGAGCATTAAACTCCTCCAGTATGCCTTCCTTCGGAGGGGAAGTAGAGCCGGCGTTCCCATGTCATAGATTACAATTGGTAGTGTGTAGCCAAATGTGTAGGTTATATTTGATTGGTGGTTAGAAACGCTCTATCAAGTTCGAACGCTCGTCACTAGGCGTCAGTGATAATGGCATCTGGTAGCCAAAATTGGAACTACTTGAAATTGAACTTGCTGGGAGCCCACGGACGTTCAATTAAAAATGTCCTGCTATGGTCATTGGCTGCAATTCATATATATATATATATATAAATCAGATGCCTGATGAAAGGTAATCTCACCACGGGATTTTCCAAGGTCATTCAAAGAAATTGCTGAGATGGTAACTTATTAAAGTCTTGGGATACTTGCTCCAATCCCAGGCTGTAACTATTCACTTGCACACAGTAAATTACTAAAATGACCACAATAATATGTTCACATAAATACATGGGCCTGATGACCAAGATATTCCTAGCCCTTCAATGGAATATCACCAATGTTCTCTGTCTATATTATTATACAAAACTTGTCTTATAAGATTCATGAGCTGAAAAATTTACTTAGCTAAATTAATGTTAGTCCCATATTCTTAGACTTGCCTCTGCGAAAAACCATGAGTGGAACGAATTATCGCAGAGAAGAGTTGGCGCTCGATAAGGGAGTCTAAAGTTGCTGTGTGTGAACAATTTTGCTTCGTACTTGATGCATGAATGGATTTTCGTGTTGCTGAATTATTAATATTGAGTCAACACAGCACTTTTATGTTCAGCCAAGCCTAACTTTCTTTGCTGCCATCCAGAGGTTGCGTGTACTTCTACGTCGCTGAGCAAAACTTAAACATTCGAATATACCTGTTCCCAAATATTTAACAATTCTCCAGTAAGAAAGCAGAAGAGTTAATTGCATCACATTCACATAACTGGATTTGTTAATTTCCCCGAATGGATATCCTCTATTTTAGTTTCAAAATTATTACTCTATTCATTTAAATCCCACAGCCGCCAGATAGCATAGTTCTGCTGACAACGATTCAATCAGTAGACAGTATAGAAGGCTGTAGCTTAAATCATCGCAAAACTAATTTGATCATACTTATATTGTATTCTGTGAGAACAAAATACAACAACTTTTATCATATTAAATGATCTTGTCGACTTAGTCGTTACGCTGAGGTCTGGCGTTACGTTACGGCGACGGGACGAAATGTACCGAGAATGTACTGAGGTGTGTGACGTCATAGTACCGCTTGAGCCTCCTCCTTTCCCGGTGCGCTCCGGTGAGCGTGACGTCATCCAGCCAGCTACCTCCTTTGACCTTGGTTTGCACTTGCTAATGGATTTTAAGTTCACGCAGTTCGCTGCATGATCATGAGGCTTTCACCCAGCATTTTTCAACATTTGTAGCATTTAAAATGATATAAATTCTTTCAGACTATCACTCTTTTTACTGAAGTGATAAGAAGCCACTTTTCAATGTTGCCTTGTTCTAATAATGAAAGCACTTCAGACCGACTGAACTTTCTTTATTACAACTTTTTATTGAAACTGACCGTTTAATTCCAATAAATGTGCACTGAAAGCTTTGATACTATAGAGAACACAATGAATGATATGTGAAGTTCATGGTCCCTTAACCAACTTAAATATTCTATTCACTGGTTGAGTTTCACTCAGTTAGATCGTTACGAAAGCTAATTTACTTAGGTGATTTAACAATTCAACACATTGATTTAATTTATACATTTCGGCCTTGGACATCGTAGTCGGTCAGTCCCGAGCACTGCTGTGTGTATGCATACCTAGGTATATGTATGTATGTATGTAATTTGCATATCTTATGCTCACCGTTTGTTCACCTGATTTGAACAAAATTCTGATCAGAGTATGTTAGATAAAATCTGACACGGAAATGATGGCCTGACAAAAGTACACGTGGTTAATCGTGGGATATGTAGAAGACAGGACAACATTTCATTCTTTTAAATCTTTTCCAGTTGCAGAAAAAATTACGAGAGCAGAGAAAAGAAATATTTTGTTTGGAATGTTTTATCTATCATGACTAGGATTTTTTATATATATACAGCAAGTTCCTTTAGGTACTACGCCGTATCTACTGGGGGTTTGTCTAGATGTGCTGATTTAGTTCGTCGCTACACCTTGTCTGACCGCTTGTTGGACGGTAATGAAATGCGCTGTATGGATGGGACATAGCAAGTACAGCAGTATAGGTGGTGATGTGGTGATGGAAATCACTTAAGTAACATTATTTGATGATCTATGCTGTAATCAAAAGAATACAATCCACACTCATCCCAAATACGCCAACGCAGGTTGCCAGTAGGATCAAACCCCGACCACCAGACAGCACTGATAAGAGAGGCGAGACGTGAGGAGATGCCACCGCATTGTGGAGTGCAGTCGTAATCGTCCATCTGAGATAACTATCTTGTGGTAGCGAAATTAATCGTGAAGTTTTCGTAACCAATAGTATGAAGTGATGTACCTAATAGTTGAGCGTACATTGTGCTGTCATCGATGTGGCCCATTGGTTAATAAGTTCGTGTAATAACATGTGAGACTCCTTTCTCTCTCTCTCTCTCTTTCTTTCTTTCTTTCTTTCTTTCTTTCTTCCGTTATTTCTTTTTTTTCTTGCTTTCTTTCTGTAAATACAGTGGTAACAAATATATCCAGTCATTCTACTCATGAACTGAGTCCTGTCAATACCCACCGTATATCTCTAGTCCACATCCCAATACAAGCTCAATAAATCAATAGTTATACCATCTGTGCTTCCCCATAGAAGCCTACGGCACAATGCGAAGTATTATACTCAGATTCCCTTGTGTATGTTGTGTCTAGCGATGATTTTCACCTTTATACAGATACTAGCAGAAGTACCCGCTCTTCGAACGGTCTTTGGTATTAATAACCAGACGCTATCAATTGAGCTACTGTTGCAATGGTTAGGGGCTTGTCATTCCTCATAAGTTATATCAGAACGAAGATAGTTTCCTCGGTATATCACAGACACTGTTAATTTAAGGGCCTTAAAATGTGGTTTTCGGAGACCCTTCATAAACTCCCTAGTTTTGTGTCGCACATTGAGAAGAGCAACATATGCTTTGGTCGTCCTTCTAGGATAATTTTTATTTTTCGCATATTTTAGCATGTGTTTTGAAAAGTTTCTCCCTATACCCACCCTTCTATGAGAAGTACGATGGAGAGTTCTATAAATGATTGGTGTATTGACTCATGGTTAAAATACCTAATTTTACGATGCTCCAAGCACCCGAACATGAATTATAGGCGTACATAAACATAAAGATATATCAACCAAATAGTGGCAAACAAAATCATCTTTACGATGAACCCGTTTGTCGACGAAAATATAATTAGTTAAAATGTGCCCTCAAACTAAATTCACCTATCGTGTACTTCCTGACATGAAAATAATATTGTAAACCTTGTTCACGAAACGCAATATAAGTCAAATAAAAACTGACCCTCACCCTGTGAAAAGTCCCCATCCCCACGAAGACCACTTTAGTAAATTATAAAGGCTTGTTGTGCATGAAAATTCAGGATTTTTTGAAAATAATGTTGCTGTTTCTAGATAAAATGGGTAGACCTTCTCTACAACCTATCGCACGTGTAAGTCGAGTTTACAAATTCTAGGATTCCCCTTGACCCCCTTAAGCGCATCGATGAATTTTACAGTCTATGTTTGTTTCTATGATCACCTATAGCCATTTGCAAACTTTCGCAGAAATTTAACAAATTGAGTGGCATTGCTTCTTACAGAAATAGATGGAAAGTAAGATGTCACCTACTGAGATACTTTTGTCAAGGTTATCGGCTTGCATTACTTCATTAGTTTCTTCTTGTTCATCTTCTTTCGGATGAGCCAGCTAAGGACCACGACGTTGAACTTTTCAGCTTGGCGAGGGACTTGATGTTTGCCCAATATTCGCGCATTCTCTGGCTATGTTTCTCCTTTCTCCCTTTTGTCCAGATGATGCCGGTTTTCTTACAGGGCGGTCTGTCCTGAAAACTATTCTGTTTAGGTATCTTTCTGAGATGTGATCGGCTTCTAATATGACTTTCCATTATCTTCAGTTCTTGGATGTCCTTGTTAACTTCTGTTAGCCACGGTGTCACGCTCTTTATACTCTCCCAGTAGTTGAGAAGTCGGATGGTTAGTTTTGTTGGGTTCATCCTTGAGACATGTCCGTAGAAAGCCAGACGTCTCTTCCTAGTCACATCTGTGATTTTCTCGGTATATCTATAAAGCTCCTGATTTGATCATCTTCTGTACTCGTCATATATTTATTAGTTTATTAACTGAAATTAGTTTTCTGGGAATATCTCAGAAACATGGTTTTAGACCTTTAAAACGTTGTAGCCTCCAAGCCACCGAGGGGATGAAAATTAGTTTTGTCTCGTCCTTGTACGCCATAATATAATAATAATCATAAAAATAGTAATTTAATAATATAGGGATAGGGATATAATAGACCTTCAGTACCACACCCGCAAGTGTAAATCACGTGAAAAAAATTCAAGGGTACCCCTTGACCCCCTTAAGCGCATTTTATACGTAATATTGAATTTTACAGCTTAAGTTGGTTCTGTGATAACCTTATAGCCATTTGCAAACGTTCACAGTAATGTAATAAATGGAATTGCATTGCGTCTTACAGAAATAGATGGACTTCTGAGATTGTGTTGCCATGGTTACCGGCTTGCATTCAGCTTAATAAATGAAATTAGTTTTCCGGGAATATCTCAAAAACTTGGTTTTAGGACCTTAAAATATGGTTTTCGGGGCCCGAAGGGCTCCCGAGTTTTGTTTCTCACATTGAGACGCTGAAAATGGAGCTTTTTCTCGTCTTTCTACGCCCATTTCAGCTTGCATTTTTAAGGGGGTAGGCCCTCTTTTATGAGAGCTATGGAGAAGAGTTACATCAATGATTACTTTCGTGCCTCTGATGGACTTCTATACCAAATTTTACGTCGATCCACTCAGCCGTTCTCGAGTGTTGCGCGTACATAGTTGTACACAGACACACAGACAGACAGACAGACAGACAGACAGACAGACAGACAAATATTTTGTTTTTGCGCGCAACCGTCCTAAACCAGTCTGAAACGCGATAATAACTCAAATTTCCGGGGAAATTCAGAAAAAACAGACAAACTTTTATTTCTCGCCTATTTTCAATTTAAAACAAGATGTTCAGTAAAGAACATATAGCCTACTTTCTCCTAAATGCATGGGTATTGTTATAACTCTTTGTCCTTTTCAAGGAGTATGATTGAATGTTGGTTGTAGTAGCTTGTTGAAATACAACGTGCTATAGGGATATTAAACATGAATATGAGGTGCCCTTTGCTAGTGCTACCTCTGTACCAAATTTCGTTCAATTCGGTTTCACCGTGTTTGAATTGATAGGGGGAACCGATTTGCACACATACTTGGCCACCATCTGCAAACTATTGGCTGATGTTCTTGCAGTTTGATCTGAATATGTTTCCCACATAAAGATATGGTGTTGCAAAATTTGATAGAGACTAGATTATTAGGTTGGTCGTAATTACAATTTAGCTTTTAACATTTGGGTGGCCGCGATTACGTTTCCGTCAAGATAGCGGTGATATAAAACATGACGCTGAGGTGCCCTTTGCTAGTGCTACCTCTGTACCAAATTTCGTTCCATTCGGTTTCACCGTGTTCGAATTGATAAGGGGAATCGATTTTCACACAAAGATGGCCGCCATCCGCAAAATATTAGGCTGATGGCCTATTAGATTGGTCAAAGGATGCTCCCTCCATAAAGGTTTGTTGTTGCTAAATTTGCTAGAAATCGGATGATTAGGCTAATCATAATTTGATTTAAGCTTTTAACATTTGTGTGGCCGCCATTACGTTTCCGTCAAGATGGCGGCGATATAAAACATGACACTGAGGTGCCCTTTGCTAGTGCTACCTCTGTACCAAATTTCGTTTATTCGGTTCCACCGTGTTCGAATTAATAGGGGGAATCAATTTTGACATAAAGATGGCCGCCATCCGCAAACTATTAGGCTAATGGCCTATTAGATTGGTCAAAGGATGCTCCCTCCATAAAGGTATGTTGTTGCAAAGTTTGGTAGAGATCGGATGGTTATGTTAGTCGTAATTTGATTTAAGCTTTAAACATTTGTGTGGCCGCCATTATGTTTCTGTCAATATGGCGGCGATATCAATCATTACACTGAGATGCCCTTTGCTAGTGCTATCTCTGTACCAAATTTCGTTCCATTCGGTTTCACCGTGTTTGAATTAATAGGGGGAATCGATTTTGACACAAAGATGGCCGCCCTCCGCAATCTATTAGGCGAATGACCTATTAGATTGGTCAAAGGATGCTCCCTTCATAAAGGTATGTAGTTGCAAAATTTGGTAGAGATCGGATGATTAGGTTAATCGTAATTTGATTTAAGCTTTGAACATTCGTGTGGCCGCCATTACGTTTCAGTCAAGATGGCGGCAATATAAAACATGACACTGAGGTGCCCTTTGCTAGTGCTACCTCTGTACCAAATTTCGTTCCATTCGGTTCCACCGTGTTTGAATTAATAGGGGGAATCAATTTTGACATAAAGATGGCCGCCACCCGCAAACTATTAGGCTAATAACCTATTAGATTGGTCAAAGGATGCTCCCTCCATAAAGGAATGTTGTTGCAAAGTTTGGTAGAGATCGGATGGTTATGTTAGTCGTAATTTAACTTAAGCTTTGAACATTTCTGTGGCCGCCATTGCGTTTCTGTCAAGATGGCGGCGATATAAAACATGACACTGAGGTGCCCTTTGCTAGTGCTACCTCTGTACCAAATTTCGTTCATTCGGTTCCACCGTGTTCGAATTAATAGGGGGAATCAATTTTGACATAAAGATGGCCGCCATCCGCAAACTATTAGGCTAATAACCTATTAGATTGGTCAAAGGATGCTATCTCCATAAAGGAATGTTGTTGCAAAGTTTGGTAGAGATCGGATGGTTATGGTAGTCGTAATTTAACTTAAGCTTTGAACATTTGTGTGGCCGCCATTACGTTTCTGTCAATATGGCGGCGATATAAAACATGACACTGAGATGCCCTTTGCTAGTGCTACCTCTGAACCAAATTTTGTTCCATTCGGTTTCACCGTGTTTGAATTAATAGGGGGAATTGATTTTCACACAAAGATGGCCGCCAATTGCAAACTATTAGGCTAATGACCTAGTCATTTGGTCAAAAGATGCTTTCTCTATAAAAGTATGTTGTTGCAAAATTTGGTAGAGATCGGATGATTAGGTTAATCGTAATTTTCTTTAAGCTTTGAACATTTGTGTGGCCGCCATTACGTTTCCGTCAAGATGGCGGCGATATTAAACATGACACTAAGGTGCCTTTTGTTAGTACTACCTCTGTACCAAATTTCGTTCCATTCGGTTGCACCGTGTTCGAATTAATAGGGGGAATCGATTTTCACACAAAGATGGCCGCCATCCGCAAACTATTACGCTGATGTCCTATTAGTGTGGTCAAAGGATGCTCCCCCCATAAAGGTATGTTGTTGCAAAATTTGGTAGAGATCGGATGATTAGGTTAGTCGTAATTTGATTTAAGCTTTGAACATTTGTGTGGCCGCCATTACGTTTCCGTCAAGATGGCGGCAATATAAAACATGACACTGAGGTGCCTTTGTTAGTACTATCTCTGTACCAAATTTCGCTCCATTCGGTTGCACCGTGTTCGAATTAATAGGGGGAATCGGTTTTCACACAAAGATGGCCGCCATCCGCAAACTATTACGCTGATGGCCTATTGGTTTGGTCAAAGGATGCTCCCCTCATGAAGGTATGTTGTTGCAAAATTTAGTAGAGATCGGATGATTAGGTTAGTCGTAATTTGATTTAAGCTTTGAACATTTGTGTGGCCGCCATTACGTTTTCGTCAAGATGGCGGCGATATAAAACATGACACTGAGGTGTCCTTTGCTAGTGCTACCTTTGTACCAAATTTCGTTCAATTCGCATTCACCGTGTTCTAATTGATAGGGGGGGGGCAGACATTCAGAGTACACACACTCACACACACACACACAGACACACACACACACAGACTCTCACACACACACACACACACACACACACACACACACAGACTCACACACAGACATACACACACACAGACAGACACACTTTTTTCGCCCTGTGTTGATCTCATAAGTCTACTTTCATTTTTTGCAAAAATCGAAAGTAGGCTAAAAAAAATAGGCTTATGAGGTCACCTTTTGTCTGTGTGTGTGTGCGTGCGTGCGGTGTGTGTGCGTGTGTGTGTGTGTGTGAGGTGTGTGTGTGTCCTTAATAACATCTAAACGGCTGGAGCGATTTCAATGAAACTCGATAAGTTCATAGAACTCTTCTGGACGACCCCGATCGTGCCCTTCAAATTTTGTTACGTCTCACCAATCCAACATGGCGGCTGTGCGAAATATTTCACCAGCATTCTATATATCCGAAACTATTCCCGATATCACCCTGGATTTTTTTCGGTGATAAAGAGAACTACTAGAAGTTCACCTATGTGAATTTTGGAAAACTGGTAACTACAAAACCAACATGGTGGCCACGCGAATTAGCGACTTTTAAATAGACGTTTCTCACGATTTAACCAACCAAACGCAATAAAACTTGGTACAGTATATGCTTATACACATTGTAATGCACCGACATCTAACTTTGTTCAATTGTTTACATAACCACAAGATGGCGGATGTGCGAAATATTTCACCGGCACTCTATATCTCTGAAACTATTAGCGGTATCACCATGAAATTTTGTACGGAGATAAAGGGTACTACTGGAAGTTCATCTATAAGACATTCAGAAACCGGTTAACTACAAAACGAACATGGCGGTCAAGCGAATTTGAAAATTTTAAATAGATCATTCTCGCGATTTAATGATCCAATCGCAATGAAACTTGGTACAGGAAATGTTTATATACATTGTAATACACTGGTATCTAATTTAGTTCTATTGTTTACATAACCTCAAGATGGCGGCTGTGCGAATGTTAAAATTACGTTTTTATTTCTTGTGTCGTAATCATGTGATCGAAGTGAAAGTTTGAATAATGAACCTACGCAATAATTTTCCTTTAATGGTACATGACTCTATGGTTCTCAATATCTACTGTTCTAAAGTATTGCACGCCCTTGATTTTAATTATGTTATTTCGTTAGTTACACGTCTTCACGCAGATATGCAAATATTACTTACACCTATGTACTGTATTTGTATTTATATATCTTTGGGGTGTGCCTTGCGACAATGCCTAGCAACAATGTGATCTCATACTGCCGATTATTGCCTCAGAAAGTGTTCTGTGTTAACTGAGGTATGGCGCGTTCGCTAGCTCTGGTCTGAAGGTATTGCTGGATTTTTAATTTTCTTCCTACTGTGCGTGTGAGCATTTGCCGTCATGGTGAAAACATGAAAAAAAAACCTAGAAAGAAAACGTGCATCGAGGTATTACACAACGAAGGCCTAAACAACACTGAAATTGGGAAGAGATTAAACTGTTCAAGGTCAGCCGTGAGTCGAAATCTGCAGAAGCTGATGGCCAAAGGAAACATGGAGAATTTACCGCGAAGCGCGTGCCCACGCATGTTTTCGCCCCGGGAGGACAGAATATTTCGTCGACTAAGCCGGAAAAACAGGAGTTCTACTTCAGTTGAACTGGCAAAAGCATGGCAAAAGTCCATGGGAGTTGATTCCAGCTCGTCAGTTGTTAGGAAAAGTCTCTGTGTAATTGGAATGAAGGCTAGAGTTGCCAATAAGAAGCCATTTCTAACTGCTGCAATGAGGAAAAAGAGGCTGGCATGCGCCACACTGCACGTAAACTGAACAAAAGGGCAGTGGGGAATTGTGTTTTTTTTTTCAGATGAAAGCCGATTTTCCATGAAGAGTTGTAGACCACAGCTCGTCAGGTATGAACACAATGAAGGGATGGATACTGACTGCCTTGTGCGAACCATGAAACATGCTCCATCGGAAATGGTGTGGGGAGCAATGACATGCCAAGGTGTTGGAAGGCTGTACTTTGTTCAGGGAACAATGAACAGTGATCATTACGAAGTTGTGACTCTGCGTCCTCTGATGAACACTGCACGTGGTGCTTTCCCGGATGCGCAGTGGATTTTAAAACAGGATCTGGCTCCATGTCACACATACAAAAGGTGAGTTTTGGTTATTTTATCTTTGAAATACAATTTCCAAGGTTACTGCTGTTACGTATCGTCCAAATCTATCATTTCAGACTTTTACTGTCATGACTGAATTGGGTATCAGAGAACTTCCGTGGCCGGGAAACTCGCCGGACCTTAATCCAATTGAAAATTTGTGGCGACTGGATGGAAAAGGGGTTCAGAAGAGGCCTGCAACAAAACAAGAGCTGTTGGATGTGATTGTGAATGTGTGGATCTATGAAATTGAAATTGACATCAGTATCATTAGAAAATTTATCGACTCCATGCCTGACAGAGTGAATGCTGTTATAAGGGCCAAGGGGTGGTCCAAGAAAATACTAAGATCATTTAAAGTATGACTACTGAATAATGCACTAATGATACACAATATGTTCCACTATGACCAAATTAAATACAAATTTCATCAAAATATTCAGTATTTAACTTCGATATCATCAGTGACATGGCATGTCATTGTACATATGTACGTACTGTTGACACATTTCCTTGAATTAAAACATTAGAAACAATCTTAAAGTTTATTACAATGTTCCTTTTCACTTGTAGACTATCCTTCTTTAATAAATATTTGAAATTTCAAAGACGAATGGGTTTTTAGATGTTCTGTACCAAAATTCTCAAAATTCTATAGGGCGTGCAATACTTTAGAACAGTAGTGTAATACAGCAATCAAACTGAAATGTTGTGTGTTGATAGTGGCAATTAACATAAGTAGGATATATGAAAATAGGCTGTATAGTTCTTCATGGAACTACTTGTTATATATAGAGAGAGATGGGTGTTCACTTTTTGACTACGTGAGTTAAAATCCAAGTCTTCTAGTCCTACTTTTACCAATAAATTAGGAAGATTCTACTAATAGTTGTGAGCTTTAATGTTGACAACAATTCTAGGCAAAAACGTAAAATTAAAAATTTCCACATATGTGCCAAAAGTTGAAGTGCTAAAAGGCACAGAAAGGTTTCAAATTGTGTCTTGGAGATTTCTATCAAACTAATATGTTTTGAAAATCACTTCCGGCCTAATTGCAGTTTTAAAAAACAAAAGTAGTTCCGCGAAGAAATATATAGGCTATTTTCAAATATCCTACTTATGTTAATTGCCTCTGTCAACATACAATATTTCAGTTTGATTGCTGTAGTAGATTCATAGATATTGAGAACGGTCTAAATCATTCGAATGGTCCCCATGTTAGATTTCTATTATGTAAGCCATAGAGTAATGTATTATTACATCAATATAACTGCGTAGGTGTATTACTAAAATTTAAATCCCATGATTAGGACACAAGAAATAAAAACAAGATTTTTGAATGTCGTACAGCCGCCATCTTGTGGTTATGAAAACAATGAAATGAATTGGATGTCAGTGGATTACAATTTGTATAAGCATTTACCGTACCAAGTTTCACTGTGCTCGGATGGTTAAATCGCGAGAAACGACCATTTAAATATTCAAATTTCGCGTCACCGCCCTGTTACATTTTGTGCTCACCAGGTTATTGAAAGTCCCATAGGTAAAGTTATGTTTATATCCTTTATCAACATACAAAATATCAGTTTGATTACTGTCCTAGATTAGAGCTCGGGTAAGCCGGGAAGGCGGCCGGCTCTCCGGGAACTGCGCATAAAGAGACGAGATACATAAACACTGTTGCAACAGGTCCACCAGGTCGGAGTCCCCACACCGCAAGCTGCTGCCGTGAGTTCCTGCGGTGTGGCAACACCGCCGTTTAGCTCATCGAGCCCGTCTCATTCACGCTGCTTAACACTTTTAAAGTATTCGTGCACTTTGTGAACTGTATCTCGGACTTGACTATGTACAACCTGTCGTTTACTTCCCTCTGCTTCCATAGAACTCAAAATGTACACAATTGCTTCCACTAGAACTTTAAATATTACGATATAATCACTTTGCTTTTCTGACTACACACTAGCTCAGATTCTCAAAACAGACTGACTGTGAATGGTGGGATGGAAAACAGGCATGACGTAATGGTAGCGTTGTGTCCTGCGCACCGCCTTTCCGGCTGATTCGAGCTCTAGTAGATATTGAGAACTGTCTAAATATTTTGGTTGGTTGCCATGTTGGACTTTTATATATTTAGGCCATAGTCTAATGTTATGCACTATTAGATATAGATTATTGCGCTGGTTCATTATTCAAACGTTGACTTTGATCGCATGATTAGGAAACAAGAAATGAAAACTTAATTTTAAAATGTCATCCAGCCGTCATCTTGAGGCTATGTAAACAATTGAACTAACTTAGATATCAGTCAGTGCATTATAATGTGTATAAAATTTTGCTATACAGTACCATGTTTCACTGCGCTCGTATGGTTGAATCGCGTTAAAAGTCTATTATAATGTTTCTATCTCGCTTGACCGCCATGTTTGTTTTGTACTTTCCAGTGCTTTGAAAGTGATATAGGCAAACATGTAGTAGTATCCGATATCACAGTACAAAATTTCACGGTGATATCAGTAATTGTTTCGGAGATATAGAATTTCGGTGAAAGATTTCGCACAGCCACCATGTTGGATTGGAGAGACGTAATAAAATTTGAAAGGCACGGTCGGAGTCGGACAAAATAGTACTATGACCTCATCGAGTTTCACTGAAATCGCTCCAGCTGTTTAGATTTTATTAGGGACACACACACACACACATGTACACACACACAGATTCACACACACACACACACACCGACAAAAGGTGATCTCATAAGCCTATTTGTTCATAAATGAAAATAGGCTAAAACAGCCTAAATCACTTGTTTCTTTACTAATTTTTTTAAATCCTAGCCAAAATAACATATTTTTATAGTTCTTTCTCTAATATGTTTCTTGGTGCAATACCCTAAGGGGTTTTTGATTATTTGGAAAACCATTACACCGGAAGTAGTTGTTATAAGGGCTTAAGTGAAACTCTGCATTGACTCACACTAGCACTCGTAGTGGTAGAAAAGGCAAACTTATAGTATAATTGACCGAATATGGTTGATATTTAAGTGAACAATCATCAGTCTACCGCGTGTCATAATACCAGCACGTCGTAAGAAACGTTTACTGTGTCCTTTACGTTTGTAAAAGTGCAGAAAACATCGGAAATTAATTACTAATGCACCAAAAGAGAAGTGTTCATGGAAGGTCTAGTCTGTGACCTTGAGGGACGTTTTCAACATTGAGCTGCTTGCCTGAAGGGATAGAACTGTGGATTTATAGTTTATTAACGGAAACATGGCCCTTCACGTTTGTATAGGTTCATCGGGCAATGGAGTCACGTGACCATGTAGAGAGAGTGGCAGGTCATTGATCTTCTATTCTCGTACAAGTGTTTCTCTCACAGGAGGGGACTGATTTTATCAGGGTAATTCGTGATTACACGGACGGTTTGTCGGATGTTGCCATTGAGGGGCTTGGATATCATATCAACGAAAATAAAGAGTCTGATAACCTTTGTTGTTATTGTTGTTGTTGTTGTTTTGGCTTGCCACGGTGGGTGAGTGGTTATCGTGTCGGACTATCAATCCCAAGCTTCAGTAGGCCGTGTTCATAATAGCAAAATTAATCTCGTGATTTTCCGCCAAAACAACGTTCCTCCATTCTCTACCAGAATGCACTAGTGTCACGGAGCTTAGATATCTAACATTCTTGACTTTCATGGCGTTCTAAGGAACGACAAAATTCGACATGTAAGCTGCCCTTTGGGCACAAATAATAAAGCATGCACCCGGTACCTAGGCCAAACGATATTCTTATTATTATGTTTGTATCTGCGTGGTGTGTATTTTTACATAAAATGAGGATTAAGAACTAGGAGGTCGTAGCCTTGAGTTAGGAATCATCCCACTATTTGTCTTCAGTAAAAATGTGGGAAACCACGGAAAACCAATTCTAGGATGGCTGAGATGGGAATCGAAGCCACCACTACTCAGGTTTGACTCACGAGGCTGAGTGTAGCCCGTTCTAGCCCTCAGATCAGAATTACATTTCTTGGCAGTGCCGGAGATCGAACCTGGACTTCCGAGGCAACAGCTCAGAACACTAGCCATTATACCAGGAGGTGAACGAAAATATGATTAAGTCGTTAACCGTTTTATAATTAAACTGTAATTTATGCGACATTTGTTCATACAAATGTATAAACAAAGCGGTTGACTTGTCCACCTTTCCATGTCTTGTAGGTGGTTAGCTCGCTATGATGATGCGTTCTGGCAAGGTGGGGAGTGAGGAATTGTCAATGCTTTCCTCACTGAGTAGAATCTTTGACCCATACGGCATTACTCAGCACAACCCAGACCTCAATAGCCTCGATATAATCACAGTCATGAATGAGACTGACACAGGTGAGAAGCCTCAACTTACTCTAGCCTATGCCAACAAACAAGTAAAAAAAACTGCATTCATGAAGAGATGACACACATTTCCACTTGAGACTACTTTGCTTTCAGCATCCAGTCTAGTCTGCAAGCTTCTGAGTTGCCTCGATGATCCTCTATTAACAGTTAGCTTCTACATCCCCGTCAAGAGCACAACCAACAAAAACAACATCTCCATCATCGACATAAATTTTTCCGTTTCCCAAATATTAACAAAAATGTCAAAAAAGCATTTTGTTTTACCAAAAACCATGGTTTCACCTTTTCAACACATACATCCCCGTAAAGAGGACAACGAGACAAAAAAACAAGAAGTTCCGTGAAGAACTATACAGCCTACTTTTCATGCCAATGATTATTCTACAGAATATGAAACTATCTAGAATAATAACGAAATCAAGTTGGTAATATCGAAATATCTAATTAGTTCAAAATATACCAGGTATAATGGTGCCTAATAGAGCACTACAGTTGGCAGCCCTGGTGACTGAATATATTCTTAGTTCCATCTCTTAAGGTACAGAATACAAAATTTGGTTGAAGTCCAATGGACGTTACATGCAGTTAGACACTGGATCTATCAGCACGCGTAAAAGCATGTTGCCAACAATGTCATGCGTGTGCTGGTCAGAAATAATCTGAAATATTATGATAACTTGTTGTGCCAATTTTGGATGAAATACATTTGTTAGTATAGAAGTTACATGTATTTTAAAATTGGACATATCAGCAGGCATAGAATCATGTTGGCAGCACTGCCTTGTATTAATTACTCCAAATTAATCTAGAATGTCAGGTGCTATACGTGTGCATAGAGCTGTTGGCTTGCATACTTTCTGATATATTCATATTAGGGAAAAAAATATATAGACAGAATTTATTAACAGTTGGCAGCCCTGATTGCTCTTAACAATACTAATAGTAATATCTGTTATGGTACACATAGCACATACGAAATTTGGTTGAAATCCAACTGATAGTATAGAAGTTACATATATTTAAAAATTGGTACTATCAGCAGGTTTATAATCATGTTGGTAGTACTGACGTATATAAGTTACTCCAAATTAATCGAAAATGTCAGAATATACGTGTGCATAGTTTAGAGGTGTTCCGCTTGCATACTTTCTGATATATAGGTATTTGGATGAAAAAAATAGAGAGAGCAATTATTAACAGTTGGCAGCCCTGGTGGCCTTAAGAATAAGCCCAGTCATATCTGTTTATGTACAAATATTACATACAGAATTTGGTTGAAATCCAATTGATAGTGTAGAAGTTATATGCATTTAAACATTGGACCTATCAGAAGGTTTAACATTATTTTGACAACACTGTCACGGTTGGCCTCCTGGAAATTAAACTGAAATAGTATTATCTACATGTGTGCCAAGTTTGGAGTAGCTCCCATGCATACCTTGCAAGATATCCAACATGGAGCTCAAATTTCTAGTGCGTTTTTTCAGCAGTTGGTAGCACTGACATCATTTTCATATATGGACGTGAGATATTCCGGTGCACATCTTTACTCATACTAAATTTGGTTTTGATTGCTGCAGCCGTTTAGGAGTTGATAGTGGGGGGGGGGGACACACACACACAGCCAGACAGTCAGACAGACAGACACACATTTTCCCGGATCGATCTCATAAGTCTACTTTTTCCTCATTTTTGCAAAATGTGAAAAGTAGGCTAATAACATGTCACACGTCATTATCCTTAAACACTAAATTCAACCATCGTCCCCTGGGTCTACCTCGGCTTTGCTTACCCCCTATAGCCGAACTCACTAAACTCCTAAGAATTCTCTCCTTACCGTCTGCGAGGCGCAGCGATAACGTTCTCGCCTGCTGTCCTTAAGGTAGCACGTTCGAATCCTAACGCTGTCAGTTTGTATTTGGGGTGCATAAATGCCAGGGGGCCGTGTCAGTAGATTTAGAGGCACGTTAAAGAACCCCCTCCGGGCGAAATTCTGGCACACCGGCGTCTCTAAAAGACGCAGTAGTACAAGGGACGTAAAACCAATATCATTAGTATTACCATTATTAATGTTTATTTTGCGCATGCGCTTACACATTCTCTGCATATCTGTTGGAAAGAAAACATTTACAATCCCAGATATACATCATAAGGAGTAAATTCTCGGTGACTGCATTGAGTAATAGCTTTACACTTTTCCCTCACTCCTTCAGGCCTGATTGCCCAAGAACAGCCTTACTATGCGACACGTAGAAAGTATGACTGTTTTCTACATCAGATTAAAAAGGCCTGGGTCTAATTTCAACTCTGTGAGAGATTCCTTTAAGTTGTTGGGAATCACGCCAGTGCTGGAGATGATAATAGGAACTGTCCTGACTTGTGCCATGTGCCATTGCTTCCTTATCAGTTCTGAAAGCTCTGTGTATTTTGACAGCTTTTCAACATGCTTTGTTAGCATGAAGGTGGTGTGCCTCGTGCATTTATTATTATAATCTCTCCTCCTCCCTTCTGATTACAGAATCCCAACATATGAGTCGGCTCATACGAGCAACCTCATTTAACATGTTCATTTCTAACTAAGCCTTTATCCCTTCGTTATTTGTACCCTCCTGGCATTCCTCCCATCAATTGGTCTCTTCAAACATTCATGTTGCACTCCTGTCAGTTACCTCCAGCGTATGTATAAGGTGCGTTCAAAATGTAACGAGCCGGAGGCTGTAATGCGCAAACTGGTGACTACATCGGCTAATCGTGGCGTGTGTAACGAGGTGTGGTTCCGACCAGGGCGTGGAAGGTCACATCCCGTCGCTAGAGGGGGACGCGTGCACGTCACGAGACGATACAAAGCGAGCAGCAGCATGCATCAATCGTCCAACGCTGCCAGTCGCATTGCAAACAGTGACATGGAGCAGTCAAACGAAGAGCAAAGAGGTGTTGCTCGGTTTATGACAGCGAAAGGAGTAGGGGGAACGGACATTCATCACCGAATGTCACAAGTGTACGGCGAACACAGCATGTCCCTTGCAAGGGTCAAGGCGGGGCACAAGCGCTTCAGGGAAGGACGGGTGTTGACAACAGATGATGCCCGTTCTGGGGTACCGCTCTGCATTACCGATGACAACGTCCAGCTGGTTGATGCCCTCATTACCCAGGACCGCCGAGTGACAGTGAACGCCTTAGCCACCGTAGTCGGATTGAGCGTCGGAAGTGTGCACACCATCATGAAGGAACGACTGCACTTGCGGAATGTGTGCCCAATGGGTGCCCCACAGTCTTCAACCACACCAGGAAGCATGTCGAATGGCCTACTGTCTTGGTCTTGGTTGGACGATTGATGCATTCTACTGCTGGCTTTGTATAGTCACGAGACGTGCACGCGTGCCCTCTAGCGACGTGGTGGGACCTTCGACGCTCTGGTCGGAACCACACCTCGTTACACACGCCACGATTAGCCGATGTCGTCACCGGTTTGCGCATTACAGCCTCCGGCTCGTTACTTTTTGAACGCACCTTATATAATATATTGTAAATTCACCAAACGCTCATTCCCATTTAGCAAGACCGGTCTAAATACTCAGCAATGTAGAGAGATTTACGTGGCTATACGAACTTCATTCATGCAGAATACAGTAGATTGCAACTAAGAACTCACTGCATTTGTTTTCTACCCCTCTAAAATCCTGAGACAATACCCAGACCAAAAAGAGTACTTAGAATGATCCAATTTAGTTTCTCCTACTTGGCGTTCTATTTTCTTGTGTCTCTTCCTATCGACATTACCTTTTCATTAAAATGCTGATTTTTATACATAAATATTTTCTGTTAAATGACAGATTAGAAACGATGGTTGCTTGGTTCCCCAGTTAGGGGCTGTGAAAACGCGGTCATGTAGCCCCGTGTATTTTGGGTGTGTGTAGGATCTGTCTGATGACCGGAGTTAATTGTGATGGCTGTATTAGAGTGTGTATCTGTTTTAATTCAAGTAAGGACTGCACGCATTGAATTTTTCCAAGTAGTTCCTACTTTTACCGCCAAACACCACCGTCAGCGACCAACTAGTTCAGAACTTAGTTACCAGATGCCACCGCAGTCAGCTCTTGACGTCGAACGTTGGAACCTAAGAACGTTAGTCAAATGTTTAACCTATATATAATTTAGCTTCACACAGGTGTAATTAGTGGAAGGTTCTTTAACATGCCATAAATATATGACATGGGACCGCCGGCTTTACTTCCCCTCCGAAGGGATTTTCAACGTTCTTAAAAAATCCGACGACTTCGGCCGGGTATGAAGCCGCGAGATTAGGAACGATAGAAATATAATTGTAATATTAGCGATGAAACTTTCACATCCTTTCTACATTTCCACTATACACATGTGTATATACAGTTTATAAACATATTTTTATTACTAACCTAACCTAACCCCATGGCACTACAGCCCGTGAAGGGCCTAGGCCTACTAAGCAACCGCTGCCCAGCCATTTGGCCTGCAGATATTCGGGTGACACGTTGTAAGCGCATCGGATCCCCTCGGCCGTTAATCTTGGTTTTAGAGACCGGGGCGCTGCCTCTCTAACAATCAGCTACTCAATTGTCCTCACGAGGCTGAGTGCACCCCGTCCAGCCCTCACGTCAGTTTCTAAAATCCCTGACGGAGCAGGGAATCGAACCAGGGGCCTCCGGGTGAGAGGCAGGTGCACTACCCCAACACCACGGGGCCGGCTATCTTTTTATTACGTGATTCATAAAATTAAACCGTCAACACAAAATGGAAGTCACGGTTTTAAGTTAGGAATACAACCAAGACGAACTATTTCAATAGTGTGCTAGCAATTTAAAATAAAATAAATTATTTAATTACTTAGTGAAAACTTTAACCGATAAACAGTGAGCCGGATCTGACGATGTCCACTTGCGGGTCGAAACGCGTAATCATAAATTGCCCATTGGCGTAATTGGTACTATGCTGAACTGCTGTGTCCAAGATAGCGGGTTCAAACCCGGCCAAAGCCGTCGGATATTTTAAGAGCGTTAAAAATCCTTCAGTATGCCTTCCTTCGGAGGGGAAGCAAAGCCGGCGGTCCCATGTCACAGATTTATGGCATGTAAAAGATCTTTCCACAGACTAAACTTGTGTGAAGCTAAATTGTTAGGTTCGATTTCGTCGGAACGCTCTATCAAAGTTCCAACGTTCACCACCAGGTATCATTGATATCTGGTAGCGAAAGTTGGAACTACTTGAAATTGAACGGAACTTGTAGCTCATCCTAAGGGTGTCCGCTGGAAGCAGCTATTGAACCCATGTACCAATGGTTCAAGGGGTCGAATCCATGAATTTTTGTTAAAAGAAGGAAGGAAATATACAGTCTTCAGAGGAACATAGAAAGATTTTATACAAGAGGGCAAGCATAACGTTGTGAAATAAACTGAAGCCAGGTGGCCAGGAAATGAGATCATGCCTGACACATTGATAAGGAGCCAGTCACGAATATAAATAGAACGAGTGGAACTTTCCAAGCGAGTGACGAAGAGCGTGTTTCGGAAATTGCCCTTACGTTGCAGTAAAATGGCAACCACGCAGCCGTGCCAGAAGAAGAATAATTAGATTTAACCCATTTGCAAGAATAACATTAACTAAAGAAATACAGCATTATGAATCATTTCGGAATAGAGATTTTTGTGTGGAGAAAGATGTTATAATAAATGCCCAGGAAAGAAGTGCCGACGTGGTCATACGTCATTGGGAGTTTCCCGAGACCCGAGGAGGGGGGAATTAAAAATCAACTGTAACACCCACACAGCTGAAGACCAAATTTTATTTAATATCTCAGAACTGCACGATCGATTTTCATGTGCAAAGAAGTCAGTTTACGTTTGGAAAACAAGCTTTCCAGAGATATAATTTTTAATAATGTGCGACCATTACTTCAAAAGTTGGTTCTGGAAAAGACGTGGATTTTATCTTTTTTTAGCCAAAGAGTATAAAAGTCCTGGCAGAGCCAAGCCAATTATTCAGTCTTGAACGACCGCTGAGGCGGGTCGTACTGTTTCACCAATCATCCAGTTCCGTGAGCACCGAGGCGCTGCACGATAAAGCATCAGAGTACGATAAGTATCATCATAGTATCGCCGTGTGGAGACTTAGGAAAATCCTAATACAGGATTTAGTTCCGCCAATATCAGTCTTATAGTGAAAAGTTCAGGATTACAGTCAAAGTAGGCTGCGAACTTAAAGAACAGGCGATAGGTCTTCAAAATACAGTTCATTTAAACGACCGAAAGTATCGTAACGTTTTGAAGTACCATAACAGCGAAATAAACATTCTATCAACGTTAAAGAACCCGATCAGGGTCGGACAAAATAAGGTCCGCATAGTATTTTGAAAAGATAGGAATTAGAGAACAGGAGAATTGAATTCAAGACGTTGTTTCAAGGAAACAAACGAACTATAAAAAGCACTAAGTTACGAGGAGTATTAGATGCTAGAAAATAATAGGTCACCGATAGAGTATCTGGGAGACCGTGAACAAGACAGACTTTCGCTAGACAATCTAATAGGGTCTAGAAAGAAGCAGTTCGAGCTAATAATAATAATAGCCGATCGTCAGGAAACCGGATTTGGAGAAGTACCATTCCAGGGAGGGGTAGAGTGTTCGAGACTTTCGTATTCTGGTCAGATAGGAAGCCGACATCTACTAGTTTCACCCTTGGAGACGGGAATCAAAAAAATCACGTGTGCAAGGCCTAATCAAAGCCTCAGTGATTAGAATCAGTGTAGTGTAAATATATAAAATTTGTGTTAGATAGTAATTTTTCAGTGATTTTATTGTGTGTAATAGAAGAATACACAAATGCATTTTAAAATGCTACCAGTGTTTAAGGTATATAAATTATATGTGTGTCAAGATATGTCAGTGTATGAAATGAATTTGAGAAAGATGGTTTAATCACAAATAGTGGGCAAAATGAAACATCGTTGGAAAGCACGGTAGTGGACCGTCTGAACATGTAAGTAACCATTTTCATTATGTTATGTGTTGGGAGATATTTGTGTGCAATCCACCTGAGTTTGAGGAATAGGGATGTTTTTGAATAACAAATAACAGAATAAGAGCGCGATCTGAACAGAAAAAAATTGAGAAATTATAAAATAATTATGTGAAAAGAATAAATCCTTTAGAGGAAATGTAAGAAATAAAATATCAGTGTATTGGATAAATGTTATGAGAGCAAGCGGAATTATAATAAAAATAAAAACTATATAAATGAAGATTAAGTTGAATTATATGAAAGTAGTAGCGTTTGAGCTCTTGTAAAAGTATAAAGACATGGTGTGAATACATGTTCTTAGAGTATAGCGATTATTGTCACGGGAGAGGATTAATATAATATAAAAATTGAGATGTAGATCAAATGTTGATTTTGAATTTATCAGTTCTTTGGAAGACGCTAGGCCTTAAAGTAATGTATAGCGCATTGTCGCGCCTTAAAGTAAATTGTCACGCTAGGAAGGCGTTGAATCTAAATATACTTGGTAAATTAATTGTGAGGGACAGTTGATTGCGGTAATTGAGCTATAATAAGTCCTCCATCTAGTGATGTAGATCACGAGGCCACGTGTTTTATGTTGTATTATAATAGGGAGCAAATTTATCGTATTATGAGCGCAGGTTAGACCGAGGTCGCCCTAAGCCGCTAATTGTTGTAAAGTCCTCCAGTATGGGATTGGTTCCCGAGGCAGTTGAGAGAGTCGAACCCAGACTCGTCTAGTTGTTGAAGCCCCTAAATATTGTTGTTGTATTGAAGTATTCTTACCCATCAATGATGACACTTCATAATTAATAAATGCCAAGGTTACGAAAGTGGTCAATGAACCCAAATAATGTTGTTAAAATGAATGAAAGAAACGCCAGGTCTGTTCAGAGAACTGTGTTTGAGAAATAGCTGTTTTAAAGCATGAGTGTAGCCGTCCCGTGTGGGCGATACTTAGGGTCTCCCTCCTCGACAATAAATCACGCCGAGTGTTACGGTCCGACCCCTCGCTATTGAAAGTGTGGTAGGTCTGGGGACCGTCTGTTGGAAGTAATAATACACCATGAGTGTTTAGAGTTTGTTAATGACCCGGGATTCGAACCGAGGTTCTTGTAGATGAAAGTTACCGCTTGCAAGTTCAGATCGTTTGCTTTCTTATGAGATGATGGTCATTTAAGACAAAATATAATAAATATAAATCCCTAATGTAATGGTATATGAATGTAGGATTTCACGAGTTTAGTGAAGACAATTAGATTTCGGGAGTGATCTTAATTTTTGACTTTGTTCAAGTAGTCTTCTATAACTCGGGAGTGCACAAGTATTTTTCCCAGTCACTGTAGTGAATTTGTTAACTTGAGAGAGGTGGTAATATGAGAACATTGTGGAAAGCCCAAAAATTTAACTAAAGGAGTAACATTTACATTGAAATAAGATTATATATTGTTTGATTATAAGAAACTCATAAAATAGATATTGAGGTGTGTAAAAGAGTAACACAGTTTATATTGGAAAGTATCGAGTCATTGGAGCTCGTGAGTGTATTGAATTTTTAAAGAGATAAAGTGAAAAGAATTATAAGTGTGTTGGTTTGTAGGAAACCATGTATTGTAATATAACATATGTTGGATTCCATGGACTCCGTGTTCCACTTTGAACCGGAGTATTTTATTTGTTTAATCTGTTTTCCAACGTGGGGCTTGTATGATTATATCATACACGTACTAAACATTTCTTTTGGCGCCCAGTACGTAGGGTTGAGTTTTCCTAGGGAAAACCCGAGTTTTCTCGAAAAATCAAAATTTTCATTTTTTTGAAAAAAAAATGGTTTTTCGAATTTTTGAATTTTTAAATACTTCCATAAAGGTTTTGACATTGAATGAGTATATCAAAAGGGTACGTTTTAGTAAACACCCGTACTAAGGTAAAATTTTTGAAATTGGGACACAAAGGTTCGTGGTGCCATCTCTCAAGCATGTACCAGCGATGTGGCATGATAGCCCACTGTATTCTAATAAAATGGCATTGAGTGAGGAAATGCAGAGGCTTGCGGATGTCTTGAAGGCGAATTTGAAAGCAGAGAGTAGGGAAGAGAGGCAGGAACTTTTGGACGCTTTAAAGGCTGATAGTAAGGAAAAGTTGGAGGCTATAAACCATAAATTGAAAACGATAGACAATACATTGGGCCTTCAACAGGATGAAAATAACAAAAAGTTAGGATCCATGAATCAAAGTTTAGAATCACTAAAAACTAATAGTGATAACATGGGGACTAAATTAGAAGCTATCGAGGCCGACTGTGTAAGAATGAACAGTGAATTGAAGGCTGAGATAGATAAAATGAATAACAAATTTCACGGTTTTGAAACTGAGTTTGGGAATAAGTTAACTGAGTTCAAAGGGAAAATCACAAGTGAAATTAAAGAGGAAAGTAATGTACTTAAGTCAGAATTGCAAGGCCAAATAAAGACCTTAGAGGAAAGTACAGTAAATTCCCAAACTAAATGTCAAGAAAATTTTGGAATTTTGAATAAAAACTTGAGTTCCTTGGAAACTAAATTAATTAATATGGAAGAAAAGGGTGAAAATTGTGAAAAGAAACTTGTAACCCAGATCCAAGAGGTGCAGGCAAAGTTAGAAGCTAAGATAGAATCTAACAGCAACATTTGTAAAGAATCCCGTGGAGAGATAAAAGAAAGTTTTAAGGAATTAGGAGAAAAATTTAAAGGGGTGGAAACTCAGAAAAACTTTGAGATCCTTCCTGAGAAACAAAGGGAGACTCAAGAGGAAATGAGAATTCCAGACCAGGAGGACAGTCGAAATGAAAATAAGCTGCAAAGTGAAGAAGAACATTTTTATGAAAAGGTTGAGCTTGAAGAACAAGAGAAAATCCCAGAACAAGGGATAACAAAAGAAGTGACAGTTGGGGAGACGGAAATAATAATTCCTGAAGAAATGGAGAAAGTAAATGAAACTATAATAGAAAGTATTGTCGAGGCAAGAAAAGAAGTAGAGGTTCAAGATTTCATAGAAATTGAAAAGGAAAACCCAGAAGAAAGTCATGAGGATAAGGAAGATAAGATACAAAGGGAAGAAGAAAAATTGAGAGCCCAGATCCTTGAGTTGATGCTGAAATATCAGGGATGTCAAAGAAAGAAAAGAGAATTGGAAACAGATCCAAATGAGAGCAAAGAAAACCTCAAAGGAAAAGATGAGATTGTTGGAAATAATGAAGAAAAGAGAAGAAGGGTCTTTGAAGAAAATCAGGAAAGAGGAAGAAGACCGCAATTGGTAGTCGGTTTACAAGAGAATGGATACCCTATAGAAACTAGAAGAGGAGGAGAGATGACGTACAATGCCTTGGAGAAAGAAGACGCACGAGCGTTTTACAGTTGGAAAGTTCGTCGGAAGAAATGGAATAATAGAAGGAAGAGAAAGGAAGAAGATCTGAAGGAACTATGGAATTGGAAAAGAAGAAAAAAGAAATATTCTTTGAAAATGCCATCTCGATGCGAGATGAAGGAAAAGGATTATTCCAGCATAGCTAACGGGTTTAGCCGTATGCACCCGTTAAAGTGTAAGAGAAAAAAAGGGATTTTTCTTGAAAATGCCATCTCAAGAAGAGATGAGGAAAACGGAAGAAAACCAAGAAGAGTCGGGTAAGGATAGACCGAGCTCTTAAAGACAAAATTAAATTCTACAGACTTGGAGTCTGAAAACAAGAATGAAGAAGTAACGGGTTAAGCCGTATGCACCCGTAAGGTATTAAAAGAAGGTCAATAGGTTGACAGTACATAATGAGAAAAGAGAGACAGACCGGCAGAATGCCCGTCTTATGAAACAAGAAAGGAAACAAAACTGTCTGACCAAAGTTTGGAGAGTGCACGCCAGACTAGGGGAAGAATCATAAACACCCGAACGAGACGAGTAATTTATAGCCTAAGTGGAGACGTCCGCTAAGGGAAATGAATGAATGGGAACTTGGAGAGACCCAAAACAAGCCAGAGAGGAAAAGGACTTTGGAAATAAAGAAAAGATCAAAAGGTACTGAGAAATGTTAGGATGGCTTCGACACTAAAGACAAATAAGATTTGTATGAAAATAATTGAAATAAAGTTCCTCAAAATTTTTCGAAAATTTATTTACCTAAGGAAGGGAGAGATGACCCATGTACCATTGGTTCAAGGGGTCGAATCCATGTATTTTTGTAAAAAGAAGGAAGGAAATATACAGTCTTCAGAGGAACATAGAAATATTTTATACAAGAGGGCAAGCATAACGTTGTGAAATATACTGAAGCCAGGTGGCCAGGAGATGAGATCATGCCTGACGCATTGATAAGGAGCCAGTCACGAATATAAATAGAACGAGTGGAACTTTCCAAGCGAGTGACGAAGAGCGTGTTCCGGAAATTGCCCTTACGTTGCAGTAAAATGGCAACCACGCAGCCGTGCCAGAAGAAGAATAATTAGATTTAACCCATTTGCAAGAATAACATTAACTAAAGAAATACAGCATTGTGAATCATTTCGGAATAGAGATTTTTGTGTGGAGAAAGATGTTATAATAAATGCCCAGGAAAGAAGTGCCGACGTGGTCATACGTCATTGGGAGTTTCCCGAGACCCGAGGAGGGGGGAATTAAAAATCAACTGTAACACCCACACAGCTGAAGACCAAATTTTATTTAATATCTCAGAACTGCACGATCGATTTCCATGTGCAGAGAAGTCAGTTTATGTTTGGAAAACAAGCTTTCCAGAGATATAATTTTTAATAATGTGCGACCATTACTTCAAAAGTTGGTTCTGGAAAAGACGTGGATTTTATCTTTTTTAGCCAAAGAGTATAACAGTCCTGGCAGAGCCAAGCCAATTATTCAGTCTCGAACGACCGCTGAGGCGGGTCGTACTGTTTCACCAATCATCCAGTTCCGTGAGCGCCGAGGCGCTGCACGATAAAGCATCAGAGTACGATACGTATCATCATAGTATCGCCGTGTGGAGACTTAGGAAAATCCTAATACAGGATTTAGTTCCGCCAATATCAGTCTTATAGTGAAAAATTCAGGATTACAGTCAAAGTAGGCTGCGAACTTAAAGAACAGGCGATAGGTCTTCAAAATACAGTTCATTTAAACGACCGAAAATATCGTAACGTTTTGAAGTACCATAACAGCGAAATAAACATTCTATCAACGTTAAAGAACCTGATCAGGGTCGGACAAAATAAGGTCCGCATAGTATTTTGAAAAGATAGGAATTAGAGAACAGGAGAATTGAATTCAAGACGTTGTTTCAAGGAAACAAACGAACTATAAAAAGCACTAAGTTACGAGGAGTATTAGATGCTAGAAAATAATAGGTCACCGATAGAGTATCTGGGAGACCGTGAACAAGACAGACTTTCGCTAGACAAACTAATAGGGTCTAGAAAGAAGCAGTTCGAGCTAATAATAATAATAGCCGATCGTCAGGAAACCGGATTTGAAGAAGTACCATTCCAGGGAGGGGTAGAGTGTTCGAGACTTTCATATTCTGGTCAGATAGGAAGCCGACATCTACTAGTTTCACCCTTGGAGACGGGAATCAAAAAATCACGTGTTCAAGGCCTAATCAAACCTGAGTGATTAGAAACAGTGTAGTGTAAATATATAAAATTTGTGATAGATAGTAATTTTTCAGTGATTTTATTGTGTGTAATTGAAGAATACAAAATTGTATTTTAAAATGCTACCAGTGTTTAAGGTATATAAATTATATGTGTGTCAAGATATGTCAGTGTATGAAATGAATTTGAGAAAGATGGTTTAATCACAAATAGTGGGCAAAATGAAACATCGTTGGAAAGCACGGTAGTGGACCGTCTGAACATGTAAGTAACCATTTTCATTATGTTATGTGTTGGGAGATATTTGTGTGCAATCCACCTGAGTTTGAGAAATAGGGATGTTTTTGAATAACAAATAACAGAATAAGAGCGCGATCTGAACAGAAAAAAATTGAGAAATTATAAAATAATTATGTGAAAAGAATAAATCCTTTAGAGGAAATGTAAGAAATAAAATATCAGTGTATTGGATAAATGTTATGAGAGCAAGCGGAATTATAATAAAAATAAAAACTATATAAATGAAGATTAAGTTGAATTATATGAAAGTAGTAGCGTTTGAGCTCTTGTAAAAGTATAAAGACATGGTGTGAATACATGTTCTTAGAGTATAGCGATTATTGTCACGGGAGAGGATTAATATAATATAAAAATTGAGATGTAGATCAAATGTTGATTTTGAATTTATCAGTTCTTTGGAAGACGCTAGGCCTTAAAGTAATGTATAGCGCATTGTCGCGCCTTAAAGTAAATTGTCACGCTAGGAAGGCGTTGAATCTAAATATACTTGGTAAATTAATTGTGAGGGACAGTTGATTGCGGTAATTGAGCTATAATAAGTCCTCCATCTAGTGATGTAGATCACGAGGCCACGTGTTTTATGTTGTATTATAATAGGGAGCAAATTTATCGTATTATGAGCGCAGGTTAGACCGAGGTCGCCCTAAGCCGCTAATTGTTGTAAAGTCCTCCAGTATGGGATTGGTTCCCGAGGCAGTTGAGAGAGTCGAACCCAGACTCGTCTAGTTGTTGAAGCCCCTAAATATTGTTGTTGTATTGAAGTATTCTTACCCATCAATGATGACACTTCATAATTAATAAATGCCATGGTTACGAGAGTGGTCAATGAACCCAAATAATGTTGTTAAAATGAATGAAAGAAACGCCAGGTCTGTTCAGAGAACTGTGTTTGAGAAATAGCTGTTTTAAAGCATGAGTGTAGCCGTCCCGTGTGGGCGATACTTAGGGTCTCCCTCCTCGACAATAAATCACGCCGAGTGTTACGGTCCGACCCCTCGCTATTGAAAGTGTGGTAGGTCTGGGGACCGTCTGTTGGAAGTAATAATACACCATGAGTGTTTAGAGTTTGTTAATGACCCGGGATTCGAACCGAGGTTCTTGTAGATGAAAGTTACCGCTTGCAAGTTCAGATCGTTTGCTTTCTTATGAGATGATGGTCTTTTAAGACAAAATATAATAAATATATATCCCTAATGTAATGGTATATGAATGTAGGATTTCACGAGTTTAGTGAAGACAATTAGATTTCGGGAGTGATCTTAATTTTTGACTTTGTTCAAGTAGTCTTCTATAACTCGGGAGTGCACAAGTATTTTTCCCAGTCACTGTAGTGAATTTGTTAACTTGAGTGAGGTGGTAATATGAGAACATTGTGGAAAGCCCAAAAATTTAAGTAAAGGAGTAACATTTACTTTAAATAAGATTATATATTGTTTGATTATAAGAAACTCATAAAATAGATATTGAGGTGTGTAAAAGAGTAACACAGTTTATATTGGAAAGTATCGAGCCATTGGAGCTCGTGAGTGTATTGAATTTTTAAAGAGATACTTTATGGAAGTGAAAAGAATTATAAGTTTGTTGGTTTGTAGGAAACCATGTATTTTAATATAACATTTGTTTGATTTTTGTGTATTCCTTGTTCACTATGAACAATTTAGAAGGATTGGTCAGTAGTTTATTGGTTTAATTTGTTTGTAGCGCCATATATTTGGTTAATTAAAATTTTTAAAATAGGAGTGGATTTTGTTTTTATTTTTGGAAGTGTATCCTCTATTTAATCCAAAATGTGTAAGTCACAGAGTGGGATAACATACCATAACCCCGAAAATCCCGATTTGAGCATTGCTGGCATACTGTGATTTGCATATTTCTTGCTAAGAGGGCACACTATAGACTCAGGAGAGCCAAACATGTCCTCGGACACTCCCGGCATAAAAGCCATACGATAAATAAATAAACAATTAAATAAATAAATAAATAAATAAATAATACATGTGATTTTTTCCAGGTTGTGTTATTTATAATTTGTGCCCCACCCAATTCATAGGGCACAACTGTGTTGACCGACTGAAAAGTTTCAAAAGACAATTTCCCCTAAAGGACGAAGCGCAAGCTGCAGAGAACACTACAAGCACACATCAATGTCCATATTGACAGCACAATATTACAACTTTGATTGTAACATGTAGAGAGCCTATCTAAATGTGCTGTGGACTGTGCGTTATGAAAGCTGCTCTTTCTGTCACTCCCAAGTTCGTTTCGCTAATGCAGAGGCGGCCGGAAACAAGCGGCCCGCATGTCGTGACATGAATTCATTAGGCAACACGCCGAACATTGGTGTAACGCGAATTGCTCATGTTTGGCTGCTATACTGAAAGAATGGTTCACTCCATGATGTACGGTACGTTGTCCAATCGCACAATTCCGAATATTAACCCCTTTCCTTCTAAATAGCTTGGTAGTAGTGATATCAGCATCTTAAAAACGACAGAATATAAATTATTGGAGGCCGAGTGGTTAGCACAGTGATCTTTGTTCTGAAGGGCCTCAGTTTATATTCCCGGTCGGGTCGTGTTTCTTTTAACCTGTCTCCCTGGGGCTCACGACTAGTGGGATATGGGTTGGCGACCACAGGACCCCAGCTCAAACAAGGATTGCTTCCACTTACTTGTGCCAGGCCGCTCTCCGTTATCTTTCCTATCAACCTCCCTTGATCAACTCTTGTTCCATTCTAACCTCGACGGTATTAGGGTATCCAAGGCCTAGGGTGCATTTCCATTTCCCGCCCTAATTGGCCCTTGTCTTATCTTTTATGATCCCCTTATTCTTCTGGCTCTGACTACGAATTTAATTCTAACCTGAAAGCTGGAACTGGATTCGCTCAATCCCGTTAATAACAAGTAACGGTACTTCCGTGAAGAACTAAATAGCCTATTTGTATATATCCTAGGACACGAGGAATGAAAACGAGATTTTAAAAAATTGCACAGACGCCATTTTTAAGTTGTCATAAAATGCCATTAAATTAGACGTCAGTATACTGTTTTAAGGCTTGTATGAAGATATGCCGTGCCACGTTTCACAGCGAGTAACGAGAAAAATCCATTTAAATATTTAATTATCGCGTCGCCGCCATATTGGGTTAGTGAACACCAGATTATTGAATGATCCTTAGGTAAAATGATGTTAATAGCGTCTGTCAACATACAGAAATTCAGTTTGATTGCTGTAATAGATTCGTAGATATTGAGAACCGTCTAAATATTTTGGAGGGTCGCCATGTTGGATTGTTATATGTATAGGCCATAAAGGTATGTACCATTAGACGAAGATAATTGCTTAGGTTCATTATTCAAACGTTCACTTCAATCGCATGATTAGGACCCTAGAAATTAAAACTTAGTTTTAAAATTTCGCACAACCTTAATCTTCGGGATATCAAAACAATTAAGTGTAATTCGAAGTCAGTAGATTAAATTTTACATGAACATTTACCGTACGAAGTTTTACTGCGCTTGGATGGTTAAATCGAGAGAAAAGTTTATTAAAATATTTCAAATTCACTTAACCGCCATGTTCGTTTTGTACTTAAGTCACATAGATGAACTTTTAAACAAACGTTTGGTGCTTTTCAGTCGGTCAACACGAATGTCCCCAAATAGAGCTGGGTTATGCCCTAATCCTGAAATAAATTACATGAGTATTTATTAACTATTGTTTACTTAGGCAACACTGGAAAATGGCTTCAAACCTCACGATGAACTTTTAGTAGTACCTTTTATCACTGTACAATATTTCAGGGCGATATCTATTACTGTTGCAGATATATAGAACGCCAGTGAAATATTTCGTGTGGCCGCCATGTTGGATTGGTGAAGCGTATTCAAATTTGAAAGGCACGATCGAGGATGGATGTGGTAGTAGTATGCACTTACCAAGGTTCATTGAAATCACACCGGCCGATTAGATTTAATTAGGATCAGACCCACACTCACATATAGACTACTTACACACACACGGACAATAGGTGATCTTATAAGCCTATATTTTTCATAAATGAAAATAGGCTATAACTGAGAAGGGATGGATACGATTCCTAAATCTGTCTCATAACCTCTGTCATTGTGCCGGATGTAGTTGTCCTATAGCTGTTTCATTGTGATCATTCGGAATATGTACTGTATATACAGGGTGATTCAAAAATACTTTTACACACTTTGGGGAAGGGTTCCTTACACCAACACAAGAAAAATAAATCATATACACAATTGTGCCAAAATCCTACGTTTTAGATTTCTTAATGAAAGAACATTTAAAAAAGACACATTAATTGACAGCCTTTTAGGAAGTGTTTAACACATGAACTCATATCAAATGCTCGAAAAGCGTTCCTCTTGCGTCTAGTCACGCATGCACTCTTCGAATCAAGGACTGTCACACCCTTTCAAATACTCCCTGACGGTGTCGAATGGCTTCGTTAGCTTCCATGACACGTCGACGAACAGTTTCTTCATCCGGGTTGTCTGCTGCATTAGCCAATTATTGAAGGTGCCCCCAGAGAATAAAAAACCAATGGATTGAGGTTGGGGGAATGTGCAGGCCATGAAACTGGTCCTCCTTTACCTATCCATTTGTCATGGTAGATACTGGCCAGTGCATCTCAAACAATGAGACTAAGATGTGCTGGAGCCCCATCATGCATACCCCACATATTTCTTCTTATTTTCTGGGGTACATCTTATAGCAGTTCTGAATAAAGTCCCTGTAGACAGCACCTGTAAGGCGTGGTGGAAGAATGCAAAGTTTGGATGATTCTGCTGTCTTCAGTCAGGAAACGACCTCTATTACAGCCGTAAAGCCTCGCGTCCATTACCGTTCGCGCGGCCGTACATAAAAATCATGTCTGCCTACTCACGAAATGAATACCCTGCCATAGTTGACAGGAACACTTTCACTGTAGGATGTACTCAATTGAAACTACTAGGTACAATTTCAGTTAACACCCTTCATGTAGGCTACGCAAAATTACTTACATGGCAAATGTTGGATGCCAAACGTGAACATGTATCCATCGCAACACATCGCCATCTACGTAGGATACAGTCAAAGCCATCTATGAATGAGTGCGTAGTTAAATGAAATTGTTTGGTTGACCTGGAAAGTCGTAACATAAAGTTTCATTAATAAATTAATACGAGAACACGACTGATTTTGGGACATGCGTTTATATGAACTTTTCTTTTTCTTGTTTTGGTGTAAGGAACCCATTCCCAAAGTTTGTAACCGTATTTTTGAAACACCCTGTCTATATATTCTTTTTAATGGTGGATAACCTGTGTTATTGTGGTGTATGTACTAGGGTGAGGCGAGGATTGGGAATGGGGGCAGTCGAGGCCTTAAGTTAGGAACCACCCTAGCATTTATCTGGAGTAGAAATAGGAAACCATGGATAACCACTTCCATGATTGGTAAGGTGGGAATCGAACCAACCTTTTCTCAGTTTTGCATCATGAGGCTGAGTGTAGCCCTTTACAGCCCTCACACCTGAATTAAATTCATTGACAGAGCCGGGAATCAAACCCGGACCTCCGGGGCGGGAGCAAAGTTCCCACGAAGTCGTCTGGCTGTAGTAGTGTATTTGAATTCCAGGTTAGGATTGGAAGGAGGAGTCAAGGACCTTCCCTACATAGAAGTGGGAAACTACTGAAAACCACTTCTATGACAGCTCAGGTGTGATTAAATCCAGCCCTTCTTAGCTTTGCCCCCACGAGACTGAGTTTACTGCGTTCTATCCTCAGATCAAATTGCTTGGAAGAGCCGTGAATTGAACTCAGGATCTTTGGATCCAGAGTCTCAAGACGTATCCCAAGACCACAAAGGACAGCGAAGAAACACAAAATTTTACATTTGAGGTAGACAAAAGTTTGGTGCTTTTCAGTCGGTCAACACGAATGAACCCAAAAAGAGCTGGGTTGTGCCCTAATCCTGAAATAAATCACAAAAATACCCTAGGATGACCAGTTTCGATCGTCAAGCGATCATCATCAGATCCATTACACTTAGGCTATAACATCTATGTTTGAGAATACAGGTGAAAAATATTTACAATATGTACAATTATTTAGTTGCAGTATTGGTAATGCAACTGTCGGTGTATGCTAATTGTAGCTAATTGGATCTGATGATGATCGCTTGACGATCGAAACTGGTCATCCTAGTGTATTTATTAATCTCATGTAATTTATTTCAGGATTAGGGCACAACCCAGCTCTTTCTGGGTACATTCGTGTTGACCAACTGAAAAGCACCTAACTTTTGTTTACTTAGGCAACACTGAAAAATGGCTTCAAACCTCACAATTTGAGGTAGAGGAAGAAAGGATTTTAATGGGGATGAAACGTTCCTTCTTATTTTAGATCATCAGCACTAGTCAGTCAGCTAGATATGATGGATTGACCTGCATAGCGAAGCATGTGCACTGCTCTGACCTGAATATACTGGGCTGACCCCATGAGTACAGTGAAGAAATCCATTTCTTGTACTACCTCTCAATTTTTACGATAACGTTCAGCTATCCCAATATCCTGGCCTGTTCCGTCCGCAAGCAGATAAAACATAATATTGTAGCCATCGGCCGTGGCTATAATCGTATATCACCCGTGAGAATGAATCCCTTCTTACGAAACTCCACCGGAACATCACAAGGGACCGTAAACGGCTGAATGTGACTATGCATCCTCTCATTCAATTGTTGATCAACGTTATCTAGTCTCCCTCACTTTCAAACTGTTTGTTGTGGTCTATTTCGGTATTTATTAGTCATAAATGCAAACTTTCCAGCATTTTTGTTCCATTTGGTTCATGCGGCTAAAACAACATTCACGTATGGAAAGAGACGATCCCCGATCTATCAAAATGTTAGTATTTCATTTATGGCTTGTGATTAACAGACCCATATTAGTGGGTGTGTGAATGGCATTTCTATGAAGTCCATCTGTACAAGAGAGTACTTGTAATCAGTCTACTATGGGACAGAACGGCCGTGATTTTAAGTTAAGTATCATCACGGCATTTGCCTGAAGTGGAGTGGAGAAACCATTGAAGACTTCTAGGATAAATGTGGCTGGAAAGGAAACTACCTTTTCTCAGCTGTCCTCACGAGATTGATTGAAACCCGTTCCAGCTTTCTGACCAGGATAACAATTTTTGGCATATTTGGGAATTGATCCCGATATATATCGGGCAGGAGTCTCAAAATTAACTCATGAGTCACAGATTATGGATCATTTTTCACCCACTTTCATAAATATAGAAATGGGCCTAGGTGATCGCACAAGCCCTGTGTGTGTTTGTTAATGTGCCTGTGTGCTCAGTGTGAATATATCTCCCCTCTCTTGTTTTCTGACCGCATGAACCAAATAGAACAAAAATGCTGAAAAGTTAGCCACTTTCCCGTGCACCTTAGCCGAAATATTGCGGCCATTTTAGCGAAAAAGAATGGCAACTAGTACTTGCATTCTCACTGTCTTAGTTGACTACCGGCTAAAACGATCATCCTTACTAAATTAAGAACTTACTCAATTGAGGAGAGTTGGAGGGATAAGCTAATTAATTTCAATATGGTGCCGTGTGAATTTTCAAGTAGGCCTTCTATAATTGGCCCTGTGTGTCTATGTACACCCTATCCATTCCTAAATGTCTGAACTACTATAAATTGAACGAAACGTTTCTGCAGATGTAGTCACCTTCTCGAGCAACTTATTCATCATTTTATAATGAAACCATCTAAGCGAAAACAAAATAGGAACCTAGTCACCTACCGCCCAAACTAATCATTGCAGCCACAAAAATGTAAGCCTCCCGTACGATTCTATTAAGCGAGTCGGAAGCCAAAGTTACAAAATTCTCCGCTAATTACCATGGCGGCCGTACGTAATTTTCTAGTATTATAATCAATGATTTACGTTTCAATAGATAAGTTATTCACCGATATTCACATTCAGAATCTTAATATCAGAGACTTAAGTTGCCCGAATTAGAACGTAATAATACCTAATATTACGAGTAGGCTATAAAATTTGAAATCGGGGTAGAGGTTTGATACTGCAAAATATTGAGTCATTTAAAGAAGAGGGTACAATTCAAGATGGTGGCCATGCATAATATAAAAACAGTAAAATTGATATATTCATAAGGTAGGTAACTGAAAATTAAGCTACCACATGAAAATGGTGAAACAGAAGAGCTGTTGGAGAGATCTCATTGAAACGAATTAGAATATTATCACTGTGATATAATGCGTAACCACCATATGGAGTATATAATACAATGGATGTATAGTGGATGTACTTTGCTGATGGCGAATGAACATAAATATCATACAATCGAAATTGCGGATATGCGTACTGTTAAATCTTTAAAATCGGTTAGTATAACTAAACAATTGCCACGAACATTGGTGAAGAAAGTGTATTTTGTGAGTGACTTCAGTTACACAAGTTGCAAGGCTACCAGACTGAACGTTAAGCATCATGAAAATATAACATTTTAAAATCAATAACTCACCATCTAATAAACTTAAAATTTCCAGAGTTGGTAAAAATATAGTATTGTGAAAAACGTGTATACTGCTGGAGACACATGTACATAGAGTTCATACATTCAAGATGGTGGCCATGAGTACTATTATAACCAGGGAACGGATTTCTATATGAATACATATCTACGAAGGCTGATCAACAAAGACTGAGACTGATTTTTTTCTGTGCTTCCGTGATAGTTTCCATTCTGTAACATAAATATTTGAAAAGAACGGGTTGTTATGTATAACGTCCTTAGGAGGCAGCACTCTCCTGTTGGTATTTTGGTACTAATGCTCTATTTTGTAGACGCTCCGTGTATTTCGCATACAAGACAATGGAGGTGATGCAAAGGCACAGTCCAGTGCAATCAAATTCTGTTTTCGTTTAAACCATACACCCACTGAACCTTATAAAAAGTTGAAGCAAGCGTACGGTGAAGATGCACTACCTTGTGCAACAATGTTTAGGTGGTTCAAGGACTTCGAAGAAGACCGACTTGTGGGCCAGGTGTTTCGGCTTCTGCTGTGACCGACGTCAACATCAACACAGCTGCTGTGATTGTCTATGAGGATCGGCGGATAACATTACGTAACCTCAGTGAAGTGTTGGGAATTTCATATGGCAGTGTCTTAAGGATTATGCACGATCATCTCCATATGACCCAAGTTTGTGCCTGTTGGGTGCTGGGTGGCGAATTCACCGTGACAAATCAAGTCATGCAGTTTCTGGCTCGATTCAACATGACTTGTGTACCTCAACCACCTTATAACCCTGATCTTGCACCCTGTGACTTTTTTTATTCCCATCACTAAAATCAAAGCTTAGGGGCATTCGATTTGAGAACTCTCAAGCAGTGCTCAAAAAGAGTGAGGCGATTCTCAAGGACATGACAAAGAATGGTCTGCAACATGTGTTCAAGGACTGGAAGAGACGCCATAAAAAGTGCATTGAAGTAGGAGGGGAGTACTTTGAAAATGATCTTGTAAACATCGAAATGGAGTAATAAACCTCTGAGAAAAAAAATCTGTTTCAGTGTTTGTTGATCCGCCCTCGCATTTAGAAAACTTGACTATATTTTGTATTATCTTTACGAATCATGGCATGTCGAGTTAGATAGTGGAGTATTCATTTTTTCCATATTTGGAAGTTTAACAGAAACTTATGCTCAATATTCTTTCTTAGTCATTAAAATCAATATAATCCATATTAAGGCTAGAAAGTATTAAATTCTAGTAAATTAGCATTCATGTCATTAATGGGGAAATAAGTTAAAGATCTATGTTAAAAAATTTAAATCGTGATACAGGTAAAGTTGTAGATGTGACAAGAATGGGGAAGGACACTGTACTTTCAAAGAAACCTGGATATGAAACAATTGAAAGGTTGTCATTTAGACTTTCACGGCCCGTGTTATTATTCATAATGTTGAATTTTGGGATTATGCCGTGTTTTATTATATTGCAATTCGACGCGTTTCGAAAGAAACCATGTCTTTCATCGTCAGGAATAATCTGGAATACGACAATGTTGCTAAGAGAAAGCAACGAAGAACATATAGAAGGTGCCCAAAGATGGACGCCATTATAGCCCCATGTTAGGGACAACGGAAAGCAGCAGTGAATTACTTTCTCAGGGTTCTGATAATAGGTAGCCAGGATTCACTGAGATTGTAGCCGGTGTCGCGGTTGAAATTATCTGGGTGTTTACGTATTTCAACCGCCTCCCTGATGATTCTGGGAAGATATTGCTTTATACGGGCAAGAACATCCACCCCTTGGAACATGACATCATGGCCAGGTGTTAAAGCATGATCGGCAACAGCTGATTTATCAGGTTGAATGAGCCTGATACATCTATTATGTTCCTTAATGCGAGTGCATATTGTTCTCGAAGTCTGCCCGATGTAAACCTTGCCACAAGTACAGGGAACTCTGTAGATACCCGGTTGTTGCAATTTAGGCAAACTGTCCTTAGTTGGTCGCAGGAGTTGCCTAATCTTAACAGAAGTTCCAAATACAGTCCGTATGTTGTATCGACGTAGGATTTTAGCAATACGATCCGTTGTGTTATGTATGTACGGAAGGTAAGCAGTTCCTCTTACATCTCTTTTCTCAACTGACGTCCTATTATTATTTGTTGGTTTCAGAACCGTAGAAATCAAAGCCTTGCTATAACCGTTGCTCTCAAAGGTGGTTCGCAGGGTGTTAATTTCTTCTTGTAAAGAAAACACTTCACAAATCCTCCTAGCCCTGGTAGTTAGAGTTGTAAGGATACCATGTTTCTGGGCAGGGTGATGGTGAGAACTTGCGTGGAGATATCTATTGGTGTGTGTTGGCTTACGAAAAACGCTGTGTCCTAAAGATCCATCCTCTTTCTTGGTGACGAGAACATCTAAAAAAGGTATTTTGCCGTCAGATTCCTTTTCCATGGTGAAACAAATAGAAGGGTGCTGGAGATTAAGGTGATCCAGGAAATGGCTAAGATTTTCCTCACCTTCCGTCCAAACAACGAACGTGTCATCCACATAACGCCACCAGATCTTCGGTTTGAAAGGAGCCGACGACAAAGCTTTCTCTTCAAAGTTCTCCATGAAGAAATTAGCCACAACAGGAGAGAGAGGACTACCCATGGCCACACCATCGGTCTGCTCATAAAAATTCCCATTCCATAGAAAGTAGGAGGAGGTCATGCAGTGATAAAAAAGTCTTGTGATGTCTTCAGGAAAAAAATCCATTAATGAGAGACATAACACCATCAATAGGTACTCTCGTAAACAGAGACACCACGTCGAGACTCACTAGAATATCACCCGGCTGAAGTGTTATAGCTTTTAACTTTTCCACGAAGTGTGTGGAATCCTTAATGTACGAAGGCGTGTTACCCAGAAGCGGCTGAAGTAGTCTACCTAAGTATTTGGAAAGGGCATATGTAGGAGAACCAATCGTACTAACAATAGGTCTAAGAGGAACATCTTCCTTATGTATTTTAGGAAGACCATAGAGTCTCGGAGGAATAGCATCCCCTGGAAGGAGAGTCTTCGCTGCATCCGCTGGAATAGATGATTGCTTGATCAATTTGACGGTGACATTTGAGTAGCGAGTAGTAGGATCACGACTATTAATCCTATATACAGGATCTGATAACAAAGACGAGATCTTGGAATCATAATCAACCTTATCCAATACCACTGTCGCGTTACCCTTGTCAGCGGGGAGAACGATAATATCAGAATTGTCCCTTAGATCTTTAAGTGCCCGGCTTTCGCCTTGTTTTAAGTTGGTGTTAGGTGGCTTAGCTGTCTTGAGAACTCGGGAACATTCTTGCCTGGCTTCCTCGGCCTCTTCAGGTGTGAGGTGATGTACTGAGGATTCTACGGATGTAATAAGTTCTTCAATAGGAATTCTTCTAGGCGCTACAGCAAAATTGAGACCTTTAGCGAGAACTGCCTGTTGGGTATCACTTAGGGGCTTGCTGGACAAATTTACGACAACCTTGTTAGCATCAAGTCTAATGGCTTGAGATTTTTGCAACTGACATAACCTATCATATTTGGAAATATGTCTGTCCCTCACCTGATCTAGAACGCCGTTAGCTTGCACTGAAGAAATACGATCAAAGATATTCCATAATTCCTCACTTACGAAGTTTGAGAGGCGTATATGTAGCTGTAGTAACTCCCTCGAAATAAAATCCAACTGCTTACGAGTATGCTGTAACCTCTCTATCAATAACGCCTTGCTTGCACGACGATAGATTCTCGTTGCCTTAGGTGTTCTGAAGGAATGCTTCAACATAACAAAATTCGGTAGAATATCATGATCCCGGCATCTTAGGATAAAAGCGAGTGAAGAGATTAGACACACCTTCTTGCGTCGTAACCTACTGAATCTAGACATCAGTCGGAAAATATCCTCCCCATAGAGGTTTCTAATATTGTCATTTAGACTTTCACGGCCCGTGTTATTATTCATAATGTTGAATTTTGGGCTTATGCCGTGTTTTATTATATTGCAATTCGACGCGTTTCGAAAGAAACCATGTCTTTCATCGTCAGGAATAATCTGGAATACGACAATGTTGCTAAGAGAAAGCAACGAAGAACATATAGAAGGTGCCCAAAGATGGACGCCATTATAGCCCCATGTTAGGGACAACGGAAAGCAGCAGTGAATTACTTTCTCAGGGTTCTGATAATAGGTAGCCAGGATTCACTGAGATTGTAGCCGGTGTCGCGGTTGAAATTATCTGGGTGTTTACGTATTTCAACCGCCTCCCTGATGATTCTGGGACGATATTGCTTTATACGGGCAAGAACATCCACCCCTTGGAACATGACATCATGGCCAGGTGTTAAAGCATGATCGGCAACAGCTGATTTATCAGGTTGAATGAGCCTGATACATCTATTATGTTCCTTAATGCGAGTGCATATTGTTCTCGAAGTCTGCCCGATGTAAACCTTGCCACAAGTACAGGGAACTCTGTAGATACCCGGTTGTTGCAATTTAGGCAAACTGTCCTTAGTTGGTCGCAGGAGTTGCCTAATCTTAACAGAAGTTCCAAATACAGTCCGTATGTTGTATCGACGTAGGATTTTAGCAATACGATCCGTTGTGTTATGTATGTACGGAAGGTAAGCAGTTCCTCTTACATCTCTTTTCTCAACTGACGTCCTATTATTATTTGTTGGTTTCAGAACCGTAGAAATCAAAGCCTTGCTATAACCGTTGCTCTCAAAGGTGGTTCGCAGGGTGTTAATTTCTTCTTGTAAAGAAGACACTTCACAAATCCTCCTAGCCCTGGTAGTTAGAGTTGTAAGGATACCATGTTTCTGGGCAGGGTGATGGTGAGAACTTGCGTGGAGATATCTATTGGTGTGTGTTGGCTTACGAAAAACGCTGTGTCCTAAAGATCCATCCTCTTTCTTGGTGACGAGAACATCTAAAAAAGGTATTTTGCCGTCAGATTCCTTTTCCATGGTGAAACAAATAGAAGGGTGCTGGAGATTAAGGTGATCCAGGAAATGGCTAAGATTTTCCTCACCTTCCGTCCAAACAACGAACGTGTCATCCACATAACGCCACCAGATCTTCGGTTTGAAAGGAGCCGACGACAAAGCTTTCTCTTCAAAGTTCTCCATGAAGAAATTAGCCACAACAGGAGAGAGAGGACTACCCATGGCCACACCATCAGTCTGCTCATAAAAATTCCCATTCCATAGAAAGTAGGAGGAGGTCATGCAGTGATAAAAAAGTCTTGTGATGTCTTCAGGAAAAAAGCCATTAATGAGAGACATAACACCATCAATAGGTACTCTCGTAAACAGAGACACCACGTCGAGACTCACTAGAATATCACCCGGCTGAAGTGTTATAGCTTTTAACTTTTCCACGAAGTGTGTGGAATCCTTAATGTACGAAGGCGTGTTACCCAGAAGCGGCTGAAGTAGTCTACCTAAGTATTTGGAAAGGGCATATGTAGGAGAACCAATCGTACTAACAATAGGTCTAAGAGGAACATCTTCCTTATGTATTTTAGGAAGACCATAGAGTCTCGGAGGAATAGCATCCCCTGGAAGGAGAGTCTTCGCTGCATCCGCTGGAATAGATGATTGCTTGATCAATTTGACGGTGACATTTGAGTAGCGAGTAGTAGGATCACGACTATTAATCCTATATACAGGATCTGATAACAAAGACGAGATCTTGGAATCATAATCAACCTTATCCAATACCACTGTCGCGTTACCCTTGTCAGCGGGGAGAACGATAATATCAGAATTGTCCCTTAGATCTTTAAGTGCCCGGCTTTCGCCTTGTTTTAAGTTGGTGTTAGGTGGCTTAGCTGTCTTGAGAACTCGGGAACATTCTTGCCTGGCTTCCTCGGCCTCTTCAGGTGTGAGGTGATGTACTGAGGATTCTACGGATGTAATAAGTTCTTCAATAGGAATTCTTCTAGGCGCTACAGCAAAATTGAGACCTTTAGCGAGAACTGCCTGTTGGGTATCACTTAGGGGCTTGCTGGACAAATTTACGACAACCTTGTTAGCATCAAGTCTAATGGCTTGAGATTTTTGCAACTGACATAACCTATCATATTTGGAAATATGTCTGTCCCTCACCTGATCTAGAACGCTGTTAGCTTGCACTGAAGAAATACGATCAAAGCCGGGTGATATTCTAGTGAGTCTCGACGTGGTGTCTCTGTTTACGAGAGTACCTATTGATGGTGTTATGTCTCTCATTAATGGCTTTTTTCCTGAAGACATCACAAGACTTTTTTATCACTGCATGACCTCCTCCTACTTTCTATGGAATGGGAATTTTTATGAGCAGACTGATGGTGTGGCCATGGGTAGTCCTCTCTCTCCTGTTGTGGCTAATTTCTTCATGGAGAACTTTGAAGAGAAAGCTTTGTCGTCGGCTCCTTTCAAACCGAAGATCTGGTGGCGTTATGTGGATGACACGTTCGTTGTTTGGACGGAAGGTGAGGAAAATCTTAGCCATTTCCTGGATCACCTTAATCTCCAGCACCCTTCTATTTGTTTCACCATGGAAAAGGAATCTGACGGCAAAATACCTTTTTTAGATGTTCTCGTCACCAAGAAAGAGGATGGATCTTTAGGACACAGCGTTTTTCGTAAGCCAACACACACCAATAGATATCTCCACGCAAGTTCTCACCATCACCCTGCCCAGAAACATGGTATCCTTACAACTCTAACTACCAGGGCTAGGAGGATTTGTGAAGTGTCTTCTTTACAAGAAGAAATTAACACCCTGCGAACCACCTTTGAGAGCAACGGTTATAGCAAGGCTTTGATTTCTACGGTTCTGAAACCAACAAATAATAATAGGACGTCAGTTGAGAAAAGAGATGTAAGAGGAACTGCTTACCTTCCGTACATACATAACACAACGGATCGTATTGCTAAAATCCTACGTCGATACAACATACGGACTGTATTTGGAACTTCTGTTAAGATTAGGCAACTCCTGCGACCAACTAAGGACAGTTTGCCTAAATTGCAACAACCGGGTATCTACAGAGTTCCCTGTACTTGTGGCAAGGTTTACATCGGGCAGACTTCGAGAACAATATGCACTCGCATTAAGGAACATAATAGATGTATCAGGCTCATTCAACCTGATAAATCAGCTGTTGCCGATCATGCTTTAACACCTGGCCATGATGTCATGTTCCAAGGGGTAGATGTTCTTGCCCGTATAAAGCAATATCGTCCCAGAATCATCAGGGAGGCGGTTGAAATACGTAAACACCCAGATAATTTCAACCGCGACACCGGCTACAATCTCAGTGAATCCTGGCTACCTATTATCAGAACCCTGAGAAAGTAATTCACTGCTGCTTTCCGTTGTCCCTAACATGGGGCTATAATGGCGTCCATCTTTGGGCACCTTCTATATGTTCTTCGTTGCTTTCTCTTAGCAACATTGTCGTATTCCAGATTATTCCTGACGATGAAAGACATGGTTTCTTTCGAAACGCGTCGAATTGCAATATAATAAAACACGGCATAAGCCCAAAATTCAACATTATGAATAATTGAAAGGTTGCTGACATTTTGTGTGGAGATTGAAGTGTAACGTTAACGTTGGATTTATAACCTGCAAACATTGTGAAGTTCAAAGAAGCTCCCGTTACCTATTCTGATGTTGAACGCAGTTTCAGTCGATATAAATCTATCCTTAAGAGACAATTGGAGAACATTCACTTTCCAGCACTTAAAAGAATTTTTTAATCCATTGTTTTGGTAACAGAGAATAGAAGATTGGGTATTCTTTAAAGATCATATTGATATTAAAGTGAGAAGTGCAACGTTATGTTTCTAGTGGATCTACTTTGTATAGATTCTTTGAATTTGGTTACTAAAATAGAAATTATAGTTTTTATAATTTTTAATTGTATCCTGAATGTGAGGCTAACAAGAGCATTAGACAGGAAAATACCTGACCACGAATTCGGATTAAGGAAAGGACGTTCCACTTTGCAAGCAGTTGATATCCTGCTTCAAGACATCCATGAAACTCTGAGATGTCTGGGAAAGAATTTCTATACTGTTTTCGTTGACTACAGCAAATCGTTTGATAACGTGAATAGGCAAATATTACTTACAAATCTAAGAAACATGGAACAGCTGGACGGGCACTCCCTTGCACTCATCCACAACATATTGACACAAAATACCATAAGAATAGACGATACAGTGCAGCAATCAAAGGAAGCCATTCAAACAAGAGGTGTTCTTCAAGGAGACTCTTTAATGTAATGACAACGGATATAACTCAGGTATGTAGATCTTCAACAAAAATGTATATCCACGCAGATGACATGGTCCTTGTATCAACAGACTTGGAAGACTTACAAGAATGAATAGACAACTTCACAATATGGGCTAATAACAATGAATTCTCCATAAACTTGTAAGAAACGAAACTAATGGTTTTCAGAAAGGTGAGTCGTCTCGCAGTAGGCGATTATATCCATCTACAGGACAATATTCTGCAAATTACTAATGCCTTCAAGTATTTAGGAGTAACACTTCAGGCAACAGCCAAATCCTTTCGGATACACGTAAAAGAGAGAGCGGCTGCTGCTATAATAGCAATAAATGACATACAACACATTACGCAATTGGCACTAACGACAGCTATGAAACTAGTTGAGGCTAAAGCATTACCCATCTTCACATATGGGATACACAACATCTGGAATGATCTCAGCTACAGCGACCTTCAAACTATAAAATGTGTGAAAGCAAGGTTCCTAAAGGCCGCACTAGGAATATCAAAATTTGCTCCATCTAAATTTGCATATGAGTTAGCGCACGAAACATTCTTTGTGGAAGACCTACGCAATAAACTCTTACTTCCAGCTACCCGACAAGAATCACAAGTAAAGCAAAATAGACAATAGAAGAGGGATGATATCCCGACATAATTTTACACAACTGACGCGATGCTCTACCGGAATAGGACTGGACCAAACGTCACGATACGCTCCCGTTACCTATTCTGATGTTGAACGAAGTTTCAGTCAATATGAATCTATCCTTAAGAGACTGGCGATACATGGATATCACCGTAAACTTTGCAGTAGAACAGACTTTCACGACCCTTTACCAGAATGCGTATGCAAATTGTGTAACAAATCGTGCTCATGATACCATTTTGGTGAATGTTCAAGAAGAACGAAATCACTGTTGTACAGCAGAGATCAAAACTAATTTACAATGATTGAATAGTAATCGTGCGATTTTTATCTATAGAATTTAAGTTATTTTATGGCCATTGGCTGCATTAAACTATTAATATAATTTTAAGACCATATAATTCCATCATCATCATCATCATCATCATCATCATCATCATCATCTTCATTTCCCCTTTTCCAGCTGAGACTGGGTGGGGGCAAATATGGTTCCTCTCCACTTTGTTCTGTTGTTCCACCATTCCTCTTCCGACACGGTGTTCCAATCTAGGTTCCGCTTTCTAATGCTATACTTCACCGAGTGCATACACCGCATTCTTGGTCTTCCTCGTCCTCTCTTCACTATCATCCGTCGTTCCAGTGCTCGTCTTGGTAGCCTTACTTCATTCATCCGTTTGACATGTCCAAACCATCGCAATCTCATTTGCTCCAGTTTGTCATTTATTCTCTGTACTCCCAGTTTTTTCTGTATATCTTCATTTCTCACTCTGTCTCTCCTCGTTTTCTGGACCATTCTTCTCAGGAATCTCATCTGAGCTGCCTGTACTCTGCTCTCATCCATTGTTCAAGTTTCTGCTGCATATGTCATTATAGGAACATAATATGCTTTGTACATAACTTCTTTAGCCTTAATTGGTATATCCTTGTTCCATACTAATCCTCGTAGCAGTTAGTAGAAAGCACTCCCGAGTTGTATTCTTCTGCTAATTTCCAAATCTAGTCTTCCATCTTCAGTCAGTTCACTTCCCAAGTATTTGAATTGTTTCACCACTTCCAATTCCTTATCTCCGACTTTGATTCCTCCTTTTCCTTCTTTCTTAACTCTACTCATCACCACTGTTTTACTCTTCTCCACATTTATCTTCAATGCCCATTGCTCAATCTTTTCATTTATTACGTCTAACTGATCTTGTACCTCCATCTCATCCTCGCCCCAGATCACAACATCGTCTGAAAACAACATTACCTTCATCTTTTCCCTACTATAATCTTTCATTGCTGCCTTCATGATGTCATCCATCACCATTAAGAACATTAAAGGTGACAACACACTTTCTTGCTTTAGTCCAGTGTCAACGTTAAACCATTCCGATGTCCCGACTCTAGTCTTCACACTACTGTAGCAATCCATGCACATTCCTTTTATCATGTCTCTCATATTCTATATTTCTATAAAAATAACTAAATATCTGTACATATTTAATTAATTATTAGCGCATTAGGTAAATCCGTTCCCTGATTTTAACATTGGGACATAATTGGGCAATCACTACGAACATTGGTGATGGGGGAGTATGGTATAACAGCCCACAGATGCGCTGGTCATACGGCTAAACTCACTCAATATCATACGAATCTTGAATATAAAGGCATGAAAACAATAACTCACTAATTACTAAACTTATCATTTCTACACTTGGCAAAATAGGTTACAGGTTACAGAAGTGCAAAGGTTTGATGCATTCAAGGTGACTGACATCAACATCGCTAAATAAGAATATAATCCAGCAATTACCACGAAATGAGGAGAAATAGGTGTATTGTGTGAAATATACCAGTTTCACAAATAACGAGGACTGCACTGAACCAACATCTTGAATACATAAAATACTAATAACACAAAATGGTAAAGAACTAACTAATAAACTTAGTAAGAGGAATGTACCGTATTAAACATGTTTTATATGTATAAGTGGACTTATGTGGTTATGCAATGCATATCAGGACATTTGTGTGACTGAAACGTTGACTCTGAGCATTATTCATATCGTCATTAAAACACTACGTTCACAATGAAATAGATTGTTCAAATGTTTGATGGATGAATTGGAGATGCAGCGTTTGATGTTATATTTAAACAGATTTCTCCTCTAACAACACCCACCCCGGTGAATTACTGTATAATGCATGCAACTATCATATTCGTCTCTGAAGAATTTGTCAGAATTTTTCATTGTATACAGTACAGTGAATATGATATTCAGTACAGTGAAACGTTCACGACTTCCAAGTTGGTTTACACATTTGTGTCTGAGGGTGGTGTTTGTATTTGTAAGCACAGATTTTTAGCTTATCAGGGCAATGCTATCAATTAATAAAAGACACGAAGTGGCAGGCAATCACACAATACGCTCAGTCTCTATTCAAATAAGAATATGAAAGTATCTGATGAATTTACTAGCGTGCATGTATGATTATCATAAAGGTTGGTATCGGGTAAGAGAATTAATCAGTGTACAGTCAATGGGTACGAGAAACTGACTCTTATTACTCCATTTATATGAAGACAAAACGTTCTTCTAATAAATAATGGTGCACCATCAAATTAATTTTCCTCAATTATTCTACAATTTGATCCGGCAGGGGAGCGAAGCTGATTGCGAATTTATTCAAATGTTGTGTGGAAGGTCACTATACACTACTCAGTAGATAGTGTGAATATGGCAAAGGAAACTTGTCGGGAAAGCTGTTAGGTTATATAATAATGACCTTATATATATATATATATATGCATGTATATACAGGGTGATTATTTTTCTGGAGCAGGGCCAGCGGCCAGCTACCAGGCATGCGCACGCCATCCGCCAGCCAACCGAAATCGGTCCACAGATTCCGCGCAGGTAGAATCCGTAATAGAGTACATTAACTTCAACCTAACGAGGCAAGCTAACCAGGGTCACTAAACATTCATCAACGAGGGTATGAAATGTCAACACACAGATAAGAAGGTAACATAAACAACAGCTTCCTGCAAGATTTAAGGGGGGACTAACACCTTTAAGCTCCAAAAAATGACATTTCAAAAATATCATATTCGAATAGAACAACAATTTCTCTTTCATTCAGTGAAAGAATTAGTTTAATATCTCGAATAGAACGGAAGTTATAGTAAAAGTACGATATGACTGACATCTCCCAGTGAAAATTAAATTTCTTGTCAACGCCCATTTTAATGAGCAATATTCCTCAAAATTGACCCTTTTAGAATATTCACTTTATCTATCGAATTATGTTGATAGCACTGGCATTATAAAATTTGCACAAAATATAGCGGGAATATTTTGGTCTAATAGTTGTTGTTGTTGTTGTTGTTGTTGTTGAGTCTTCCGGTTTTTGACTGGTTTGATGCAGCTTTCCATGCTTCCCTGTCCTGAGCTAATCGTTTCATCTGTACATAGCTGCCTCACCCTACAACCGAGGCAATCTGTTTAACATATTCTAACCTGGTTTACCCCTACAGTTCTTATCCTCGACCCTTCCTTCCATAACGAAAACTTTGCTATTCCTGGGTGACCTACCAACCTATCTCTTCTCTTCTTTAGCATTAGCAAAGAAAAGTAGTCTTAAAAGAAATAAGAGACTATGACTGTAGGAAAACACTGAGAAATCCGGTGAGGAAGGACCAGTTTATGCGGCAGGGGAATTTTATATCATCCCAACCATGTGAAACTTTCGACGCTCATTTCCCGTAAGTTCATATTTTTCATTCCGTTTCCCTAATAACTCATGAACTTACAAAGATATTTCAGTGAAGTTTTGTAGTAACATTTCTACGATAGTTATCAACAAAATGTACTAGAATGGTTACCCTAACCATTATAGTTTATTAATAATAAATTATTAACTATGAAAATTTTATAGATTTTTAGACCCATTATTTCAAAAATCTCAAAATAATATTTCCTCTTCAAATATTTCAATCATTCTAGTACATTTTGTTGCCATGACATCTAGGACCACATTAAAGAAACAATAATTAAAATGTAACAATATTTCAGAGAGTTACTAAGGAAACCCCATTCATGTGTATAATATACAGCCGCCATTTTGTGTGCATATATATCAATGATGATGCAATTTTCTAAATATTTAATAGTTGGTCTGTGTTAAAATTGTATTGTATGTAGACTGTGTTAAGTGACAACTCCAAACAGTTTATCAGTGCAAAGAAAATAAATGTTAAAAATTCACTATTTTGTTGCTGTCGAAGGTGTTGGTCCCCCTTAAATAAAGAAGCACAGATGTTTTTATTTCTTGGGAATCTGGATGACCTCACGCCACCAGTTAAAGGTTAAAACTTACCTTTTCACAGAAGAAGCTGAAAATGTTCTCCTTCAGCTGACAGACAGTAACTTTGGAAGTTACATCGTTACATTATGTATCTACTCCTGTACCACCCTGCGTGTTTACTGTAATTAATTGAAGCACGGACCTAAGGCCGTTTGATGTTTAATTGTGGGGTAATTTAAAATACAATGTGTACAGATCAATTACCCGTTCTCTAGTCTAGTGGAGCTGGAGAAAAATATACGGCAGCAGATATCCCTCACAACAGAAGGGAATTACAACGTGTAAACGATAATTTATTTACACGGTACAACGCCTGTCTGTCAGCTGAAGGAGAAAATGTTCAGCATCTTCCGTGAAAAGGTAAGTTTCCTAATCATGAGTTGCTGGTGAATTCACCATTAATTAATGTACTCTGTTAGGGATTCGACCTGCGCGCAAACTGCGACCCGAGTTTGGTTGGCTGGCGAAAGGCGTGCGCGCGCCTGGTAGCTGGCCGCTTGTCCACCCCAACAAAAAAAAAAAAAAACTATATAATTTTATGTGTGTGTTTGTATGTATCTTTCTACACTCATAATCAATACCGATATGGAATTACAGTTCGCTTTGCCGTTATAAGGAAAAGAATGGAGTGAAGCAACGTTATCTCATGAAAATGGAACACATCGATTCCTGACAGTCATCACCATTTAAATATCGTGCGCGTTCTCATTGTCAGTAGTTTACACCTCCGTATTTCTTGTTATTCAAAGTTGGATCCGTTTCGTTCAATCCAAAATTATTCTTGTAGTGAGAGTCTGAAAGCGCGCTCGGCCATAAATCTGGTGCGTGTTCCATGGCGAGGATTATCGGTGTGAAAATATTGCTCCAGTTAAATTATGCCACGTCAGACGATAATATCCGTGGTAGGAGTGAAGCTCGATCTCAACAAGTTGTTACGTGAACAGCAGTGGCATCTATTCCTTAGCTTTCTCCACGTGCACTGTTGTTAATCAGTGACAACCTACACCAAATAGCAAACAATATTAAATGAGCACCAAATTTAAATTATGACACAAACAGTTTTGTTATCGACTTGGAAGCCTTTTTTTAGTGTTGCCTTAATAATGAAAGTTAAATGCTTTTCAGTTGGTCAAAAACATTGTAATTGAATTGCAATGGGTGATATTCTCTAAGTATGAAAGCAATTACATGAGACTAATTAATACACTTGAATGACAAGTTTCGATCGTCAAATGATCATCACCGGATCCTTAAACGTATCCTTCTATTAAACGCTTTCCGATAATGAAAGGTGCATATTGTTTGGTCCCATATAGCAACAATACCACCAACATTCCACAGTAAATGGCGCAGGAATGACGTAGTATCACGAAGACTGTATTGTTACTATTTAATCTTGATTTATTATTTTAATAATAGTTTAATGCAGCCAATGACCATAACATACAACTTAATTTCACGGAAAGTAGTCGAACGGTATTACTAACATTAATATACATTAATCTTGGTCTCTTCGGGCAGATGACCTCGTAGTTCCTCCCCGTAAAATCTCAATAACTAACTTTAGTAAAGCCATCATAACTTCCGACTTGACGTTTCAGTGCTAGGCTAGAGTTTCGTTCGCTAAATCGCGACATCGAGAACGAAACTTAATTTGTCGTAATATATCGATTTGAATGGCTGCCTGTGATTGGCTAGTTAAAGTAATTTTCATTATGACCGCTAGATGGCTTTACTATACTGTAATCTTGGTGTCTGCTATACTCCAACAGCGATTTTGTTCCTTTTAACTCATTCATTAAAATGGTATCTTGCACATGGTTTGTCACTTAATTTACACATGCATTCTGGTGAAGGGTCGTGATAGTCTGTTGTCTGCGAGGCTCCATAACTTAACATAACGAAAATGGTTGTTTGGGTAGATTATGTAACAAAATGGGTCTTGGTCACATTGTGGTCGTTACGTTTCATATCCGGAAGTCATTTGTATCGCATGGTAACGTTATTGGGCCATATAACGTTATTCTGTTATTGGTTATCGTAGAAACAAAATAGTATTGTCCGACAGAAATAACGTTATATGAATAAGTCTCTCGAAAAATATCCCATAATACCGTTATTCGGACTAATAACGTTCTTCGGATATCGGTTATCGTAGAAACGAAATACTAGTGCCCACCTGAAATAACGTTATCGGAATACATTACTCGAAAAAAATCTCCTAATATCGTTATTTGGACTGATAACGTTATTCGAATATCAGTTAACTAAGGAACGAAATGGTAGTGCCCGCCTGAAATAACGTTATCGGAATACATATCTCGAAAAACATTCCTCCAATACCGTTATTAGGATTAATAACGTTATTCGGATATTGGTTATCTCAGGAACGAAATGGTAGTGCTCACTAGAAATAACGTTATTTGAATAGATCTCTCCAAAAAAAGTCCCCCAATACCGTTATTCGGACTAATAACGTTATTCGGATATCGGTTATCACGGGAACGAAATGGTAGTGCTCACTATAAATAACGTTATTTGAATACATCTCTCGAACATTATTCCCCCAATACCGTTATTCGGACTAATAACGTTATTCGGATACCGGTTATCGCAGGAACGAAATGGTAGTGCTCACTAGAAATAACGTTATTTGAATATATCTATCGAAAAATATTCCCTCAATACCGTTATTCGGACTAATAACGTTATTCGCATATCGTTTATATATTACAAACGGCATCATCGATTGAGAATGGCACCATTTTGATACATTTTGCGTTGGAGAACTCCATAGAGTAGAAAGAGTGGAAGTGTCACTTTGCGACCTACGTCGTGTTAGGTTCTGAGTTTAGCCGCGAGGTTAATAAATACTCAGAAGTGCTTACCGTGATAGGGTATTGTATTTTTAGCCTACTTTTCACATTTTGCAAAAATGAAGAAAAAGTAGACTAATGAGACCGATCTGGGCAAATGTCTGTCTGTCTGTCTGTCTGTGCATGTCCCCCCCCCCTTATCAACTCCTAAACGGCTGCAGCAATCAAAACCAAATTTGGTATGAGTAAAGATCTATATCTGAATATCTCAAGGCCATGAAAATGAAGTCAGTGCTACCAACTGCTGAAAAACCGCAATTGAAATTTGAGCTCCATGTTGGATATCTTGAAGGTATGCATGGGAGCTATTCCAAAATTGGCACATAATTACACTGACCGGCAAATAAAGTGGAACAGTAATTTAAAAAGTATAAAATTAGCCATGAAAAAGATGTAATCACATTTTAAATGCTTTTCACGCATTAGGACACACATCTGAAACATCCGTGAATAGAAATTGACATTTCTTAGGGTGGTTTATTACCACCAATTACCCCCAATCTTCGATGAGCCTAACAAGCTGTCATGGACGCTAAGGGTGGAAACACTCGTTTTTAGTGACCAGTGTTCCGGTACAGTGCAGTGCAAAAATTAACACTGCTTTGTTTGGCATAAAAAACAGCCCAAAGGAACATTAGTAAAAAATAGAAAACTGTTAGATTTGTGAAATGTAACGAAATTTGTGAGTTAAAGCGTGTTGTAAAACATGTTTCAGTATTTTCTGTAGCCAACCATCGAACATTTACATGAATAATGCAAATATTGGAAAACCGATACATTTTAGTGGAATAAATTAAGAAATTACATAAAAAATTGAAGTGTTCCACTTTTTTTTGCCGGTCAGTGTATATAGACAATAATATTTCAGTTTAATTTCCAGGAGGCCATACATGACAGTGTTGACAAAATGATTCTAAGCATGCTGATAGGTCAAATTTTTAAATTAATAGAACTTCTACACTATCAATTGGATTTCAACCAAATTTCGTATGTAGTCTACTATGTGTACATAACCAGATATCACTATGCGTATTCCTAAGAGCAACCAGCTGCTGACAACTGTTGATAATTGCTGTCTCTACTTTTTTACCCTTATATTAATATATCAGAATGCATGCAAGCCAACAACTCTAAACTTTGCACTCGTATAGTACCTGACATTCTAGATTAATTTGGAGTAACTAATATTATGCCAATGCCGCTAACATGATTCTAAGCCTGATGATAAGTTTAATTCTAAAATGCATGTAACTTCTATACATACAAATGGATTTCGTCCAAAATTGGCACAACAATAGATCATAATATGTCAGATTATTTCTGACCAAGACATGCATGACATTGCTGCCAACATGATTTTACGCGCACTGATAGATCCAATATCTAACTGCATGTAACGTCCACGTTATCCATTGAACTTCAATCAAATTTTGTATTCTGTACCTTAAGAGATGGAACTAAGAATATATTAAGTCACCAGGGCTTCCAACTGTAGTGCAGGTATATTTCGAATTAATTAGAAATTTTGATATTACCAACTTAATTTCGTCATTAACTTAGATAGTTCCATATAGATTAAACATTGGCTTGAATCTTTAAGTTTAAGAAAAATAGGCTCCTTAGTTTGTCACGGAACTGCTTGTTGTACTTGCGAAAGTGTCGAATGTCCGGAAAACACTCTTAAATGCGCTTTTGAAGAAAGGAACAACAGACCGACACCACTTGAAATACATAGGCCTAGGTGGATAGCAAACGACCTGAAGCTTAATAGAGATCAAGTACTAGCGAATCAACTAGACAACGAGGAAAATTCAGTGTACATTAAATTAGTGTACACCTTACTTTATGAAAACATATTATCTCGACATGAAGGTGTGAAATCCTTCCGGCTAGCTAGCGGTAACACCACAAAGATAACTATCACTGCTTCAGACTCTTTAACAAAACGTGTGCGTGTCTGTTTAATCTCCTCCCGAAGTCAACAATGAAAGGCTCTCCCCCGTGCTTCCTACGCATGGAGTTCTCAAGGACATACGGAACGAGTGCTGTAATGAAGTATACGAATTTTATGCTGTAATGGCATACGTATTGTAACAATTGAACTTAAATACCCCATTCCATCATATTTGACGGTCAATGATTGTAAAGTTCTGTTAACATATGAAGGACAAGCTAAGTATTGCTTTTATTGTAAAGAAACCTCCCACTTACAAATAGACTGTCCGAACAGAAGGAATCGCCCGGTATTCATGTCAGACAACAAACCTACAGCACGGTGCTGGGCGAGTCAGATGGGAGTAGTAAGCTAAGCAACACTACCGACATGGAAACTTCAGTACCTTCCCCTGAATATCCAGCCATATCAGAGACCTTTCATAACAGGCCCCATTCGACAAACACATATAGCATTGCGGAAGTAACTCAACCATCAGATAACGTAGCTGAAACATCCCTGACTACTTAACATAGCAATGAAGAGGGAACTGTGACGTCACGATCGGACAGCACGGGGAAGGGTCACACTAGCAGGCAACACAGAAGTCTGTGCAGCAGCCAGATACTATTAAGACTAAATGTCCAGATTTTTAGTTTGTAATTCTGACACCACGTAGCAGCACCAAAGTGAGGCAATTTCTCTTGAATGGAAGCTCGTATTTGCGATGTCAAAACCACTATGTATACTAGAGTGCAATAGAATAGATATCAATTCAATGCATTTTCCAAAATGTGAAAAACAAAGACGTTACTAGCAGTTTTTTATATTTCTGCTTAAAAATGAAAAAAACTGGTAATACGGAAACGGAGATTTATTTCCTGATTCCAATGCATTTTTCATAAATAAAATCGGGTGAATGGAATCGTCGGCATTAGTTTGGGAATTGTTTAGAAAAGGGTGGTAGGAGTAGCGGCGCGGCTATACAAGATCTCTAGCGCAAGGAAAATGATGAACACGCCGAGTTGACGAATATTGTAGTTCGGCGAGTTACATGTACAAGTGCCTAGGCATGGAACAATATCTGAGCAATAAAATTATAGTAATGTCACGCTTATGTAACGTTGACACAATGTGCTTATACAGATACTTTCTTACTTCCTCAAACATTCTTGTTCTTGTTCTTGTTGATAATAATACATTGTAGGGGCTTGGGACATCTTAGTCATCAGTCCCATGTAGTTGACTATGTGTGTTACTGTATTAGAGCCAGGGATGGGGCAGGTGCCCTGAGTCTTCAAGTAAGGTACTATCTCGGCATTCACCTGGAGGGAGTGTGGAAAACCCTGCGAAACACAAGACACAACTGAACTTCAGGTGCAACCACAATGGTAGGATGATTGACAGGTGAACTAGTCAATGAGAGATGTTGGACTGATGACAGTTTCCTAGGAAAAAAATCATAAAATAAGAAGGCATTTCTGAATGGCGATAAACATCTGCTGTAAGAAACATTGTTTCAGTTCCTTACCTTTTATTTCGTTCAATACGCCAATACACAAGCTCTGCTGGGACTTTCCTTCGTGTTCTGTGAGCGTACAAAGGAAGTGGATATTTATGCAGGACGCTTGCGCCTAGAGAACATGCGCTTGACTGTCATCAGTATCTATGGAGACCAATTTTCCATTTTCACAATGGCTACGTCTTACTTTTCCACACAACGCATTGTTTCCGTTTGAATACGAACTCTCTTCTCTGAAAAAAGTTGTCACTGAATAGTTCGTGGTCATGTACTCTTACAATTATATATTAGAAGTTCAAAAAAATACTAAACCCGTGGCGCGACAGCCGTTGAAGGGCCTAGTTCTACCAAGCAACCGCTGTTCAGCCATGTAGCTTGCAGATTGTGGGGTGACGTTTAGTCATCCAACTTGTACAAATAAATTTAAAGTGAAATCAAAACTGCTCAGTACTTTTCACATTCTCTAATGCAAGCGTAATTTCAAATATAAACTAGGGAAAAAATCATATGTAGGCCTATGTGTAGAGGTTTTTCTTAGGGCCTGGCTTCCTTTTCTTGGTACAGTACTTACTGTCGACCAAAATATTATGTGCACTCGAGTTTGAAGGTTGTTTGTGAAGTAACCAATAGACCTATATAAAATCCACTAACATAATCATTTTCGTCGTTCTATTTTACGTTAGTTCATGTAGGTTTGGAATTTTTTATTTAGCCTATATTTAATTTTTTATCGCAGTTGAAACACAAAAGGTGACCGTTTTTAAGCGTGTTTCAACCATGCGTCACATTTAATAATTATTATCTCACAAACCCGTCATCAGATCGAATCCAAATTTTAGCACAATATACAGTGGAATGTTGTATAACAGGTTTATTAATTTCAACATTTTGTGTGTTCAAGAACGAATTTTGTTATCATTTTTGTAAGGTAACTATTTCTAGGCTCGGGGTCGTTGTAAAATGTAGTTCTTGGTTGCGTTGTAATCCTTATACATCAAAAAGTTATGTTGTATGACTGTGAAATACGTAAATTAATTCACTTATTTTATATCGGTTTGTATTTATACGGGGAACTAAGACATGGTTCACCAGCTAGACGCTCCGGGATATTCTGTACAGCATTGCTGATATGGAGCCCATTACTTCCGAGCGAAGCGTGCCTAGACGCGTGATGGAGCCCATCTTGGCAACGCTGTACAGCTTTTACAGGAGCGGCCAACTGGTGAACCATGTCTTAATTTCCCATACAAATACAAACCGATATAAAATAAGTGTAGATGGACTCTGTAATGAACATTTGAAGTTTTCGCTACACTTCGTGGAAAACGTATGGGCAGAGTTAGTGAATAAGTGCTTAGAGATTGGAACCATCCCCAGTACTTGGCGTAAGTCCATAATCAAACTGCTATACAAGGGTAAAGGCGATGTCAGTAAACCTGAATCATATAGGGGTGTGGCATTGGAATCGGTTGCTTACCAAGCTTCTGACTCGGAGAATAGATGCATGTGTAGACCACCTGCTTCCAGAAGAACAATTTGGATTTCGGAAGGGCAGATCTACTCTATTGGCTGCAGAATGTCTCTTAAAGGACATACAGGACACGCTTGAAGCTCACGGGAAGAAATATGTAATTTTTATCGACTACACCAAAGCCTTCGACACAGTCAATAGAAGGAAACTTGTCATAAAATTAGAAAACTTCTACTAGGACGTTCTGACATGACAAGACTGATATCGAACATTCTGGCGGACAATCAAGTTCAGATCCATGATGGTATCGCACACTCGGACTGGATTGACCAGACAATCGGAGTACTGCAAGGAGACCCGCTAAGTCCGTTACTCTTCAATATCATGTCTTCAAATTAAAGGAGGTAACACAGAAAGTAAATATATATATTTATGCAGATGACATGGCCCTGGCCTCCGATAATATAGAGGAACTACAGAAGGGAATAGATCTTGTTGAGAAATGGGCGGAGGAGAATGAACTAAGGATGAATGCTCGGAAGACTGAATTAATGATATTCAGAAATGGAGGAAGGCTGAGGAAGGATGACTACATTGTTTGCGGGGAACACATACTAACACCGAAAAAACAATTTAAGTACCTTGGAATTACTATGCAAGTCACAGGGACTTCCTTTATGGTTCATATAAAGGAGAGACTTGCAGCAGCACTTAGAAATATAAGCGACATTAGACATTTACAAAGAATGTCAGTGAATTCAGCTATGGAACTTTTCAGAGTCAAAGTACTCCCATCACTCACGTACGGGCTAGAGGTCATATGGACTTATCTATCAATCAGACAATTAAAAGACATTGAAAGTTTGAAATCAAGGTATTTGAAAAGGGTATTGGGGGTATCAAAATTCGCTCTTTCACGATATGTGTATGCTTTAGCCAGAGAAACATTTCTGGTAGAAGACCTTCGACTGCTAATGCACCTACCATCCACACACGCATGCGTAGACCTGTTAAGCGAACTTTGCAGGAAGAGAGACTCCATCCCAGAAAGATTCTTCCTAACAGATGCAATGTTATATAAAGAATGGATGCGACCAGAGCATGAGCTGAGGCACCTAGTGACCAGATTTGCGATCCATGGCTTCCACCATCGCATCTGCACTAGGAAGTCCTTCCATCAGCCCAGCCAGGAGTGTGTTTGCCGATTATGCAACAATCAGTGCGATATATATCACGCCATGGAATGCAGTAGAAGACTAGTATCACTCATTCAGTTTTGTTTAGACGAGGACTGATTATGTTGTCTTGATCAAAGTGTAGTGCAGTGGAATGGGTGAACGGACTCGATGAACACAAGTCTCTGGTGTTACCTAGGTATACGATTGATTCATTATTGTTCACAATGTTATAATGTTGTTCCTAACTATGGCCATTGGCCGCAATAAATATTTTATTAATAAGTGAATTAATTTACGTATTTCACAATCATACAGCATACCTTTTTGATGTATTAGGATTACAACGCGACCAAGAACTACATTTTCAAACCAACCCGAGCCGAGAAAAGTTACCTTACCAAAATGATAACAACTCTGTTTCTTGGCCATACAAAATTTTAAAATTAATGAACCTGTTATACAACATTCCAATGTATATTGTGTTAAAATTTGGATTCGATCTGTTGACGGGTTTGTGAGATAATAATTCTTAAATGTGACGCATGGTTGAAACACGCTTAAAAACGGGCACTTTTTGTGTTCCAACTGCGATAAGAAATATTAAAATATATTTAAAACAATCCAACCAACATGAACTAACGTAAAACAGAACGACGAAAATGATGATGTTATTGGATTTTATGTAGGTCTATTGGTTACTTCACAAACAACCTTCAAACTCGAGTACACATAATATTTTGGTCAATGGTAGTCGCAATTCCCCCTGGGATTTAGTGGTATGCCCTTGAATCAGGGCTGGCATGCGAAACGAAATGTTTGGCTGCGGGGGCGAATATATTTGAATTTCGACGTGAGCGCGATAATCGGGAGCGAAATGACAATGATTGTCGGCGGGAAATTAAATCAAAGCGAAACTTAATTAGAAGCGAAATGACATAGCGAAATCAACGCGAAAGTTAATAGCAACGCGATATTACATTGTACAATTGAATAAAATTTCACTCACGGCGCGAAAATAAAATCGTTACAATCTTTTAATTTCGCTCCCGGCGTGAAATACAATTCATTACAGACTTTTAATTTCACTCGCGACGCAAAATAAAATTCGATACAGACTTTTAATTTCGCTTCCGGTCCGAAATAAAATTCGTTGCAGTCTTTTAATTTCACTCCCGGCACGAAATACAATTCATTACAGACTTTTAATTTTACTCGCGGCGCAAAATAAAATTCAATACAGACTTTTAATTTCGCTTCCGGTGCGAAATGAAATTCGTTACAGACTTTTAATTTCGCTCCCGGCGCGAAATAAAACTCGGTTACAGACTTTTAATTTCGCTCCCTGCGCGAAATAAAATTCGTTACAGACTTTTAATTTCGCACCCGGCGTGAAATAAAATTCCCAAATGGTATTTAGTTTCGCCCTCCGATGTGAATTTAAAATGAATGGAACATTTCATTTCGTTGTTGAAATTAAAATGTATTCGTTTCGAGAGTGAAATTATGTTCGTAGCGATGTTCTAAGTCCTGACGTTGGCAGCAGTAGCAGTCTTATTACCGTTCACCGCCTGCACAATCTGCAGGGCTGCAACAGCAACGTGAGTCATTCAATGGTCATCACTCCAGTAGAGGAGAAAGTCAGTGCTATGGCATCAACATCACCATCGTCGTTGACTGCACCTCGGACTAGTGGCTGGCCCTCCCTGACGTTCATAACGCAATAGGGCAACAAGTACCTTTACTTGTTCTATAGCGAACAAGAAGACGAATGTGCTGTGAGGACAGACATTCAAGATAAGTGACGAACTCCAATTACAATACAAATTGTCAGTTGTAACTCTTCAGTCAGTCAACACTAATTTGCCCAATAACTGGGAGGGGTACAATGTATATACAGTAATATGTAAATAACATTATATGTATTAGTTTATGGTCACGATTATAATGCAGCAATTTTAGTGATCTTAAATCTAATTCATGTATTTTTTTTTCAGGAGTGTTACTTACATCTTATATACGTTGTACCCACCCAGTTATCGGGTAAATTAATGTTGACTGACTGATGATTTACAAATAACAGAAAATCGCCTGTGGTAGTACCGCAGCGTATATGGAGTTCTGTTTCGGAGGCGGGTTACTCGAACAACAGGGTTGAGGGGTCATTCCTCTCATTTCTACATTCTTTATTCTTACACTTCCGGAAATTTCGGGGGGGGGGGGGGCTTGGCATTCCTTACTACTTCCTTCTTACCCTCAGCTCATTTATACTGACCATGGCACGAAAGTCAAACCCCTGTGCCACGTACAGTATTTAGTTTCGCACTGCAATTAGTTTTACTTCGCGTTTCACTATGTCATTGTGCTTAGAATTACATTGTGCTTCCATTTTAATTTTCGCGCTTACAATCAATATCATTTCGCCCCCGAATATCACGCTCATGGTGAAATTAAAGTGTTAACGCGTCCACAACCAATTTGTTTCGCATGCCAGACCAGATTTAATTTCAGACATGAAATGATATATTCCATGCATTTTAAAATCACGCCGGGGGCGAAACTAAATGCTGTTTGGGAATTTTGTGTCATTAAAATAAACCGTGGCACTACATCCCATGAAAAGCCTAGGCCTACCAAGCGACCGCTGCCCAGGCATCTGCAGATATTGGTCAGCGCATCGGGTTCCCTCGGCCGTTAATCTTGGTTTTCGCGACTTTCAGACAGTTACTCTCGAGGCTGAGTGCACCCCGTTCCAACCCACACGTCCGTTTCTAAAATCACTAACGGAGCCGGGAATCGAACCCGGGGCCTCCAGGTGAGAAGCAGGCACGCTATCCCCAACACCATGGGGCTAGCAATTTTTGTCATACCAGGAGCAAAATTAACAGTCGTTAAAAATATTATTTCGCGCCTTGAGCAAAATTAAGAGACTGAAGCGGTTTTCATTTCGTGCCAGGAGCGAAATGAAAAGTCTTGTATCGAATTTTATTTCAGGCCAGGAGCAAAATTAAAAGTCTGTAATGAATTTTATTTCGAGCCGGGAGCGAAATTGGAAGTCTGTAACGAATTTTATTTCGTGCCCGGAGTGAAATTGAAAGTCTGTATTTTTTTTTTATTTCGCGCCGGAAGCGAATTTAAAAGACTAACGGTTTTTATTTCACGCCAAGGGCGAAATGAAAAGTCTTTAATGATTTTTATTTCTCGTCAGGAGCAATGTTAAAAGTCTGTTAAGAATTCTGTTTGTAGCCGGGAGCGAAATTAAAAGTCAGTAACGGATTTTATTTCACGCTGGGAGCGAAATTTAAAGTCTGGTACGAATTTTATTTCGCACCGGGAGCGAAATTAAAAGTCAGTAATGCATTTTATTTCGCGCCGGAAGCGAAATTAAAAGACTAATGAATTTATTTCGCCTCTGCAGCGAAATTAAAATTCTGTTACCAATTTTATTTTGCGCCAGGAGTGAAATTTTATTCCATTGAACAATTTAATTTCGCGACGCTAATTTAAATTGATGATACATTTCGTTTTGCATGCCAGTCCTGCCTTGAATCGGTTTTGGTGGTGGCTCCATTTTTCACCTAAAATGTAAAACTAACTGCACTTGATGCCCTTAATGCTCTCCATCACTCGTACCTGTATGTACATCGTTCATGTATATGATCTACCAGAGATACTGTCCAAAAATAAATTGCCGAAAATAGAACACCTAACGAACACTAAAAATAATGGTGTTTCAGGTAAAATAAACTAAGTAAAAAGTAATTGAAGGGATCGATGAACTAAAAACAGGAAAAACAACATGGAAAATTAGAAGTCGTAAGTACAAACTGGTAAAATTTCAAAGGATCACTCAGAAATATCCAGAACTGAACAATAATTCAGAACTAGCCATCACAGTCACAGTCAATCGCAACATCGGACTAGATGCTCAGGAATCCCATACCGTCAGGTAAGGGGTAAGGTCATCACTCTCTCACTTTACTTTCGCTCCCCTTTCCTGCTGCTGCGGTGGCCTTGGTCGAGCTTGTGGCGCGCCGTGGCCGCCTGCTTTAAGCGTGTGTACAATCCTGTATGAAATATTACCTTATAAAAGATGCTGGAAGTGTCGTCCTTCCTGGGTTATACAGGCATTGTATCCGGTAACCACATTTTGGCTCACGCGAATGAGTTCTGCCACTGTAATGTGTCTGATTTTGTATTTTATGTTCTTTAATGAGCACTGAGTCAGTAGGCCTAGTGTAAAACTTATTTACAATTACGTGAATCTGTGCTAGTGAAGGTGATACTTCATCAGGAAATTGCTGAACTTACTCACCGGGCCGACTCGTACTTAAAATAAGTTTTACATGCAAAAATACGATGTTGCAATGATAACTGTCTGAACATGTTACCATCTGAGGTTCAGACTGGCGACTGACAACACCTGCACGCTTATTGCAAGGTCAAGTTTGTACTATGCGCGCGCTTTCAATACTACAGCATGGGGCCGTGGGGCGCCAGAAACTCGGCCAAGCCCGCTGCAGTAGCGAATAACAAAACCGCCGCTCGTCGTTCTTACTTAATATGAAAGACCCTATATGTAGACAATAGAGTTTTGTACTATTAGATGACTATTATTGCGTAGGTTCATTATTCAAACGTTGACTTCTATCGCATGATTGGGACACAAGAAATAAAAAAATAATTTAAAAATTTTGTACAGCTGCCATCTTGAGTGTATGTAAACAATTTAACAAAATTAGATATCAGTTCATTACACTGTACATAAACAATTGCTGTACCAAATTTCACTGCGTTCGGATGGTTAAATCGCCAGAAAAGTCTATTTAAATGTTCAAATTCACTTGGCCGCCATGTTCGTTTTGTAGTTAACAGGTTTATGAAAGTCACTTAAGTGACTTTTATCACCGTACAAAATTTCAGGGTGATATCGGTGACAGTTTCGGAGATATAGAATGCCAGAGATATTTCGCACAGCCACCATGTTGAATTGGTGAAACATAATAAGCTTTGAAGGGCACGATCGGGGTCGGCCAAAATAGTAGGCCTACTATGACCTTACCGTTTTTCATTGAAATCGCTCCAGCCGCTTAGATTTTATTAGGTGGGGTGTGGAGGAAGAGGGGGGAGGGGTGGGGATGCACACCAAGGCCTGGCGTAGGTGCGTGACGTCATGTCATGTCATGTCAGTAGGTAATCTGTGTCCTTGACTCTCCCCGCCTGCCGCTAGCTACGTGTGCGAGTGAGCTTTGTATAGTATGTCGTGGTACCCTGCAAGCCAGACTAGTGCTTTTAGGGCCATATGACCCAGGCGCACACTGTCTACGCTGGAACTCTCAGTTCAGGGGCGCGTGGCCGGCCTGTCGCGGCTGGATTTCTCGAAGTCGTTCTTCTCTTCTCTTCATATTATTATTATTATTATTATTATTATTATTAGACTATTATTATTGGCAATAAAATGTTATTGGATACCAATAGACTACGTCTCATACTGTTCCCGAGTACATTGTAGACCAATTCTTTATTATTGAATGGATTCATATGATAGCAAAATTATGCCATTTACACTTAAGTTAGGCATACCCAAACACGATAAGTTATTAAAAAATGTTGATGTTGTTTCTTTCCCTTATTCGAAACGTACCACAAGCTTTCAATTCTCTTTGAAGCCTATCGTTAGCTCTAAACGACCTGTCTTGTTATGCCGATGGTTACTTCACATCTGATGGTGGGGTCCAGCATAAATCTTGTATCCTTCTTACGGCCAATAACAATTATTATTCTATTGTACTTTTGCTTTTAACACGAGGAAGACACGAAAACATGGATCGCGTAACATTTCTGAAATGTTACAGATGCATCTTAAATCTATGTCGGTGATTCCCTTCTTAATTTTGGTGTTTGAACGGAGCTAGGTTATCAGACACTCTAGAGTGGTTGCAGCATACAGTCTCACACAAGAGCAACCTTTGACTCCACCTATTTGTGCTTGACTACTCCCTTTCATGTGTACTTCTGGATAAGTTGTTCATAAAATATGGTGATTAGACACTTTCGCAATCAACCAGCAAGTTCATTTTGTTTTTTCCATACATCCGCTTCAGGCTCAATTCTCAAGTATTCCTTTGGTTCCTAACTAGTAAATCACCGTCTTCATCGTTACCACCATCTTCATCATCATCACCGTAATGAAAACCTCATTCGTTGTACAAACACAAATTACGCACCAAGTCACCTTGCCTTCAAGCAATTCTTGCACTCTTTGTATATATGTGGCACGGTGTCCCTACATGATGATTACTATACTTTGGATGTTCATTCACTGAAAATTGCGAAATTAGCTTCGAGGTTTTCCTATGCCCAGAACATAGAATGCTCTGAAAATCAAATGTTCTTAAATACGATGTGTGGATTACATATAAATATGCAATTGGATTAACTCACGACAGCTACTTGTAGCATTGGCCTTTGAGAATATTTTACGGAAGCTATTGTAACAACTCTACGAGGTGAGTTTCTCTCCGTGTTCCCATATGAATGATCGAATTGCAGAATAAGAATGTAGAAAAAAAAAAGGAAAACTTGTGCTCATTGACCTGGTGCAAGTCCTCAAAATGAACACCCCTTTGATGACTTAGGTATCATCGATACCATTTCAGTACCTCAAACCGAAATTAAATTTCTTGGCAGGCCAGGGAATCAAACCCTGACTTTGTTAGCCACTACACCACAAGGTGATCTCTTTCATTGTCAGCGCAATCTATTGCACGATGCCATGTAATTTCAGCACGAACTATAATAGTACACCTTTCTTCGTATTTTTGGCATTACAGTGCCCCTGGTAAGTTAGAGAGATGGTTCGCATACCATAACCAAAGAGCCGAATAGTTCCAAAAACCAACAAACAACCGAAAGAAATACCGACAAGCTGGTAGAAAGACAGACAACAGATTTTGTAATTTTCAGAGCAAAATTGTTTTACGATGAAGAGCACTCTTGGTCTCCATACTGTTGAAATAATGAAAATTGTCCTAAAACTTCAAAAGTTAGAGGGATTTCATGTCAACTTGCTTATTTTGCCGTATACCTTATGTGTAGGTAAATTCCATGATTTATTGTTTCAGGCGATGTTGAAAATACGAATAAAAGACATAAATTACCTCAGATTGCGACGGAATATTGTTCAGTTTAAAAACCTGATAAATTTACTAACGCACGTTTCTCGAATTCACATATCCCTGAACAGCACCAATCTAATCAGTTGGTGAATTCAGAATCTTGTTATTGAAATACTGTAGACCATAGCTTTATAGTCCTAATGTAGTTTTTTTGATCTACCCGTAATTATTTAGGTTGCTATGAGGAAGGGGATATGGTGAGACAGTTTCCTTGTGGGAATGATATTACGGATAGATGCCCTTCATGACATCAATCTAATGAGAGGATTTAATGACAAATGAAATTAATGAGGCAAGGTATGAAATGGTTGTGTGTGGTATTTCGAGTTCGGTGTAGTCTGACCATGCACGTTAGCGTGTGTAGCTACGTCGGCTGGTTTGTGACAGTAAGTCAACAAATTTAACAAGAAGTTCCGTGACGAACTAAAGAGCCTACTTTTCTTAAAATTTAAGATTCATGCCAATGATTAATCGATATGGGTATATCTAGAATAATGACGAAATTAAGTTGGTAATATCGAAATTTCTAATTTGTTCGAAATACTGTATACCTGGCATAATGTAGCCTAATAGAGCACTACAGTTGGTAGCCCTGGTGACTGAATACATTCTTAGTTCCATCTCTTAAGGTACAGAATCCAAAATTTGGTTGGAGTCCAATGAATAGCATGGACGTTACATGCAGTTAAACATTGGATCTAACAGCGCGCGTAAAATCATGTTGGCAACAGTGTCATGCATGTATTGGTCAGAAATAATCTGAAATAATATGATCTATTGTTGTGCCAATTTTGAATGAAATCCATTAGTTAGTATAGAAGTTACATGCATTTTAAAATTGGACCTATCAGCAGGCTTAGAATCATGTTGGCAGCACTGACGTATATTAGTTACTCCAAAGTAATCTAGAATGCCAGGTACTATACGTGTGCAAAGTTTAGAGCTATTGGCTTGCATTCTTTCTGATATATTGATATTAGGGTAACAAAAATAGAGACAGCATTTATTTACAGTTGGCAGCCCTGGTTGCTCTTAAGAATACGCATAGTCATAGCTGTTATGGTACACATAGCACATACGAAATTTGGCTGAAATCCAAATGATTGTATGGAAGTTACATGTATTTAAAATTGGACCTCTCAGCAGGCTTAGAATCATGTTGGTAGCACTGACGTATATAAGTTACTCCAAATTAATATAGAATGTCAAGTACTATATGTGTGCATAGTTTAAAGCTGTCGGCTTGCATACTTTCTCATATATATTGGTATTTGGATAAAAGAAATTCAGAGCATTTTTTAACCGTTGGCAGCACTGGTGGTTCATAAGAATACGTTCAGTCTTATCTGGTTATGTACACATACAACATACGAAATTTGGTGAGAATTCCAATTGATAGTGTAGAAGTTATATACATTTAAATATTGGACCTATCACTAGGCTTATAATCATTTTGGCAACACTGCCATGTATGGCCTTCTGGAAATTAAACTGCAATATTATTATCTATATGTGTGCCGATTTTGAAATAGCTCCCATTCATACCTTCCAAGATATCCAACATGGAGCTCAAATTTCAATTGCGATTTTTCAGCAGTTGGTAGCACTGACATCATTTTCAAATATGGCCGTGAGATATTCAGGTATAGATCTTTACTCCTACCAAATTTTATTTCGATTGCTCCAGCCGTTTAGGAGTTGATAGGGGGGGACACACACACAGCCAGACAGACAGACAGACAGAAGGACAGACAGACGGACAGACAGACAGACAGACAGACAGACAGACAGACGCACATTTTCCCGGATCGATCTCATAAGACTACTTTTTCCTAATTTTTGCAAAATGTGAAAAGTAGGCTAAAAAATATATTTTAACACTCCTGATTCCATACCGGCCCCTGTTACTGTCACATGCATGATTACCAATATGCTTGATTCTATTTTTAGCCTACTTTTCACGTTTTGCAAAAAAATGAGGAAAAAGTAGACTTATGAGATCGGGCAAATGTGTGTCTGTCTGTCTGTCTGTCTGTCTGTCTGTCCTTCTGTCTGTCTGTCTGGCTGTGTGTGTGTCCCCCCCTATCAACTCCTAAACGGCTGCAGCAATCGAAACAAAATTTGGTAGGAGTAAAGATCTATACCTGAATATCTCACGGCCATATTTGAAAATGATGTCAGTGCTACCAACTGCTAAAAAATCGCAATTGAAATTTGAGCTCCATGTTGGATACCTTGGAAAGTATGAATGGGAGCTATTTCAAAATTGGCACACGTACAGATCATAATATTACAGTTTAATTTCCAGGAGGCTAAACATGGCAGTGTTGCCAAAATGATTATAAGCCTCCTGATAGGTCCAATTTTTAAATGCATATAACTTCTATACTATCAATTGGAATTGAACCAAATTTCGTATGTTGTATGTGTACATAACCAGATATGACTGAGCGTATTCTTCAGACCTACCAGGGCTGCCAACTGTTAATAAATGCTCCTAATTTATTTTATCCAAATACCAATATATCAGAAAGTATGCAAGCCGACAGCTTTAAACTATGCACACGTATAGTCCCTGACATTCTATATTAATTTGTAGTAACTTATATACGTCAGTGCTACCAACATGATTCTAAGCCTGCTGACAGGTCCAACTTTAAATACATGTAACTTCCATAATATCATTTGGATTTCAACCAAATTTCGTATGTGCTATGTGTACCATAACAGATATGACTATGCGTATTCTAAGGAGCAATCAGTGCTGCCAACTGTTAATATGTGCTGTCCCTATTTTTGTTACCCTAATATCAATATATCAGAAAGTATGCAAGCCAATAGCTCTAAACTTTGCACACGTATAGTACCTGGCATTCTAGACGAATTTGGAGTAACTAATATACGTCAGTGCTGCCAACATGATTCTAAGCCTGCTGATAGGTCCAATTTTAAAATGCATGTAACTTCTATACTAACTAATGTATTTCATTCAAAATTGGCACAACAATAGATCATATTATTTCAGATTATTTCTGACCAATACATGCATGACATTGTTGCCAGCATGATTTTACGCGCGCTGTTAGATCCAATGTTTAACTGCATGTAACGTCCATGCTATTCATTGGACTTCAACCAAATTTTGTATTTTGTACCTTAAGAGACGGAACTAAGAATATATTCAGTCATCAGGGCTGCCAACTGTAGTGCTCTATTAGGATACATTATGCCAGGTATACAGTATTTCGAACTAATTGGAAATTTCGATATTAGCAACTTAATTTCGTCATTATTCTAGATAGGTTCATATTCTGTAGAAAAATCATTGGTATGAAAAGTAGGCTGTATAGTTCTTCACGGAACTTCTTGTTAGGATTATTATATCTCGCTGCACCTGCTACATCACCCAAAAAGTAGGGGCAGATGACCTCGTAGTTCCGCTCCATAAAACAACAATAACTAACCCAACAAGTAATTCCGCGAAAAATTATACAGCCTATTTTCATATATCCTACTTATGTTAATTGCCTCTATCAACATAGAAAAGTTCAGTTTGATTGCTGTAATAGATTCGCAGATATTGAGAACCGGCTAAATATTGCGCATGTTCGCCATGTTGGATTTTTTATCTGTAGGTCTTAGAGTTATGTACTGTTACGTGAAGTGTATTGTGTACGTGTAGTATTCAAACTTCAATCGCATGATTAGGACACAAGAAGTAAAAACGAGATTTTAAAATTTCGCACAGCTGCCATCTTGTGGTTATGGAAACAAATGAAAAAAATAGATGCCAGTGGATCAACATTTGTAGAAGGATTTACTGTACCAAGTGTCACTGCACTCGGATGGTCAAATTATGAGAAACGACCATGTGAATATGTATACTTCGCGTCGCCGCCATGTTGGATTTGTGATCACCAGGTTATTGAAAGTCCTATAGGTGAACGTATGCTCTCAGCCCCAATGAAGATTAAAAAATTTAGTTTGATTGCTGTAATAGATTCGTAGATATTGAGATCCATCTAAATATTTCGGATGGTCGCCATGTTGGATTGTTATATGACAGGCCATAGAGTCCGTACCATTAAAGGAAAATTATTTCAAGGGTTCATTACTCAAACTCTCAATTCGATCGCATGATTACGACACAAGAAATAAAAACTTAATTTTAAAATTCGCACATTCGCCATCTTGAAGTTATGTAAACAATTGAACTAATATAGATACCAGTGCATTACAATGTGTATAAACATTTCCTGTACCAAGTTTCATTGCGTTTGGATAATTAAATCGCGAGAAAGGTCTATTTAAAATTTTCAAATTCGCTTGGCTGCCATATTCGTTTTTTAGTTAACCGGTTTTTTAAAGTCTTATAGATGAAATTCCAGTAGTGCCCTTTATCTCCGTACAAAATTTCAGGGTGATATCGCTAATAGTTTCAGAGATATAGAATGCCAGTGAAATATTTCGCACAGCCGCCTTCTTGAGGTTATGTAAACAATTGAATGAAGTTAGATGTCTGTACATTACAATGTGTATAAACATATACTGTACCAAGTTGCATTGCGTTTGGTTGGTTAAATCGTGAGAAACGTCTATTTAAAAGTCGCAACTTTGCTTGGCCGCCATGTTTTTTCTGTAGTTATCAGGTTTTCAAAAATCACATTGGTGAACTTCTAATAGTTCCCTTTATCACCGTGAAATATTCCAGGGTGATATCGGTAATAGTTTCGTAGATATGGAATGCTGGTAAAATATTTCGCACAGCCGCCATGTTGGATTGGTGGGATGTAACAAAATTTGAAGGGCACGGTCGGGGTGGTGTGGAATAGTGCTATGAACTTACCGAGTTTCATTGCAATCGTTCCAGCGGTTGAGAAGTTATTAGGGGGGGGGCACACACCATATCACACACACGCGCACACACACACAGACACACTGACAAAAGGTGATCTCATAAGCTTATTTTTTCATAAATGAAAATAGGCTGAAAAGTATGCAACTTCTTGTATCCTTGTTGCAGATCTGGTTCATGTACGTCCAAATATCATGTTTCATACGTCTTCGGTGTGTTTCTTTAAGGAGTGACTTTCCCACTATGGTATGTTTGTGCTCCCCAGGCACAAAAGACGTTATGAGCACGGCAGACCACAAGCATAAGACAAAATGTTGGCTCCAGTGCGCCTAGTGTCCAGGCTCAGCGCTCAGTACTAAACGTACTGCAGCACCCCGTCAAATGGACAGTGCTTGTGCGACTAAGCGCTGCAGTGCTAGTGTGATGTCGTGCTGCACTGCTCAGAAATAGGCAGAATAGGGCTGCGCTTCACCTGCTAGCACTGCTTCACCTTGCCCATTGCACGGCCCTGGTGCACACACACGGACAAAAGGTGATCTCATAAGCCTATTTTTTCATAAATGGAAATAGGCTTAATACGAGATTTTAAAATTTCGCACAGGCGCCATCTTGTGGTTATGAAAACAATTCAGTTTGATTGCTGTCATTGATTAGTTGACATTGAGAATCGTCTAAATATTTCTAAATATGTGTAGACCATTGAGCTATGTACTATTAGATGACGATTATTGCGTACGGTAGGTTCATTTTTCAAACGTTGGCTACGATCGCATGATTAGGACACAAGAAATTAAAACGTAATTTTTAAATTTCACACAGGCACCATCTTGCGATTATGTAAACAATTGAGTTGAATAAGATATCAGTGCATTACAAGGTGTATAACATTTGCTATACCATTTGACGGCGCTCGAATGGTTTAATCGCGAAAAAAAAGATCTATTTTAATGTATCAACTTCGCTTGGCCCCCATGTTCGTTTGTTACTTAACAGGAATTTTGAGAGTCCCATCTAGTAGTTCATTTTATCACCGTACAAAATGTCAGGGTGATATCTGTAATAGTTTCGGAGATATGGAATGCCAGTGAAATATTTCGCACAGTCGCCATGTTGGATTGGTGAGCTGTAATAAAATTTGAAGATCACGGTCGGGGTCGGACAAAATAGTACTATGACTTTACCGAGTTTCATTGAAATCGCTCGAGCCGTTTATATTTTATTAGGGGACACACACACATACGCACACACACGGACTAAATGTGATGTCATAAGCCTATTTTTTCATAAATTAAAATAATAAAGAAAGCATTTCATTCGGTGGACGCGAATTTCGTGTTGACCGACTGAATAGCTTTCTTCATTAGAAATAACCATCACTGAAAAATGGCTTCTATCACTACTAAATGAAAATAGGATACCAAGTAAACGAAAAGCAAGAACGGGAGGTTTCATTTAGGAAAGAAATACTCTTATTGGTCACAAAGGAGTGAAAGTTTGGTGTGTAGGTTACACTTTGCCTTATATGGCAACACTGCGAGAAGGTGAGTTCGATTCCCATCTTAGCTATCTTAGAGTGTTTTTCTGGGGTTTCCCACTTCCACTCCAGGAAAATGCGTGGATAGTTCCTAAGTCAAGGCCATTGCCAACTCCAAAAATAACAAAGTTTATCAGACTTCAACTACATGGGTCTGATGAACAATAGGCTATGTTCCAAACCCCTATATGAAGCAACAAGAAATATTTCGAATCAATGGGATCCATCGTATTGATTTTAGGAAACATGTTTCTAACGTAGGCTACAATATGACCGCGATCGAAACGAGCCAGGTGCCTTGCCCTGTCTGATGGGGCACGCGCTCAGATTGAAATCATTATGTTGATTATTATTGATATTTCAAGAACTAATTATACTATGTTTGAATAAATAATTGGCCTGGAATTACATATGGCCCAGCATCGTCAGTTCACGGTCACCTTCCATGCTTGTCCGGGAAGCGGGCAAATAGACACTTCCATAACGTTATTGACGAGATTCTTTTCTGAAATAACGGAATCAATTTCTCCGCTTAGAATAATGTTTCTAATAGCGCATAGCTGGTAAAAATCGCATGGATACCGTTATTAGACTTATAACGTTGTTGGTGGGTTCGCATTTCAAAATAACTGAATTAATTTTTCTGCCCTGAATAACGTTATTGATAGCGTATGGCTGGTAAAATTCGCTCGTATACCGTTACTATACTTATAACGTTATTGGTGGGTTTGCATTTCTAAATAACGGAATTAATTTCTCCGCTTAGAATAATGTTACTGATAGCGCATGGCTGGTAAAAATCGCCTGTATACCGTTACTAGACTTATAACGTTATTAGTGGGTTTGCATTTCTAAATCACGGAATTATTTTTCTGCCATGAATAACGTTATTGACAGCGCAAAGCTCGTAAATATCGCTCGTATACCGTTACGAAGCTTATAACGTTATTGGTGGGTTCACATTTCTAAATAACGGAATTAATTTTTCTGCCCTGAATAACGTTATTCATAGCGTATAACAGGTTAAAATCTCTCGTATACCGTTACTGGGCTTATAACGTTATTAGTAGGTTTGCATTTTGAAATAACTGAATCGATCACTCTGCCTGAATAACGTTATTGATGGCGCGCAGCGGGTGAAAATCGCGGTCATACCGTTACTAGACTTATAACGTTAATAACGGGAGCGCATCTTAAAATAACGGAATCTTTTCCTCTGCTGGTTATAACGTTAATAGCACAAACCAGGGAAAATTATAACCCCTTATTTCGTTGCCGCACTAAAAACGTTAATCATATACCAATTGTTTTGGGTACGGAAGCAGTAACGTAACAAAAATTAATTCGTTATTTCTGACAATTCTGTTACGTTATGAAGCCTTGGTTGTCTGTTCTCCTGCAGAGCTTATGGTGGTACCCATGTGCCGCGAGTTTTGTCACTGCGCTGCGGATCTTGTCGTTTGGTCCTGTCCATTTCCGGTTGATCATCGCATCGGTTGCGTAGAATTCCGTTGGTATTTCTGGTCTCTTCTGTTGTCTGTTGTGTGTTCTGCTTTAATTGTGATTCTTGTTGAGTCAATGGCAGCAAGAACCTAGTTCGTAGATCTTCCACGAAGAAAGTTTCCGCGTGCTAATTCATATGCAAGTCTACATGGCGCATATTTCTAAATCCCTAGTGCTGCTTTAAGGAACCTAGCTTTCACTATTTCCAAGGTATGAAGGTCACTGTAGCTAAGGCCATTCCAAATGATTTGTTATTTTAACAAGTAGATCCGTCAAGAGCTAACATCGACTTATTTCAAATAATCTACTGGTCCTTCACATCACAGGACCTACATGTCGACTTTCGAAATACGCAAATAAGCATCTACAATTAATGCACATAACGTTAAGAAACGTAGCAGTAGAGGTTACCATCCATAGATCTGCCTGGAACAATTATATTTGCACTGACATTGGTTGTTATGTAACATCCTCACGACTCCCACTGCAGGAAAGGCCTAGGTGATGATAAATCCAGCTGTTGGCAGGTGTATATTTTTTGATAACTCAACTCTCGTGCCTTTACGAGATAATGCAGACCAAACTAGCATTTCATGTTCTTTGGGTTCTTCCGATCTTCAGAAAAAGGTCCCCTCCGTTCTTTTGGGTTCCACCCCTACCTTAAGACCAAGTAGTTTTTAAAAAGGTGTTATTATGATTAATATTATAATAATGAAATATAATAGTTTTAAACGAGACCGTCACTCGCATTCGAATCCCAAATATACTGCATGGTTAGGTATGTCAACCAACTACACCATGAAAACCCACGCCTGAAGTTAGCCCATTGGAAATTCTTGATGCAATGCTCGAAGCTTCAGACTGTTATACCAGAAAATCAAAATAGCTTTCTTGATGTGACAGAAAGTTGGCGAGCATGGATGATGATCATGTTGGACTATTACTTCTATTACAATTATAGACGATTTTAAATTAATCTATGAACGAGGGGAGCGGCTACTTGTGTCTACTGAAATTCCCTGCCATATTTAAATACTAGCAAATACCCGCGGCTTCGCTCGCCATGATGACAATAGGGACGATGCATTATTGCTGATAATTGGTCTATTCTATTACAGCAATCTCGGCTGCAGGTGGTTGCATTTTAATTCTGAAAATTCCGATACATATAGTATATTGATTTGAACAGCAAAGTGGGAATTTTATAGAGTTGAGAAAGTCGGCAGGGTACGATGGTACCTTATGTGAACACATTTGAAAATTACGATTTTGGTTTTGCCATCTTCTGCTGAGACATACGATTTTGTTGTTCGGATACTCGTGAGCACGCCACATACAGTTGCCCATGTGTAACCTGTACCGAACGATTCTGCAGATTTAACACCATGCCTGTTTGAACAGCAGTATCTTGAACTCAGATTTGCCAACATTTTATTGTCTAGTTCCAGGTGTAATATCTCTGTACGTCAACATACAGAAGAGTGCTTTCAAAATCACGTCATGTGTATATTTTGGAAAAGGTAGTGAGTGTGGTTTTTGACGGAGTGGATACTCGCCCGTAGAAATTATTTTCAGTAAAAAAGACTGATTCATAATTCTGTAAGTGCACATTGGGGTATGTGACGGCGGGATGCCTTTAGTGTTACGGAAACGGCAATGCCGCCACAGTGCTTCGTTGCTACTGACGTAACGACCAGACTGATATGTTTGTACTTAACTATACGGAATTTGTGAGCCCTGCGTTTATTAAATTGAACGCAGCTTGAGCGCTACCTTCTACAGGGCGCCAGGGAATGTTCTTCGCAGTGCCTACAAGCTGCTGTGAGAGATTACGTCAGCAGTTACGTTGGCAGCACGGCTGTCGCTTGTATCATAACAAACAAACGGTAAACTTTGTACTCACCACAGCCATTCATAACATACTGTTGCACCCTTCCAATAATCTAACTATACACACTGACGATTTTGACGGCCCACAGCCCACACATGTGGCATTCACCCTATCAAGGACACCATGCTGCCAACTAAACTGATGACGCAACCTCACGCAGCTGCACGTAACCACTGCGGAGAACATTTCCTGGCGCCCTGTCTAGTGTAGTGTTACAAAATTGAAGATGGTATTAGAAGGCGCTATCCCACACTAATTTCCTTATTGTAGTTCTAAAACATGGAAACTTTTTTTATATAAATGATATAGAAATATCTTGAACGAGGGATGATCGTTTAGATTTCTAATTTTCATATCGTGTTTAGATATATCTTGGTAAAGGGATGACCGTTTAGATTTTTAATGTTCTTATAGTGTTTTAATAATAATGTTATTGGATTTACATTCCTTTTAACTACTCAGGCGTTTAGAAACGCCTGGGTGCTTGAATTTTTCCCCGAAGGGGATCTTTATCGTGCCAGTAAATCTACTGACACAGCTCCCTTGCATTTGCGCGCCCTCAAATGCCAGCTGAGTGGGCCAGGATACGAACCTTCAACCTTGGGCCCAGCAAGCGAGAACGTTACCACTGAGCCACGCAGCCAGTCTATCGTGTTTTCGATAATAAATGGATTGGCATTGCCTCTTGCAGGGATAGAAGGAAAATTGGATGTCATGTCTTGAGCAACTGTTGCCATGGATACGGACTTGCGATTAGTTCATCAGATTATCAGAGCGAAGATAGTTTTCTGGGAATATCTTTGAAACTGTCGGTTTTAGGGCCTTTAAATGTGGTTTTCGGTGTCCCATAGGGAAAAGAAGCCTATGTGTTAATCTATGGTATAAGCTATCTCCATTTCAAATTTCTTCCAAATCCCTGCAGCCGTTTTAGTGTGAAGAGGTAAAAAACTAACACACACACAGACTTTCACAATTATAATATAGGCCTATTTAGGGATTTATGCACACCTATAGTTTGTACATGGTGCAATCTCAGACTAATGCTACGCGCATGCACTGTTGTTAGTGAAATGATCATCTGTCCCGACGGGTGTGCTCCGAACATGCTACTAGAACTCTGGTACTTTATCCCCTTGAGGAGGAAAGCTGTTTACTTGGCTTCTGAATAATGTACCCTAATGTATAATAGTGTGTGCTAAACTCACGTTAGCACAAACAAATCCTGTTCAGCGTGCTTCCATCAATGATATGTCAAGGATTATAAATAAGGGATTTTTCGCATGGAGTCTCAATTAGGCCGTGTAAACTTTTTAAGGACTCGGAATTAGTCTACGATGTTTTAAGTACAGGCGAGTACTAGAATATGGCTTATGTCTCTTAGGAAATTATGTACTTTTACCGGAAAATACGTCCCCTGATTTGGGTACAATGTCTGTCAGAGGTGTAATGAATGTAAGTGGGAGGTCTGGATCACAGCTCTGCTACTTTGGACAAAGATTCAGACCATTTATTCATTCATCCCGCGACGTAAAAGTGTTCATTAAATCGTGCACTACGGCCACGTGGGCAGCTGCAGCATGTCCAAAGATCGCCGGTTCGAATCCCGGCGCTGACACCAATTATCCTGAGTGTGCTTTTCCTTGTTTCTTCCACACTCACTTCAGGCAAATGCCGGAATAATACCTTACTTATAGTCCCGGGGCACGAACTTCATCCCTATCCCTAAAACAGTTACACACGCTACTACAGTCATAAACGGAATGCAGGTTATCAGACAAGTTCAACATACATCCAACAACAAGGGGCTGGTGACCAAGATGTCCCAAATCCCGTAAATAAATTAACAACAAAACATCATTTACTAATTTCCATTTTACGCTTTTCTGCGTAAAGTTCTGTGATCAAACGAGATATCTAGAAAGGGAATCGCTGTAAATCGTAACGTAATGAAGCCATCTGAATGAGAATTGATGTGGTGAATTGGTACTATACGAAGATTTTTCTGTACACGTTTCTTTTAGTGCATATTCGATGAAATATACTGGGTAGGTGGGGAATGACCAGTCAGTAGGGAACATTATTTACTAAGGTTAGCAAGAGCCTCTCCAGCACGGCCACCATCAAATGCAAGGGCGAGGAAATAGTCCCGAAAAAGAAACTCATTTGGTTTACTTTTTGATACCCGTATGAACACTTCGCAGGTAAGGAAAAGATTCCAGCTGCTCGATCTCACCTCCTCCTAACCTCAATGTTTCATCAATTTTTGTATTAACTCTCATCTCTTTGGTCTTTATATCATTTCAATATTAAAAAAAAACAGCACATCTCCACTCAATCACATTTTTCAGGAAATGCAAGAAACACATTGTTAGGCATAGTTTAGTTTGGATACTCAAGGTATTTCTTTCTACTACCACTACTAATTGTAAATATCTTGACATCATGTTTAAAGAAATCAGGCCAATATCAAATTCTACCAAAATTGTTATATGTGATGGAGATGTGCTGTTTCTGAAACAAACAGTAATAATTTAAACACAAGTAGCTGAAATTAATATTAATAATCGTGCGTACATTTTGAACCTTACTTGTTACATAACATTGTTAAAACTTGCAAATGAATTAAGATTTAAAAAGTTTTCCAGTTGGTCAACACGATTGTGTCCAAATGTATTGGGTGTTATTCTCTATACCTGAAAAAGAATAAATTATATTAATAAAGTCATTTTATTTTATTTTATTTCGGTATACGGTATAACACCCACAACAAAATCAAATAAATAATAAGAATTGATGATTGTATGATCTAACCCTTACCCAGACTGGAAAGCTCAAGAACTGAGGAGGAGGGTTATTTTTGTTAATAACAAAGAGTGTACATACATACATGAAAATAAATTTACAAATACATAGGCACAGTGTAATGCTTGTATAATAACACAAAATTAGCTAAATTATTAAAACAGTCTCTTTTTGTTGTTGTTGTTGTTGTTGTTGTTGTTTTTGTTGCTATTAATATATCTGTATTCAAACTATGATACTTTAGTTTATTATAGTTTTTACTTTTATGCATGTTGTGCCATCTGTCCACCTGGGATGGACAGGCGATCACATGCAAGGCAGCATGAGTACAATGTGAGCACGAGATCAGGTCTCAGGGCGTCCTGGGTTTTGCTAGCTAAAGATTACTGCACACTGCCCTCATGCACCCCATAAAGGATATAAGGAACACTTCCCCGTAAAAGATGTAAGGAATACATAAACACAACACACAATTCATCCAATTTATTCCAAAAGAACTGCCTGACAGCAACAAGCGAAATAAGCATAATCGTAACATACAATTGAAATTGATTTGCCTTATTAGAAAATTTTATTTCGTTTACTGAGGCAATAATAATAAATTTAAGTACTTTGGATGAAATTATCACCTATAATCTAAAAGGAAAACCAGCCTGGCAGAATTGAATAAATACATTGAATAAAGCCGATTATGTAACCAAAAACAAGATGTTCAGCAAAGAACATATAGCCTACTTTCTCCTAAATGTATGGGTATATTTATAACTCTTTGTCCTCATCCCTAAAACCACCTCTACCACCATGTAGTGTTTGTTTTCTTTTATATTGATAATTAGCCAGTAAGTGTCAAAATCAATATTATATACTTTATGATGATTGAATAACAAAACTACTAACTTATTGTAATGCATTCACGTCCGTTAATCTCTATATTAAGCCAGCCTGCAAACTTAAGGATCTATCGTTTTGGGTACCTTCCACTTTAAAAATCCGCGCCAATCACAGTAGGTTGGTGCTGCGACCTAGCAGTGAATTCATATTTATCTAGTACGCCTCTGGGTGTTCAACGAGTAGGCAGTTTAAAGTAGCCAGGAGGGAGGCGATCCAACTGGCAGTGTTTAATGATAGAGCGTACAGTCACTCGTCCTGCTAGAAGGACCTTCCGGAAGTACTTTTGTACACAGCGGTGCGTCCTTCCAGCAGGACTTTGGACCCTTATGGCAAATGTTTGAACTGGCCTTCCAGCAGGACGCGTCCTTCCGGCAGTACTTTGGGTTATCAGAGCGTAATAATATTGAAGTTCTGGTACTGGGCAAACAATAAAAGTCTGTAAATATTCTAAAATATTCAATATGACTCATATTGACTAATACAATAACTGTCACTTAACAACATATTGACTCTAAAATATATAAACGTATAAAGTATAAACGTGTTTTCTTATAGTACAGAGACTAAATAAATGTATGAGCGACGGCGCGTCCATCACTCGAGAATAAATAAATAAAAAAAGCCTAGTTGTGTTTTTGTCAATATCCCACTGCACAGTTGCACAACTACACGTAATTTAAACTACAGTACCATGACATTTACTGATATCATAATTACTAGCAAATAACGAGCGACTCCATGCATCTCCGCTGTTTGGAGCATCGAAATAGGTAGCAAAAACATAAACACAGTCACCATTACGTATAATCGCCGCCATTACTGAACGGTCAGAGCTACCAACTTCAGACTTGCATGCGCTGATTCGTTACATTTCCCTCTATATAATGGAAAAAAGAACGGTCCTGCCAGCAGGACGCTTCGTCCTCATATAAGCAATTGAATTACGTACTCAAATGAGGACCTAACTTCCTGCCGGCAGTGCCTTGTACGTTCTATCATTAAAGGTAATCGGAGCGCGATCGTGGCTAATAGTCGAACTACCAGTATTACAAAATTGCCATACTTTAGGAGGCCAGGTATTGACACAGCGGTATATTTGGAACAATACTACCCACATAACCCACAAGAGGACAGCACCGTACAGAGACATTAAGAAGGCTGTGGTTGATAACAACGTGTATCTAATTCTTCTATTCTCCTTTTCGTAATGTCTTCTGTTTATGTGCAATGCTGGGACTGTGATTTTATTAATAAACGAGTGTATACATTAGCCTCCCCTTTGAGCTAAATGACATTTTATTCAGTATCTGTGAAAAGAGCTTGTGCACATCATTTGTAAAAGAATTCAAGAAAAAAAAAAGTCAACTGTAGCAGTATTCGATCACCAGTCAACTGCGTGACAGGCTAACACGCTAGCCCAGAGCTGAACATATCCGTAACATCATGGCGATCTTAACTGATATATTAGATTCAACCTGTTGGCAAATAATGACTTGAAATAAACTATTTCTTCACTGCAGTACATCTTCATTATAGATCATTTCATACAAAGTTTATATTATTGTATCAGTAGGGTATATCGCATACAACATACTAAAACTACTGAAATATAAGACAGGCTCATGAGGACAGCTGCCATCTTGTCGTGTGGCAGATACAGCTCAGCTCTTTTAAGCCAGTCATACAGAATAATATTATAATATTAAATTATAATAAATAACGGATCACGACCTTCAGGATAGCTTAAACCACCCTAGGCTTTATAATCTGAATTGGTGGGTCTTAAGCTATTGATTATAATGGTTGCATAATTCACACGGCCACCATCCTGAAATGGCAAGGCCGATGACCTTGAAGTTTGGGTGAAAGACGCGTCCTATATAAAGGTATGTTGTCACCAAATTTGGTAAAGATCGGATGATTAGTTTATCCGTAATTTGAGTTTACGTTTTGAACGTTTGAGTGGCCGCCATTCAGTTTTGGTAAAGATGGCGGCGATATAAAGTATGGCACTGGGGTTGCCTATGCTAGAGCTACCTCTGTACCAAATTTCGTTCAATTCGGTTTCACCGTGTTCGAATTGATAGGGGGGGACAGACATTCAGAGTACACTCACTCACTCACACACACACACACACACACACACACACACACACACACAGACTCACACACACACATACACACAGACAGACACACAATTTTTCGCCCTGTGTTGATCTCATAAGTCTACTTTCATTTTTTGCAAAAATCGAAAGTAGGCTAATACATACAACAAAAATAACTTATCGATGCAGAAACATGAAGACATTATAAAACAGTTACACAGCCAGAGGTGACTTATGCTAGTGAAACTATTTTCAAAACTACTAATACAGCTGAAATAGATAAAATTCTTAAATCAGAACGAAGGATAATTAGGACATGCATAAATAAGCAATATCTAGTTAATGGTAAATGGAGAATAGCATCAAATAATATATGGACATTCAACCAGTGTTGAGTACAATTTGGAAAGAAACGGATCCCATATTTTGGACATCGTCGAACACCAGAAACCAGAATTAGTAAAAAAAAAGTAGAAAAATAGAAGGATAGCTATACCTGGATTAAAAGGATCACAGAAATTAAGGATGATATTAAGGAACTCCAAAAAGACTCAATGAACTGAAGAATAAAACTGACAAAATCAAAATTTTACAAGACTCACGTATTAGACTACCAACCAAAATTAATGGTTGGTTGGTGGTTGGTTCCTCAGTTTAGGGGCTGTGACAACGCGGTCATGTAGCCCCGTGTACTTTGGGTGTGTGTAGAATCTGTCTGATAACCGGTGTTAATTGTGATGGCTGTATTAGTGCGTGTATCTGTTTTTTAATTCAAGTAAGGACTGCAACTTTGAATTTTTCAAATAGTTCCTACTTTTACCGCCAAACGCCACCGTCAACGACTACTAGGCATATTTCAGAACTTAGCTACTAGACGCCACCGCAGTCGGCTCTTGTCAACGAACGTAGAAACCTAAGAGCGTTGCTTACATTCCTAACCTATACAATTTAGCTTCACACAGGTGTAATGTCAGTTTTAATGAATCCAGCATCCCAGCAATTATAGATTGAGTGTGGCATATGTCAACATGAGATAGGAAACTGACTCTGTGATTGATGGCGGAGGATTTCGGTATTTGCATTGGCACGGTATACACTATCGCCCATGAAGAATTGGGCAAGCAGAAGAAACATTCCTGTTTTTATCGACACCAGCTGATAGAAGGGTCGAAATAAAAATGGATATGCACCACTAGAGATACCATAACGATCATTTTTGGAAACCAACATCACGGGGTATGAGACCTGCTCTTACCAGTTCCACCCGGAATTCAAGGGACAGTCGATATATTTTTTCAGCGCGTCCTAGAGAGGAGCCACTAGCAAAAGCCCAAGGTCACGACAATGTTACTACGAAAGCTTAAATCAGTGATTCTGCGAGCTCTCCTTAGAGACCTTCGCTGGTAGTCTCCGGTAGCTTTTGTTTACAGGAGTGGGTTGTGACAAATGGCAAATATTGTTTATAGGACATTCAAGGTAATTTATTTTATGCTTTGTTTAGTTTGTTTCTTTGTTACTGCCCGGACTAATTGGACAGAAAATAATAATAATATCAGATAAAATTACCAAGCATTCACTTTTTGTTCAATGAATGCTAATTCAAACAATAAGAATAATAATATTAAAAACAAGTAGTTCCGTGAAGAACTATACAGCCTATTTTCATATATCCTACTCATGTTAATTGCCTCTATCAACATACAAAATTTCAGTTTGAAGGTTGTGATAGATTCGTAGATATTGAGAACCGTCTAAATATTTCAGATGGTCGCCAGGTTGGATTTTTATTTTTGTACTATTACATTAAGATTATTGTGTACTTGTGGTATTCAAACTTCAATCGCATGATTAGAACACAAGAAGTAAAAAGAGATTTTAAAATTTCGCACAACTGCCATCTTGTGATTATGCAAACAATTGAAATAAATTAGATGCCAGTGGATTAACATTTGTATAAGCACTTAACGTGCAACGTTTCACTGCACTCTGATGGTTAATTTGCGAGAAACGTCCATTTAAATATTTATACTTCGTGTCGCCGCCATGTTGGTTTTCTGCTCACAAGGTTACTGAAAGTCCTATAGGGGAACATATTTTCATAGCCTCTATGAACATAAAACTTTCAGTTTGATTGCTGTAAAAGATTCATAGATATTGAGAACCGTCTAAATATTTCGGATGCTCGCCATTTTGGATTGTTATATGTATAGGCCATAGAGTTATGTACCATTCAAGGACAATTATTGCCTAGGTTCATTATTCAAACTTTCATTTCGATCGCATGATTACGACACAAGAAATAAAAACTTAATTTTAAAATTTCGCACAGCCGCCATCTTGAGGTTATGTAAACAATTGAACTAAATTAGATGGCAGTGCATTACAATATTTAAAATCATTAACTGTAGCACATTTCACTGCGCTCAGAGAGTTAAATCAGGAGAAAAGTCTATTAAAATATTTCAACTTCGCTTGACCGCCATGTTCGTTTTGTTCTTTACAGGTTTATGAAGGATAAATAGATAAACTTGTATTAGTACCCCTTATCACCGTACAAAATTTCAGGGTGATATCTGTAATAGTTTAGGAGATATAGAATGTCAGTGAAATATTTCGCACTGCCGCCATTTTGAGGTTATGTAAACAATTGACATAATTTAGACCCCAGTGCATTACAATGTGTATAAACATTTGCCGTACCAAGTTTCATAACTTTTGGATAGTTAAATCGCGAGAAAAGTGTATTTAAATGTCTCAAATTCGCTTGGCTGCCATGTTGGTTTTGTAGTCACCAGGTTTTTAAAAATCTCATATGTGAACATCTAGTATTGCCCTTTATCACCGTACACAATTTCAGGGCCATATCGGTAATAATTTCGGAGATACTGAATTCTGGTGAAATATTTCGCACAGCCGCCATGTTGGATTGGTCAGACACAATAAAATTTGAAGGGCACGGTCGGGGTCAGCGAGAATAGTGCTATGATCTTACCGAGTTTCATTGTAATCGCTCCAACCGTTTTGAAGTTATTAGGGGACACACACACCTCACACACACACATGCACACACACACGGACAAAAGGTGATCTTATAAGCCTATTTTTTTCATAAAATGAAAAAAGGCTAATAATAATAAGAAGAAGCCCCATTACACGGGATGATAAATGCCGAAGATGTCAACTAGATGTAGAAATCTATCAAAATATCACAGGAGGATGTCGATCAATCTCTTCTACTGATTACATGTAAAGGCACAAACAAACAACCAAAATAAATCACTCACACCTTGCAAAAAATTACAGTATTTGTTATCTGAAAAGATTTTGCCTGATCATTATATCTCTCACAACGTTTTGAATAATTTCACTCAGAACTTTTTATGGGACAGAGCAGTTATTGCTGATAAAACAATATTCAGTAGAGCGGCCAGATATTATTCTTGGAGACAAGGAGCAAAAGAGAACTTTTCTCATAATTATATCAGTCCCCAATTCCCACATATTCAAAAAACCTGCTGTGAAAAAGTGCCCTTACGTGACGAAATGCAAAAAAATATGGACACGGAAAAGTGCAGTGGTACTGCCCATATAGTGGTACTGCAGGTATTAGGCATATACCGAAATCATTGGCTATCAAACTGGAAAAGTCAGTAATACACCTTGGTCTATGTTTGCATGAAGAAAGCAGTCATTTGGGAGACCTGTTCTATAGTTCATTCATTTCTCCCCGAATGAAGTTGTCATAACGTTTTAAAACAATACGTCATTTTTTACCTGCAGATGTAGTGAAATGAAGAGTTAATAAAAATGATAGTAATAATAATACTAATAAAATAACTAGGAATTCTGTTAATTTATTTTGTTGTACACCGTTCCCTGGATTATTATTGGAAGAAAATATTTTAGTTTATTCTCAATGTCCACAATTGATTTGTATAATGTAACCTCTCATTTCCTAGAGAAATGATATTGTGGAAGAATGTATATTTCAGTTACTGCTTCCTAACTGCTATAAACAACTCTGCACGGAGTAATTGTTTTTCGTTGTACTCACGCAACTTGTGAAGGAAGAATCTCATGAATATCTAAAGATGTTCTCTCCATTGGCATGGCATTTGCTTAGCAGCCACTCCAGTGCTAATGTTAGGGCGATGTCAGACAGCATGGCTGCTGAATAAAAACCGTATCGGGTCTGCCAAGTAGTTTTTAGCTTGTTTAGCTTGTCCAATTAACAGGGAACAGCTTGGCGATGTAGTGCTCACAATTAACTCGGCTCTACTGCTGTTGCTTCATGTCCCAAATAAGAGTAAAAACTACGACTGTAGTTTCTGCAAACAATTAGTTCTCGCTACGAGTTAAGGTCTGATAACAATTTGACCCTACGAATATATCTTCCTGATATAGTACTAAGTCAATATATTTTTGGTAGGTAGTTTAGTTAGTTATTGTTGTTTTAAGGGGCGGAACTACGAGGTCATCTGCCCCTCTTAACACAGGGTAGGTAGTTGATTACTTACTTGTTTTATTCACTTACTGGCTGCGTGGCATAGCAATAACGTTCTCGCCTGCTGATTCCAAGATAGCGGAATCGAATCCCGGTGCAGTCAGTTGGAGTTTGAGGGTGTTTAAAGTGAGGCAGCCATGTCATGGATCCTTAGCCATGACCTTATTTCCTTTGTTTGCCTATGGAGGTTTGATTTGTTATTGACCAGTTCATCTCCTGGTGTAGCGGCTAGCGTTCTTGGCTGTCACCCCGGAGATCCGGGTTCGATTCCCGGCTCTGCCAAGGAATTGAATTCTGGTCTGAGGGCTGAAACGGAGTACACTCAGTCTCGTGAGGCAAAACTGAGAAGAGGCAGGTTCGATTCCTACCTCAGCCATCCTGAAAGTGGTTTTCCGTCGTTTTCCACTTATATTTCAAGCAAATGTTGGGATGGTTCCTAACATAAAGCCACGGCCGCTTCCATCACAATCCCCACCTCAATTACAAATACACACAACCATCTCAATAACACAGGTTATCAGACTAATTCTACACACTCAAGTACATGAGGCTAAATGGCCACGATATCTAAACTCGTCAAATGAAACATCAGCTTAATGAGCGGGTTTCACTTGGCTCTCTTAAGGGGGATGGTACACCTTTCGCATGACAATTTCTTCCGAGTAAAAAAAAAATATATATCTCATAAACTATATGTTGCAAAGAAATAATACTTTGCAGGATTATTAAAAACAACTCACTCATTAATATGAACAGACCACATATTATAATTTGCTTGCAGTCTTACACCATTATACCACCAAACTTTCAGCTGTTTTTTGTGCAGTTGGACAGCGTTAAAAGGGGAGTTCCAATGTTCATAATGTTAATATTTAATAGATTCATGTTTCCATTTCGCAGAAACTACTGGGTTGATTTAGATGAAATTTTATTGCCGTAATTAGTAATCAATTCTTAGTACTTTAACACGGGCGTTTGGTGTTTCTAATATTGAGACCATAATAATATTTTAGCCTATTTTCATTTATGAAAAAATAGGCTTAAGAGATCACCTTTGTCCGTATGTCTGTGTGTGCGTGTGTGATTCGCGCGCGCGCGCGCGCGCGCGTGTGTGTGTGTGTCCCCTTAATAACTTCTCAACGGATAGAACGATTTCAATGAAACTCGGTAAGTTCATAGCACTATTCCGGACGACCCCGACCGTGCCCTTCAAATTTTGTTACGTCTCACCAATCCAACATGGCGGTTGTGCGAAATATTTCACCAGCATTCAATATCTCCGAAACTATTACCGAAATCACCCTGGAATTTGTTACGGAGATAAAGGGAACTACTAGAAGTTCACCTATGTGTCTTTTGAAAAATTGGTAACTACAAAACCAACATGGCAGCCACGCGAATTCGGGACTTTTAAATAGACGTTTCTCGCGATTAACCAACCAAACGCAATAAAACTTGGTACAGTATATGTTTTACACATTGTAATGCACCGACATCTAACTTCGCTCAATTATTTACATAACCTCAAGATGGCGGTTGTGCAAAATATTTCACCGGCATTCTATATCTCTGAAACTATTACTGGTAATACCCTGAAATTTTGTACGGAAATAAAGGGTACTGCTGGAAGTTCACCTATGGGACTTTCAAAAACCGATTAACTACAAAACGAACATGGCGGCCAAGCGAAGTTGAAAGATTTAAATAGACTTTTCTCGCGATTTAATAATCCAAATGCAATGAAAGTTGGTACAGCAAATGTTTATACACATTGTAATGCACTGGTATCTAATTTAGTTCAATTGTTTACATAACCTCAGGATGGCGGCTGTGCAAATATTAAAATTTAGTTTTTATATCTTGTGTCGTAATCATGCGATCGAAGTGAAAGTTTGAATAACGAACCTACGCAATAATTTTCCTTTAATGGTACATGACTCAATGGCCTATACATATAACAATCCAACATGGTGACCATCCGTAATATTTAGACGCATCTCAATATCTACGAATCTATTACCGCAATAAAACTGAATTTATTTATGTTCATAGGGGCTATACTCATAAGTTCACCTGTAGGACTTTCAATAACTTGGTGATCACAAATCCAACATGGCGGCGACGCGAAGTATAAATATTCACATGGACGTTTCTCGCAATTTAACCATCCGAGTGCAGTGAAACTTGGTACAGTAAATCCTTATACATATGTTAATCCAGTGGCATCTAATTTATTTCAATTTTGTCCATAACCACAAGATGGCAGCTATGCGAAAATTTAAATCTCTTTTTTACTTCTTGAGTCCTAATCATGCGATTGAAGTTTGAATACTATAATCGTCATCTAATAGTACATAACTCTAAGACCAACATACATAAAAATCCAACATGGCGACCATCTGAAATATTTAGACGATTCTCAATATCTACGAATCTATTACAGCAATCAAATTGATTTTTTATGTTGATAGAGGCAATGCACATTAGTGGGATATACAAAAATAGGCTGTATTGTTCTTCACGGAACTGCTTGCTTTTCTTTAATCTGAAATTTTTCGTTTAAAAAATCTAGATCTAGCCTACTTTCGATTTTTGCAAAAATGAAAGTAGACTTATGAGATCAACACAGGGCATAAATTGTGTGTCTGTGTGTGTGTGTGTGTGTGAGTCTGTGTGTGTGTGTGTGTGTGGGTGTGTTAGTGTGTGTACTTTGAATGCCTGTCCCCCCCTATCAATTCGAACACGGTGAAACCGAATTGAATAAAATTTGGGTCAGAGGTAGCACTAGCAAAGGGCACCTCAGTGTCATGTTTTATATCACCGCCATCTTGCCGGAAACGTAATGGCGGCCACCCAAATGTTCAAAGTTTAAATCAAATTACGACTAGCCTAATAATTCGATCTCTACCAAATTTTGCAACATCGTACCGTTATGTGGGGAACATCCTTTGACCAAATTACAAGGTCGTCAGCCCAAACGTTTGAGGATGGCGGCCATGTTTGTGTACAAATCGATTCCCCTATTAATTCAAACACGGTGAAACCGAATGGAACGAAATTTGGTACTGCGCCCGTTGACGCATGTTTGCACAGCTAACAAAGACCAAGATCCATGCTGAAAAGTAACTGAACATACCCTGCGAGCGGCGGGAAGAAGCTGAAGTAATATCGCTTGTGATAACATTGAACATGCCATAAATGATTAATAATTTATTCAACGTAATTCTGTTTATTTAAAATACGGTATACATCGTAGATGAGCGAAACCGTCAATTTACGCGGCTAACTCATGTCCTGAGTGAACGCCATATTTTGTGAAGCCAGTACCTACTTGTCGTTTGTTGAAGCAACACCTATGTGCATGTGAAGCACGAGTGAGGACACGTTCCGAGAACGGAACCCATGTGCTATGGAAAATCCGAGTGTATTTGTCGAATGGACAGCCATCAGGGCATTATCTAATAATCTAGTAATTGTAGACAATTAGTAACATTTGATCAGTGAAATATTTTGATCCACGATGTGAAAATTATGGAAGCGTGCTACGCAAACTTTAAGACCACATGGTCGCATCCAAGTGTTTTATAAAAACTGTGAATTGATAAACTGTGAAAATCCAGGAGAATATTGTTATGTTTTGCCAGATGGGCAGTTATTTTGGTTTACATTTTCGTGTAAAGAATTCGTGAAAGTTAGGGAAAATGGGCAATTTATTACCGCACCTTAGCATCAGTGAGTGCAAGTTTTCTTTAAACATATGTAATATTTTAGAACTTAAGAGGTTCATTCTCGTTCCGTATTGATGAACTAATTAGTATAAACAGGTTAAATGTTCCGCCTGATCAATACTTTTATTAATTATGAACACCATGTGGTCACTTGTGGGACATGTTTCGAGGTCTAATTAATATTTTTAATCCCTTCATCAGCCGTTATCACAGAGAACGATACAAGATTATTCCTCACGCAGCACTCAAAATTCAATCTAGTATGGTGCACCATAAAGCGAGATTGAAACATCTCACGCCCAACATGAGCCATGTAAAAAGTCTTAATGAACTAGGACCGGTACCGTGCATTTGTGCTTTCAATAGTGTCTGGTGATTACCGTGAGGCGTCTATTGAAACTGTGGGTGGGTCTCGAACCGACGCGACGGTCGCTGCATCTGTAAGTCAGATCATGTATCAGTAGCGTAATTGTAATGAGTTGGAAACAGTAGATTTAATTTTAGTATGATTTCATTTTAGAGTGCACAACGCAGGTAGCTACTATAATAACACGTGTTGAAAATTACAGTTTTGATAATAATTTATAAATGCCAAGAAGACAGTATTTCTCAATGCCCATTTCGTATCATTTCAAAACAATTATTATCAACTTTTAATTTGTCAAGCTGACGTCAAAGAAACTAGTTTGGGCAGATGTTAAAACAAGGCCAAGGTTACATGTACAAGCCAAACCACTACACAGCACACTAGATCTTAGGCAGTGCATTATTTATTTAGAAGGCTGTGAAATTCCTATTAGTATTATAAGCGGAATGCAGAGTTCCGTTATTCACATTTCTTTGACAGATCAATACTTGAAAACAGGTTTATATCTCGACGTGAAGCCAGATAGGCCATGAAAGATACAGTATTTTGTAACCAGAGAACATAGGTTCGACCTCATTCAGGGAAGAGGCATTTTAATGAATGCACAATCTCACACTTTAGTTTGTATCGGAAGACTTCATGTTAATTCATAGCGTTGTTAGAATGTGTTTTCTACACACATAACCTTTATGACCAGTCCTTAAAACGTGTATAATTCAGGGATCCACACTTATTGTAATTAACATTATTATGGGTTTAGTGAAGTGAGTCGTGATGGTGGATTTATACCTCCGACATGTTATTATGGTTATTCAGGTGGTAACGAGCTACTGCAGTCGTACCTAACCGATGTTGCTAGGATTGATGAATCCGTAATTGTAAGAGTGAGACACAGGTTGTCTAATAATAATGAAGTATTGGTGGAGACACAGGGTGTCTAATAATAATGATGAAGTATTGGTGGAGACACAGGGTGTCTATTAAACTATTAAGTTATTATGCATTAGTTGGATACACACGTTACCTGAGTACACTGAAGGCTATTTAAAGGCCTATAAACTGAACACCTATACTGTGAGGAATAAATAATTGTGTGAAGCTTTAATAATCAAAGATAGGATTTTGTGAAAATAAACTTATCTCATAATTCCCCCTGAACTTAAATAAAGATAATAAATACTAAAAATAAAATATTTTCTGGACCAAATGTTTGACACTTAGTTATTGTTAAGTTATTTTAGATACATTTTGATACATTCTTACATGAATAGTCGACAACCAATTGGTGATGTGATAACTGCAGCACACCAGATTGGTAGCAATATGAGTTGATGTAATTGTTTAATTACCACCACATTTGCAGGATTTCCTATTTTTTCCTACTTCCTTAACACTTTGAAACTATGACCATTTGTCTCAAACAGTAACAAACCGAGTACGCAGGATGTGCCAATTGCACAACCATAGGTGTGCTGAATTATTGTATGCATTTGTGTTGTATTAGCATAGCTCTTTTTTATTGAGCAACGTTGTACACATAGCTTGATTTTCTTAGTAATAAACGCGTCTCGTTTATTAATTAATGATATTTAGGACAAGCTAAACACTTAAATCTAAAGATAAATGTTAGAGTTGGCACCATCATAGCATAGGACAAATTTCCCCCTTGCTATTGAATGTAAATGTTTCTAGTATTTGTAAACAAGTAAATGTCTTGTTTTGCAGTAGATTCTTTGATGTTCGATCCTCCCGTAGTCATTTTCGATGTAATTGCTTAGGGCTGAACTTACATGCCATTCTCTTAGCTTGTTCATTTTGTCGAATTTTGTATTAGGACCATGAGCGTAATTTAGATCTTGATTAGGACTTTTATAAATTTTCTTTCAGGGCAGAATAGTATCGGACTAGCCGTTTGCAACTCTCATGCTAGGCTAGGGATCTATTCTGAATAAAATTTATTCGTGATTTTAACATAAGACTGACCTCTCTTTTCTTGTTTAGTTTTGTTATCGATGCATTCCTCTGAGCTGGTTAAAGATCGAACCTCACCAATTCCCGATACCCCCGAGTGCAGACTTTTGTGCAATACCAGCCTATGAATGTGTCGTCCCATATACTTGTGTGTTAACAGGAAGGGGGTCTCGGAAGGGTCATTTGAAACCCCTTGGCTCCCCGAAACCTTCGGCCAGCGGGCACAATACAAGGGTAGCTCTATCAAAGGGAACCTCAGTGTCATGTTTTATATTGCCGCCATCTTCATGGAAACGTAATGGCGGCCACCCAAATGTTCAAAGCTTATATCAAATTACGACTAACCTAATCATCTGATCTCTACCAAATTTGTCAACAACATACTTTTATGTGGGGAGCATCCTTTGACCAAACTACAAGGTCATCAGCCCAATAGTTTGCGGATGGTCGCCATGTTTGTTTGCAAATCGATTCCCCCTTTTAATTCAAACACGGTGAAACCGAACGGAACGAAATTTGGTACAGAGGGAGCACTAGCAAAGGTCACCTCAGTGTCATATTTTATATTGCCGCCATCTTGACGGAAACGTAATGGCGGCCACCCAAATGTTCAAAGCTTAAATCAAATTACGACTAACCTATTCATTCGATTTCTACCAAATTTTGCAAAATCATACCTTTATGTGGGGAACATCCTTTGACCAAATTACAAGGTCATCAACCCAAAAGTTTGCGGATGGCGGCCATGTTTCTGTGCAAATCGATTCCCCCTATTAATTCAAACACGGAGAAACCGAATGGAACGAAATTTGGTACAGAGGTAGCACTAGCAACGGCACCTCAGCGTCATGTTTTATATTGCCGCCATCTTGATCGAAACGTAATGGCAGCCACCCAAATGTTCAAAGCTTAAATCAAATTATGACTAACCTAATCATCCGATCTCTACCAAATTTTGCAACCACATACCTTTGTGTGGGGAGCATCCTTTGACCAAACTATAAGGTCATCAACCCAATAGTTTGCGGATGGCTGCCATGATTGTTTGCAAATCGATCCCCCCCTATTAATTCAAACACGGTGAAACCAAACGGAACGAAATTTGGTGCAGAGGTAGCACTAGCAAAGGGCACCTCAGTGTCAGCTTTTATATCGTGGCCATCTTGACGCAAACGTACTGGCGGCCACCCAAATATTAAAAGCTTAAATCAAATTACGACCAACTTAATCATCTGATCTGAACCGGTTATTGCAACATTATACCTTTATGTATGTAGAATTATTTAAATAAATATTAGATATGTTTTGCAAATAACAAATATCAAGTGTTATACATCATTTTAAACGTCAAAGTGCCAGCTTTTACATCGCATACAAATCCGAAAATTGATGTTTTTCATATTTTATCCGTTGGAACTCCCACAATTTAAAATATTTACATGAATGTTCTTTTGACCTGTTGGCATCATTCACGGCTACATCATACACCAAAATAATAGATACACATATTATAGATTTTTTTTTTCATGTTCTTACTCTAAATGTGAATCTTTTTTTTTTTACTTTTGTTGGGTAAAAAATATTCTCTTGAATGGGAAGTATGCTTGATACACAGTATTTTGGTGTACGTTCTTTATATTAGTATAAGTACAATATTCCAAGTGTTTATAGCCTACATTGTTTATGTCCCATGATAAATCACATTTATGTTAAAATTTGCTCGACCATCATCATAGTTACGTTTTAATCATGTACAATTTCATTGAGATATATTGAATAGTATTTGAGTTATCAAGTAAACACTATGTGAAAGTACAGTTTTCGGGAAACGAGCTTCAAACTTACCTAAGGGTAGAATTTAAGGAGACAACTTATGCGACAGCAACTAACATTTAGGGGCATATCCCTGGAAGTATCGCAGATATTTTCATTTTGTTTTTACCAAATGAAAGATAAAAGATTGTTCATTGAAATAATTCATTTAAAAAAAATAACATTATTTACCCTGAAAATGTACTTCCCCGCTTAACTCACCATGCCAAAATTGACGGCTTGATGTGTGAGGTAGAATCTAATTCATGGCCACAACGCCCACAGTGACATCGTCCTTGAACTTCATTTGTCAGTTGGTCGTCATGGGGATTACACGTTCCACTTCATTGTGTCCACATGCCAACGTAATTTAATTAGCAGTTGGTAAATACTGCGCGGAGCGTCCAGGCGGGGCACAGTTCCTGATCAGAGATGTAGCATAGTCCTTGTTGCGTAGTGCCTGGCATTCTTGTCTGTCACCGTGGAAGCCCGGGTTCGATTTCCGGCTCTGCCTAGAAATTGAATTCCTGTCTAAGGGCTGAAACGGGGTACACTTAGTCTCGTGAGGCAAAACTGAGAAGAGATGGGTTCGATTACCACCTCAGCCATCGTGGAAGTGTATTACCGTGGTTTCTCCAGGTAAATGCCAGGATTGCACCTAACTAAAGGCCACGGCCGCTTCCTACTCAATTCCTACTTCGATTACAAATACGCACCCTAGTACAAACATCACAGTTTACAGGCTATCAAACAACTTCTGCACATACCCAAGTACACGGGGCTACATGACCATGCTGAATCAACAACAACAACAACAACTATTCTCTCTTTTTCTCTAGGATTTCGATTAAAAGTTATGAGAATATTTCATTTTCACGTTAATAATTTCGAGTTTACTAACGTCACAGGCTTGAGTGCAGCTATGGGGAAAGTCTGAAATTTTAAAGCAGTCCCAAGTGCTTCCACACTGAAATGCTCGTATGTACCATATACAACATATACCTTACACTTAAAACAACTGTCGAATACCCGCGAGACGGAGTCAAGAATCCTCACGTTCTTCTCAAGGCTGCAATAACCGTTATACTAGAATGGATATTGTAGTCTCATTTTCGCATATGAGAAGTCATCTCCTAAAGTCATGTGCAAATTCAATTCTACTAGCGAACCCGTGCGAGAAATCTCGCATGTTCATAAACCACACTTTTCCCAATAGGTTTATAATGAGAGACTTAAGGAGAAAGGTTGTTATGTTTTTATTTCAACCAAATGATTATAGAACACTATTTACATTTCACTTAGAATTCCAAGTTCTACGTTCCCTAACTTAAGAAGGCAATCACTGAAAATTGGATCATCATAACACTCACCGGCTATTCGATATTTAAGAAATTATACGATTTGAGTACTCATTCCTTTGATTTACTGTTTCTGAAAGCCATGCAAAATGATAAAGGAAAGACTTCAGAATGTTAAAATGACATGAAACAGGAGTCACATCTTCCAAAATGTGACGTGGACTGCAATTATGGAGCGTATTTTTTTTACAGCAACAGTATCTGAAAATCGCACACTTCGTACATTTTTTATAAATATTTTTTTTAATAAATTATAGTTATTTATGAAATAAGAGTGCAATTCGTCACTGCTAATGTCTATTCTCTTTCATTTGAATGCTCATTCGTCACGATCGGTCGCTCGTGAGCGCCACAGGAGGAATCTATACCACTAAAATAATATATATGATGTTCGAAACTAAGACGTTAATATTTAATGCGTACAAGTCAACGTTGCTAATTGATTATGGTCTGTTGGTAAAGGCAGTGCGCTCACGACCATAGAATTCTCAAACGGCCGAGCTCTAGCGTCTACTTGCACAGGCTCTCTGTAAACTCGGCAGAATTGTAAAATATCCTACCCCTGTCGTCTGTGTGCTGGAGGCTAAGTGCGTTTGCACTGTCTTATCCTTCTAAGAAAGTATAATTTATAATCTACAGGTGTGCCTGGATTTCAAGCTTCAAGCGTTTTTATTACTTTTTTGTGCGGGAATATTTTGTTATGGACAGGGGGAACACGCCCACATCCTTAATTAACCTAATCAAAGAGAACCGTTGCTACTAATAGATTAATGTTAATAATAATGTTATTGGTTTTACGTCCCTTTTAACTTCTGTGGCTATTAGAGACGCCGGGGTGCCAGACGTTTGTCCCAAAAGGGGACCTTTAACTTGCTAGCAAATCCACATACACGGCTCCCTGGCAATTGGGAATCCTCAAAAGCCAGCTGACAGCGCCGAATTCAATCCTGCTATCTTGGAATCAGCAGGCGAGAGCGTTACGGAGTTAGTCACTAATATTTCAAGTGTTTATAGCCTACATTGTTTATGTTCCAAGATAAATCACATTTATGTTAAAATTTGCTCGACCATCATCATAGTTACGTTTTAATCATGCTTTTGACATTCACATATGTGAACTTGTTTTATAGTACAAAACTTCAAGTGATAGCTCAAATAAATCCCGAGATATTGAATAATAGTAAAATAATTCGCGTTGCCACCATGTTGGATTGATACGCATTTTAAAAACTTGAAATGCGTGGTTGAAGAGTTTCAAGATGGAACTAATTTTCTATCAAATTTCATTAACGTCGGTTTAACCGATCAAGAGTTATTTCGGGTGAACACACACGCACGCGCGAACAAAACTTGATATTTTATGCCTATATTGCATGTGTTGAAAATAGGCTATTAAATAATATCTACGTAAAGAACTTACTAGCATTGGAATCTACAGCACATTCTTCGTCACGAAGTACCAGTGGAGTAGGACAGTAATACACATAAAATGTGGTATATTGGCTTTCACGGCCAGTGAATTAAAACTCAGCAAATTTTCTAGGTTTGTGTCCTGTCTTGTATGGGGTTTCGTCTAGGACAGCAAGCTGGCTCATCAACGGGATCTTGGTAGCCTTCATTGGGAGTTTATGGCTGCTTGAGCTTTTGGCTCTCGCAGTGAAGAGACGCAGGTGAGCTTCATAAAAAGGGAGGTGGCGCGCAGTTCGTTACTCCCGTGGGGGTCCGGGCGGGGACACCAAGAGCCCGCTGATGAGCTAGCTTGGTGTCCTAGGTGAAACCCCACACAAGGCACGGTACAAACCTAGAAAAATTGCTGAGTTTTATACATAAAATAGTTCTAACAAGAATCATTTATTTTTATGCCCAAAATCGCGGGTTCAAACCCGGCCGAAGTCGTCGGACTATTTAAGAGCATTAAAATCCCTCAGTATTCCTTCCTTCGGAGGGGAAGTAAAGCCGGTGGGCCCATGTCTTAGATTTATGGCATGTAAAAGAACCTTCCACTAACTTCAATTATTGTGTGAAGCAAAATGTTTAGGTTACATTTGATTAATCTTCTTGAGGTCCAACGTTCGTCTCTATGTGCTAGTTGCGATGGCATATAGTAGCCTAGTTTATAGCTAGGTGTCGTGGACGGTAGCATTTGGTAGCAATGGTAGCAGCTACAGTAGGCTACTTGAAATTATCGTCTGCAGTCCTTACTTGAATTAAAACAGATAACACACACTAATACAGCCATCACAATTAAGACCGGTTATCAGACAAATTCTACACACACCCAAAGTACACAGAGGTACATGACCGCGTTGTCGCTGCCCCTAAACTAAGGAACCAACCAACCAACCAAGGATCACGTATCTCTTACCCTGGCTGGCGAGAGAGTTTATAAAAATCATGCGTATGGGCTCACTCCGCGTTCCGAGGGTAGTGAATTTCATCCATGGTTCACAAAAAAGTGGCACAAATCAAAATAAAGCAATTTAAGATTAGAAGTGGAAGAATTTGCTCTCACTACGTATTTTATATAGAAAATCGTAACAACTCCATAATATCGGCTGCGAGTGAGACTTATGTCTTTTTCCGTTGAAAGAAACACGACTTGCTGTTATCTTGAATTTCGCTTGAGGTCTGTCCATTATTTTCCAAACCTTATGATTTATTAATTCTTTCAGGATCATAAGAATAAGTACTTTTACAAAATGTGACAAAGATACTCACCCTTAAAACTTAGAAAGATTATCCTGAAAAATTATACAATTTGACTTGTGTCACTTTTCCTGTGTATCATTGACATGTAGTCTATTTTACGGTTTCTCGTATTTTTGTTTGAAAAACATGCATTATAACTGTGTTATGACGCACCCACATCAGGATGGTGTCCTTATCACCTCACAATATTCTCAGCATAGTGGATCAAGTGAGTCTCCAAGTTCTTCTCACACTTGTTTTTGTCATATCAAGAGATGGATACAGATTGCGCAGCCGTCTTACTGCCGATATTTGAGGCCTCCGCGCACTTCCTCAACCTTTTCTATTACAAAGACACCCAGGAATAGCAAGCTTAGTTACGGAAGGAAGGGTCAGGCGCAAGAACTGTAGGGGTAGACCAAGGTTAGAATATGTTAAACAGATTGCCTCTGATGAATGATGTGGTAGCTGTGTCGAGATGAAATGATTTAACTCAGGGCAGGAAGCCATGGAGAGCTGCATCAAACTAGCCAAGAGACTGAAAACTCGAACAACAACAATAACAACAACAGCAACAACTACAAATAGTATGCAGCTTAGTTCTATTTAAGGATGTCTTCTACCTTAATACAAATTTTCATGCCGTTCGCTCCAGTAGCTTTGACACCAACAAACGGAGGAACCGACAAAATTGTAACCAATTATTCAAACTATTTAGACAGAAAGCTTACTTTAATTATAAGAATGTAAGTGAAGTACGTAGAAAAATACAGGTGTCAACTAGGATTTTCATGGCCATGCTCCCTGAGAAATTTATTACGAACTTCGAGAAACGTAAAGCCTATACGTATGAAATAATTCAACGAATTTTGAAAGTATATCTTAAGCGTCCTTACCCAACAGCGATGAAAAGATATAATAGATCATTTTCAAAAGCTTCCCGTATTTACTGAATTGTTCGGAGATCAGACTCTTCTGGACTATCTGTCTTTTGTTATGTTTTTTTTTACTGACAATTATTTCATGTGGGTCAATCTTAATACAGGCCATTAAAATACTCAATGGGTCACACATTAAGAAGGTTGACCTTAAAGGGTAATACAATGCATCGATGCCAATTACATTGTTGCTTAACGAGCAATTAATTGATAACGTTCAGTCAGTCAACAGGCCCAATTATATTAGACGGGAAATATAAGTATACCTGAAAATAAATTGCATTATTTATATATTCTTTTAAATCGAGTTAACTCTCCAGGGTGGTGGCTCCCACGGACTAGGCGCCTTTTTCAGGCAGTGTCCTAGAGCTGGGAACATCTGGTCGGAGTGGATACAACTGGTGAGGTGGGATCAGCACGGCCTCACCTGCAAAACGAACAGGGTCCTCATGAGGGAAGGGATTGAAAGGTTAGGATTGATAGGCAAGGAAGAGGGAAGGAGGCGGCCGTGGCCTTACAGTAGGAACCATCCCGGCATTTGTCCGAGGACGAAGTGGGAAACGACGGAACACCACTTTGAGGATGGCTGAGGTGAGAATCGAACCCCCTTTATTCATTTGAACCACCCGAGGCTGAGTAGACCCCGTTCCAGTCCTCTCACCACTTTTCAAATTTCGTGGCAGAGCCGGGAATCGAACCCAGGACATCCAGGGTGGCTGCTAACCACGCTGACCGCTACGCTACGGAGGCGACTTGCATATTTATTATTATTATTAATTCCACAGATTGCAAGGGGCAGGGTCACAAGGATGAGATGTTTCGTTGGGCAAGCTAACATCGTCAGATTCAGGTTAATTCAATTAATGATATATACTGTACAAGAAAAACACGGTTCGTCCTACCAAACAGTGTAGTTCCCCAACAGGCAATACAAAGTTACCCCCGGTAAATCGAAACGTTGCTTCTGCATGCAAGTGAAGCACTATATTGATGAAAACAATACATTTTTGCTTTTCCAAGGATCAATATGAAAATAATGGCAAAATTAGTCTCGGGATTTTCCACCAACACAAAGTTCCTCCTTTCTCTACTAGAAAGCACTATAGTGTCAAGGAACTTCGATATCTACTGTAACCACCTTGACTTTCATAGCGTTCCATGGAACGACAAAATTCGACATGCAAGCTGCCCTCTGGGCGCAAATAACAAAGCTTTCACCCGGCACCTGCGGCCATGCGATATTATTGATGTGTAACATCTGGCCACGCAGTTGCTGGATATTTTTGTGGGAGTGATTTTGAAAAATGGGACGGAAGGGGATCGGAACGATCCAGCTGGCAGTGGTGGATGGAACGGAAGTGTAACACGCACTGCCGGCTGGAGAATGTAAATCACATTAGGATTACTTCAAGGTTTTGAGGCGCAATTACAAATATGTCAACAATAAATCATCTTCAAATTGTCGTTCTTTGGTGTGAAAATATTCATTATATCATATTTGCTGAAAACAATTATGATTTATTAAGAGACTGTTTTTCAATCTCTGGATAAAAGTGATGGGCATCCACTCGCCGACTAACTTTCCTCAACCCTTTCGTACTGAACGGTAAACTCTCATGCGAACTCTAGTGTCAACTCATTGAAACACAAACCACATGTTTTCGTATCAGTACTTAAATTATGAAATGCTTTTATATGAATAATTGTAACTAGTCGGCAAAGCCGGTATTATGTTTCTGCACAATGGCTATTGAGATATTAACCCACATTGCTGTAATGCAGTGGTCAATGTAATATATATCGATGATTTTATACGGGAACTGCGCTAGCCTCTCATAGACCACTAGAGGAATTCTCTTTACTGTCAAGTAGGCGTATTCATAACTAATTTAAAACTCAATTCCACGCAGGAACATTATCGAAAAAAAGCAAAATGTTAATGGAGCGTAAAATAATACTTACATATCATTACCGGCACGTGCAAATGAGTAACTGTCCTGTACTCCAAATGTCTGTGGTTGTAATGGCTGTGCGTATAATATTTTGGACTGCGAATAATGAGATCTTAGGTTCGATCCCTAGTTCCAGCAAATATGTTTGCTACCGGATTATCGATTTGAACGATATATATCATAATATAATGCGTCATTTTAACAGAATCTACATGAAATTACGATTTATCTAATTTTTATTCCAAAACTTTGAACCAAGCAGGAGTTGGGAAATTTGATTGTATTGAACATTATTTAGATAGGCTAGAGACTATGGTTTCATTCCTCCTCTTAATTTACAATATAATACGTGATGTTTGTTCAAACAAGTGTGTCAGTAGTATTTCTGAAATTCAAACTATACAACTCCAGTATGAAAACGGAGCGTAAATCAACATTTTAAGAATATTCAAGCTGTGTAGTATACGAGTAGGATAACATGTCAGATGTTACACATCATATGCGACTACTGTAAGGGTCGTATCTTTTTTCATTATTATCATATGAAAAGAAAATCAGGAGAGGTGTCCTTTTATTTTCGACGTACTTTCGTTACATGTGTTTCATTGTAGCGTGGAACGTTAATCTCTGGGGGTCAAACGTGCATTTCAAAATTGGGGGAGGGTGGGAAGTATTAAGCGTCACTTGTCTCCGCAACCCTCTCCACGCTTGGTTCGGTGCCTATATTATTTGTTAGCTTTGGGGCTACCTTGAGTGTTTTCACAAGTTAATTTTATTTATGCCATGCTACCTAATATTATCGACAAATAGACGCAGCTCATCGCCACTATTCCCTGAAGTTACGGCGATTACGAATGTTATTTTTAGTTATAATTCCCTGAAAGAGGTCCATATCAAGACAACAAAATTGCCCTACCTAACACTACAATAACTAACCCACAAATAGCCGTGGCACGGTAGGAACAAAACACGGTATCCGTATACCTTCGCTATGTGTAACTAATTAATCACAATCATGTATCAGCCACACTTAGAGCCCTAACGCGCTAGCTGGCATCGGGCGAGCATGAGTTCGAATCCCAACTCGGCTGTCCTGAAAATGGTTTACGTGGTTTCCCATTTTCACCACCAGGCAAATGCCGGGACGGTTCCTTCCAAAATACCTTCCCTGACCTGTCCTGAAAACAAAATAAATGGTCATTGGCTGCATTAATAAAATGATCATTAATCACATCTGAAATTTTTCAGTCTTGTTTCCCGCGTCATATAATTGGCCATTAATATTTTGTTGACTGACCGAAAAAATATCAGTTCATTGAGGGTAATGTTGAGAACAGATCTAGAAAATTAGGGACTTTCTCGTTTGATCGGGGGATATTTCCCGTGGAGATCGGGACAGCCAGTTCAAAATGTAACACATATTAGTGCAGTAATTATGGGCGTGGCGATGCGCTGTGAAACTCAGTTGGAATTACGTCTAGGTGTGTCTAGCCGTGCGCCTTCACGCACGATCAATATTCGCACGCCACGCCACGCTCACGGAGCCACGCTGTTGCCACATTCACGGATCATCACGATAACAACTCGTGCCCACAGCGTGCGGCTACGTGAGCCCACACGCCGCGCCGTGCCGGCCAGCGAACCCTTCCGCCCTCAACACATACGGGTACTGTACCATATAGATATTGTGAATACCACCTGTCTATGGGATCAGACGTTTTCCTTACCGTACTCAGAAGATGAGTGAGCTTAAACCCTACCACCGACCTTTCTTGAAATGTTTTCCCCTGGATTACCATTTTGAACTCTAGGCAAATTATGGTGTTTGAAGCCATATTCAGCGTTGCCTTAGTAAACGAAAGTTTGATGCTTTTCAGTCGATCAACACGGAAATAGCTTGCCACGGTGGGTGAGTGGTTATCGTGTCGGTCTACTAACCCAAAGATCGCAGGTTCGCTCCTGGCCGTGGTAAGTGATTTTTGAATGGCGGCAAAAATACGATACGCATGTCATACGATGTTGGCATGTCAAAAAACCCATTTAAATTCAGTAGGCCGAGTTCATAATGGCAAAATTAATCTCGGGAGTTTCCGCCAACACAAAGTTAGAAAGCGCTATAGTGTTCAAGGAGGTTAGATACAAGGAGGTTAGATATCTAACATCTAACCTCCTTGACTTTCATAGTCAAGGAACAACGAAATTCGACATGCAAGATACCCTCTGGGTGTCAAATAACAAAGCTTGCACCCGGCACCGTGGCCATACGATATTATTATTATTATTATTATTAACATGAAAATCCTGAAAATAATTTACATGAGATTAAGAAATACACTTGGATGACCAGTTTCCATCGTCAAGCGATCATCATCAGATCCACTACACTTAGACTTTAAAATCTATGGGTGAAAATATTTACAATATGTAGGCTACCCTTATTTAGTTGCAGTATTGGATGAGGTAATTCAACTCGTTGGTCGGTGAATATTTTTAATATTGCATAATTTTAACACCACTTTTATGAACATTTCCATCTACCAAAATTAAGCTAAAGTAAATTCTAAATCAAAGTCCTGTCAAAACATAACACTTACAAGAAGGAATTACATATTATGTCTTTGTATGTTGAGAAAGTAAAGAAGAGGTAAAACGGAAAAAGTTATGTCCAATAAAGCAACAATAGGAAAATATTTAATAGAAGTTAAATTATAAAAATAAAACCAACTACCAATCCCTTGATTAAGTGTGGAGATATTTGAGAGAATCTATATTTAGGGCACTATCAGTTTAAACCTCACTCTCAGAAAGAACTATCTCTCTTGTTTGACACTCTTGCTGAGAGGTTTTATTAAATAATAGTGATCGCCCTTTAAAACAGCGCCTGTTATGTGCAAACACACTGCCACTGTGCGTGCGTAGCTCTGACATAATATGGTGATGAATGACCAACAACGGGAACGGATGAAGTCATCAAATATGCGACTGACCAATGTGTACTTCGTTGCACCAACAAAAATGGTCGTAACTTTTTATATACCCTACAGGTATGTATGCATGCACACTGATTGAAATACGGAGAAAGGTGTGGAAACAAAATGAACGAAGAAACTCTTGATTGAAGAAACTGACCTACAGAGAGCATTACTTCAGACATTGTACAGTGATTAACTTGATTTTTGACTGAGCAGATAGTTCCATAAGTGGTATCATTTGACTGCAGCCTCTGTGGCTTTTTCCAGGTAGCCTACTCTTTCTTCAGGTGGACTTTGTTTCACTGATCCAGTAATAAAAAAGGTAAAATACTCCTCGAACCTACTAGCAACCCTGACCTCAATAATGTGCTCCTCTTAAGTACCCTGGCGAAGGGGAGTTGATATACTACTACTACGAAAGAGAAGAACGATGACAGTATGCCATGGCTCTGACTGTGATAAAAAATAAAAATTCAAAATGCCGTCTTATATTTACAGCACACTAACTCTCACGCAGTCAGTGCATAACCGTGCGAATAGACACACTGCACAATCCTCTAGAACAAAAAAAAAAGTTATTGTTCATTCCGTATTTCAGCTAGTACTCTCTGGAATACACATACATTTCACCATTATTTTGGACGCAGCATTAGAACGATACAACACTCCTTCATGGTAATCTATTTGCTAAACAATGATCATGGTAAATGTAAATATTCAACTGTTTTATTGAAAGTAAAACCAAATATGATTCTTTTGTACATAAAACATTTCCGACGATTTTGCTTAATGAAAATGAAAATCCACAGCCTGCTTCCAGTCTCCGACCGGGTCAGGAATGGAATGAATGAAGCCCCCATCTAGCGGCGAGGATATGGACTGTGCCGGCTGCCGAGGCCTGACGCACTCCTCTGGGGCAATGATTAAATGAATGACAGATGAAATGGTATGACAGTGGAGAGTGTTGCTGGAATGAAATTTTGACAGGGAAAACCGGAGTACCCGGAGAAAAACCTGTCTGCCTCCGTTTTGTCCAGCACAGATCTCACATGGTGTGATCGGGATTTGAACCACGGACCCAGCGGTGAGAGGCCGGCGTTCTGCCGCCTAAGCCACGGAGGCTTGTGATTTTGCTTAATACTAAAAGATAATTATAAATAACAGAGAATAAAAATATAATTTAAGCTAAATTACAGTAGTACCGTTAGCAAACATTGACAGATTATCTAGAAGTAATAATAACTACTTGTATCAAGAACAGGCGGCTTTGGTAGCGTAGTTGTTAACATGCTGAGCTTCTATGCCCAATATCGTGGGTTCAAACCTCTCAAATCCTTCAGTAGTCCTTTCTTCGGAGGGGACGTAAAGCCGGCGGAACTATGTCATAAATGTATGGCATGGAAAAGAACTTTCCACTAACTACAATTGTGTGAAGCTAAATTTGTGGGTAAGATTTGATTAACGCTTTATTTGTTTCAACGTTCGCGGTCAGGTGCTGGTTGCGGTGGCATCTAGTATCTAAGTTGACAGCTAGGTGTCGTTGACGATAACATTTGGTAGCTAAAGTAGGAACTACTTGAAATTGATCGTCTGCCGTCCTCTCCTGAATTACAGATAACACGCACTACATCTGCCATCACAAATAACACCGGTTATCAGACAGATTCTACACACACCCAAAGTACATGGAACTACATGACAGCGTTGTCGCAGCCCCTAAACTCAGTTTTATCTAATGAGGCTGAGTGTACCCCATTCCAGCCCTCAGACCAGAATTAAAATACTTGGAGATCAAACCCGGGCCTCCACGGTGACAGCTTTAGAACACAACTCTCCTTGGAACGGTAATATCTGTTGAGTAATACAAAGCTTTGAAGCCATCTTCTCAGTGTTACCATATTAACAATCGTTGTTGAAAGTTTTCAGTCGGTGAACCCTAGTACACTCGCAATTATTGGAAAATGTGATGCAATCTTAAATTAATTACATGTGTTTAATTGGTATTTGCACAGATTACAAAAGGAGGGGATCAATCCGGATCTGTCGAACAAAAGGTGACCTTGCACATCCTGAATAACTATTGATATTTTATTTTATGTAGATTTAGTTTACACTTGATTGGTTAATATACACATTGAACCCTTGCAAAGAAGCTTATGAGACTCAGTTTCGGGGGTGTAACAGTCCATTTCGTAAGTTGTTGTTAAAGCGCTTCATCGACATGCAGGGTAACATATAACAAAATGACATGCAGGAAGAAGTGAAGCCAGGGTTAAAACAAATGAATTTAATGACAGATCAGCTATTTACAAAATGAAATAAACAAACAAAACTCCCAAAATGACTCCCACTGAATAAAATTACTTGCCAAAAACTAGGCCTAATCTCAGGAGAGATTATTAATCGGACCAAATGTCCCAAAATCTGCAATGACAATGCATACGTGTGTGGCTGTTCTACATGCCTAACGATGAGTACAAATGAATGCATGATTCGTCATCATCCGGATAAACTTTCAGAAGACGAATCTGCATTGCTTAGAGCTAGACAGATGCGGGGAACAACTATACACAACTTAAAACTAAACCGAAACTTCCTATACTAAATAAACAACAAATAATTTCCGCTTGAAATTGGAATCAAGAACTGCCGTAGCAAAACATTACTGCCTAAAATTAGGACTTCTCAACAATCAACACAAGTAAGTTAACACGTGACCAACAAAAGAAACACACATATGACCGCCTGTCATTTTTACAAGTAAATACAACTACACCACACGGGTGTCACACAAAAAAACTAACATGAACTGAGTCACAGAAAATCACTAGGCTCAAAGCCAACATTTACATCATTAACACAATATTCAATCCATACGACATGCAATAAACCGTAACAAACGTGGCGAACTCCCCAATTAATTATGGTCCAAAAAACCATCAGAAAAGAACAGGTTTGCTAATGATAGCTTAATAGGGGTCAGTCGGACAACAGCACTGCCTAACAGAATAAGTCACCAAGGCTAGACGGGCGCTAAGTGGAAATCTGCACATCTGTCAACCCACGTGTCAATAACCTCGAACTCCCAAGGCACGGGATCGAGTCTCGAAGAAGCGTGCCCCAAAGCACAATATATACGTGTGTGTGTCAGAACAAAATATATCTCAGCATTTCCCCTAGGAAATCCAAGAATCAGCATTGGACAAGGTGCAGTAGCCTCCTCGGAGCGCACTGCCTTTCCATCAAAAATACAACCACAACAAATATGAGGGCGGTAGCACCATCTACCCCTCTTCACGAAGAATCAAAACACACACTTGACACAAGACCACACACAGAATCACACGTATGGGTTTGACAGAAACCTGAAATAAATGACATAAATATTTTTCCACCAGCTTGCGCTTCCGTTCTAGGCTGTGACTAACGAACTTGAAAAGGACTCAAAAAAATCTAAAAATATTAGAACTAAGGTGTTCTACCATTACATCTAAATTTGTTGCGCTCGGCAACCCTAATATGCATAATAACCTGTTCAGCAAACATCTTACAATAATTACCTCCATTTCCTATCAAAAATATGAACTTTAATAAAGCACCACTTATCGAATGTAACGAGTTTCGCATCCGCATGGATAAAAATCAAATACACGCGCCGTATACACTAAATATGACTCCAAAGAAAAATATACAACAAACAACTTTGGCCACGCGCCAACGTACATTTACAACACTAGTGTCGGTGCACAAAAAAAATCTAAACAACAAAAATAATAAATGAACTATTTACAACGTTCCCACGCCTTATCTAACTACATATTGAGTAAATCAATTTTTGTACATCACCGTATCAGCTTGCAGAACATATAACCTCCGTCCCGGCTCATTTCCCTACGGGAAATTAGCCCTCCATCGTCGACTTCGTAGAAGCGATGCACATCAATCCGTCTCCTGACCACACGTCGGACATCTTGGCGTAGTCTCTTGGACAGAAATGTTCAATGTTAATAAATTGCCTAGCTATAATCGCTGTGAGTTACTACTTTCACTCACGATATGTCCTATGCGATTAATGATCGAAGACTTTCCCTATCTTAGCATTCGCTTACACACGCACAATTATCACTTGAAAAATACAATACAAAATTTACATAAATTATACACTTCAAACACATCGTCACTGGCTTGAAAAACAAGTCTTAAACATGACTGTCTCGCAGTCCTTATCTCGCTAGATATCTCTACTGCTCTACGTGAACCTTGCTCGCTGTGAGCACTAATGGAATGTTAGTAAAGTCTTGCCCATTAAGAGCTGAAAATCGTGACGCAGACTGGCGTGAACCTTGCTCACCAGAGCTCAATAAAGTTGTCACTAGTATGATTATTAAGAGCGGTAAATCGCGACGCAGACTGGCGTGACCCTTGCTCACCAGAGCTCAAAACAGTTGTCACTAGTATGATTAATAAGAGCGGTAAATCGCGACGCAGACTGGCGTGACCCTTGCTCACCAGAGCTCAAAACAGTTGTCCTCGAAACAGCTTCTCCTCGATCAATTTATTGGAAACTGACAGAATGAGGTGGAGTGGGGGAGAATTAATAAAAATATCCTAGAGTTTTCATCTCACAAACTTGGGACCAGTATCAATCTTCATCATTTTATTCAAACGTCTCAGCGCACTTATGCGGAATTATTTCGGATCGGCGGTTCTTTAGATAAGAGTTTCCGCGCCTTTTTTTACAGGGTACGCCACCCATCGCGTGGCTTTGGCGTGGTCTCATCTGATTGGGTGATTCAATCCTTGGTCGGTTGAAACTTACTCGTGACCATCCCCTAATGACTCCAATTTTGGTGCGCGTTGTTACACAATTTGTCCTTGAACTCGGCTTACCCGGTCGTCTTCAAGAATAACTACCAAGCTTGCATTTGTGGTAATCATTGCAACACACTAACTTGGCTTCCCTTTGTCAATTTCCACATGTACTGCCTGGGCACCAGTAATAATAATAATAAATCATGAATACTTATTCATCGCAGATTAATAAGGGTTCATTTATCCTCAGCAAGGTTTTGAAATTCGAAGCAAGTGATTGATTTGGATTTTAAAAACAATATCCACAGTAGTAACAATAACATCTTTTAAGTACCTCACTCGACTCTTGAGTGTACCTTCCTCTGACCCAATTAGTGTGCGCACTCCATGCCGGAATGTCATTCATACGTATCGGCAGACCTCCCCTCTTTCTCACATGATTACCATTCCTGCCGGATCAGCTGTCTTGTTTACAAACAAAGCACGCTCTCTCCAGCCACTACACGGCCACGTACATTTGAAAGTTGGCTCACAAATAAAATTCTGCAATAATGATTCTGCACTCATAGTCCTGATTATTCGTCAAATGGTTCTCTTCTGTAATACGGCTTGAGATTCGCGCTATTGAAGACAGATTTAGCGCCAGTGCTCAATTCTTCAAGTCTGTAAGCATTGTTGCCCAAATTCTTAATGATGCGGAACGGGCCAATAAATTTTGGACAGAACTTTGCAAATACTTTGTTTTTAGGGTCAGATATCGGTGGTCTTCGAACAAGCACTAGTTCCTGTTCCTGCAATTCGCGGTGAAATTTCTTTCCTCTGTACCTCCTCTGTCTTCGGTCCGCTTGGTTCCTCATGTGCTCTCTTGTTCGCTGAATTCGCAACTCATGTGCTAATAATGGATCCCTTGGGCATGGAATAATCTTGTCCCAAGATCTCTCAGGCAACCTGTTGTGGTGTACAACTAGTGGGACTTGACCCGTCGACTCGTGCTTAGTAGTGTTCATGCACATCTCAATATCTCCTACTTTGTCAACCGACTTATTATGATCATTAGGAATCATTACTCGGTAATACTTGGCAACACAGCGAATCGTTCTCTCGCTCGGATTCCCACAAGGATGGCGAATGCTCGATAAAACATGTTTTATCCCTAGGCTCTCTAGACCTTGCCTAAAAACATTGCTCGTAAAATAAGTACCATGGTCCGATCAGATAAATTCCGGCTTCCCAAGCATCGGAATGACTTTGTTCTGAATTCTGCTGAGGACTTGCTTTGATGTCGTCTTCTGGATTGGACATAATATTACCATCTTGGAAAACACATCGACACATACAAGAAGGTGTCGGCATCCTCGTTTTCCCTTAACCAGAGGGCCAAAGCAGTCGATAGCGACCAGCTCGCATGGTGTTTGAGGTAATAATGGTTTTGGAGGTTGTTTCAAAATGAAGTTGTTTGGTTTAGTGCGCTGACACGCGTCACAAGTTCTTATTACCTCCACAATGGTATATCGCATCTTAGGCCAAGTAAAAGTTTCCCCTATTGTCGCTTCTGTTTTGTCCGTGCCGATATGTGCTAGGCTCTCGTGGACATGCCACGTCAACCTCTCTGTAATGATGCTGGAACTAGAATTCGCAGTTTGGTGTGATCCTCATCCACGTACTTATGCAAAAGGTTATTCAAGTAGTGAAATTTCGCTTCCTTGGCACGGGCTTCTCGATATTCAGGTGAATCTGGTTGTAGTTCCTTCCTGTAAAACTTGATCATCATCATCATCCATGGGTCTTCTTCTTGTTCCTTCTGAATTTCTTTTAGTTTGTCCAAAAACTCACGAGCCTTAGGTGTTAGTGCTATATGGTGAACTTCCGCTGCTATCTCGTTCTCATCTTCAGGATTCCTGCTTAAAGCATCTGGTATGATGTTCATCCTTCCAGGGCAATGCTCTATAGTAATGTCGAACTGCTGTATGTAAATGGACCAACGCGTAACTCTCTCACTTGCTATCGTCGTCTTGAATAGGAATGTCAGTACATGGTGGTCAGTTCTGACAACAATGGAATAACCGAAAATCATCTTACGCCATTGTTGAAGTGAATACAAAATCGCTAGCAACTCAAGCTCTGTCACAGTGTAGTTCCTCTCGCGCTTCCTCATTTTACGACTCGTAAATGCCAAATATGATCTTTTCTTGGGTTCTTCAGCGTCCTCTTGGTACAGCATGGCACCGATTCCAATCAAAGAAGCGTCTGCTTGAATTATAAATTTATTCTCGAAGTCTGGATGCCCTAGCTTCACACAATTCTCCAGTAAGTCTTTCGTAGCTCTAAAGGACCTGTCGCACTCCTCATTCCACGACCATCGATTTGATTTCTTTAACATCTCTTGCATTGGTGCTACTGTTTCCGTGTATCCAGGACAATTCTCCTTGAAGAAACCTGTCACTCCCAAAAACGCTCTTACATGTTTTACTTTAGTTGGTGTGGGGAATTTCTTTATTGCGTCAATTTTTGCCGGATTAGGCCTCACGCCTTCAACATCAATTATGTGAACCAAATACAGAATCTCGCTCTGGCAAAAGTGCGATTTCATTAAATTAATGTTGAAATTCATGGTTCTCTAGTTATCCAGAAGTTTGTTTAGGTTTACCAAGTGTTCCTCCATTGTTTCTGATGCAATAAGTATGTCATCAACATATCTCGTAGTGAAGCTCTTGACCTCCTCAGTCAGATTCCTGTCTAGTGCTCTTATCAATGCACATCCAGCTGTTTTTACACCAAAGGACATGCGAGACCAGATATAACTTTGGTTATCGAATAAAAACCCCGTCAATAGTTGGGATTTTTCTTCAAGTTCAAGATGGTGGAAACTATTTGTTAAGTCGACGCTAGAATAAATCTTCTTCCCACGGAATCCCTTCAATACATCCTTGATCCTTGGTGCTTGGTCATGCTCAACTAGCAGTTTACTGTTCAAAACTCGTGCGTCTAGGCATAATCTAATTGATCCATTTGGCTTGGCCACAGCCAATATTGCGTTTAAGTACGGGGTTGCTGCTTTTCTTATCATGCCGGAATCTAATAAATTACTAATGATGTCCTTCAACTGAGCAAAATGTTTCTCTGGGTTCGGGTACAATTTACTCTTAAATGGGGTCCAGTCGGTAACTTGCATGGCATACTGGAAATTTAAAACTTTTCCAGGGATGGTGTCGAAAGCTCCTTTATGATGTCTGAAAATTTCTTCTAATTTCCTTCTATCAGGTTCTCCTACTATTGCCTCCTTAAGCCGCTCCTGAAGTAAACTTTCAAATTTGGATCCGCTAATTTCTTCTTCCGCCAAATGTACCCAAAGTTCCTGCGAAATATCTCGACTGTCAATTTCAACCACTGCTGTCTGGCTTACTCGTTCCTCCGTCAAGTTCTTATCTCCGATCGCCTCATTAGTGCATTCTTCAATAACCCAAGTATTCGCCTCTCTCTCTAGTGGACTTTCTTCCATGTTCAAACCCACGTGATTCAACCCCTCAACTTGTTTGAAACTCACAGTATTATTATGTAAGTCAATTACAGCATGAAAATCACAGATAAAGTTGGCTCCCAAAATGACGTTATAATTCATCTTCGGTATCACGATGAATGTTTGCGAAAATGTGTGGTTTAATATATCCAGGTCTAAATATGCTTGGTGCTTGCAAACTATGGTTTTGTCAGGAATGACCCCTCTGACTTTCATTAATGGTACAGGCATGATTGGAACGGTTTGTTTACTTCCGATTTCTTTCAACAATACTTCCGTGACTAAGCTCACCTGGCTACCTGTGTCAATTAAGCATCTCACTCTAATACCTCCAATACGTGCATAAATAATCGGTAATTGTCTGATGACATTTTATCGGTCCTTCACCACTTCCTCCAGGCAATCGTCCGGGAATGCTACCCACTCTTCTATGTTTGCGACAATCAACTCTTCCCGCTCCCTGGTGTCTTTCGTTCTCAGGCTATCTGGTTTTGGTTCATTCGAGGTTTTTAAAATCCTGGGACCCATTCGTTGAGTTCCGCCGGTTGTCATCGCGCCTCTCCTGCTGTCGTAATAAGCTTTCCGCCCCCGCTCCTTGGTGATTATCCGGGCTCTGCCTATTTGCCATCGCACGCCCCCACTTCTCTTTCTCCATCTCTTCGGCATTTAACTCATCCAAATACTTCTGTGATTCGACGTACCGCTCATTCCAATCATTGCGATAGCCTCCCTGATTATCTTGGCGATAGTTCCTCGTATTGTTCCACCTGCCATCTCCGTTCCTTTGGTAAGGTCTACCCTGCCTTGGGTTTCCCCTCCAGTTGGTATACTCTCGCTGGTACGTCCACTGGTTGTGCTGGTGCTGATTATTATGATTATAATTATCTCGGCGATTCTGGAAGTTCCTATTATTTTGATTGAATTGGTTTCGGCCATCATACTCTTGCCGTCGTGGTGTAAATTGCGTTCCGGTAGATTGTGTTTTTGTTTGGTTACCCTGGTTGTGATTGGTTTGGTGTCCTTGAACCACTTCAGCTGTGTTTACACACTCCATGTTCCTTCTCACTGTCTTCGGACTAACCATACTCGTCTCATCTAGATGGCGGAGTAACTCTTCAGCCTGAACTGCGGTCTTAATATTACCGGCCACTAACAACTGCTGAATATTCATTGGAAGCTGCTTACCAATGGTTAAAACCATGTTTTCCTCAGTAGGGGGGTCGTCAAAATCCCGGAATTTAACCAGCTGTTGGATAAAGAATTCGGAAAATCTGGTGGGATGTGTGCTGTGATATTTCCTAGTGTATAAATCCATTCTCAACCCCTCCTGCAAAGAAGGACTCCAGAACTTTCTCAAGAACGCCTCTCTAAACTGTGCCATGTTTGTAAATGTGTATTTAAAACTCAGGAACCAGATTAAGGTTGGGCCCTCCAAAAACTTTTCCACAAGTCGCAACTGTTTTGCGGGACTGACATGTTGATCGTTAAAGTAGTCATCCAGCTGACGTAAAAATGCTTTGGGAGTGGATCCTGTGTTCTCCATGAATTTATCGGGTTTGAAATCAATCCCCCTAATTACCTGTATCACTTGGGCAGGTGCCAAGCCGGGTTGTGGTGTTGACGTCTCCTCTCTGTAATGTTGGAAAGTGTCGCTCGTTATCTTAGGACTTTGACCTCGGCACGTATCCTCAGCCAACTTCAAGCCCAACGGACTTCCAATGCATCCCTGTTTGCCTACTGTGTTTTCTGCAGAGAATAAAGTTGCGTTTTCTAATGACCTGATCTGATTTTTAATTATGAGATCTGTGTGTTCTTGGAGTTTGGACTTCATGTTTTCCTCCAAAGCCTGCACTCTAGAATTGTATTCGCCTAGCCGCTTTAAAATCGTCAGCCTGTCTTCTTTAGTTTCGTTCACCTGCTGCTCCCAATCTTTCCGGATCCTGTTCTTCAAACTGCTAATTTTTTCTTCGCTCCTTTCCTGATTCTTCTTTAGCTGCTCTCCTATCTGCTCTTGTATTAGCTGCTGAGTCTTGACTAATTGTTCTCCTACCTCTTCTCGTATTTGCTCTTGTGTTTTAACTAATTGTTCTCCGACCTCTTCTCGTATTACCTGCTGGGTTTTAATTAATTGGTCTTCCAAGTTTTCCTGATTTTTATTTAGCTGGTCTTCTAGGTTTTCACGCAAGTGCATACGTTCTTTTTCTGTTTTGATTTCGAGCTTATCGATTTCCTTTATTAATTCGAGTACGTTACTATCGACAGAATTAATCTGTTCCTGTAATTTATCCTGTGTGCTTTTTATTCCAGCCGTGTTGTTTACGCATGCTGCCTCAATTTTTTTAATTTTTCGGCTACCATTTCATCGAATTGTATAAGTTTATTGTCGAATTTGGATTCCAATTTCTTAATTTCTCCTAATTGTTTTGCGTTATTTTCCGCTACCTCATCTGCCATTTTCTCCAATTCTACCCTAGCACTTTGGTTTATGTCATGGGTGATCTTTTCTAACTGCTCTGTTTGTGTTATTGCCTGTTCTGATAGTTTATGGTTCAATACATTTAATTGTTTATCGGTATCCAAATTCTGGACCTGCAATTGCGTAGTTAGGTTACCGCTCATGTCTTGTAACTGTCTTTCACTGTGCTCCCGTAATTCGTATAATTGTTTGTCACTGTGTCCACGCTGAATTTCGAACTGTTCTTCCGTTTTCGCGGGCATTTGCTCTAACTGTTCTTCCGTTTTCGCGGACATCTGCATAGACATCTGCTCTAACAATACCTTGATTTCTTCGATGCTAGCCATCGCACAATACACAAATATAACCAGAGAAAAACAGGGTCATGCGCCGGGATTTCAGTCATACACACGTACACATGTCTTGATATTTAAATACTACTGATTCTAATTTAATAAAAATTTCAGTAATCAAAATTTACTGAATAATGACTCTTATTTCCAAACAACAAAATAACTCCCTTGTGATCTGCTTTTAAATTCCTAACCAACAGAATTTACGAACGACACCAATTAACCGAAGTTACTTAAATGTAAAATATAAGGCAACACCTTCCTGCTTTGACTGAGTTCAACAATATGCAAATTTTCTAATTTTAATGCCGGGCGCCAGAACAAGTTAATAACAAATACAATATCAACTTCTAACCTTGTTCAATATTTCTAACTTTAAGAACTCAGTGATTTTACTAATGCACATGGCGGTACAACATCGCCTCAATTTACTGAATTTACTTTTGCCTGCTTGACCTGGCATTATTTCTCAGCGAAATAAATATGTGATCAGCAAAGCAACAACAACAACAACCCCACTTGGGCAGCCATTTTTGTTTTATGAACCCTTGCAAAGAAGCTTATGAGACTCAGTTTCGGGGGATGTAACAGTCCATTTCGTAAGTTGTTGTTAAAGCGCTTCATTGACATGCAGGGTAACATATAACAAAATAACATGCAGGAAGAAGTGAAGCCATGGTTAAAACAAATGAATTTAATGACAGATCAGCTATTTACAAAATGAAATAAACAAACAAAACTCCCAAAATGACTCCCACTGAATAAAATTACTTGCCAAAAACTAGGCCTAATCTCAGGAGAGATTATTAATCGGACCAAATGTCCCAAAATCTGCAATGACAATGTATACGTGTGTGGCTGTTCTACATGCCTAACGATGAGTACAAATGAATGCATGATTCGTCATCATCCGGATAAACTTTCAGAAGACGAATCTGCATTGCTTAGAGCTAGACAGATGCGGGGAACAACTATACACAACTTAAAACTAAACCGACACTTCCTATACTAAATAAACAACAAATAATTTCCGCTTGAAATTGGAATCAAGAACTGCCGTAGCAAAACATTACTGCCTAAAATTAGGACTTCTCAAAAATCAACACAAGTAAGTTAACACGTGACCAACAAAAGAAACACACATATGACCGCCTGTCATTTTTACAAGTAAATACAACTACACCACACGGGTGTCACACAAAAAAACTAACATGAACTGAGTCACAGAAAATCACTAGGCTCAAAGCCAACATTTACATCATTAACACAATATTCAATCCATACGACATGCAATAAACCGTAACAAACGTGGCGAACTCCCCAATTAATTATGGTCCAAAAAACCATCAGAAAAGAACAGGTTTGCTAATGATAGCTTAATAGGGGTCAGTCGGACAACAGGACTGCCTAACAGAATAAGTCACCAAGGCTAGACGGGCGCTAATTGGTAATCTGCACATCTGTCAACCCACGTGTCAATAACCTCGACCTCTCAAGGCACGGGATCGAGTCTCGAAGAAGCGTGCCCCAAAGCACAATATATACGTGTGTGTGTCAGAACAAAATATATCTCAGCATTTCCCCTAGGAAATCCAAGAATCAGCATTGGACAAGGTACAGTAGCCTCCTCGGAGCGCACTGCTTTTCCATCAAGAATACAACCACAACAAATATGAGGGCGGTAGCACCATCTACCCCTCTTCACGAAGAATCAAAACACACACTTGACACAAGAACACACACAGAATCACACGTATGGGTTTGACAGAAACCTGAAATTAATGACATAAATATTTTTCCACCAGCTTGCGCTTCCGTTCTAGGCTGTGACTAACGAACCTGAAAAGGACTCAAAAAATCTAAAAATATTAGAACTAAGGTGTTCTACCATTACATCTTAATTTGTTGCGCTCGGCAACCCTAATATGCATAATAACCTGTTCAGCAAACATCTTACAATAATTACCTCCCTTTCCTATCAAAAATATGAACTTTAATAAAGCACCACTTATCGAATGTAACGAGTTTCGCATCCGCATGGATAAAAATCAAATACACGCGCCGTGTACACTAAATATGACTCCAAAGAAAAATATACAACAAACAACTTTGGCCACGCGCCAACGTACATTTACAACACTAGTGTCGGTGCACAAAAAACAAATCTAAACAAGAAAAAGAATAAATGAACTATTTACAACGTTCCCACGCCTTATCTAACTACATATTGAGTAAATCAATTTTTGTACATCACCGTATCAGCTTGCAGAACATATAACCTCCGTCCCGGCTCATTTCCCTACGGGAAATTAGCCCCCCATCGTCGACGTCGTAGAAGCGATGCACATCAATCCGTCTCCTGACCACACGTCGGACATCTTGGCGTAGTCTCTTGGACAGAAATGTTCAATGTTAATAAATTGCCTAGCTATAATCGCTGTGAGTTACTACTTTCACTCACGATATGTCCTATGCGATTAATGATCGAAGACTTTCCCTATCTTAGCATTCGCTTACACACGCACAATTATCACTTGAAAAATACAATACAAAATTTACATAAATTATACACTTCAAACACATCGTCACTGGCTTGAAAAACAAGTCTTAAACATGACTGTCTCGCAGTCCTTATCTCGCTAGATATCTCTACTGCTCTACGTGAACCTTGCTCGCTGTGAGCACTAATGGAATGTTAGTAAAGTCTTGCCCATTAAGAGCTGAAAATCGTGACGCAGACTGGCGTGAACCTTGCTCACCAGAGCTCAATAAAGTTGTCACTAGTATGATTATTAAGAGCGGTAAATCGCGACGCAGACTGGCGTGACCCTTGCTCACCAGAGCTCAAAACAGTTGTCACTAGTATGATTAATAAGAGCGGTAAATCGCGACGCAGACTGGCGTGACCCTTGCTCACCAGAGCTCAAAACAGTTGTCCTCGAAACAGCTTCTCCTCGATCAATTTATTGGAAACTGACAGAATGAGGTGGAGTGGGGAGAATTAATAAAAATATTCTAGAGTTTTCATCTCACAAACTTGGGACCAGTATCAATCTTCATCATTTTATTCAAACGTCTCAGCGCACTTATGCGGAATTATTTCAGATCCGCGGTTCTTTAGATAAGCGTTTCCGCGCCTTTTTTTACAGGGTACGCCACCCATCGCGTGGTTTTGGCGTGGTCTCATCTGATTGGGTGATTCAATCCTAGGTCGGTTGAAACTCACTCGTGACCATCCCCTAATGACTCCAATTTTGGTGCGCGTTGTTACACAATTTGTCCTTGAACTCGGCTTACCCGGTCGTCTTCAAGAATAACTACCAAGCTTGCATCTGTGGTAATCATTGCAACATACTAACTTGGCTTCCCTTTGTCAATTTCCACATGTACTGCCTGGGCACCAGTAATAATAATAATAAATCATGAATACTTATTCATTGCAGATTAATAAGGGTTCAACATCAAAACACGTTTAGCATATACCGGCCACATCGAGTGGTGGTGGTACAAAACTTCCTCCAGGAGTCCGCCATTGCACGAATAGAATGGCCTGCGATGTTGCCGGACATGAACTGTATCGAACATGTCTGGGATATGCTGAAGCCTATTATTGCTCAGCGTCGACGCCCTCCGTCACGATATCATGGAGGCCGCCGTCATAGAATAGGATCGCCTGCCTCAAGAGGACCTTCATAACTCGATCTGTGGTATGCCACGGCAAGTAAGAGCCCTGCTGGACGTCTATGGAGGCAATGTTCCTTATTGAAACGTCACAGGATGGCAAGATTACAACACATATTAGTCCCAGTTTAACAGATCAAATGTCTTCCTGTTTGTAATTTTCTTTCACACCTGAATGACGTCTGCAGGATTTATCAGAATGCCGTCTTTTTTATAATTAACTCGCCCACAAGAACATATCAAAGTGTAATGCAATTTTTTTAATGTGTATATACACTGCAGATATAGATCCTGGTTCTCCTCATCTACTTCCTTTTTGAATCACGTAGGTTCGCCATTGTTCCCCACAAAATACGCTATTTCTAACAAGGGAAAGAACTCAGTTAGTACGCTAATGCATATACAGTAGTAGAAGATATTTTGTCCAGAGTTAGGTTATGGGTATGAGAAGGGGGAGACGTGAATTGTGAGAACATGAAACACAGAATGATGTTTGGCTGCCATCAACTGCAGTCAAATTTGTTTAACTCAAACATCTATATATATAAAGCACAAAGTTTGTCTGTCTGTCTGTCTGTCTGTCTGTCTGTTATGTATACAAATCTACACCTTTTCACCGATCTGAACCAACATTTGTATACATACCCTATGGAACCCTGCGGGTAACCCCGTCAACATTAAATTTCGGACAGACCACCCCATGCCCTGCATTTAGGCCCTTTTGCACAAATCTACACCGTTTCACCGATCTGAACCAAAAGTTGTATATTTAACCTTTGGAACCCTGCGAGTAACACTGTCCACTTGAAATTTCGGACAGACCACCCCATTCCCTGCATTTAGGCCCTTTGGTCCAAATCCACACCGTTTCACCGATCTCAACCAAAATTTGTATATTTACCCTTTGGAACCTTGCGAGTACCACTGACCACTTAAAATTTCGGACAGACCACCCCATTCCCTGCATTTAGGCCCTTTGGTCCAAATCTATACCGTTTCACCGATCAGAACCAAAATTCGTATTCTTACCCTTTGGTGCCCTGCGAGTAACACTGTCTGCTTGAAATTGCGGACAGACCACTCCATTCCCTGCATTTAGGCCCTTTGGCCCAAATCTATACCGTTTCACCGATCTCAACCAAAATTTGTATATTTACCCTATGGAACACTGCGACTAACACTGTCTGCTTGAAATTTCGGACAGACCACGCCATTCCCTGCATTTAGGCCCTTTTTGCACAAATCTACACCGTTTCACCGATCTGAACCAAAATGTGTATACTTACCCTTTGGAACCCTGCGAGTAACACTGTCTGCTTGAAATTGCGGACAGACCACTCCATTCCCAGCATTTAGGCCCTTTGGCCCAAATCTACACCGTTCCACCGATCTCAACCAAAATTTGTATATTTACCCTTTGGAACACTGCGACTAACACAGTCTGCTTGAAATTGCGGAGAGGCTACTCCATCCCATGCATTTAGGCCTTTTGGCACAAATCTACACCGTTTCACCGATCTGAACCAAACTTTGTATACTTACCCTTTGGAACCCTGCGAGTAACACTGTCCACTTAAAATTTCGGACAGACCACCCCATTCCCTGCATTTAGGCACTTTGGCACAAATCTACACCGTTTCACCGATCAGAACCAATATTCGTAAACTTACCCTTTGGTACCCAGCGAGTAACACTGTCTGCTTGAAATTCCGGACAGACCACTCCATTCCCTGCATTTAGGCCCTTTGTCCCAAATCTACACCGTTTCACCGATCTCAACCAAAATTTGTATATTTACCCTTTGGAACACTGCGACTAACACTGTCTGCTTGAAATTGCGGCGAGGCCACTCCATCCCTTGCATTTAGGCTGTTTGGCACAAATCTACACCGTTTCACCGATCTGACCCCAATTTTATATACTTACCCGTAGAACCCGACAAGTAACACTGTTCACTTTAAATTTCGGACAGACCACACTATTCCCTGCTTTTTGGCCCTTTGGCAGAAAACTACACCGTTTCACCGATCTCAACCAGATTTTACATAATTACCCTTTGGAACTCGACGAGTAACACTGTCCACTCGAAATTTCGGACAGACCACTCCATTCCACGCATTTAGGCCCTTTGGCACAAATCTACATCATTCACCGATCGAAAAAAAATGTGTATACTTACCCTTTGGAACCCGATGAGTAACACTGTCCACTTTAAAATTTGGACAGGCCACTCCATTCCCTGCATTTTGGCCCTTGGCACAAAACTACACCGTTTCACCGATCTCAACCAGATTTTACATAATTACCGTTTGGAACTCGACGAGTAACACTGTCCACTCGAAATTTCGGACAGACCACTCCATTTCCCGCATTAAAGCCCTTTGGTACAAATCTACATCGTTCACCGATCGAAAACAAAGTGTGTATACTTACCCTTTGGAACCCGATGCGTAACACTGTCCACTTGAAATTTCTGACATACCACTCCATTCCCTGCATGTAGCTCAGAAATTCCTCGGGGTTGCCAGCTTCCTAACTCACCAGTCATGAGCCCTTGAGGGTGTACCAGAAGTGGTGGGTCTACACACACCCTGCCTCTTTGAGGGCCTTGAGCAGAAGACGGGAGATATTACGAAAAGGAAAAGAAGGCAGACCCCTCGAAGAATGAGGGTATCAGGAAAGATGAGACAAAGCCAATTAAGGCGGGAAATTGAAAGACTCCCTAGCCCTCGGATACCCTAATACAGTCTGGGTCGGAAGAGAACAAGAGTTGACCAAGGGAGGCCGACAGGAAAGAGAACTGAAATGAGCCCGGCACCAGGAAGTACAAGCGATGCCAGACTCAGCTGGGGTTCCGTGGTCGCCAACCCACGTCCCACAAGTTGTGAGACCCTGGGGGGGTCAGTTGTGAGAATAGCTTGCTGATTCATCGTGAGGTGACTTGAGAGTACTTTCCAGAGCCCGCCGTGTTATCTCCTGCTGTCTATGCTGATGCCAGCACAGGGCCGTTGCGAAACAGTGAGTGATTCCCGGTCAATCTGTATAGGACGGGGAACCCCGAACGTGTGTCATCATATTTCGTCATCATCTGCGATCATCTCAGGTTCGTGCAGCTTGGACCTATATTCTTTGTCTTTGCCGAGCAGTACGCTCTTTCACTAGACGCATCCAGTACAGGCCTATGCCAGAAAATAAGGTTGAGACTTTGGAAGACATCGAAGCTAGACACCTGAATTACCTATATCAGTTTTAAAATAACACCATTGTCGTTTAGTAGTCATTTTTTCATTACCTTATTATTATCATCATAAGTGCAAATGACCTAGATGTTACGCGCATCATACCAATAATCACCGCCGCATAAAGTCTTTCTCGACTGTGATTTTTAAAATATTTATTTTTGGTTGGTTGGTTCTTAAGTTTAGGGGCTGCGACAACGCGGACATGTAGCCCCGTGTATTTTGAGTGTGTGTAGAATCTGTCTGATAACCGGTGTTAATTGTGATGACTGTATTAGTGTGTGTTATCTGTTTTTTAATTTAAGTACAAACTGCAACTTAGAATTCTTCAAATAGTTCGTACTTTTGCCGCCAAGCGCCACTGTCAACGACTACTAGGCCAAGTTCGGAACTTAGCTACTAGACGCCACTGCAGTCGGCTCTTGGCAACGGACGTAGACATCTTTGAGCGTTGTTTACTTATCCAATTTAGCTTCACACAGGTGTAATTAGTGGAAGGTTCAATAACATGCCATAAATCTGACATGGGACCGCCGGCTTTACTTCCCCTCCGAAGAAAGGCATACTGACGGATTTTTAACGCTCTTAAAATATCCGACGGCTTCGGCCGGGTTTTAACCCGCTATCTTGGGCATAGAAGCTCAGCATGCTACCAAATACGCCACCGAAGCCGCCATATAGTTATTTTTATTACAGTACATTGTGTACATTATACGTTGAAGTGTCAATTCAATACCGGTAGTAGTTTCCCTTATCATCCTCATCATAAGAGCAAATGACCTACAGTAGATGTTACGCCCATTACACCATTAATCACCACACACAATAAGTCTTCCTCGCCTGTGAATTTTGAAATATGTATTTCTATTACGGTAGTTTGTAAGTTTGACGTGTCAATTCAACAGTAGTTTTTATTATCATCCTTATCAAAAGGGCAAATGACCTAGATATTACGCCCTCATTGTCTTTGGGGGCAAATGACTTAGATTTTAAGTCCATTATATTTCTAAGGAGACCTTAAAACATTATCATCATTCCACCGGGCGAAGCCGGGTACTACTGCTAGTATTTTTATAAGTTTTAAAATACAAAATTTATTTAGGATTATGCATAGTTCCGGTTTCAATTTACTTGCAGTCTAAGATAACCATAACATTAAAAATTTTTAACAGTAAAAATTCATGTTATTGCCGATTCATTTATTGGGGTTTCACGACATCTTGGTAATGTATCTGCGTGTACTTGAGTGTGTGGGTAGAATCTGACTGATAAACTCTGTCATTGCGATTGCTATACTAGCGTGTGTATTTGTAGTTGGGATTAGGATTTAGGTAGGAGGCGGCCGTGGTCTGACTTTAATTACCATCCATGTATTCGACTATATCATAAGTAGGAAACAATGAAAAATCACTTCTAGGATTCCTAAAGTGGGAATCGAACCCACATTTTCTCGGTTCTGCCTTCCGAAACTGAGTGAACCCAGTTCCAGTCCTAAGATTAGAATAACATTTTTGGCCAGGCCAGAAATCGTACACGGACATCCGTGGAGACAGCTAAAAATGGCAGTCACTACACCTCAAAGTGGACATTAAGGAGTAACAGACAAATAAGATAAAATAAGAAAATACAGGTTGAATGCGTCTTTATAAATCCATAAACGAGAGGATAAGCTCAAAATCTGTGATTATCAATATAGTACCCTATGTCCATAAAATAGATGATTAATTACGCTATACGTTGGATACGGCGTAGCAACGTATTAGGAGATTCAAGTTTCAAATCTCGAGCTGACAACGATCATCTTGGATGTGGTTTTCTCTACGTGATTTTCTGTACTTATTTCAGGCAAATAATACGATGGGTAATACTTTTTCATGTCCCTGGCAATCGTCCCCAATACTGGACAAAATTAATAATTTGCACTATACTATTAATATAACAGTTGCCTAAGAAAAATGTACCGGGCTGATGACCAAATATATTAAGCAATATTAAGCTAGGATAATGTGTACATTCATCAAACTGCTCTTTAGTACAGGCTTAATAGCAACTTATAGATACTGATGTTAAGCAGGATACGTGTTGGGTTAATCAGCAGCAATCGGAAGGAGCTTCTCAGATACCGGTATAATTGTGGGATTACCATAATGGATGTCAATATCACTCTAGCCATCAATTGATGGCATAATGCCGATATTCACCTCATGTTACGATATTCTAGATGACAAGAATAATGGCCGTGAAATAATGGTTCATTATGGTGCAGTTATGTTAGCTCTTGAAGTTTAGAGCCCTGTGGTGTTGAATATGAGAGGATTTAGGTTAATAAGATTCATTCACAGACTAGTTTATCTGCTAAATTACGAAAAGTGACTGGTGGTGGTAATGGTTGTTGTATTAAAGGGTAGAATAGCAAGGCCATCTGCCCCAAATAATGGGAATGAACAGGACTGAGTCATACGGTTTATCATATGCAATGACGATACATTGTTGTACTTTATTTTTCAAAATCTTACAGTATTTTTACCAAATTAGCCGTACATAAATTAATTTTGATAAGTGTTTAATTTATAGAAATTATCGAATTATTTTTAAAAATGAATCATAATTGAATTTACAGATAAATGATTATCTTAGTTAACTAATTCTTAGCATGCTACCTATTTGTGTCGAAATTATTTGTGCTACACAAACTTTCTAATATTATGATGAAATTCATTACGTATGATGGATATTACAGGAATTGAACTTCTCTTTAAATCATCACATCTAAGTACTCTAGTTGCTCTTGTAATCTTTGAACAACTTTATAGTAAGTATAGTCTTTAGTATGTTTATCAGTCTATGACTATAAAATACTTAATTAGTTGATGTTAATGATTCAACAGGGGGTGCGGTGTTACCAAAAGGCTGAGTAAATGATTTATTTTACGCTGATAGATCAAGAAATCCAATTCATATGCTTGAAGAATTATTTCCTTGTTATAATATATAAATAACTGAAATAGAAGACCCTAAATCAAACTAATGGCACACTTCAAATAATAATACATTCAATAATAAACTTTGAAGATATAATTGCTGTAAGGGAGGTGAGAGGAGGGGTGTGCATGTTGTTGAAATTTCATCAGTTTTTCTTCTCACAGTAAACCTACACCATGTAATCATATATTCGATATTGTAACGAGAAATAACACATTTATATATTGTATTTTTTGCGAAGTTGGAATAATACAGCCATTGCTTAAACTGTTTGGTACGTTTTAATGCGTTGTACTAATTTGGTGAACTATTAATCAATTGAATGCTTTATAATACACTGTGGGTCTGATATGACAGGGCAGCCGGCAGCATACACTTTCCAAACTTAGAAACCGCCAATACGTGCATGGTTTAGGAGAACACAGAAGCAAACTCAGCAACACAGCTTGTAGTAGTCTTCTACTATGCATAATACCGGGGAGAGGAAAAGCCAATTAGGTGTGAGTCAGCAATTACCTCATGGTTTAGTTATCATGAGAGGACGAGGTGTGACAAACAGGTTTTGTGTGTAAACATTAAACAAATACATCAACAAATATAAGAAGGCAAACAAGATAACAGGTTACATACTTTCAGACAGACGTATTTCACAATGGGGACACCCGTTAACTACAGGTTTGTCCCTTCCCCGCATGCATGTGAAACGTGAGCAATGTTGTCAGACCATTAACGTGAGATGGATTCCCACAAAGTGATTTGAACTAACATACGTTTTTGGGAGAACCACTCGCCGTATACAGATCCATCCCGGACCTCATTTTGTGGTTTAGTTATGCTGCAGAACACAGTGCAAACAAAAATCTATATGATGTACGTTTAGTTTGCTAGACGTGTGTTATGCCATAACGAAGTTATTTATTTTCTGCTAAACCACGCACCTATTATTATACTCATTTCACGTCCTTCGGCCCTTCTTGACCTGGAGAACCAACTGTATGTTCTCGGCTGCCTGGTAATCCCCTACAGATCCTGTTAAACATGCAGCTTCCCGGTCAAATTAAATTGCACCACTACCAATTAAAGAATAAGAATTTAGATGAGATCCAGCTGCTTTTTAAAATTGGCTGGCTAAATATATCCGACGAATAACTTAAGGACTATAATAGTAGATGAAGGTTAAATATTGAAGGGCAGTTATACTTCAAATCGATAATTATGTGCTACTAAAGGAAATTACTCTTGTGAATTGATTTTATCTCTCTATAAGATTTAAGATTGTACCCACTTGTTGTGACAAAATTAATTTTTTTTATCTAATATTTTTACTTTATTTTCTATATTACATGTCATTCGAGTTAATTGAGAGTTTGTATTTAAGAAAAATAATTTTGAAGCAAATAGCACTGGTATGTAAACATTAACTATAAAACCACATTTCCTCAAATTCAGGCAGGCAAAATATTTTGAAATAATTTCTCATTTGTTTTAGAGCTCTTTATTTATAATATTCCATGTTATTTAGCCACCCCTACTGAGGACTGATACACTACTCATTAACACTGACTAATTACGAGCTCATCAGTTAGCAATGTGGTACATGAATATCAAAAGTTTCCACCACTCACAGCTACCTAAGGTCATTCATTTATGATTTAATTTTACTTTAATGCACCTATATGCACTTGTTTTTGTGTAAAGTCATCATAATGGTGCAGTGAAATGTCTTCAGCTTATCATTTACTTCTTCAATAATGGATTTTGTTATCCGAGAGTTGGAATGGAAAATTAAACAGTTCATATCCGATTTCAAAGATTACTGGCAAAATGACTCCAGTTGCGCGGATACAATGACAGAAACGAACATCTAACCCATATACATTTCATTTGTTTCATATTTATTCATTTTTATTTCATTAATATTCGCTAATTGGTCAAAATAATAAAGGGTTGAACTCCAGGTTAGTTTGGCATAAATGCATTCTCATCTTTATTGCTCACAAATTTATCGATAGAATCTGGTGATCTCATTATACATTTGATTCTAAATTCGATGACGCAATGAACGGTGATTATTTCATATCTGTCGTTGACTCACATCTTGTTTGAACTCACAACGGTTTCCAGACTCCAGTGTGTACTTATAGTATACATCAAGAATTTTCTGGACTTACGTAACACTTAGCGTGCTTCATCAGTAGTTTCTAAAGTTAAACAGTACAGATAACAGATAATGTAAATCACAATCATATACTCAGTTAAATCCTAAACAGGCTGGTTGTGTGACACAGAGGTAACGTTCTTACCTACTATGCATAAGATAGCGGGATCGAATCCCATCGCTGCAAATTGGAATTTGACGGTGTTAAACGCAAGGGAGCCGTGTCAGTAGATTTACTGGATCGTTATAGATCCCCTTCAGGGCAAATTTCTGTCCCCCAGGTGTCTCTAAAAGCCGCATTATTTAAGAGACATGCGAAACTCATAACATTACAGTATTATTAAATCCTGAAAACTCCTCAATCTTTCTGATGTTCAAAACAATTTTCCTAAACACTTGCCTACATTATTTTATATATTCATTCAGCCGTACACAACATTAACTAGTCAATCGTTTAGTTGATAAATCGATTATGAGCACTTTTGAAATTTACTAATAACCACGAAATTTTAGAATGTAATCGAACTTGGACATACTGTACTTCAATCTCGCCCAAATAAATCCCGATTCATCTCTGAGCTTGGAGTTTGCCAGTTTCTCAACGTAGCTAATATCAATTGAACGGCGCTCGATACTCAATTCCCTAAAGTCATTATTTTTCTCATTAAGGAATGACTGCAGCAAAGAAGCGCTGCCACAGTCCATAATTGACCAAGTTCTCTAAATAAGAGAAGACTTCTCTCGTCGAGAAAATTCTCACGTCCTACTTTGTGATATGTCGCCTTACAGATGTGGGCAGGTAGAGTGGGTGACATTACAACCTTTGTCAGTCGGAATTAAGAAGAAGGCGTCAACAGGCTATATAATTGATCTAACCATACATATCAGTACTTAAGAGAACCTACTTACTTCACATATTTTGGAAAGAAGCGCCTTTTCACAAGTAAGAATACTGTGTGCAGTCAATTGTGTCGTAGACTTCATAATCGGTTGTTGGGACACTATGCACTTGTATGTTGTAGATATCTTCAAGAGGTTTCGTACATAATAGTACATTATGCAACGAGCCTATAATGGCAATAATTAAAACACGAGTATGTTTATAAAACGAGCGTATGCGAGTTTTATAATTTCCATACGAGTGTCTTAATTACCATTATAGGTGAGTTGCATACGACTGTTTATGTTCTATGATAATTATTATAACTATTTTATGTTCGAACATAAATATTCATAAATATCTGTCGAGATTTCACCAGTTTTATGTACTGAACAGAGAATACCTTGTAATTGGCCATGGCCTCCTCGATGACACTAGGCCACGGAGTGAAATTTAAATTAGAAGGCCTTGGAACTCAACGCAGGTGCGATGCTATCCTTACCTAATTGGTCAAACAACTGTTTCTTGAGCTCTGATTGGTGGGAGAAACTGTCCCCTAATGAAATTTTATACTATAATGAGCCTCATTATAGTACAGTTTTCTGGCATATAATATTTACATTTCGACATCGTTGAACATAAAAGAATCTTATGAACACCATTGCGATAGTTTCAAAAAATAGCTATTAACCATTATACTTGTCACATATACGCACTTCTTTTGCTGTCTTGCAACCACTTGTTCCTTGTTTGAGTAGTTTCTAGTTTTCCTATCGAATATCTCAGTAGTATAAAATCATTGTTTAGTTATTTATTTATTTATTTATGCTTATGGCATTGTACACAAAAACGATATACTATTTACACATGTATATACAAAAAGGGAGCAAACCATTACAACAATCAACTTAGCCCTACAGATTTCACAGCTGTATGTCCAGTTCGTCTAGCCACTGTATGGCCTGAGTAGATGTCACCAGAAAGTCGTCCATTGATCCAGAGTGCGCCCTCCTCGGACATTCTGCTACAATGTGGTGGATGGTTTGATTCACTGCACCACAGTCACAGCTGGGGGAAGTTCGCATGCCCCACTTATGAAGCAGAGAGCCACATCGCCCGTGCTTGGTTTGGATTCTGTTGATGGCAACCCAAGTTCTTCGTGGGAGATCAAAACCAGCCGGAGGGTGCTTGATATTAAATAATGGCTGCCACTCTTTCGGAGCTGTGCCGTTCCAAACAGATTGTCATTCTGCTTTTCCATTATAGCTTCTGCTGATGAGCAACTGTGCCGTATGAACTGGTGGTGATCTCGATTTTAAGCGCCTGAATCCTGCAGCTATGCCCTGGTGGATAGGAAGGGCTGTGTTTGATGTTATTTTTCTGTACTCTCTTACCAGGTTGTTGAGGCGTCTTATATCTGGAGGCTCAATATGATTCAACACAGGTAACCAACACAGTGGAGTAGATTTAACGGTGCCGCTGATGATACGCATGGTTTGATTCAAGACTACGTCGATCTTCTTGACATAAGGACAGTTTAGCCACACTGAAGAGCAATACTCTGCTGTAGAGTACACTAATGCCATTGCTGATGTTCGAAGAGTGGATGCAGAAGCTCCCCATGTTGAACCAGCGAGTTTGTGGAGGATGTTGTTCCTAGTCTGTAGTTTAGCAGCACTATTGTTCAGATGTTTCTTGAAAGATAGCGTGCGATCCAGACTAATGCCCAGGTATTTCGGGTGAGGGTTGTAAGGTAGTGGTGAACCATCAAGTGAGACCTTTAAAGCAACATTTGCCTGTCGGTTGTTGAGATGGAAAAAACAACTTTCTGTTTTGGTGGTATTTGGTCTCAGACACCACTTTCTGAAGTAATCACTCAAGGTAGAGGGATCTGCATTAAGAATTTCCTCAATCTGTTCTGTAGAGGAATGTTGAGCTACTATCGCCAGGTCATCAGCATAAGCAAACTGACGAGAAGTGGTAAGTGGAATGTCCGCGATGTACAAATTGAACAGAAGAGGAGACAGCACATAGCCTTGAGGAAGACCATGTTGTTTAGTGAATGTTCATCATTGATTTTCATAGCATTTTTGTAAGTTTATATCTGGATACTTCCTGTTCACGTAGAAAGCTACACTTATTGCAGTTAGAAACATGAGCCAATATCTGGAAAAATAAGAATTTTCTTGGTTCAGTAATTTTGTGTGATAATGGTTCAAGTATCATTATCTCCATTAATATGACTATCTCCATAGTGGCTGTAAAAGAAGATAAATTCAAAAGGATGTATTTATTGCCTTTATTATTATTATTATTATTATTATTATTATTCTTTAATCGTATCGGCCAACTAAGGACCACGTTATTTCAACTGGCTTCTCTGGGCTTTGATCTTTGCCCAGTGTTCCTTCATACTGAACCCTTATCATTGTGTCCAATAATAATGTTTCATATTAATAAAAACGATGGAAATACTAAATACATGATATGCTGGATATTTGAGTAAAATTGATGTAGCAAGCAATCTGGACTTGGTAAGACATGCTACGTGCTGGCTGGAAACGACCGACAGTTTCACAACCAATGCTATTCTTATATTTCTGAGAAAATCAGATATGACGCTGTGGCGTACGTGACCATCGACAGGCCAAAATGCTGAGTACAAGGCAAGGAGTGAGAGAGAGGAGAATAGTCGTGACGTCAAAATAAGGGCGGGATTTGTAAGGTCAGAACTCCGACGCCAACTTATCTGACCAATAAGAAAACATGACGCCAGAACATAGCGTCAGTGTGTTTTGCGCGGCAATCGGTTATAAAAAGATCTAGCGATCGGTTTGCGTGTTCGACGGCAGATTCGCGACCTATGAGAAAATACAAGATTTTTGAGAGGTCACACATAATTATAGGCCCATTAAAAATATTGAGGAGCTATTTTCTCCCACCATTGAAACTTTAGGCTTTCTGTATATATACAAATGTCTGAGATGAACCGGGGCACTCCTAATTATTCCTCGACAGTCATTTTAAGACGTCCTTAAGACGGTATGGTTTTTAAAAATTCTAGTTGTGTGTCGACAACGAAGTTATAAATTTCATAAATTGTGAGATGGCAATTAGCCATAGAATAGGGAAAGTCCACGATTCTGCATAGGACGATATGAGGAAATAAAATACTCAGAACGCAGATAGAATAGTTTAAAAACTTTAATTTAATTGTGTTTTAACAGCAGCAAGATGACGACCATGGAGAGAAGACAACAAGCTTCATCCTCCATTACCATCAGTGTTATGGGCTAACGGCCTAATGGTGGGAAATGACGAGGCGGAAGGCCTCTGGAAAGCAGTTTAAGTGATGAGTATTAAAAAATTGATTTATTGATTTTGGACGAGGGGAATCGCGAGAGATGTGTGGAACTTTGTACAGATTTTTTTTTGTGTGGTTTAATTTAAATTTTAGGGTTTGATTTATTAACTGACATGCGTGTAGTAAATTTTGGCATTGCGTGACAATTATGTTGTACAGTAAATTTTGTAACTTAAATGTTGTCCTTATGTATACGTAATTCTTATAGCGAAATGGCCGCATATGATTAACGTATCAATAAAAAGTGTAGCCATGAATGAGAACCTGGGAACGACAATGATAAATGGACTGAATTAATGATATGTTAAACTAATTACTACGTGGGGGGAAAATTAGTGTTTTAGTTGCTTTGATAACTCGGGCTAAGTCCGATTCCAGTTATTAATTCTTTATTGTCATTTGGACATGACGTGTGTCATTTATCTGAGGGGGTGTGCTGATTCATGCTACGACGAGATCTTCGAGAAATATGCCACGTGTGTTTGGGTGTAAGTGATGATAAGGAAAGGTAAAGCCTGTCCTTGACTGCGACATCATGCCGGCAAATTAGTTACCCATGGGGGTAAGTTTGACCTGGAGATGTATTCTTAAAAATCCCTGAGAGGATGTTTTGAGATAATGTGATATTTTGTTTGTACGCGTTTAACAGGTGGCGATTAGCAAAGGTGCTGGACGCTGGCTATGGGCCAGAATCTATATTTAGTGTGGCACTAATTACTACATGGGGGAAGAAATCAGCCACTCGCTCGGAGATGCGATAACAGGCCCGGCTGTCTCCAGCTCGGTTATGACACGTTATGTTTGCTTTAAAGCCTAATGAGTTAAGGTTATTTTATTTGGTTTAATTTGGGGAGTTGCCATGTTGTCGATCCAAGTTTCTTTTATCATTACTACGACTTATTTGTTCATTGTTTTAAAACGCCAAATTTTCTGGCGTGAAAATTAAAATTTGTATTTTGTTGTTGTTGGCTCTTATTTTCAAGGCCATTGTATTCATTATAAATATAATTTGGCAACCGGCCAAACTTGTTCATGTCATGTTATGCTTTCCTAGTGTTTAAGGTATAAGACGGTAATTCCGCAGCCCTTATTTTAAATAATACACACGTGTATTTGGTTGTGGTAATCTAAGGTTAGAGCATGTCAGTAGTGTATATAATTATGTAATTGTTGTTCCCACATTTCCGTAATTCGTCCTTCGCAGTACGGAGTTCGTTCCCGAACCGACTGTTTTGGTCGGAGACGAGCGCCCGTCAAAATGCTCATTACTTGAACTAGTCTTAAAACCCGTGTCGCTCATAAATATTAAATTCTTGTACTATTTTATTTGTTTGTTATTCTTGGATCTTGTGATCCGTTTCTTTGTTACTTTGAATTAAGTGACATTGCAGTCACAATGCTTGTTTGACAGCTGTCATGCCGTGTTATCATGGTACGTCAGGCTGGTCAGTGTCAGATCTGTTCACGTGCGAGTGAACAATATAAGGGTGGTTTATCGTTAAGTGTTTTTTATGTTTGATTCAGTTATTAAATTTCATTTGTTAGTAGATCCTGTTGTTTTCTTGGCTTTGTAATAATAATAAGTTAACCTTATGAACCCTGGAAGTTATGTTGATAGCAAAACCTCTAAATCACATTCACAAGAATCCATTACGACCCCGAAATTTTGAATCTTGTCTACATGCTATTTTCCAAGGGTATATACGAGTTACTTTGGCTTCCGAACGTGTGGCATTTGTGTTTAGAGTAAAAAAAATAGATCACCGGCATGTGATAAGTTTATTAACGTAAGTTAGGCGAAGATAGTACCGCCAAATGTTTGAAAATATAAAGTCATGGAGTTTGCAATAAAGTAAATGTGGAACAAGTTAAGTGTTTGAACTTTGATTAAAATTAGAACAAACTGTTCCAGGCGCCCAATAAAATTAAATTAGCTTTGTGTAGAAAAGCCAAACTCAAAGAATTATTTGTCAGGAAGGTTAGACCTTAAAAACTAATTAATACTCTATTAATTGGTTAAATTTGTAATTGAAGTAAGGTCAGGAAGATTATAACTGAATCAAAGGGTTAAAAATTAAATGGAATAATAAGTAAATTATACTCAGTGATGCTATAGTTTGTGGGAGTAATTTAAAGTAAATGAACTGAGTATATAAAGGGTTAATGTGTGTATATTTAATATGTGTGAGCGCGCGTATCCAGGGCTCCGCCCTTATGTCATTTCCCTATGTCTCAAATATATTATTGTTGTGATGGCAACTCTGGGAGAAATTCGCGAAGTGATTGAATTAGCATCCGCTCGTACGCGAGAACAACTTAGTGAGATGAGAAAGGACATAACCAATGAAATACAGACACAGTTAGCGGCAAATAGTGAAGAAACGCAGACTCAGTTAACGGCCATAAATAAACAATCGGCAGAAACGCAGACACAGTTAACGGCTATAAATAAACAATCGGCAGAAACGCAGACACAGTTGGCGGCAAATAGTGGAGAAATGCAGACACAGTTAGCGGCAAATAGTGTAGAAATGCAGACACAGTTAGCTGCTATAAATAAACAATCGGAAGAAATACAGACACAGTTAAACACAAAACTATCTGAAGTTAACGAGAATATAAATCAGAAAATCGCTACACAAAACATTCTGGTTAGTGAACAACTACATAGGCAGTCTGAGAAAAACAATGAAAGGTTAAACGCACAAGACGAAAGGAACACTCAAAATCTAGCTGCGCTAACGGTAGAAATCAAAGAGCACACAAAAGAACAGCTAATCCAATTAGCAAAGGACGTTAGCACTAACAATACCAAACAATTAGGAATAATAAAAGGTATCGAAGATTCGTTTAAAAAGGAAATTAAAGGAATGGATGAGACTGTTTTGGCAAAACTAGCACAAATCGAGCAAGCGTGTTTGACCAACTCATCTGAGATTAAAGAAGCACACACAAACTTAGAAAAAAAGGTTTGAGAAGATTGAACGAGGGACACAGGGTATGCAAGATCAGATAATTACAGTAGATAACAATATCACGGGCTTAGTGACGGAACTCAACAAATTAGAAATACAATCAATTGAAAAATGGAAAAAGTTAGAAATTGACCAGGAAGAAATTAAACAAACATTAGAACAGAACAACATTTCTCTGGGAGAAAGGATAGATAAACTCGAAGATAATCAGGAGGCTAATCAACAGGAAGTCGAAAAACACATTGTTAAATTGAAGGATACTATTAGAAAAGATTGGACCAAGATGAGCGCTGATTCGAAAGATGAACGGCTCGCAGTAAGCAAGAAGCTAGGGGGAAAATAACGCGAAAATACAGGCGTTAGAAGAAAATATGAAGTTAAGATTTCAAATTCAAGAGGACCGCATGATAAAATCGGAGTTGCAGTCACTTGGACATAATACGATGTTTGCGACACTAATGGAAAAGGGGAAAGGGGAGAATGCGGAAAGAGAGCACACAGTAGACAGCCACGAGCTTGGGCAAAGTCCAAGAACGATAGACACGCAAGCATTCCAGAATTATGAGGGTCGTAGCTCGACACCTCAAAACACACAACTTCCCACGCAAGTTATACAAGTCATCCGTGGAAACGAATTTAAACCGAATAAGTTTTTACCAGAGAGCGGAGGGACACCTAAAGCTTTCTTAAGAGAACTGACAGAATATTTTTCGGACCAAAATGTTAGCTCAACGCGACAATTAAGAATGGTTGAAAATTTTTTGGCGGGTTCAGCACTTACCTGGTATTGTACAGCCTCCCAGGGGTATGCACCCCTTGGAGACCATCCCCCCATCATCTGCCTAAATCTCCTAACGGGCAACCCTTGGAAAGCCGGGCCAACATCCATAAAACGTAGCAGGGACAGCTTGCCACTCTAGAAAGCAGCTCAGTCCTTGCACAATGGTTACACATAGCGACATACTATTAACTGGGACAGCAATGCCAACACATTGCTGACAACATAGCGCCGGAGAGTATAAGAAGGCGTCTTAATCAGGTCAAGGGATCTCTCCATTATCAGTGCTTCAACGATACGGCCGAAGGCTACGCCGGTGTCATCAGAGGTGAGTCAGTCAGTCGTGTTCAGACATCCTACTTTTGTAACCTGTAACCCACAACTTGTACTACATTGTGAACATAATTACATTCCCTACAAGGGACTCATACTCAGAATTACAGACCAATAAACACTTGGTCAACACATCACACTAGCCTTACTGTTTATACGCCTCTTTACATCCCAACGCCCTTCCTTACTCCCGTCACGGTAAGACGTGACATACGGTAGTCTGATAGTGCTAGCTCAGATATCATTGTGTTCCTCGCGGCGGCCCGGCTGCCAGAGAGCAGCGCGTGCCACTTAGCTGATACGAGCAGAGTCAGTTACATAATAAGCAGTCAGCTGAGCGACCAGCACAGTGACCCTTGCATTGGGTCCCATCCCTTCAAACACTACTACATTATTTATAGGAACGCCCCCTAGTTACTAGCACACCACAACACTCTACACTGGTCAGCTTACCCTGCCAAGGGAAGCTACCCTTTTTTAGGCACAACCTTAAGAATTAGTACAATAACTCTTCCCTTTAGATCCACCCCCAAATAAGGGATCTAAAACACTGGTGGAGGCGCAGAGTACCGTGACGTTGTTTTAGAACAACGCCCTAGGGGTACAAACAACGTATCCCTGCGGCCAAGACGGTCCTAACCGCACGCAGCCAAGCAAATAGTGAAAAATTTTTTTTAACCTCATATTGCGTCACACATTTTTTTAAATTAAATGTCCACATTTAGAACTACATTAAGAGACTTTGCACACCACAACACTCTACTCTGGTCAGCTTACCCTGCCAAGGGAAGCTACCCTTTTTTAGGCACAACCTTATAAATTAGTACAATAACTCTTCCTTTTAGATCCACCCCCAAATAAGGGATCTAAAACAGTATCTTGGATTTAAGAACACATTTAAATCAATGGAAGGTTTCCACAAGGCCTTCCTAAGCAAATACTGGAGTGAGTCATATCAACAAAGCTTGCGAATGGACTTATACTCGCGCAAATACCATTCCACGCATCAGACGAAATATGCAGATTTTTTCGCCATGCAACTTGTCAAATTGCAAGATCTTGATAATCCCCCGAGCGAAATGGAGCTAATAACTTCTATAGGAAAGCAGATGCCTATTAGCGTTCAGCAATTCTTGGTGGCGGCAAATATTACGACCGTGGTCCAGGCAGAAGAGGTATTAAGGAGGATAGATGAAACCACTAATTACATCAACCCGAGAGAGAAGAGACAGATAGAGTTAGTTAATGCAGTCGAAGTAGTCAAGACACCGAACAAAAACACGAGGTCGCAAGCTACAAACACTGGGGATAATCAAAGACGGCAGAGCACCGAAGAATATGAGCCGAGATCTCAACCGAGATACGAAAATAGGGACAGAAACCATAACAATCAGGAAGAAACTAACCGCTACCGGAACACAAACAATCAGCAGTGGCGAGATAATAGGAGATACCAAACGTCATACAATAGGAATAATAATAATAACGCACCTTATAATCGGGGATGGCGTGGAGGACACTATAATCAACAATATAGGCCCAGGGACAATAGGCGTTACAACCAACAACATAACGCACAGGATAACCAGCGGTTTAACGAACAATCGGATCCAAGGGGTGATCAGAGAAATTGGAACGAGAGACACGCTGAGTCACAACAGTACCTAGAAGAACTACATAACATACAGGGAAACAATAAGAATAAATGGGAACGAGCGATGGAACACAGAGCAAATCCGGACACCCACACTAACGGGGCGGAAGGTATGCTAATGCAGCAGGAAAGACAGGACGGGTGGCACCAAGACCAGGGCGAGGGTCAAGGCGCGAAAAAAAAAAGTTTAATTGAAGGAAAAGGAGACAGCTTCAGAAGCGAATGGTGTGATGATCATGATGGTTGGGTGACAGCGCACATTACAGAGTGGATTGCGATGCCTGAAGATTGCTTGGAAGAAATCGTGAGGCCACAAAACGAACAATTAAAGCAATTACCAATAATATATGCTAGGATTGATGGATTGAAGGTCAAATGCTTAGTCGATACAGGAAGTCAGGTCAGCCTGGTATCTGAGGCCTTGATCAAAGAAATAGGGCGGAATCATAAAGTTCCAATGATACCGGTCCCGCAAATTAAAGTACGGGCTATAATTCCTGAACGATCCGTTACTTGTAAACAGCAGCCATATCTCGAATTAGAAATTCTGGAACACACCTTCGCTCAAACTTTCATAGTTATGACGAAAATGAACTTCAATATCATTCTAGGGGCAAACTTCATCTGCGAATATCAGGCCGTCATAGATCTACACAAAAACACCATAAGCTTCAAAAACATCGAGGGGATGACGAACATAGGACTGCATATGGACGAGATAACATCTGGCAAGGAGGCGCATACCTGGATGTTACAGGCAATTAGTGAAGAGGGGGCCGAGATCACGCAGCAGGCTATTTTAATCAAGACGGACAAGGAAATAATTGAGGCATATAGCAGTGACACCACTACAGCTGTAATTGAACTTAATGAAGAGGAAGAAACGCGAGATATCTGGGCATTGTTGGCTGAAGAGGACGACAGCAATAATGAATTTGAAGAGCTACTACAGGAGCGGCTTAAGGAAGTCAGACTAGGGATTACGGAAAAGAAGCAACTTGAAGATATTTTAAGAAAACACCAACAGGTTTTTGATACAGTACCGGGCAAGATTCTCAACTTTAAATATTCCATGCAGGTGGATGATTGGTCACCATTCAGAAGTAGGTTGTACCCGATTCCGGAAAAACATCATTCACAGGTTAAAGAAATAATTGACGGAATGTTACATGCAGGCGTAATAAAAAAGATGCCCACACCTTTTTTAAATGCAATTTTGGCCGTTATCAAACCAAATGGATCTATACGGCTATGTCTCGACGCAAGAATGCTCAACCTTCGATTGTTGCCGGAATACGATAAGGCACCCATAATTAGAGACGTCCTCAAGGGATTTAAAGGAAAAAGCATCTATTCAAGTGTGGACTTAACGAGTTCCTTTCACCATATCGAATTGGACGAGAAGTCGCAATTGTTAACAGGCTTCTTGTTCGACAATCAGACGTACACATTTGGAAGAATGCCGTTCGGCGTGAAAACAGCTGGCTGTGCCCTAATTCCAGCATTAGACCGAAACCTTACTGAGGAGGTTAAGGAGATGACGACTAGGTACATAGATGATATTTTATTGGCTTCCGAGAACATCAATGAACACATGGAAAACTTAGATAAACTGTTAGAAAATTTACGCACCACAAATTTCAAAATAAACCTAAAGAAATCCCACTTCTTTAGGGATGAAATTTTATATCTAGGCCACATTATCGATCAGGACGGTATCAGACCAAACCCTGCCAAAATTGATGCAATCAAACATTTCCCCACTCCTACAAGAATAAAACATGTCCGTGCCTTCCTTGGTGTAACGGGGATTTTCAAAGAAAACTGTCCCGGGTACACGGAAACTGTAGCCCCTCTGCAAGAACTGCTAAAGAAAAATAATAAATGGTCTTGGAATGACGAATGCAACCAATCTTTCCAAGCTACTAAATTATTGTTACAAAATTGTATCAAACTGGGATACCCAGATTTCGGCCTAAAGTTTGTAATTCAGGCAGACGCTTCGATTATTGGGGTCGGAGCAATGCTGTATCAGGAAGATCCAAGCAACCTATAGAAAAGATCTTATCTTGCCTTTGTAAGCCGTAAGTTACGGAAACACGAACGGAATTACACTGTTACAGAGTTGGAGCTCCTAGCTATTCTCCACGCCCTCCAAATATGGAGAAAACTAGTGTTTGGGTATCAAATTATTATCAGGACAGATCATAAGGCCCTCACGTTTCTTTTTAAAACTAACATGGTTAGTGAACGTATCACCAGATGGTCGATATACATTCAACAGTTCGATATAAAAATTGAACACTGCCCTGGAAAACTAAACATCATCCCAGACGCTCTCAGCAGAAACCCGGAAGAAGACGTGGAAGAAGAGGCATTGGTACAACACATAGAACTGACACCTAAGGATCACGAGTTCTTGAATGAATTAAAGGAATTAAAGAAAGAGCAAGAAGGTGAGCCCTGGATGCGGCAAATGATCATGTATTTTACGGGAGAACTTCAGCCTGGATCTGCAGCTCATCGTGAGGCCCGGAGCAAAGAAGGAAAATATCAATATGTGAACAACCTGTTACACAAATTCATTAATGAGGAGCATACCAAAATGCGCATCATGTTACCTGCTTCATTAGAACGTGGTTTGACCTGGCATGTCCATGAAAGCCTAGGCCATATCGGAATAGACAAGGCAGAATCGACCATAGCCGAAACTTTCACATGGCCACGCATGCGAACTACCATATGCGAAGTGGTTAAGACTTGTGACGCTTGCCAACGCACTAAGCCTAACAACTATTTAATGAAGCAATACCCGAAACCGATATTACCCCCAGAAACCATTGGAAATAGTGGCGATCGACACATTTGGTCCAATTCCGAAGGGAAGGAGAGGGTGCAGGCATCTACTTGTGTGTCTGGACGTGTTTTCCAAATTCGTGGTTCTATGCCCTATTCAGAAAACCACCACTAAACAGATTCTAAGTAGAATAATACACAAGGTGATACCGACTCTTGGTAAGCCTGAGTTTATATTATCAGATCATGGCGCATATTTCACTAGTGCCCAGTTTAAGAAATGAATGGCAGATTTGGATATAAAACACGTTCTCTCATCAATAAGACATCCTCAATGAAATTCTAGCGAACGCGTAATCCGTGATATTTCTAAGTTCTTCCGGGTATTTATTCCCAAGGAACATTACAAATGGGTAGACCGAGTGAGTGACATTGAGATATGTATGAATTCCACTCGTCATGAATCTACAGGGCAAATTCCCATGGTTTTACACCACAACCGGTTTCCAGTGAGATCTTGGAACACTATTGTAACATGTCCTAACGACCCAGTACCAACACACGATCTACGGATCCAGAACACCATTGTGCATATGAGAAGGCAGGCGGACCGTAGATTAAGAAGAGTACGTGGAAAGAAGTTTCATCGGGAGTTGATCGAAGGGGAATTGGTCTTGATTAAGAAGCCACCGATATCTGATCCAGCGAACAAGATACTAAACAAATTTTGTGAAAGATATGTGGGACCGTTCAGCATCGTGAGGAACTTAGGTAACAACGCCTACAGAGTCCGAGAGGTGAGCACAGGAAACATGGCAGTGTATAATATTTCAAATTTAAAATTGTATCATCAGAGAGAGCCATACGAACCGAGAAATAATTTAACTGCAGCAAATTATACATTCGCGTGATAACATACAACAAAAGATACGGGGGTACTCTAGTGGTGAATGCGCTCGAAAGACGGCTCTGACGTGTTTACAAATTCAGGCGGAAGTCGTTAATGAGCAATGTTGATGTTTTGAAAGAGTGAGAGGGGAGACGAGTAGCGAGGAAAGAGGCCGGAGGGCATAAGCGAACAGGAATTTCCTAATGAGTTTGGAGCGAGACGGCTACTGAAACAGACAGAGGCGGACAGTCATTATATTTTGAGGGTGACCAGCAACTTCAAATTTGAGCCAGAAAAGTAGGGGATGTGAAATTCGACTTCATTTGAGTTCGAATTTCATCAACTAGGGGTCAGATGAACCCTTATCATTGTGTCCAATAATAATGTTTCATATTAATAAAAACGATGGAAATACTAAATACATGATATGCTGGATATTTGAGTAAAATTGATGTAGCAAGCAATCTGGACTTGGTAAGACATGCTATGTGCTGGCTGGAAACGACCGACAGTTTCACAACCAATGCTATTCTTATATTTCTGAGAAAATCAGATATGACGCTGTGGCGTACGTGACCATCGACAGGCCAAAATGCTGGGTACAAGGCAAGGAGTGAGAGAGAGGAGAATAGTCGTGACGTCAAAATAAGGGCGGGATTTGTAAGGTCAGAACTCCGACGCCAACTTATCTGACCAATAAGAAAACATGACGCCAGAACATAGCGTCAGTGTGTTTTGCGCGGCAATCGGTTATAAAAAGATCTAGCGATCGGTTTGCGTGTTCGACGGCAGATTCGCGACCTATGAGAAAATACAAGATTTTTGAGAGGTCACACATAATTATAGGCCCATTAAAAATATTGAGGAGCTATTTTCTCCCACCATTGAAACTTTAGGCTTTCTGTATATATACAAATGTCTGAGATGAACCGGGGCACTCCTAATTATTCCTCGACAGTCATTTTAAGACGTCCTTAAGACGGTATGGTTTTTAAAAATTCTAGTTGTGTGTCGACAACGAAGTTATAAATTTCATAAATTGTGAGATGGCAATTAGCCATAGAATAGGGAAAGTCCACGATTCTGCATAGGACGATATGAGGAAATAAAATACTCAGAACGCAGATAGAATAGTTTAAAAACTTTAATTTAATTGTGTTTTAACAGCAGCAAGATGACGACCATGGAGAGAAGACAACAAGCTTCATCCTCCATTACCATCAGTGTTATGGGCTAACGGCCTAATGGTGGGAAATGACGAGGCGGAAGGCCTCTGGAAAGCAGTTTAAGTGATGAGTATTAAAAAAATGATTTATTGATTTTGGACGAGGGGAATCGCGAGAGATGTGTGGAACTTTGTACAGATTTTTTTTTGTGTGGTTTAATTTAAATTTTAGGGTTTGATTTATTAACTGACATGCGTGTAGTAAATTTTGGCATTGCGTGACAATTATGTTGTACAGTAAATTTTGTAACTTAAATGTTGTCCTTATGTATACGTAATTCTTATAGCGAAATGGCCGCATATGATTAACGTATCAATAAAAAGTGTAGCCATGAATGAGAACCTGGGAACGACAATGATAAATGGACTGAATTAATGATATGTTAAACTAATTACTACGTGGGGGGAAAATTAGTGTTTTAGTTGCTTTGATAACTCGGGCTAAGTCCGATTCCAGTTATTAATTCTTTATTGTCATTTGGACATGACGTGTGTCATTTATCTGAGGGGGTGTGCTGATTCATGCTACGACGAGATCTTCGAGAAATATGCCACGTGTGTTTGGGTGTAAGTGATGATAAGGAAAGGTAAAGCCTGTCCTTGACTGCGACATCATGCCGGCAAATTAGTTACCCATGGGGGTAAGTTTGACCTGGAGATGTATTCTTAAAAATCCCTGAGAGGATGTTTTGAGATAATGTGATATTTTGTTTGTACGCGTTTAACAGGTGGCGATTAGCAAAGGTGCTGGACGCTGGCTATGGGCCAGAATCTATATTTAGTGTGGCACTAATTACTACATGGGGGAAGAAATCAGCCACTCGCTCGGAGATGCGATAACAGGCCCGGCTGTCTCCAGCTCGGTTATGACACGTTATGTTTGCTTTAAAGCCTAATGAGTTAAGGTTATTTTATTTGGTTTAATTTGGGGAGTTGCCATGTTGTCGATCCAAGTTTCTTTTATCATTACTACGACTTATTTGTTCATTGTTTTAAAACGCCAAATTTTCTGGCGTGAAAATTAAAATTTGTATTTTGTTGTTGTTGGCTCTTATTTTCAAGGCCATTGTATTCATTATAAATATAATTTGGCAACCGGCCAAACTTGTTCATGTCATGTTATGCTTTCCTAGTGTTTAAGGTATAAGACGGTAATTCCGCAGCCCTTATTTTAAATAATACACACGTGTATTTGGTTGTGGTAATCTAAGGTTAGAGCATGTCAGTAGTGTATATAATTATGTAATTGTTGTTCCCACATTTCCGTAATTCGTCCTTCGCAGTACGGAGTTCGTTCCCGAACCGTCTGTTTTGGTCGGAGACGAGCGCCCGTCAAAATGCTCATTACTTGAACTAGTCTTAAAACCCGTGTCGCTCATAAATATTAAATTCTTGTACTATTTTATTTGTTTGTTATTTTTGGATCTTGTGATCCGTTTCTTTGTTACTTTGAATTAAGTGACATTGCAGTCACAATGCTTGTTTGACAGCTGTCATGCCGTGTTATCATGGTACGTCAGGCTGGTCAGTGTCAGATCTGTTCACGTGCGAGTGAACAATATAAGGGTGGTTTATCGTTAAGTGTTTTTTTATGTTTGATTCAGTTATTAAATTTCATTTGTTAGTAGATCCTGTTGTTTTCTTGGCTTTGTAATAATAATAAGTTAACCTTATGAACCCTGGAAGTTATGTTGATAGCAAAACCTCTAAATCACATTCACAAGAATCCATTACGACCCCGAAATTTTGAATCTTGTCTACATGCTATTTTCCAAGGGTATAATACGTTGCCGGTGTTGCTCTTTTCTTTCTTCCGTCCACATCTTTCCCGTCTTCAACTTCGGTTTTTCTTGAAAACCCTGGTGGTCGTGTAGTTTCTTCCAGAGGGGATTGCGTTCTTGGATATCCCTACAGGTAATTTCCATCTCTTGCAGGTCACTTTCCACCTCTTCGAACCAGGCTGGCTTGGTCTTCTTATTTTTAAAATAGTTAAAGATCCGGTTCGTCAATCGTGTGGGTTTCATTCTAAGCAAGTAGCCATAAAATGAAATCCTCCTTTTCCTCATTACATCAGAGGTCTTCTGGACATGAATATACAGCTCATAGTTATGCCGTCATCTATATTCACCGTTGTCTTTAATCGGGCCAAGAATTTTCCTCAAGATCTTTCTTACCTTGATCTCCAATTTTTCTACCAGCCCTTTCTTGTCCATGGTGAGGCATTCCGCTACGTACAGAGCCTATGGTCGTTTGACAGTGCAATAATGCCTAAGTTTTGCGTTCAGGGATATTGACTTTTTGTTGTAAACGTCCTTGGTGAGTTGGTACGCCATTTATATTTTGTTCATGCGCGAAGTGAAGGTTTCTTTCTCACATAAGTTGGGTTCTACCCACTCGCCAAGATATTTAAACTTATCTGTCCGTTTGATTTTACCCTGGTTTACTTTTTGCTTGGCCCTTGGTGCTGGCTTGATGTTAGTTATGAAGTGTGTTTTCTCCAAAGAGATCTGAAGACCAACTTTTGTTGCCTGTACCTGCAGCTGGCTAATTTGTTTTGTGGCCATGTCTAAAGAGTCGGAGAAAATTGCAAGATCATCTGCAAAAGCTAGGCAATCAATATAAAGGTTCATGTTCTTGTAACCCAGTCGTACTCCATTTTGGACCCCATCGTTCATTTCTTTGCGCCACTCGCGGATAACGTTTTCAGGTGCACAGTTGAAGAGCAGGCGTGAAAGCCCATCTCCCTGCCTAACTCCTGTCTTAATTTCGAAAGAGTCTGAAATTTCTCCTCTGAACTTGACTCTGGAGGTTGTGTTAGATAAGGTCTGTTGAATGATTGCCCTGGTTTTATTATCCAATCCAAATTCCTTTAGAATTTGAATAACAGCTATTCTATCAATCGAATCATAGGCCTTCTTGAAGTCGACGAAGGTTACCACAAATTTATTATTATTATTATTATTATTATTATTATTAGGGAGCCTCCGTGGCTTAGGCGGCAGCACGCCAGCCTCTCACCGCTGGGTCCGTGGTTCAAATCCCGGTCACTCCATGTGAGATCTGTGCTGGACAAAACGGAGGCAGACAGGTTTTTCTCCGGGTACTCCGGTTTTCCCTGTCACAATTTCATTCCAGCAACACTCTCCACTATCATTTCATTTCATCTGTCATTCATTTAATCATTGCCCCAGAGGAGTGCGTCAGGCCTCGGCAGCCGGCACAGTCATATCCTCGCCGCTAGTTGGGGGCTTCATTCATTCCATTCCTGACCCGGTCGGAGACTGGAAGCAGGCTGTGGATTTTCATTCATTATTATTATTATTATTATTATTATTTCTACTGATGACATGAGATGAGTTTCCATGTTGCCAATTGTTTGACTTCTGAATGCCTTAACTGACTCCTACTTTATCACAGAAGTTAATGAGAGGGTAAGGGAATGAAGAATAATGAATTAGGAAGAGAAAGAAAGTAAAATTCCCAAGAGAGCAAAATTATCTAGCTATGAAAGTCGTCAGTCAAAACTAATTAAAGCTCAATTTCAAAGGTGTGTGTTTTGTTATTGAACGATATGTAAAGCACGGATCATCTTATTGTGCCGCATTAGCACGATTAGATCTTGTGTCATGTTGGCAGCATCACACATGTGTTATGTGGGCTGCCTAAATCACGCATGGGGTCGACCTGTGGTCTGGTATGGCAGCAGGGACACTGATGCGGTAATACAGGTATGTGCTCGCTGGATACGGTGGCATTCCTGTCACACATCTCCAAAGTCAGCTTTGGAGCAAATACGCTCAATGATTAAGAACATTGCAGTAAATAAACTTGTAAACATGTATGTAAGTTTCATTGGAAGTTATTCACGAATTCGCGGTTTTGCTTTGCAGGCAAAAAATGATAAGCTCATTAACGTCCCATTAAGGGTGCTGCAGAATCAAACAGAACAGTGAATGCAACTTTTCTAAGGGAGAGATGGTGGAAATGAATGTTTTAAAGGGAGAAACATCTGGTACAATATCCTAGTGTATATGGGTTAAATTTAAGATGATGCGCACGTTAATTTCTAATTATGATAATCTCTAACTCATGGTTCATTGATACCAAAGCAGAGGAGGTTATAACATGACCCAATAGGATGTTGTAAAGCTGGCCATAATTGTTTTGCCTTGTGCTCATATTTTAGGTAGATTTCATTAGAAAGCTAACTATTGCAATGGGTACCATGTTTCGACTTCCGGAAAATTTCGACATATCTTCGCGTTTCACATCCCCCAGACCCCAAAACCACCGTCAGTTCAAAAGTTTATATATAATTTATGTATATATGTATCTATATATATATCAGTTTCTTGTGGACACGATAACTGCCGTAATTTTGCACCAATCATTTTGAATTTTTTACATAACATGTATCCCTATACAATCTCGGTCGAGTTCGTTAATGGACAAAATCGGTCGAAGGGGGTGAAAATGGGGGGCTTTTTTCGAAAAAGTGAAATTTCGCTATAACTCTCTTAATACGTGAAATATCGAATCCATTCAAAGTTCATAATATGTGTCGTATAAGTGCCAAAAATTTATGTCAAATAAGTTTTTTGATAGCACCAACCATTGACCAAAGGGGTGGAAAAAAGTGGGTTTTTCGGGAAACATTAATCATATCTCTCTTAATAGGCACAATATCAAAACCGTACAAAATGGACAATATTCCTCCAATAATTACCTAAAACTTTTGTCTGAAAGAATTTTCGATATGACCCACCATTACGCCACGGAGTGAGCAAAATGATTTAAATTATAAGAAAATTCCAAGTGCCAAGAGTGGTTGCCATGACAACTTTACTTTTAATTGATACGGGTTGAGCCATCAGCAGTTGCTATGACAACGCCACTGCACGAGATCACATTCTGTTTTCATATGTCTGTGGGAAGCGACTTCGGTATCGGAACTGGTAGCATGCTGAACTTCTATGCCCAAGGTCGCGGGTTCAAACCCGGCTGAAGTCGTCGGATTTACTAAGAGCGCCAAAATACCCTGAGTATGCTTTCCTTCGGAGGGGAAGTTCCAACGTTCGTTGCGAGTTGATGGTTCCGGTGGCATCTAGTAGCCAAGTTCACAGCTAGGTGTCGTTGATGGTAGTATTTTAAATTATGTAGCCTATTTTAGGTAGATTTCATCAGAAAGCTAACTATTGCAATGGGTGCCATGTTTCGACTTCCGGAAAATTTCGACATATCTTCGTGTTTCACATCCCCCAAACCACCGTCAGTTCAAAAGTTTATATATATGTGTGTGTATATATATGCATATATATCAGTTTGTTGTGGACACGATAACTGCCGTACTTTTGCACCAATCACTTTAATGTTTTACATAATATGTAACCCCTTAAAAAATCGGTCGAGTTCGTTAATGGGCAAAATCGGTTAAAGGGGGTGAAATGGGGGGGGGGGGATTTTTTTTGCGAAAAGGTGAAATGTCGCTATAACTCTCTTAATACGTGAAATATCGAATCAATTCAAAGTTCATAATATTTGTCGGATAAGTGCCAAAAATGTATGTCAAATAGGTATTTTGATAGCACCAACCATTGACCAAAGGGGTGGAAAAAAGTGTTTTTTTCGGGAAACATTAATCATATCTCTCTTAATAGGCACAATATCAAACCCGTACATAATGGAAAATATTCCCCTAATAATTACCTAAAACTTTGTCTGAAAGAATTTTTGATCTGACCTACCATTACGCCAAGGGATGAGAAAAATGATTTCGGAATTAAAGAACATGCCAAGTGCCATCAGAGGTTACCGTGACAACGCTTCTAAATTGATGAGGGATGAGCTATCAGAGGTTGCCAAAACAACGCCATTGCACGAGATTACATTCATTTTTCCATCTGACTGTGGGAAGTGGCTAACTGGTAGCATGCTGAACTTATATGCCCAAGGTCGCTGGTTCAAAGCCGGCCAAAGTCGTCGGATTTTCTAAGAGCGCTAAAAAAACCTCAGCAATCTTTCCTTTGGAGGAGAAGTTCCAACGTTCGTTGCAAGTTGCTGGTTGCGGTGTCATCTAGTAGGCAAGTTCACAGCTAGGTGTCGTTCACGTTAGGATATGGTACAAAATTAGGAACTACTACTTAAAATTGACCGTCTGCAGACCTTACCTGAATTACACACTAAAACAGTCATCAAAATTAACACCGTTTATCAGATTCTACACACACCCAGTGTGCACGGTGTTACATGACCACGTTGTCGCAGCCCCTAAACTGAGGAACCAACAAAAATCTCTGCGGGAGATAAAATTTTGCGAGAAGAAGTAACAGACTGTCAGATAGTTACACATCAGTTCCAAACCTTGCATAAGGACAGTGTGATCAGAAGTATAAAAATGAACCCCGAATGACAAGAAGGTTACCATCCCCATAGACAATAAAATGATAAAAATATGCATACAAAAACGAAAAAAAGTTGATTTTTAACCTCCTAATGTAAAATAATTTCTTGCAATCAATGAGGTCTGATCCTCCTACGGAAACCTGCATATTTTGCCTATTATAGCCAATCCCCTAGTTTGCCCGGTGAAATCTACCTCCGCCTTCCGGCGTGCCGAGAGGATTTTTTTTAACCCTGGATTCACTACTAGGAAACTTGTTACTTATATTCCTACCCTGAGTCCCACGGACTCACTTTTATAAATATCAAAATTAAGAAAAATAAAATAAAATGTACTTGACTTGATATGGACATTTAATGTTAATACACTTAATTACTTACTTACTTACTTAGTCGGTCCTCTTCTACCGGTTGGTGTCGAGGTACACTTAATTACTAATGCAGCAAATTAGAAATATTTACAAAATAATTAGATATTCTCACAATGATCTCAATAAACATCAAACAATCACAGAAACTATATAATTCACAAAAGTCATCAGCATAATTTTAGAACAATTACTGTTGTAATCAACACAAAAGATTTCATGTAGGCCTATTGTATGACAGTGAATATCCAGCAACTGCTTCACTGTTACACAGGATCTGCATATCTTCTTCGAACATTTTTTAACTTTGGTTTTCTTCTTCTTGGAGCCATGAATTTACAACAGACTCTGCATCAGGATCAGTGACACTTACTGAAGAACATCCAGCATGATTATGATACATACCAAAATATAAAATAAGCATGTGCCTTACTGTAAGCTCGTGAGTAGAAGTTGTAACATAACTATTTACCATGAGTCCCCGGGACCCATTCGAGCACGATTACCCACTTTTCAGTCACCGCTTGCACACGTCTCTTCCCCTACACATTCAACACTCAACTGAAGGAAGGTATACAGTGACGGGAAAAAATTCGCGCAAAATCACGAGATGCACAAAGATTGAAAAAATGAATGTGAGTCCCGGGGACTCAGGTGTGAATTTAGGGTTGTATCTGGGTTGAAGTTTCATTGGACTCTGATACTGGTATCTATGTAATCATGTAATTTAATATTACTTTTAAGAACTTCGGAAAAAGGACATCTCTCTAACTTGCATTTTAACTCTCATTTCCGTGATTTAGAATGGCTAAAATATTTACTTAGCTTATGTTGTTTGAGTTGTAGTGTGGAAGTGTGAGGGATCTGGTTGATAACCTGTGTCTTTTATACGGCTATGATAGTATGTTTATTTATAATTGGGGTTCAGATTTGGGAAGAAGGTGACCGTGGCCTTAGTTTCAGGACAGTACTATCCCGGTACTTGATGGGATAGACGTGTAAATCTTCGGAAAATACTTCTAAAATGACTGAAGTAGGAACCGAATCCACTTTTTATCAGTAGTTTCCTCTCGAGATTGAGTGTACACCGTTCCATCCCTCAGACCAGAAATAAATTTCTTGCCTGAGAGGGACATGGAACCCGAGCCTCCATGGTGGCAGCCAAGATTGATAGCAACAAGACGGAAAGGCTACAAAATAAAGGCCATGCATAGTTCATCATACGCAATATCTTTTTAACATGAAGGGAAAGAGTCAGGTGTGCTTCTGGGAGGGGATGAACGAAATCAAAATTGCATTGCAGGTGGCAGGTTCATGGAAAATGAGGTACAATCAACTAAAACAAAATATACGATACTGGAAGTTTAAGAAACCTCGCATCTAGACTGTTTTCTTGTTTGATTTCGATAGTATTCCACACGTTTTGCACGCATTTATCAATGTGCTACAGCTCAAAAACGAACAATTTTGTTTAATCAATGAACACTGAAATATTTTAAATTCTCTTACCTAGGAATCGCAGGGGTGTACGAGGATTTGGATTATTGAATATTGCGGATACACTAACTGAATTATACATTTTAAGTCATATGTTTTTAACGTTCAAAGCTTTCTTTCGCTCTCCTGTACACCCAACTTCATGATTTAGATTAGACGTTTCGTTCTTCAGTGTATTATCAGTTAATTACTGACTATGTATAAAATAAACTTTCGACAAGACAACTTGGTGCTAAATTTTGAAGTTCAATTTTTTGAACCTCTTGGCGAAATCATCTATCCCTTTCTTCCCCCCCCCCCCCAACATTGTATAACTATTAATAAACTACAGTTTCCAACAAGGTGTTATTCCCTTCAAAATCAGTGTATAAGACCATAAATTAGTTTTATTCACAATTCAAAACTTGAACACATTTCATTTTTAATTTGCTTTCTTTTGGATCTGTGGGTGATTGATCCCCTAATCCCCCAAGTTACGCCACTGGAAAGAGTTATATTATGAAAATGGCCAGTTCATTATATGAAAATAGACCACATTAGTTTTATATGGAACTACTTGTTTAGAGTGAAATAGGTGAGCACTGATAAATACTTACATTAACATTGCTACATTATTTTAACAACCCAGTCACTGCCGTCCAGAGAAAATACGGTTCCGTTTAAATGAATGAAAAGGACATTTACATTTAGATTGATATTCTCATGTGTTAATTTGTGACGTGAAATGGACTAATTAAGGAGGTCACTAGATATATTCTCGACTGGAACTCTGTCATGGGAGTGTGTTCCAAGAATGCCGTGGATCCTCCATACACATGCTATTTGAGGTAACTTTCAGGTCATATAAATACCTTTATTGAACAACACCACTTGAAGCGGTCAAAATGTGTTAGTACCGTTCAAGGAAAGCTATTCTCTAACGTAATTTTGTAACATTACAGATATCCCAAGTCAGATCCCGACCATAGAACACAAGTGGTTCTGGTGTCACCTACTAGACCATGGTCATGACGACGAAACCCAAGAATCCACCCTTCTATCTGTTTAGGTCCGTGGAAATATGCGCTGGTTGGCGTAGGTGGAGTAGTGAAATCAGATAATATATCTGCTGAAAAGCAGAGTATTTGGGTTCAAATCTTGACTTCCATTTCATTCTTAAGTCTTATTTAACAGTTGCTTCTATCGTCGTTTAGTTGGAGTGTGTCTGATGAAAGATATACTCTTAAGAGTTGGTCAAATCATTGTGACCACTAGTTAATTACCAGAGTTTCCTCTCTACGCAGCATTAACAGCAGCTAGATGGAGTGGGAGTTATCCAAACATTGTAAGTACTGAAAGCATAACCAGGTACTGACTGCTGTGCATCCAACAGACTTCACTGAACTATCATTTTAGACACACATGGTTAATATTAAACATTACTTGCGGAACAGTAGCTCTTGAATAGTTTAAAACCTTCGCTATCTTTGCCCTAAAAGTCGATTAGCTTCCCATTTAAAAGTCTCATGGTCTATTCCCTTTTCTTTTGACAGCGACAAGTGATATGTGTGCTGACGATCTATGACACACTTGTGAGTACCCAACAAGCCAACTTACGCCACTTATGGGATGCGCGCTGCCGACCTTAACTGCAGAAGATGGTCATTGTAATGTGACAAGTCTGGATAAATCCCGTGTCCATAAGCCTCTGTTAAGTGAATTTTTGCACGAATCATCTAATAACTCTTTCTTTTCATCATTTCCATATGTCCTGAGACCTACTGTACGTTAATAAAATGCTTAGAGCATTCTTATTGTGTGCGGGACGTAGTGTAGGCCAACCCACTTGTCCTATTGTCTTGAATTAATGCAATACTCACACCAAGTACTGGTAACTGTTTGTTTCTTAATTTTATTCTGTTTATTCTCCTACTCATTCTTTCTTATCCTTCTTCATTTTTTGTCTCAAAGAACAATACTCATACAAAACGCTCACAACATTCAAATGTCATTATTACATATTATGTCTGGAAAATGTGTGTTAATTTTTGTCAAATTGGCAGACTAATAAGAAAGGAAGCATTGTGAATTAAATTAATTCAACATAATAGTGCTTAAAGTAAATTGTCGATTGGAGGGAATACTCGCAGATTAAGTGATTGACCACAGATTTAATGAATAAATAAATAAACAAATAATTAAGAGAAGATCACAATTAAAAGAGATTCCTGGTTGTTACATGTACTGTCCTACTAATGGCAATGCTTCTGTGTGCTCAGTTCTGTTTGCCGTGCCCACTGGATTATTGGCGTTTTGTAAATTGGACTTTAAAGGGATCAACTAATTATACGTGGATTAAACACAGATACATTCGTATATAACAAAACTCTTGCAATCCCGTAATAATGATTTCATAACGCCCAGTGGAATAATCGCTGCTAATTATACCACGTACCACTTAAAGTCCCTGTACTGAATGTAGATCTTCCTCGGTGGATGAGTGGTAGATCCCAAAATTGCGGGTTCGATGCTTAAACGAGAAAGTTGGATTTTTAAGTGCGACAAAAATCCACTGCAGAATGTAGGGTCCAACGTTGATGGCTTGTAAACAAATATCTTGCATCAAATTTCGAGAAAAAATTAATTAATTTTTAAATATTCATCTCACTTAGTTAAAGCAATAAAAACCATATTATCCTGAATGGTTGTAGAAGAACTGGTATTTCACGTTTAAAATGTCACAATTCTAGCCCCTCAGTCTGGCAACTTAATGTTGAAAACATGACTTGGGAATTAAGATTTTAAGATAACAAAAAATAAAAGAAATAATAAACTTTACATTAATTTAGTGAACTACATGCGACAAAGGATGTGGTCTAACTGTTGGTGTTCATGACTTTGACCGCTCAACAATGCAGTCTGCCTAGTTGCGTTCTCCACGGTGGCGTCGAACGCGTATGCGGCCTTCACTGTAGGGCAGGTTGAAGCAGGACTCGTCCGAAAACCCTACATTTCGCCACTCAGCCTGCCAGTGTCGGAGTGTACGTGCCCATTGTAGCCGGAGGCGTCGGTGGTTCCCAGTCAATGGAAGCCGACGCAGTGGCATGCGTGCTACCAGTCCAGCCCTCAAAAGACGGCACCGCACCGTCGACGCAGACATGCCCACCCCTGTTGCAGTGCTCCTACGTCGAGCCAACACCGAGGACGACGCTGTTCTGTCCGATACGGTCATGCAGAGAAGATGGCGGTCGTCTCGCGCTGTGGTCACATTGCGTCGTCCTGTACCCTGTCGTCGCTGTGTACGGCCCTCCTCTCTCCACTGGATCCGCATACGTCTTACTGTTGACGCAGCGTGCCCTATACGAGCCGCAATATCCCGGAATGATAGACCCGCCTCCCGGAGCCCAAGCATTCTGCCCGTTCAACCGCACTCACATGCTGATAGTCCACCTTGTGATATCGGTGAGGCATCGTTGCACTTGCTTACACGTTTCCACTTGGTATGACGGACCCACGCCGATAGAGCTGTTCGGAACACTGACCTATCCGGTCCCATGACAGAGGGCACTGATGAGCCAATTTGCACGCCATCTCTCTGCGATTTCAATCACTTAGTATGGTATCGCAGGCCTACACGACCCCTGTTCTGGGAGTGTCTCCGACCATTTCTTCTGGGTGTTTCACTTTCTACAAACGGTAGTGTAGTTACCTACACTCAGGGTAACGTTGCAAGCTGGGAGAGATGGCACCTATTACTCAATACTCGTTGCATTCCTTGTTGCCGGTCAAACTGAACGGGGTGGTGTTTCCAACAACAAACAAATTGTAGAGATTGTGTGGAATGCACGATTTGCTTTAGTTTTAACTGTGGCGGATGGTTTTACTGCGCTTTAGTGAATGTAGCTACCGCCGTCGGTGTAGTCCTACTAAAATAATAATCTGAAATGAGCTTTACATAACTCCTCGAAGAGTCCGAACAACTCGTAACCCAACACCTTCTGAGTGCTCATACGATCGAGTTTATTGGTCTCTATCGCACTAATTTCTTCCAAACAAACCTTAAGAAGATTGTGAAACGTCCTGGTTTAGGACATTCTACCCTCGTATAATTTATCCTTACAACTTCTTTATTTACATTTCCAAATTTTACTTTCGACATATTCAATAAAAACCTGATATTTTTTGTGTTTTCTGATATTTCATTAGTATAAATAATAGCTGTTTTTCACACGTTTTTCCTGTACACGTTTATCCTTGAACACTTTCTACCCCACGGCGTCTTTCAGACAGAGTTACTAGTAATATGTCTTACCCAACACGTAATCTGCGTGGACTTGGACTGATAAATTGTAAATGGGAAAGATCATGTCATTTCATAACAATTTTCAAGCATGAGCAATACCAGGGAAACAATAGATAGGCTATGGTCATGATTCGAATACCACCTCACCCATGCGTTACCCTACCTTACTCATAGACCGAGTCAAATTCTTGCAATTTCTCAATCGACTTATATGCGCGTCCACTAATCTACACTAAAAAATAACGCAAGTTTTCAAGCAAAATTGACACACATTCAAGAACATGGAGTTGATGAAAAGGTGTTCTAAGCCTCTAAATGAATAATATATAGTTGTCAGGGATTGTTTTAAGGGGCTTCGGAATACCCAAAACCTCAACATTTTCAAAATATTGTTTTGCACCATATTAATCTACGGACATTTGGTTTTCAAACGGTACATTTATATTTTCCACATCCCTTGCCTGATGCTATTTCCACAATTGTGCACATATTAGTAGACCCACTAAAGTGCATTTTATTTCTATTATACGACAAATACAAAAAATAAAATAAAAAAGTATACCAGCCTTACAGTAGTCGCATATGATGTGTAACATGTGACATGTTATCCTACTATGTGTGTGACGGGAGCACAAATCCCTTGTTAACAGTGAACTCTGTTGGTCGTTGAAATAACTACTTGTAAAACTCCAGTGACAAATCCTGACCGTAATAAATCATAGTTGTTATTTGCTAAGACAATGTATCCTAATCGATTGATAACATATTGTGCATTTTGCAATGACAAATTAAAAGTGTATATTGTAATATTATAGTGCAGAAGTGGCTTTAAAAAGCTGAGCTGAGTCTCGTTTACAGACAAGATGGCAGCTAATCTCTCGTTCTGACCTATATTTCACTAATTTGAGTTTGTTGCATGCAATATATTATATAGATATAAATAATAGGAACTTTGTATGAAATGAACTTTGTTTGAAATATACTCGAGTGAAGAAATCGTTTAGTCAAAGTCATTATTGGCTAAGACGTTGTATCTTAATCGATTGATAACATTCAGTTCTGGAGGACATAATTAGGTATGTGGTTACAGCGTTGGTCTCTCAACCTGTCGGCTGGGGTTCTAATCCCAACAGAGTTGTATTTTTTTGCTTGATTTTTTTTATATTTATTGTTTTTTGAGTGCTGAACCGTTATACAACTGAGCGTTATATTGTGCATTTTGCAATCGAAAATATGAATTTAATTAAAACAAAGTTCTCCAATGGATCTGCGGTAGTGACATCTGCCTTCAACTAGTTGAACTACGGTATGCGGGAGCATTCCACTGCCTACTTGATGCGAGCTGCGCTCTATACCGGCCAGTTATTGAACCCATGCCAGCGATGTTATTGAAAATGGCCTTTTTTTTTGCCGATGTAGCCCACTGCCAATTATAGGCGCGATAAGAATTAGGTGTGCAATAAGTATATTAAAAGCGGCTTCGGTGGCGTAGTCGGTAGCATGCTGAGCTTCTACGCCCAAGATAGCGGGTTCAAACCCGGATGAAGCCGTCGGATTTTTTAAGAGCGTTAAAATCCCTCAGTATGCCTTCCTTCGGAGGGGAAGTAAAGCCGGCGGTCCCATGTCATAGATTTATGGCATGTTAAAGAACCTTCCACTAATTACACCTGAGTGAAGCTAAATTGGATAGGTTAAGAATGTAAACAACGCTCTTAGGTTTCTACGTTCGTTGCCAAGAGCCGACTGCAGTGGCGTTTAGTAGCTAAGTTCTTAACTTGGCCTAGTAGTCGTTGACGGTGCGCTTGGCGGCAAAAGTAGGAACTATTTGAAAAATTCTAAGTTACAGTCTGTACTTAAATTTAAAAACAGAACACACACACTAATACAGTTATCACAATTAACACCGGTTATCAGACAGATTCTACACACACCCAAAGTACACGGGGCTACATGACCGCGTTGTCGCAGCCCCTACACTTAAGAACCAACCAAGTATATTAAATGTGTTTCTCCTAGTGATACGTTTGGACCAACGAAGTTTCAATTAGTGTTAGTAGTCGGTGTTAATATACTAAATTCCTACGTTGTTTGGAGTGTTTGTTGATGCGATATAGCACTCGAGGTATCGAGTGCTTATATTAAATAAGAATACAGCAAAAGTAAGATGATATAATAAATCGTAATTGTTTTCAGCAAATATGATATAATTAATATTTTCACACCAAAGAACGACAACTTGATGATGATTTATTGTAGGAATTTATTTAATGGGGCCTCCAAACCTTGAGGTAAACCGTATGCTATTTACATTCCACATAGTCACATGGCCTACAGTACGTCGTTGTACCGATCTCCGCCACCGCGCACCCTCATTGTTTCCGTCCCATCCACTTCCGTCCCTTTTCCAAAATCACTCCCACAAACATATCCAGATACCGAGTGGGAAGATGTTACACATCAAAAAGAAATAGACTGCGTCAGAAGCACGGACAAAGGAACATTGAACAACTGCACAATGGATGCTAGTGCTTCAAGTGGAAGAAGAGAAATCCTATGGTACTGGCAAGTTCTAAAAACTGGAAAAATCTTTGTTTCCAATTTCTCGCTAAAATGTTTTTCTACATATAAAGTTTCCCTTTCTTTCAGTACTTTCCCGCAAACAATATTGAAACTTTCAGAAGTACTTCCTCCTTAGATGTGTTATACTTTAACACATCCGATTTTCAAAATTTTCTTGACTTTGGCCAGATGGAAATGTTCATGAAAGTGCTGTAAAATTACACAATTTAAAAAATAAAATTATGAAATTTAAAAAAATACATTTCTTTTTAAAAGGTTTATGTCAAAATAAGGAGGGAGTCTTGAAGAACACCACTGGAAAAATCGATTAGTTTCTGTTAATAGTTTCTGAGAAGAAGGTAATTAAAATGTTTGAAATTAGGCTGGACAATATAGAACGCTCTGGAGTCCCTTAAGGAGGTGTAAGATCAAGGTCACATGCCCCAAAGAACACATCATCATGCTACACACAATAATGCATCTTACAATTCAGGATAAAACAACATACGTAGATAATGCATAAAGACCCAAACTACTTGTGAAAATAAATAAAAGTTTGAACTATTTACATAAAAAAGGTAGGTATAATTCTCTCTTGTCAATATAAAAACACAATTCTCTAACAAAACGCCATGGACTCGATGTTAGTTCCGGCCCACCGCCATCAACTGCGCAGCCAGCATTGGCTTTGTTCTGGAACTGCCCATATGTATCTGACACTTACTTCAGATTTGTTTATGTCACTGGGGAGATTTATGAGCTCACATATGAATAATGGAATGTCTGTTTACCCTATTGATCTCGTCTCAGGTTTCGATCATTTGTCCGTGCGCTGCAATAATAAGCAGGCTATATTCCAGTCAATGAGTTCAATAACAGCCCCTAAATATAACGGGGTAGCTTTAACGACCGGTGGAATAATTTTCAGCGCGGCTTCTCGGATTGTTAGGACCTGTAAATAACCTTAGAATACGAAGAGCTCTGGAACATGGATTTTCAACTTACTCCACAATCTCAAAGTAATCTTTGCGACTTCAGAAAATAATTTCTATATTTATTATTATTATTGTTATTCTTTTTAAATTCTTCTTTTTACAAGTTACAGACCTATTAGACCACGCCAAGCAATCATGACTTATTGTTCTTCCTGTTTTTCCAGTAGTCTTTCAAACATGCACGAATGGTCCTCTTCCTTTCTTCGGTACACTTTGGTCTTTGGGCTGTATGTACTGCTTTTTCTGACATGATTTTCCACTTATATACCTTGTCTTGAAAGACGGTTTTGTATATAACGTCTTCTGGGTTGACCTGTGCTTTTTCCAGATGAAATTGTACTTTCATAATCCAGGATGTAGTAGTCTTGAGCCGCTGTCTGTATCTAAGAATTTTGGTTGGTGAGTCTGCTGATGTGGCCGTAACATTTTAGTCGCCTTTTTCTGATGTATGCTGTGAGGTTGGACTATTTCTCTGTGGTGTCTCTGGAGTGAAGCCAGTATCCTTCATCTGTGTCCTTTGGTCCAGTAATTTTCCATATTATTTTTCTTTCCTCTTCGAGGATTTTTTCCAAGTCGCCCTTAGTGTGTAACGTTAATGTCTCACTGGCATAAAGCGCCTGAGATTTAATAACCGTGTTGTAATGACGAAGTTTGGTGAATGTGTACAGACATTTTTTTGTTGTAGACACCCTGTGTCTTCTATAAGGTTCTCTTCATTTTCATTCACCTTGTGCTCTGCGCAATTTTCTATTTCCTCGTGGGTTCAAGCACTTCACCTAGGTATTTACAGTGGGCGACACGATTGCTATTGCCATATTTCGTGTTTACATACTGTATGTCGAATTGCTATTATTATTATTATTAAATGTTACGAGACTGGAAAGCTGTGGCTCAAATAGGTCCAAAAATACTTAGATTCCTCTGGAATTTCTGACCATGATATCCGACATCGCTCAAAATTTTGCTGATATGGTTAACTCTTGGTCCCCACCACCCAAAGTGCTTAAGTGTAGGAAACTCCTGTCACAAGTGGCTCAAGAGATATTGAGAACGGAAGAGAGCATCGAAGAAGAACAAGTCATAAGCGATCCTTAGAGGGCTTAAATCAAGAATAATTCTTATTACCTTATTATTAGCCATCCAGTAATCCTTCTTTACATCATTTATATTAAGTATTAATGAATTTCTAAATTAATTAATATCATGTAAATGTCATTCAGGTTAAGGACATAACGCCCATTACAATTGGGTACTAACGTGTTGACCGACTTGAAAACATAAATTTCCTTGCCATGTTCTAAATAAATGCAGTATTTTTGCCTTTAACAATTGGCGCAAGTTAGAATAAAAAAGTGGCTTTTCGGATGTCTCAGTCTCATTTATGGCAGCGATGCCCCTGAGTTTTGAGTGAAACTGAGTAGTGACAAACGAGGTCTATGGATGCTGTGAAGGTGCTACTCATAGCTGCTGCACTGCCCCAGTGAGGAAAATTATTAGTTAATTAATGTAACATCCATCCAGGTTTCCATTACAATAATTTGGGTACAATCGTGTTGACCGACTGAAAAGCATACATTTCGTTTATTCAGGCAACACTGAATAATGGCTCCCAACACTATAAAGATGCCCACAGGTACACATATCTCGGCACCTTCAGAAATGGCCAGTGGAATCCTTCTGATGACGTGAGGTCTCGAATTGGAAATGCCAGGGCAATTTTCAATAAGATGAGAAATAATTTTACAAATCATTGGTCAGCGATGACAACGAAAGCTAGACTCCTTCGATGAGGTTTTCTCTATCCTCTCATACGGTATTGAAACGGACTCTGACAGAGTCGTTAAGTACACGCTTGGAGGCATTTGAGATGTGGTTATACAGAAGGAATTGAGGGTGCCATGTACTGATCACGTCACAAATGTTGAGATTCTCGAGAAAAAAGAGTATGATCATCGTGAAAACAGGGAATATCCAATACCTTGGACACATCATAAGGAATGAAAGTAGATACCATATCCATCTCCAAGGAAAGATACCAGGGAAGAGAAGAGTTGGTAGGAAAATAATATCTTGGTGGAGAAATATCAGAGCTTGGACCTCCAAAACGTCTACAGAGTTATTCCAGAGCGCAGACGACAGGAACAGCACAGCCAAAATGGGTTGCCAACATCCGAAACGGATAGGAACCAGAAAAAGAAAACAAGGACTCACTCGGTATGGAGGGTTGAAGTGAATTAAGGGGACAGATGACCTCTCTGTTCCGTCCCTTAAAGCAACAATAACTAACAAGTGAATTGGAGGATAAAATAAAGTAAACTCATATAGCACAATGGTCTGGAGCAAACCTTCCAAACTGACACCATTTGGGTAACTTGAATGTCAACAATACGTTCAAGTATATCAAACAAGAGTTTAGTTTCTTGGCACAGCCAGGAATCGAATTCAGGCTTCCAAAGTGGCAGCCAAATACGCTACCGTTTGTGAGGTTGGCTTATCAGCAGTACATAAGCTACAATAACAGAGGTTATGTATTCAGTACACCTGTCTGATGACCACAATGTATCCAGCAGACAGTAGAACTGGAGCAACAACATCAATTACTCCGGGGATAACAGTGAAATTCCGACCCTCATTAACACACACACGTTAGTGTCCGTGTGTTGGTGAAATCCGCTCTGCGCTTGTACAGTAGCACCAGCATTGCTGGAGGCTTCCTCGTATAGAACTCGCGCTTCAGTCGATATGAGATTCCTGTCATAACTCTTTCTCTCGTCTTTATCTGAAGGCGTATTTATCAGCTAAGCTGCACTCAATTTGTACTTCCATTTCTGCGTACCGTAAACCGGGTGTCTCACTTTAACAGTCATTACTCGACGTTTCTATGCTGTTTATGTTCTTCAAGTGTAATTAGGGTCACTCCAAATTAAGACTGCTTATAGGTCAGTCACGAGAGGCTCTCCTCCTCGGGTCCAGCGGGCAGAATGCTCAGAACTGAGCTATCCTAAGCACTTGACTTTCCAGTCTCGCTTGGCTTGCTCTGACTGATATTATCTCACCTTCCCAGCGCAATATACCGTATAATACGATTGTATTGATGAAAGGAGTGAAACGAAGCCATGTTGTGCTGGATGTTAAACATTCATGAATATAAGCCAAACCGAATACAAAAGAGTTAATAAGCCCAAGTTATAATGCCAGAGAAGATTTATAGGAAAAATAGCCCGGTTCTCAGGCAATAAATAAATAAATCAATAAATAAATTCAGTCAGACACAATAGCAAACAGATCACTCTTCAGAGAAGCTATTCAAAAGGCACAATTTCAAGAAAGGAAGAAACAAACAACTCGCAGAAAGTGGACTCAAGGGGAGAAAGAGCGTCACTCCAGAAGGATGAAAGAAATATGGAAACACAGGAAATTGAAAATATTGGACGTTGATTCATCGTACCCTCCAAATGGGTTATTGGGAAAAAGTAGAAGAAGTGTAAGAAGATATAAATTAATTAATTAATGAGTAAATAAATAAATAGGCCAGGCGAAATATTTCACCGGCTTTCAATATCTCCGCAACTATTACTGAAATTAACGTCAAATGTGTATGGTGACATAAGATGTTACAGTAAGTTCAACTATGGTATGTGGCATTTACAAACATAACAAGCACAAAACCAACAAGGCGGCATTATGAATTTCAAATATTAGAATTGACTTTTCACACGAATTAATCAACCGAGCGTAATGAAACCTGGAATGGCAAATCCTTATACAAAGCTTAATATACTGGTATCTAATTTAATTCAATTGTTTGTATAAATACAACGTGGTGGCTGTGTAAAATACTTTGTACTAGAATCCAAAGACCCGGCAGGAATAAAACCTAGGTCCTTTGGGATCAAATACTAGCGTCCTAACCACTTAGCCACGATCCTGGACTAGGACGACGAACATATAATATTTACGTGGCTACGTATGTCTGATCGTATTTCTGATATTATAACGAACAATTAGGGGGGGGATATACGCTTATGACGCTGAAGGATGTCGAGTGGAAATATGTAACGTAATATTAAAGTTACGAGTGCCCAATTATTGTCTGTATCACACACACTATGTACGGCTAATGATCCCTGGGGTGTCTCATTAACACTCCCTGTGACCTGTGGTTGACCTAATGATCATCTCGCTAATTAACATCCACTGACTGGAAACCACATATGTACATGTTTAAATGATTATCAAGCCAATGGTTTACATATACATTCCCAAGCAATTGTATCTCGGGCCCTCTTCTAGAAAATCTAGGCACCGGGCCATGAATTCAAAGACCAATGTTAGGTAAATAATTGGATAATGTTCAGAATGAATCCAGAAAATACGAGGGCTATTCCAACGCGCTACCTCCCGGCATCCTTTGTGAACAAGCAGGCGTCCTTTGCAGCTGTTTAGCTAACCTGTACGCTGAACTGTGCATCTTTACAATGTTCAAGATTATTGATTCGCCCGCTGCGTGTGAGGTACGATCTGTGATACGTTTTTTGAGTGCAGGAAACAAATCGGCTGCAGACATTCATTGTCAGCTTTGTGAGGTGTATGGTGATAATGCAATGACGGTAGGTAAAGTGATAAAATGGGTACGCGAGTTCAAAAGTGGCCGTGAAAATGTTCATGACGAAGAACGCTCAGGTCTGTGATCACAGATGACTTGGTGACTGCATTGGACACGAAAATTCACTAGGACCCAAGATTCATGATAACCACTCTATCAATGGATTTTCTTCAAGTGTGAATTCTTGGTTGTCAGAGCAGGCGGCAAACTTTTATGCAGAGGGATTTGAGAACTTAGTTTTATGGTATGACAAGTGCCTAAATAACGAGGCAACTATGTAGAAAAATAGAGGAAGGTATATAAAACCTAAAAATAAATGTGGTTTCAAAACAAAATGTTCGGTTAATTTAAAAAAAATAAACGGACCTTAGTTTTGGAACAGCCCTGGTATGTTAGTGGTGCGTGCCTATGAATGGGAATTATGAACCCGACGTACAAAGTGACCTGTGAAAAAGTGTTTGTTAATGTTTACATCTGGCATTGAGTGCCACTTGACTGTACAGGTGTGCCCGGCTACGTGACCACAGTAATTGTTGTTGTTGCCTATTTTAGGGGCTACGACATCATTGTCACATAACCCCGTGTATTTGGATGTGCGTGATAACCTGTCTTATTGTGATGGCTGTACTCATATGTGTAGTTGCAAATTGGGGCTAGGAATGGGAAGGAGGTGTCAGCCATGAATGCTAACCACAGCGAAACGAGGCGGACTGTTAGGAATTAGCTAAAAGAAATAATGCTCATTCTTTGTTTGTGCGAATGGCCTAATTCGTTATCCATAGGGTATGATGTAGGCCTATGTAGTGTTTTATGTTCATAATATGAATAATATTAGGCAATGAGAAAATGCATGTAACAAGAAGACCAGTAACAACACAAGATTTATTTAGCGTGTGACATTACACACGAAACACAATAATAATAATAATAATAATAATAATAATAATAATAATAATAATAATAATAATAATAATAATAATAAAGTACATACAAGCACAGATATCAACCTTATCCTTATGCCCAGTCTATTTATCCAGTCAAGGTGTAGCACTGAAAAAGTCGTTAGGGTCACCTAGGTACGCTCTTATTTTGCAATCTTCTACAATGTGTCTGATGGTCTGGTCTGATGTACCACAATCACAGCAGGGGTCTGGCCGCTTCCCCCATTTGTGCAGGTTGTATGCACAAACTCCATGTCCTGTACGGATGCGGTTAATGGTCTTCCATATATATCGTGGATGTTCAAAGTTTTCTTTACAGGATCAATGAGGTCACGTACTTCGGGTGGGGCATTTCTAATCCATGTTTCACGCCATTTAGCTGCAATATTGAAATTACTATCAGCAAGCTGTTGAGCCAGTCGCAGGGGTGGATTCCTGGACCGGAGCCAGTTAATTGCCAGAGTGGAAATGTCGTCATGGATTGGAAGTGCAGGGTTGTTCATTATCTTAGAATATTCCTTCTTCAGTGCATCTTGTCTTCTTAACACCGGAGGGGCTATGTGGCTGAGTGTTTGGAGCCAGTAGAGTGGGGTAGTTCCTATACAACCGGAGATGGTTTTCATGATTATGTTTATCTGAGTACCTTCTTTACATGGGGGCTGTTCATCCATACCGGCGCACAATATTCAGCTGTAGAATACACTAAACGGAGCGCAGAAGTTCGAAGCGTATCTGCTAATGCTCCCCAACTAGTTTTTGGATGAGGTTATTTCGTGTACTTACTTTTTGAGATGAAATTCCCAAATGTTTCTTGAAGGATAGAGTCCTATCCAGAGTCACTCCAAGATATTTGGGGGGACTCTGGTAGGGAAGCACTGTGTTGTTCCAGTTCATAGTCCGTTCTTCTATTGTTTAAGTGGAAGCTGCTGACTTCGGTTTTGGAAAAATATGCTACGAGTCTCCACTTGGTGAAATATTAATGTAGTTCATTGAGATCATCAGTTAGAATATTTTCAGCAGTTTTGAACTCCTTGTGTTGAACTGCCAGAGCCAAATCGTCAGCATATCCAAACTTCCTTGCACTGGTTTCAGGTACGTCAGAAATATATAGGTTGAAAAGTACGGGAGACAGTACCGACCCCTGGGTTAGTCCATTATTGAGTTTCCGTTGTTTACTTATATGATTAGCCTGTACTACTTGTAAGTGTCGGTCTGAGAGCATGTTATTAAGTAATCTCAGTGTAGTTCGACAGAAGATGACTCTGATCGATTTGTACAGGAGTCCTTCTTTCCACAATGTATCGTAATCAGCAAAAAGCTACAGATGTATTAACTAGTTTCTGAAACCCGGCTTCAATGTACGTAGTTAGGCTTAGAACCTGGTCTGTGCAGCGCCTGTTCGGTCTGAAACCTGCTTGTTCCATCGGGATGGTTTCCAAGATTCGTGGGCCTATCCTGTTCAGTAGAAGTCTCTCAATGAGTTTATAGCCGCTGCTGAGTAGTGATATTGGACGGTAACTTTCTACTTTATTCGAAGGTTTGTTTGGTTTCAGGACAGCTATAACTTTGGTGATGTTGAAGACTTTTGGCTGGCACCCGGATTTAAGGATGGATGAGAAAAACTTGGTCAGCCATTTTCTAGTCTCTTTTCCACGTCTAATTAGGAACTCAGGATGTATCCCATCAATACCAGGTGCCTTGCTTGATTTTGCATCCTTGAGAGCTGTTTCAAGTTCCTCTAACGTGAACATCTGAGAAAATTGTGTGTCATCAGGTGTTATTTGTCGAATGTTCCTAGACTCTTTTTTCACCGTTCGTGTGTGATATTTGTCTTGTGGGGCTTTAGATAGTGAAACAATTCTGTTGTCTATTTGATCTGGTGATACTGGTTGATCTACCCAAATTGGCGGGCTGCTTCCTCCCAAATTCTTTAGTAAGCTCCAGGACTGTCGGCATAATTGCTTAAAATCCAACTCCGTTGTTGCTTTTATCCATTTGTCTCTTCTTGCTTCATTCAAATTCTGCAGAAGTTCATGAGCTAAATCATGATTACCATGCGCCACATAAGATTCATAAAGAACAAAAAGGATATGATGGATTCAATACCTTTTATTTCTCCAAGTCAACATGCTTTCTTCAAAATGTTTGTGCTTGAGAACACCAGATCAAGACAGAAACATCAAACAAGTAACAATGAAGATCATAGTAATATTGACCAATGTGTAAACATTTAATTTGTTAAGAAATGTATTCTTATCTAGTTCAATTATTGTGTCAAACTTAAAATAACTGTAATGTTCAGCGCAGAATCATTTAAAGTCCTTTTAATTGCAATATTTATTAATAATTTCATAATAATATAACAATATAATTTAAAATGCAATATTTTAATACGGTATTAAAAGATATGTTTGGTACATACATAAACAAATTAATATCTCACAAATAAAACTGTGCAGTTCATACATATGTTTCATTTTGCAGGTTTACAAATTCATGTTCCTCCCCAAACCATGTTTTTGGACGTACACTACTTCTATCCTGCGTGTCTATTGATATATTATATAAGAGACACTGAACATTTTAAAGAGCTGACTTGTTATTAATCTTCATTTGATAAGTAACACTGGAGTTAGAAGTTGTTTGTTACAAATGTGAGTCAGACAATTGATTGAAGACCATCAATATCTGTGACACTCCACTACCATGAGTGTTCGTTTGGCTCATCAATCTAACTGAACAGATCAAATTAGTTTCCCTTCAGGAGCAGTAGAGCGTGTAATAACGAGTAACCTTACGTAGCAGAGTGTCAATGTACCTTCAGTAGTTTTTAAATGGGAAGCTGTTTGTATTAGATACGACTAGGTAGGCTATTATTATTGTAAAGTTTATGGATAAGTACACAAAATATAGAACATATTATAAACAATACGCATAACTGGGCACTTGATAAATTTAAAGTTTAAAATCTAAATTGTCCTGCCACTCTATAACCCTTGTAGAGGCTTGCACAAAGTGCGTCCTGTTACAACACTCTGTAACATTATGACGGATTATTAAACCAAACTTTCCAGTCGGTCAACAAAAATTGTGCCCAATTACATTAGGCGGGAAAACAAGTATTTTACACCCTATAATAACATAATAATAACCCCTGGCACTACAGCCCGTGAAGGGCCTAGGCCTATCAAGCGACCGCTGCCCAGCCATTTGGCCTGCAAAAATTGGGGTGACACGTGATCAGCGCATCGGTTCCCCCCGGCCGTTAATCTTGGTTTTCGTGATTGGGGCGCAGTCTCACTGTCAGAGAGCTACTCAATTGTCCCCACGGGGCTGAGTGCACGCCGTTCCAGCCTTGACGTCAGTTTCTAAAATCCCTGACGGAGCCGGAAATCGAACCCGGGGCCTCTGGGTGAGAGGCAGGCACGCTACCCCAACACCACGAGGCCGGCTATTTATACACCCTAACCGGAAATAAATATTACATAAGATATTTATAAAAAAAATTACACGCTATTATGGGCTATACGAAAATGGGGCCACTTAATTTATGACATAAAAGCGTGAGATGCATTTTTAGCCTATTTTCAATTTTGAAAAAATAGGCTTATGAGATCTCCTTTTGTCCGTGTGTGTGTGCGTGTGTGTGTGTGTGTGTGTGTGTGTGTGATTCGTGTGTGTGTCCCCCCCCTAATAAAATCAAAACGGCTGGAGCGATTTCAATGAAACTCGGAAAGTTCATAGCAATACTCCCGGCGACCTCGACCGTGCCCTTCAAATTTTGTTACGACTCACCAATCCAACATGGCGGCTGTGCGAAATATTTCACCAGCATTCAATATCTCCGAAACTATTACAGATATTACCCTGACATTTTCTATGGTGATAGAGGAAACTACTATAAGTTCACTTATGTGACTTTTGAAAACCTGGTAACTACAAAACCAACATGGCGGCCAAGCGAAGTTGAAACTTTTAAATAGACTTTCCTCGCGATTTAACTATCCAAATGTAATGAAACTTGGTACAGCAAATGTTTATACACATTGTAATGCACTGGAGTCTAATTTAGTTCAACTGATTACATAACCTCAAAATGGCGGCTGTGCGAAATATTTCACTGACATTCTATATCTTCGAAACTATTACAGATATCGCCCTGCAATTTTGTATGGTGATAAAGGGTACTGATACAAGTTTACCTATGTATATTTAATAAACCTGTAAAGTACACAACGAACATGGCGACCAAGCGAATTTAAAATATTTTAATAGACTTTCCTCGTGATTTAACTCTCTGAGCGCAGTGAAATGTGGTACAGTAAATGAATTTGCAGCTTGTAATGCACTGCCATCTAATTTAATTCAATTGTTTGCATAACCTCAAGATGGCGGCTGTGCGAAATTTTAAAATTAAGTTTTTATTTCTTGTGTCGTAATCATGCGATCGAAGTGAAAGTTTGAATAATGAACCTAGGCAATAATTGTCCTTGAATGGTACATAACTCTATGGCCTATACATATAACAATCCTAAATGGCGAGCTTTCGAAATATTTAGACGGTTCTCAATATCTATGAATCTTTTACAGCAACCAAACTGATTTTTTTAATGTTCATAGAGACTATGCACATATGTTCACCTATAGGACTTTCAGTAACCTGGTGAGCACAAATCCAACATGGCGGCGACGCGAAGTATATATACTTAAATGGACGTTTCTCGCGAATTATGAATCCGAGTGCCGTGAAACGTTGCACGTTAAATTCTTATACAAATGTTGATCCACTGGCATCTAATTTATTTCAATTGTTTGCATAATCACAAGATGGCTGGTGTGCGTAATTTTAAAATCTCTTTTTTACTTCTTGTGTTCTAATCATGCGATTGAAGTTTGAATACCACACGTACACAATAATCTTAATGTAATAGTACAAAAACAAAAACTCAACCTGGCGACCATCTGAAATATTTAGACAGTTCTCAATATCTACGAATCTGTTACAGCAATTAAACTGAAATTTTGTATGTTGATAGAGGCAATTAACATGAGCAGGATATATGAAAATAGGCTGTATAGTTCTTCACGGAACTACTTGTTTATGTAATGTATTTCAGGTTAGGGTATATAGATACTTATCTACCCGCCTAATGCAATTGGACACAATTTGTGTTGACCGACTGGAAAGCTTTCTTTAATAGAATTAGGTCTGTTAGCTAGTCAGCCCGAAGGCTGGTTGGATCCTCAAAAGGTACCGCCGTTAGGTTATGTGGGTAGATACCCACAAAAACCCAAGGCAGCGCTATACTGAGGTGTACTAGGCAAGATGAAGAGTGAGGTAGTTTGCCATTGCTTTCCTCACTGAGTCAGAACAGCAGTACTAACCCTATAAGTAGGACCTTTCACAGCATCCACAGGCACTGACTGTGCCCTGAATGACATTACTAAGCACCACCCATAACTCAGTAGCGTCAATATAATCACAGCCATGAGACTGAGACATCGACGAAAAGCCACATTTTACTCTAGCCTGTGCCAACAGACAAATGCAAATGTACTGCATTCATCAAGAAATGGCAAACAGGCTAAATAGTACTATGCAACACTGAAAAATGGTTCCTATCACATCAACAATGTGAAGTATGGTCACAGTTGGGTGATGTTTCCATGCCCCACTTATACAGCAACGAACCACACCGCCCATGGTTGGTTCGTACCCTTTTATGGGCAACCCACGTGTTACGTGGCTGGTCGAAACCTGCTGGTGGGTGTTGGGTACAACGTAGTGACTGTCATTCCTTTGGAGCTGCGTTGTTTCACTCCTGATGCCATTCTGCTGCAACGTTAAACACTTTCCTAAGCAACTCTTGGGTTTTGAACACAGTAGGAGAACGTGATTTTTAATGACCAAATTTCTGAAGTACTGTACTTCTTCATGAATAGGTAGAGCTATATTCACATATATTTTTGTGAACTCACGGGCCAGATGTTTATATATCCTTAGCCTTGGTGGTTCGGTATGGCTCAGCACAGGCAACAAAAAAAAAAAAACATAGGAATACATTTTACTGTACCACTGATGATGCGCATTGTCGGATTCAGGACGGTGTCGATCTTCGTAATATGTGGGCTGTTCAACCACACTGAAGAAAATTAATCTTCTGTTGAATATACCAGCCCTATCGCAGATGATCGAAGAACGCATGCAGAAGATCGCCATGTAGAGCCAGCAAGTTTTATGATGAAAGTAGGTAGGCTGAAGTCCCTTTAGTTAGTCAAGTGCAATCCAATCCAAAGCTCGCGCTACTACGTTGTAATCCAAAAGCGATCTCTCAATATTTTAGGGAAATAACTCAAGAATGGATTCGGGGAAATAATAGTCTCTCTTAAAGTAGACATACTTTCGACTGTAAGAGCCGAAGATGAGGCCATCATGGGGACTCCATCTCTTACTCCATACAATTAGGGAGGTCTCTTCTGGCATGGACCGACCATGGTGCAATTGGTTTGTACATCCATCCGGACAACAGAGAATTCGCGTTCGATTCCCCATGTTCATCTCATTTCAACTCATAAGCCTCAAAGTAGTTTGATAATGGTTTAATAGTTTCCGAATTTCTTCCTCTATGTTACACTTGTACCTTATGTCAAACCAGTCAGTTCTCAAAATGCTCACTCTTTACGTCAACACAAATACTAAGTCTAAGGAAGACTAAGCATGGTCTGAAGAGGAAAGAGTTGTCACTGTCATCTGCAACGAGCGCTCCCGATCCTCCAAATTCGATTGTTTTAATATAACTGGGCTCCCGTTGACAGACTGAAGAGAATTCTGGTTCCATACTCTCAATAGAAAAAAAATCAAGAATGCTTGAAATAAATGTGACAGTATCCGAGCTGCAGTGCGTTTATACGTGTATGCTCTTGTTGTTTCTATAGGGGTTTGAACTTCGTGTTCACCAGACCTATGTACTTGGGTGTGTAGAATTTCTCGGATAACTTATTGCAGTATCCCTAGTTGTGTGTGTGTGTACAGAATTGAGAACATTTGCTTTTGAAACACATAATTTTCACTTTGAACTGACAGACAGAGAATATTTGACGGTGGATATTGGATATTTGTATCTTCAGTAATACATGGCACTGTCCGTGATTCATTTTTTGCTTGCAGTGGCCAGTACTAGCCAGAATCTTAGGGAGGTGTACCATACCAACAGATGATCCCAGTAGTATAGCGGAGGCGAAACGCCGGCAAAAAGATTGAGGTGTATGAAAAATATAAATTATTTGAATATCCGTCAAAATGCATGATTTTAACATAAATCTTATTTCATGACAAATGACAATAATTCTTTTGTCATTTATGTTCCTTGACAATAACAACACAATTTAGAATAATTATAGTAACATATAGAGCCTCCGTGGCTTAGGTGGCAGCACGCCGGCCTCTCACCGCTGGGTCCGTGGTTCAAATCCCGATCACTCCATGTGAGATCTGTGGTGGACAAAACGGAGGCAGACAGGTTTTTCTCCGGGTACTCCGGTTTTCCCTGTCAAAATTTCATTCCAGCAACACTCTCCACTATCATTTCATTTCATCTGTCATTCATTTAATCATTGCCCCAGAGGAGTGCGTCAGGCCTCGGCAGCCGGCACAGTTCATATCCTCGCCGCTAGATGGGGGCTTCATTCATTCCATTCCTGACCCGGTCGGAGACTGGAAGCAGGCTGTGGATTTTCATTTTCATAGTAACATATAGATTTTATTATTATTGAAATCCATCAGTTTGAAACAATATTCTCTTTTATAAAAGTACTTTCAGATTTGTTTTCAATATAATTTGTTAACATATAAGATATTAGAAATTGTTATTTTTATTTTCAAACTATCAGCACTCCCCATAAGACTGAATGTTAGACAGTTTTATTCATTTATTTTAGTTTTACATTAGTGTAGTCACATATCTGTTTCATAATTGAAGATGTTTAATCGACGAACTCTTCGTCAAATTTTATAGTTAATATTTAGTTTTATTTTCATGCATAATTGCTATTATAGACAGGATTGATGCTCACAGGTTTTATTTCATTTTCACTTTAATGTTAACTGTCGACAACATTTGACATTTAACTGAATCGAATCTAGTACAACGAAGTTGAATTCAACATAATTTGAATTCCTTTGTGTATTGACCCAGATGGAATAAAATATTTATACCTAATTCTACGTATTACCAATATCCTGTAGGTTAAGATACATATTTCTATTCCTCATTTAGCCCATTTCCACGAGGCGAGATATCTAGAGATGCAATAAATGATTTCCACGGTTAGGTGCTTTTCCTAATGCCAACATCAGAGTAGATCTTAAAGATCAGATAATGAATATTAACGAAATAGTGAAAGGAGTAAAAAGAAGGTGGTTGTAGTCTCAATATTTGCCTAAATTTGAAAATAGCAAACCATGGAAAACTATTTCAAGAAGGTCAGATGGTGGGTTTGAAACCAACGTGCTTCCTGTGCAATGTATGCTTTCCCCATTTTTGCTAAATTTGGGGATGACTAGATTACACTTGTCGCCATTGGTTTATGACAAGGCGTAACACATCGAGTATGAGAGGTTCAATACGGTCTCGTAGTATTTCAAAGCATGCCATATTTATTCAAACTAACATTTAATCGAATAAAAAATAAGTTTCTACTTTCAATATGGTTATGAAGAAAAAATACAAAACAATATCAAACTCCTCGGGCCGATAACCTAGATGTTAGGCCACTTAAAACAACAATTATCATCATTATTATCAAACTCCTCACATAACTGAACACTATCGCAGATTCAATGAACAATACCACTTGTATCCCAAAATAACAAGGATGATCTGAACTTAAGTTAAGAAATGAATGCAAGAATAATTTAACAACCTAAAATGAAGTTCTCACGAAAAGGAGAAAACCATTTGATATTAGGCTATATTATAATTACACTTCAAAAATTATCGAGAAGGAAAGTTTGAGTGGTTGAGTATGTTTCGCCAATTCTCTTGTTTGATAAGTCATACCGAAGTATGAAAGTAAATAGGAGGAAATATCTGTTTGTAGTCAGATATTTTAAAAGATGATGCTAAGACTAAAATAAGATATAATAATATCAATGACTATATATTGTATAGTGATTTTAATGGCTTTCATATAAGTGATTTTAAAAGATAAGCCCATGGACACTAATGGTATTAACTTTGGGATTCGGAATATAATATTTCTTGAAAGAGGATAAGTTTAAACTTTGTGATACGATGAAGCACTTTTAAGGTCAACAATTTCCCTTCTTGCTTTCACATTTCTTATGTGCAATAGGAACGTAGCCTACTTGCATGCCAAATTATCACACCGTAGTAATTTTTGTTGTTTTATGTCATTGAAGCCCGGGATCTTTCTATAAATAAAGCAATAACGATTTATTTAAAACTACTATAATGAGCAATAGAGAGGGGGTGTACTAACCAATTTATGTTAAAACTGCCTTCATCAATTTTCATTAAATATTCATTTTATACACGATATAGGCCTACTACAACACAAAGTATTAACACTCCAGGCCAAGGAGCGATATTGCTTCCCTCTCCACACCCGTTCTGATCGCTTGTGAAGGTCGTTAAGGCTTGAGTCTGAATGTGAAACATACAATACAATCCTATTCTGTTATGAGCTGGGAGTTGCGGCTCGTGGTTTCCTGGTATTAGAGACCTACTGCGGTCGATCGGGTTCAGCAGTATGCCTATAAACTTAAAGCCCTCTCGCAGTTCTCAACAGACTGGAATTAGTCTAGTATCGAAATCCTTGGTCTATTATGTCTGTTAGGTAATCAGCCCGAAGGCTGGTTGGATCCTCAAAAGTACCGCCGTTAGGTTATGTGAGTAGATACCCACAAAAACCTAAGGCAGCGCTATATTGAGGCGTACTAGGCAACATGAGGAGTGAGGTAGTTTGCCATTGCTTTCCTCACTGAGTCAGAACAGCAGTACTAACCCTATGAGTAGAACCTTTCACAGCATCCACCGGCACTGAATGTGCCCCGAATGGCATTACTAAGCACCATCCATACCTCAGTAGCTTCCATATAATCACAGCCATGAGTGAGACTGAGACATCGGTGAAAAGCCACATTTTACTCTAGCCTGTGCCAACAGACAAATGCAAATGTACTGCAATCATCAAGAGATGGCAAACAGGCCAAGAGTTAAATTATTTAGGTCGCACTGACAAACCCCATCATATGTGTGTCAAAAGCACTTGCATATTAATGACGCACCTATTGTAGAGCAGGTTTCATAATCAGAAAATTATAGTTTACTAGCAGAAGTACCCGTTCATTGAACGGTGTTCGGTGTTAACACCAGACATTATAATAATAATAATAATAATGTTATTGGTGTTACGTCCCTTTTAAGTACTGTTGCTTTTAGAGACGCACCAGACATTATCAATTGAGCTACTGTTGCAATGGTTAGCGGCTTGTCATTCCTTCATAAGTTTATCAAAACGAAGTTAGTTTTCTGGGAATATCACACACACTGTTAATTTAAGGGCCTTATAATGTGGTTTTCGGAGACCCTTTATAGACTCGTGAATTTTGTGTCTCACATTGAGAAGTGCAACATATGCTTTGGTCGTCCTTCTAGGATAATTTTTATATTTCGCCTATTTAGCATGTATTTTGAGAAGTTTTTCCCTATATACACCCTTCTACTGTATGAAATGAACGGTGAAGAGTTTTATAAATGATTGGTGTATTGACTCATGTTTACCATACCTAATTTTACGATGCACCAAGCATCCGAACATGAGTTATAGGCGTACATAAGGATACACAGAAAGACAGACAGACAGACAATACTATTATTTTCATTTAGACTTTCACGGCCCGTGTTATTATTCATAATGTTGAATTTTTGGGCTTATGCCGTGTTTTATTATACTAATATTCGACGCGTTTCGAAAGAAACCATGTCTTTCATCGTCAGGAATAATCTGGAATACGACAATGTTGCTAAGAGAAAGCAACGAAGAACATATAGAAGGTGCCCAAAGATGGACGCCATTATAGCCCCATGTTAGGGACAACGGAAAGCAGCAGTGAATTACTTTCTCAGGGTTCTGATAATAGGTAGCCAGGATTCACTGAGATTGTAGCCGGTGTCGCGGTTGAAATTATCTGGGTGTTAACGTATTTCAACCGCCTCCCTGATGATTTTGGGACGATATTGCTTTATACGGGCAAGAACATCCACTCCTTGGAACATGACATCATGGCCAGGTGTTAAAGCATGATCGGCAACAGCTGATTTATCAGGTTGAATGAGCCTGATACATCTATTATGTTCATTAATGCGAGTGCATATTGTTCTCGAAGTCTGCCCGATGTAAACCTTGCCACAAGTACAGGGAACTCTGTAGATACCCGGTTGTTGCAATTTAGGCAAACTGTCCTTAGTTGGTCGCTGGAGTTGCCTAATCTTAACAGAAGTTCCAAATACAGTCCGTATGTTGTACCGACGTAGGATTTTAGCAATACGATCCGTTGTGTTATGTATGTACGGAAGGTAAGCAGTTCCTCTTACATCTCTTTTCTCAACTGACGTCCTATTATTATTTGTTGGTTTCAGAACCGTAGAAATCAAAGCCTTGCTATAACCGTTGCTCTCAAAGGTGGTTCGCAGGGTGTTAATTTCTTCTTGTAAAGAAGACACTTCACAAATCCTCCTAGCCCCGGTAGTTAGAGTTGTAAGGATACCATGTTTCTGGGCAGGGTGATGGTGAGAACTTGCGTGGAGATATCTATTGGTGTGTGTTGGCTTACGAAAAACGCTGTGTCCTAAAGATCCATCCTCTTTCTTGGTGACGAGAATATCTAAAAAAGGTATTTTGCCGTCAGATTCCTTTTCCAAGGTGAAACAAATAGAAGGGTGCTGGAGATTAAGGTGATCCAGGAAATGGCTAAGATTTTCCTCACCTTCCGTCCAAACAACGAACGTGTCATCCACATAACGCCACCAGATCTTCGGTTTGAAAGGAGCCGACGACAAAGCTTTCTCTTCAAAGTTCTCCATGAAGAAATTAGCCACAACAGGAGAGAGAGGACTACCCATGGCCACACCATCAGTCTGCTCATAAAAATTCCCATTCCATAGAAAGTAGGAGGAGGTCATGCAGTGATAAAAAAAGTCTTGTGATGTCTTCAGGAAAAAAGCCATTAATGAGAGACATAACACCATCAATAGGTACTCTCGTAAACAGATACACCACGTCGAGACTCACTAGAATATCACCCGGCTGAAGTGTTATAGCTTTTAACTTTTCCACGAAGTGTGTGGAATCCTTAATGTACGAAGGCGTGTTACCCAGAAGCGGCTGAAGTAGTCTACCTAAGTATTTGGAAAGGGCATATGTAGGAGAACCAATCGTACTAACAATAGGTCTAAGAGGAACATCTTCCTTATGTATTTTAGGAAGACCATAGAGTCTCGGAGGAATAGCATCCCCTGGAAGGAGAGTCTTCGCTGCATCCGCTGGAATAGATGATTGCTTGATCAATTTGACGGTGACATTTGAGTAGTGAGTAGTAGGATCATGACTATTAATCCTATATACAGGATCTAATAACAAAGACGAGATCTTGGAATCATAATCAACCTTATCCAATACCACTGTCGCGTTACCCTTGTCAGCGGGGAGTACGATAATATCAGAATCGTCCCTTAGATCTTTAAGTGCCCGGCTTTCGCCTTGTTTTAAGTTGGTGTTAGGTGGCTTAGCGGTCTTGAGAACTCGGGAACATTCTTGCCTGGCTTCCTCGGCCTCTTCAGGTGTGAGGTGATGTACCGAGGATTCTACGGATGTAATAAGTTCTTCAATAGGAATTCTTCTAGGCGCTACAGCAAAATTGAGACCTTTAGCGAGAACTGCCTGTTGGGTATCACTTAGGGGCTTGGTGGTCAAATTTACGACAACCTTGTTAGCATCAAGTCTAATGGCTTGAGATTTCTGCAACTGATATAACCTATCATATTTGGAAATATGTCTGTCCCTCACCTGATCTAGAACGCTGTTACAATCTGACGGCAAAATACCTTTTTTAGATGTTCTCGTCACCAAGAAAGAGGATGGATCTTTAGGACACAGCGTTTTTCGTAAGCCAACACACACCAATAGATATCTCCACGCAAGTTCTCACCATCACCCTGCCCAGAAACATGGTATCCTTACAACTCTAACTACCGGGGCTAGGAGGATTTGTGAAGTGTCTTCTTTACAAGAAGAAATTAACACCCTGCGAACCACCTTTGAGAGCAACGGTTATAGCAAGGCTTTGATTTCTACGGTTCTGAAACCAACAAATAATAATAGGACGTCAGTTGAGAAAAGAGATGTAAGAGGAACTGCTTACCTTCCGTACATACATAACACAACGGATCGTATTGCTAAAATCCTACGTCGGTACAACATACGGACTGTATTTGGAACTTCTGTTAAGATTAGGCAACTCCTGCGACCAACTAAGGACAGTTTGCCTAAATTGCAACAACCGGGTATCTACAGAGTTCCCTGTACTTGTGGCAAGGTTTTCATCGGGCAGACTTCGAGAACAATATGCACTCGCATTAAGGAACATAATAGATGTATCAGGCTCATTCAACCTGATAAATCAGCTGTTGCCGATCATGCTTTAACACCTGGCCATGATGTCATGTTCCAAGGAGTGGATGTTCTTGCCCGTATAAAGCAATATCGTCCCAGAATCATCAGGGAGGCGGTTGAAATACGTAAACACCCAGATAATTTCAACCGCGACACCGGCTACAATCTCAGTGAATCCTGGCTACCTATTATCAGAACCCTCAGAAAGTAATTCACTGCTGCTTTCCGTTGTCCCTAACATGGGGCTATAATGGCGTCCATCTTTGGGCACCTTCTATATGTTCTTCGTTGCTTTCTCTTAGCAACATTGTCGTATTCCAGATTATTCCTGACGATGAAAGACATGGTTTCTTTCGAAACGCGTCGAATATTAGTATAATAAAACACGGCATAAGCCCAAAATTCAACATTATGAATAAGACAATACTATTGTCTACAACATATCACCCAGAAATCCAAATATGGGTATATCTACCACACAGTATCAAAGAAAATCATCCTTACGATGAACCCGTATGTCGACAAAAAAAAAAAAAAGATTAGTTGAAATGTGCTCTCAAACTAAATTCACCTGACGTGTACTTCCTGACATGAAATAGAATTGAAAGCCTTGTAGATGAAACGCAATACACGTCACATAAAAACTGACCCTCTACGTTGTGTTGTTTCCCCATACACAGGAAGACCTCTTTCATAAATTATAAAAGCTTGTGGTGCATGAAAATTCAGGTTCTTTAGTCTCAAATGGCCCAAATTCCTAAAAGCCGCAAAAAATGCTGATTCAATTTCGGAATTTTTGAAAATAATGTTGTTGTTTGGAGATATAATAGACCTTCTGCACTATATGTCGCATGTGAAAATTGCATGAAAAAATCCTAGGTTACCCCTTGACCCCCTTAATTGCACTGATGAATTATACAGTCTACGTTGGTTCCGTGATAACCTTATATTTGCAAACTTTCACAGAAATGTAATAAATGTAATAAATTGCTTCTTACTGAAATAGACGGAAAGTTGGATGCCACCCCTTGAGATAATGTTGTCATGGTTACCGATTTGCATTCCTTCATTAGTTTGTTAAATTAAATTTAATTAGTTTTCTGGGAATGTTTCAGAAACTGTTGGTTTTAGAGCCTTATAATGTAGTATTCGAGGACCCTCGAGTTTTATTTCTGGCACCGAGGGGCTTTGTCTCGTCGTTGTACGCCATAATATAATACTAATAATAATAATATAACTTAGGGATAGGAATATAATAGACCTGCCATACCACACCCGCAGATGTAAATCGCGTGAAAAAAATCTAGACTACCCCTTGACCCCCTTAAGCGCATTTTACGTATTGATGAAATTTACAGCTTAATTTGGTTCCATAATAACCATCTAACCGTTTGCAAACTTTCACACTAATCATGACGAATAGAAGGAACTAGTGTGAGGACTCCGCCATTATAGCACGGTAGTTTGTGGTCCCGCCGCTACAAGCACTGCAAGCGATAATCTCCATCAACCTGTACCAGGGTTGTAGGCACTACAAGCACGCCATCAAAAAACAGCAGTTGAAAAACAAGCAACAACTCCATAAACCCATCCCCTCACTCCTCTCCCTCTCACCAGCACTTCCCCCACGCAATCCTAGTACTCTACATCAAATCCTACAGCTTTTAATCACGCCAGCAGCACAATAAACATAATAAATCCAGGCTACAAAACAGACCAAGAAACTACACTTTAAGCTAAACCAAATTCACTTCTCAGCTCGACATAAGCCATAATACAAGTTAAAACCTATACAAAACATACTCTCCCTACTGTTTTACAACTATTAAACTAACTATTCGCACTCAAAACCTAAAATCCCTGAAACGGGAGCTAATTTAAAAACGCAATAGCCTAGCCCGATTACGTCTCCGGCAGTGCTACCGCATATCCATTTCAGGGTGTATGTAGCCCCACCACTTCTGGTGCACCCTTGATAATGCTACACCCTCAGGGGCTCCCGGCTGGTGAGTTCGGGAGTTGGCGACCCCGAGGGATTCCTGAGCTGGGTCCGTTTTCCCCTTTTGTCCCTTCCCTTTGGGACGGACCCTCTCCTCTCTCCCCTCCTTTCTCCTCATAATCCTCTCCTCTTTTCCTTATATTTCCTTTTCTCTTTCAGATTCCCGCACTGTTTTTGTTACTTGGTTCCCCGTGTATCTAAATTCCCTTTTAGGATTTTTTTTGTAGGTATTTTTAATCTACGTTGCATTTTGTAAGTCTTTTCGATCTAGATTGCATTTTGTGTGTGTTCTTCAACCTAAATTGCATTTTGTAAGGATTGACAATCTAAATTGCTTTTTAGTATGTCTTTCAATATCCAGGCCGGGGCTTTTGTTAGTTTTTTGAATTTCAATTGTATTTTGTATTTTCAACCTACCCCGCTTTGTTCAAGTAGTTAAGTCTCAATTGCAATTTTGTGGGTATTTTGAATCTCCATTACATTTTGTGCGTATTTTCAATCTCATTTGCATTTTGTAAGTATTTTGATTTCACTTGCATTTTGTAGGTATTTCGACTGTACGTTGCATTTTGTACGTATTTTGGACTTAACCTACATTTTGTGCGTATTTTTCAATCTATCCTTTTGTGAGTATTTTCGTTCAAAATCCCCTTATGTACGTATTACCGCTCTCCATTTGGTGAGTAGTTTCAATCTGAGTTCCTTTTTGTAAGTATTTTCCCTGCTACATAAGGCATAGTTGTTGGGGCTCTCTGTCTATTTTATCTAAACCATTTTCGTTTCATCCATAGCAGTGAGCTGTTTTTTATCTTCATCCTTTCATTTCACGCCATTTCATTTCATCAGGGGCCGATAACCTCGATGTTAGGCCCCTTGAAACAACAATTATCATCATCATCATCGCATATGCATTCATAACTTCACAATAACTTCCAAATTACGACTAAGTGAGCTATCTGCCTGAGTAGTTACAGGTGTTACCGGCTTGCCTGGGACGATGGGTCACCAAACTGGTATTTAAACTCAATTATTACGCTTTAATTAACCAAATTGAGAGGAAACAGATCAGACCAAAAAACGTACACTTTAAGCTATACCAAATTCACTTCTCAGCTCGACATAAACTTTAATTCAACTCAAAACCTACACAAAACATACCCTCCTTACTGTTTTACAACTATTAAACGAACTATTCGCACCTAAAAACCCTGAAACGGGAGCTAATTTAAAAACGCAATAGCCTAGCCCGATTACGTCTCCGGCAGTGCTACCGAAAATGCATTCATAACTTCATTATAACTTTTGTATAATTTGGTTCAAAATGATGGGTTTTAAAGCTATCTGGATTCAGTTTTTCAACCAATTTATTGTGATGTTTTATGTACGGTATGGTTAATGTCAAACGCAACTAATACCATTTTATCCATAATGTAGAATCTTGGGCTTATGCCGTGTTTTATTTATTAAAACTCGACGAGTTTCGAAAGAAACCATGTCTTTCTTCATCAGGAATAAACGGAAATACGACTAAATTGTTGCTAAGAGAAAGCAACAAAGAAACTAAAAAAGGTGCCCTAAGATTAACAATGAAGTGTATCTAACACGTCCTTCGAGAAGTGTATGTGGCATTCTTTTCCAGGCCGAGAAAGTAATAACCGGAAAATTAAAATCAAAATCGAAGTGGAGCGAAATATTTATGATTGTATCGATTCCAAAGGAACAATTTCAGTTGATCATTCAGGAGCTGGCTGCTGTCTTCAGCGTGTCATGGATATTATCCCTAGACTTGTTTATTTTGGGTGCCGATTCATCTTCAGAACGAAGGAAATCCGCCGAGATTTGCAATCTCGAACATCCGCCAAGTCTTCACGCAAGCTTTCGAAAGTTCAGTACCGTAGCCGACAATATGAATTGGTAAGTAGAGAGTTACTTTAAATAGTTTATGTGTGCTTGTTTTAATATGCTGGGGATTAGCCGTGTTTTTTATCTGTTTCTGTATACTCCAGGAATCTGTGCGTTCCGTAACATGCAATGAAGACCGTAGTTCTTATTTCCATGAATTATATTTTCCATTGTGCCCTGCCGTGCTATTTTAATTGTAACCACTAATTACTTTTTAAAAGAGTACTAGTTACAAAGTAATTCGTTTCCCTTAGCACCATCCCTAAGACCAGCTGCCCCCGCCAGTGAGAAACTTACCCACTCTAGCGCTGCCTGGCGGGGCGCGCTTGAACTTCAGGAGTCTTCTCACTTTCTCCTTCTATTCGTCATGCACTAATGTAATTAATGGAATTGTATTGCGTCTTACAGCAATAGATGGATCTCTGAGAATCTGTTGCCATGGTTATCGGCTTGCATTCGTTCATAGTTTATTAAATTAAATTAGTTTTCTGGGAATATGTCAAAAACGGTTGGACGTAGGACCTTAAAATGTGCTTTTAAGGCCCCCGAGTTTTGTCTCTCACATTGAGGGGTTGAAAATGAGCTTTGTCTCGTCCTTCTACTCTTATTTCAGCATGTATTTTAAGGGGGTATGCCCCCTTTTATGAGAGGTATAGAGAAGAGTTACATCAATGATTAGTGTCGTGCCTCTGATGGATATCTGTACCAAATTTTACGTTGATACACCCTGCCGTTCTCGAGTTATAAGGGAACAAATTTGTCCACAGACAATCAAGCAAACAGACAGACAGACCAAAACATTATTTTCGCGCGCATCTATCATAAAACAGTCTGAAACGTGTAAATAACTCAAATTTCCGTAGAAATTCAGAAAAAAAGACAATTTTTTTTTTTTTTTTATATATGTAGAGATATACTGCACCGCTCGATGTGACCCTGTTTTATTGCACAAATTTAGGTTTTACTCGCTAACCGTCGGAGATACACGAAACGTGATAAGAACCTTTTGGATAGAAAATTAAATGCTAAAGCTCGTGTATACCATCAAAAGTTTGCTATTTCTTAGCGTTCTCTTTTTATTTGAAATGGAAATATGAAATTTTGAAACCAAAGTGTGTAGTGACGTCTCAAAAGTAGGTTTTACTCGCTAACCGTTGGAGATATACGAAAAGTGATAAGGACCTTTCGGATAGAAAATTAAATTTTGAAGCTCATATGTGCCATCAAAAGTTTGCTATTTCCTACCGTTCTCTTTTTATTTGATATGGAAATATGCAATTTTGAAACCAAAGGGTGTAGTGACGTCAATAAAATGGTCGCCATTTCTTAATAGTGCAACATATCAAAATTAAAAGTATCCTATATGTAAACCTGATATTTCAGCTACAGCCATGCAAAATGTCAATTAAATCGGACCAGTGGTTCTTGCGTTATTAGGTAACAGACAGACAGACAGACAGACAGAAAGACAGACACACACCATCTCATATTTAGCCTACTTTCGATTTTTGCAAAAAATGAAAGTAGACTTATGAGATCAACACAGGGCGAAAAAAGTGTGTCTGTCTGTGTGTGTGTATGTGTGTGTGTGAGTCTGTCTCTGTGTGTGTGTGTGTATGTGTGTGTGTGAGTCTGTGTGTGTGTGTGTCTGTGTGTGTGTGAGTGTGTGTACTCTGAATGTCTGTCCCCCCCCCCTATCAATTCGAACACGGTGAATGCGAATTGAACGAAATTTGGTACAAAGGTAGCACTAGCAAAGGATACCTCAGTGTCATGTTTTATATCGCCGCCATCTTTACTAAAACTGAATGGTGGCCACTCAAACGTTCAAAACGTAAAATCAAATAACGACTAACCAAATCATCCGATCTCTACCAAATTTGGTAACAACATACCTCCGTATAGGATGCGTCTTGTGACCAAACTACAAGGTCGTCTGCCATACCATTTCAGGATGGCGGCCGTGCGAATTATGCAAACTTTATAATCCATATCATGGGACCCACCAGTTCCGATTATCGAGCCGAGAATCGTTTTAACTGTTCTAAAGGAAGAGGCACGTTCGAAATTAAAAGTTTATTTTGTAATACTATAGTGCAGACGTGATTTTAAAAAGCTGAGCCGATTCAGTAATAAGACAAGATGGCAGCGGATATCTTGTGCCTGACTTATATTTCACTAATTTGAGTATTGCATGCAATATAGCGTACTGATACAAAATAAATAAACTTTGTATGAAATGCTTTATATATAAATAATATACTCCAGTGATGAAATCGTTTAGTATAAATCATTATTTGCTAACAAGTTCTATGTAAGTCATTTTATATAGAACGATATTCGTTGACACAATTAGCTCAGTGGTAGAGCGTTAGCCTATCGCTCAAATGCCTATGGTTCAAACCCAGTCAGTGCTATTTTTTTTGCTTGAAATGTTATATGTTTATTGTTTTATAATGACTCAGATGTTTTAAAATTAAGCGTTATATTGTGCATATTATGGTGTAAAATATATATTTAATTAAAACATAATTCGCCAGCAGATTTACTCGAGACATCTAGCTGCCAAAAAGGTAACTGCACGCCGCTACTTATTAACTTCCAGATTTTATTGAAAAGTTTCTTCTTCTGGCCGCTAGAATGCACTCGCTCTGTTAGGATTATATTGTTCGATATTTCACCACTAGATGTCACGACTAGTCTACGTGGGGCTCCATTGATTACTATACCATTGGCATTCTATGAGCATCGAATTTGAAGAATGACAAGATGATACTAGGATACATTTTTACTTTTTATTTTAAAGGGTTTGTAACAGCCTATTGTGCGTTATTTGAAAATGTTAATTGAAGTAAAGAACAAAACGATTTCACATAGTATCTGAACTCTACCGTTGGTGCTAGTTCAGGATATTAATTAATACTTTATTTCAGCCAAATAGCAATCGAAAATATCCACATAGTTGGTATACACACGTCTCTGTAGGGTCATGGAAAGATTTGTTAATTCAAATAGGGTTGTGAAAGTCATACGCAGCCAGACGTGTAAAGACATGCCTCAACTCAAAGTTGGATGTTTCCCGCGTCAGGCCGATTATGTAATAATAATAATAATAATAATAATAATAATAATAATAATAATAATAATAATGTTATTGGTTTTACGTCCCTTTTAACTACTGTTGCTTTTAGAGACTCCGGGGTGCCAGAATTTTGTCCCGAAAGGGATCTTTAACGTGCCAGTAAATCTACTAACACGGTTCCCTCGCATTTGTGCACCCTCAAATGCCAGCTGACTGCGCCAGGATACGAACCTGAAACATACGGTCCAGCAAGCGAGAACGTTACCGCTGAGCCACGCCGCCAGTCCGGTCGATTATGTCTGCAGATCCATATCATTCTTTAGATACTTCTTATCTTTCTTTCTTCAATGATGGTAGCAGTTTTTATCTAGGTTGTGGCGTTTGGTAGAGGTAAATCGTTTCTAAGGTCTTCAACAAAGAATAGTTCTATTATACTCTTTGATAATAACAACGAGTTATAACTATACTCATACATTTAGGAGAAAGTAGGCTATATGTTCTTTACTGAACATCTTGTTATATATTAGTATGATTTCAATTTACAGATTTCCGGTTCTATCTACATATGTATTTGTGCCTACTTCTCAGTTGATCAACACGCTTATACTCAATTAGATTATAATAATTAATAATAACAATTTTATGCGTTTTGCGTCCCTTCTAAATACTGAGGCTTTGAGAGACGCCGCACCGGGGTGCCGGAATTTTACCCCAAAGGGGATCTTTAACGTGCCAGTAAATTTACTGGCATGCTCCCTCACATTGGCACACCCTTAACTGCCTTGCTGACGTTCGCCTGATAATAACAACAATGGCCAAATTTACAAATACCCACAATTATATCAGTCCAAATTATACGCAGGTCCAAATTACATGGACTTCCGCTACTACTGGTAGCGTGTAGGGCTCCCACTAAGAGTATATCTCTATAGCTTTTATACGAAACACCAGTATTTACACTCTACACACTCTGTATGCAGGTACTACACGACCAGCGAATTGTTACCGGTGGCGGAAATCCGAACTAATCCGCTCCGCCCAGCCACACGCCTGCGATGGCCGTTATTCGTGTGCCTGATTCATGCTGGGCCGTGCGCTGTGCGGTGTGTTCTCATTGTAGCCCCCCCCCCCCCCTTGCCCCGCAAGTCATGCGTTCGCTGCAGCCATAACTAGGTGAGATGACGTAATGTATACACAGCAGCTGCGCTCTACTTCTAGCGATAACAATTCCCTGGTAGGGTAGTAACCACTGTTCACTCATTGTACATTCCTCTGTGCAGTATAGACAGTTTCCACACTCACCGCTTCAGGTTCCATGGCTAGAATCTCACTTACTGGAGGCAGCATCTCATACGCGTCAAACCCAAGTTCTCGCACGGATCTTCAATGAGCATCGCTGCATCAAAGCTATCACAGCACTCGACTGTCACTGGGTACCTCACTGGCAAATATGCAGCATGAACCGCTAGACATAACTGCACTTCTGGACTACACTGTTAGTCACGGATAGACTCTTCTCTCTTTCAGCTCTCTGCACTGGACAGACTTGGAAGTCTCGCACTCTGAACTGCACTCCTCGGAACTGTCTCCCTCGACTCTCAGCTGTGTGTTCCACATCTGCCTGGTTATGTCTGAGTTGGGGTCAAATTGCATTTTCCTCGAATGTACTGTCTGTGGGGGAGTTTTGTAGGCTATCCACTGAGCTAGATATAATTATAAAGAAAAATTAAATGTTATCCGTCGGTAAGTACTGTAATATGTCAAACCATAGAAAGTTTTGGACATACATTGAACTTATTTAACTTCTTCATCAGCAAATTATAATAACTAGACCTTAAAATATAAATAATCCTTTATAATATAATATCGTATGGCCCCGGGTGCTGGGTGCAAGCTTTGCTCTTTGACACCCAGAGGGTAGCTTGCATGTCGAATTTCGATGTACCTTGAAGCACTATGAAAGTCAAGGAGGTTTGATTATCTAAGCTCCTTGAACACTATAGCGCTTTCTAGTAGAGAAATGAGGAATTTTGTGTTGCCGGAAACTCCAGAGATTAATTTAGCCATTATGAACACGACCTACTGAATTCAAATGGGTTCTTTGACATGCCAACATTGTATGACATGCGTGTCGTAAATTTTTGCCTCCTTTCAAAAATCACTTCCCGCGGCCAGGAGCAAACCTGAAAGCTTGGGGTTAGTAGACCGACACGATAACCACTCACCCACCGTGGCAAACATAAATAATCCTAAAAGACGAATAAGATACCGTATTAAACTAAACGTAATAATTATGGACCGGATTCTCAAGTTATTTTTACCTTTTTTTTCTTACTTCTAAATATAAAAAATATTTAATCCTTTTCCGAATCACGCTAAAATGAGCCATTAATTCATTTGCACCTTAAATAACCTAAATGATATGTGAGTACCTAACAAGAAGTTCCGTGACGAACTAAAGAGCCTACTTTTCTTAATATTTAAGATTAAGATTCAAGCCAATGATTAATCTATATTGATCTATCTAGAATAATGACGAAATTAAGTTGGTAATATCGAAATTTCCAATTAGTTCGAAATACTGTATACCTGGCATGATGTAGCCTAATAGAGAACTACAGTTGGCAGCCCTGGTGACTGAATATATTCTTAGTTCCATCTCTCAAGGTACACAATACAAAATTCGGTTGAAGTCCAATGGATAGCTTGGACGTTACATGCAGTTAAACATTGGATCTGTCAGCGCGCGTAAAATCATGTTGGCAACAATGACGGACATGTATTGGTCAGAAATAATCTGAAATAAAATGATATATTGTTGTGTCAATTTTGAATGAAATCCATTAGTTAGTATAGAAGTTACATGCATTTTAAAATTGGACCTATCAGCAGGCTTAGAATCAATTTGGCAACACTGACGTATATTAGTCACTCCAAATTAATCTAGAATGCCAGATACTATACGTGTGCAAAGTTTAGAGCTATTGGCTTGCATACTTTCTGATATATCGGTATTTGGATTTAAAAAAATCAGAGCATTTATTAACAGTTGGCAGCCCTGGTGGCTTTTAAGAATACGCTCAGTCATATCTGTTTATGTACACATAGCACATACGAAATTTGGTTGAAATCCAATTGATAGTGTAGAAGTTATATGCATTTAAAATTTGGACGTATCAGCAGGCTTTTAATCATTTTGGCAACACTGCCATGTATGGCCTCCTGGAAATTAAACTGCAATATTATTATCTATATGTTTGCCAATTTTGAAATAGCTCCCATTCATACCTTCCAAGATATCCAACATGGAGCTCAAATTTCAATTTCGAATTTTCAGCAGTTGGTAGCACTGACATCATTTTCAAATATGGACGTGAGATATTCAGGTATAGATCTTTACTCCTACCAAATTTTGTTTCGATTGCTGCAGCCGTTTTGGAGTTGATAGGGGACACACACACACAGCCAGACAGACAGACAGACAGACAGAAGGACAGACAGACACACATTTGCCCGATCTCATCAGTCTACTTTTTCCTCATTTTTGCTAAATGTGAAAAGTAGGCTAAAAATAACTAATAACAGTTTTGTTCCAATTATTGAGGTATATTTGAATCTTGAGACCATAATTTTTACTAGTAAACCACGAGACAGCCTTTATTCCTAGCTCTAGTTGATTGAGAGAAATCCTACCAGCCGTAATATGCATTTACCTTTTGCACCTTTTAGCTTATATCTTAATGTTTGGTTATTTAATGTCAGGAAAGTGAGGATGAATTTCTTATTGTTTCCAAGAATCCTATATTCTAAATAAACAAATTTAATTAAACGGGCAAGAGTGTAAAAATCACTCCGAAGTCGTTGGTTTTATTGAAGTTGAACAATTAGAAAATGTAAGGAGAGCAAATAATGCCTAATAGTGTGAAATACTCGGTGATGTGATAAAAGTATATCATTATGTAACATAATTACACTCTCGTTGCAATCAGATTTTGTACTCACAATTTAGCATTAATTTTAATCTTTGCGCAGTTTATGTCAACTTTTGCTGCACTTTAAACGCAAAAAAATACTATTTTGAAACCTACTCTACTTATTAAAAACCTAAAAAACTACTTTATGTTTTTGAAAACCTAAAAAGACAATTTTAAAAACCTAAACAACCTGACCCTAGTTATAATATATATTATTGGAAATTTAGGAACATGAAAGAAGGAAAATAATCTCAGAAAACAACTTGTAAAAGGCAGCACAAATTACGTAAATATTGAATAGAAAAGAGACATTAGAAGAATGCTTTAAGAAACAACAAGTATTAATGAACAATTAGATCAACCTTTGAAGATAATGTAGCAAAAAGGTAAATAACTAGATAACAATAACTCTAAGGAAGATCTCGTTTGAGGAAGAAAATCAATGAATTTGTACAGAGAAGCGAAAAGATGCCATTATAACTAAGCCTGAGGCAGAACCCTCAGTTTTTCTGAAGGAATAAGACATTCTGCGAGTATATTTACTTTCTAGGTGACCTGTTCCACTAAGTGTGGTGAAATAATCCTGGTTTATATTACAATAGACATAAATAGACTCAGCAAAAGGATATTCACAGTAACAGGAAGAGGCAAGGCTTCTAAGAACAAATGGATTGCGTCAGTTAAGTCAGATATGGAACAACTAGATATCCCACTGGAACAAACTCGTGACCGTCTGCTGTTCCGTCAGGTCATCCGACAGGGCGTTTTCCCAACGTCCCTTACAAGTAAGAAGACTACAGGAGCTAAGTGGACAGAAGAAAGAAGACTGATTCACCGTCAGAAAATGAGGGACTATTGGAAGAAGAAGAAAGCAACAACTTTACCGAAGAGTAGATACGAGCCCCGTGGTCCTATGTAGGCCTAAACGATAAAGAAGAAGAAGAATAGACATAAATCCTCTCCTTTATTACACAATTAGCGTTTAACAGTCTTTAAGGAACTACGCATCCATATCCAATTATGCTTTATTATGTTGCGAGTAGGACTAAGTGATTGAATGAGTGATAGAGTTGTTGTTGCATAGATGAGTAAGAGATTAGTGAGTGTCTAACACGCCAGCTGTAGTTTAACTCATTTTTTTCTTCCATTTCCAGGTGAGTTCTTCTTCGCTCTTCCAGTCACTGAACCATTGGCATTATGTTGTATCGTTACTGTAAGTAAGGAAGTGTAGTAAGTGTATGTTGCTTAATACTTTGAAATGCGTATATGTTTACAATATTGGTTTAGTAAAGGTTGATCCATATTGTCTATTGGTAAAAATTTATGTTATTTAATCCGCCTTGTCAACACTAAAATTTGCAGTTTATTATTATTATTATTAATATTATTATGATTATCATTATTTAACCGAACATGTTTCAGCATTCAATGATAGCTTCTTCAGCGTTCAAATTAGTAGCGTTTAACATTAATAAAATAAAAAAGTAACATCTTACAATAATTTGATTAAAAAAGTTCCAAATACATAATAGAATTTTCAAACATTAGAAGAAACTGTTTCTAAACTGGAGTTGCGATTGATGGTGGTAAAATTGTAAACATTGAGATAGGGAATTGAGATTTCTACCTTCGATATCTGCCAAAGTCACAACCTTATTTGCTCGTACTTGTTTGAATAGCTTCAAAGATATGTATACAGGGTATCGGAAAATAAGAGGTAGAAAATCAAACCACGCATGGGGGTGGCTCTGGGGAGCAATATGAGTTAAGATACTCTGGGCGAAAACCCACCCTAAAACCCCTGTGAGCGTTTGTAATTACGAGGAAACTTGGCAACGTCGCGCAATGAGCAGCATCGAGTCCGGCGTCTACATTCTTGTGTGTTTCGAGCTGAGCAGCTAACCTGTGCTTCTCGTAGCCCAGTGGGCAAGTTGGTCACTAGTCGTGGCCGAGTGAGGTGCGCGTGTGCGAGTTGTGTGATCGCTTTGGAAGAGTGTACGTTTCCTAATATCGGTGCTTCCGATAGTTTCACGGGTTTACTGACCTTCCGTGTGTCTTTCGGACAATACTTTTTCAAGTAGTGTTCCAGATAGGACAACAAATCAATAAACCCAGAAAACCCCGCTGAAAATCATGACCGGATACCAGAGGAAAAACACCGTACGCTGTCAATGGGACAGGCAGAGTTCTCGCCCCACACCAGGAGAAATTCACCGCTGGATTAGCGATACCCTCCGGTTGACTGTTGACCAAGTAGAAGCCATCTAGTTAAATGCGCAAGAAAGAACCATGTACATCAAGGTAATCAGCATATCTACTTATCAAAAATTGCTAAATACCTTTGAAGCTCCTATTAAATTTCAGTATGACTCAGGAGAGGTAACGAATGTTAAGCTCTCCGCAGCGGAATCAAATTTTACCACACTGCGTATATTTAATGTCCCACTCGAAGTTCCCCCTGAAATTTTCAAATCCGTCCTGTCGAAATATGGCACTGTGAGTGACGTCAGGAAAGAACAATGGTCTTCTGCTTATCAGTTCCCGGTGTATAATGGAATACGTGCAGTTACTATGGAAATAAAACAAGATATCCCCTCCACTGAGACCTTTGGTGGCCATTCTGGCTATATATCGTATAATGGACAGAAACAGACCTGTTAAATTTGCAATTCTAACACTCATCTCCGTATAAACTGTCCAAAGGAAATGATTCCCGTCGGTATTACTCCTACCCAACAAAGACGTGTACAATACTCGGATGTTGTGACACAGCAAACGTCACATGAAAACATGCTTATTGATCAGTCAGCTGGGACACCGGCAGAAGTGGCCTCATCCACACATGAGGCAGACCACGTACCTTGCACTGAACAGATCAGCGAGCTACATAGTGCACCTGCGACTTCGGCCACCTGTATTGCAGCCATAGAGCTGCAGGCTGCTCCAGAAATTTTGCCTTCACTGCCCCCAACTACTCTACCTACCGACTCACTGAAGCAGGTTTTTCGGGGTTCTGAGAACGTAACTATGAAGATTAAAACAAATGCCTCGATCGCTGTACCAGCCCCGAAGAATCAAACTGGTTCTACATATGTTCCCCCAGCTGTGAAAAAGAAACAAAATCTTCCTTCTATGTCATCTAGGGACCCACGAACGCTCTCAAACGCTGACAGCCGGCCCATGAATGGCACTCATAAGGAACTTTCTCACCCTAATTTGACATAGTGCACCAGTATATTTCACACCCGTGTCTATCTTCCTTTTATTCCTTCTTCTTTTACTCGAGTCCACCTTCCAGTATGCCTAGCACAGCTTTTATACTCCTCTTAATGGCGCAATTTCTCACTGTGGCCACTGTGAATATCAATGTAATAGAATGTCCCCTGAAATTTCAACTGTTGGAGAGATTCCTTCGAGATGCAGACATTGACATTGCTTTCATTCAAGAAGTTGCTATACCCTGCCTTCCCATATCTGCCTCCTACAAACAATACATCACTACCGGTACTAATAATAGAGGGACTGGTTTCCTCATACGACATGATATCCCACTCAAAGGTGTTCTATGTCATCCATCAGGACACATAATATCTGGCCACATAAACAATACCATCCTGATAAATGTATATGCCCCATCCGGGTCAAGCAAACGTGTGGAACGGAAAATGTTCTTTCAACAGAGTATACTGCCTCATCTGCACATCGTTAAGGAAAAACTTATTATTGCAGGGGATTTCAACTGTATTCAACGCCTAGAGGATTCCACTAGACCATACCAAGGTGCCAACCCGGCTCTCAGGATTCTCCTTACTTCCTTACACCTCATTGATGCTGTGGATAGTTTAAGGGTTCCCCTGCCCGATTACACCTGTATAAGTCACAACTCCTCATCACGAATTGACCGCATCTACTTTTCCCAAGAACTTATCCAGCCCAGACGATATGAAGTGATACCTGCCAGTTTCACTAACCATCATGCAGTCGTATGTACAATCTCTTACCCCCATCCCGTTTTTCACATAGGAAGAGGTTATTGGAAATTGAATTGCTCGCTGTTACTGGAGGAGGAAAGCCAAGATATTTTCAGACAAAACTGGAATCGATGGGTCCAACAGAAATGCAACTTTCGCGACTGTGCAGACTGGTGGGATATTTTAGTTAAACCAGGAATCCGCTGCGTCTTTAAGAACATATCCTACCAAAGAGGTCGGGAAAGACGGGATACAGTTGAATTTGACTATCGAGTTCTTCGCCAGCTCCAGCAAAGTTCTGATGCTGGAGAGCGTATCTCTGACCAGATTCGGGAAGTTAAAACCATGCTCCTGTCTCTACAGCAACGAACGCTCGCTCATATAAACGTGGCTTTAAAAGATCGTACAGTGCTCCCGGACGAAAGTGCAAGTGTATACCATATCGCCAAAGGACAACGTGAGCGGCAACGTAAATATATCCACCGCCTCCGCACCAGTACTGGAAGTGTCGTCACCTCCCCTGACGCAATACGTAGTGAAATATCATTATTTTATCGGCAGTTCTACTCTAAGGCTCCAATTGATCCACAGCAGGTGACCCTGCTGCTTTTATCCTGCAATACCAAACTATCTCCGGACAACAAAACTCTGCTCAGCGCGGCCATTACGGATGAAGAGATTCACTCTGTGGTTAAGCACCTCCCAAATAACCGCTCACCTGGAATCGATGGCCTGCCATATGAACTGTATAAACACTTCTGGCCTCTCATTGGCAAAGAATTTTGTCACGTCTTGCGTACCATTCTTCAACGTCGTGCTCTTTGTCAATCACATCACGAGGGTACCATAGTGCTCATACCAAAAACATCCTCTCCAATGGCAGTTGGAGACATCCGACCAGTTACTCTGCTCTGCAGTGATTATAAAGGCCTTACCAAAGTACTTGCATACCGATTGAAGACTGTTCTACATGATATCATTGGTGATGAACAATGTTGCAGTATTCCTGGAAGAACCCTGTTAACGAACTTAGCGATACTACGGGACCTACACCTAAAAGCCGAAGTGCTCCCCACTGAGACAATGAGTTTTCTCACCTTAGATCTTGATAAAGCTTTCGACCGCATCAGTCATGAATACTTGTACATGGTCTTGCAGCACTTTGAATTTCCTGCAATCCTTATTGACTACATTCGTATGGTAAATTGTAATGCTACGTCTCGAGTGCTCGTCAACGGTTTTCTTTCCCTCTGATTCCAATACAACGATCAGTTAGACAAGGATGTCCCCTTTCCTTGCTACTTTTTGTCATTGGCCTTGAACCGTTCATTCGGACTACCCAGGTGAAGCTACAGGGTTACAAACTGTCCACACATGTTTTCGGCATGTGCGCCTATGCTGATGACGTATCAATATTGATCCGCAATAATGAAGACATATCTCACATCGATAGCGCCCTTCAGCTCTACCATATCGCCTCTGGAGCACAATCGAACCCCCAGAAAACTGCTTTGCTTCCGCTCAATACTAACTCAGTGATTACCCAACAGCCCTGGTTCCGGATAGTAAATGAGGTGAAAATTCTTGGCATTACCTGGAAGCAATCGCTTCTGGACACAGTGCAAGCAAACTGGAGTAAGGTCATTGCCAAAGTTAGGGGAGTGCTGATCCAATTTGGTCAAAGAAACCTCAATATAGTGCAACGGGTCATGGTCCTCAACGTGTTTGCGCTCTCTAAAATATGGTATGTCGCACAACATTTCCCACTTCCCAAAATGTTTGTCAAAATATATAGGTTGGTTTATATGGCAAGGATTTTTGTTTCGAGAACAACGGGAACAGTTGTATCTCCCATCCCGGCAAGGCGGGCTAGGGCTAACAGCTCATGGCATGAAATGCCGTGCACTCCTCTGCAAGAACGATATCACCATCCTTTCCCAACATGACACTTTTACGAAAGCGCTATACAAAGATCTTCGAAACACAGCCTGTGGTTGTGATAGAGCTTTGCCGAAGATTTTTAGGGACCATCAACAGCACCTTCTGGAAACTGTTCGCCAAATGCCTTCAAGGACTGTTCCAACGACGAAAAGTATGTATACCCTGTTGCGGCAAGTGGTACACTCCAAACCGCGCATCGAGGCCACCACCCTCTACGTCCATTGGCCCACTGTTTGGAAAAATTTTGGGGCTATGACCATTTCTTCTGCTGTACACTCCCAGGTTTTTATCCTCCTCAACGATCTCATCCCAACGGCCCTATGGCGATATAACATCCGTCTTGAATCTTACCCAAGGTGTACTATATGAGGTCAAACTGATACGGCGCTACATCACTTCACAACATGCACACGAGTTGCCTCCACGTGGCTGTGGTGTAAGGGACACGTATGTCAACTATTAAATGTGCCCACGGGTGACCTTGATGACAGGAAGTTGATTCGTTTGTCGGTGACCGCCTTCCCCCAAATTAAACAGACTGCCATTGTGTGGATAATGGGACAATATGTACACTTCGTGATGGACAATGATCAACATTTCTCGTTCAGGGATCTCATGTATCACATGCAGAAAGAGCGCTGGAAGCTTCGTGAAAGTGGACAATTGTACGATAAATATGGACACTATTTGGATTTTCTTGTGATGTTATAGTATGGTATTTATCATATCTGAAAATTCTGTAATTCTGTAAAGAGCTAATAAAAAAAGTGGGCAAGGCGCTGGCACCGTTCAGTGTGCTCCCATCTGCCTCGGGTTCGAATCCGGAAAAACATTTTTTTCACGGATTAGTTTTTTAATTTTTTTCCTTTGCATGACAGATCTTATTGCGCATTTATCACATTAACCTGGTTAATTCTCTGTCTCATTTTCAATTTTAAAAATTAAATAAGCTCTTTATTTTCTGTTTATTTGCTCGCCGCGATAAATTCTACTTTGTCTCGTATCCTTTTTGTCCTTATTATGAGGTAATTTTATTTAAATCGGTTTTCAAATGGCTCGTTTCTTATCAAATTATTTCATTTCTAACTATTTGCGTCATTAAAAAGAGCTGCCATTACCATAACAGATGGGAGCTACGAGAAGCACAGGTCAGTTGCTCAGCTCGAAACACACAAGAATGTAGACGCCGCACTCGATGCTGCGTAATTACAAATACTCACAGGGGCTTAACGGTTGGTTTGCGCCCACAGGTATCTTAACTCATATTGCTCCCCATACCCACCCCTATGCGTGGTTTGATTTTCTACCTCTTATTTTCCGACACCCTGTTTTCTTTGTATGGACTATATTAATGATTCCTTGTATTATAAGTTTCACTCGAACTAATTCTCTGCTCTCTTGTGTCAATCAGGTTATATTTGCATCGGACTTCAATGGTATTGTTCTGATGTTAAATTGTATCTTGAGAATCAGCTTTTCTTGGAGGTATTCCAATGTATCGGCAACAAACACCACGCTCTGTTTCAATGATTTATATTCCCGTAATACGTTATCAGGCTATAACTTACCTGGGTACAAATATTTAAGTGATAAGTTTTGGCATATAACGGAAAACATATCTGCATAATGTAGGGTAAATATTTATGATTCTGAATGACAAATAACTACAATGGAAGGAACGTTGAACTAAATGTCACATTAGCACATGACGTGAGTAACTGTAACTCAATATAGGCCTACTTTATAACTTGTTCGTTTTAAACCCTGCATTCTATAGTGCTTCTCATAAGATATTATCAGGACATTGAACTAAAGTGTGGTTATCGTACACATTTAGGTTTGTAGGAGGACTGTGATGGCATAATTTAATACACACTGGCCTTAGCAAAACAGTTTTTTTGAGTTTTTGCTTTAAATATTAAAGTGATTTGCTACTTTCGGGCTATGTAAAGAAGCAGAAATAATTTTAGCATCATATCGCTACTGCCATGCACTGACGCAGCTCGTGCTAACTGATTCAGGACGAGCAAACTCATGCTCCTCTGAGCACGTTTAATTTCTCACGTACTGTGAGCTAATGCATACCACTCCAGCATAATATTGTCGGCCGACCAGCTGGACCGGAGCCAAACGAGTTTCTTACGTGAGACGGTGAATGGTGAGATGACACGGGCCAACTTGCCAGTGACCTATCAGCTCAAACCTTACTCGTCTGGCAAGGTCCACTGCGAGATAGTCGAGTACTCATCTAACAACGGGCACTGGTGCCCGATGAGTGCCAGCTGGTAAGGTGTGAAGGGACTTATTCTATGTATTTATTGCACTGATCAACCGAGATGACAGGTAATAATGGTGGTGGGTCTTTAAAGGATAGATCATTGTGATTATGTTCCTTTCTGTCCCATTTAATTGCTGTGGTTCAACAAAAACTGATGTGATTGAACTTTGCTCTAGAAGGGGTTCAATACGAACCACTAAATGTATTGGCATTTAAGTACGTTCTATTTTAACGGGCTCTGCCGGGATCCCATCCCACAACCTTGAGTTCAGCAGGCAAGGACTTGGCTGACTACGCCGCAGTCATCCGACCTGGTAAATACGAAGCTACGCTTAAGAGCAAATACAGTACATAATAGACATAGATTTGAAGGATTATAACCCTGATATTAAATACAGATGTTTCCATTTTGCTAAGTATTTCTTGGATCGATAAGTAAATAATTGTCAATTCACAGAACTTCAAGCGTGCGAGCATTATCTTCACACCGTTGCCATGTTAAGCAAGTTTTGTGTTTCACAATCTTGAAAATCTTGAAAATGACCTCCATAGTAGACGGTAGCTTCCGTAATGGATCAATGGTAGAGTGTCCGCCTCGAGATTTAAGTTTGCGGGTTCCATTCCCGACCAAGGAAGTAAGATTTATGAAGAGCGGGAAAAACTACGAGACATCGAGTTGTACGATGTCGGCTCTTAAATGATCCCTCGTATCACATTGGTGCTTACAAGACAAAACTAACTACGTCACAGGTAATCCAGGAGAGTTCCGGTTTCATTGGTAGGTGTAAGTGAGAGAAGAATGTCAATATTGGAGAGTAGATTGCCTAATTGCCTCCAGCTCGCAATGCTGTATTTACACGAAGTAGCAGAGTCTATGATATTATGTTACAGTATTAGTAGAGGGAAATGCGTTATCTTATATAAACCAGGTTTATCAAATAGAATCTATTTTGATAATCACACACTAGGACCGACAGATATAACACCTTGTCCAGGTTTCATTTATAGGGTAATTAAATTAAGTACTAAAGACTGAACACAATTTAAATAAACATTTTATAAACATTTTATATTGAAACTGCACTTTCTTTTTTTGGCATTATACATATTTTTGACCTCAGTTTAACAGTAACTCATATAATTAAACCACACACCTGTGAAGCACGTCAAGGGCAGATGACATCGCTGTTCCGCCCCTTAAAGCAACAAGAATCATCATCATTATAATCATCATCAAATGAATCACGTGTCAACAGCTCACTTGAAGAAAACGGAAATTTCTCCCGATTTAACTAATAATTGACGCTCACTTAGGCCACAATTAAGACATATTTTTTTGAAAAAATAATCAACAAAAGAAACAAGAAAAATAAAACACAGAACATGAAACTAAAAATATAAACAAAAAACAAAATAAATCGCAATGCAGGACACAGAACACAAAACAAAACACAACAAACAAAAAAATTATACACAGGATAGACTACAAAGAAAAATAAAATATAAGAAACGCAACTTCCATCAACTACAAAAAAGTCATATGTGCGTGTCTAGTGGAATTTCACGGAATTTTCTTGGAAGAAGTTGTTCGAAATAGTTGGAGAAAATAAAATTTGAGTGAAATGGATGAAATTCAATTCGATATTCCGAACATTTTTTAAAATGTAATAATTCTAGTTGGACACAAAATTAAGAGCTTTAAAAGAGGACATGTTGGTTGAAAACTGGGCGTAAGGTAGCCCTATGTATACGTAAACAGATTATTTCATACTGTATATACCGTACTCATGAATATGTAGCTACAACATGGATAACTTATCGTTAAAATGTGAAAACCAACAGCATAGTCAGACTCAATATGGAATGCCACGCACGAATTCCGCAAGCTCTGCTCTCCCGTGATGTGTCAATAAAGTGGCAGGACCCAGTTTCCCCACCAAGTTGCGGTGAGAAGTTGGCGTGGTATTACCAAGAATTAGCTTGGTGTTCGTGTTGAATTATCGCCTACTCTGCACCCTACTGGCAGTCAAGAGTTAATCCTTAGCTCAACACATGGGTCGTGTCCTCACGATCCAAGCCATTTGTCAAACTGAATGTTGGACTGGACCCAGCTCAATGAGCTATAAGCCGATTAGCCTATTTCCTGGGAGTGTTGCTATTAGTAGCATAGTATACCTGGATACGATGGGAAAATAGACATTTTACATATAATACCTACTTATGGCCTATGCATAAGAGAAGTGTTTTGTATTGGGCACTTTTAATTTGTTTTATTCTTGTAGACTTTAGGATTATTGGAGGTAATTCTCCAACTAATAATAATGAACTTAAGAGTCGTAACTTGTGAGGCAGTGCCTAGCGTATTTGGCTGTCATCCCAATGGTCCGGGTTCTATTACCGGCACTGCCAAGAAATTCAATTCTGTTCGGCGTGCTGGAACAGAGTCACTCTGCTTAGAGAAGCAGAACTGAGAACAGGTGGGTTCGCTTCCCACCTCAGCAATCCTAGGAGGGTTTTTCTGTGCTTTCCAATGTCTAGTTCAGGAGAACGCAGAGAAAGTACATCATTTAATGCTACTATTGCCTTTGACACAAATCCTAGCTCTACGCAGTCACAAAGCCCCTAAATTACAACAATGGCAATAAAATATATAACAATTTTAGGATATATTTTCTCTTTAAACAGTCAAATTTGGAACGTAAATGTTGAAAATTAGCTCCTCCGCAAGACCCAAAACTTAATCATCTGCAATCTGTGCATTTTTCCTTTAATGGTTTGTCTCATACGGCCCCATCAGTGCAGAAGACACTCAATCAAGAAAAATGTGGCTAAATATTTCACTCATAAAATATGGCATCTTCAAAGGTATGGATAAATTAGTCAGTACATAGAGCTAAATGTCTATGGAAAAGAATTGTTCCTCTAATGAACTCGCAAACATAGCTAAAAGTTGAAAAGGACAAAAGTTCATAAATTGATGGGTATTAGGCCTACTTAAGTTTTAAATGCAATCAAATTTCAAAAGATTTCTCCGAAAGAAATTAAACGAATTTTTGTAACATGATCATGCAGTGTATTTATTTGATCTGATGATGATCGCTTGACTGTCGAAACTAGTCATCCAATTGTATTATTTATCTCATGTAATTATTTCATTTGTATGGAATAACACCTCTTAGAATTTCGGTAAATAGTGTTGACCGACTGAACATAATTTAAATTTCATGGTTTTGTTAACTGAAGAGGAAACATCCATGAATATTTTCAATACAGAAATTGTACTGAATAATAATTCCATACTGAAACTGTGTTGTTGTGTTTTTTTTTTGATTCATCGTGGTCATGATTTTGTACCCTCGTGCGCTTGGGTGTGTGTGGATTATGTTTGACAATCTGGGTCATAGTAATGACTGTGCTAGTGAGTGTTTTTGTAATTAGGGCTAGGATTCAGGTGGAAGGCAGCTGGGGCATTTACTGTAGGTAGCAACCTGGCATTTGCCAGAAATAGAAGTGGGAAACCACGGAGAAACACTTCTAGGATGGCTGAGATCACAATCGAATCCATCTCTACTCAGTTCCGTGTGTATAATATCTTGCCCCAGACCTCAGACCAGAATTTAATAATATATCTTGACAGAACCTGGAATAGAACTGGAACCTCAGACGTGACAGCCATGAATACTGGTCACTATATTACGAGGTGGACAAACTGAGATCGATGAAGTAGTATTCTAAGTAGGAGTATGTAACAATGGCTCAGAGATAATGCTTAAATTATTAAACTGATGCTTCCATGTATAGCAGGTTATGAACTAGTCTGGCTCAGTATGTGTAAAGTACGACTAATACCAATAATAACAATAATTATAATGATAATAGCCGGATGAAGAAAAGCTCAGAATAACTGTATTCACTGACAGAACGATTCACCTCACTTGCACGGAAAAGTCTCATGGCAATTTATGGACAAATAGCATGAATAGACAAATCTCGATTGACAAAGAAAATCTTCCTTAAAATCAACGTAACCCGACAAACTAAAGTACGCTGGCTAGCTGACACCCAAAAGGACCTAAAATAAAAAAGTATTGCCACACTAAAAACGACACGCACTACAAATGGACGTAACATAAACTCATGTCAATTCCCACCAAACTTTCCAACGGCAAAGAATTGAAACTCAAAGATGCTTGTTTACAAGAAAGACGACAGGCAAATAGTGAAAGGATGAGGCAGTTGAGGGAAGACAAGAGAAACAAGATCAATGCTAACTAATGGTTCCACATGCTTCATAGAGGGCCAAACGCACTATACAGTACATGCATAAATAATAATAATAATAATAATAATAATAATAAAACACAGAGACAAATTTTACACTCTCATACACAGGGTGACCACCTCCAGATTGCCAAAGAAACTACTTGCTATCATAACACATAGTAAATGCGGTACAGAATGGCTTAAAGAGGTACAGAGAGACTTACAAGTAATCAAAATAGAAAATTTCGAAGACCGAACTGAGTGCTAGCCGAAAATCGCGAATGTTAAGTTTGAACCAAGATTATTACGACAACCTAGGAAAAAGTGGACGGATGAGAGGAAGAGGGAGCATTCCGCGAGAATGAAGAGATATTGGGAGGAGCGGAGGAGACACGCCTCCAAATGACATCGTGTTATCAAGTTTAATCGCTCTCCTGTAGGGGAATTTTCACGTAAATAAATAAATAAATAAATAAATAAATAATAATAATATAGGAGTCTCAATCTTATTTGAAGTACAGACCTGCCTCTGTTTTGGAAAATTAGGACCACAAACTGTATTTTGATAGACCGATCCTCACTAGCAAGACTATAAATGTGAACCGGCCAGATATAGTCCTCATTGGCCAAGAAATGATGCATAGAATGCTACTAAAAATAAGTTAAATCTAGAATAGGCTAATGGATATTTTACAAGTTAACCAGGTTTTACTCTTCACAGAAGTCTGTTGAGAGTTCAGATTCACTGAAAGCCTTTCCAGCTACTTTCAACAAGATTCGCCTCCGTTTACTATAAATCTCCCTTACGCGATCCACGTGTGTTAAGCTGTCAGGTCTCGCGGTGGCTTCACACACTCTAAATCACTAGCTATTATGTGAAGAACTACATAGCTGCAACGGTTTCAAGAGGCTGGTAGAAAGCATGGCGGCTCCTGTATTAGTAGTTAATAATGAAAATTATAATAATAATAATAATAATAATAATAATAATAATAATAGGAGAGAAATCACAACCTTACTATAAGCACACAGCTGCCTCTGTTCTGGGAAATGTGCACCACAAACTGTACTGGAATAGGCCAATCATCACAGACAGGACCATAAATACAAACCTACCAGACATTGAAAGGGAAAATAAAGCAGTAGATCTCATTGACATTGCAGGTCCCCTCAAGGGAAATGTATCCAAAACCTACGCCCTGAAGATCAATGTGCCTATATACCAGGTAAATCACCTGCCCCTAATAATATTGTTTTATGCAGCCTAACTAGCATTGTTGTCAGGAAGGTCAACATTATTTTCTCTGCTTGCATCCCGTAGCCTATGGCAATAATGCACTACAATCATATTCTGCAAACGATACTGAACACTCTTACTTTTCCCTGGATGTGGCTGCAGACAAATGCCAGGGAAAGATAATTGTGTTCTGTATCGTTTGCAGGATATGCTTGCGGTGCATTAGAACCATACGGGATACAGCCAGATAAATATAGACCTTCCTAACAACATGCATCAATTGGGCTGCATAAAACAATATTATTAGGGGCAGCTGATTCACCCGGTATACTATATAGATTTGGCTGGATAAATTAAGCAAGTGTGGAAAATGGCTAAGGTTAGGACACATCCCATCATAATGTCAACTTTGACCACTACATTACAACTTAAGGATCTCCAAATTGACAGCACTGCGCAATTTATGCAAAACGCCATCGTCCTGGACACCTGGCATATAGTGAGGAGATTTCTATCACAATGAAGGAGGCTTATGTGAAATACATTATAATTATTGTGCCGTTTGTTGCACCAAAGTTATTTTCTTTATAACATTTATAATTGCCTGGAGAATAACAAAACAAAATAATAATATCAATTATAATAATAATAGAAACCAGCTGTTCATGAAATGTTTTTCCGTGGTTTTCTATTTTCAACCATGACAAATCTCGGGACTGTATGTTATCGTCTAATATCGACCACCTTGTGGTGTAGAAGTTAGCGTTCCTGGCAGTCGTCCCGGAGGTGCCGGTTCGATTCCGTGCTCTGTCAATAATTTTAATTCTGGTATAAGGGCTGGAGCGGGGTATACTCAGCATTGTGAGGAAAAACTGGGAAGTGGAGGGTTTGATTGCCCACTCAGCCATGTTAGAATTGGTTTTCCCTAGTTTCCCCCACTTCTACTCCAGACATATGCTGGGATGGCTTCTAACGTATGTTCAACTACCACCTCCTTCAAAATACTTCCCTTATTTGCAAATGCTCACATCACTACAACCTTCACAATGACTGAGGTATTCAGACTGATTCCACACATACTTGAGTTCAAGGGTTTACATTACCACAACCCCAGATGATCCAACACCTACAGAAATAACAGGTACCACAAGAAGAAAGTGTGGTGATAGTGATTGTTGTTTAATTTGACGTAACACTCATATCGAAGAAGGGTATTAGGCAACATCCATTATCCAGTGTGTACGCAAAGTCTCTCCACAGCGCGTGTCTCGCCTTGCGGGACGTGTTGTGTTGGCAGTACTTTCATGCTATGTTGTTACAAGGACAACGCAAACACGTCCTGCAAGGCGAGACCCGCATCGCTCGCTGCTGCGGAAAGACTTAGTATGTGCTGCTCAGCAGGTATCTGCAATATTATGACATAATAGTGAACAGAGTTTAAAATTGTTTGTATTAGTATACACAGGTTAAAGGTTCCACCTGATCGATACTTTTATTAAATATGTTCACTATGTGGTCATTAGTGGGACATGTTACGAGGCCTTATTAATAGTTTTGGCCCCTTCATCAGTCCATATGACAGAAAATGATACAAGATAATTGTTTGGCGTAACACTAAAAATTCCCTTAAAATTCAATCTTGTATGGTGCACCATAAAGAGAGATTGAACACATTTTATCGCCTAAAGTAATATAAATGATTTCAAAAGATGTCATCTGTCATCTGCCTTTAGAGTTGAGAGCGAACTCTCATTCTACTTATTTATCCTCAAGAGGCTCAGAACAGAATTCAATTTACTGGTACAACCAAGAATCGAATGGAATGGCAAATATGTCCGAAGTCACTGACATTTTTTAAGAACAACTCTTTGGTCAGCAAATCCCCAGGTGATAATTGATAATCAAATATTTCATGACTTGAATGAGGCATGAGAATGTAACATATTTAACGCAATATCTCGTTTTCCGTACTTCTTAATTCATCATACCTATATAACACACATTTGATAGCCTCCGGGTGTAATCGGGTACAATCAAGTTATGTGCAAGAGTCATAAACGTCAGTGTCCATTTATATCCAGAAGGTGAAGCACGCGATGCGACACTATTTTAATCATGTTAGGGATTTTCCAGATAGTGAACATGCAATTTTCCGCTACATTGACCAAAAGGAAATGCAGAGGGTGGACATGAAAGGTGAGTTTCTCAGCTTCAGAGAGCTGCATGCACGCTGGCGAACAAATATGAGCATTAGGTAAACAGAAGAGTCTATAAGCGTCGTCGTATCTTTATACAGTGTTGGAGGGAATTTTATTGCAATGGGTACTCCACCCGAATTCCGCATAGCCGTAGCCTATATCCGCTGAGATGGAAAAGGATTGTAGGTAGGTCGATACCCAGCCAGATAAACCAACACTACCCTACTAGGATAATGACTAGGAAACTCTCGATACATACCGGCCAAGCAACAACGCTAATGATTAGTTACACATTTACTAGAAATAAAATACCAATAACATGATGGTAGGACGAGAATCTCGTATCTCGGGCGTGAACGGTGAAAGTTGAGACTACGTCAATTCTAGTAACTAACTCGCAGTATTATCGCATGTCGATTGCAAAATGAAAAGGTGATCAGATTTATAAAAACCGAACAGGCAAACAAAAAAAGAGTGCCTGAGATGTATTACTAAAAATTACAAACAATAAACTCCCTACACCAATAGAAATAAAAGCAAGTTAAAATAAAATAAATCACACGTCAGATAGTCCTACTATCTGTGCTATAAATGTTCATAAACAATGTCATTGCAAAAATGTAATTATTTAAGAAATTGATAGAATGTTTACGCATTTAATAATCACCCTGTGACTCTGTCACTGAAGCAGTCTGATCAGCATCAGCTGTTCAATCATCAACATTTAAGTTAACAATGTAAAATCCCTGAATTATACACATAAGTGCGTAAAATATGAATATATAAGATAATAATAATATCAATTAAATATACTTGAAATATATACATTTCTATGTTTAACTCGGTTTTAAAAATACTATTCGCACTACCAGTCGTGATATGACAGTCCTCTAGAGTCTCTGTTAAAAAAAACAGTTCTATGAACAATGTTTCACACAACAATAAATTTTCAGGTAACTTGTCATAATAAGTAAAGCTTGTATATCGAACACTGAAGTTAAATATAGCTTATAATATGTCGTGTCAATGAACAAAATACAATAAGATAAAGAACGATGCGAAACTACTTAAAAACCCCTAATATACTTCGAGGATATTGTACTGATACTCTCTGACATGCACAATACAAATATTAACCCTTATGTCAGTGCTTTCTACACACACTGTAACAATTCGTTGCTCCACATGGCAATACATTTCCTTCTCTCTTCATAAGGTGAACAATATTCGTAAATAGCGTCTGCTACGCTCCAAATATAACATACTTCTTTCTTTTCATTATTACCAAAAATCTTCATTACTTCGCACGGCATTACTTCCTTAAGAAACCCATCTTGTCACTAACTTGTAGAAGAATCAGTGACTTTACTAGGTAAGTACGCAATTGTATACTACCGTTCAGAGTGCACTCCTAACCACATCTCTCCTATAAATTATTTAACCTCGTGCATCTTTAACAACAATTACATGTTTGTTCACTACGATTCACCTTACACAGTATTTCTTATTTCTTTCAAAAGCGCTTTTCGTTCACTTAGTTCCATAATATACTGTTTTTCCACGTTACCAAATATAAACAATACTAACTCGTAGTTCGCTCGTCTTTACTACTTAATAAACATAAATACATATCCTCACGCATCTGGTGTACATTTAAATGAATTAAATTATTCATATTTAAGCTTGTTTCAAGACATACAAGACCTCAGGTAGACTAACAAATATCCTGTCAGCTGTCATTTCAGTTTAACAATGTTTCCAATGAAATTGTTTATAACTATAGGCATCATTTGACCTCAACCGTTACTAACATGATCCTATTTTATAGTGTACTTTCATAATAACAATAGTCCATGACTATATCATTATCAAATAAATTGTATTGCGCAATTGGAATTTTATAACTTCCATATTGTTATAAATAAGTGTTTCAGTTATATTCTGACATAATAATGTTTGTTAAACAATGTTACAGTATTTTACTATAATGCTTTCCTTTATGATAATGCAATATAATCATACAAGGGTATTCTGTCGCTGTTACGCATTTGTAACTATCAATAGCAATCTTAACGTTAAAAATATTCTTACTATTGGAAAGTATTTCCAATGAAATATGTTACTATCGAAGCATTCCCTTCGAAATATATTACTATCGAAGCATTCCCTTATAAAACGAGTTTCGCCAAAAGTGAGCATGTTAAAAACAATTCCTTCAAAATATATAAGAAACGAAATATCTAAGGTCAAAAATGAATGCAACAACGTCTGAAACGACACATGTAGACGTATCAAAGAATTACAATGAATCGCTAAAATTTAGCTACAATAAACATAGGATAAAGTTAAGAATAACTACAATGAAGTTGGTCACCCCTCAAAAACAACAAATACTTCAAATACTACTCCAAAACAGCAAAAAAAAAGATCATATCGGACGTACTATGTCCCTATCCTGACGTATGCCTCGGAGACCTGGGTTATGAAAGGAAGGGAGAAGAGCAAAATACGGGCCAGTGAGATGAGGTTCTTGAGAAGCAGTATTGGAGCTACAAAGATGGACAGAATAAGAAATGAGAGGACCAGAGAATTAATGAAGGAGGAACCATTACATGATGGTATAGAGAAATCTAGACTTAGAAGGTATGGACATGTAAAACGAATGGAGGAGAAGAGGATACCCAGAAGAGTACACGAGACGAAGTGGGAAGGGAAGAGACCGAGAGGAAGACCGAGAGACAGGTGGCTGAAGGGAGTGGAAGAAAGCGTGAAGAAGAGAGGAGAAGACTGGACAAGGGTGGAGGCTGAGAGATGGTGGGAAGACAGAAGACGTTGGAGAGGCTTGTGTTCCAAACAGACCCGGCCAGTGGCTGGAAACTGTGCAAGATGAAGAACTATTCCAAAACTACAGATCTTAGAGCATTCAGTTTTTCTACCTTTCTGATGGCTTGTGGTGTCGTGAATACCTTCATTAGATGTGCTCGATGTTCGGCTCGAACTGCTGGTGCGAGTCGTCTGCGTTGGAAACGGGTTCCTGCCAAGCGTGTGCCAGCCATATGATCGCTCCCCGGTCTGGATCGTGCTGCGAACACCTGCGTGACAGTTTGTCCTTCTCGGCTAACGGCAAGTCTTCTCTTTTCACGGTCAGCGACCTTGTATGTGGATCTTTTGGTCCAAACGACTGCATGAGTCCATCTTCTTCTCGTGTACAGATCGTCATCATCAATGTAGATCAGAATGTCCAGGGTTGATATCTCTTTCTGATGGTAATGGACATCTCGCTTGTAGTATTGGAAGTCATCTCAGAATTCTGCATGTTGTTAAGCAGTTGTAGATTTATCGATTCCCGGTCTTCTAGATCACTCTGAATCTCCAATCTATGGTATAGACTAACCTCCTTCCATTTGTTTAGTTGCTCATTATAATCTTCTCAATAACAGTGGAATAAATCCGTCCTCCCTGACTCAGGTTTATTACTGTCATCTTGACTGTGATATTGTATTGTAGAATGTTGAATGCTGCAATAATATAGCTGTAGTAAGCAATGCTGCTGTTTATCGCTTCACTGAAGAATAGTGCTATTGTAGCGAAGTCTTCTTCTAATGGTTCTCCTGGAGTAGAATTGGGAAACCGTTTCTAGGATGGCTGGGGTGGGAATTGACCTATCTATTCTCCGCTGTGCCTCATGAGCCCAACTGAACCTCGTTCCAGCCCTCAGACTGGAATTACATTTCTTAGTAGAGCTGAGAATCGAAGCCTGATCTTTGCGGTAGCAAAATAAGGAAGCTTGTAGTTTAACGTGACCGGCTTCGGTGGCGTAGTCGGTAGCATGCTGAACTGCTATGCCCAAGATAGCGGGTTCAAACCTGGCTGAAGTCGTCGGATTTTTTAAGAGCGTTAAAAATCCTCAGTATGCCTTCCTTCGAAGGGGAAGTAAAGCCGGCGGTCCCATGTCATAGATTTATGGCATGTAAAAGATCCTTTCACAGACTAAACTTGTGTGGAGCAAAATATGTTAAGTTAGATTTCGTCAGAACGCTCTATCAAAGTTCCAACGTTCGCCACTAGGTATCATTGATATCTGGTGGCGAAAGTTGGAACTACATGAAATTGACCGGAACTTGTAGCTTACCCTTTAGGGTATCCGCTGGAAGCAGCTACAGACTCAGGCGAGCCGAACATGTCCTCGGACACTCCCGGCACTAAAAGTCAATGATAAATAACCGTTGATCTTGCAATCGTGAGCCACGGGACCTCCATTTTACGTGGAATCCGAACCACAGGACATGGCATTTCACTTCGAAAATCTCACATGCATTGACCGGGAATCGAACTCGGTCCACCTTGTTGAGAGGCGAACAGTTTTACGGCTGCGCCACGACGCCCTTCTGCGGTAACAGCCTAGCATTCTAGTCACTACGTCACGAGTTGGACTTGAACGAAGAAACCGTTCTGTTGGACGGGGGCGTGGGTCACCTTGAATGGTTAGGGTTATGAACCCAAATCAAAATCCTAAATGGTATTATTCACATTTATGCACGTTATAGTGTATTAAAAATTTGGAAGTTCGAGCAGAATCGAGCGTATTTTGTAAATCTCTTACGGCGGTAGTATATGACCCAACTGTTTGTAACACTCGACTATCCGAGATCACTGCAAACGTAGAGTGATCTTAAGGGGTGAGATACCGCTTAATGAGCCAACAAATATAACCTTATTAATGCAATATTTGTGTTCCTCATAAAACTTGTAGAAATACAGACCCTCATTCAGTCATTGGAATGACATGGGTTATCAGGCAAATCCCACACACACCCAAGTACACGGGGATACATGATCACGATGTCGCAATGCCTGTCGATGAATCAACAACAAATCATATAGAACGATTGCACACATTGCACGGAAACAGAGACATCTTTGCAATCAGAAAAAGACCTCTATGGATTCAAAATTTTAATCGCAGCAATTTTTATCCATTTTCCAAAATTTGACATGTTCTTCACCATTTCCTTCGTATTTCCAAAGTAGATAGAAATGCTAAAACTTTTCTTCTTAAACACAGATTTTCAACCTCCAGCTAGAAAGGTAAAATCTCTGAAGCCAGTAGGGCTTTAAATTGCCTTTTTTCATTATAAAATGTTTGTTTTAGAATAAGATATATTTTCAAGTGGCCCAGAATAATAACAAGACCATAATGATTATTTAACGAGGGTTTATTAACTGAGGTTTGTTTTGGTAGCTTTGGTTAACAAGTACTTTCAAACAATAAAAGTTTAACCTTCGTAATTGCAAGATTAAGAACACACAGGGATTACCTAGCGGGATAAAAATGTATCCAAACAGAATATATTTTATTATTCGATTTTTACTCAGAAATAAAAATAAAAATCCAAATTAACACAGACAAAAGTAGTCATGTTTATGATGTGAAAGACGTCTAGTTAGCATGAGACCTACTGTAAGTCACCCTGAACAAATTTTGAACGATTTTACAGATTAAGCATCTGAATGTTCCTTAAAAGCAAAGAACAAGTTCTGAATACATTTACTTTTTTGGATTTCATGTCTTTCTTCTTTTTGGGCCGATAACCTAGATATGCCCCTTAGAACACCAATTATCATCATAATCATCATCATCTTTCTTCATTGCACGTTTATTTCACAAACTAATGGTAGAACTTGTTTCCACCGTGCATTTATTTACTATTTGGGTTCTCACAAGTACCTTCAATTCAGTTATCATAGGTATAATTAATATATTCTACATCATTTTCAGATGCATTGTTTAAAAAATAACGCTTCGTTTTAACTTTTGGCTATTCGATATTCAGCAATGTTTACTTAACATCGTAACCGTGTATGATAAAACTACATTAATGTTAATGCATATAATTAATTAAATATGACAACAGATGTACACTTCTACTCTACATGATGTTAGGGAGGTTAAACTATATACAACAAGTGAATCAGCTGCCCCTAGTGATATTGTTCTATGCAGCCTAACTTACGCGTATTGTCAGGAAGGTCGATATTTATCTGCTTGCATCCCGTGTGGTACTAATGCACTGTAAGAATTTCCCACAAACGATACTGAACACCATTATTTTTCCCTATTATAAACTGTACTCTGTAGTCACATCGAGGGAAAAATAATAGTATTCAGTATCGTTTACAGGATATGCTTGCAGTGTATTAGTACCACACGGGATGCAAGCAGAGGAATATGGACCATCCTGACAATAACGATAGTTGGGCTGCATAAAACAATATTATTAGGAGCAGCTGATTCACCTGGTATATAAACGTGGGAGGTATGCGGAAAATGGCATATAATAGCTCAATGCAAAAGCAACATTTGAAAATTGATTAGAAGTTAAAAACTTCATGTTTCTAGTACCGAATATGTCTGTTATTTCCTGAAAATGTGTTCAATTATTGTACAGATTTATGAACAGGTTGAGTCAAAAAAGTTATTCTTGCATGTTTTTGTTGTTTGAGCTGTAGTCCTTGGGGGATGTAACCGGAAATGCATAGCTAGCTTTAAAATATCACTGAGTTCACAATACAAGACATAGAACATCGAAACTTAGCACAGTTCTGGTGTCTGATCTATTACCTGGCAAGCAACATCTATCTTAGGTGGCAAAATGGCACCAGTACAGTCACTGCAAAAGTTTGTTGCAACCTCTTATTTAGGTACACATTACAACATAACTATAAAGGTTCCTAGTCTGAGCTTTTAACTAGTTTAAATATATGTCATTATCTCTAACTTTGTGTAGAACTAGCAGAAGTACCCGTTCTTCGAACGGTGTTCGGTGTTAACACCAGACATTATCAATTGAGCTACTGTTGCAATGGATAGCGGTTTATCATTCCTTCATAAGTTTATCAGAACAAAGTTAGTTTTCTGGGAATATCACACACACTGTTAATTTAAGGGCCTTAAAATGTGGATTTCGGAGACCCTTTATAGACTCCCGAATTTTGTGTCTCACATTGAGAAGCGAAACATATGCTTTGGTCGTCTTTCTAGGATAATTTTTATATTTCGCCTATTTTAGCATGTATTTTGAGAAGTTTTTCCCTATATCCATCCTTATACTGTATGAAAAGTACGGTGAAGAGTTTTATAAATGATTGGTGTATTGACTCTCATGGATGCCATACCTAATTTAACGATGCACCAAGCATCCGAACACAAGTTATAGGCCTACATAAAGATACACAGAAAGACAGACAGACAATTCTATTGTCTACAACATATCACCCAGATATCCAAATATGCGTATATCTACCACACAGTATCAAACAAAATCATCCTTACGATGAACCCGTATGTCGAAAAAAAAAAAAAGATTAGTTAAAATGTGCTCTCAAACTAAATTCACGTAACGTGTACTTCCTGACGTGAAATAGAATTGAAAGCCTTGTAGACGAAACGCAATACACGTCACATAAAAACTGACCCTCTACGTTGTGTTAGGCCCCCATACACCGGAAGACCCCCTTTCATAAATTATAAAGGCTTGTGATGCATGAAAATTCAGGTTCTTCAGCCTCAAATGGCCCAAATTCCTAAAAGCCACCAAAAATGCTGATTCAATTCAGGAATTTTCGAAAATTATGTTGCTGTTTGGAGGTATAATAGACCTTCTGTACAATATGTCGAACGGGAAAATTGCATGAAAAAATCTAGGTACCCCTTGACCCCCTTAATTGCATTGATGCATTATACAGTCTACGTTGGTTCCGTGATAACCTTATAGCCATTTGCAAACTTTCACAGAAATGTAATAAATGGAGTGACATTGCTTCTTACCGAAATAGGTGGAAAGTTGGCTGCCTCCCCTTGAGATAATATTATGGTTACCGATTTGCATTCCTTCATTAGTTTATTAAATTAGTTTTCTGGGAATATTTCAGAAACTGTTGGTTTTAGAGCCTTATAATGTAGTTTTCGAGGAACCTTTGGGGCCCTCTAGTTTTGTTTCTGGCACCGAGGGGATTTTCGTATTCAGAGCCGTCTAAATATTTCGGATGGTCGCCAAGTTGGATTGTTAAATGTAAAGGCCATAGAGTCATGTACCAATAAAGGAAAATTATTGCGTAGGTTCATTATTCAAACTTTCACTTCGCTCGCATGATTCAGACACAAGAATAAAAACCAATTTTAAAATTCGCACAGCCGCCATCTTGAGGTTATGTAAACAATTGAACTAAATTAGATACCATTGCATTACAATGTGTATAAACATTTCCTGTACCAGATTTAATTGCGTTTGGAACATTAAATCACGAGAAAGGTCTATTTAAAATTTTCAAATTCGCTTGTCCACCATGTTCGTTTTGTAGTTAACCGGTTTTTCAAAGTCTTATAGATAAACTTTCAGTAGTGCCCTTTATCTCCGTACAAAACTTCAGGGTGATACCGCTAATAGTTTCAGAGATATGGAATGCCGGTGAAATATTTCGCACATCCGCCATCTTGTGGTTATGTAAACAATTGAACGAAGTTATATGTCGGTGCATTACAATGTGTATAAACATATACTGTACCAAGTTTTATTGCGTTTGGTTGGTTAAATCGCAAGAAACGTCTATTTAAAAGTTGTAAATTCGCGTGGCCGCCATGTTGGTTTTGTAGTTACCAGTTTTTCAAAAGTCACATAGGTGAACTTCTAGTAGTTTCCTTTATCACCGTAAAAAATTCCAGGGCGATATCGGGAATAGTTTCGGAGATATTGAATGCTGGTGAAATATTTTGCACAGCCGCCATGTTGGATTGGTGAGATGTAACAAAATTTTAAGGGCACGGTCGGGGTCGCCCGGAATAGTGCTATGAACTTACCGAGATTCATTGAAATTGCTCCAGCCGTTTAGAAGTTATTAGGGACACACACCTCACACTCACACGCACACACACGGGCGAAAGGTGACCTCATAAGCCTATGTTTTCAAAATTGAAAATAGGCTAATAATCACATATTTCAATATGTTGATATTCTGATCCCTCATCGGTTACATCCCCCCGGGCTTATTCGCGAAAATAATAAGATTACGTTACAGTGTTTCAGAACCAAAACATTGAATCATGGATATTTTTTATTCGTGTATTATAAGTACCGCCTCCGACTCGTGTCCTCTATGGTGATCGCGCACGCTTCAACAAGCGGAAACTAAGTGCCCATGCACTTGTTAAAGTGAGAATAAGATGTCAGATGCTTGTCCATTTTAATTCCACAGCCCAAAAGTCTATAAGATGGCGGCAAGTGTGACGGTTGAGTGAAGTTGCTCTTGCTACACCCTGCTTAAATAGAAAGTTAAGTTGCAGAAAGTGCTGATTCGTGTGAACTAAGTCATATTATTGGGCATCCTCTTAACTAAAAAGTAAACGCGATGTCTCTAAAGGAAGTAGCTAGGAAGATATCGGCTTTCGAAGATTCCTTGAAAGAATATCAAGCTCGCCTAGATTCAGCTGTCAGTGCCGCCAACCCACCAAACGTGCTCCAAGCTCTTGGCGATGAGTTCCAGGCGTTCAAGAAACAGGCCAGTGATGACATCTCCAGACTTAAAGGGGAGTTGAAGGAACTGGAAAACCGGCTTCACAAACAAGACGAGGTATTGGATGAGGCTGAACAGTACAGTCGCCGAAACTGCCTCTTGTTGCATGGGGTCCCTGAGCAGCCGTCTGAGGACGTCTACAAAATAGCACTCGAGACACTGAAAAATAAACTTTCAGTGGATATCTCACTGCTTGATGTGGATCGCTGCCACAGGCTGGGCCGCCGATATCGAACGTCTGCTGAGGTGGTCTCGCAAGGAAATCGACCGATTATCATCAAGTTTCTTCGGTATCATGATCGAGATCGTGTGTGGCGTGCGAAGCGAGCTTTTAAGGGCAGTGGGCTCATGCTAACTGAGTCACTCACAAGTGTGAGAAAAACTATCTTAAATCAGGCACGGGATATATGGGGATTGCAGAAATGCTGGACTCAAGATGGACGTATTTGTGTTTTAAGGGAGGATGGAAGCAAAATGCAAATATGCACGATGATGCAGTTAAACAACATGGCAGGGAGTAGAATGAACAAGTGAACCTAGGAAAGAAATTATGTGTATAGTAATTAGCTTATATTTGTGTGTGTGTATGTGTGTGCTTGTGAAAGTCAGTGGATCTGCTCACCAGGTTGCTCAGGTAAGCTCATTTTACTTCTTACTTAATTTTATTTCCCACTGCATACTTTCAGATGTTTTTTGACCAGGACAACGGCAATACCATAGACCTGCATTCCTCTCCCCTAACTTCGCCCACCCCTTCTCTCCCGTCCCTACCAGCTTCAACGGGACTTGTGTTGCAAGCGCAGCTTAAGAGCCACCCGCGGTCGTTACAGTGTTGTCACCTAAATAGTCAGTCATTAATAGCGCATCTGGAGGAGGTAGAGGCTATTTTTGAAGTAAACAATGTACATATTATTGGAATCAGTGAAAGTTGGATGCGTAAAGACATGCCGTCATCTGCAGCTAACCTTGATGGATACTCTATATTACGCCATGACCGTATTGACAAAATAGGTGGCGGGCTTCTACTTTATTACAGAAACGACCTAAAATGTAAGATAATTTCCACTTCTGACCCAACACTTATACTGCGACCAGAATTTATGTTTGTAGAATTAGACTGCCATAAAAATATATTAATAGGGATTGTATACAAGCCACCTAAAATAAGACAGACTGCTGATTTTGAAGATACATTAGCAGGTCTTGCCTCGGCATACGACGACATTATAATCATGGGTGATTTTAACACTGACCTTTTAAAGCAGACTGGTGAAGTTAACAGCCTACTGAATTTATTTCTCGCCACAAACATGACGGTTTTACCCCTGAACGCTACTAATCATGTTCATTACACTGACCATACGAGCCATACCTTAATTGATCTTCTTGTGACAAATCAACCTCAGAAAGTAATTAAACACGGACAGATCCCTGCTCCTGGCATCTCTTCACATGATCTATTGTACGTATGTTATTCTATTCGAATACCTAAGTATAAACCACGCTACATTACAATACGAGACTTACGACATATTGACCAGAATAAACTACGCTATGATGCATATAACTTGCCTTGGGATAATATACGTAATTCTCAGAACATAAACTCTAAAGTAAATACATTCAATTTAATGGTACTAGAAATATTTGACAAACATGCACCAAAGAAACTGGTAAGAATTACCCGCTCTTCATCTGCGTGGCTAACGGCCGAGGTAAGATCTGCTATGGCCAGTCGTGACAAACTATACAGACAATACAGACTGACACATGATGCAGTTGATTTTGAGAGATACAGAATTCTGAGAAACAGAACCAAGCAGCTAATTAGAAATTCTAAATATAAATACTTTCAGGAACTGATGAAAACCAACAGCCCTAGACAAAAATGGAGTAAATTACGTGCGGTAGGGATAGGTAAGACAGTTGAACAACATGTACCAAGCATATCGCTAGAGGCTCTAAATGATCACTTCGCACGGCCAAAAGTAGCCTCTACCTCCTTCCCTAAAAGTTCACTACCGGTACCCTTGTTACAGCAGTCTGTTTTTGAGCAATTCTCTTTTAGAAATGTCAGCTCGAATGAAGTTAAAGGTGTGATATACTCTATTTCATCCAATGCCACAGGTAATGATGACATTCCTATATCACTGATTAAGGATGTCTTGGGAGCTGTTCTGCCAATATTAACTCATATATTTAACTACTGCCTGACAAACGGAGTGTTCCCAGATGTTTGGAAAGATGCACTAATTAGACCTATCCCGAAGAGCTCCAAGTTTGATTCTCCTTCAGATTATCGTCCAGTATCCATCCTACCACCATTATCCAAGGTACTTGAACGTCTAGTTCATACACAAGTTACTGAATACCTTACAAAGCATTCCCTACTCAACCCCTTCCAATCCGGCTTCAGAAAGGGGCATAGCACTGCGACAGCCTTACTACGAGTGACAGATGATATCAGATGTGCAATGGACCAACGGGACGTGACTGTACTGACATTATTAGATCTCAGTAGTGCCTTTGACACCGTCAACCCTCAGTTGCTACTGCAGAAACTTCGAGAACTAAATTTTAATAGTGTGTCACTCCGGTTCTTTTCCTCTTATCTCGAAAATCGCCGGCAACGTGTGATAGTGGGAAATGCGAGTTCGGGATGGCAAAGTAAGACCCTTGGTGTCCCTCAGGGTTCGGTTCTTGGGCCACTGTTATTTATCATCCAAATAAATGACATATCAAAAGCCCTTAATTTCTGCAAATTGCAAGTGTATGCAGATGATGTACAGATCTACTATCATTCAAAACTGAGTGATATCAATAATGCAATTATTAAAATAAATTCTGACCTACAACAGCTTAGTGACTATGCTTATAAAAACAGTTTATTAATAAACCCAAATAAAACTCAAGTGATTATTATCGGTACCAGTAAAAACTTATATTATCTCAAGCAACGTGACATCTCGCCAATAATTTTAAACAATAAAATCATACCCTACTCTACTTCAGTGACAAACTTAGGAATTATTATGACTGAGACCTTAAATTGGACTAAACAGGTGATAAGCACATGTAATAAAGTACATAAATGCTTATATCCTCTGAAACGGTTCGGTAATGTATTCTCTGTTCGACTTAAAGTACAACTAATTCGCTCTCTGATACTACCTATATTTGACTACTGTGACACTGTGTTGACTGAAATAACCTGCGACAGTAACAAGAAACTGGACCGGTGCCTCAACAACTGTGTAAGATATATCTTTGGCCTGCGATATGATGTTCATATATCACCCTATTATAAGGAGCTGTCGTGGCTTCGAGTGCACCAGCGTCGTGAACTCCACATGTTATCACTACTGCACAAAATACTTTCCACTAATACCCCTAACTATCTTGTTTTACCGTTTTCTTACCTCTCGTCCTATCATGACCACAATACGAGATCTGGCTCCTCTCTTGCCATACCTATAAACCGTACTGCTGCTTACAACCGCTCGTTCATAATCTCTGCGTCCAGGTCATGGAATTTGCTACCTGCGAACATTAGAGACAATCCCTCTCATCGCAAGTTTAAAGTGGCTTGCTGCGAGTATTTGCTGGGTGGAGCCCGCTGACTTCCTGGATAAATGTTGAATGAACGAATGAATGAATGAATGAGATGAATGATCGGATTACTGTAGTTACGTCATTTAAGGGTACCTTACTTTACTTTGTGTATTTTTGAAATCAATGATTCTACCATTATTCATATTATCACTATTCTTATTGCTATTAATATTATCTGTGCTATTTGTATTTGTAATTATAAGTCATGTAGATGTATACTCTTCTAGTGGTTAAGTGTAAGAGAGGGCCTTGAGCCCTAACTTCGCCACCAATAAAGGCATTATCTATCTATCTATCTATCTATCTATCTATCAAAAGCACATCTCTGTTAAAATCTAACCTTTTAGTTCACCCGGTATGATATAACATATTGCAAGAGCATCAAACTTCGACAAGACCATCAAATTCAGTAGGTTAAGTAAGCAGTCCTCATAAACGCGCTGTTTTCCTATATCCCAGCACTCTTCTACTCTAGGATATTGGGAGCTCGTCTCCAGAGCTCTGCCCACTTTGAGTACAGTTTACATAGAAGCCGCCTGCGAGCCTTGGTCAGAGCAAACATTCTATGCTTGAATCTAGAGCTTTCCAGCTCAATGGTCCGAAGAGCGTCGGATGAATTATGAAGAGCTCGCCCAAGCTCCGCTCTCTCTGGTAGCAGTCTTTCTGTGCAGAATTGCAATTGATCGTACTAGATCTAGTCACAGTGCAGACATCGGATGGCATTAGTGAGGTTTCAAGTTAGATATGTTTTTTTAAATCCTGATTCTAGAAAAGAAGAATTGTACAGCCATTCACTGTGGTAGGTTACAACCAGAAGGGAGAACGGGAATTGATGCCGGGTCCTCTTTTATTGTTTAATAAATTGCAACTCCAGTTAAAATGCTTCTTTATTGATACAGTTTTGGCATTCGTGACATCGTGGTTGAGTGTAATATAAACGCAAGCAGTCCATCTGGCATGACCTAGCTGTCTCAATGATCGTTGAGTCCTATATAATACAGTAGTTTCTAGTGACGTTTCCTGCGCTGACAGGCCCCATACCCAACATAAATGGGTTAAGCCGTCAGACCAAAGAATTAATAATATAAATAATTATAATAATAAAAAGCATAATAATTAACATATTTCAACTTCTGAGCATAATATGATCAGTACTTCTGAGAGTCCATCACTTAAAATAAAAACTTTGTCTCTACTAGGATCGTACTATATTGACCGAGCGAACAGGTCGGATATTGTAGTCATCAATAGGAAGTTTAAGGAAGTTCACCTTAATCATGTGGTAGTATCCATTCGTAACAACTTGAAGGCAAAGAACAACGAGAAGATATCCAAGCATAAATACCTAATGGATCCAATCAGAAAGCTATAGCAGTTTTAAAAGGTAAAGATAATACCAATGTAATTGCAAACGCTCGCTTAGTATCTATAGGTAGTTAATGCAGAAAATAGTTGTATTTTGGACAACCAGAATAGCGTGAAAATCCATGAACAAGTGAAAATAATTTTTAAGTTGTTGTGATTATGCTCTGATTTCCTATATTCTGCATATATGCTGTGCCTTTGACTCTATTCTAAGAGTGAATTAAATAATAAAAATAATAATAATAATATTAATCCCAGTTGGCGGACAGGGGGGTCCTCACCGGTTTACGGGCGGACTTGAGCGAAATAAAATAGCTCTCGCGGACCAAACACACTGCTCCAGGAACTAACAATCCCTGGTTCTAAACAACCAGCTTGGACATTAATTACAAGCAACAATGACTCGTACAAGTAATAACAAAATTACTCCAGGTGGACGATCCACCCGTCGTCAGACGGCAACGAAGCTTTCGGACCCTGGGGAGCTTGGGCATGTGCGAGAAAGTAAGTCGGAGTGCTCTGGTAAACTTCCACGGAAGACCCATACATACATTGGAACGTTCAACATTCAAACACTTGTTCAAACTGGTAAGCTACATAATCTCACGACGGAAGTAGTGTGTTTTGATCGGTTCCGCAGCCACCGCTGGAATACTAAAATGGCGATATCTCTCGAACGCATGGTTGGATTTTAAAAAATGAGGTGTTGTTGAACTCGGGCTAACACTCCCTTTCCAATGGACAACATACACACATCAAAAAAAGTTTTGCATCACCTCGGTTCTCAGATCTCCGGCATATAGACGTTGACTGTGTATATTGTATCCAAGATACAGTCCCTTTGACTGTTCATAGATGTCACTAAAACTGCTCAAAGATGTAAACAACCATGCATGATCAGGGCCTATTAGACGGAGGGGGTACGACAGCCGATCAGTTCCAGTCATTCCACCAGGACGAAGGTACGCTGCTCATGTTGTCTGTAGTTCGACCATGCCTAGAAGGTCAATACCGCAGTTCGATCGCGTCCGCATTGTTACTTTGTGTCAAGAAGGGCTCTCAACAAGGGAAGTTTCCAGGCGTCTCAGAGTGAACCAAAGCGATGTTGTTCGGACATGGAGGAGGTACAGAGATACAGGAACTGTCGATGACAGGCCTCGCTCAGGCCGCCCAAGGGCTACTACTGTAGTGGATGACCGCTACTTACGGATTGCCGCTCGGAGGAACCCTGACAGCAATGCCACCATGTTGAATAATGCGTTTCGTTCAGCCACAGGACGTCGTGTTTCAACTCAAACTGTGCGCAATAGGCTGCATGATGCGCAACTTCACTCCCGAAGTCCATGGCGAGGTCCAGCTTTGCAACCCCGACACCATGCAGCGCGGTACAGATGGGCCCAACAACATGCTGAATGGACCCCACGGAATTGGCATCACGTTCTCTTCACCGATGAGTGTCGCATATGCCTTCAACCAGACAATCGTCGGAGACGTGTTTGGAGGCACCCTGGTCAGGCTGAACGTCTTAGACACACTGTCCAGCGAGTGCAGCAAGGTGGTGGTTCCCTGATGTTTTGGGGTGGCATTATGTGGGGCCGACGTACGCCACTGGTGGTCATGGAAGGCTCCGAAACGGCTTTACGATACCTGAATTACATCCTCCGACCCATAGTGCAACCATATCGGCAGAATATTGGAGAGGCATTTGTCTTCATGGACGACAATTCTCGACCTCATCGTGCACATCTTGTGAATGCGTTCCTTCAAGATAACGACATCGCTCGACTACAGTGGCCAGCATGTTCGCCAGACATGAACCCTATCGAACATGCCTGGGATATGTTGAAAAGGGCTGTTTATGGACGTCTTGACCCACCAACCACTCTGAGAGATTTACGCCGAATTGTCGTTGAGGAGTGGGACAATTTGGACCAACAGTGTCTTGATGAACTTGTGGATAGTATGCCACGGCGAATACAGGCATGCATCAATGCAAGAGGACGTGCTACTGGGTATTAGAGGTAGTGGTGTGTACTGCAATCTGGACCACAAATGCTGAAAGTCTAGCTGTATGATGGTACAACATGCAATGTGTGGGTCTCATGAGCAATAAAACGAGCTGAAATGTTGTTTGTGTTGATCTCTATTCCCTTTGTATTTAACGGTTCCGGAACTCTTGGAACCGAGGTGATGCAAAACTTTTTTTGATGTGTGTATTTCAAACCCAAAATAAAACCTACCCCTACTAGGGGGTGAAATTGTAATTTTTTTGAAAATCTCTCTTTCCAATTGCAACATGTGAGAGTTTGAATATCGATATGGAATGAAACGTTGTTCTACATAAAGTGCATATGTGCGGTGGATAGCCACTATGAATTAACATGCTTGTTTTCTGTTTTTACGCCTGCCCACTCATGGCTTTTGTAAGAGGGTGGGGGAGAGGATCCCTATGGATGGGTTATTGTTGACGGGTCATTGTTGGCGGGGTCATTGTTGTCGTGTCCTTGTGGACGAGTCCTTGTGGACAAGTCCTTGTGGACAGGTCATTGTTGACAGGTCCTTGTGGACGAGTCCTTGTGGATGAGTCCTTGTTGATGAGCCCCTTTGGACTGATCCCTTTGGACCGGTTCCTACGGACTGGCTCATGAACTTATTTAAATTATGTCAAAGGGCCTAACTACATTTCGCGTGTGTTGAACTGACGTTGTTCCCCAGTCTCTACTACTATAATGGGATAACGATATGAAAGGAAAGTGGCGAAATACATGTGAACACGTGCGAGATGTCATTATTAGCATTCTCCTTGTGAAACAAGTCACATCCTGTTTTGGTTCATACGTGAGAAAATGCAAGTTCATGTGTAATATGACCTAAAACACAGGTGTTCACCTGTGCACGTGCACGATAAGAGCTAACAAGTCACAACCTGTTTTGACAGTGGTGAGAGGTGAAGGGGGGAGAGTCAGTGAAAGAGAGAACACAGGTGAAGGGAGAAAGAAATATGTATTGCTCATCTTATGAATCAATAAGGTTAGGGACCTGTATGAAAGGTCGTTGGACTTGAGGTGACATTCTGTTTTTGAATATATTATTTATTTATGTCAAAAGGGCCTAACTACACTTTTGTTGATATCTCGCTAACTAATAATCAGAGAGGGTCAAGTGAGGTGTCATGGGACTCAGGATGGTCAACCCTTTTCCATGACCAATGAATTTACCCAAAAGATCTAAGGTCATTAGCTTTTTAATATCTCATGAATCAATAAGGCTAGGGACCTGTATGAGAGGTCGTTGGACTTGAGGTGACATTCTGTTTTTGAATATATTATTTATTTATGTCAAAAGACCTAACTGCACTCTTATTAATATCTCGCTAACTAATAATCAGAGAGGGTCAAGTGAGGTGTCATAGGACTCAGGATGGTCAACCCTTTTCCATGATCAACGAATTTACCCAAAAGATTCAAAACAGCAAGGTCATTGACCTATGATTTTATAAGCTAATAATCAGTGAGGCTCAAGTGAGGTGTCATGGGACTCAGGATGGTCAACCCTTTTCCATGACCAACGAATTTACCCAAAAGATTCAAAAAACAGCAAGGTCATTCACCTAATATTTTATAAACTAATAATCGAATATCAACATGTGAGGTGTTATAGGACTTAGAATGGTCAACCCTTTCCCATGGCCAATGAATTTACCCAAAATACCCAATACATCAAGGTCATCGACCTGAGATTTTATAAACTAATAATCGGATACGAACATGTGAGATGTTTACCATGTATGTGATGAAACATAGCTAGGTAGAGAAAGAATTAGTGTAGGCTACATGTATAGTGATTGACAAGTCTTTTACCATTGAAACTTGTTTTTCAGATCAAACTGCAGTATAGAGAGAGTATAGGTTGTAGGTATGGGTTAATAAATGACGAACGGTGTACACACAAACTCTGATTTATCGATTCAAGAATTAAGAGTAGACTATCTTTAATTGATTGGTTAAAGAGGATAGCTAAAACACAAAAATGCTCAGTGGTTGCCGGGACAAGATGGTCGCTACACACACAACAAGCTTTAAATACTTGAGGCTAATAATCTATACACACACACTCGCTTGTTCTAAACTAAACTGTGTTGCTGTCAGTGCTCAGACAGTAGGCTGATGACAAAAAATGCATTGCTATCAGAAATATAATCATTTCCGGTTGTATAATGTTAACAGCTATCCATTTTATGTTGCAGTGTTAAGCACTTTTAGCTCTTGTACTGGTGGTCTTAACTCGATTTCCAGGTCTCATGCCTAGAACGAGTCAAACTAAGAAACAAGGGCATGGTGGTGTAGTGGTTAAGCTGTTAGCCTTTTCACTAGGGTTCTATTTCAGGTTAATATGCATGTCATAAACATATTAAACAAAACAAAACAGAGATAACGTTCAAAACTGATTACATTTGTGTCTTTCCAAATTATTACTTGGATTACAAATACAAAGGTGAACTGGGTTTGATATACAGTTAATGCTGTCTATCACACACTAGACTGTAAGAAAGCCAAAAGAGCAAAAGGCGTAGGTAGAGCAGTGGTAAAATTGTTATATGTAGAGAACTACCTAGCGGTTTTATGAACTGGCAAAGCTATATCGCATAAACAGTGCAGGATACAATCCAGCAATCAAATTTGTATCTTGTGGAACAGAGAAAATGCACTTTTACCTTGATTGATAGCAAATGAGTGCAGATGAATGAGCTATGCATTAGCCTACCACAGGGTTATAACCACGAGGTGGAGGTGTGATTCTATATTTTATTGTTTAGAGACATGGCTTTTTTGTAACCAGTAGATTTAGTATTTTGTAAATATTCATTTTTGTAATTGTAAAATAGTGGAAACATTTTTTTTTGTAATAGTAAATGTTAAATGTATAACTAAAAGTTATTTGGGATAAGTGTGCATGTCAAGGATAAATAGCGTGGTTGTATTTGTTTTCAAAGACAGGTATGGTTGTGTGAATGTATGACTATAGATAGAATGATAGAGAGAGAGAGAGAGAAAGTGTGTGTGTGTGTGTGTGTGTGTGTGTGTAGCATTGATTGTTCAACCAAAGCAAACACGGCAAGGTGGGATGGTGGGGTAATTAATGTATATAGCAAATGGTAAATAGTATACTGTAGTTTTTTTTAACACTTGTGTTTTTTTAAATGCAGCGGTAGATAGGTGTTATTTTGTAAAACAGTCTTACTTACAGTAGTAGTATTAGTAGTAGTAGTAGTAGTAGTAGTAGTAGTAGTAGGCCTATACGTTTTTGGAAACAAACAGAAAGAGAATGCACTATTGCCATGGCCAAGCACTTCCATTAAAATAATTTCAAGAAAATTTTAATCAGCATATGTGTGTTTTACAAAACTAAACTTTCAGCATGGACTAAATCATAAACGTGTCGTCTGTGATATGAAAAAAAAATAGGAAATCCATGTTTCCATATCAACACAATTTAAAAAACTTAAAACTGACATTTAAAAAATGTAAATGGGAAATTGACAAATGTTTAAACAACAAAATGGAAAATTCTTGTTTCCGTATCATGAAATCCAAAAACTTTAAACTGACATTTTCAAATCGTGTACATGGAAAATTGACAAATGGCAATGTGTGAAATGTGAAAATGAAAAAAATGAACAAATGGCTATCATTATTTAAAAAAAATTAAAAACGGTCTTGTTCTATCGTTAAAGTGTGAATCAAACCACATCTACTTATTTGAATCACCCGAGACTTAGTAGACCTGTTATAGTTCTAATATACTTTTACAATTTTATGATAAAGCTCTTATTGAACTCAAGAGCTTTAGAGTGCCAGCTAACTATTATAACAGTTACGTCACAAAGACAACTTTACACTACTCTTAATGAACCATAATAAGAAAAAGAATAATAAATATTGAAATTTTTTAAAGAATGAACATGGTGACACTGTTTCTGTTGCACTGTCTGCTAGCTACTAGCCAGCAGCTGGGGTCTTAGAAAACGATACAGTTGACATTTTGCAATGAAATGTGACATGTTTCAAAGTATAGTATTATGGGTTGCTGTTGAGTAAAAACTAATCCTGTACAAGGAAGCAAGGGTTCGAACCCCTTACCTAACATTACTATTGCCTGAACATGGCTTGACGACACTGTATTATTATGATACTCGGTACACAAACCATAGATAGAGTGTATTGTTTAAGATCACTTTCTTTCTGAACATAGGTGGAGATTGTTGATGGTTAACAATGGCATTAATATAGTAGGACGTGGGTATAGCAATTAAGAAAAAAACAGACAATACCCATACAATATTTTTATTTATTTAATATAAGTACTTGTACAATAGTTACATTCAAAATACATTTCTTTTTTCTCTATTACTATTCAGTCCTTTTTGATTCTCTTGCATATGAAGGGTAGATAACCTTGTAGTACAGCCCCTTAAAACAACAACAACACAACCTTTTGCATAGTTTGTGATGTTGATGACTCTTGAGATGTGGAAGATGTATTAAACATAACTTTTACAGCAGGGGTTAAATGTTGCTCAATAAACACTGCACTATTTTGAGTAGCAACATTTTTTTCTTGTACTAGCTTTTTAGCATTGTCATGATTAATTGTTGACACCAACAGTGTTTCATTTGGTGCACCACATTGATGATCACTCACACTTAAATCTTACCATTTCTACTTTTTAGATTGCCTCGACATTTTTTTTTGACCTGTCTTTTGAGCATTGCCAAAATATTATCCCTTTTACATTTTGACATTATAGTTATAAGAGTAGCCTTTATAGAGTACACGTTGTTTACCTTTGTTAGTTTTAGTAAGTTCCATATTAGCAACTAACCTGTTAGTATGATTTGCTCACTACAAAGGTTATAACTGTTCTGATAATAATATCATTTAGCTTTGGCTTTTATATTTAATATGTGCAGTTTGAAGTGATAGCAAAAGTGAGAGCGAAGTGGTAGCATAGTGGTAGAAAATATAACATGTATTGTTAAGAAATAGTTTAAGCGGTTATGTGGATCCATTACATAATAATTTTAGCACGACGAAGCTCATTTTCTATATCCAATAGTTCTTCCTCATATTCAGTATAACCAGCCTGTTTATAGACATGCAGTTGCTGAAGCCGCCGGATTAGCTTACTTGGATTGTTCCAGTAGACAAATTTAACAAATGATTTTTTAGGTGTAAACAAAGCATTACCATTATCATTATTATCTTCATCATCAACATCATCATCATTATAACCATTATCATTATCATCATCATCATCATCATCATCATCATTATAATCCTCATCACTATTACTATATAGTCCTGTTTGATCCTTTTGCAATACCACATTTTGCACAGTCTGTGTTGTCTTTGATAATGTTGGGAGTTTTTCAGACATTGACAACTGTCCTAACACGACTTTCTGAGGAGATGATACATGCTTCTTAACAAACAATGCACTATCTTGAGCTGCAATATCTTTTTCTGGGACAAGTGTTTTAGCATTTTGAAGAGTTTTTTTAAACAGCAACGATGTTTTATCTGGTACACTACATTGATGATCACTCACACTTAAGACATCACTATTTTTACTTTTCAGCTCACCTCGACAATGTTTTTAACGATGTTTCGAACAACGCCAAATAACAGTTCCATTTTTATTAGTTCGTTTTGCAATGTATGTATATCCTTTATAGAATGCGTATGGCATACCATTGCTATTTGTTGATACTTCCATGTCAATTGTCAAGCATGAACTAATCTCTAGCAAAGTTCACTCGATAATATAAATAATAGTTTAAAGTGAGAGGAAAAGTGGGTGCAAGAGTGGGTGCAAGAGTGGGTGCAAGAGTGGGTGTAAGAGTGGGTGCAAGAGTGGGTGCAAGAGTGGGTGTAAGAGTGGGTGCAAGAGTAGGTGCAAGAGTGGGTGCAAGAGTGGGTGCAAGAGTAGGTGTAAGAGTGGGTGCAAGAGTGGGTGCAAGAGTGGATGTAAGAGTGGGTGCAAGAGTGGGTGCAAGAGTGGGTGTAAAAGGGAGTGCAAGAGTGGGTGCAAAAGTGGGTGTCGCTTATAGTAGGCATGAATTTTACTAGAATGTGATTTGAGTAAATGTAATTTCTAAACCCAAGTAGTGAATAGTCAGTTGGTTTTGATCTATGCAAGCGTAAACATGTCACATACACTGGTGATGGGTACTCAAGGCTTTAAGGTCAACGAAAACAAGTACAGTATATATTTAAAGAGGTGGCTATCATTGATTGCACAACACGTGGTTTACCATACCTTTTTTCGGACTAGTGTTTTAACATTTGAAGTATTTTTTTAAACAGCAACGATGTCTTATCTGTCACACTACATTGATGATCACTCACACTTAAGACCTAACTATTTTTACTTTTATTTCACTTTGACACAGTTTGAAACGATGTTTTGAACAATGTCAAATAACAGTTCCATTTTATTGGTTCGTTTTGCAATATACGTATAACCTTTATAGTATGCATATGGCTTACCATAACTATTCGTTGATACTTCCATATCAATTTTCAAGCATGAAATAATCTCCAATAAATTTCGCTCGATAATAGAAATAATAGTTTAAAGTGAGTGCAAATGTGGGTGCAAAAGTGGGTGCAAAAGTGAGTGTAAAAGTGAGTGCAAAAGTGTGTGCAAAAGTGAGTGCAAAAGTGAATGTAAAAGTGAGTGCAAAAGTGGGTGTAGTTTATAGAAGGCATGATTTTTTACTAGAATGTGATTTGAGTAAATGTAATTTCTAAACTCAAGTAGTGAGTAGTCAGTTGGTTTTGATTTATGCAAGCGTAAACATGTTTCATACACTGATGATGGATACTCAAGGCTTCATGGTCAACAAAAGCAAGTATATAGTTAAAGAGGTAACTATTATTGATTGCACAACACTGAATCTACTTTTTGAAATTTTGACAAAGGGCCTAAGTGCACTTTTGTTAATATCTCGCGAACCAATAAGACTAGGGCATTGTATGAGTTATTGTTGGACTTTTTGCCGAAGACTGCTGGTAAACACCTATGTTCCCACGACCTTTTTAAAGATGGCGGCTAACCCACGAGGGGTGATTAAAAAGTAATCCAAGCGGCGCTAGTCGATAAGCAAACCAATAATCAAAGGGGGAGGGGGTATGACAGAGCTTGAGGCGATAACCCCTTTTGATTGATCCCTGTTGATTTGCCCCTTTGGACTGGTCCCCGTTGACTACTCCCTCTGGACGGGTCCTTTTTGAAGGGAGTCATTTTTGACGGGGCCCTGCTGACGGGTCACTGTGGACGGGTCCCTGTTGACAGGTCCTTTTGACTAATCCCTTTGGGCCGGTCCCTTTGGACTGATCCCTATGGGTTGACCCATGCATTTAGCCAAATTATGTCAAAGGGACGGGTCCAAAGGGATTAGTCAAAAGGACCTGTCAACAGGGACCCGTCCACAGTGACCCGTCAGCAGGGCCCGTCAAAAATGACTCCCTTCAAAAAGGACCCGTCCAGAGGGAGTAGTCAACGGGGACCAGTCCAAAGGGGCAAATCAACAGGGATCAATCAAAAGGGGTTATCGCCTCAAGCTCAGTCATACCCCCCCCCCCCTTTTGATTATTGGTTTGCTTATCGACAAGCGCCGCTTGGATTACTTTTTAATCACCCCTCGTGGGTTAGCCGCCATCTTTAAAAAGGTCGTGGGAACATAGGTGTTTACCAGCAGTCTTCGGCAAAAAGTCCAACAATACCTCATACAATGCCCTAGTCTTATTGGTTCGCGAGATATTAACAAAAGTGCACTTAGGCCCTTTGTCAAAATTTCAAAAAATAGATTCAGTGTTGTGCAATCAATAATAGTTACCTCTTTAACTATATACTTGTTTTTGTTGACCATGAAGCCTTGAGTATCCATCATCAGTGTATGAGACATGTTTACGCTTGCATAAATGAAAACCAACTGACTACTCACTACTTGGGTTTAGAAATTACATTTACTCAAATCACATTCTAGTAAAAAATCATGCCTACTATAAACTTCACCCACTTTTGCACTCACTTTTACATTCTCTTTTGCACTCACTTTTGCACCCACTTTTGCACTCACTTTTACACTCACTTTTGCACCCACTTTTGCACCCACATTTGCACTCACTTTAAACTATTATTTCTATTATCGAGCGAAATTTATTGGAGATTATTTCATGCTTGAAAATTGATATGGAAGTATCAACGAATAGTTATGGTAAGCCATATGCATACTATAAAGGTTATACGTATATTGCAAAACGAACCAATAAAATGGAACTGTTATTTGACATTGTTCAAAACATCGTTTCAAACAGTGTCAAAGTGAACTAAAAAGTAAAAATAGTTAGGTCTTAAGTGTGAGTGATCATCAATGTAGTGTGACAGATAAGACATCGTTGCTGTTAAAAAAATACTTCAAATGTTAAAACACTAGTCCGAAAAAAGGTATGGTAAACCGCGTGTTGTGCAATCAATGATAGCCACCTCTTTAAATATATACTGTACTTGTTTTCGTTGACCTTAAAGCCTTGAGTATCCATCACCAGTGTATGTGACATGTTTACGCTTGCATAGATCAAAACCAACTGACTATTCACTACTTGGGTTTAGAAATTACATTTACTCAAATCACATTCTAGTAAAATTCATGCCTACTATAAGCGACACCCACTTTTGCACCCACTCTTGCACTCCCTTTTACACCCACTCTTGCACCCACTCTTGCACCCACTCTTACACCTACTCTTGCACCCACTCTTGCACCCACTCTTGCACCTACTCTTGCACCCACTCTTACACCCATTCTTGCACCCACTCTTGCACCCACTCTTACACCCACTCTTGCACCCACTCTTGCACCCACTCTTGCACCCACTTTTCCTCTCACTTTAAACTATTATTTATATTATCGAGTGAACTTTGCTAGAGATTAGTTCATGCTTGACAATTGACATGGAAATATCAACAAATAGCAATGGTATGCCATACGCATTCTATAAAGGATATACATATATTGTAAAACGAACTAATAAAAATGGAACTGTTATTTGGCGTTGTTCGAAACATCGTTCAAAACATTGTCGAGGTGAGCTGAAAAGTAAAAATAGTGATGTCTTAAGTGTGAGTGATCATCAATGTAGTGTACCAGATAAAACATCGTTGCTGTTTAAAAAAACTCTTCAAAATGCTAAAACACTTGTCCCAGAAAAAGATATTGCAGCTCAAGATAGTGCATTGTTTGTTAAGAAGCATGTATCATCTCCTCAGAAAGTCGTGTTAGGACAGTTGTCAATGTCTGAAAAACTCCCAACATTATCAAAGACAACACAGACTGTGCAAAATGTGGTATTGCAAAAGGATCAAAAAGGACTATATAGTAATAGTGATGAGGATTATAATGATGATGATGATGATGATGATGATAATGATAATGGTTATAATGATGATGATGTTGATGATGAAGATAATAATGATAATGGTAATGCTTTGTTTACACCTAAAAAATCATTTGTTAAATTTGTCTACTGGAACAATCCAAGTAAGCTAATCCGGTGGCTTCAGCAACTGCATGTCTATAAACAGGCTGGTTATACTGAATATGAGGAAGACCTATTGGATATAGAAAATGAGCTTCGTCGTGCTAAAATTATTATGTAATGGATCCACATAACCGCTTAAACTATTTCTTAACAATACATGTTATATTTTCTACCACTATGCTACCACTTCGCTCTCACTTTTGCTATCACTTCAAACTGCACATATCTTCTAATATATAAAAGTGAAAGTCTGTATGTATGTATGTATGTATATATGTTGGTTCCGTATACAAATCTACACCGTTCCACCAATCTCAACCATATTTTGCATACATATAGTTTAGGACCCAGAAGGAACCGCTGGCTACATGAATTTTCGATAGGCTTTCTCATTCTTCTGATTTCGGCCCTTTTTCACTCAAAAACAGGCTAATCAAATCATAAAATATACTCATGAAGGAATGGCAAGGCAGATAGTTTCCATGGCAACATAGCTCAAGTCGAGACACGGCCGTCTGGGTGCCAATTGCGCTCAGCACTACCGGTATAGAAAATGAGGATCTTTACTTGAAATCCCGTTAGTTACTCAACTGCTCACACAGCACTGTCACCCGAGTATAGCATAACAAAGACTTGACACTATCTACTAGATATTTGTCAAATACCACTCACTCACTCACTCACTCACACATTCATCACGAAATCTCAGAACCCACCCAACGGATTGGAATGAAATTTGGTATGCAGCTTACTCAAGGGCCGCAAACGCCCACTAAGAAAGGATTTTTGGATATTCAGGTTCTAAAGGGGTGTTAAGGGGGTAGACCCGCATTTCATCGAATAGCAATATCTCCCGATTGGTTTCACTGGGGGATGTGATACTCGGCATATAAACTCATCATTAAAAATAAGAAGACATGTGTCTGAGGGTTTTTCGATGTGGTGTATATTATGAGGTGAAAGGGGTGAAAAGTGGGGGTTGAAAGATTCCTAACGGAGGCTGTATCTCATAAACGACATAGGCGAGGAGTTTGAAACTCAGCGGGAAAAAATCAGCATAAAAAATATGTAAATAGGTGTTTGACCGTTTTTTTTTTCATAAATCCAATTTAAGGGGCCTATGGCGAGGGGTGAAATTCTGTGTAAAAAAAAATAGGAAAGAAAGTGTCCTAACCGATTGACTCACTCGCTCTTCAAACTCAGGGGGAAAAACTGCTGAAAAATAAGTATAACTTATATGTGTTCGACAGTTTTTTTGATAAACCAAATTAAGGGGTTCATCGGGAGGGATGAAATTCTGAAGAAAAAAAATGAAAGAAAATGTCCTGACTCACTCACCCACTCATCATCGCCCAGCCAAAAATATTGAAGTTGGAAACATGTCATTTTCGGGATATGTTCGTTGTATGTCAAAACCATACACTAAGGGAGGATTTTTGAATATTCAGGCTCTAAAGGGGTCTTAAGGGGGTTAAACCTGCATTTTATTGAATAACAATATCTCACGAGTGGTTTCATTTGTGGATGTGATACTCGGCATATAAACTAATCATTAAAAATAAGCAGACATGTGTCTAAGGGTTTTTCGATGTGGTGTATTATTATGAGGTGAAAGGGGTGAAAATTGGGGGTTGAAGGATTCCTAACGAAGCGTGTAGGCCTATCTCCTAAACGACTTAGGCGAGAAATTTGAAACTCGGCGAAAAAAAATCAGCTTAAAAAATAAGTAAGTCGGTGTTCCACCGTTTTTTCATAAATTAATTTAAGGAGCCAATGGGGTGGGGTGAAATTCTGGGGGGAAAAAGGAGAGAAAGTGTCCTAACTGACTGACTAACTCACTCAATCATCAAACTCAGGGGAAAAAGACAGCTTAAAAAATAAGTTAATAGGTGTTCAAGCGTTTTTTCATCAATCCAATTTAAGGGGCCCATGGGGAGGGGTGATATTCTGGTAAAAATAATTGAAAGAAAATGTCCTGTCTGACTCACTCACTCGTCACGCCCAGCGAAAACTATTAAAGTTAGAAACATGAAATTTTGGGAATATGTTCGCTGTATATCGAAAACGTCAACTAATGAATGATTTTTGTTATTCGGGTTTTAAAGAGGTGTTAAGGGGGTAAACGTGCATTTCATTGAATAACGATATCTCATGAGTTGTTTCTTTGGGGATGTGATATTCGGTATATAAGCTAATCATTAAAAGAATCAGACATATGTCTAAGGGTTTATCGATGAGGTGTATATTACGAAGTGAAAGGGGTGAAAATTGAGGGTTGAGGGATTCTTAACGGAGCGTGTATCTCTTAAACGACATAGGCGAGAAGTTTGAAATTCGGTGGAAAAAAACAGCTTAAAATATAAGTAAATAGGTGTTCGACCGTTTTTTCATAAATCCAATTTAAGGGGCCCTTGGAGAGAGGTGAAATTCTGGGGGGAAAACAGGAAAGAAAGTGTCTTAACTCACTCACTCATCAAACTCAGGGGGGAAGAACAGCTCAAAAATAAGTAAATAGGTGTTCGACCGTTTTTTTTTCATAAATCCAATTTAAGGGGTTCATGAGAGGGGTGAAATTCTGAAAAATAATTGAAAGAAAATGTCCTGACTTACTCACTCATCATCCCCCAGGCAAAATTATTGAAGTTAGAAACATGACATTAAGGGGCTATGTTCGTTGTATGTTGAAAACGTCCACTAAGGAAGGAATTTTGGATATTCAGGTTCTAAAGGGGTGTTAAGGGGGTAGACTTGCATTTAATTGAATAACAATATCTCCCGAATGATTTCCTTTGGGATGGGATACTAGGCATATAAACTCATCATTAAGAATAAGAAGACACATGTCTGAGGGTTTTTCGATGTGGTGTATATTATGAGGTGTATGTGTGAAAAGTGAGTGTTGAAGGATTCTTAACGGAGCAAGTATCTCTTAAAAGACAGAGGCAAAAAGTAAGAATCTCAGGGAGAAAAATCAGATTGAAAAAGTAGTAGATAGGTGTTCGATCGTTTTTTCATAATCCAATTTAAGGGGCTCATGGAGAGGGATGAAATTCTGAGGAAAGAAGTCCACTAAGGAAGGATTTTTGGATATTCACTCATCATCCCCCAGCAAACCTATTGCAGAAACTTGAAATTTTGGGGATATGTTCGTTGTTTGTCGAAAAAGTCCACTAAGGATGGATTTTTGGATATTCATGTTCTGAAGGGGTGTTAAGGGGGTTAAACTTGCATTTCATTGAATAACAATATCTCACGAGTTGTTTCATATGGGGATGTGATATTCGGCATACAAACTAATCATTTAAAATAAGCAGACATATGTCTAAGGGTTTATCGATATGTTGTATATTATGAGGTGAAAGGGGAGAAAATTGGGGGTTGAAGGATGCTTAACGGAGCGTGTACTGTATCTCTTATTCAACATAGGCGATAAGTTTGAAATTCAGCGGAAAAAGCAGCTTAAAAATAAGTAAATAGGTGTTCGACCATTTCTTCATAAATCCAATTTAAGGGGCCCATGGGGAGGAGTGAAATTCGGGGGGGGGGGGAACAGGAAAGAAGGTGTCCTAACTGATTGACTTACTTACTCACTTATCACACTCAGGGGGAAAACAGCTTTAAATAAGTAAATAGGTGTTCGACCGTTTTTTTTTTCATAAATCCAATTTAAGGGGTTCTTGGGGAGGGGTGAAATTCTCAAATATTAATGAAAGAAAATGTCCTGACTGACTCACTCACTCATCATCGCCCAGCAAAAATTATTGAAGTTAGAAACATGAAATTTTGGGGATAAGTTCGTGGTATGTCGAAAACGTCCACTAAGGAAAGAGTTTTGGATATTCAGGTTCTAATGAGGTGTTAAGGGGGGTAAACGTGCATTTCATTGAATAACAATATCTCATGAGTGGTTTCATTTGGGGATGTGGTACTTGGCATATATACTAATCATTTAAAATAAGCTGACACATGTCTAATGGTTTTTCGATGTGGTGTATATTATGAGCTGAAAGGGATGAAAAGTGGGGGTTGAAAGATTCCGAACGGAGCGTGTATCTCTTAAACAACATAGACGAGGAGTTTGATTTTCTCCGAGTTCCAATCACCTTAAAAATTAATAAATGAATAAATAATTAAAATAAGTAGATGTTCGACCGTTTTTTTGTCATAAATCCAATTTAAGGGGCATATGGGGAGGGGTGAAATTCTGGAATAAAAACGTCCACTAAGGAAGGATTTTTGGATGTTCACTCTCATCGACCAATCAAAACTATTGAAGTTAGAAGAAGGGGATATGTTTGTTGTGTGTCGAAAATGTCTACTAAGGAGGGATTTTTGGATATTCAGGTTCTAAAGGGGTGTTAACGGAATTAAACCTGCATGTCATTGAATAACAATATGACACGACTATGACGCGAGCGAAGCGAGGCTAAAAATGAGATGGTGTGTGTCTGTGTATTACTCAATCACGCAAGAACCACTGGTCCGACTTACATGAATTTTACATGTAAGTAGCTGATTTAACTGGTTAACATATAGGCTACTTTTGATTTCAATACTTTGCACTATGGCGACCATTTTAGTGACGTCACTACACCCTTTGGTTTCAAACTTTCATATTTCCATTTCAAATAAAAAGTGAACGCTAAGAAATAGCAAACTTTTGATGGCATATACGAGGTTTAAAATTACATTTTCTATCCGAAAGGTATCTCCAACGGTTAGCGAGTAAAACCTAAATTTGTGCTATAAAACACGGTCAACGCCGAACGGTGTAGTTGGACAAAATGTTCCATCCTTAATCTCCCTCTGCGCAGCACCTCGCCTATCCCCTGTTTTAACTGTCACTTTCACATTTTAATTTATTTATGACACGTAGCGAAGCACGGGTACTTCAGCTAGTTAAATATAAAAGCCAAAGCTAAATGATTTTATTATCAGAACAGTTATAACCTTTGTAGTGAGCAAATCATACTAACAGGTTAGTTGCTAATATGGAACTTACTAAAACTAACAAAGGTAAACAACGTGTACTCTATAAAGGCTACTCTTATAACTATAATCGTCAAAATGTAAAAGGGATAATATTTTGGCAATGCTCAAAAGACAGGTCAAAAAAAAAATGTCGAGGCAATCTAAAAAGTAGAAATGGTAAGATTTAAGTGTGAGTGATCATCAATGTGGTGCACCAAATGAAACACTGTTGGTGCCAACAATTAATCATGACAATGCTAAAAAGCTAGTACAAGAAAAAAATGTTGCTACTCAAAATAGTGCAGTGTTTATTGAGCAACATTTAACCCCTGCTGTAAAAGTTATGTTTAATACATCGTCCACATCTCAAGAGTCATCAACATCACAAACTATGCAAAAGGTTGTGTTGTTGTTGTATTAAGGGGCTGAACTACAAGGTTATCTACCCTTCATATGCAAGAGAATCAAAAAGGACTAAATAGTAATAGAGAAAAAAGAAATGTATTTTGAATGTAACTATTGTACAAGTACTTATATTAAATAAATAAAAATATTGTATGGGTATTGTCTGTTTTTTCTTAATTGCTATACCCACGTCCTACTATATTAATGCCATTGTTAACCATCAACAATCTCCACCTATGTTCAGAAAGAAAGTGATCTTAAACAATACACTCTATCTATGGTTTGTGTACCGAGTATCATAATAATACAGTGTCGTCAAGCCATGTTCAGGCAATAGTAATGTTAGGTAAGGGGTTCGAACCCTTGCTTCCTTGTACAGGATTAGTTTTTACTCAACAGCAACCCATAATACTATACTTTGAAACATGTCACATTTCATTGCAAAATGTCAACTGTATCGTTTTCTAAGACCCCAGCTGCTGGCTAGTAGCTAGCAGACAGTGCAACAGAAACAGTGTCACCATGTTCATTCTTTAAAAAATTTCAATATTTATTATTCTTTTTCTTATTATTGTTCATTAAGAGTAGTGTAAAGTTGTCTTTGTGACGTAACTGTTATAATAGTTAGCTGGCACTCTAAAGCTCTTGAGTTCAATAAGAGCTTTATCATAAAATTTTAAAAGTATATTAGAACTATAACAGGTCTACTAAGTCTCGGGTGATTCAAATAAGTAGTTGTGGTTTGATTCACACTTTAACGATAGAACACGACCGTTTTTAATTTTTTTTAAATAATGATAGCCATTTGTTCATTTTTTTCATTTTCACATTTCACACATTGCCATTTGTCAATTTTCCATGTACACGATTTGAAAATGTCAGTTTAAAGTTTTTGGATTTCATGATACGGAAACAAGAATTTTCCATTTTGTTGTTTAAACATTTGTCAATTTCCCATTTACATTTTTTAAATGTCAGTTTTAAGTTTTTTAAATTGTGTTGATATGGAAACATGGATTTCCTATTTTTTTTTCATATCACAGACGACACGTTTATGATTTAGTCCATGCTGAAAGTTTAGTTTTGTAAAACACACATATGCTGATTAAAATTTTCTTGAAATTATTTTAATGGAAGTGCTTGGCCATGGCAATAGTGCATTCTCTTTCTGTTTGTTTCCAAAAACGTATAGGCCTACTACTACTACTACTACTACTACTACTACTAATACTACTACTGTAGGTAAGACTGTTTTACAAAATAACACCTATCTACCGCTGCATTTAAAAAAACACAAGTGTTAAAAAAAACTACAGTATACTATTTACCATTTGCTATATACATTAATTACCCCACCATTCCACCTTGCCGTGTTTGCTTTGGTTGAACAATCAATGCTACACACACACACACACACACACACACACACACACGCACACACACTTTCTCTCTCTCTATCATTCTATATATAGTCATGCATTCACACAACCATACCTGTCTTTGAAAACAAATACAACCACGCTATTTATCCTTGACATGCACACTTATCCCAAATAACTTTTAGTTATACATTTAACATTTACTATTACAAAAAAAAATGTTTCCACTATTTTACAATTACAAAAATGAATATTTACAAAATACTAAATCTACTGGTTACAAAAAATCCATGTCTCTAAACAATAAAATATAGAATCACACCTCCACATCGTGGTTATAACCCTATGGTAGGCTAATGCATAGCTCATTCATCTGCACTCATTTGCTATCCATCAAGGTAAAAGTGCATTTTCTCTGTTCCACAAGATACAAATTTGATTGCTGGATTGTATCCTGCACTGTTTATGCGATATAGCTTTGCCAGTTCATAAAACCGCTAGGTAGTTCTCTACATATAACAATTTTACCACTGCTCTACCTACGCCTTTTGCTCTTTTGGCTTTCTTAAAGTCTAGTGTGTGATAGACAGCATTAACTGTATATCAAACCCAGTTCACCTTTGTATTTGTAATCCAAGTAATAATTTGGAAAGACACAAATGTAATCAGTTTTGAACGTTATCTCTGTTTTGTTTTGTTTAATATGTTTATGACATGCATATTAACCTGAAATAGAACCCTAGTGAAATGGCTAACAGCTTAACCACTACACCACCATGCCCTTGTTTCTTAGTTTGACTCGTTCTAGGCATGAGACCTGGAAATCGAGTTAAGACCACCAGTACAAGAGCTAAAAGTGCTTAACACTGCAACATAAAATGGATAGCTGGTAACATTATACAACCGGAAATGATTATATTTCTGATAGCAATGCATTTTTTGTCATCAGCCTACTGTCTGAGCACTGACAGCAACACAGTTTAGTTTAGAACAAGCGAGTGTGTGTGTATAGATTATTAGCCTCGAGTATTTAAAGCTTGTTGTGTGTGTAGCGACCATCTTGTCCCGGCAACCACTGAGCATTTTTGTGTTTTAGCTATCCTCTTTAACCAATCAATTAAAGATAGTCTACTCTTAATTCTTGAATCGATAAATCAGAGTTTGTGTGTACACCGTTCGTCATTTATTAACCCATACCTACAACCTATACTCTCTCTATACTGCAGTTTGATCTGAAAAACAAGTTTCAATGGTAAAAGACTTGTCAATCACTATACATGTAGCCTACACTAATTCTTTCTCTACCTAGCTATGTTTCATCACATACATGGTAAACAACTCACATGTTCGTATCCGATTATTAGTTCATAAAATCTCAGGTCGATGACCTTGATGTATTGGGTATTTTGGGTAAATTCATTGGCCATGGGAAAGGGTTGACCATTCTAAGTCCTATAACACCTCACATGTTGATATTCGATTATTAGTTTATAAAATATTAGGTCAATGACCTTGCTGTTTTTTGAATCTTTTGGGTAAATTCGTTGGTCATGGAAAAGGGTTGACCATCCTGAGTCCCATGACACCTCACTTGAGCCTCTCTGATTATTAGCTTATAAAATCATAGGTCAATGACCTTGCTGTTTTGAATCTTTTGGGTAAATTCGTTGATCATGGAAAAGGGTTGACCATCCTGAGTCCTATGACACCTCACTTGACCCTCTCTGATTATTAGTTAGCGAGATATTAATAAAAGTGCAGTTAGGTCTTTTGGCATAAATAAATAATATATTCAAAAACAGAATGTCACCTCAAGTCCAACGACCTCTCATACAGGTCCCTAGCCTTATTGATTCATGAGATATTAAAAAGCTAATGACCTTAGATCTTTTGGGTAAATTCATTGGTCATGGAAAAGGGTTGACCATCCTGAGTCCCATGACACCTCACTTGACCCTCTCTGATTATTAGTTAGCGAGATATCAACAAAAGTGTAGTTAGGCCCTTTTGACATAAATAAATAATATATTCAAAAACAGAATGTCACCTCAAGTCCAACGACCTTTCATACAGGTCCCTAACCTTATTGATTCATAAGATGAGCAATACATATTTCTTTCTCCCTTCACCTGTGTTCTCTCTTTCACTGACTCTCCCCCCTTCACCTCTCACCACTGTCAAAACAGGTTGTGACTTGTTAGCTCTTATCGTGCACGTGCACAGGTGAACACCTGTGTTTTAGGTCATATTACACATGAACTTGCATTTTCTCACGTATGAACCAAAACAGGATGTGACTTGTTTCACAAGGAGAATGCTAATAATGACATCTCGCACGTGTTCACATGTATTTCGCCACTTTCCTTTCATATCGTTATCCCATTATAGTAGTAGAGACTGGGGAACAACGTCAGTTCAACACACGCGAAATGTAGTTAGGCCCTTTGACATAATTTAAATAAGTTCATGAGCCAGTCCGTAGTAACCGGTCCAAAGGGATCAGTCCAAAGGGGCTCATCAACAAGGACTCATCCACAAGGACTCGTCCACAAGGACCTGTCAACAATGACCTGTCCACAAGGACTTGTCCACAAAGACTCGTCCACAAGGACTCGACAACAATGACCCCGCCAACAATGACCCGTCAACAATAACCCATCCATAGGGATCCACTCCCCCACCCTCTTACAAAAGCCATGAGTGGGCATGCGTAAAAACAGAAAACAAGCATGTTAATTCATAGTGGCTATCCACCGCACATATGCACTTTATGTAGAACAACGTTTCATTCCATATCGACACTCAAACTCTCACATGTTGCAATTAGAAAGAGAGATTTTCTAAAAAATTACAATTTCACCCCCTAGTAGGGGTAGGTTTTATTTTGGGGTTGAAATATGTTGTCCATTGGAAAGGGAGTGTTAGCCCGAGTTCAACAACACCTCATTTTTTTAAATCCAACCATGCGTTCGAGAGATATCGCCATTTTAGTATTCCAGCGGTGGCGGTGGCGGTGGCTGCGGAACCGATCAAAACACACTACTGACGGAACTTTCCAAACAGAAAATACAGATTCTTGCCTTACAAGAAACACGCTTTCCTGACTTAGACATATTAGATTACAACGACTATGGGATCTTCAAAAGCGGAACCACGAAGAAAATTTGCAAAGGCGCATCGCTATTCGGCATGGCCTTTATTGTAGACAAAATAATTCTGAATTCAGTAACAGACGTGAATCCCATCCACAATCGACTAATGTCTATGAGAATTAAACACACGAACAAAAATTACACATTCATCAACGTCCATGCACCCACAAATGCTGACAACAAAAAAGAACCCGAAAAGACTGACAAATTCTGGGAAGAACTCAAAAACGAAATGTCCAAAATTCCATATGATGACGTTAAAATTCTCCTTGGGGATTTCAATGCACAATTAGGCAGAGAAAGGAAATACCAAAAACAGTAGGTGATTACCCCGCGCACAAATTTACCAACAAAAACGGGACTCGACTCATTGAGTTATGCCAACAAAACAATTTGAAAATTATGTCAACCTCACTGCGAAAATCCCCCAAGAAACAGAAAACATGGCGATCACCTATCCAACACTTAGGCGAGTTTCAAATCGACCATGTCGCAATCTCTTACACCTATCAGAAAGAAATTCACGATGTACAAGTACGCAAAGGAGCGAACATTGATTCTGACCACTATCTCTCCCGAATCAAAATCAAATTCACACCAAGGAGAAAATTTAACAAGACACCCCCAATGATCCCAAAATTCGACATAAGCAAAATCAAAGACTCCAAAATCGCTGAAAAATGGGAAGAACAACCCACAGAAAACTGGGAAAATTTCAAAGGAAAAACCTTGATTCCCCTGACTAAAAAAACGAAACATCCTTGGTGGAATCAAGAATTTGAAATCGCCCTCGACAACAGAAAAACTGCCTTCCAAACCTCTAACAGTAACAAATCTTAGAAAAACCTGAAGATCGTCTTCGAGGTACGTAAACAGACGTCCAAAATTCTGCGACGAATCAAACGGAAGAAGTATATCAATGATCAACTAGCTTCGATCGAGAACGACTTCAGAAACTACAATACGCGTGATTTCTACAAAACATTCACCAACCAAATCAAAGGGTACACACCATAAAACTTATGCTTCAGAAAACAAGACGGAAAACTGGCATTGACAAATCGAGAAAATAGCCAAGAGCTAGCTACATACTTCTCACGGCTTTTGAATTGCCCAGAACCCACGAAAAGATTCCCAAAGAAACCATCAGACCACACATCAGAAGAATCCCTACCTCCAACTCAAGATGAAATCCACTCCCATATAAATAGACTCAAAAAATATAGCCTCAGGTGAAGACGGCGTCACTGCAGAACTACTTAAAAACCTAGGACCCAATGCACTCAGAGAAATTACACTAATCATCCAAGAAATATGGCAAACAGAGAAAATACCTGATGACTGGAAAACAGCACTCATCCACCCACTACACAAAAGAGGAGATAAGTCTGACGTGAACAACTACAGAGGGATTTCTCTTCTTTCCGTCGCCTACAAAATTTTCTCAGCTTGTCTATTGACACGAACACAGGAACAGCTCGAACCAAAGTTATCAGAATTTCAAGCAGGATTCAGACCAAACCGATCCTGCCCTGAACAAATCTTCAACCTTAAAACCATTGTCAAAATGCATGCAATTCGAAATAAACCAGTGATGTGCACATTTGTCGATTTCCAAAAAGCATGCGACTCGATCGATAGACAATCACTCTTCCAGAGCCTTGAAGAACGAGGATTAGATCACAAAACACGGAAACTCATTGAACAAACGCTGACCAACACAAAATGCAAAGTGAAATTTATGGGGGAAATCTCCAAACCTTTCGAAATTCAGACAGGTGTGCGACAAGGAGATGGTCTTTCTCCTCTCTTGTTCAACATTGTCCTGGATAAAGTCATGGAAGAATGGGAAAAAGAGCTCAAGAAACAAAATGTCTGGAAAGAGTTACACTTGGCTATCCTAAAAACAATCACTCTATTCCATATCTTGCCTTCGCCGATGACTTGGTTATACTAACAGAAAATCAAGAGACCGCAATAAAACAAATAGAAACACTCCAAGAATGCGCCTAAAAAGTGGGACTTCAAATACACACATCAAAAAAAGTTTTGCATCACCTCGGTTCCAAGAGTTCCGGAACCGTTAAATACAAAGGGAATAGAGATCAACACAAACAACATTTCAGCTCGTTTTATTGCTCATGAGACCCACACATTGCATGTTGTACCATCATACAGCTAGACTTTCAGCATTTGTGGTCCAGATTGCAGTACACACCACTACCTCTAATACCCAGTAGCACGTCCTCTTGCATTGATGCATGCCTGTATTCGCCGTGGCATACTATCCACAAGTTCATCAACACACTGTTGGTCCAAATTGTCCCACTCCTCAACGACAATTCGGCGTAAATCTCTCAGAGTGGTTGGTGGGTCAAGACGTCCATAAACAGCCCTTTTCAACATATCCCAGGCATGTTCGATAGGGTTCATGTCTGGCGAACATGCTGGCCACTACAGTCGAGCGATGTCGTTATCTTGAAGAAACGCATTCACAAGATGTGCACGATGAGGTCGAGAATTGTCGTCCATGAAGACAAATGCCTCTCCAATATTCTGCCGATATGGTTGCACTATGGGTCGGAGGATGTCATTCAGGTATCGTAAAGCCGTTTCGGAGCCTTCCATGACCACCAGTGGCGTACGTCGGCCCCACATAATACCACCCCAAAACATCAGGGAACCACCACCTTGCTGCACTCGCTGGACAGTGTGTCTAAGACGTTCAGCCTGACCAGGGTGCCTCCAAACACGTCTCCGACGATTGTCTGGTTGAAGGCATATGCGACACTCATCGGTGAAGAGAACGTGATGCCAATTCCGTGGGGTCCATTCAGCATGTTGTTGGGCCCATCTGTACCGCGCTGCATGGTGTCGGGGTTGCAAAGCTGGACCTCGCCATGGACGTCGGGAGTGAAGTTGCGCATCATGCAGCCTATTGCGCACAGTTTGAGTTGAAACACGACGTCCTGTGGCTGAACGAAACGCATTATTCAACATGGTGGCATTGCTGTCAGGGTTCCTCCGAGCGGCAATCCGTAAGTAGCGGTCATCCACTACAGTAGTAGCCCTTGGGCGGCCTGAGCGAGGCCTGTCATCGACAGTTCCTGTATCTCTGTACCTCCTCCATGTCCGAACAACATCGCTTTGGTTCACTCTGAGACGCCTGGAAACTTCCCTTGTTGAGAGCCCTTCTTGACACAAAGTAACAATGCGGACGCGATCGAACTGCGGTATTGACCTTCTAGGCATGGTAGAACTACAGACAACATGAGCAGTGTACCTTCGTCCTGGTGGAATGACTGGAACTGATCGGCTGTCGTACCCCCTCCGTCTAATAGGCCCTGCTCATGCATGGTTGTTTACATCTTTGAGCAGTTTTAGTGACATCTATGAACAGTCAAAGGGACTGTATCTTGGATACAATATACACAGTCAACGTCTATATGCCGGAGATCTGGGAACCGAGGTGATGCAAAACTTTTTTTGATGTGTGTATCCTTCGAGAAAACTCAAGTGCTAAGTCACAAAGGCGACAACATGCAAACAAAATATGGAACCATCAAAAGAGTCCCACATTTCAAATATCTGGGAGAATTTATCGAACCAACTGGATCCGAAAATATCTCACAACAAAACCGTCTCCAGAAAACCAGGAGAGCACTCGGACTTATCCAAAACCTCTATAACAAAAAATGCTTGTCTAGACAAACCAAACTTCGACATTACTACACTGTCATCAAACCGGCAAGTCTCTACGCAAGCGAAACACTTACACTCAATAAGAAATATGAACTTGAAGACATCAAGAAAGAAGAAAGAAAAATCATTCGGAAAATACTGGGAGCAAGACTCACTCCTGACGGGTACCGACTAGTCAATCAAGACAACTGAAAAATACTGAAACATCGAAGTCGACTTCAGAAAAAGACGATTGAAATTCTTCGGGCACATAAGTAGACTGCCGAATACCCGACTAACCAAAAGAATACTAGATTACATATCATCACTCAAGAGTACACCATGGATGAAAGAAGTACAAAAAGACATGCGAACTGCTAACATAACCGACACATCAGACAGAGACTCCTTCCGTAACAAAGTGAACAACTGGGAAGTCCAACCAGAGCAACCAAAACCTACACCTTACAGACCTCAATGGTCTGACGAAAGAAAATTGGCATTCTCCAACTGAATGAAACAATATTGGCAAGACAAGAAGATCGTCAAGAATTGAGTCAAGTTGCTTAACGCTTTCCAATATTGGGAAAATACGTTGTAAATAAATAATAAATAATATTATTAATAATAATAATAATAATAATAATAATAATAATAATATAATATTAAAATAATAATGTTAGTTATAATAGGCCAATATCCAAACCCCAAAACCGTCCCGATCTTAACTGTCCTATGACTAACAAAATAAGTACCTATGCAAAATTAATCCTTCAAGAAAAATGTTTATTCAATATCGCATTGCATTTTTCGTCTCCACAGCACGACATGCGCACCTGTACACACTTTCACTATCGTCCCTTAAACACTCCACAGATGCTAAACATTTCTGAAATTTGCCTGAAAGGAGGTCAGGATTATTAGACTTCAGAGTTAAAAAGAAAGAAAGAAAGTCATGAGACCGTGTAGCCCAATTGAAGTCATTGAAACTGACATTAGTGATGTGAATTGCTTGTTCAAGTACCTTGAAGTATCAGCAGAGGTGGACACGGACACTAGATGCTGAACTTAATAGAAGAATGTTCGACAATATAACGTCGCAAGAAGACACAAGTGCTGTGAATAGTGGCCGTAAATCCACGAGAAACGAAGCTGTCAAATCTGTGACATTTAACCTTTAACCTTTCGAACTTTACGATCTGACTCTTTCCCATCTTTGTTTTACAGTCATCCCATGAAACTCGCATCGTAACTGTTGGTTTAGTCATGAAGTGAGGTCAACGATTCCGAACTCGTTCTTGACATAGGAAGACAATGTTATTTGACCATCGTGCCAGTGTATTGGAGAGCTCTCACATCAGTGGTAAGTGGCACAACATGTATACAAGGGTATTGACTGGCGTGGTAAAACTGAGAGCTGGTCGGAAATCTATTCCGTGTCACATCAGGTACCATTGCAACATGCATAAGGGAGACAGAATTCACATTACATCTTAGAGCGCTACACAGCTCCGGTTTGGCACAAACCCTATATTGCTTGCTATTGAGTAAGTTACCGAACATTAATTAATAATCTGAGCAATCATCATTGCTAATATCACGAGAATTAATATCAAATATTTCTACCTCGTCTAGTAGTGACTAGCATTCTTGACTGTTGCCGTAGAGGTCCGGGTTTGTCTCTGACAAATTCTAGTCTGAGGGCTAGAACGGGGTTCACTTAAAATCTTGGGAGAGAACTGAGAATAGGTGGGTTCAATTTCTACCTTAGCCATTCTGAAAGAGATATTCATGGTTTATCACTGTCACTCCAGGTGAATGTTGGGATGGTTTCTTGATTATATTCCAGCCTTGTCCTAGCCAAATACTGGTCCCAACTACCAAACATGTACTGACTAAATTATCACAACGACACAGGTTATCAGACGGATTCCACACGTACCCAAAATATACCAAACTACAAGACCATGATGACATAAAGCCCCAAATAATGGCATCAACAATAACAATTACAATAACAATTTTGTGTGGCATTTAGTAAGATGAGTCTCGTGCACGAATATGAAGATATTACTTAATTTTGGGAACTGGGATATATTTTTCTTCACACCTATGTACTTGTATAATAACGTGTCTTGTTGTGGCGATTGAAGTAGAGTGTTTGCAGTTGTAATTACTAGGGCTTACGATATAAATTATTGCTTCATTACTTGAAATTAAATATCATGCCAACTGGAATGACTGTTTACGAACCCAGCTCATGCTTGAACCACGGTGTGAAGCTCAGAGCTCCTAAATAAAACTCAAGGTTGCAGTGTGATTTAATATGCTGGGCTAACGTCAATATGAGACCACCCTGCAAACTATGGATACCGTACATGTATAGTGTGAGAGAGTTTTAGAGCAATTATACTGATTAATACTGTAGTTAATTAGAATAATATCGAAATGCATAATATGAATAGATCTGATAATGTTGCAAAAGTGTATGCCGTAAGTAGTATTCAAACTCACGTCACAGACAATAGGAAGTATTTAATTCCGAGCTTCATAACACCTGGTTATCATAACGCTTTATCCAGTAAGCAGGAGTGATAAAAGTGGCTTTGCTTTTATACCTAATAGGGAGATTCCTTCTGTCATTTTCGGGTGGACTATCTTTATTAAAATGGAATACAGCCGAAAGAAGTAGTTCCGTGAAGAACTAAAGCCTATTTTCGTATATTCTACTTATGTAAATTGCCTCTATCAACACACAAAATTTCAGTTTGATTGCCTTCAAGATTCGCAGATAGAACCGTCTAATATTACGGGTGGACACCGTGTTGAATTATCATATATGTAGGTCTTAGAGTTACGTACTATTACATCAAGATTATTGTGTTCGTGTAGTAATCAAACTTCAATTGCATGATTAGGACACAAGAAGAAAAAACAAGATTTTAAAATTTCGCACAGCTGTCATCTTGTGGTTATGAAAACAATTGAAATAAATTAGATGCCAGTGGATTAACATGAACATTTAAAAAAATCGGTTTGATTGCTGTAATACATTCGTAGATATTGAGAACCGTCTAAATATTTCGGATGGTCACCATTTTGGATTGTTATATGTATAGGCCATAGAGGTATGTACCATTAATGGAAAAATTAGTGCGTAGGTCCATTATTCAAACTTTCACTTCGATCGCATGATTACGACACAAGAAATAAAACATAATTTTAAAATTTCGCACAGCCGCCATCTTGCGTTTATGTAAAAAAAATGAACTAAATTAGATGCCAGTGAATTACAATTTGTATAATCATTTACTGTACCGTATTTCTTTGCGCTTGGTTGGTTAAATTGCGAGAAAAGTCTATTTAAAACTTTCAACTTTGCTTGGCCGCAATGTTCGTTTTGTACTTTACAGCTTTTTTGAAATTTTCATAGATGAACGTGTATTAGTGCCGTTTATCATCGTACACAATTTCAGGGTGGTATCAGTAATAGTTTCGGAGATATAGAATGCCAGTGAAATATTTCGCACAGCCGCCACCTTGAGGTTATGTAAACTATTGAACTAAATTAGATGCCATTGCATTGCAATGTTTATGAACATTTTCTCTACCAAGTTTCATTGCGTTTGGATGGTTACATCGCGAGAAAAGTCTATTTAAAAGTCTCAAATTCGCTTGGCTGCCATGTTGGATTTGTACCTAACAGGCTTTGAAAGTCTCATAGGTAGACTTCTCGTAGTGCCCATTATCACCGTACAAAGATTCATGGTGATATCGGTAATAGTTTCGGAGATATTGAATGCAGGTGAAATATTTTGCACAGCCGCCATGTTTGATTTGTGAGACAGGCACGGTCGGGGTCGGCCAAAATGGTGCTATAACCCTACCGAGTTTCATTGAAATCACTCCAGCCGTTTAGAGGTTATCAGAGGGGGACACACACACACCACACACACAGACACACACATACGCACACACACACACACACGGACAAAAGGTGATCTCATAAGCCTATGTTTTCATAAAATAAAAATAGGCTAAACAAATCACAAACCCCTAATTACGTCAAATTGGCAGGTGAATAGCTAAAAAAAGAGACATCTGCTACTTAGGAAGCAAAATAATCAGTAATGGACGAAGCAAAAGTGATTTAAAGAGTAGATTGGCTCAGGCAAGGAAAGCATTTCTACAGAACAGAAATCTGTTGACATCAAAATAGATTTAAGTATTAGAAAGCCATTTTTGAAAGTCTTTGTCTGGATCGTGGCGCTCTATAGAAGTAAAACATGGATTGTTGGCGTAGCAGAGAAGAGGAGAATAGAAGCATTTGAAATGTGGTGTTACAGGATGATAATAATAAAGATCAGATGGTTGTATAGGGTAACAAATTAAGAGGTATGAAGACGAGTGGGCGGAGATAGATGATTCTGGTGACTGCTGGAGAAGAGCTAGGTTAGTAGGACACATACTAAGACAACCGGGAATAGCAAACTTAATTAATTATGGAAGGAAGGGTTTAGGAAAAGAATTGTAGGGGCAGACTAAGATTAGAATAAGTTAAACAGATTGTCTCGTCTAAAAGAAATGAATAAATAATTAATAAATAAGTAAATAAATAAATAAATTTAAAAAATGATACGAGCCTTACAGTAGTCGCATATGATGTGTAACATCTAACATGTTATCTTACTATGAAATTGAGGTGAAATGTATGTGAAGTCATCTGACGTGTTATCCTACTCGTATACTACACAGCTTGGACATTCTTAAAATGTTAATTTACGCTCCATTTTCATACTGGTACTATGATAAATGTATAGATTGAATTGGAGATATGCTACTGCCACACTTGTTTGAACAAACAACACACATTATATTGTAAATTGCGAGGAGGAATGAAACCATAGTCTCTAGCCTATCTATAGACTACTAGAAATAACGTTCAATACAATCAAATTTCCCAACTCCTGCTTGGTGCAAACTATTGTAATTAAAATTAGATAAATCGTAATTTCATGCAGATTCTGTTAAAATGACGCAAAATGTTATGATAGATATCGTTTAAATTGATAATCCGGTTGCAAAAATAACTGCCTGGACTGGGGTTCGAACTTGAGACCTCATGATTCGCAGAACAAGATGCTATCCACGCAGCCATTACAACCACAGAAATTTAGATTACAAGACAGGTACTCATTTTCACGTGCCGGTAATAATATGGAAGTATTTTTATGCTCCATTAATATTTTGCTTTTTTTCGATAATGTTCCTGCGTGGAACTGAGTTTCCAATTAGTTATAAATACGTCTACTTGACAGTAAAGGGAATTCCTATAGTGGTCTACGAAAGGCTAGCCCAGTTCCCGTATAAAAATATCGATATATATTAAATTGATCACTGCATTACCGCAATGTGAGTTAATATCTGAATAGCCATTGTGCAGAAACATAATACCGGCTTGGCCGACTAGTTACAATGTTTCATATTAAAGCATATAATCATTTAAATACTGATACGAAGACTTTTAACATGTGGTTTGTGTTTCAATCAGTTGACACCAGAGTTCGCATGAGCGTTTACCGTTCAGTATGAAAGTGTTGAGCAAAGTTACTCGGCGAGTGGATGCCCATCACTTTTATCCAGAGATTGAAAAACAGACTCTTAATAAATCATAATTGTTTTCAGCAAATATGATATAACGAATATTTCTACAGCAAAGAACTACAACTTGAAGATGTTTTATTGTAGAGATATCTGTAATGGCGCCTCCAAACCTTGAAGTAATCCGTATGTTATATGCATTCCACATGGTACCACTTCCGTCCCATTTTTCAAAATCACTCCCATAAAAATATCCAGCAACCAAGTGGAAAGATGTTACACATCAATAAATAAATACATAAATTGGAGCTGAAGGACCGAAGATTCTGCGAAAATTCATGGGCGCTATTAAAGAGGAAGGCACGTATAGAATCAGACAGAACACTTATTATTATTAGTGTATGGTTCAACACAAAACTATCAACATAAACAATATATGTACAATGTATACATATAATACAATTGGTAACACATTAAAACTGTAACAATCATGCAAGGGAAAGGGTGTTCAAATATTAATTTCTATATTTTCTAGCCATCTTATGGCTTCAGTAGAGGCTATGACAAAGTGCTGTGTTAATCCAGTGAATGCCCTACTAATACATTCAGTGACAATATGGTTCATAGTCTGTTTAACTGCACCACAATCACAGGTTGGGGCAGATCGCATTCCCCATTTAAACATCATTGATCCGCATCTCCCGTGGTTAGTGCGGACTCTGTTGAGAGTTACCCATGTCTTGTGGGGCAAATCAAATCCAGCTGGCAGATTTTGAGTGTTGAACAATGCCTGCCATTGTATTGGAGCTATGCTGTTCCACTCTTGTTGCCAATCAGCTTTTGGATCATAAACCTTCCTAACCATTTCCTGTGCTGTTTGAATAGGTGGAGATCTTGACTTGAGACGGCTATATCTGGTGCTAGCATCTTCATGAATGGGGAGTTCAGGATTGGCCAATATCTTGTTGTATTCCCTGACCGAGTTGTTTAGTCTTCTAATTCTAGGTCGTTCTATGTGACTAAGCACAGGCAGCCAGAAAAGAGGGGTAGATTTTATTGCGCCACTAATAATACGCATTGTTTCATTGAGGACTGTGTCCACCTTTTTAACATGCGAGCTGTTTACCCAAACTGAGGAACAGTACTCAGCTGTTGCAAGTACCAGTGCCATCGCCGAAGTACGCAATGTAGTTGCAAACGCTCCCTATGTGGAGCAAGCAAGTTTGTGGATGATATTGTTACGTGCCTTTAATTTGGCTACTAGGTTGGTTATATGTTTCCTGTACGATAACGTTCGGTCAAGAGTAACTTCAAGATATTTGGGGTTGGCATTATGAGGGAGAGGGCCTCCATTATGAGACACTTTCAGGGTAGAGTTCGCTTGCGGGTTGTTTAAATGGGAGAAGCAGGTTTCCGTTTTACTAGAGCTGGGTTTCAAGCACCACTTTTCGAAGTATTTGCATAAGACATCTAGGTCCGCATTTAAAGTTTTCTCTATCACATTAGCATCCGCATGTCGAGTAACTATTGCTAGATAATCAGCATAAACAAACTGATGAGAGCTGGTAATAGTTATGTCCGCAATATACAGATTAAATAATAATGGAAAAAGAACAGATCCTTGTCGAAGACCATTTTTAGTACCCTTATTTTGCTGTGGTTTTTATGCATAACTACCTGGATTATTCTTTTTGAAAGCATATTGTTAATCAAGCGTGACATTTGACTGCTCTTTGTCAGTTAAGAGCTTGTACCCAACACCTTCTCTCCACACTGTGTCTGAGGCAGCTGTTGGATCAATTAACACTGCCCCACTCTTCAATCGCTCTTCAAAACCGTCTCAATATGTGTTGTCAAAGCAAGCACATGATCTTCACAATTACGTTGAGGTCTGAAAGCAGCCTTCTCGATAGGAATAATTTTACAAATTAGGGGGCTTATTCTATTATAAATAAGTCGTTCCAGAAGCTCAAAACAAACGCTCATTAAGGCGATTGGTCTGTAGGTTTTGAGATTGCTAGTTTATTAGTTCGTTTGAACTCGGAAGGAAGTTTACTTGTTTGAAGTACGTTGGAAAAAAAACTGCACCAACCGATTCCTTACATTCTTTCCAAAGTGCTTCAGAAATTCGGGGTGTATACCGCCAAACCCAGGCGCTTGCCCATTTGTCCATACTTTAAGGGCAAGCGGTAGCTCTCGTTCAATAAAAGGATCAGAAATGTTGGAAGAAGTAGTATAAAGCTTTCTCAACTGAGGCAGTTCATTTTTTATAAACCATTTATGACACTTTTCAGGCTTGACCTTAGACAAGCTGGCAATGCGACTCGCAACATGATTGGGTGAACTCTCTGGCTTCAGCTGGGGACTATGTGGTATTCTTCCTAGCTTACTTAGGAGGCTCCAAGCTTTTCTACTCGAGAGTTTGAAGTCTAATGTTTCCATGGTTTCCGTCCATCGGTTTCGTCTAGCTTCATCTGGGTTATGAAGGAGTTCATCAGCTACATCATTTTCTCCATTTCTCTGGTAATCTTCGTATAGTGCTTTACAAGCCTCATCCCAACCTGGGATAAATTCCTCCCTCATTCCACGAGAAATATGTCCTTTAGCACATGCCAGAACAGCTTTCATAAACCTAGAGTAGTTATCTACCTCAGATGGAATCCATCTAATGGTTCTGTCGATATTGGCTGAGTTCCATCGAGGAAGTGGGGACGATCTTATAATGGGAATCTGCATTCCAATTTCCAGAAAGACAGGCCGATGTTGACTATGTGGGAAGTTTATCAGAACTTTACGAAACACAGGTACGCAGGTACGCTGGTTCGCTGATGATGATTTGATACAAAGAACAAGTCAGGTTTTCTGATCCCCATCTTCCTGAATTAAATGTACATCTGTCTTTTGGATTGAAGATCAATTGCATGTTACAAAGCTCAGCCCACTCTATATCTTTCTCTCCACGCTGATTGTTGTTCCCATAGTTCCACTGAGTATGATGAGTGGATGACTATTGAAATCACCCACATAGATGGACGGATGAGAGATTGCTGGAAAAACACTGTCAGACCATTGAGTTCCTGGAGGTTTATAGATGTTTATGACAGTCACCTCATTAACTTTTGTTGTGATGTTGAAAATGTCTGCATCAGAATTAGCTGAGATTAACTGAGAACAGGCGATGGAATTTTGAACAATGGTTGCAGTTCCATAAGATTGGTGGTAAGTAACTCCCACTAACTTGTATCCAGGGATATTTCCTCATGAACGAAGCTGGGATTGATCAGAGGCATGCGTTCCTTGAATACAGATTACATCAACATTATTTTCCAATGCCAACTTGGAAAGATAGTCGCTTTTAGATCTTCTGATACCTTCTATGTTGATTTGAAGGCCTCTTAGAACAATTCCCACGGGCTTTGCAGATTGGCTCTGAAAAGAGTATCTTTAGTTTTGTGTATCATTAGCCAGGAGATCACAAGTGATTGTCTGACCACCGAATGCTGACGCTCAATTCAGTACTGGAAAATCGAATCCTAGTACCTACGCAGGGGCACCACAAGCAGGAATCAGCTTCTCCCCCCGGCACAACAATAAACTGTATGAACAAGTGCAGAGCATTACAACAGCTATGAGGAAGAGGAGGCTGATATTCCATGGTCATATTGTGAGAATGGATAATTAGAGGCACACCTCCAACATTTCAACACTCTCTCTAGAGGGAAAGCAACCAACGCCAAGTGGACAACTAGTCAGGAAAGAATTTGAGCTTCTGGATATTGACCCCAGTAACATCTACGACGGGAATAAATACAGAACTTTGAACAGAACATCAGACTCTCTCTCCAGTCACTAACAGCTAAAGCAGTGCGTCCAGGAGTAGGTGTGAAATTGACTCCGGAGTGGAAGGACATTCACAGTGCCAGGATGAAGGAATACTGGGCTATGATGAAAGCTGCCAGATATAAGAAACGAGTGGTCCACAGCTGACCCAAACGTAACTAAAATAAATAAATAAATACATAAATAAATAAGTAAATAAATAAATAAAGAAAGAAAGAAAGAAAGAAAGAAAGAAAGGAAGAAAGAAAGAAAGAAATATTTAAAAAAATCTAAATGTCAGCAAATGAAACAATTTGTGTTTTCAGCAGCAAGAAAAGAACAAAAATTATCACACAGCCTATTTAAAGTGCGTGGCAGTGAACGATCAGCAATAACCTAAGCACTTCAATTATTCTCGTCCGTCCTCGAGCATTCTTTTTTTTTTTCGGCGTCATCCAAGCAACGATCAGTCGAGTTAACTGCTGTTGTCCTAGCATATATGCCACACCATTCACTAAGGAAACCTGAACGGTGATCTTAGTTTTTCCAGTGTAGCACACAGTAGAACTGGATATCATGAGATATTACACAACATCACTATGCAAATAATGTAAATATTTATAAAATGCGTAATATTCAGTTTTTTCAAGAGCTTGTTTATTTCTGAGAATAATCTGATTGTTGCGCCAAAGTGCAAACTTATCACCGACCGCTCGCTACTGATAAAGTGTGTAATCATCCTCCTGAATTGTCTTATGTTACTTTGTCTACTTGTATCACAAATAAAACGTTCTTGTTGATTAAGGGCTTTTCGACATTATGGTCATGTAACCCCGTGTACTCGGGTGTGTGTGGAATTTGTGTGATAAGCTGTGTGCTTGTTATGGCTGTATAAATGAGTGTATTTTTAATGGGGTAGGGATTGGGTAGGAGGCGACCGTAGTCTTAATTTAGGTACCATCCGGACAGTTGGCTGGTGTAGAAGTGGAGAACCACGGAAAACCACTTCCAGGTTAGTTGAGGAGGGAACTGATTCCATCTCTTTTCAGTTGCATCATACGAGGTTCAGCTTACCCCGTCTTGACCTTTATTGGTAAAGCTGGGAATCGAACCTGGACCTAAGGGGTTACAGAAAAGTTCTACCCACTACACCACGAGCTGGTTCATATAAATAATACCCTGGGATCTTAGACGAGATACACTAGAAAGGAAATCCACTAATCCGTTAATCTCACGATCATGATCCACGGTACCTCCCTTTTACGTGGAATGCGAACCACAGGGCATGTGTCAGGGTAAAGTAATTAATTTCTTGGTATTGGTATCATGTACAGGGTATTGTTTTAGATCCCTTAGTTGGGGGGGGGGGGGGTAGTTAGGGTTAAAACACTTATGTTACTGTACTAATTTGGAAGGTGATTCCTAGGAGAGGGTAGCTTCCCGTAGCTGGGTGAGCTTACCAGTGTTGTGTTGTTTAGCACTTAAACGCTAAGGGGCGTTCCTATAAAGACGTAAGTATCTGTTAGGGGATGGTCCTCTGGCTGCAGGCTGCTGTGCTGGTCTGCCAGCTGGACGGAGTCAGTGATATAATAGGCGTGCTTATGTCAGCGGCTCGCTGCTATGCAGTCGCGTGCGGGAAGCACAATGATACCTGAGCAAGCAATTACTGGCTACTATGGTCACGGCCAATAGTGACGAGAGTCAGGAAGGGTATGAGGATGTAAAGAGGCGTGTAATTATCAAGACAAGTGTAGTTTACTGACCGTGTGTTTATTGGTCAGTGAGTGTGAAATTGTAAGTCCCTTTTAGGGGAATGTAAGTAACGATACAAGTTGAGTGTACAAGATTGTGGATGGGTGTTTACAAAGTAAAGGATATCTGAGCACTTGCTGAGTCTCACCTGATGATGGTAGCTGGAGCAGGGCCTTCGGCGACACACACTGTATGACAGATAATGCTCCAAAAAGGCCTTCCTTCTTATAGTTCCTGTCGTTGCTTAGTCAGCATTCCATTGACGTAGCTGCCCCAGTTAGTTGTAGTGTTAATGTTTATGAATGTGTTGCAAGTGGTTGGCCAACCTCCCGAGCTGGGTGGTCGCCTCTTGCCGGGTAAAGGTGATGTTCTGGTCTTATGATGTTTGCCAGTTGGGGTGGTTTTAGTAGAAGATGGGGGGGGGGGGGGGGCTCTCAGGGGGTACAGCCCCCCGGGCCTGTACAAGTCTTCTTCTTCGATTAGTTCGCGTTCCCGCGAACGGGAACGGAACGTGGAGTGGGGGTGTTGATGTGAAGGATCGTTGTTGATTCCTCCTTGTACTTCTTCTTTTCTTCTGTGTTGATGTCGTGTAGGTTTAGCGATGTCGTGTTGATGTGAGATCAGCTTGTGCTCAGAGGGGTAGGTTTTGGGATATACATATGATAATTTAAAACAGTTCATTTAAAAAGTTGACATTTGAGATATTAAAAAGTACAACAACGAAAAAATACGTGATTTTGACATGATATATGTGTTGGTATTGTGCAGGGAGGAAAAAACCCAGGGCTGAACGGGTGGTTGTGCCGTCCGGCGCTGTATTGGGGAAAAAATTGCTCCCTGCAATGTTTTGGTGTGAAAGATGGAAGAAAATAGAGAAAAATAGGTGTCCCAGGGTATAAGTTAAAGGAATACGTAAAATATAGTTTATTGTGTTGGGGTAAAACGGGACACCTACACAAATTTTATCGTTAGTAGAAAGAAAAATGAAAGAAACAAAATCATAATCAGTGTGCGTGTATGTGTGTACATTGGTGGTCATGATGATGATAACAGGTATGACCTGATAATAATAATAATAATCATTACATTTATAATATTCCTGATAATTTATAAGTAAACATAGTAAACATAGAAAAAAGAATGGTTGCCATGTTGGTACCCTATATATAGGTATGTTGGCCAACCATGTGGAACCTTTTAATTGTATGACGTTGTCATGATATGGCGAGAAAATACAAAATAATTTACAATTTCCAATTATCAACTATCATATATACCTTGTAGAGCTCTTTTACGTGGCCAGTTATTTTATACCTCTTAATCTTTGTGCGCATTTTACCATCATGCATTGACTACCGCTCCCTATTCGGCCGTTCCTGGTGCGGTTTAGTGGCTAGTCCGCTATTCCTTCCTTGTACTTATTGTATATCCTCGTGGTTTTCCGTCGTGGGTCGGAATTCCACGTTAGGGTCGAAGGTTCGGCACTTACAACCTCCGTGCCACCCTTCGATCCTGAAGTACCGCTTCATTTGCGTATGCGGGATGTGTTTGCGTTCAGCGATGTTCATCATCCCACGTATGCTGCCCAGCGCTGACCGCTGACGTTGTCACATTTGAGGGTGCAACTAAAAGTATGCGAGGATGTATGTGTTTATGATATAGGAGAGTGTGTACAAGTTGGTGTTGGAAATATATTTACAAAAGGCTTGTGTGCAATCCTCGTCATCTGCAAAACAAAAATGTGTTAATGGCCGTTTATCTGGAAACATGTACATTCCTTGCTTTCCTGCAAAAATAGAATATGTTAATACATGTAGCATTTCCATCGCAGCGCATATTATAAAAATCACTTATGGCGCCACTTAAGTCTAACTTAATCTAGGTTAGCTTAACGTATTGTCGGGCTTACCCTGATGACGGGTTTGTTTGTCATCAGGCACCGAAATATTTTGCCTTAATCTTACTTATCTTAATGAATTATCGGGATTACCCAGGCAATGGTTTTTTAGTCGCCAGGTGCCGAAATGTTTAGTCTAAATTATGATAAGTGGAAAAAAAATTGATATCTATAAGCCGAATGGTTTTGCCTTAATCTATTGCCGAAATATGCTGTGCTATGTTTAGCAACAGCGCTTATAAAATTTGCTTAATTGTAAGTTGCGTGTCAAATGCAACTGTCTTACATGCTAAAATTTCGACCAGAGCGATCGCCCGGGGCAGTTTTACCTCCCCAGATCACCACCCGCACGTATTCTAGAAACACCGGTTGTCTCTAGAACCGCCGGATTCCGCTCCCTTAATATTAGTTGTCGACATTTATATTATTACTTAATAACTAGTAATTAATAAAGTCCCGGGCGACTGCGGTGCCAAAAGTGCAAACGCCTCGCCCGGCCATCCTGTTCATTTTATTGATGTATTCATCATTGTTGGGCTTGCCCACTAGAACCCCTGTAAGGGCTCGCTGTGCTCCTCATTTAATATCTCTGGCTGCCCACTGCGTCACCTATTATGTGGGCACTGGACATCGTTCGGGAAAAATCGTCCGATAAAATAGTATCGTCCGGGAATTTGAGCGTCCGGGATCCTCTTCGCCTATATTGGCAGTAATAATAACATCCGGGAATTTTAGCGTCCGGGCTCCTCTTCGCCTATATTGGCATTGTTGGGTTGGCCCACGTGAACCCCTTTAGACAGCTCGCTGCATGCCTATTTAGTATCTCTGGTTGCCCGCTGCGTCACCATTTAATATCTCTGGTCAGCCATTTATGTGGGCGCGGGTTCGAATGACCGCATTCATTCCATATATATTATTGATTATTTGTTAATTCATTCTTCATTTGTTTTGGTTGTCTTCACCTATGCTACGCGGGGCCAGGACTTGTCGGATCTAGGATTGATCCCGCTGAATCCTGAGACCCTGCTTCACTCCTGCGAGTAGGAGACTAACTTCCCGCCATGGAAGTTCTACTTACTTACATGCTAAACTAGTAGTCTAGTCGTAATTTGGTCGTCCCTTGGTTCCTCTCCTGAGTCCGGTGCGGAGTTGGCTAATTCTCCCCCCGTTTGTCAAAACTCTTCCCAGCAGGTCTTGGCTTCGACGACCGTGGCGCATAGTTGGTGTAACTTTACTCTGCCGGGGGGGTAGGCTAGACGCACCCCCGGTTTTGGCGTTTGCCCGCGCCAGGCCATGAATGCTTCAACCATACGTAGTTCCGTCTGTTATTCGTTGGCCGTGTAAAGGTTCTAAACTGTTTACGCTGTCGCGTGACAAGGTGTTTGTGTTGGTTTGAGGGGAATTAGCCTCACCCCCCGTGTACGATACGTGTGTTATGTTACCAGGTGGTTCGTCAGCTGATATATCGGTACTGATTGATGGTGTGTTGTCGTACTGTGTGGATTTAACTACGTCTACAGTCCTGTCTAAATCCTGTTTTACCGTTTCCAAGATAGTGTGTATGTCTAGGACTGCCTCTGTCGTGTGATCGTCTGCTTTAACAGTGTCTGTATCTAGTAACTGTGTGATGCGCTCGAGCAGATTATCAGTTTTCTGCTCTGTGATTTGCAGTTGCTGCAACAATAGGGGGTGGAGTGTTGGCAGGCAATCTACTTCACTATCGCTAGATATTGGTGATATTTGTCCGTGCGCACTGGTCTGGGCCTGGGATCGTGTAAAATGTGTGACTTGTGCTGCCGCTGCAGGGTGTTGGGCGCGGATCTCTGATGCCTTGAATTCGAGTTCCCTAAGAAGTTGTACTGCAGTCTGGTCAGTTATCAAGTCACTGTTCTTAATCTTTAACTTCGGCAGGAGTGGAGTTGTACTAGCCGACAAATGGTGCGCAAAGTCTTTTAGTGCGGTTCTAAATGTGGTCATTTAAGTTCCACTGATTTTGCACTATGGGGAGGATGGGGGTGGGTAGAATAATACAAACTCCCGTGTAATAAAGAAAAAGTGTGGGACGGAATGTGGGATAAAAAAAAATTAGACTCGCTTGGCTGTGTGCGGTAGGGGTCGTTTCTACCACGAGAACTCGCTGTATGAGTCCTACCCTTAATGTGCGTGGTAGCAGCGCCTCCACCAATATGTTTTAGATCCCTTAGTTGGGGGGGGGGGTAGTTAGGGCTAAAACACTTATGTTATTGTACTAATTTGGAAGGTGATTCCTAGGAGAGGGTAGCTTCCCGTAGCTGGGTGAGCTTACCAGTGTAGGGTGTTGTTTAGCACTTAAACGCTAAGGGGCGTTCCTATAAAGACGTAAGTGTCTGTTAGGGGATGGTCCTCTGGCTGCAGGCTGCTGTGCTGGTCTGCCAGCTGGACGGAGTGAGTGATATAATAGGCGTGCTTATGTCAGCGGCTCGCTGCTATGCAGTCGCGTGCGGGAAGCACAATGAAACCTGAGCAAGCAATTACTGGCTACTATAGTCACGGCCAATCGTGACGAGAGTCAGGAAGGGTATGAGGATGTAAAGAGGCGTGTAATTATCAAGACAAGTGTAGTTTACTGACTGTGTGTTTATTGGTCAGTGAGTGTGAAATTGTAAGTCCCTTTTAGGGGAATGTAAGTAACGATACAAGTTGAGTGTACAAGATTGTGGATGGGTGTTTACAAAGTAAAGGATATCTGAACACTTGCTGAGTCTCACCTGATGATGGTAGCTGGAGCAGGGCCTTCGGCGACACACACTGTATGACAGATAATGCTCCAAAAAGGCCTTCCTTCTTATAGTTCCTGTCGTTGCTTAGTCAGCATTCCATTGACGTAGCTGCCCCAGTTAGTTGTAGTGTTAATGTTTATGAATGTGTTGCAAGTGGTTGGCTAACCTCCCGAGCTGGGTGGTCGCCTCTTGCCGTGTAAAAGTGATGTTCTGGTCTTATGATGTTTGCCAGTTGGGGTGGTTTTAGTAGAAGATGGGGGGTGGCTCTCAGGGGGTACAGCCCCGCGGGCCTGTACAGTATTGTTTTATGTTGTATTTATGTTGTCTTGGTTACGATAGAAAAATAAAGTATGGAAACTGTACCGGTATATGACTGCACGGTGTTTATATTAAGACAAGGTTAGAGTTAACATTTGGCGACCGATAGACAGGACTGATTGCCGTGCAGTGAAAGTAAAATAAGAACTTAAGGTACACAACAACTGTTTGATTTCGACTAGCATAAGCTATCAACAAGGCTGAAGTGACTGCTTTAAAAAGAGAAAGAGCACAGTTACGTCGTTTGTTCACAAGAGCCTTTAACACGTTCCAGAACAAGATTAAGGAGGAAAATGTGAAGCAGGAAGATATATTTACTAGTTTTAAACTACTCGAAGATAAAGCCGATCGACTGTTTCCACTTGACGAGAGAATCCGCGAAGCTTGGCATGTACATCAATGCAACAGTGAAGATGAAGACAAGGAATATGAAGAAGTCGAAACATATCGAGATAAATGGACAACAGTGAAGTGTAAGTACGAAAAATACGAATGTGAAATACCGTGTGACACTCATTCCATAAGAACTAGTGTTTCTCAAACTGGTAAAGGGATTAGTAAATTACCCAAGTTGTCGCTTGTGAAGTTCTCAGGAGATATTAAACATTGGTTATCGTTTTGGGCCCAGTTCAAGCGAATACATGAGAGTGTCGAGCTGGATGCTGCAGAAAAGATTCTTTATCTAAGAGAATCTGTGACTCCTGGAACAAGGGCATATGATCTTGTGAGTGGTTTTCCTCCTATTGCCGAGAATTATAGCAAGGCTGTACAGTTGTTAAAAGCCCGCTATGGTCGAAAAGATCTATTGATAGAACTTTACGTGAGGGACATAATAATTCTAGTGACAGAGAAACCTTCCCTTTCAGTATTGTATGATCGAATTGATGTTAATGTTAGGTCCCTAGAGTCAATGGACCTGACTACCGACAATTATTATTATTTAGCGTATGATGAATACAATCTATATATATAAAGCACAAAGTTTGTCTGTCTGTCTGTCTGTCTGTCTGTTATGTATACAAATCTACACCGTTTCACCGATCTGAACCAAAATTTGTATACTTACCCTTTGGAACCCTGCGGGTAACCCCGTCAACATTAAATTTCGGACAGACCACCCCATGCCCTGCATTTAGACCCTTTTGCACAAATCTACACCGTTTCACCGATCTGAACCAAAAGTTGTATATTTAACCTTTGGAACCCTGCGAGTAACACTGTCCACTTGAAATTTCGGACAGACCACCCCATTCCCTGCATTTAGGCCCTTTGGTCCAAATCCACACCGTTTCACCGATCTCAACCAAAATTTGTATATTTACCCTTTGGAACCCTGCAAGTGCCACTGACCACTTAAAATTTCGGACAGACCACCCCATTCCCTGCATTTAGGCCCTTTGGTCCAAATCTACACCGTTTCACCGATCAGAACCAAAATTCGTATTCTTACCCTTTGGTGCCCTGCGAGTAACACTGTCTGCTTGAAATTGCGGACAGACCACTCCATTCCCTGCATTTAGGCCCTTTGGCCCAAATCTATACCGTTTCACCGATCTCAACCAAAATTTGTATATTTACCCTATGGAACACTGCGACTAACACTGTATGCTTGAAATTTCGGACAGACCACGCCATTCCCTGCATTTAGGCCCTTTTTGCACAAATCTACACCGTTTCACCGAACTGAATCAAAATGTGTATACTTACCCTTTGGAACCCTGCGAGTAACACTGTCTGCTTGAAATTGCGGACAGACCACTCCATTCCCTGCATTTAGGCCCTTAGGCCCAAATCTACACCGTTCCACCGATCTCAACCAAAATTTGTATATTTACCCTTTGGAACACTGCGACTAACACTGTCTGCTTGAAATTGCGGAGAGGCTACTCCATCCCATGCATGTAGGCCCTTTGGCACAAATCTACACCGTTTCACCGATCTGAACCAAACTTTGTATACTTACCCTTTGGAACCCTGCGAGTAACACTGTCCACTTAAAATTTCGGACAGACCACCCCATTCCCTGCTTTTAGGCACTTTGGCACAAATCTACACCGTTTCACCGATCAGAACCAATATTCGTAAACTTACCCTTTGGTACCCAGCGAGTAACACTGTCTGCTTGAAATTGCGGACAGACCACTCCATTCCCTGCATTTAGGCCCTTTGTCCCAAATCTACACCGTTTCACCGGTCTCAACCAAAATTTTGTATATTTACCCTTTGGAACACTGCGACTAACACTGTCTGCTTGAAATTGCGGCGAGGCCACTCCATCCCTTGCATTTAGGCTGTTTGGCACAAATCTACACCGTTTCACCGATCTGACCCCAATTTTATATACTTACCCGTAGAACCCGACAAGTAACACTGTTCACTTTAAATTTCGGACAGACCACACTATTCCCTGCTTTTTGGCCCTTTGGCAGAAAACTACACCGTTTCACCGATCTCAACCAGATTTTACATAATTACCCTTTGGAACTCGACGAGTAACACTGTCCACTCGAAATTTCGGACAGACCACTCCATTCCACGCATTTAGGCCCTTTGGCACAAATCTACATCGTTCACCGATCGAAAACAAAATGTGTATACTTACCCTTTGGAACCCGATGAGTAACACTGTCCACTTTAAAATTTGGACAGGCCACTCCATTCCCTGCATTTTGGCCCTTGGCACAAAACTACACCGTTTCACCGATCTCAACCAGATTTTACATAATTACCGTTTGGAACTCGACGAGTAACACTGTCCACTCGAAATTTCGGACAGACCACTCCATTTCCCACATTAAGGCCCTTTGGTACAAATCTACATCGTTCACCGATCGAAAACAAAGTGTGTATACTTACCCTTTGGAACCCGATGCGTAACACTGTCCACTTGAAATTTCTGACATACCACTCCATTCCCTGCATGTAGCTCAGGAATTCCTCGGGGTTGCCAGCTTCCTAACTCACCAGTCATGAGCCCTTGAGGGTGTACCAAAAGTGGTGGGTCTACACACACCCTGCCTCTTTGAGGGCCTTGAGCAGAAGACAGGAGATATTATGAAAAGGAAAAGAAGGCAGACCCCTCGAAGAATGAGGGTATCAGGAAAGATGAGACAAAGCCAATCAAGGCGGGAAATTGAAAGACTCCCTAGCCCTCGGATACCCTAATACAGTCTGGGTCGGAAGAGAACAAGAGTTGACCAAGGGAGGCCGACAGGAAAGAGAACTGAAATGAGCCCGGCACCAGGAAGTAGAAGCGATGCCACACTCAGCTGGGGTTCCGTGGTCGCCAACCCACGTCCCACAAGTTGTAAGACCCTGGGGGGGGGGGTCAGTTGTGAGAATAGCTTGCTGATTCATCGTGAGGTGACTTGACAGTACTTTCCAGAGCCCGCCGTGTTATCTCCTGCTGTCTATGCTGATGCCAGCACAGGGCCGTTGCGAAACAGTGAGTGATTCCCGGTGAATCTGTATAGGACGGGGAACCCCGAACGTGTGTCATCATATTTCGTCATCATCTGCGATCATCTCAGGTTCGTGCAGCTTGGACCTATATTCTTTGTCTTTGCCGAGCAGTACGCTCTTTCACTAGACGCATCCAGTACAGGCCTAAGCCAGAAAATAAGGTTGAGACTTTGGAAGACATCTAAGCTAGACACCTGAATTACCTATATCAGTTTTAAAATAACACCATGTTCGTTTAGTAGTCATTTTTTCATTACCTTATTATTATGATCATAAGTGCAAATGACCTAGATGTTACGCGCATCATACCAATAATCACCGCCGCATAAAGTCTTTCTCGACTGTGATTTTTAAAATATTTATTTTTGGTTGGTTGGTTCTTAAGTTTAGGGGCTGCGACAACGCGGTCATGTAGCCCCGTGTACTTTGGGTGTGTGTAGAATCTGTCTGATAACCGGTGTTAATTGTGATGACTGTATTAGTGTGTGTTATCTGTTTTTTAATTTAAGTACAAACTGCAACTTAGAATTCTTCAAATAGTTCGTACTTTTGCCGCCAAGCGCCACCGTCAACGACTACTAGGCCAAGTTCGGAACTTAGCTACTAGACGCCACTGCAGTCGGCTCTTGGCAACGGACGTAGACATCTATGAGCGTTGTTTACCTATCCAATTTAGCTTCACACAGGTGTAATTAGTGGAAGGTTCAATAACATGCCATAAATCTGACATGGGACCGCCGGCTTTACTTCCCCTCCGAAGAAAGGCATATTGATGGATTTTTAACGCTCTTAAAATATCCGACGGCTTCGGCCGGGTTTGAACCCCCTATCTTGGGCATAGAAGCTCAGCATGCTACCAAATACGCCACCGAAGCCGCCATATAGTTATTTTTATTACAGTACATTGTGTACATTATACGTTGAAGTGTCAATTCAATACCGGTAGTAGTTTCCCTTATCATCCTCATCATAAGAGCAAATGACCTACAGTAGATGTTACGCCCATTACACCATTAATCACCACACACAATAAGTCTTCCTCGCCTGTGAATTTTGAAATATGTATTTCTATTACGGTAGTTTATAAGTTTGACGTGTCAATTCAACAGTAGTTTTTATTATCATCCTTATCAAAAGGGCAAATGACCTAGATATTACTCCCTCATTGTCTTTGGGGGCAAATGACTTAGATTTTAAGTCCATTATATTTCTAAGGAGACCTTAAAACATTATCATCATTCCACCGGGCGAAGCCGGGTACTACTGCTAGTATTATATACAATATATACAGTACAACTACCATCTCAAGTTCATAACTAGAGTTCTATGTTTAAATTTGAGAGCCAGAGAAGGGCTTCGCTTGAGACACAGTGTAAGTCTTCTATAGAGCCTCTATATGCACGACAATTATGCTGCATTATTATTTCCCCTGGTAGAGTAGCTGGTAATTCGTGTTTGGCAGAGAAGAGGAGATTGTATACAAGAAAATGGGTCACAAGATAAGCTTAGAAACCTTTTGACATTTTTGAAATCTGAAGTAGAAAATGAAGAGTACTTACAACTTACTAGAAAGATCGGTAATGTTACTGCGGAAAAGAAACAAATTTCGAAACCCTTCAAACGGTGTGATGTTCCTACTGCTCAGGGTTTGGTGTCAACTGGAGGAGTGGGAGGTAGATGTACTTTTTGTGGTGAAGAGAAACATACTTCATCCAGATGTACGGAAGCAAAGAACATGTCTCTCGAAGAAAGGAAAGCCAGGTTGTCAATGAATGGCGCATGCTTCAAATGTCTCAGGGTTGGGCATGTTGCAAGAAGATGCCATACTCGCCTCTCCTGCAAGTTATGTAAGCGGCAGCATTATCCAGTTATGTGTGATTTTTCAGAAAGGAATTTTAAAACGGAGACCCAGGTCTCATCTCAGGCCAGGTCAGTGACGAACTTCTGCATAAATTCCACCTGTGTATATCTACAAACAGTTTTGGTTAAGATTGTTCACGGGTATAATATAGAGCTTGTACGCGCTCTTCTAGACTCTGCCTCACAGCATTCTTACATTAAAGAAGAACTGGCAGAGAGATTGGGTCTCAAGGAAGTCAGGAAGGTTACTTTAAGCCATGCTGTGTTTGGTGGCAGAACTGGATCTCCGGAGGAACATGGCGTATTTGAACTTGTTCTTCATAATCTCGATAACTCATGACAGCTGAGACTGACTGCTCTTGGTCAGCCTGTTATTTGCAGTCAGGTTCCTCGCCTTACAACAGAGCAAGTCGTGAAACTTGGACTGTCCCATCTAGATGTAGGAAAGGATAAGGATATTGAGATCCTTATTGGTGCTGATTTTCTAGGATCAATTCTCTCCAATGATCGTAATACGGTGGGAGAGTTAACAGCGTTGCGCACTACACTGGGGTGGACAGTATTTGGTAGAGACCAACGCTCGGGGTGTGGCATGAGTAAAACTACACCTATTATGCTGAATATAGAGAAGGTTAGCAACCTCTGGGAACTTGACGTATTGGGAATAGAAGATCCTATCACCGAAAAGAAGAGATGCGAACTTGAAGAGGAAGCTAGGTTAAATTTCATTGAAACCGTAGAAATAAAAGAAGATGGTAGATACGAAGTTCGACTGCCATGGTTGAAGGATCATCTTCCCTTGGAAACCTCGTACGAGATGGCAGTGAAGCGCCTTGATATAACGAGGAGAAAGCTAGATAATAACGGATACTTGGATGAATATGATAAAGTCTTTCATGACTGGCTAGCTGAAGGGATAATAGAAGAGATTAATGGTGATCAGACTGAAATATGTGGCCATTATCTGCCTCATCGACCTGTGATCAAGGATTATGGAACAACACCTGTTCGACCAGTGTTCGATGCTTCCGCTAGAAGAGGCAACAACCCATCACTAAACGATTGTTTGGAAAAGGGTCCAAATCTGATCCAACTTATTCCATCTCTCCTACACAAGTTTCGAAAGAAGTCAATTCGAGTTATTGCTGATATTCGCAAGGCTTTCCTGCAAGTTTCGGTAGCACCAGAAGATCGAGATTTTTTGAGATTCCTGTGGGGAAAAGAGAAAATGAAAACATATAGACACAAACGAGTTGTTTTTGGAGTGGCATCAAGCCTCCTTCCTACTGGCAGCTGTGATTGAACACCTTTTAGACCAAGCCTTGAAAAATGACCAGGAATGGTGGAACAGAATGACTGTCAACATTATTAAGCAACTGAAAGACAGCTTTTATGTTGATAATTGTGTGACAAGTGTCTCAAATAAACAGGAGCTGGAATGGTTTAATAAAACTGCTCAAGATGTTTTTGCCCAACACAAGTTTGAGCTTAGAGGTTGGGAGAGTAGTGATCCAGTGCTTCAAGATGATGAAAAAATGTCATCCGTCCTAGGAATAATGTGGAATCGCAAGGAAGACACGCTTAGCTTGAACTGTGAAACCCTGAAGAAGCTATCACCTATAAAAGCAACCAAGAGGCCGATACTATCTGCCGTCCATAGGATTTATGACCCAATTGGATTTTCTGCACCGGTTATGTTATCACCGAAGCTGTTACTGCAGAAAATAAACAAGGTTTCTTGGGACACGGAGGTACCGCAGGAAATCCAAATCAAGTTTGAACAATTAGTTCCGTGAAGAACTATACAGCCTATTTGCATATATCCTACTTATGTTAATTGCCTCTTTCTACATACAAAATTTCAGTATGATTGCTGTAATAGATTCGTAGATATTGAGAACCGACTAAATATTTCAGATGGTCGCCATGTTGGATTTTTTATATGTAGGTCCTAGAGTTATGTACTGTTACATGAAGATTATTGTGTACGTGTAGCATTCAAACTTCAATCGCATGATTAGGACACATGAAGTAACAAGGAGATTTTAAAATTTCGCACAGCTGCCATCTTGTGGTTATGGAAACCATTGAAATAAATTAGATGCCAGTGGATTAACATTCGTATAAGGATATACTGTACCAAGTTTCACTGCACTCGGATGGTTAAATTGCGAGAAACGTCCATGTGAATATTTATAATTCGCGGCGCCGCCATGTTGGATATGTGATCACCAGGTTATTTAAAGTCATATAGGTGAATTTAAGTTCATAGCCGCTATGAACATAAAAAAATCCAGTTTGATTGATATAATGGATTCGTAGATATTCAGAGCCGCAAAAATATTTCGGATGGTCGCCATGTTGAATTGTTAAATGTATAGGCCATAGAGTCATGTTCCATTAAAGGAAAATTATTTCGTATGTTCACTATTCAAACTTTCACTTTGATCGCATGATTACGACACAAAAAATAAAAACTTAATTTTAAAATTCGCACAGCCGCCATCTTGAGGTTATGTAAACAATTCCACTGAATTAGATACCAGTGCATTACAATGTGTATAAACATTTCCTGAACCAGATTTCATTGCGTTTGGAACATTAAATCGCGAGAAAGGTCTATTTAAAATTTTCAAATTCGCTTGGCCGCCATGTTCGTCTTGTAGTTAACCGGTTTTTGAAAGTCTTATAGGTGAACTTCCAGTAGTGCCCTTTATCTCTGTACAAAATTTCAGGGTGATACCGCTAATAGTTTCAGAGATATAGAATGCCGGTGAAATAATTCGCACATCCGCCATCTTGTGGTTATGTAAACAATTGAACCAAGTTAGATGTCGGTGCATTACAATGTGTATGAACATATACTGTACCAAGTTTTATTGCGTTTGGTTGGTTAAATCGCGAGAAACGTCTATTTAAGAGTCGCAAATTCGCGTGGCCGCCATGTTGGCTTTGTAGTTACCAGTTTTTCAAAAGCCACATAGGTGAACTTCTAGTATTTCCCTTTATCACCGCAAATTATTCCGGGTAGATATCGGTAATAGTTTCGGAGATATTCAATACTGGTGAAATAATTCACACAGCCGCCATGTTGGATTGTTGAGACGTAACAAAATTTGAAGGGCACGGTCGGGGTCTCCCGGAATATTGCTATGAACTTACCAAGTTTCATTGAAATCGCTCCAGCCATTTAGAATTTATTAGGGGGACACACACACACACACACACACGCACACACACACGGACAAAAGGTGATCTCATAAGCCTATTTTTTTTTTTTTTTTTTTTTCAAAATTGAAAATAGGCTAAAAATGGCTTCGTGAAATAGAAGAATTAGGCCAGCTGACGATCCCAAGAAGACTCCCTGGGGTATATGAGGAACGTAGTCGCCATGTCTTTTGCGATGCGAGTCAAGATGCCTATGCTTTAGTGGTATTTTTACGCACGCAGACAGTGACAGGAGTTCATGGTGAGCTTCTCCAAGCAAAATCAAGAGTGGCTCCATCACCTCGACCGACCATTCCTCGACTCGAACTTATGGGAGCTGCAATTAGTGCCCGATTGCTGGCATCTATAAAAAAAAGAGTTTGACACTGAAACAGTTTATTTGTGGACTGATTCGACGACAGTGTTGACATGGATACAGCGAGAAGTTCTCTGGTCTGTTTTTGTTGAAAATAGGGTTAGAGAAATCAGGCAATTGACTTCAAAAGAATCGTGGAGCATGTACCTGGGGCACTCAATCCTGCTGATCTGCCTACCCGAGGCTGTACAACAAGAGATCTTATAGCATCGAGATGGTGGGAGGGACTGTCATGGATGTATCTTCCCAAAGAAGAATGGCCTTCAGATAATAGCAACAGAAATGAAGATGAAATCATGCTTGAAAGAAGAAAGACTGCCACGACTCTATTGGTCACAGAAGAGCCTTCAAGTTCCAACTGGTATTACAAGCATTTCTCTCGATTTGACAAAATAGTGAGGCTGATCGGGTGGATAAGACGGTTTATGTTCAATTGTAAATATAATAGCTGGCAGAATGGAGAACTGACTTGTTCAGAATTAGAAGACAGTGAAAGAAAAGTAATTAAACTTGTCCAGAATGAAAGTTTTCAAGGGCCCGAGGATCAGAAACTGGCTTCAATAGTGCCATTCTTAGACAATCATGGCATTTTGCGAATAAACACCAGAATAACAGATAGGGAGGACAACAATGGGTTTCGCCAGCCTGCTATATTGCCGGGAGATCACCCTGTTGTGCAGCGACTTATTCATGACACGCACATTCGGCAGTGTCATGTAGGCCCACAGACTCTGTTGGGTATTATTAGAGAGAAGTACTGGATCTTGAATGGAAGGCGAGTCGTAAGATCATCTGCACAAAAATGTGTTGTTTGCAGAAGGTACAAGAAAGAGCGACTGAAAGTTTCTACCCCACCTCTGCCTAATGATCGTGTGAGAGAGGCCAAGATTTTCGAAGTTATTGGTATTGACATAGCTGGTCCGCTGATTGTGAAAGGTAACCAGAAGGTGTGGGTTTGCTTGTTCACATGTGCTGTCTATCGAGCAGTGCATTTAGAACTGCTTGTCTCGTTATCTACGGACTCGTTTCTTCAAGGTCTACGAAGATTTATATCGCGCAGAGGAAGGCCTACGACGATTTATAGTGATAATGGGACAAATTTTAGAGGAGCATATAACATGATGTCTAAGCTCAACTGGAATAAGATCGAGTCTTATTGTGGCATCCAAAGAATTGCATGGAAATTCAACCCTCCCACAGCATCGTGGTGGGGTGGCTTTTGGGAGAGACTGATCGGACTGATGAAAAGTCTCCTTCGGAAGGTTCTGGGGAAATCTTCCCTAACATGTGAAGAATTAATGACTGTGTTGTGTGAGTGTGAAGCAGTCATCAATAGTCGTCCCCTAACGGCCCAGTTATTTCAGAAACTAATCAGGCAGAAAGTGATCCTCATGACTTGAGACCTATCACACCAGCGATGTTCCTACAGGAGGCTTATGAGATAGGAGTACCTGATCTAGATTCGATAGATGGAAATCAGCTGAGAAAGAGAGCGGCCTATCGTCTGCAACTAAGAAACGCCCTTCGTCAGAGATTTCGAAAGGAGTACCTCGGGCAACTGTTGCTTAAGCGGAATCAGCATGACAGCATTAGCAAGGGAGACGTAGTGTTCATTGAGATGGACAATCGTAGTAAGCTTGAATGGCAGATGGGAATTATTGAAGAACTGTTGCCTGGAAAGGATGGACAAGTACGTGTTGTGAGACTTCGAACGCAAAGGGGAGTTGTCATGCGTCCTGTTCAACGTTTGATCCCATTAGAGTGCTCTAAGTCAGTGTCTGAAGAGGAGGAACGAGCGATTGAGACCGAAAAAGAGGCCATGGAACAAGAGAACATGATGTTGCAGAGATATCATACTCGGAGTGGGAGAGCAGTGAGGTGTCCGATGCGATTCCTGCAATGAGATAAACGCCGTACATTGAATGTTGCAATTTTATTGAGGGCTGAAAATTGCAAGGGGGGAGAATGTCAGGGTAAAGTAATTAATTTCTTGGTATTGGTATTATGTACAGGGTATTGTTTTATGTTGTATTTATGTTGTCTTGGTTACGATAGAAAAATAAAGTATGGAACCTGTACCGGTATATGACTGCATGGTGTTTATATTAAAACAAGGTTAGAGTTAACAGCATGTATTGACCGGGAATCAAACCCGGTCTACCTTGGTGAGAGACTAACAGCTTGACCGCTGCGCCACAAATGTGACAGTAGCATATCTCCAATTCAATTTACACATTCATCATAGTACCAGTATGAAAATGGAGTGTAAATTAACATTTTAAGAATGCCCAAGCTGTGTAGTATACGAGTAGGATAACATGTCAGATGTTACACATCATATGTGACTACTGTAAGGCTCGTATCTTTTTTTATTATGTTGCGATTATTGCCCGTTCATTACAATAATGATCCTACACACGCCCTTGTGTTAGATATCTGAACGGCATTGGTGATAGCGAACATACACTGGAGGTACATTAAATACCAGCTCCCAAGTGCAATCTTGTAGATTCTGTGCTTTATTATCTAATGAAGTTTCTTCCGCGTACTAAATAATGTACCTACGAACAACAGACTAAATACTAGTTTAATTATTCACATTTTGCATTTGTTCACTTATGCTATTTACTTTACCTCTATTTCTTTGCAATGTGGCCAATTTTCGCAATTTATATAATCTTACAAACGATTGGCTGATTTCTATTCCGGGGCGTGGTGGCTCAGTGGTCTAGCTGTATGCCTCTCACCAAGGCGGTCCGGGTTCGATTCCCGGTCAATGCATGTGAGATTTTCGAAGTGAAATGCCATGTCCTGTGGTTCGGATTCCACGTAAAAAGGAGGTCCCGTGGCTCATGATCTCAAGATTAACGGTCACGTTAAACTACAAGCTTCCTTTCCTTTGATTTCTATCCCGGCTCCGTGGCTAAATGGTCAGCGCGCGAGGCTTTGGTCCGAATTGCCCCGAGATCGATTTCCGCACGAGCCATCAGGGATTTTAATCTCCGTGGGTTAATTCCCGTGGCTCGGGGACTGGGTGAATGTGACCTCTTCATCATCACTTCATCCTCATTATTAGGCGCAGGTCGCCCACGGGCGTCAACTAGAAAGACCTCCACTTTGCCTCTCCGGAGACCACACGATCATCATCAGCTGATTTCTAGAGAAATGCGTGTCTGACGTGATGAATTTATATTTTCCTTGTTCGTACGACACACCGGTAAATATCTTTTATAATTCTATATTCACAAAGAGCTTGCCAAGATTGCAGGTTCGCTCCTGGCCGTGGTAAGAGATTTTTGAAAGGTGACAAAAACCACGGCACGCATGTTATACGTTATTGGCATGTTAAAGAACCCATTTGAATTCAGTAGGTCATATTCATAATGGCAAAATTAATCTCAGAATTTTCCGCCAATCACGAAGTTCGTTTTTTCTCTACTAGAAAGCGCTTGATTTTCATAGCGCTCCAAGGAACGTCAAAATTTGACATGCAAGCTGCCCTCTCGGTGGCAAATAACAAAATTGCACCCGGCAGCCGAGGCCATACGATATTATTATTATTATTATTATTATTATTATTATTATTATATTATGCCTCGCTGGCTTCGGAAGAGCGTGGGTTCGTATTTTTAACAGATCTTTTTTTAACTATTGTTGTACGATTTTTCATCGAAAACGCAAGAGAAATATTAACAACAAAGCTTTGCTCATAATTACTTTAGTTTCTTTAAAACAACACCGCTGAAGAAGGCCATAAAATGGCCGAAATTGCTAAATTTTATTAATTTATTTATATTAATTTAATTATTATTGACTAAGGTGTGATAAAGCCGGCCCCGTGGTCAAATGTGATCGATTATGACCTCAAATAATAACTGCTCGATGGAAATAGCGTCGATATACATCATCTTGTTATAATATAGAAGACGTAATGGTATCGCGCCTGCCTCTCACCCGGAGGCCCCGGGTTCGATTCCCGGCTCCGTCAGGGATTTTAGAAACTCACGTGAGGGCTGGAACGGGGTGCACTCAGCCTCGTGATGGCAATTGAGTAGCTGTCTGACAGTCAGGCAGCGCCCCGGTCATGAAAACCAAGATTAACAGCCGAGGGGACCCGATGCACTGACCACGCGTCACCCCAATATCTGCAGGCCAAATGGCTGGCCAGCGGTCGCTTTGTAGGCCTAGGCCCTTCATGGGCTGTAGTGCAAGGGTTTAAGGTGTAAGAAATATACCTATTACATATCAATTGTACGAGTATTCATATACGAGCAGAAGAAGAGCAATATTAGATACGCGGTATTACTTTTTTAAGGGACGTTATGGGTTTCTTGAAATGTTTCAATTTGCTTTAAAACGGAGTTGGCTGGATTTGCAGTGCTGCTACTCAATCAGTGTAGTTCTGTGTCGAGCCTGTAGTTACGAAGATAACGCAATGCAATTAGCGGGAGATATTTGGGTAATGTGAGTGTTGGATTAAACTGAGATGCATTGCAGCATTCAGTCAAGCTACAGTAATTAAATAATAGCAGCTGCAGAAATACTAAGCAGGTGTGCTTGTAAGATGCATAATTACTGCAATTAAATCATCATAGCGTATATTGTGTTGACAAAGGTTTATAGCTTCTCTCTGTAAGGGAGTGTGATTAACTCAGCTTGGTGATAAGTTTTGTTCAAGTAAAAGGACGAACAACTTGAGATGCTTCCCATTAGTTAATATGAAAATGAATAGAAAATTATAACTCACTTTATACTGGGGTTTGCTTTAGCTCGTTCATGGAAGTCCTTTTCAGGCAAAATGCTTGAGGGTCTAGAAGTAACTACTGTGGTAATGGTATCACAATACTGCGAACTGTAGAGAAATTGATGTTATTATTCGTTTTAGGGGAGCCTCCGTGGCTTAGGCGGCAGCACGCCGGCCTCTCACCGCTGGGTCCGTGGTTCAAATCCCGGTCACTCCATGTGACTGGACAAAACGGAGGCAGACAGGTTTTTATCCGGGTACTCCGGTTTTCCCTGTCAAAAATTTCATTCCAGCAACACTCCCCACTATCATTTCATTTCATCTGTCATTCATTTAATCATTGCCCCAGAGGAGTGCGTCAGGCCTCGGCAGCCGGCACAGTTCATATCCTCGCCGCTAGATGGGGGCTTCATTCATTCCATTCCTGACCCGGTCGGAGACTGGGAACAGGCTGTGGATTTTCATTTTTCATTGGTTTTAGGGGATTGTGACATCTAAATCATCACCCCCAAGTAGTTTGGTGTGATCAATTTTTCTGATGACCTGTGTTCTTGTGGTGACTGTAATAGCAGAGTGTTTAACTGTAATGATTATGGTGAGGGATAGGATAGATACCCTGGGACTTGAAATGAGGTACTATCCCAGCATTTCCTGGAGAAAGTGTGGAAATATCCGGGGGAGAAACGTACTCAGCAAAGCCGCTGTCAATGCTGGGATTTAAACCTCCGACGTCCAGATTGGTTGCAGCTCCCCATGGTTGTCGTGGTGAGCGATTTATTGCGCACTGTTACGCCACGGGGCGAGAGAAATCGTATCACCATGTTGGAAGAAGTAGACAGCTACTGCCAGATTTTGATCTACAATAGTATTGTCTTCGTTTCTGAGAACCTAAATCTCAATAGATGCGACATATTTAGCTCTTAACTTTAAGGGGATTATTCTTGGACTTAAAGTGTGGAGTAAGTTTGTAAGACAGCGTATCAACATGTGTATTCCTAACCGAAAAAAAAAATTAATGAATGGATATTTTCGAGGGTATTCTTCTTCTTACCTCAATTTTGGCCATCTTTGGACCGTGTAAAATTCACTGTCTCTTATGTTCTTTATCCTTTATTGCCTTCCAGTAGTTCTTCATTACTTCACTTTGTTTCTTTCTTCTCTCTTCCGTCCAGATGTTAACCCACTTCTTCTTTTCCTTCTGCTGGAAACCCTTGAAATTTTGGATCATATTTCTGAAAAGTGGTCTATCCTGAATAATATCTATTGTTACTTACATCTCTTCCATATCCTTTTTTATACTTTGTACCCATTGATTACCATTATTGCTTTTGTATACATGACTGAAAATTTGTTTTGTGAGTCTGGTGTTATTCATCCTCATTACGTGTCCAAAGAAATTAACCCTCCGTTTCCTGATCGTATCGTGGATTTTTTCAATTTCTTTATTTCTGTAGAGGTTGCCATTTTTCTGTATCTGAACTCTCCACTTTCTGTTTTCGAGGATATTAATATTATTACTCTAGTTATTATTCATCTTTAATCGTGTCGGCCCACTAAGGACCACGCCATTTCAACTGGCTTCTCTGAGCTTCAATCATTGCCCAGTGCTCCTTCCTACGTTTCCGGTGTTGCTCTTTTCTATCTTCCGTCCCCATCTTTCCCATCTTCAACTTTGGTTCTTCTGGAAAATTCTGGTGGTCGTTTAGTTTATACCTGAGGGGATTGCGATCTTAAATATCTCCACAGGTATTCTCCATCTCTTTCAGGTCACTTTCCACCTCTTTGAACCCCGATGGCTTGGTCTTCTTATTTTTAAAATAGGTAAAGATCCGGTTCGTCAATCGTGTGGGTTTCATTCTAAAAATTTTAAATTATTATTCAGCTTTTGCCTATAATTAGAAGTCGCTGTTCCTTATTTTGTCATTTTCACACTTCTCTGTCGCACACATCTTCCTCTCACAATGCCAACTATTTTCGTCAGAAATCGTTGTACATTGTGTCACAATGTGGTAAGGAGTACAGAGACGAGCCCCATGACTAGCAATATTTGATTAATAATGAACTGCAACCACTCCTCTCACCTCATTTACTGTGGTGATGCGGCTCGCCAATTCAGCACTAGACACGTGAAGCGTTGGGTAGACATACCACACTGCATAGCCTACACAATGTACGGAGTTTGGATGAAGCAGTGTCCAAGGCACGATCATCTCGTTCGACAGTAACTAAAATGGTGTTCAATAGGAGTAATGTCTGGTTATTTTGAGGATCAGGGAATTATTCGCATGTCCCCAGAGTGTTCATGGAATCACTTGGTCACATAATTGGAACGATGGATTTGAGATGTATTGTTGTATGAACAGTGTAGAGTTGGATATATACGACCTGCAAGCACTTCCTTGAATCGTTCAGCTATAAAAGCGTTTGCAAACGTATCAGGGGGCCAGATTAAATTTCAGATGTATACTTCCCATCACTACCGGTTTGTACTGTACCCTACTGGAAGATGGTTGTATCGCTTCACGTGCATCTGACTCTGCGACTAACAATGTGTGCCTCGAATCATCGGCCCAGGCGACTTTCTACCAGTTTTAGAAGGTCCAAAGGTGATTTTTCCATGTTCTTGAAGTTCAAAATAGAACCACAAATAAATGTTCTCGAAACTTCCTGTGGTTTGAACCGATTATTATTATTGTTAGGAGGAATATAACTCTCTGTGTTTCTACACGTTGGTTGTCCATTATTACCGGTAACTTTCTGAAGTGTACAATTTGCAACCAGGGAGTTGCCCCCGTGTGCAAATAAAGTAAATGAATGAATAAAAATGTTCATGCTGTGCTTGACTAGTCATATTTTCTGCCTTGTAGAAATGCGCGATCCATTCCCTTACATACCATTCACTGCACTTGCTTAGGGTGACGAGATCAAGTACTGTGAAATAGAGGACAACAAAGGAAAAAAATTGAGGACATTATGGGAAAAAAGAGGACAAATCTAAAAGTAATGAAACCATATAAGATACTATAAAAATTGTTATGAACTTCAAAATGTATTATTTACATTAATAAACTTAGAACATTGCCACTGAAAATTTATATTATTCTGAAATTAAAAACTTGAAATTACACTTTATTTTCATTTGTATTTATCTGAGGATGATATTCCTGCCAACAGTTTAGGTCTGTCCAAATTCTTTTGGCCACTTCATAATAAATTGGTTCAATTTGGGTGTGCAGTCCATTGATCTGTAGGAGGACTGATGACGAACGGTATGGAATGCTAATGCTCCTTCCGCAGCTAAAACACGATTCGTTAATTCTGTAGTTGATGTGGAAAAATGCTTCTCTATAGTTTGCGAAATGCCGCAGCCTTGTACACTGTTTTGTGTGTTTATTTGAAGAAATGTGGCTATCCAAATTTTGAGAACCTACGAAATTAAAGGAAAATTTTATACAAATAACGCTGTTTTAATATTTGTAATTTTTTAACTAAAACAATAAATTATAGAACTTACCATGATTTTCTACCGATACGAAAGTTGCAGTTGGGCAAAATCATTACGTCCAAGCTTGAAAGCAGGATATTTGGTTTTCAAAGCATCTGTAAACTTGCACTTTCTCTTAGGCATCTTGAATGCGATCAAATTTTAAACTGGCAAGCACACAACCACTCCGCAAGACTGCCATTCAACGGAGCACAAACACAGAAACATATTCCCTAACCCAGCGTAGACCGGAAACAAAAATAGTAGCGCTGCACATCGGTAAAAATTAAACTATTGCCATGACGCCAATATAAACTTCGAAAAACTAAAACATACATACATACTGTACATGCATACGATAATATAGTAAATTTATAAAAAGGAGGAAATTTAGACAATTTTAAAAAATGTTCGCGGACAGAGGACAGAGACGTAAATTGGAGGACATGTCCGCGAAAAAGAGGACGTCTGGTCACCCTACACTTGCTTCAACTACATCTATTTTGGTAGATTAAAATTAAAAGAATCATATTATTTTAAAGTTAGTAGGCTAGGCCTATCTGTAAACGTCAATAAATAAATAAGAAAATAAATACATAAATGAATACATAAATAGATAAATAGATAAATAAATAAATAAATAAATAAATAAAAGAGGAAATAAGTGAGTATGTTCATACGAACGTTGGGTTTCGTACTCTGGTAAACTGGGCTCTATAAAACTATTCCAATTTTGTGTTAATGATTTGAGAGCTATAACATAAAGCCAATTCCATATTTCATAATCTCGAGTTACGTTCATACTTTGGGGCACAGGTGACTCAGTGTTTGCTGTTTTGGCGATCAAATATATCATTACAGAAACAGCCGCAACGCAGCGAAATGAAAATCTGCTGAGTTTGGATCGAGGCCGCATTGGTGTTAGTGGATAATCACACCTCCCGGACAGCTGGAGATTAAGTTTTAAATCACGATTATTATTATATTTTTGATCCATGCTTAACAAATGAAAAAAGTATATTTCTTAGGATATTGGTATTCTTCAATCATTCAATTTTATCTCTGGCTAGCTGAAGTACCCGTTCTTCGAACGGCTTTTAGTACTTGCTGGCCTAAATCATTAATATACAGGGTGTATTTGATATGATGGAAGTCCGTTACACTGGTGATAGAAGAGACTATTCTAAGCTTCCTAGGTAAAAAATTTGTCACCTATCTTGAAATTGATAATTAATCATTAAAAAGTCAATGTTTTTAGTTATTTCAGAAACTAATCAGGCAGAAAGTGATGCGGCAGGCTGGGGTAAACGAGGCGGAGCCAGGAGAGACGACGCGCGAAGGGGAAGTTGTTACGTAATCGGAGCATTGACCTTACTGGTTGACTTGAGGGGTGGTAGGCTATCAGCTGTTATGAGGAAGAGCTCTACCGTCTCGTAAGAAAATGTGCATTGCCGTTGTTCTTGTTGTTGTTGTTGACAACGCACGCAATGGCTTGGGACGTTGGGACCGGTTGTATTGTGTAGCCTACTTTGTGAGTGTGGAATTCATTGATTGATGTTCATGTATAAAATAATTTCGATACTCAGCCCTGATGTATCATTGGCGTCCGTGTCGGACCTTCTGTTGACTAGTTTCTGAAAATACTAAAAACATTCACTTAATGAAATGCAGTGTGACGAAATTCCGACATCCCGTAGTCTGTTCAGAACTAGGCATTTAGGACGGAAGTAAAATACTTGATGTTTTGTTTGAGAGGCTTGGCGATTTTGGTCATTTAGCCCCATGTAGCTGGGTGTGGGTAGAATTTGTGTGATAACCTGTGTTTTGTGGTTTCTGTAGTAACTTAATGTGGGTATTTGTAATTCAGGTGAGGATTCGGAAGAAGGCGCCGGCCCTGTGGTGTTGGGGCAGTGCAACTGCCTCTCACCTGGGGGCACTGGGTTCGATTCCTGGCTCCATCAGGGATATTAGAAACTGACGTGAGGGCTGGAACGCAGTGTACTAAGCCTCGTGAGGGCAATTGAGTAGCTGTCTGACAGTGAGGCAGTGCCCGAGTCAGGAAAATCAAGATAAATGGCCGAGGGGACCCGATGCACCGACCACGCGTCACCCTAATATCTGCAGGCCAAATGGCTGTACAGCGGTCGCATGGTAGGCCTAGGCCCTTCATGGGCTGCACTGCCAGCGGTTATGATTATTGAGAAGAAGGCGGCCGTGGCCTTAAGTAAGGAACAATCCCGGCATTTGCCTGGGGTAGAAGTGGGAACCCATGGAAAACTACTTCCAAGATTTAATACTAGTACGGTACCACATGTTCATATTGTGAATTGTCCCATCCCATCTCCAGCCCTCGGGTGGCCATTAACTGGAGAGGGGGGGGGGGGGGGGGGAGGGTTGATTTATTGGTCCATCAACAATGTAAATACATATGAAAATACACGAAAATGAAAATAAAATACAAATACATTGTTATAAAACAGTGTTATAATAATAATAATAATAATAATAATAATAGTCTAATAATAATAATAAGAGTCAGCATGTGTAGTTCTGGTGGTAGAATGCTAACATTCCCGAGGGTGCGATCTACGTTCAGTCATGTAGTAAATGAATGGGATCTAATACGATCATGCCCATGGATTTCATGGCACATACAAGAGATCCTACGTACATTAAAGTCTGGCAACTCGACATACCAAAAAGAAACATAAAAGAAGTTAGTGTGTCTAAAAGCCCACTATTACTATTATTAGTATTATTAATATGTTTATTACAGTTGTTTCACTATCTTCACACAAAGATAGACCAACAGTTCCTTAAATTAATTTACCAAATCTTTAGGATTTCTATTTTCTATGCATAGTTCATGAAGCTGGCAAAATCCTAGACAGATCCACCATCACTAGTCATGTAGCCACTCCCCATGAAGGTGTGAATCAGCTGTTCATAGGCTCGGTATGTGTATTTCAATGTCATTGGCAGACAAGGCGAGGAGGTCACTCAACTGCAGACTCTGGTCAACATTCCTCAGCGTAGGAGGGGAGGGTGACGGGGAGAAGTCAGCTCTGCTGCTGAGGGGAACGAAGTGAAAGACCGTTTCCAAGACATTGACCGACGATTTTTGTGATTTAATTCCACCTACACTAATTAAGATCCGACTTAATTTCATGAAGATATTTGCTTAGAATACCATCTTCTATCACCAGTGTAAAGGACTTCCATCATATCAAATACACCATGTATAATCACACATTCCTAATGTAGTTATGTTATTTCTATGTTACCAACTACATGTGTAGACAAAATGCATTTTCACTCACCAAATTATTAATCAGAGGTAGGAAAGTGAAAATCCTTAGCCTGCCTTCAGTCGACCGACCGGGTCAGGGAATGAAATGAATGAAATCCCCATCTAACAGCGAGGATATGAACTGAGCAGGCTGCCGAAGCCTGTCGCACTCCCCAGAGGCAATGATTAGATGAATAACGCATGAAATAAAATTATAGTGGAGATTGTTGCTGGAATTAAATTGTGACAGGGAAAACCGGAGTACCCGGAGAAAAGCCTGTTGCCTCCGCTTTGTAGGTGAGAAAGTGCGTTTAAATATTGGAAATAAATATCAGCTTCTATGTAGTAAAAGTTAAATAACCTGTCTTAAATATTGAACACCTATCGTTTGACGTCTTCATACTATATTTAAACATATAAACATTATGCTAAAAATACATCAAACTTGATAGCAATTATCATATCCGCAATAAGTAATGTTGCGGAAAGTACATACCATGTCATGATAAAGAGTAACAGTAACGGAACAAACTTCAATCATCCCAAGTAATAATAACAAAAACAAATTAATCACAGAAATTTTTCTAAGTTTATGCCGTGTCTTGTGCGAGATTAAGCCTAGTAACTCCGAGATGGTTCATCAGCGGGCTCTTGTGGTCTATTTGCGGACTACCAAAGGAGTAACAAACTGTGCGATACCTCAATTCTTATTAAGAACACCTCAGCTACTTTACTGCGAGTGCTAAAGGTTAAAACAGTCTTTCATCTCCCTATAAAGGCTTCGAAAATGATTGTATATTAAATTTCAGGGCCAAGAAATTAAAACTCAACAACTTTTCTAGGTTTACGCCGTCTTTCGTGCGTTTTTTTATTGGCCGCAAAAGTCAAAATACCTATTTTATTGAAATAAATTTGCCCAGTTCTGCAGTAAGACTAACATGAACACTAAATAAACTAATTTGACAGTCGATAGTCTACGACACATTCGTCTGTGAATTTGGGTTTCTGATCATGGTAAAAAACGACAAAAAGCAGGTAAATATTGGCCAACTGAAATATTCATTTAACGAAAAACAAATCGATGAAAAGGATGAAAGCATTCCGTGCAAAGTACAAAGACCTATAACATTGTAAAACAGCGTAAAGATCCAAATACTCACATACAATAACCGGCACAAAGAGTATAAAATTAGATTAAAATTAACGTCTAGTTTTGGACCCCACAAACTACCTCTATAAATAAAACAGTTCATGTAGAGCCTAACATAGACTAACATCGCTCGGCGTTGACATATTTAGGTTTTACTCGCTAACCGTTGGAGATAAACGAAAATCGATAAGGACCTTTCGGATAGAACATTAAATTTAAAGCTCGTAGTGCCATCAAATGTTTGCTATTTCTTAGCGTTCTCTTTTTATTTGAAATGGAAATATGAAAATAGTCACCATTTTTAAATAGTGCAAAATATCGAAATCAAAAGTACCCTATATGTAAGCCTGGTAAATCAGCTACGTACATGAAAAAGTCATTTAAATCGAACCAGTGGTTCTTGTGTTATTGAGTAACACACGGACAGACAGACAGACAGACACACACCATCTCATTTTTAGCCTATTTTCAATTTTGAAAATATAGGCTTATGAGATCACCTTTTGTCCGTGTGTGTGCGTGTGTGTGTGTGAGGTGTGTGTGTGTGTCCCCCTAATAAATTCTAAACGGCTGGAGCGATTTCAATGAAACTCGGTAAGTTCATAGCACTAATCTGGGAGACCCCGACCGTGCCCTTCAAATTTTGTTACGTCGCACCAATCCAACATGGCGACTGTGCGAAATATATCACCAGTATTCAATATCTCCGAAACTATTCCCGATATCACCCTGGAATTTCTTGCGGTGATAAACGGAAATACTAGAAGTTCACATATGTGACTTTTGAAAAACTGGTAACTACAAAACCAACATGGCAGCCACGCGAATTTGCGACTTTTAAATGGACGTTTCTCGCGATTTAACAAACCAAACGCAATAAAACTTGGTAGAGTATATGTTTATACACATTGTAATGCACCGATATCTAACTTGGTTCAATTCTTTACAAAACCACAAGATGGCGGATGTGCGAAATATTTCACCGGCACTCTATATCTCTGAAACTATTAGCGGTATCACCCTGAAATTTTGTACGGAGAAAAAGGACACTACTGGAAGTTCATCTATAAGACTTTCAAAAACCGGTTAACTACAATACGAACATGGCGGCCAAGCGAATTTGACAATTATAGACCTTTCTCGCGATTTAATGTTCCAAACGCAATGAAATCTGGTACAGGAAATGTTTATACACATTGCAATGCACTGGTATCTAATTTAGTTCAATTGTTTACATAACCTCAAGATGGCGGCTGTGCGAATTTTAAAATTAAGTTTTTATGTCTTGTGTCGTAATCATGCGATCGAAGTGAATGTTTGAATAGTGAACATACGAAATAATTTTCCTTTAATGGTACATGACAATCCATCATGGGACCATCCGAAATATTTAGACGGCTCTGAATATCTACGAATCCATTATAGCAATCAAACTGGATTTTTTATGTTCATAGCAGCTATGAACTTAAATTCACATATATGACTTTAAATAACCTGGTGATCACATATCCAACATGGCGGCGACGCGAAGTATAAATATTCACATGGACGTTTCTCGCAATTTAACCATCCGAGTGCAGTGAAACTTGGTACAGTAAATCCTTACACGAATGTTAATCCACTGGCATCTAATTTATTTCAATGGTTTCCATAACCACAAGATGGCAGCTGTGCGAAATTTTAAAATCTCCTTGTTACTTCTTGGGTCCAAATCATGCGATTGAAGTTTGAATGCTACACGTACACAATAATCTTCATGTAACAGTACATAACTCTAGGACCTACATATATAAAATCCAACATGGCAATCATCCGAAATATTTAGTCGGTTCTCAATATCTACGAATCTATTACAGCAATCATACTGAAATTTTGTATGTAGATAGAGGCAATTAACATAAGTAGGATATATGAAAATAGGCTACATAGTTCTTCACGGACCTACTTGCTATATATTAGTATGATTAGCAATAGTTCCCGGCTTCGCCCGGTGGATTTGTTTGTTTTATGGATGATATTGAATACTACTACAGAACTGGCACATAATACTTAAATTAACAGAAAAAAATGTTTTTAAAATATAACGTTTTGTGGCGGCGGTGGTGGTGGTGGTGGTGGTGGTGGGAGGGGATGATAAGTAGTACAGTATAATGGACGTAACAATCAGGTCATTTTCCCGTACTGATAATGACAATAATGAATATGGAAACGGCTATTTACTAACTACAGTACTGACACATGTAATTTACAAACGAATTGAAAAATATGATTAGAAAGAGGAGTATGTGACATAAAAGACACTGCCTAGGGCCTATATCTCATTGGCTGTTAGAAAAGTAGAGATCAATAGTGTCGTTTTTTTGTCACATAATGCCATGGGAAAATAATCAGAGCACTTTGGAAAACTTCGGCTGTCCTGAGCTCCTGAAGTAGCAATAGTGTCATTTATCGCCACATACCGCTCAAGGATAAGGATCTGAATAAATGAAAGTAAATTTGAAAGCACCAACGCTTATTGCAGCTGCTTACCTCAATGTACTGCACCAACACCATCGCACTTATACAGAGGAATAATATTTTCATGATGATAACTGTTTTACTGGGCCTAAGAAATCTTCTTGCAATAATTACTATCAGTGACTCCAATTTATCTGCAGCGCATGTTGTAACTATTTTCGCAATTCTGGTAGGGGTAACGTGGTGCAGCTCGCATTGCCAGCCAACAATCGACTTATTAAAATATTCTTACAGTTACACTATACGGACATGAATGGTTCTAGGAGTTTAAAACATAGTTTTAAAGTTCATTTTGTCTGTTGTTCTAAATGTAGGGAATGGAGAGAGTTGTTCAAAATAACAAGTGGACAGTGTCACCCGCAGGGTTCCGAAGGGTAAGTACATTAAGTTTGGTTAAGATCGGTGAAACAATGTAGACTTGTGCCAACGGGCCTAAATTCAGGGAATGGAGTGGTCTGTCCGAAATTTCACGTAGACAGTGTCACTCGTCGGGTTCCAAATGGTAAGTATGTTAAATTTGGTTCAGATCGGTGAAACGGTGTAGATTTGTGCCAAAGGGCCTAAATGTAGGGAATGGAGTGGTCTGTGCTAAATTTCATGTAAACAGTGTTACCCGCAGGTTTCCAAAGGGTAAGAATACACATCTTGGTTCAGATCGGTGAAACAGTGTAGATTTGTGCCAAAGGGCCTAAATGCAGGGAATGGAGTGGTCTGTCCGAAATTTCACGTAGACAGTGTCACTCGCAGGGTTCCAAAGGGTAAGTATACAAATTTTGGTTCAGATCGGTGAAACAGTGTAGATTTGTATAAAAACAGACAGACAAACCAACATTGTGCTTTAAACCGTATTTACACTTGCCAGGATTGGCCGGTTTAGTCATCAGAAGCACATCCACAAGCTGGTCTGAAAAGCTCTATGCAGGAAGGAGTATGTTTACTCGGAATCGAGTTACAGCCGACGACGACACTTGCTAGTGCAACAATCACAATAACGCAGGTTGTCCCAAAAATTCTACACACACACCCATGTACACGGGGAAACATGACCACGATCTCTAAACCCCGCAAATGAAATATTAACTGTGGATACGATAGCATAGAGAATACTGCAATCCAATAAATCCTTGAGCAACACTGAAAAATGGCTTCAAATACCATATCCTATCTCCAATTTACACATGCTAGTGCAACAATCACAATAACGCAGGTTATAACAAACATTCTACAGACACACCCATGTACACGGGGCAACATGACCACCATGTCTAAGTCCCGCAAATGAAATAACAACTGTCTACACATGAAAACTGCAAAACGGTGATAGGAGAATGTAGGAATGTTTGCCACTATTTTTCTCTGACAGAATAGCATTACATTACAATTTGCTAATATGCTGATTTACTGTGCATACGATAGCATAGAGATGCCATGTGTCCTTTAGCAAATTTTACTATCATGATCGTTGTTGCCTAGTGACAACCTGTCCATCAATGGTACGGCGTTGACTATCATGATTCAGTGTTAGTCGTTGTCGCCTAGCGACAATATGTCCGTCAAGTTATTAGATCGGTGAAATGGTATAGATTTGTGCAAAAGGGCCTAAATGCGGGGAATGGAGTGGTCTGTCCGAAATTTAACATAGCCTAAACTATTCCTCTTGAATCAGGCTATCATATACAAGAATACTTTTTCGAGTCCGACTGGTAGTTCCAGAGATTAGCGCGTTTAAACACATAAACACACAAACAAACACACAAACTCTTCAGCTTTATTATATTAGCTCGTTTAAACACATAAACACACAAACAAACACACGAACTCTTCAGCTGTATTATATTAGTATAGATTTAAGGCCTTACTTAAAAATAAATAGAATAGCCTTATGTCCCATTTTGGTCCTCACTCATACAATTTCGGGAGAGAATATCACTTCCATGCTGAAGAGGCGGTCAATCATTGAATATGGATTTGACAGAGCCGGGAACAGACTTACTCAGGTATTCTGTGATGTAAAGTGCATCTCAGACGCTCGCTCAAATGTCAAAATAACTTGTCCGTATATTTGCTAGTCAGTATGTAAGCTTGGACGGAGGGAATTTATGGAAATATTTACTTCATTCTAAATGAATATTTGGACCAGTCCTTGACAAAGGAATCGTCCATGAATATATTATGCTGAGGTAGTATCTACGTTACTATAATGCCTCACTTAAACGACGATCAAACATTTACCTCGAATCACTGACTTCTTTAAACTTCTTGTGTTGAAACGAAAATTACCGAGTAGTTAATTGTGTTGTAATAGTACATTATGCAACGAGCCTATAATGGCAATAATTAAGACACGAGTATGTTTATAAAACGAGCGTAGCGTGTTTTATAATAGACATACGAGTGTATTAATTACCATTATAGGCGAGTTGCGTACGACTGTTTATGTTCGACGATAATTATAACTTTATTATATGTTTTAACATAAATATTCATAAAAATCTGTGGGATTCAGTAACTTCAGTTAGTGCACAGAGTGCGCTGGGTGGTTTGCTGACTGAACAGAGCACATGAGTGGGTCAAAGCATTTCGAAAGCAGAGACCATTTACTTTGCTTGGCAATGCTATTGTTTACAGCCTGCATGATGTCTAGTGCCGATCAGAACTAGCATTCACTAATATTGTCACCGAAGTGTGTTTGAAAGCAATGCGCTGTGTAGAAATTGAAGATGGGGATATTAAGGTACAGGGCTATTTCTTGTGTCATATTCGCCAGTTTATTTACGCGAACATATGGGACGGTGCACTTTCCATTTCGGTAATTTATGTAGAAGGATGCTGTGCTGCTAACTTTTGGACGTAGATTTATACATTTCTTGCATAGGCTATGTCATAGTATTTTCTTGTTACCGTAAAGTTTCGTGCTGATTTTGTTTTTGTGTTTGGGATTGTAACTACAATGGTTGATCCGATATCCAATTTGAACGTTCAAATCATGTAATTCATGTCCGACATGTTGGATTTTGAGCGCATGCGCTAAGGTATCCTCACGTTATTGGTCAATGAATGAGCTCTGATTGGCTGGAGAAACTGTTTCATAATGAAGAATAGTACTATAATGACCCTTGGAAAAGGGTATGCTGCACCCTTTTTGGGATTTCGAAAAGATGTAAGGTTTCGGACACAGGGATTGAATCTTGGGTGATGGAAGAGACCAAGATTAGAATTTGCCTTTGCGTTTATTAAAGTTTTTAAACAGCATATAAAGTTACTTCTAATAAAAATAGTTTTAAGAATTAACAAGAAGAATAATAAAAATGCAAATTCAAAATGCAATATTTTTTAAACAGCGTATAAAGTTACTCCTAATAAATATAGTTTTAAGAATTGACAAGAAGAATAATAAAAATGCAAATTTTCAAGTTTCTCCAGGAAACGGAAACGGTTAACAAAATTCCCTCATGAGGGATTAAAAATTTATATTGTTCATAAAAAGTGAGACATAATTATAAATACCTAAACGAGGAACTCTTAATGATTAACCATGATGAATATGATACCACCTTTCAATGAGGTGAAAATACATAACCCTTTCTTTAGGCCAGCAAACCCTTGGCTGGAAACAGTTGGTTGGTCCGCAAGGGGCTGATGCTTTGAAGTGGCAGTTCTAATTTGCCCGCACAGGGCTGATGCTCGTGGTTAATGCGCCCACACTCCAGCAGCGCTGGTTCAGAGCCAAGGTTTTGGCGATGTTCAGTCGTGATGACGAGAGTTGACCAGCAGTGAGATGTTTCTTGGTATTAACATCTCCGCTGGTTCGAGAAGTTGTCTTTTCCTTAGGCAAACCTTGAACTGAGTACAGCGTTTGTAGAACATGCCCAGCCGCCAGCTGGAGCAAAGGTTGGCCTGGAGCCTAACTCCGTGATGACGTGACGCAGGGCCTTCGGCAAGACCGTGCCACCAGAGGGTAATGACCCCCGGCAAGCTTGTAGTAGCAAGTGAGTGAAGATGGAGAGTCAAGCCATAGGCCGATGGACCTACGGTTATATAGCGGTAGTGACGTCAGCGCGCCGAATCTTCCAGAATGAAGGAGGAGTGAAAGAGCAGCCAATCAAAGCACAGCCCCATGCACATTGCGAGCGTTGCCGCTGGGGCAAGCACAGTACCTCGTGAGAAAATGTGACGGTATGGTGCGTCTAGAAAGACACTTCAAAAAAAAAAGGTAAGTACATGAATAATAAAGAACAACAATTCAGATGAAACATAAGTTAAATAAATAAATAAATAAACAGAACACCGCGTTCATACTGCAATTATAAAGGAAAAAAATAATGGGGCAGAAATTGAACGTGTTTTTCAAACCGTGCGGGAAACATAGCCTACAAAAAACATTCGCAAAAGCGAACATACTGGGAGGGGCGAGAAAAAATTGCAGTAAGAAAGCGCAGAAGTTAGGCCTCGCGTGGCAAAGGAGCAATCATGGTGATTGGCCTAAGAAAATGACCAGCAGAAGTCTGCAGTTTTACCACGCGAACCCTACCATCTCTGCCAGGAAAGCACTCAACAACCCTACCCAAATTCCAGACAAGAGGAGGACTAGGGTCTTTCAAAAGCACCAAGTCCCCCACCTGAAGGTTAGAGCAGGAAACAAGCCATTTACCACGCTGCTGAAGCAAACCGAGGTATTCCAACCTCCAGCGGCGCCAAAAATTATTGCGCAAACTTTCAATTTTGCGCCAAGAAATGGCTAAAGAAGATTGAGAATTAGAATATAACAAAGGGGGAGAGGCAGTCAAAGGACCACCGATAAGAAAATGGCCTGGCGTTAATGGCAGAAGATCTAAAGGATCATTAGATAAGGGTGATAAAGGACGAGAATTAATTATGCCCTCAATAAAAATGATTAAGGAATTAAACTCTTCATGAGAAAGGGGGGTGCGGCCACAAACACGTCTAAGGTGCTTCTTGGTGAGTTTCACATAAGACTCCCACCTCCCACCTTGATGAGGTGCATAAGGGGGGATGAAGTGCCACTTGAAATTTCTCTGGTGAGCATAATCAGTAATCCTTTCCAGCGCTGAATTTTGAGTAAGAGCTCTCTTAATTTGCTCAGAAGCTCCGATAAAATTTTTAGCATTGTCTGAGAATACTTCTGAAGGAAGACCTCTGCGAGCAGAAAATCTGGCAAAAGCTGCCAAAAAGTAAGCAGTAGAGGCGTTGGTAACTAGTTCTAAGTGAACTGCTCCGGTGACCATACATACAAACAGCGAAATATAGAGTTTTCCAAAAATACATTTTTTGGCCTCAGGAGAATTTCTTCTGTAAACAAAAGGCCCGGAATAATCCACCCCCGTAAAGGTAAAGGGTCTAGCAGGCGCGGATCTAAAGTTGGGAAGATCACCCATGAGCTGAGCGGTAACTTTAGGGTTGGATTTAAAACATGGAATGCACTTCCGGATGACAGAGGTAACTTCATGGACTCCGTTTATGGGCCAATACCTTTCACGAATGATAGAAAGTAATGTACGAGTTCCAGCATGAAGATGCTGGTAATGATACTGACGAATGATTAAGGAAGTGACATGATGCTTTGAGGGAAGAATAATTGGATGTTTTTTATCCTCAGAAAGATCAGCCAAAGATAAACGTCCTCCTACTCTTAATAAACCATCAGTATCCAAAAAAGGGACGAGTGAGGAAAGCCTACTCGATTTCTTAAGGGATTGACCTTGGGACAACACCAGACATTCTTCAGAGAATATTTCTTGTTGAGTAAGCCATTAGATTTTTGTAGTGGCTAAACCTAATTCAGAAAGGGTTAAATATGGCTTAGGAAAAAGGGGTTGTTCTACCACAAAATATTTCCATCGAAGGAGATAAGCCATAACCCTCACCAATTTATGGAAAGAGGAATATCGCTGCAAGAGAAGGGGAGAGTCAGAAACGAGAAAAGAAGATCCAGTAACCTTACCAGCATCCGGCAAGTCTGATAACTCCGGAAGAGGAAAATTTGGCCAAGCGGAGGGTTCTTGCAGAAGCCAACGGGGACCGTGCCAGTATAATGTCAGGTTAGCCAACATAAGAGGGGAACATCCCCGAGAAATGACATCTGCAGGGTTCTCCTTGCCAGATACATGATGCCATTGTTCAAGGTTAGACAATTGTTGAATTTTAGACACTCTATTAGCTACAAACACCTGCCAATGCGAGGGAGGTTTGGCAATCCATGCCAACGTGATGGCTGAGTCACTCCAAAAGTAAGTTTTAATAAATCGGATTTTCAAAGATTGACGGATTTTGACCGATAATTCAACCGCCAAAAGAGCAGCACAAAGTTCCAGTCGTGGCAAGGATAAAGATTTAAGAGGGGCTACCTTTGACTTAGCGCAAATTAAATTGGAAAAGAAATATGACTGGACAAAATTACGGCAAACAATATACGCACAACATCCATAAGCTTTCAATGAGCTATCGGCAAAGATGTGAAGTTCATATCCTCCACAGGAGGGAGAGGGAATAATCACTCGCGGGATAATAACATTAGAAAGATCTTCTAAACTATTTCTATAAGAAATCCATTTTTTTTGCAACTCGGAAGGAACTGGTTCATCCCAACCAGTTTTCAAGGACCAAAGGTCTTGCATGAAAAGCTTTGCTGTGACGATGATTGGCGCCAAAAATTGGAGAGGATCAAATATCTTTGCAATCTCAGACAAAATTTGCCGCTTAGTTTGCGGTTTGATGTCACTGAGATTAATTTTGAAAAAGAAAAAATCCTTTTGAGGACTCCAATAGATGCCTAGAGTTTTGATGGAATTACTTTCCTGAAGAAGCTCTACTGAGTCGTTATAGACTGAAGTTAATGGAAATTTAGAAAGAAATTCTTCCGAATTAGAGTTCCACTTGCACAAGGAAAATCCGCCTCCCAAAAGCAAGGCTGTCAAATCTTTAGAGACCTGCAGTGCTTCAGATACTGACTCAAATGAATGAAGAAAATCGTCAACGTAAAATGATGATTTTAACACTTCAGAAGCCTTAGGAGAATACAACGGGCCATCCTGTTCAGCAAGTAATTTCAACGTACGTATGGCTAAAAAAGCAGAGGGCTTTAGTCCATAGGTTAATGTTTTTAGCCGAAAAATCTTGACAGGTTTAGTAGGCTCGTCGCGCCAAAGAATTCTCTGAAGGTCGCGCTGTTGTTGATCGACCAAAATCTGCCTATATATCTGCTTGATATCAGATATCACTGCGATAGGGAACAAGCGAAAATTCATCAAAACAGAAGAAATGTCAGATTGAATTGCAGGGCCTGATAATAATGTGTCATTCAGCGAAGTTCCATTGGCATCCAATGCAGAGCCATTAAAGACCACTCTTATGTTTTCCTTTAAAATCTCATTCTTCCAAACTGGATGATGATTGAGGTAAATGACTTCAGATGGGGTATAAGAAGCATCATCTTTCTTGGTAACAACCTCCATGTGATCAAGTGCCTCATATTCCTCCATAAATGTGGAGTATTGAGTTTTAACAACAGGGTCACGCTTAAATTTGCTTTCCACAGCATAGAGTGCTCTAAGAGCCCTAGGGTGTGTTTCAAATAAAAGAGGTGGATTATCCACTCGGGGCATTGTTACGACAAATCTACCCTCTGAATTGCGTTTGGTTGTTTCGCGAAACAGTTTTTCACACATTTCATTTTCAACTGAGGAAGGTGAAACTGAATCTATAGTTTCGATTTTCCAAAATCTTTCTAAGTTGTAATCTAGACTTGTATTGACAAAATGACATTGTGAGAAATTTTGAAATGACTTACGAGGGACCTGACCCGTTACTAACCAACCTAGCTTGGTATGATGAACAAACACTCCTGGTGATATTTTAACCTTAGAGCTAAGGAGACATTGCCAAAATACTTGGGCACTGAGAAGTATGTCTACTGGAGCGCTCGTATTAAATGTTGGATCTGCCAACTGAATGTTATGAGGAAATTGCCAATTTCTAATTTCAAAAGAAGTACTAGGGGTATTACTGCCAATTGTATCAATGGCAAGACAATTCAACTGAAATGTTGTGTTACAATTAACAGCATCTTTGATGTGAACACGAACAAAATGCAAAGATTTAACATTGCTATTGTTAATACCGGTAACCTGAATTAATGTAGGTTGCTTGGGAAGACCAAGTTTCTTAATGAGACGCTCACTTATGAAGTCATGGGTGGCGGCATTATCCAATAAGGCACGTGCTTCAAGCCATCTACCAGAGGAATCTTGAACTTTTAATAACACGGTTGATAGTAGCACCTGGGAACTACGAATAGACTAGAGCTCTGAGTATAAGATTGCGCATTGGCTCCTGGGGATGTATCTTTAGAACATCCAGGGGAAGGAGCCTGACGTGGCTTTTCAAACCTATGAAGCAAGGTATGATGTTGAGCCTTGCAATGGGAGCAAGTATTTTTAGATACGCAATCAGGCACCATATGCCTAGCTGACAGACAGTTGTAGCAATATCTTTTTTGAGCTATTAATTTGCGTCTTTCGTCGGTAGAAAGGGCTTTAAAGGCAACGCAGGAATATAACCTGTGAGGCGCTTTACAGAGAATACAATCTGTTGAATTGTGTTGAACAGTAAAGACAGCAGATTTGTTTATTTTAGTACCGACTGGCTTCACAACATTAGATTTGTTATCTGCACTTCCTGACATATGACAGGCTACGGCTGATAAAACCTGACATCTATTATTTATAAACGTAAGCAATGAGCCATAGGTATATGAAGTGTCATTTGTTAGTTCCCTCTCCCATGCCTTTAAGGTTGATGAATCAAATTTAGAAGTAACCAAGTGAACTAAGAATAGATCCCAATGCTCGACCGGTTGATTCAACCGTGCCAATGCTCTGACGTGTAGTTGGACCGTGTCACTTAAGGCTCGCAGTGTTGACAAGCTGTCAGCTCGCAATGCGGGCAGGTTAAATAAGGCTTGAATATGCCTCTGTAAGCATAATTTTTCGTTGCCATAACGGCCTTTAAGAAGCTCTATAGCAATGTTATAGTTTTCTCCTGTTAAGGGGAGTTCTCTTATAAGTTGGAGGGGTGGTCCCTGCAAAATGGATTTTAAGTAATGAAATTTCTGAATTTCTGGAAGTGTGGCATTATCATGTACTAATGAACTGAACAATTCAAAGAATGATTGCCACATCTCTTCCTTTCCTGAAAAATGCGGAATTTCAATTTTAGGTAGCAATGGTTTGATACCATTCCCATGGTCGCTAATTCTTCCTTGAGTTTCCTCTACCTTCAACGCCAGGGTCAAAGTTCTAACTAATGCCACAGCCTGAGCGTGTGTATCAAAGTAATTACTCTCTACTTCTTCCCTATCTGATTGATGTTCTGGACTTTTGATTTCAATTTCAAGTTGCACGAGATCATATTTCTCGTACGCCTGTTCAAAAGCTTTTAAACGCTGAGATATAATATCAAGGTTTTGTTCCTCTTTCGGTAGAGTAGCTAAATATTTTTGAAAACGGGTGAGTTGACCTTTGTAGGCCGCCCGAGAGTTTAACAGTTTATCATCTATTATTACTGGCATGGCTGGACAGTTGGAACAACTCACCTACCAAAGCTGCTTGCGGCACCAGACAGACCTGCTTTCCGGAAAGAAACCAGTTGTGTAGTATGCTGGGATTGTTTCCGCTTTCCCGCAGATCTCCTGCGCTAGCCACGATATACTGAAATGTATAAGACAAATATTAGATTGCACAAGTTTTTTTTTTTAGAATAGAATTTGTGGTCTCAGAATGAAGGTTCTGAGTTCGATCCGGGGTTGAGGTACCATGGAAAAGGGTATGCTGCACCCTTTTTGGGATTTCGAAAAGATGTAAGGTTTCGGACACAGGGATTGAATCTTGGGTGATGGAAGAGACCAAGATTAGAATTTGCCTTTGCGTTTATTAAAGTTTTTAAACAGCATATAAAGTTACTTCTAATAAAAATAGTTTTAAGAATTAACAAGAAGAATAATAAAAATGCAAATTCAAAATGCAATATTTTTTTAACAGCGTATAAAGTTACTCCTAATAAATATAGTTTTAAGAATTGACAAGAAGAATAATAAAAATGCAAATTTTCAAGTTTCTCCAGGAAACGGAAACGGTTAACAAAATTCCCTCATGAGGGATTAAAAATTTATATTGTTCATAAAAAGAGAGACATAATTATAAATACCTAAACGAGGAACTCTTAATGATTAACCATGATGAATATGATACCACCTTTCAATGAGGTGAAAATACATAACCCTTTCTTTAGGCCAGCAAACCCTTGGCTGGAAACAGTTGGTTGGTCCGCAAGGGGCTGATGCTTTGAAGTGGCAGTTCTAATTTGCCCGCACAGGGCTGATGCTCGTGGTTAATGCGCCCACACTCCAGCAGCGCTGGTTCAGAGCCAAGGTTTTGGCGATGTTCAGTCGTGATGACGAGAGTTGACCAGCAGTGAGATGTTTCTTGGTATTAACATCTCCGCTGGTTCGAGAAGTTGTCTTTTCCTTAGGCAAACCTTGAACTGAGTACAGCGTTTGTAGAACATGCCCAGCCGCCAGCTGGAGCAAAGGTTGGCCTGGAGCCTAACTCCGTGATGACGTGACGCAGGGCCTTCGGCAAGACCGTGCCACCAGAGGGTAATGACCCCCGGCAAGCTTGTAGTAGCAAGTGAGTGAAGATGGAGAGTCAAGCCATAGGCCGATGGACCTACGGTTATATAGCGGTAGTGACGTCAGCGCGCCGAATCTTCCAGAATGAAGGAGGAGTGAAAGAGCAGCCAATCAAAGCACAGCCCCATGCACATTGCGAGCGTTGCCGCTGGGGCAAGCACAGTACCTCGTGAGAAAATGTGACGGTATGGTGCGTCTAGAAAGACACTTCAAAAAAAAAGGTAAGTACATGAATAATAAAGAACAACAATTCAGATGAAACATAAGTTAAATAAATAAATAAATAAACAGAACACCGCGTTCATACTGCAATTATAAAGGAAAAAAATAATGGGGCAGAAATTGAACGTGTTTTTCAAACCGTGCGGGAAACATAGCCTACAAAAAACATTCGCAAAAGCGAACAACCCTCATTATGATACAGTTTTCCGACATATAATATTTACATTTCGACATCGTCGAACATAATTATATTACCTATTATTATCGTTATTGTTATTAATGTTATACCATTTCCCCAACCATTCTGAGTATGATATTTCAGCTGTTTATCCTCGCACTCACTCCAGGAAAATACGAGGATGGTAAATTATCATTTATTCACGGGGCACCTACCTCAAAAACTACACGCTAGTAAGAATGTCACATTCACTGGCACAGTCATCGCAATAATATAAATTATCACATACATTCTATACACACACGTCACGCTGACGACTGAGAAGCCCCAAGCCTCCAAAATGATTCTAAAAAGCCTCTACAATAACTACACTAAATAAGGGGCAGATAACCACGTTGTCTGTAGCCCAGGATATAATTCAGCGACAACTACAGCTAGATTACTATCTTATTGCATAAACCAGCGCTGAGCCACGATTTTGGAGGGGAAAGGAGGAGAAAGTAGGTAGTGGAGCAGGTAACTGCTAATGTGCTTCTAAAACCAACATAGTCAGCAGCTGAGAGTGGTAGGAGAAGCGTGGACAAAGGCATTCAATCCATATTTAAATGTTCTCTAGGCCACCGAGTTAAAGATAAACTATGCCCATACTCGACGTATTTTAACTCCACCAACGACGCAGCAATTTCTATAATTTTGCATGCCACAACTATCACAATACGGCAGGTTATTTCATTAAACATAATATATTGCATAAAGGATGGCACTTGCAATGAATTCGGTATTATAACGAATGTAACAAAATTTGATGTTAGGTCTAATCCCACTATCTTAATATGGCCTTCTATCTACGTATAACATATTACTATTAATTTTCCGTGGAAATCGTCTTGTTTCATTAAATTGTATGTGCGTATCACATTTAATTAATAATAATAAATGTAACAACTTAGTCTTTCACGGACAGTAATTCATTCTATGTACAGGTCCTGGTTTGCACACCAATTTGTTAATTTATACATGATATTGTAACTTTTCATTCGGTCAACATGGCTGTAAAGTTACAATGTCAATTGTGAACGAGACAACCCTGAACAAATGGCTTAAAAATATCTGTATTATTTATACATGTTATAAATCACTTGACGCTAGCCACTTGTCTTCAGAGTCAAACAGTAAAATTTTCTCTCTTCATATCTCAACTCGCAATACAGTTTCAAATACCAGAAGTCAAGTCAACGTGGACAATTCCGTAGCAACTAGAGTGGAGAGAGAACATGAAAGTGGGTGTGAAATAGCGTTCTGCGCAGATATAGAGACAAAGTCATTCACTGCGATATCGCAAGACTGCTCTCTCCCTCTGACTGTGATAAACATTTTACAATTCTGTCTTTTATTTACAGGACACTAACTAAGCGTGCTACACTGCACTAATGCTCCAGTTACCTCATCATTGAACCGAAAAATGTAAAGGTTCATTCCGTAGCACAGCTAATATTATCTCGAATAAATATAAATAGCACAAGTATTCAGGACTTGGAACGATAAGACACTTCCTTTATGGTAATCTATCAGCTATGCAATTATTATGATCAATGTGAATATTCAATTGTGAATCCAAATACGATTCTTCTGTACTTATACTATTTATGAGCCATGAAACTTGATGCTAAAAATGTCATAGTAGAGAATCATTTTACAGTACAACAGCAAAAATCCAACGATTATCAAGATGCAATAGCCCAACAGCCGTCTGTATTAATAAGTTAATTTTATTGTCAACCGAATGTTTAGCTTAAGTTTTTCCTCTCCTTTAATTGTATTTAACCCCCCTCGGAATGAAGAGAGCTGCCAAAAGAGGCTTCGTAGCCTCAGTGACCTGTATAAGAGCAACAATAAATTAAATATCCGCACTGGGCTCGTTACTAACACACAAGTGGCTATGAAGAGACTCAGCAAGTAAATTATTATGATGTTTGAAGACATGTATTTATTAATCTAATGTAATTTTATTTTCAGGATTAGGGAGTTACCCACCTCATTTGGGTACAATCGTGTTGACCGACTGAAAAGCATCGACCTTTCGTTCATCATGTAAACAAAGTTATAATTTATAGTTTTACGTGAATTTGAATATCCTGAGTAAAAGTCATGAGTGACATCAATACTTTAAAAATGTATTTACTTTCAGGGATAGAGCCAGTATTCAAACCGCATACCTTAGTAGTTGTCTGCTCTGATTTGGCCACGTGCCACGTATGTACGTAGTTACGTACTGCACACCTGGAGAGTGGTCATCTTCGTATGTGCTTCTCTGTAGAGGAGTGAACTTTTCTCCCCTCTCACTCACGCTGCAGCACAGGGACTCACCCGCATACGGAACTCATTGTGTGCGTAGCTGAAGTTTTGTGCCATAAGAAAATAATCGCACTCAACAATTCACAAGACCTTAAATAGGGCACATAGTCTGAGATACTAATAATGTGTTTCCTCTTATGATTTTTCTTTCTAGTTGTTGTGCCTGATGTTTGTCTTTCGCAAACATGTTTTTATTTGGGAGTGATTTTGTCTTTGTGTTTCCTAACTTTCACTCTATCGATACTACTTTATTGTGGAAATTATGTTTGTCTTCTCATTGTCTGAGCACTTACTGGTGAAGGCAGGTCTCCACTGCGAACTGTTTACAATCCATTTTGCTGCTGGTACTACATTATGTACTGACATTTACGAAGGGTTCAATCATGCTATTGGTTACGTTCTGTTTGAAAACATGGTTGGTTATTGCAGCTTAATGATCATTCTATTTCGATGTGTTGCTTTACTGGCTCAAAATTAACAACATGATTTTGAAATTTATAACTCTTAAACAATCAAGAGAGTACTTGCCATTATTGCTATTAACTGAATTGAGAGGCACTGTCGATTATGCGTTGACCGTCTCGTGGTGTGGCGGCTAGCGTTCTTGTCTGTCGCCCTAGAGGTCCAGGTTCGATTCCCGGCTTTGCTAAGGTATTTTAATTCTGGTGCGAGGCAAAACTGAGTAGAGGTGGGTTTGATTCCCACCTCAGCCATCCTGGAAGTGGTTTTTCGTGGTCTTCTCCCACTTATTCTCCAGGCAAATGCTGGGATGATTCCTAACTTAAGGCCAAGGCAGCCTTCCTTCTCAATCCTTACCTGAATTAAAAATGTACACACTAGTACAGCCTTCACAATAACACAGGTTACCACACACGTTCCACACTCATACTGTCGCTACCCTTTAAATAACCAATAAAGACAAAAATATAAAGCGTCGATCTTCAAACCTCATGATTGATTGTTCGATCCTGGCTCAGTGCAGTGACATTTAAATGTGTTGAAGGGTTTCCTAAGCTCACTTCCTGCAAGTTTAGGAATGGAAAACTATTCCTATCCCAATGGCTTTTTTATAACTCCTATGCATCAGTGAGTTGCAGTTAAATGCACTGTGACAGACTCTACAATAAAACAGACTGTCTTACTGGCTACTACACGGTTCTCACCTCCTCCAAGCAAGTCGCTAAGAACTCTTAATAACTTACAGAATGAATACATAAATAGTACTGAATTAGTTGATGAATACGCTCAGTGTTGCAGTTGAATGGTCTCGGGTTCAATTTCAGACCCAGGTCTGAAAGAAACCTGCTTATATTCTAATGGTTTTACAGTGAGAGTAATTATCTACGAACATTCATAATTGGCGTCTTAAAACAGATCACATAATATTACGGCATGTACTGTAGGTAATTTAGTAAGCTATTTTTACCTAATACCTATCATTTCCTGTTTTTGGAGTCATTCACCTAATTATACGGCATAATAACTGAGGCATTCATGATTATTTGTACTAACATTTTCACAACAGAATGGGGACACACAATAAATGAAATTGATTGTAAGGCTTTGAACTGCCTGATTGTTGAACAAATTAACCTTGTTTTACTCTCAATTTCCATAACATATCCGTCAAAAAACATTTATTACCTGTAAAACGTTGCTGTGCTACACACGAATGAGCTATAAGAATTGTTATAAACCTGGCAGGGTGTTGTTTCCTTATCTTATTGTAGTTTTTATTATTTGCGTGACAGAATCTCATCTCATGGAAGTACTTACGGCCATTCACAAGAGTGAGCGGTAAACAAAATGTAAATGTGAGTTCTTATCTCCGTATTAATAGTTATTTTCCGTGGAAGTCGTCTTGTTTCATAAAATTGTAATGCGTGTATGTGCGTGTGTTTTTCTGTGTATATCTTTTTTTTTTTCCTAATTCCTTTGGCAAATACAAGAGAATCCTTTGGTAGTTTGGTTGTTATATCTGAGTAGCAGATGCTGTACGTGTGCTGTGTTATAATAGCTCATATCATAAAGTCTACCTTAACCTACGACCCAGCAGTAGTACTGAAAGGGTGAGCTGGAAAAATATTGTATAATCTATGTATAGCAAACAAAAAAAGCCTCCGTGGCTTAGGCGGCAGCACGCCGGCCTCTCACCGCTGGGTCCGTGGTTCAAATCCCGGTCACTCCATGTGAGATCTGTGCTGGACAAAACGGAGGCAGACAGGTTTTTCTCCGGGTACTCCGGTTTTCCCTGTCAAAATTTCATTCCAGCAACACTCTCCACTATCATTTCATTTCATCTGTCATTCATTTAATCATTGCCCCAGAGGAGTGCGTCAGGCCTCGGCAGCCGGCACAGTACATATCCTCGCCGCTAGATGGGGGCTTCATTCATTCCATTCCTGACCCGGTCGGAGACTGGAAGCAGGCTGTGGATTTTCATTTTTCTATGTATAGCAAACACTCTTTCATGCCAGGGCTTAAGAATAACTATTGTAATATCAAGATCCCTACCGTAAAAGTCAATGAACTGTTTCACCTATCACAAATGTGCTATATTTAAATGCAAATAGAAAGTTGAAAAGTAAGATGCGTTTTAATTTTAATTACATTTCATCTAAAGTTTGGTTGGTTGGTTCCTCAGTTTAGGGGCTGCGACAACGTAGCCATGTAGCCCCGTGTACTTTGGGGGTGTGTAGAATCTGTCTGATAACCGGTGTTAATTGTGGGCTGTATTAGTGTGTGTTATCTGTTTTTATTTCAAGTAAGGACTGCAGACTTTCAATTTTCAAGTAGTTCCCACTTTTGCTACCAAACGCCACCGTCAACGACAATTAGTTCTGAACTTGGTTACTAGATGCCACCGCAGTCGGTTCCTGGCAACGAACGTTGGAACCTAAGATCTTTAGTCAAATAGGCCTATAACTAGAGACACGATTTTATGGTGTATCAAAAAATTCGAAATATGTTTATATGTGCATCAAAGGTGTTTTAAATGTGTATTGTTTGATCATAAAGCACTGAATTTGTCCTCACGACTAAACGCGAAATTCCACCTTATTTGCGATGTACGTCCGTATTTGTGCCATATCACGAAATCGGCTTGTTTATTACGTCTCTACACGATTTGGTGCGATATCGCGAGCCTTCAGTGGTTTTCACCTTGTTAGCATTGCTGGTAGAACCCAATTCAAATGTATTTTTAAATGTTTAAAGCCTAAGCATATCCTAACATCACGTAGCAGGAAATTACTACACAGTTTCAATATTGGCTATCCTGTAGTACTGGGAGACAAGTGAGAGAGTTGGGCCGCGCATTGCTGACCACGTGGGTGCGCTGTGATTTGTAGTTGAACATTCTATTTCTAATGTGAATTCGCAATGCCGAAAATAACGACGTGTTTTGATAGGGCTGACGAGTTTAAAGACGAAGGCTAATGTTTTCGATGCGCGGCAGAAGATAGTTGTGTGCAAATTCTGCAACATTAGACTAGATTGGAAGCGTCGCGATTCATGTGTGAAACACAACTTAAGTGAAAATCACGAAAAGAAGAAAAGGATTTTGTCTGAAGGAGGTACCAAAAGACAGATATCAGTTCAAGAGGCGGTCGGGAATGCCAAAAATGTGAGAAATGACTCCGACGAATTTGTAATGCCAAGAGTGGAGGCCTTTTTGAGTGCCAACATTCATTTAGAAAAGCTAGATCATCCAACAATGAAGGATTGGATGAACAAACATATACCAGGCGAGTTATTTTTTTTCGGATGCCGCTACACTTACCAGTATCCCGCAGCCCCACTTTTCGTAGTGATAAAAATAATAATAGGTGGAAAGACGTAGTTTTATGTGACGAATTTTATCAGGGAGGGAAGGTAATTCTTTTACGATTGCCGAGGATCCACCAACCCGCCGTGACATTTACAGCTGAAAGTTTTGCAGCCACCATGGAAACGTGATATGGGATACTAGAAAGTGTAGTAATGACTTAGTTTACTTTTAAATACTTTTAAGTTCTTATCATAAACAAAAATAAACAAGATGTTCAGTAAAGAACATATAGCCTACTTTCTCCTAAATGTATGAGTATAGTTATAACTCGTTGTTATTATCAAAGAGTATAATAGAACTATTCTTTGTTGAAGACCTTAGAAACGATTTACCTCTACCAAACGCCACAACCTAGATAAAAACTGCTACCATCATTGAAGAAAGAAAGATAAGAAGTATCTAAAGTTCATATTTAAGTTTATATTTTATATTTTATATTTTAAGTTCATATCATAAACAACAAATAAGTCTTATTTATTAATATTTTAAATTAAAATGATTTGCTTGCTAATAGATTTTTTTCATTAGCCTACACTGTTTTAGGAAGTGGAAATTTTCCCACAGCTGACTGGTTACAAAAGAAATATTTGCCCCTATTACATCAAGAAAAAGAAGAATCAAGTAGTGAGAAATTAAACAATCAGCATATTATTTTACACTGTGATGAAACCACAGATAGGATGGGTCGAGCCGTGTTCATTGTGCTATTTAGTACTCTTCCCAAGGATAGTAGCGAGACTCCTAAAGTGCTAGTAGGTGGTGTCATAATGCTTCAGAATGTTAACTCGCAGGAATGTTCTCAAGCCATAGTGGAGGTTATTAAGAGACATAAACTTGAATACAAAAATATCATAGGTATTTCAACAGATGGTGCACGATACATGAAAAAGTGTGTGCAAACTTTACAAGGTTTGATATCGGACAACCTTCTTCACATTGAGTGTTGGGCACACAAGCTTGATGTAATAGCAGGAATCTGGCCGAAGAAACTTCATCGTGTGAATGAGTGTGTTACCAAAACAAAGCAAGCGTTTCTTAATACAAGAAAACGGAAGCATAGGTATATTAGGTTCTTGCAGCAGAAGTATGGTGCAGGAGAAAATGATATAAAGCTCTTTCCCTCACCAGTTATCACAAGGTGGAATACGTGGTTCACATCAGTTTCCTACTTGGCAGACTATGTCATGGACTTGGTTCAGTATTTTAAAACAGTGGAGAGCGATGCTGAAAGTATTAAATACTTTCAAAAATTAAGTGAAAGTGAAGTAAAATCAATTTTGTTTGAGGCAATTTTTGTGAAAGAACACTGTGCCTCAACTTCTGAAAAGATAACTTGCTTTGAGGGTTCTAATTATGCTTTGGCACATAAAATTGTTCCAATGGTAAATGAACTCATTTCTGAGTACACGGTTATCGAAAAACTAGTGATGAAACCAGACACATTGATGGCATTGAATGAACTATCAAGCGATAGAAAGAAAAGTGCTGAAAAAAGGTTCGTAGCCCTTGCCAATGCATGTCACACAAAACTCTCAGATATGCTGGCAAAGGACTCTGCTCATGAGATTTTTAATTCACTCTTCTCACTGTTTCATCTGCCGCCTGCTAAGAACTGTGAACATAGAGTCATCTCTCTTCAACAAGATAGAGAAAATCCCCCTTTTTGCTGGAGTGAATTCTCATGACTTTTTGAAGTTCTACATTCAACTGCAAATCACCTGCAAATCTTTTTCATGTAGTGACGGTAATGTAGTTGAAGATGTATTGTAGGGAATGTTAGAGGAATATCCTATAGCTGTGAAATGTCTTCAATCTCTGTAAATTTCCATTTCAAATGTTGACAGTGGAAGGGCCCCTTCTGCCTACAATGATATTTTGTCTGACAAGCGTACCAACCTGTCAAATGATAACTTAGAAACATTACTGAGTTACTACTTCAACAGCAAATGAATACTGTAAACCAAGCCATACTTAGTGTGTTTTTTGTTTCCTTCATTGCAACATAAGGTAAAAGTATGTATATAGTCTAGTAAACCGTTTTTCTACACCGTAGCAATGGCATTTATTCACCACTTTTATCCCGCTTTGCCCTTAGTTTTTACACCGCTATTGTGTTTTTTTATTCACCATAAAATCGTGGCTCTACCTATAACCTATAATTTAGCTTCACACAAGTGTAATTAGTGAAAGGTTCTTTTACATACCATAAATCTATGACATGGGGCCGCCGGCTTTACTTACCCTCCAAAGAAAGGCATACTGAGGGATTTTTAACGCTCTTAAAAATCCGACGACTTCGGCTGGGTTTGAACCCGCGACCTTGGGCATAGACGCTAAGCATTCTACCAACTACGCCACCAAAGTCGCTCATCTAAAGTTCCATCACAGTTTAAACAACTCCAAACCTCTGTTTTCATAATGGCTTATTATTGGCTTCTATCCTTTAGCCCTGGCACTAAAATATATATAGTCATCGATCCTGTTTGTTTGTACAGTATTCGTGATTGGTCGTATTTGTGAGGGTTGGAGGGTGTGGCAGAGTAGTAGTTGGTCAGAGGTGACAAGGGATCACCTGTTGTAGTTATAAATTAAAAAACTTCTAGAAATTTCGAAATAGAAGAGGTATATACATGGTTGGGAGATGAAATGACTAGTATGGTACGATTACTGAGCTCACTCATTCATTATTACAAGATCTGTCACATGAAATATTTCTTTCAGTTCAGGGCGTTTAAATACTTGATTTACCGCCTTATGTAATTGCGCACAATTTGTGTTGACCGACTGAAAACCATTCTCTAATGGTAGTTAGATAGGCTCTCACTTCATTGCTGTGGGATTGAATATTAGCACTGGAAGTTGCCCATTAAGTGTGATTAATATGGGAGAAAGATTCACTGCCACGATGAAGCACTCATCTACGGAATAATTACGGTGCCCCAGGGTCTCTATATATTGTTCATATTACGGCTGGATACCGCTCCTCAAGCCAACCACAAAAAATATTGTACGTGGTTGCTTTTTAATTTAGGAGCATAGATAGCACGGTCATTAGTCCCATGTACATGGGTGTGGGTGTGGAATATATGTGATGACCTGTGTTATTGTGGTATCTCTGGTAGGTTATTAGTGTGTGTTTGTAATTGTGGCTATGATTGGGAAGGTGGCTACCAAGATCCTGAGTTTTAAACTACCCCTGTATTTGCCTTCAGTAAAAGTGTGACATTCGGAAATCCATTTTTAGGATAGCTGAGTTGGTAGTCAAATCCATCTCTTCTCAGTTTTGCCTCATGAGGCTGAGTGTACCTGCTCCAGCTCTCCGGCCGGAAAGAAATTTCTTGGCAAAACCAGGCAAACCTTTGGGACCGGAGTATCAATACGTACCCCAGACTTGCTATTCAAAATACATGTCGTCCTAAAACAATACTTCATAACTGACATTTGTAACTGACCATGTCTTCGTCCTTTGGGGGTCTTCCCAGTAGAATATAGGTCGAGTAAGGAACAATATCAGTCAAATGATATTGTTTCTTGATGGACGATACTTACCTTCGAACTGCCGGACTTCGGATGAGGATTTAATATTTGTGCATGATTGTACTCTCCAGCACAATTGCTCACCGGCTGGTTCAGAGCTTATCAGTTATGAGCGAGACGAACGAGTCCCTAGTGAGATACTGTAGATATTGTGGTGTGGAGGAGACACAGTCTCTTACACCAAAGGCCAATGACGGAGAGACATTCACATCTAGTGGAACAGATTGTGGGGGACGGCTCGGGAGCGAGTAATATGCCAACAATAGAACATCGAGCCCAACGAGCAAGAGATGAAGAGGCGTGCCAAACAACATGCGTCTGTAATAAATTAAAACATAGTTTCACGCTGGGAGCTGCGTTTCTTTTTCTGTAATCATCACACAAGTATACAGTATATTGGGATTCATTTGATTTTTTTTTGTAACGCTGTAATCCAAATTCCTTCACTATCTACAAAACTTTCAAAAATAAAATGGTGACACAATTCAATGAAATAACTAGTGATATCAAAACTCATAAATTGGTATAATGCTCAAGAAAAATCCTTGATCCAGGTGTAACGGAATCACTCGCAAACTTGTTCTGTATAGATTAGAAAATTACATTTTTCTTAAACGTTCCAATATGTTCTATACGTTTGACATTGGATGAAATGTTAAAAGATAGCTGCGTCTGTCAGTGTGGCTAATATGCGTGCATGCCTCTGATGCCAGCCTGTAATATCCTTGCATGCCAGTGACGTTAAGCCTTGTTCCCACGGCCTGTGACTTGGCGAGCCTGGTCTGTAGTTGCCAGACCTCGCGCCGTGGGAACGCAAAGACTCGTTATTACTCGAGTTGGCTCGAGGTGGCTCGGCCTTTCCCGCGTATTGTCGGTACCGTACCTCAAAGGCTTTGGGGCTTGATGGACGATAAGCCGCAGTACAGCTCGTGCACCCGTTCCCACGATCTGTTGTGGTTTGTTGCAGTTTGTGCTGGTTTATTCAGTTTTCTGAATGTTTAAGCCTTGTTCCTTGTTTTCAGTGCTTGATTACAGATATTTACGGATAATTATGGAGTGATCCAATTTAGTGTTAATGGACTTTTTGGATTAGTACGAGGGAGAACCTTCTACCTGGAACAAGCAGAATTCTGATTACAAAGATACAAACAAAATATACGAGGCTTGGAAGTGAATCCAAGGTAGCATCAGCGTTGAGTGCTCGTTTAAAGAAATAGCTTTGGTTACTCTTCCAGACTTGTGGCCGCTCGAAATTCGCCAAGCCACGAGCATTTCCACTCCATGTGAACGGCTTGAGGTTGGAATACGACAAAGCACGACAGGTCACAACAGACTAAAGTCTGTGAGTAAGCTCGCCAAGTCACAGGCAGTGGGAACAAGGCTTAACCAAACTGAGGAGCAAACAATCGAAATAAAATAATAAGCCGCGTGCATGCGATGGGCGTTTGACCGTAGCTCTTGTATAACAAAACGGCGGGAAATGCGCCGGGAATCGTATTAAATCAGGAGCCCTTCATTGAAGGGCTAGTTAGTTAGTTAGTTAGTTATTGTTATCTTAATGGATGGAGCAGCGAGGTTATCTGCCCCTGTTTTATTGAAGTGTTTTGTAGTGTATTTTAGAAGAGGTTTGTAGGAATTAGAGAATAATGATGTATGAATAGGAAATGTATTAGCCAAGCTTTAGTTCGCTTGTACCAAGGAACGCACACTATGCACGCTGATAGTAAGTTGTTACGGCGCAGGCATTCCCCGCGCTACGGAATGTAATACCCAGCAAGGAATCACCGCACTGCTGTGTATTGAGACCCAGCCGCTCGTTCTGCATTTCAGTATAGAACTAGTCTCAATTGTTCGCCAACAGTAAGACGATGAATTTGAATAAATGGTCAGCACACAGGGACATTTAAAACATGTCAACTATTTGCAATCTCGTGGCAGTTTTATAATAAAGTTAGTTCATACAGTTTGTCTCTAATTCATGTCCAGATTGTGCACGAATCTCCTACAATCCAGACAGACTCTTCAACCGTCTACATCTTAGCTGTCTACTGTATGTTAAATATTGTCGAAATCTAACGTTGGATATTTTTAAACCATAGAAGGTTGGTTGGTTCCTTAGTTTAGGGGCTGTGACAACGTGGTCATGTAGCCCCTTGTACTTTGGGTGTGTGTAGCATCTGTCTGACAACCGGAGTTCATTGAGATGGCTGCATTAGTGTGTGTTATCTGTTTTAATTCAAGTGAGGACTGCAGACAGTAAGTTCATGTAGTTCCTACTTTTGCTACCAAATGCTACTGTCCACGACACCTAGCTTGCGGACTTGGCTACCAGATGTCATCGCAGTCAGCACTTGGTGGTGAACGTTGGAACGAATATAGTGTTATCAATTCTAATCTACAAATTTTGGCTTCACACAGGTGTACCTAGTGGAAGGTTCTTTTTCATGCCATAAATTTATGACGTGGGACCACCGGCTTTACTTCCCCTCCGAAGGAAGGCATACTGAGGGATTTTTAACGCTCGTAAAAAATCCGACGACTTCGTCCGGGTTTGAACCCACGATCTTGGGCATAGAAGCTCAGCATGCTACCAACTACGCCACCGAAGCCGCTAAAACCATAGAAGTGTCACACATCGCCAAACATGACTATAGGTATTTCGAATACGCCGCGTATATCACTATGTAGTGCTATCTAATTCTAATACTTGATAATGAGTTGCGATCGAGCAGACAGGTGATGGGCCTGTCATCAATGCAAGAGTTTTGAACTCCAATCCATTTTAAGGACTTGCCCAACAGAAATACTCAGAGTGTTTACGCGGATGCTGTTGTCGTGCGCATGTGGAATCTGATTGATAACCTGAGCTATTGTGACGGCTGTTTTGTTGTGTTTTTATAATTCAGGTCAGGAAGGAGGTGACCTTGGCCTTAAGTTAGGAACTAGCTCGGCATTTGTCTGGAGTAGAAGTGGGAAATCACGGAAACTACTTCTAGGAGTGCCGAGGTGAGAATCGAAACCACCACTTCTCAGTTTTTCCTTGCGAGGCCGAGTAAACCCCGTAGCAACCTTCAGACTAGAGTTACGTTCCTTGGAAGAGACGGAAATAGAACCCGGAACTCCAAGGTGACAACCAAGAATAATAGCCGCAACAACAAAATGTGGTTTTATATGGATATATTTTGCACCTAAATTAAAAACCAACACCAAGAACTTTAAATGCAGAATAAATCTTCTAATGCTCAATGAAATTTGCAGTACTGTTAAGGGAGAAATGTTGCTAATCGCAGTTAAAAGTCTGACCACCCCACTTCTGTAATAAAACAAACTGCTGTCGTAAATGCCTGAGCTGTAAAAAGAGAGAACGCGTATTAATCAAACAATCTGTATAATCTCCTCTCTTATTGCCTTATGAATATTTAGGAAGATCTTTCAAGCCGAGGAAGTATTAAAAGTTACATGAAAGGACTTTAACTGACTTACCAAATACAACCTACAACACTATTAACGTTCCAAACTCCCCAGTGAGACAGTTTCCTTCCACCCACAGACTCCCACGTGTAGGGAGGCAGTGATTAACTCAGGCGTAAAAGAAGGCTTCCGAGCCCCTGGGATTTCCAGCTGTGAGTTGGCTAATAAAGTAAGAAGATGCAATACGGAAGAAAACAGATTCCACTGACCTCCACAGCCGAGCTCATCAGAAGAGACATTGTGTTCGCACCGTTTGGAGATCCGATTTTCAAAAGAAAATATTTCCACACTCAGTTCAGGACAATTCATGCAAGAGAAAACACTTCGGGAGTGATGAACCAAGTACAAAGCTGCTTAAGTTAGCCGAAATACCTTGTGTAATGATGACTGATAATTGTGGAAACGATGTCCTAATAGATGTTTTCTCCTCCGATGTCTATAACCCACCCACCATCGCCTTTTTATAACACGACTCCTATACAGGGTCATCGAAAAATAATGCCTACATTTAAAAAAATCATAGCACCGAAACCCTTTATGTTAAACGTGTAATTATTTCACTGAACGCCAGCTGGTTAAAGTAAGTTTTGTTTTGGAGGGTACGTGACCTTGCTATGCGCACACTAGATGCGCGCGCGCCAATGAAGTCTTGACCTCGCCCCTTCGGATTTTTTTTCTGGGGGTACATTAAAAACATTGTGCATGCAGACAAAAATCAGGATATGGAGCACCTGCGGGAGCGAATTTCTGCCGCAATCTTGACATTTACTCCTGAAATGATTGCACGTACCAATCCAGCCATTGGGAAAGCGTGCGATCAATGCTGATGTTGGTGGTCGGCTTGGCCTAGATTTTTCTCTACAGTCCCTGTTTCCTTAAACTCATTAAACCATCGAATGACAGCTTTGTAATCAGGTGCAGTTTGTCGGGCGGTGCAGTCATTGGCGCGCGCGCCCCCGGCCGACCTTGGCTACTGCGCATCTAGTGTGCACATAGCAAGGTCACGACCCCTCCAAATTAAAACTTACTTTAACCAGCTGGCGTTCAGTGAAAGAATTACACGTTTATCATAAAGGGTTTCGGTGCTATAATTTTTTGAAATGTTGGCATTACTTTTCGATGACCCTGTATAGTGAAATTCCAGATGTGTCGGGAATTGTGGGCGTGATTTATAGGATAATAAAATGTTGCCCACACATAGGCCTACGGTACCGTGTGGTGTTTGTTTTATGCTGCGATCGCTCCATTCGTTCGCTTCGTTGTTTATATATTAAAAGGCTTTACATACTAAAACAAACCTAACCTGGGGGGAACGCCCACGACCCCCTTGCTTGAAGTACAAGCAGTAATTTTTGGCCAGACAGAAGCTAATTGAAACGGTCATTTCTAAAAGGCCCCGTGAGCAAGGAGACTAATATTGAGAAAAACACAAAAATATATTGAAATTTAAACTATTGATATGAGAGAAACAATATTTGATGTGTAACATCTTTCCGCTCGGTTGCTGGATAGTTTTGTGGGAGTGATTTTGAAAATTGGGGACGGAAGTGAATCGGGCGGAAGTGGATCGAACGGAAGTGGATCGGACGGAAGTGAAGACGCACTGCCAGAAAAATGGGACGGAAGTGAATCTGGCGGAAGTGGATCGGACGGAAGTGAAGACGCACTGCCAGCTGGATGTACAATTGAAAATGTGTGTATTGGAAAAAAGGCAGTGTGTGCTCTGTAGCGCGAGAATGTTATGGCAATACAGTAGTCAGTGCATTTAGCAGGCACTGGTTTGACGAGCACAGTGGCAAATGTTTCACAGACTTTCATTTGTCATTGAGCAGTTTATGAAGCTTCACGTTCAAGGTTGAATATCACATGGGGTAGGACAAAGACGACAAATGACATTTAAGTAAGCGGCATTATTGTCAAGCTGTGGGTGAGTAGTCAAATATTAAATACATAACAGAATGTTGTTATATGAGTGGAATGAAAGCTGTATTTTCATCATATGTTAGACCAGGTCATTTCATGATTGTAGGAAGCCATGTTTTGATTGTTTACGACGAACTGTATGAGAGCCTTGAGAATAATGAATGTTATAGTTACTGATGAATGTGCTCACAGTATTTGAGAGTACTGTCGACGTTGTGTGTCACTTTGTTATTATGAATTATTAATGTAAAAGGAAGGAAGAAAGCTTGTAGTTTTGCGTGTCCGTTAATCTCACGATCATGATCCACGGTACCTCCCTTTTACGAGGAATGCGAACCACAGGACATATATTGACCGGGAATCAAACCCGGTCTACCTTGGTGAGAGACTAACAGCTTGCCCGCTGCGCCACAAATGTGACAGTAGCATATCTCCAATTCATTCTATACATTCATCATAGTACCAGTATGAAAATGGAGTGTAAATTAACATTAAGAATGTCCAAGCCGTGTAGTATACGAGTAGGATAACATGTCAGATGTTACACATCATATGCGACTACTGTAAGGCTCGTATCTTTTGTTTGTACATTACATGTCACTGCCATAATAGCAGTTTTGACATAAAATTTGTTTGGTTTGGTTTAATAGAAAGGCCAGAATAAGCTTCCAAATTCTGCAAAATAAGGGCCTTTTAGAAAAGGCCATCGAGGTTCAATATTTATATGTACTAAATGTTTAATATTCTTGCGGTTATTTGTTTTCCTAATGATCACTTGTGTTAAACTTGTTAAAAACTTTAGTTTGTAATGTTATCATTCTCTAACGTTCAAATATTTTTTCATAATGGCACTTCATATCACGGAGTAGCGTCATGTATTCCTCATGTGTATGACTCTGGGTGTCTTCTGGTGGGCATTTCAATAAATCGTCATAATACCCCACATATTCATGTACTGTAGGATGTACTTCATAACTTTCTTGATGTCTTCTATCTTGTTCTAAAGGGCGCTTTCTGCAGTAGAAGGGGCAGGAATCAGAGCAAGTTAGAAACAGATGCAATCGTTCTATTCTTCGGGTAAGGGCCAACATCTTATCTCGGTGAAGATTTTGACCAAAGTGGTGAGAAAAATGAAGTTTTGAGAAGAAAACAATCATACCTCCTTTAATAGGCATTATATCAAAACCGTTTTAAATCGTCTGCAAGCCGAGACAATATCTCTTGTATAACAATGTAATCATATTGCATTCATCTAGTAGGATAATATGTGCAGGAAAATAACAGAACTTTCTTGGAGACGATAACAAAGCATATTTGAAATCAATGGAACTACTCGCATTGAAGGAATACTGCATTTCGTGTTATTTTAAGTGATTATCTCGCTTTGATATTTCGGCAATGTCGGCTTCACCCGTATATTGTCTTGGATTTCTCTTCCAGTCCCGGGTTTGGAGCCTAGAACTAACGTCCGTCGTACGCACGGCAATACATTTGCCAATATTATTGTATGACTACAAAACTCCACATGTTTACCATACGATAATCTTATAATTCAGAAAATATTTTGCTCATCCCTTGGCGTAAGGGTGGGTCATATCAAAACTTCTTTCAAACAGAAGATTTTAGAGGAATGAATGCAAATAGCACTGCCATCCAGTGACTACACTAAAAGGTAGAAAGTGGCCTTTTAAGCATGGAATGTTGTGTTTACCTCTGAAGAACCCCAATCCATGCTTAACTCATTTTCACCAAACATGTCAGAAAGGGCCTTTTAGAAATGACCGATTTAATTGTATATGGCTCCGCTCATTAGCCAATAGTTTCACGCGGAGCTCGTTACGCAATGATCTGTGTCGTGTATTTTGTGTACCATACATTGGCAACAGTGAAATGACGTCTCAGTAACAGATGAACGCACCAAATGCGCCTCTTTCAATAGCAGTTGAGCAACGAACAATAATTAATAACGACTTAAGTAACATATTTACGTTATTTAGCACATATTTCCAGTGCAGTAATGATAATGGGCAGTCATTTCAGTTGGTAATGACTCCCGGAATGTCAAATAAGTTATGAACATCATGAACATTACCTATTTTAGCCAAGTACAAGTGTAGGATCCTGGTTCATCACTCCTGAAGAATTAACCGATTAAAGGAAGATACCTAATTTCAGGTCGCCTCGTGTTGTAGTGGCTTGCAGGGGTAAGGGTTAAATTCTGGGCTCTGCCAACAAATTTAAGGGTTTAAGAAGCCATAACCATAAGATCTGTGCCCTGTACAATAATTATACACATTTCCAAGAAAGCACACATCTTTTTATTAAATGCAAAGTTTTTAAGTTTTTCAAGGTTCAAATCGTAACTATCTTTATTTATTTGTCAAACGGCTTCGGTGGCGTAGTTGGTAGCATGCTGAACTGCTGTTCCCAAGATCGCGGGCTCAAACCCGGCCGAAATCGTCGGATTTTTTAAGAGCGTTAAAATCCTTCAGTATGCCTTCCTTCGAAGGGGAAGTAAAGCCGGCGGTCCCATGTCATAGATTTATGGCATGTAAAAGATCCTTCCACAGACTAAACTTGTGTGAAGCTAAATTTCTAGGTTACATTTCGTTGGAACGCTCTATGAAAGTTCCAACTTTCACCACTAGGTATCATTGATATCTGGTAGCGAAAGTAGGAACTACTTGAAATTGAACGGAACTTGTAGCTCACCCTATGGTTGTTCGGTTGAAGCAGCTACAGACTCTGGCGAGCCGAACATGTCCTCGGACACTCCCGGCACTAAAAGCCATACGCTAAATAAATAAATAAATAAATAAATAAATAAATAAATAAATAAATAAATAAATACATAAATAATAAATACATCTATTTTTCAAATTCGGTCCTTGCTTTGTGCTGACCTTCATCGTTTCCCTCATATCTCCCATGTTTATAGGAATTTTTGGAGTATTATTTCTTAGCATGGATGTTAAACCTTCTGCTACAAAATGAATCTCACTCATGTCCACATTATTAATTAACTAACCGTTATTACTTAATATTTATTCTGAGCAAACTCAAAAAGTATTTTAATGTTTCACGGAAAGACTAATTAAAGCCAAAAAGGGATGAGTGAGCTTTATTTTGTAGCTGAAGGTGTATTATCCAGTTTATTGTTGTTTCCCATCGTATAAGAACTAGTAAAGATATTTACTAGGGGTGAAGACGCAGGGTCTTCAGGGTTGGCCACTACAAATCTTATCCAGGAGTGCTGTAAGTTCTTACGGAGTGATTGCCAGTCACTCCAGCCCTCCTCCTTTCTGCGGGCTTGGGACCGGCAAGAGCATTGCTTGGCTACTCAATCCACCAAGCAACACTGCAGGCCAAGATTGCTACCAGATGGCTCTTATCGACTGAAAGCAAACACCGAACTATACCGTCAGTTGGAACCAGCCACCACTAGGCCTATCATGCGACGGAAACGAATTCTACGGGCACCTCTTCCGGATGGGGAACGATAGGATCACCAAGAAGATCTTCAACTTGATTAATGGCTACAAGACTGACAGCTTGTGGCATAATGAAGTGAAACAACACTTGAATAACGCTGGTATTTTATACTGTGATATTCTTGACCGTTCCAAAATGTTGTGATAGTGTTAACTCTTGGTCCCCACCACCCAAAGTGATGAAGACCCGACTACCCCTCACACAGGAGAGGAAGGACAAGTTATAGGCTGGACTGAGGAGATATTGGAGAACAATGAAAGCGTCGCAGAAGCACTAGTCATAAGCGCTCCCTAGTGGGCTTGAATCACTAGTAATAAATAATAATAATCATCCATTTTATTAAAAGAAAAGTTGAAACATTCCTATAAACATGGGAATTATGAGGGAAACCGTGAAGGTCAGCACAAAGTAAGAACCAAATTTTGAAAAATATAAAAATAGTTAAGACTTGAATTTTGAAAATTAAAAATTTACTTCCAATAACAAGATCTGTGTTTCCTTGGAAATGTATATAATTGTTGTAAAAATGTTTAAGACAGGCACAAATTAATATCGTTATTGTTTTGCCTCCTTTAACTGTATGTCCCCCCTTAATTCGACTATCAATGCTGAATCGGGGTCTATTCAGACTCGTAAAGTAGAATTGAGAAAAGGCGGGTTCGATTCTCCCCTCAGCCAGAGTACAGAAGTGGATATCCGTGGTTTTCCTCTTCTTCTGCAGACAAATGCCGGGAGTGTGCTTAATTAAGGCCACTGCTGCCTCCAATCCAAATGTTAGCCCACATTACAAATACACACTAGTACAGCCATCAAAATTACACAGGTTATGAGACAGATTCCATTCAAATCAAAGTTTAGGATACTACAAGGAACAATCCCCGCATTTGTCCGGGAAGAAGTGGGGAACCATGGAAACTACTTCTAGGATAGCCAAGGTAAGAATGGAATCCACCTTTTCTCACCACCTTGAGGAAGACGCACCACCTCTTGTCGCAAAGCCCTTATATAGAAAAACAAAAACAACAACAGCAACAACCTTTCGAGATTACGGTTATCTTATCGGTTAACAGTATGTCGCTCCACAGTTTAAGTTATGGAAATGCCTCAGGCATCGGCGAAGGCCGTGTTAGTATATTTGACAAACGTGCCTAAAGTTTTAATTAATATCTTGTTTTATTGGGTATATAAAAAAAATTAATTTAATTTATAAAAAAAATAATTATAAATAAATTTATAGTACCTACACTATTTAATATCTTGTTTTATTGGGTCTATAAAAAATTAATATTTATAAATTCTATTTATAAAAAAAATTATAAATAAATGTATAGTACCTACACTTTTAATAAATTTTATAAAATGAGAATGCAGACAATTTCTGTTTGAATCCTCTCTGTGGGGAATTTTCCGAGTCATGCTTTTCTCATTTAATGACTCTGATAGGTCCTATACGAGTATTTTAGAACTTCTTGATGTAATTTAATGTGCAGAATTGACTTAATATTATATTATATTATATTATACGCAGTCACGTCTTCCTGCTGCATGTCTATGAGATGGCAGATGGGACACGTGCTGAAGGGCTTGTCTGTGGGAGTGCTAACAAGTCTACTCTTCAGCAAGAAGTGCACGAGGGCCATCTCCTACGATCTACAGGCTGGTTCTCTGGAGTAACGAGATCCCTAGCGCAAGTACCTGTCTCTTCAGGCAACGCGCCTACACCACTTCAAACTCTACCGTGCCGGTTGAATGTAAACTCTCTGACTGCATTCAAATCCAATTGCGGTTCATATCAGGAATGGTATTCATACGAGAATCCTCGTACGCTAAACGCATGACATTTTAGCTCAGTGTACGAGGTTTCCAAATTTACAACGAGTGTACTGTACGTTGCATATAATTCGCTCAAATTTACTGTTAAGATCAAACACACCATCTCAAGATGTAATTTACTACCATTCGTTGTTGACTGTCACCCCTTGAAGTTTGGGATCAACTCCCAGCTCTGCCTAGAAATTTAATTATGATGAAACCGGGTACATTCATCTACATGAAACAAAACTGTGGACGAGTGGGATCGATTCTCATTTAAGTTAGCCATTCTAGAAGTCGTTCCCAGTGGCTTTCCACTACAGGCGAATTCGAGGATGGTACCTGGTATAAATAGTTAATCCACAGCCTGCTTCCAGTCGACCGACCGGGTCAGGGATGGAATGAATGAAGCCCCCATCTAGTGGCGAGGATATGAACTGTGCCGGCTGCCGAAGCCTGTCGCACTCCTCTGAGGCAATGATTAAATGAATGACAGATGAAATGAATTTATAGTGGAGAGTGTTGCTGGAATGACATTTTGGACAGGGAATATCGGAGGACCCGGAGATAAACCAGCTTGCCTCCGTTTTGTTCAGCAGAGATCTCACATGGAGTGACCGGGATTTGAACCACGCACCCAGCGGTGAGAGGCCGGCGTGCTGCCGCCTACGCCATGGAGGCTTGTTAATAGTAAATAGATACTTAATAATAGTATTTTTCATATCAACGTGTAGGCCACGGCCGCTTCCTTCCACATCCTTGTCCAGTTACATTCATCTTCATCCTTTCCATCTCTCATCCCGACGCGCAGGTCACCCACGGGAAAGACCTGCACTCGGCCTCTCAGGAGGCCACACGACAAAAGAAAAACAAAACAAAACAAAAAATCAACGTGTTAAACTGCTAAAATGACCTATAGGTTACAGCAAGTTATTATTAACTAACTAATTATGGATTACCAAATAAATTATAGAGCTAAGTTGACTATTTGAATTTTATACCTCGTAGACCGTGATCCAGGTAGGATGTTATCTCCTGACATTTCAACGAAAGCTGCGCCGCATAGTTGAATAATCAGGGTTAGACGTACACCTTACACTAGTACAGACACCAGAAAAGTTTTCGTAATCGTCACTGACGGTCACAGAGTTCTGATCCCCTACATGAAAACACAACGAGTAACTGACCGCAAGTTACATTATTATTGCTTAATATTTCCAAAAATGTAAGAACCTCGTAGAACGACAAGTTTGGTTAAATTCTATAAAGCAATTGAAATATGAATCACACACCCGTTTAAAGAGGGGAGATGGTAAACACCAGATACCTCTTCTCTGTACGTACTGCATTCTAGTCAAACAGTTGTCATTTCTCATGAACGATTGGGCACACTAACACCAACTATCGATATACTTCTGTAGGCTTTCACAGTCGGTTAAGTGTTCTTCAGATCGGCTTTTCGAGTTATTAGGCCATGTTGGACGTTTCATGATATCTTACAACGTTTTACCAACGAGTGGTGTAGGCATTTTCAAAGATTTCTTCTGATAGCTTGAAGTGGTGCTGTCCGAGGTTTATACAGGCGTGTTCTTGAGATACCATAAAAGCAGAGTGGTTCCTGGTTAACAGTTGTATTGTATTCGTTCCCGTGTCCAGTTTTTTTTCGCTATTCTGAACACCGAAGCTCCATAACATGGAAACCATTTACAGGTCGACACAAAAAATCAGAGATATTCTCAGGAGCCCAAAATATCTTATTGACAAACGGACCTCTGCAAGTGTATACATAATTCCATGTAGTCAAGTATATGTTGGCATGACCAAAAGGAGCCTTAAGAGAGGACTTGAAGAACATTCCAGATATTGTAGACTCCGACAGTTTGATAAATCAGCCATATCGAAACATGCCTGGGATTGGGATCACATATGCTGTTTTGAAGAAAAAAAAACTCTCTAGGGCATTAACTACCACACCAAACTGCACAGAGAAGCAATTGAAACTTATAAACATCAACAAAATGTCAATAGGAAAATGGACATTATATATATGAACAATATCTGATGGCCGTTTAATGGCTGATGACCTCGCTGCTCCGCCCCTTAAAACAACAATAATAACTAAGAGTTGTTAGACAAAACTACCCCCCTCCCCTCCGTAGCCACGTACAGGGGCGGAGCATTCCACTGTAGTCAACCTATCACATAAGGGTATGTCAATAATATTGCGACACGGAATCAAAACCAATAGAAATGTCAACCAAAAATTACCAGGAACCACTCAAGATTCATGGTTCTTCGAGAATACTCCAATATCCTATATAAATCTTGGTCATCGTCTCTTCAAGCTATCAGAACTAATCTTTGAAAATTCCAGCTACACATGTTAGTGAAGTGTCAGAATATATAAAGAAACGTTACACACTGCCTCTTAATCCAAAAGGCCTTACTAAAGAATACCCAACCGCCCGTGAAAGCCTATACAAGTTTATCTCTTTACTATAATGCATATCACGTGTTATGAAATGAATTTGAAGTGGTGGCACAAACAGTATTCCTCTGGCAAGCAAATAGTTTACAAAAGAAGAGGAAAGTAATAAGTGAAGTAGCGAAATGTAGAAGACTTGTTTCAAACTTTTCCTCCTCTGGCGACTGCATTCCCAGAACTTCTATTTATACTTTGTTCACCTGGAGTTTATTGCTAATGCAGTCTGTGCAATTCGAAAATATACCACGCAACAAAGGCCTATATCATTCAATGTTTACTAATATGCCCCTTTGGTTTTTCTTCAGTTAGTAGACAGATTATCCTAAGTCCAATTATTGAGGGAGGTTGACTTCGTCATTGAATATACACAAATAATGAAAACGAAGTGCTATTTCCATCATAAGAAAGTGGTATTCGATAATAATCTAATACTTAAGAGTATGTAGACGAAATACTAATTATGTTATGGAAGTGCACTTTTTGAACAGACACTGCTCAAATAAGATGTAAAAGATCGCTGAGGCAGACCTGACGAGAGGGTAAGTGGTCAACGGAGCTAAGTCTCCGCAATAATTTCCTCTACTTCTTGTAAATATCCTTTGGTTAAAATTAGGATTTAATGATTTATTAGAATCTATTTCATGATATAAATACATATTTATTTGCATATATACCTTCTTAACAATTTTTACTGTGAACTTAAATTGTCTCTGTGCCCAAGTTATCATTGCTGCTACCTTGGTGTCACCATAATTGTATTACACCTCATGTGCTGCATTTAGAATAAACAAAAATATAGCATTATTCCTTCTTCAAGCAGATGTATTTGTCTGTTATTTTTCCAGGTTTGTAGCGTGTCTTGTGTGGGCTTTCGCCTAGGACACAAAGGTGGCTCATCAGCGGGCTCTTGGTGTCCCCGCCTGGTGAAACCGCACAAAAGACACGGCACAACCTAGAAAATTTGCTGAGTTTTAATTTACTGGCCGTGAAAGCCAATATATCATATTTTTAGATGTATTTGTGTTGATGTCCAAGAATGTTTATGAATTTCTCAGGTAATAATAAAGTCGTTGACTCATCGTGTGTTTACATGGTAGTAGGTGTCCGGCTCAATGGCTAATTGGTTAGCTTGATAGGCTTTAGCCCGAAGGGTGCCGGGTTCGATTCCCGGCCGGGCCATAAGGGATTTAAATCTCCTGGGGTTAATTCCCGTGACCCGGGGACTGGGTGTATGTGCCGTCTTCGTCATCACTTCATCCTCATAACGACGCGCAGGTCGCCCACTTGCGTCAACTAGAAAGACCTGCACTCGGCCTCCCAGGTAGCCACACGAATAACAAGTAGTTCCGTGAAGAACTATACAGCCTATTTTCATATATCCTGCTCATGTTAATTGTCTCTATCAACATACAATATTTCAGTTTAATTGCTGTAACTGATTCGTAGATATTGAGAACCGTCTAAATATTTCATATGGTCGCCAGGATGGATTTTTATTTTTGTACTATTACATTAAGATTATTGTGTATGTGTGGTATTCAAACTTCGATCGCATGATTAGAACACAAGAAGTAAAAAAGAGATTATAAAAGTATGCACAGCTGCCATCTTGTGATTATGCAAACAATTGAAATAAATTACATGCCAGTGGATCAACATTTGCATAAGCATTTAACGTGCAACGTTTCACGGCACTCGGATAGTTAATTCGCGATAATCGTCCATTTAAATATTTATACTTCGCGTCGCCGCCATGTAGGATTTGAGCTCACCAGGTTACTGAAAGTCCTATAGGTGAACGTATGATCATAGTCTCTATGAACATAAAAAAAAATTAGTTTGGTTGCTGTAAAAGATTCATAGATACTGAGAACCGTCTAAATATTTCGGAAGCTCGCCATTTAGGATTGTTATATGTATAGGCCATAGAATTATGTACCATTCAAGGACAATTATTGCCTTGCTTCATTATTCAAACTTTCACTTCGATCGCATTATTACGACACAAGAATAAAAACTTAATTTTAAAATTTCGCACAGCCGCCATCTTCAGGTTATGTAAACAATTGAATTAAATTAGATGGCAGTGCATTACAATCTGCAAAATCATTTACTGTACCACATTTCACTGCGCTCAGAGAGTTAAATCACGAGAAAAGTCTATTAAAATATTTCAAATTCGCTTGGTCGCCATGTTCGTTTTGTACTTTACAGGTTTATGAAATATACATAGGTAAACTTGTATCAGGACCCTTTATCACCGTACAAAATTGCATGATGATATCTGTAATAGTTTCGGAGATATAGAATGTCAGTGAAATATTTCACACAGCCTCCATTTTGAGGTTATGTAAACAATTGAACTAAATTAGACTCCAGTGCATTACAATGTGTATTAACATTTATTGTACCAAGTTTCATTACGTTTGGATAGTTAAATCGCGAGAAATGTCTATTTAAAAGTCTCAATTTCGCTTGACCGCCATGTTGGTTTTGTAGTCACCAGGTTTTTGAAAGTCTCATAGGTGAACTTCTAGTAGTGCCCTTTATCACCGTACACAATTTCAGGGCGATATCGGTAATAGTTTCGGAGATATTGAATGCTAGTGAAATATTTCGCACAGCCGCCATGTTGGATTGGTGAGACGTAACAAAATTTGAAGGGCACGGTCGAGGTCGCCGGGAATAGTGCTATGAACTTACCGAGATTCATTGAAATCGCTCCAGCCGTTTAGATTTTATTAGGGACACACACACACACACACGCTCACACACACGGACAAAAAGTGATCTCAAGAGCCTTTTTTTTTTTTTTTTCAAAATTGAAAATAGGCTAATAAAAATGGTAGCAGGTTGTTGAAGTACTTTTTTGGAATTTCTTGGCGTGTGTGTATGAATTGGTCGGTCCCGTGGTGTTGGCTAGCACGCCAGCCTCTCACCTTGAGGCCCCGGATTCGATTTCCGCTCTATCAGTGATTGTGAAAACTGACGTGAGGGCAACATTTGAGTCAAAATTTTGCCACCCCAGTGTTTCTAAAAGCCGAAGTAGTAATAGGGACGTTAAACCAATAACATTATCATTAGGTATTTTATTTATACGTTGTGTGAGTAGATGATCAGGCCGGAAGTTAGGAAATGGAGAAATAAAAATTCACTATGGCCCACTCCTCCCCTCCTGGCTACGTCAATTCCCGAAAAATTAGATGACTCTTCTCCGTTGTGTTCATGGTAGAAAGATAGCGGGGGCGTGGTGGTGCAGCGGTCAAGCTGTTGGCCTCTCACCAGTGTGGACTGGGTTCGATTCCTGGTCAATACATGTGAGATTTTAGACGTGAAATTCCATGTCCTGTGATTCAGATTCCACGTAAAAAGGAGGCCCCGTGGCTCATAATCACAAGATTCACAGTCACGTAAAACTACAATCTTCCTTTCCTTTCTTAGAAATGTAGCCAACACAATTCACTGCTGAATACAGTAGCCTACAGTGCTAAGTTGGCTATCTTCCGTGTTCTTGTCTGGCCACACGTGCAAGTTTACTTCCCTCTGCTACTTGCGGCTTCGGTGGCGTAGTCGGTAGCATGCTGAGATTCCATTCCCAAGATCACGGGTTCAAACCCGGCCGAAGTCGTCGGATTTTTAAGAGCGTTAAAAATCCCTCAGTATGCCTTCTTTCGGAGGGGAAGTAACGCCGGCGGTCCCATGTCATAGATTTATGGCATGTTAAAGAACCTTCCACTAATTACACCTGTGTGAAGCTAAATTAATATAGGTTAAACATTTATCTCACGTTCTTAGGTTCCTACGTTCGTCGTTAGAAGCCAACTGCGGTGGCATCTGGTAACTAATTTCTGAACTAGTTGTTCGTTGACGGTGGCGTTTGGCGGCAAAAGTAGGAACTACTTGAAAAAATGCATGCCTGCAGTCCTTAGTTGAATTAAAACAGATAACACACACTAATACAGTAATCACAATTTATTAACATCGGTTATCAGAAATATTCAACACACACCCAAAGTACACGGGGCTACATGACTGCGTTGTCGCAGCCCCTAAAGTGAGGAACCAACCATCCCTCCGCTACATTTCTAGCCTACTTTTCACAGTTTGCAAAAATGAGGAAAAAGTAGACTTATGAGAACGATCCGGCAAATGTCTGTCTGTCTGTCTGTCTGTCCTTCTGTTTGTCTGGCTGGCTGTGTGTGTGTGTGTGTGTCCCTATTAACTCCTAAACGACTGCAGCAATCGAAACAAAATTTGGTACGAGTTAAGATCTATACCTGAATATCTCAATGCCGTATTTGAAAAATGATGTCAGTAGTACCAACTGATGAAAAATCGCAATTGAAATTTGAGATCCATGTTGGATATCTTGGAAGGTATGAATGGGAGCTATTCCAAAATTGGCACACGTATAGACAATACTATTTCTGTTTAATTTCCAGGAGGCAATACATGGCAGTGTTGCCAAAATGATTATAAGCCTGCTGATAGGTCCAATTTTTAAATGTATATAATTTCTACACTATCAATTGGAATTCAACCAAATTTCGTATGTGCTATGTGTACATAAACAGATATAACTGAGCGTATTCTTAAGAGCCACCAGGGCTGCCAACTGTTAATACATGCTCTCAATTTATTTTATCCAAATACAAATACTGTATATCAGAAAGTATGCAAGTCGACAGCTTTAAACTATGCACACGTATAGTACCTGACATTCTATATTAATTTTGAGTAACTTATATACGTCAGTGCTACCAACATGATTCTAAGCCTGCTGAGAGGTCCAACTTTAAATACATGCAACTTCTATACTATCATTTGGATTTCAACCACATTTCATACGTGCTATGTGTACCATAACAGATATGACTATGCGTATTCTTAAGAGCAACCAGGGCTGCTAACTGGTAATAAATGCTGTCTCTATTTTTGTTACCCTAATATTAATATATCAGAAAGTATGCAAGCCAATAGCTCTAAACATTGCACACGTATAGTAACTGGCATTGTATAGGTAGATTAATTTGGAGTCACTAATATACGTCAGTGCTGCCAACTTGATTCTTAACCTGCTGATAGGTCCAATATTGTGTTGTTGTTTGAGTCTTCAGTCTTTTGACTGGTTTGATGCAGCTCTCCACGCCTCCCTGTCCTGAGCTAATCGTTTCATCTCTACGTAGCTCCGACACCCTACATCCGAGGCAATCTGTTTAACATATTCTAACCTTGGTCTACCCCTACAGTTTTTGTCCTCGACCCTTCCTTCCATAACTAAGCTTGCTATTCCTGGGTGTCTTAGTATGTGTCCTACCAACCTATCTCTTCTCTTCATTAGCAGTCGCCAGAAACATCTCTCCTCTCCCACTCGTCTTAATACCTCTTTGTTTGTAACCCTATCGACCCATCTGATCTTCATCATTCTCCTGTAACACCACATTTCAAATGCTTCAATTCTCCTCTTTTCTGCTGCACCAATAGTCCAAGTTTCACTTCCATAGAGCGCCACGCTCCAGACAAAGGCTTTCAAAAATGACTTCCTAATACCTAAATCTATATTCGATGTCAGCAGATCCCTCTTTTGTAGAAATGCTTTCTTTGCCTGAGCCAACCTACTTTTAATATCCTCTTTGCTTCGTCCATCACTGGTTATTCTGCTTCCTAAGTAACAGAAGTCTCCTACTTCCTTCAGCTTTTCACCTGCCAATTTGATCTCCATAGAGGTTTCTGATTTATCTCGGCTGCATTCCAGTATTTTTGTTTTACATTTATTTATTTATTTTCATCATGAATTCTTTCCGTAAGACGGAGTCCATACCATTCAAAAACTCATTCAAATCCTCAGGCTTGTCGGCCAAGATGACGATGTCATCAGCAAATCTCAGAGTTGAAATTATTTCTCCTTGAATCTTCACTCCCACTTTAAATTTTTCTCTAATTTCCTTCATTGCTTGTTCAATGTAAAGATTGAAAAGTATGGGTGATAAGTTGCAGCCTTGCCTTACACCTTTCTGAATACCAGCTTCTCTCTCATGTCCTTCAACTCGAATGACTGCTGTCTGGTTTCTGTACAGATTGTATATCACCCTCCTATCCCTGTACTTTATTCCAATTGATTTCAAAATGTCAAACAATTTAGTCCAATCAACGTTATCAAAAGCCTTTTCTAAGTCTACAAAAGCCATGAACGTTCTCTTATCTTTCCTTATTCTACCTTCCAAAATCAGCCTAAGACTTAGTACAGCTTCCCTTGTTCCTACATTTCTCCTGAAACCAAACTGGTCTTCACCCAACTCCGTTTCTATCTGGCTTTCAATCCTCTTGTAAATTATTCTAGACAGGATCTTTGAAGCATGAGTAATCAAGCTGATTGTACGGTAATCTTCACATCTGTCAGCTCCCACTTTCTTTGGTATAGGGATGATTACATTCTTCTTGAAATCAGGGGGTACCACACCGGTCTCATAAATCCTACACACCAAGTGAAATAACCTGATCAGACCTTCATCTCCTATGCAGCGTAGCAACTCAATCGGTATATCATCTATGCTTGGTGCTTTGTTCCTGCTTAAGTCTTCCAAAGCTCTATCAAATTCTGATCTCAATATTAAATCTCCTTTCGCATCCTCATCAATTTCCTCCACCCTTTCCATTACATGATTCTCAATCTCCTTTCCCTTATACAAACTCTCTATGTAAGCTTTCCATCTCTCAACCTTTTCTTCCCTATCTGTTAGAGGCTTTCCATTTGTGTCCTTAATATTACAGCACTTAGTCTTCTTTTCCCCAAAAGTATTCTTAATCCTTCGATAAGCTGTGTCTACTTTTCCTAATTTCAGACAATTTTCTATACCTGCACATTTCTCTTTCAACCATTCTTCTTTCGCTTCCTTGCACTTCTTGTTAACCTCATTTCTCAGACGTCTGTATTCTGCTTTCCCCTTTTCATCTCTTAGATTCTTGTATTTCCGCCTTTCATCCATCAATTCTAGTATATCCTGAGTGATCCACGGTTTTCTACCTATTCTTTCTTTCCTACCAATGTTTTCTTCTGCGGATTTTGTTATTTCATTCTTCAAAAGTGCCCATTCGTCTGCAATTGAAGTTTGTTTAGGGTTTTTCATTAGTCCTTCCTTTATACTCTTCTTGAATCTTTCGTTTACATCCTTTTCTTTCAGTCTGTCTATTGCCCACCTTTTTGGCTTTTGACTCTTCTTCAGTTTCTTCAACTTTAATCTGCATTTCATTACAACCAGATTGTGATCAGAGTTTATGTCAGCACCAGGATATGTTTTACAATCCAAAATCTGGTTTCTAAACCTCTGCTTGACCATAATGAAGTCGATTTGGTAACGCCCTGTATCTCCTGGTCTCATCCATGTGTATATTCTTCTATTGTGGTTATTGAATAAGGTGTTAGCTATGACCAATTCATGCTCGGTGCAGAATTCTACCAGCCTGCTTCCTCGATCATTCCTTTCACCTAATCCGAAATCTCCTACTATCTTCCCTTCTCTCCCTTTTCCTACCACAGCATTCCAATCTCCCATTACTATAACATTTTCATCACCCTTGATATACCTCAGAATTTCGTCTATTTCTTCATAGACCTTTTCAACATCCTCATCATCAGCTTGACTGGTAGGCATATAGACTTGTACCACTGTGGTGCAGGTAGGTTTAGTACTGATTTTTGCTACAATAATCCGTTCACTATATTGCTCATAATATTCCACCCGCTGTCCAAGTTTCCTACTCAATATGAGGCCAACCCCTGCTTGGCCATTGTTTGATTTAGTGCTAATGACCCTATAGTCTCCTGACCAAAAATCCTGTTCTTCCTGCCAGCGCATTTCACTAATCCCAACCAAATCCAACCTCAACCTATCCATTTCCCTTTCTAAGTTTTCTAACCTTCCACTTCCTAGCAGACTTCTAACATTCCACGCTCCGATCCGTAGAATGTCAGATTTCCTCTTTGTCACTTCTGTGATGTTAACCCCCTATCGAGTAGTCCCCACCCGGAGATCCGAACGGGGGACTAGTTTACCTCCGGATTGAAATTTTACAAGGGAGGAGGCCATCATCACATGTAATTATGCATAGAGAGGTGCATATCCTCGGGAATAGCATACGGCTGTAGTTTCCCGTTGCTTTCAGCCGTGCAGCAGGACGCAGTGTAGCCATTATTTGGCTTATATTATCAATATCTTAACCGTCTATAAGACTAGTAAAGATTTGATTTATTCTGAAAGGCTGCTACTCCCTTTCAGAATAAGTAAAGAGCAATTCTACTAACAAAAATACTAACCTTCTACCGTACTAACAATTAAATACCAAAATTCTACTAACAAAAAACTTAAGTTCCACCAACAACAAATACTACCACTAAAACAGTCTGTCACCAGGCACACTCACATGCACCCTCACACATCAAAGTCTACTGAAACAATGAACTACAACTAATAAACAATGCAACTGCTACCAGACACACTCACACACCCCAGTCTAATAGAACTATGACATATATCTAACAGACAAACTAACTACCTACTTACAACTAAAACTAACTACATACTTACTGTACTGTTATTTAAATTGACAATATTTACAAAATGCAATTTAGATAGAAAATACTTACAAAATGTAATTTAGATTCAAAATTGTCACAAAATGCAATTTAAGGGGGACGTATGCAAAATTGCACTAAGTGAGAAATGGTTTCATTTCGGCTGTATTAAGGTAAAGAAGGAGGATTGTGTAGTCGGGAATTGGTTTTTAAAGTATGTGATACACCGGACTGTTTGAGGGTTCAAATCAAAGCAAGGGATCAAATAATACAGGAACTTTAACCTTATTGTGTTAAAATTTAAAATCACCTTATCGTTAACAAAGTATACCTTATCAATCTAGTTATAACATAGGTACTGCCAACATGTCTAGAGTTTGCCACTTTGTCATAATCACAATCTACTATTTTATTGTTCCTCTAATGCTGCATCCAAGAACTGACTTCCACAAACATCCATGAACCATACAACTTCAATCAATACTTTCTATGTGGTTATTATGGGAACGTACAAACAATACACATCTCCAAAACAATCAACTGGGCACCTGGTAAATTTAAACTTTTAAATAAATTGTTATTATTACTTTATTTTGCGTATGGCCTTTAGTGCCAAGAGTGTCCGAGGACATGTCCGGCTTGCCATAGGCAGTAGCGACTACAAGCGGACACCCATAGGGAGAGCTACAAGCTCCGTTCAATTTCAAGTAGTTCCAACTTTCGCTACCAGATATCACTGACATCTAGTGTAGAACGTTGGAATTTTGATAGAGCGTTACAACGAAATCTAACCTAGAAATTTAGCTTTACACATGTTAAGTTAGTGGAAGGATCTTTTACATGCCACAAATCTATGACATGGGCCCACCGGCTCCACTTCCCCTCCTTAGGAAGGCATACTGAAGGATCTTAACGCTCTTAAAAATTCCGACGACTACGGCCAGGATTGAACCCGCGATCCTGAACACAGCAGTTCAGCATGCTACCAACTACGCCACCGAAGCCGCTTTGTGACAGTCAATTCACTGTTTTTATAAAAGCACCTCAAATTACAAAAGTTCATCTTGATATTGGTGATTTGCGAATGTTTCCAACTTTTGCTACCAAACGCCACCGTCAACGACCAACTAGTCCTGAACCCGGCCACTAGACGCCAACACAGAATAAAGAAAGATAAACCCAAAATGAGAATAGGAATTATAATCTGCAGCAAAGGTAATGTCTTATATGTTTAAAGACGTACTGTGAGTGAGCAGTGGGTTGGCAGATTTGTCCGAGACCCAATATCTATTTCTTGGCTTGTGATCAGCACTAAGTTTTTTCTCTTACTCAACTTGTTTAATTGTAAATGGTACGGAACCTTGAGTTTTATTCTGTTGAACCTAATGTTGCCATTTAATTTATTTGACTATCTTTTGCTTTGGTTTCAGTGTCTGATCATTAATTAATTGGTGTTGATGTGTTGTATTTCCTTTATGGATTAATTATGTGTTTGCCTTGTGCTGGAGGACACAATTATGATGTCGGGGCTCGCCCGACACACGACTGGAACGGGAAATTTGTTGTGTCAGGGCTCGCCCGACTGACGAGGGGTAAGGGTTAAGGTTAGGCTGTAATTTTATTCTATACGATAGATTTAATCGTTTGAGACAAAGCCAAGTGTGCAAGTGGTTTTTTCGCTGTGGTATCTGCTGGTTGGTTACAAAATGCATTAAACTTCTATACTAACTAATGGACTTCATTCAAAATTGGCACAATAATAGATCATATTATTTCATATTATTTCTGACTAATACATGCATGACATTGTTGCCAGCATGATTTTACGCACGCTGTTAAGTCCAATGTTTAACTGCATGTAACGTCCATGCTATCCATTGGACTTCAACCAAATGTTGTATTCTGTACCCTAACAGATGGAACTAAGAATATATTCAGTCACCAGGGCTGCCAACTGTAGTGCTCTATTAGGCACATTATACCAGGTATACAGTATTTCGAACTAATTAGAAATTTCGATATTGCCAACTTAATTTCGTAATTATTCTAGATAGATCCATATAGATTAATCATCGACATGAATCTTAAATTTTAAGGAAAGTAGGCTCTTTAGTTCGTCAATGAACTTGTTGTTTTTCTTCTGAGCCTCGATGGCAGTTGCCAAGTACACGCTCAGTGCACGTTAACTAAATATTCTAAAGTATTATTTCCATGTTGATTTAGTAACACATATTTACCTTAAACTCTGTTTGAACAATTTCATGGTTCTGTAGTTTAATTCTGATCCTTCAGTATAGTTATTTCAATTGGGGTCTTAAGAAGACCGAACTGCAGAAACAGCCTTTTCTACTACCATTGGGCCAATTATAGAATTTCAAGTATCAACTTCAACTCCATTTAGAATAAGTACATTTCCCAGTCACCAAAATAAGAAAGTTCACCACGTGCCCAGGTGTTGTCCAAAATACTTTAAGCTCCTGAATGAAGCAACAAATTTATTACATGCACATCTCATTAAATAATATATTAATAAATATCAGCAAACATCTGTAGGTTCCATATTTACAGAGTATTCTGGATAGTTTGAGGATACAAAGTGCATGCTCCAGTTCCGATGTGGACAACCCTATATTCTTCAGGTAAGCTCTAGATGTCGGCGGAAGTTTTAGGAGATGTCGGTGACAGCTGGAAGGAGGCGCTTCAAGAGAGACTTCTAATAAATGTGCAGCAATCCCTCACGCCTTCCGGACGAAGAATATTGCTCATGTTCCTCATTCAATACATCGCATCGGAGTGAATGTAAATGAATATCTGCTTGATTGTCGCCATGCAAATGTCCCACAGCCGGCTGTAATTGGGTTATAACGCTGATTCCAACGCTGCATGCTTGTAATAAGTACTGCTGTACAATGGTGTAACTATTGTTTTGTCTCGGTCATAGAAGGAGATACATTGGTCGTCAATTTTGAGGCACATGCAAAATTTAATTTATACCAGTATCCGTATCCATAGAGTAAATCAACTTGTTGTAGTTTGCATTTTCTGTTATCAGTAAACTCATTACTTCGTGGTGATGATCCATTCTGTTTATGGCTCTATAAAGATAGTACTCTCATCAGCCATTTTATTCTGCAATGGTAATTTTTGCTAAAGTTTATATCTATCGATCGTCCCTGTTGTTCCTCACATAAGTAATAAAATGCCACGTAACCAACACAAGCGTCTGAGCCTATTTCTGTGCGAAGAGTAACAATATGTCACTAATTACAAATTACATCGACTGTCTGCTGAATTTGTGGGGTCAATTCAATAAGGCATTAGAATTTATGTAGCCGTGGCCTATTGCAAATTCTCGAGGCGTAGCCGTGTACGTTCGATGGTGCAGCACGACTGCGATGTGCAATTGCAGCAAGACCGGACATCGTAGGTTTGGCAGCTACTATCCTGAGTGTAGATTTTCTCTGGTTTCTTCCAAGCTCACTTCAGGCAAATGTCGGGGCACTTACCACCACTCTAGAAGTTCCATACACTGTTACAATCATCACCAAGCCCAGGTTTTTTAGGTTCTAAAAAGTAAAAATTAAGTTCTATCTATTAGTATATTAGAATTTTATAGGAACTTATATGTTCAATTTAGAAATCTATAGAAATTTTGGAATAAATATTTGTATAAATCACTGGGCATGCCATTGTGTTTAAAAAGCTATGACTATAAATTGTAAAATCTTAAATGAACTGTATCTTTAGTGTGTATTTGAAAGTATCAACTTCAAATTTATCTAACACTAGCTGTACCCTGCATGCGTTGCAATGCCAATCAAAGAAAGTTTTGGCGTTGTAATTTTGTTTCTTGAAGTGCTTTTGGAAACAATCTTCTCTTCAATTTCCGTTAACTGCCTCTAAACGATCGTAAAATGGTTTAACTAATTTAGAAACATTCGCGAGAGCGTGCACAACAATTCACCAACGTTTCATCGCAATCGGATGAATGGGATATGAACGCATACGGAATATTGTTTAAACGATTCGTGCGCTGTCACTCATTTTTTAAATTTACTCTTGCGTTACCTATTGTGTAATGGATTTACTAAGTTAGAAATCTTCACGTGAGTGTACACAACAACTCAACAAAGTTTCATCGCAATCGATGAATGGTATATGAACGCATACGGGATTTTGTTGAAACGTTTCGTGCGCCGCCACACATTTGTTGCATCTACTCGTACACTACCTATTGTAAAATGGATTTACTAAGCCTGAAACTTTTCTTGGAGTGTACTCAATGATTCACCAAAGTCTCATCGCAATCGGATGAATGGTATATGAATGCATATGGGACTCTTTTAAAACGATTCGCGTGCCATAGTTATTTCTTGAATCTACTCGTGCTCTACCAATCGTGAAATTCATGTACTAAGCCAGACACCTTTCCTGGAGTGTACACAACAATTCACCAGTTTCATCGCAATCGAATTAATAGTATATGAACGCATACGGGACTTTGTTGAAATGATTCGCGCACCAACGCTCATTTGTTGAACCTACTCATGCGCTACCTATTGTAAAATGGATTTACTAAGCCAGAAAACTTTCCCGGAGTGCACATAACAATTCATCAAAGTTTCATCGCAATAGGATGAATAGTATATGAACGCATACGGTAGTTGGTTGAAATGATTCACGTGCCGTCGCTCATTTGTTGAATAAAATTGTGCGCTACCTATTGTAAAATGCATGTACTAAGCCAGAAACCTTCCCTGAAGTGTACATAAAGACTCGCCCAAGTTTCATAGCTTTCGCCCGAATGGTATATGAACGCAAATGGGACTTTGTTGAAACGCTTCACGCGTTGTCACTCATATGTTAAATCTACTCGTGCGCTACCTATTGAAAAGTGGATGATCTAAGCCAGAAACCTTCCCTGATGTATACACAACATCTCACCCAAGTTTCATCGCTATCGGAAGAATGGTATATGAACGCATACGGTACTTTGTAGAAACGCTTCGCACGTCGTCGCTCATTTGTTGAATCTACTCGTTCGCCACCTATTGTAAAATGGATTTACCAAGTCAGAGACCTTCCTTGAAGTGTACACAACATCTCACCTAAGTTTCCTCGCTATCGGACGAATGGTATATGAACGCATACGGGACTTTGTTGAAACGTTTCACGCATCGTCGCTCATTTGTTGAATCTGCTCGTGCGCTACCTATTGTAAAATGGATTTACCAAGCCAGAAATCTTCTCTGGAGTGTACACAATATCTCACCAAAGATTTATCGCAATGGGATGAAAGGTATATGAACGAAGGTGGTCTTTGTTGAGACGAATCGCACGCAATTTTGTTGAAGCTACTTGCGCGCCATCTATTGTAAATTGGATTTACTATGCCTAAAACATTCCCGGAAGTGTGCACAACAACTCACCAAAATTTGATCGCAATCGGATGAATCGTGTATGAACGCATAGCCAACACTCATTTGCAAAAGATCAACAAAAAAACAAAGAGCACATAACTTGAAATGACACTATCACAAATGATCACCGAAGTAAAGAAAGTTCTAGTTGATTGTCAAATGTCAAATATTATGGTTGCGTTCAGAAATTTAATTTGTGACGAAACTTAAGATTTATCAATCTACATATAGTTGATTCTCAAATGTCAAATATTATGGTTGCGATCAGAAATTTAATTTGTGACAAAACTTAAGATTTATCAGTGTACATAAAAATAATCTGAAAGATAGTTAACAACTGTCATATTTATTCATCTTTTGAACCTTCTCTGGACTTCCACAAATAATTCAAGAGAAAAAATAGCCAAATCGGGTACAGGTGACGTTGTAACTTTGATTGTAGGAGTGCTTTTGGATGCCCAATATTTTTTTCTTTTTCCGTTAACCACCTCTAAACTATTGTAAAATTGATTTACTATCTCAAAAAAAAATCATGGGAGCGTGCTCAACAGCTCACCGAAGTTTTACCGCAATGAAATGAATGGTATATGAACGCATTCGGGACTTGGTTGAAACGATTCCTGTGCTGTCACTCTTTAAAAGAATATACTCGTGCGCTACCAATTGTAAAATGGATTTACTAAATCAGAAATCTTTGCGGTAGTAGAAACAGCATTTCTCCAAATTTCATTTCAATCGCATGAATGGTATATGAACGCGTATGGCATTTTTTTAAACGATACGCGCGCCGTTACACATTTGTTGAATCTACTCGTGCGCTACCTATTGTAAAAAGGATTTACTAAGTCAGAAACCTTTCCTGGAGTGTGCACAACAATACAACCAAAGTTTCATACCAATCGGATGAATGGTATATGAACCCATACGGGACTTTGTTTAAGCGATTCGCGTGCCGTCACTCATTTGTTGAATATACTCGTGCGCTTCAACTTTCATATTTATTCACCTTTTAAACCTTCTCTGGACTTCCACAAATAATTCAAGACTAAAAATTAGCCAAATCGGTCCAGCCGTTCTCGAGTTTTAGCGAGACAAACGAACAGCAGTTCATTTTTAGCCTATTTTCAATTTTGAAAAAATAGGCTTATGCGATCACCTTTTGTCCGTGTGTGTGTGTGTGTGTGCGTGTGTGTGTGTGTGTGTGTGTGTGTGTGAGGAGTGTGTGTGTGTGATTCCCCCTAATAACTTCTAAACAGCTGGAGCGAATTCAATAAAACTTGGTAAGTTCATAGCAATAATCCGGTCGACCCCGACCGTGCCCTTCAAATTTTGTTCTCACCAATCCAACATGGCGGCTGTGCGAAGTATTTCACCAGCATTCAATATCTCCGAAACTATTACCGATATCACCCTGGATTTTTTACGGTGATAAAAGGAACTACTAGAAGTTCACCTATGTGACTTTTGAAAAACTGGTAACTTCAAAACCAACATGGCGTCCACGCGAATTTGCGACTTTTAAATAGACGTTTCTCGCGATTTAACCAACCAAACGCAATAAAACTTGGTACAGTATTTGTTTATACACATTGTAATGCACCGACATCTAACTTGGTTCAATTATTTACATAACCACATGGTGGCGGATGTGCGAAATATTTCACCGGCATTCTATATCACTGAAACTATTAGTGGTATCATCCTGAAATTTTGTACGGAGATAAAGGGCACTACTGGAAGTTCATCTATAAGAATTTCAAAAACCGGTTAACTACAAAACAAACATGGCGACCATTCGAATTTGAAAATTACAAATAGACCTTTCTCGCGATTTAATGTTCCAAACGCACTGAAATCTGGTCCAGGAAATGTTTATACACATTGTAACAAGCTGGTATCTAATTTAGTTCGATTGTTTACATAACCTCAAGATGGCGGCTTTGCGAATTTTAAAATTAAGTTTTTATTTCTTGTGTCGTAATCATGCGATCGATGAGAAAGTTTGAATAATTAACCTACGCAATAATTTTCCTTTAATGGTACATGACTCTATGGCCTATACATTTAACAATCCAACATGGCGACCATGCGAAATATTTAGAAGGCTCTGAATATCTTCAAATCTATTATAGCAATCAAATTGAATTTCTTTTATGTTCATAGGGGATATGAACTTTAGTTCACCTATAGGACTTTAAATAACCTGGTGATCACAAATCCAACATGGCGGCGACGCGAAGTATAAATATTCACATGGACGTTCCTCGCAATTTAACCATCCGAGTGCAGTGAAACTTGGTACAGTAAATCCTTATACGAATGTTAATCAACTGGCATCTAATTTATTTAAATTGTTTCCATAACCACAAGATGGCAGCTGTGCGAAATTTTAAAATCTCCTTATTACTTCTTGTGACCTAATCATGCGATTGAAGTTTGAATGCAACGCGTACACAATAACCTACATATAACAGTACATAACTTTAGGACCTACATATATAAAATCCAACATGGCGAGCATCCGAAATATTTAGTCGGTTCTCAATATCTACGGATCTATTACAGCAATCAAACTGAAATTTTGTATGTTGATAGAGGCAATTAACATAAGAAGGATATATGAAAATAGGCTGTATAGTTCTTCACGGAACTCCTTGTTATATACATAGATTAGTATGGCAATGAAAACACACAATTTAATTTAAAACACTGCATACGCAAAAAAAAAGCTCAGTAAACTAATTTTACTATAGTATGCGCCACTAAAAACCACGCAATTTTTGAACTCGACATGTGAAAAGGATTCAGAACTCCGAGGCACAACTAGTATGACAATGAAGTACTTTGAAAGATTCTCTGGTGTAAATCCTCTTCTTTCTTCCGTTAATATGCGCTTGCTAGCGGCGACACTGCGTTCCATTTCACATAAGGTAAGAGGTGCGAACTTCAACGTTAGTGCTGAAAACAAATGTTCATAAAAGTGAACTTGAAGTTTTGAAATGGAATAATGCTTTAAGTAACTGGAACATGTATTTGTTATTGAGTTTATAATAAATACAAAATTGAACGATTTCTTCGTCTAACACAATATAGTAGTAACCTATGCATTAAGACATTTAAGAATTCTAACGCTGTTGTTGCATCCAACTCCTCATCAACTAGTGATATGTGTGCATGACTTAAGCGTCTAGCTTTTCTAAGTCATCATATATTAATTTAATAATCGATAATGCAAACTCAAATTCTCTGCATTGCCTCTAGGTGTGTTTGTGATAGTATTAGAACGGCAAATCCACTTGGGACACCCACTAGCATTCCTTAGAAACAGTGGGTTATTATTGGCCTAACAAGCGATATTCCATTAATCCCGCTCACCGATGTTAGTGCACTCTAGGAATTTGATTACTCTTTATGCCCTCAACGTTACACCTAGCCATGGCAGTGTTAATCTTAGGGGACCTCCTTGAGCTGCACAAGTAGGAACACGTCAATAGATGTGCTGGAATCCTGGTGGAGAGCACTTCACACCTTCAATGAGGAACAGAGGTTGCCACTGTATAATTCACTTCTTCCCTCCAGCTACCTTTCTTCTGTTTCCCGTGACGTCAGGGTGATTCACACCTGCCAAGTCCCGTGTAGGGGGCTTGCACTGCTCGGTATTCTTGCGACCATGGCTAAGGTAACATTACAGCCATATTGCCTTGCGTTCAAACTATTTAACAATACATTGTCCGTTTAATGAAAGAATTCAAAGTTGTTCTCGTGTTTTGGTATTGAAAATGGAAAGCTATCACTCATATAAGACGAAAAATTAAATATGAATATGAAACGGCACTATGCCGTTGTCTTAATAGTTTCTGTGCATCAAGAGACATAGTTGACGAGAAGTTGTCGTTCTATAATGCTCATGAGATGGAAGAATGAAGACGTGAACTCTTCCTGTTGCCTGTGGATATATTTATTCTACTAAAAACATAAGCATTCAGATTTACGTGACTCTTAAAATCGCGGTAATAAGCCACGAATCCTCATAATGACGAGGAATCCGAACAAATATACTTCACGTTTTCCCTCAAAATTCTCACAAGCATTAACCAGGAATCGAACCCACTTCACCTTGGTAAGAAGTAAGCTGTTTGACCACTGCGCCAGACGCTCTGGTGTTTCTACTTCATTGATAGTTTGGTTCTTACCTAGAAAGTCTAGGGATCAATTCTTGGTCTAGTCAGGGATTTTAGAACTAATGTGAGGGCTTGAACGGAGTACACTCATCCTAGTGAAGATAACTGAGTAGCTGTTATAACTGATACACACCGACACTGTACAAGAAATCCAAAATTAACGTCCGAGGGGTATATGTCGTTCTGACCACGCGTCACTCCGCAATCTGGATTAGTAATAGTCGTTTGGTGGGCCGGAAATCATCTGTAGAATAACATTGTTCCTTTTCTAAGTTTTCAATAATTGACAAGGACGGTGTAGGACTTGTATAGCCTGCATCACCTTAGTTAAGATAAAACCTTGCCACTTGTCCCGCAACGTTACAAACATGGTGATCTGTAATAATGTTCTTACTGTTCAGTTGAATCACTGTCGCCACCCACGTTTCGAAGTCACCATGTGTGCAGAAACAGACACTTACTATTTAATACGATCTGGTCATTATTTATCTATTGTGACATCATCAATCACCACATCGTTAGCACCATAACAACGCATAATAATAATAATAACCCCTGGCACTACAGCCCGTGAAGGGCCTAGGCCTACCAAGCGACCGCTGCCCAGCCATTTAACCTGCAGATATTGGGGTGACACGTGATCAGCGCATCGGGTCCCCTCGGCCGTTAATCTTGGTTTACGTGATCGGGGCGCTGCCTCACTGTCAGACAGCTACTCAATTGTCCTCACGAGGCTGAGTGCACCCCGTTCCAGTCCTCACGTCAGTTTCTAAAATCCCTGACGGAGCCGGGAATCGAACCCGGTGCCTACGAGTGAGAGGCAGGACCCCCTCCCCCCAACACCATGGAGCCGGCCATAACAACGCACAACATAACCCAATTTGTATAAAATTCTCACATCATCACTGCATGCAGACTGCAAATTGTATTTACTATGTATTATTGTGATATGGCTGCCACAATATGACGCCATCTGTGACGAACTGTTTTGTTATTGCGGTGTAATATAGCAATGGTTACGGAATTAAATATCTACTAGAAGACCCGTGCTGCTCCGCAGCATTCACTTCAATCCTACAGCACTTCTGTCCATATGACATTTGCATGTGTTCATGCTAGTGACCTGAACAGACATTAAACGTACCGTCGCTTTTGGGTAAATGATGAAGTAGACTTATGAGATCAAATGTCCTCTGTGTGTGTGTGGCACTATTTACCCAGCGTAAGTTTAAAAGGCGCACGGACGTCAAGTTCCAGACGCAATTCTGAAAAGCCGAGGTGAACAGCTAACTCCAAACACATAAGCTATACTCTTCTCTGAAGTACGTGGGTTGGCGACCACGGGACCCCAGCTGAGTCCGGCATTGCTTCCACTTACTTGTGCCGGGCTCCTCTCCGTCTTCTTTCCTGTCGACATCCCTTGGTCAACTCTTGTTCTTTTCCGACCCCGACGGTATTAGGGTATCCGAGGCCTAGGGAGTCTTTCACTTTCCTGCCTTAATTGGCCCTTGTCTCATCTTTCCTGATCCCTCCTTCTTCGAGGGGTCAGACCTCTTGTTTTCTTTTCATTATATTTCCTTTACTCTTTAAGATCCCGCACTGTTTTTTGTTAATTGGCTCCCGTGTATCTAAATTCCATTGAGCGATTTCTTTTGCATCCACACTCCATTTTGTAGGTGTTTTCAGACTACGTTGCATTTTTTAAGTCTTTTCGATCTACAGTAAATTGCATTTTGCTAGTGTTTTCAACCTCGATTGCATTTTGTAAGGATCGACAATCTAAATTGTCTTTTAGTAAGTCTTTCAATATAGGGGATGGGACATTTGTGAGTATTTTGAATCTAAATTGCATTTTATATGGTGGTCATTTTGCAGGTATTTTGATTCTCAATTGCATTTTGTGGGTATTTTGAATCTAAATTACATTTTGTAAGTATTTTAAATATAAATTGCATTCTGTAAGTATTGTCCTTCCAATTGAGTAGTTTGAATCTACCATGCATTTTGTAAGCATTTTCAATTTCAATTGCATTTTGTAAGTATTTTGAATTTCAATTGCTCTGCGTGTTTTTTTGGAATATGAAATGCGCTTTTATCAATCTAAATTGCATTGTGTATTTTCAATTTCAATTGCATTTTGTAAGTATTTTGAACCTCAATTGCATTTTGTACGTATTTTCAATCTCATTTGCATTTTGTAAGTATTTTTCAATCTATTCCTTTTGTGAGTATTTTCGTTCTAAATTCCCTTTTGTCAGTATTACCGCTCTCCATTTTGTGAGTAGTTTCAATCTGAGTTCCTTTTTGTAAGTATTTTCCTTCTCACTTAATTTTCGTTCTGGTTTCCACTTCATTGTCATTTTCGCTATCACCCAGACCATTAGGGGCCAATAACCTAAATGTTAGGCCCCTTAAATCAACAATTATCATCATCATCATCTCTGAAGTATTAACTCGACACGACGCTCGTAAACTCACTCTGAAGCTAGTAATTTAAATTTCCACTGAATGGAGATTGCTTGAAGAAATGAAAACGTAAAAACACTTACAGTGGTCGATGTGGGAGCTGTCGCGATCTTTCCTGCAGAACTTTTCGCGCTGAACAATTCTCAGAGTATATCTATATTTTTAACGGTTTACCCATAAAATATCATAAATATTTTTTCTACCTAATCCTTCATCTTAATCGAGAAATCCTTCACAGAATGGTTAAAACCGCATCAAAATCCACCAAGTTGCTCTAGAGATTACCCGTTACATCCAAGAATTGGGAACTTTTGCTTTATACTAAGTAGATAGAGATATCCACACAATTTAATGCTACAGCAGTACAATTTGGTGATCTGTCTACTTATGAAAAAAGGAAGCTTGCAGTTTAACGTGACCGTTAATCTTGAGATCATGAGCCACGGGACCTCCTTTTTACGTGGAATCCGAACCACAGGACGTGGCATTTCACTTCGAAATTCTCACATGCATTGACCGGGATTCGAACCCGGACCGCCTTGGTGAGAGGCATACAGCTAGACCGCTGAGCCACCACGCCCACTGTCTACTTATGATACCAATGGTATACATTTAAAGTAAAAGATGGGTCTCCTATTTTTGAATTTAGATGTGCACCGTAACTCTTGGGTAACATAATTATAAAAGTGTGCAAATTAATAGAATTAAATAAAATAATTTTAATAAGTCATAATTTCTTTTATTCAAAATCATTTTATTGACCAACTTCTTTTGTTATCCTACTTAGTAGTGTTTCCTCTCCCGTGGAATTACACCTTTTCCCATAAGGAATTGCGTCTGGAAACTTTCAGATTATTGGATTCCGAGGGATATGTGAGCTGGGTCCGCTTTCAATTTTTCATTGACTTTAGAATTTAAGTCAGGTGATTTCAATGAATAGTTCATGAATCTTTGAATAGTTCAATAGCGTTCATCAGTTAAAAGACCCCAAATCCCTCTGCTCTAAATTCACACGTAAAGTAGAGTGAAGTAATAAAAACGAAAAGTGTGGCATCTTGCATTTACAAGGCTCTTCTGTTAGTGGAAATTCTAAAAAATAATTATAATTTGAGTTTCTTAAATTAAAATATAATTAGGAGTCTTGGTTAAACATTTGAAGTAATTTCACCGCCTTGTAAACATAGGCCTACTTAGTGCATTAAACCGTGAAAAGTAAAAATGCAATTTTGAAAAACTGACATCGAATCTAATAATTTGCACACCTCTGTAAAGACAGCTATCGCCTCCACCACTACGGATAGAATAGTGAGTCAAGGAGATTGATGAGAAATGAAAAGATAACTCACACAGAAGGAATTAATATTTATTAAGCTGTAAATTTGATTGAGTATATCATAGTTATAAAACTGAGGTAATGAAATAACAGGATGTAGGATAGTAATCACCGATGTTGGACAATAGCACTTTTTTACCATTACCACAGGGCAGTTATCGTATTAGGGATTCGGACGTCCTTGTATAATTGTTATTTAATCTGTGACCCGTTTGCTGAGGTCTGTGCTCCTCCGCAACTTTCGTTTCAACATTCTAATAGTACTTCCTTCCATACGACATTTGCTGTTCGCTTGCCTTTTGGTTCTATTTGAACTTTGACGTCACGAAAGGATTTTGCTCGCGATAGTGCGACATACAGTTGTCCGTGGCTAAACACAGGTTGAGGTAGATACATGCCTACTTGATCTAGTGTTTGACCTTGAGCTTTATTGATAGTTATACAAAAAGCCAAACGTACTGGAAACTGCCTCCTTTTGAAGGAAAACGGCATAGAAGTATCTGATGGCGTAAGGTCAAGGTGAGGAAGTAGAACATTGTTTCCAACATTTACGCCAGTAATAATTTCCAGGTGTAAGCAATTGTCATGTATCTTCCGAACCAACAGTCTAGTAACGTTCAACAGACCTTGGGTAACATTAATATTTCTCAACAAAATCACAATAGAGCCTTCTTTTAGTCGAAGGATATGAGGTGGCAATCCACTTATGTCTAAGCTGTCTAAAAATTATGTTGGGAATTGTAGAAGTTCACTCTCATCTTCAGTAATTAAATTATTCACACTGATGTAAGTTCTCGATGATCCTGGGATTAGCTCTAAAACTTTGTCATTGATTTCTTTACAGTGTTCATTTTTAGGTGCTAAAATCGCAATTTTTGAAAAGCGAGAAATATCTTTCAGTGTGGAAACTTCGTTTCCATATATTTCAGTGATGATATCAGTTTTAGCAATGATGGAGGGTGGTAAGTCGACTAATTCTGAATTTTCTCCATCGACGTGAGGGTATTCACCGTTACCAAATTGTATCAAGAAGTTTGCAAAGTCACGTTGATCTATATCCGCTCGCATATTTTTGTTGAGTTTAAAATTTTTGAATAATGGCCACAAAGGAGGGAACCTTACTGACATTTGGACTGAAGCTGCTCTAGATGCGTGAGGCACAACAGGCAATACCTGCCTGAAATCTCCACCTAAGATGATAATTTTTCCCCGAAAGGCACGTCGTTATTCATGATGTCCTTGAGCAGCCGATTTACACACATAAATGCGTGCTTATTAGCCATAGGGGCTTCATCCCAAATGATAAGTTTTTCTGAACGAATATATAAAGTTTCCTTGCTGTTAACTTTTATTCCTGATACTGAACTTTCATGTAAATGTAGAGGTAACTTGAACTGGCTGTGTACAGTGCGCCCCTGAGGTAGTAACATTGCTGCAATACCAGTCCATGCAACAGAAACTACATTTAACCCCAAATTTGTGCAACTGTGAATCAAGCATTAAAAAAGAAATGTTTTCCCGGTGCCCCCTGGACCGTCTGAAATATGCATTCCTCATCCTTTCATTGCCGTTTTGTACTAACCCCAAAATTTCTGTAATTATAGCCGTTTGGTTTTCATTTGCTTGGTTTATCATCCGACTTAATTGATCCTCATTAAGTTTTGGATATTTCATTGGTAAATTTGTCCGAGGGAAATTATCAATAATAGCTGGCAATTCGAGAGAAGTAATGGGAAGACCATGGAGCTTTAATGTATTAGAAATATGTATAAGAGTGAACTGATATGCAATGTTAGGTTCGTGAAACTGTAGATAATCTTCTGATAATGAATTCTTGAAAATGTCCCATAACTGTCTTACATTTGAAGGGGTCTGAAAGATACATATGTATGAAAACAGTTGTCGTAACTGAGAAGGCATCTGAAATTGTGACGCTTCAGCCAAACAACGCTGCCATTCAGAATCATCAATCAGCAAACCTCGCTCCTTAGCTGTTTCTTTAAAAGTAGAATAGACAACGGTTTTGTATGTTCGTAGATCCTGGAAGCTGCTATCACCAATGACGTGAAGCAATAACAGGCGTAAATTATACCTTTCTGTTTCTGTAGGCGAAACATTATACATTCTGCCTATAGTTTTTGAAACATTTTTTTCTTTTTTGCCACTGGCAGTTGCTCTTATTCCAGACGTAATGTACTGGTGTTTCAGGATATATATACGGACTTCTGGCTTGCGAATCTTGATTTAACTTGAACCACGCTTGTAATTCCGTGTTGCGCAACTGTGCTTGAAGTAAAATATCAGGAGCGTTATCATTTTAAAATAGATATTTTGCAAGTTTGGCAAGTGAACTGGTAATCGCACGATAGAATGTGACTGTTCATGCATGTGAAATGAAAATATCCTGTATGCGGCTTCTGTTAGACCAACATATCTAGCATTTAGAAAAGATGTAATTTCATCGTAGTTCACCGTTTCGCCTTCAGGACATATTTTAACATTGCAGCAGTCATGACCTTTATACACATACTTGTGGATGTATTTAACACTCCGAACACTCGAGCATATTTCAACATTAATATGAGCTTGAAAGTAAAGTAAAAGAAATGGATTGTAGGGAACAATGAATCGACTATCGATTTCAATGTCAATACCACGAATTGTTTTTACAATAATCCGTCCATTATTTCTTCTCCTATACGAAGGATAACCATTGGCGTTATCTTTGGTCTCTTCCTGAAACTGTTTAGGGAAATCTTTCTTGCATACGCCATCTTTCATACAGACTGAAGAAGGATTCAAAGATCCGCAAGGACCATGTACCATATGACGCCTTACCAACTCGTATAGCGCTTCATCCTTTAGATCTGGTATTTCGGCTGACACCACACTGTCAATGTCAGAAATTTCTCGAAACTTACTATCCTCCGTTAACGTTAATAGTAAATGGATGTGCGGGAGACCTCGTGTTTGAAATTCCACTGTATATAGATATGCTTTTACTTTACCGAAAATTTCCTTAACATTAATCAATCGTAGCAATTCCTTTACTTTGCAATGGAAAACTCTCACTACAATATTAGGCCTATTATTAGCCGTTTCCCAAGGATGAATGCTGTTAAGTATTTCTTGCCAGCCCACATTACAGGTGAATGTAATGAATAAATCTAGCTTTCCAAACTTCCTCACTGTCGCCATCGCATCTTGATAATTTTGCATCATATTCCTTGGGCTACCTGTAAAAGAAGATGGCAAAACTACAATACGACCGACTCTGAGATTTTCATTTTCTGCTCGTACATGCAAGGCGTCTGCTAAACCGGCATATGTATCAACTCGCAACTTAGTTTGTTGATGACGTATATATTTTAACTGGTCACCTTCCATACGACAGTAGTAATCTACGAATAGCTGTTGAGTCAATTTACCAGCGTTAATAAGGGGATTGAAATCGAACTCAGCTTCTAGACCTCGAATGGCAATTCTGTACAGAATATACTCACGCATTGTGACAGTATGACGTATTTTAGTTTGTCTCACTCCAGCAGATGGCATTGAAATGTGCCAACCAGACTTTCCGCAAGGCCAAATCAAGGTATAACACATAGGATCACAGTGCATACTATCATAATCAACATTCATCAAGCCACCTTCTCTCTCATATACTGCAATGTGTCGATGAGATGGTGGAGCTCCATCAAAAGTTCCAAATACAGCAGCAATTTCTGAACATGTGGGGTCATTATAACGTCTTGGATCTGAGGAAGGTTCGTGATAGAAACGCATTACCAATTCCATTTGACGACGATTTTCTTTTAGAGCTGATTTTTTCTCTTCACTTACTTTCTCGTGCATTGTTTTATAAGAGCGCACGTAAGGATTGTGCTGATCTAGTAAACGATTTAAAAGACTGAGGGTATCTTCTCTCAGTTCGTGATTAGCATCATTCAGTAGCCATAAATCATTTGCCTCTGAAAATTCTAATATGTATAATTGGCCATATGAATTGTTTTCCTGTTTTCTGGCATATAAAGGGGAAATTCTATGATGAATGACACCATTGATTTTGAAACAGTAAGGCCCATGGCTCGGTAGTAGCTCAGCAGTAGCACCAAAGGATACAAACGACATAGCATTATTATACTGCCGAACATTTTTCCTAAAGTTTTTACTGATTTCGTCACAATTCGTAAACAACTGCTTAATTTCTGGAAGTATTGTGTATGGTGGAAGTTTCACTTTGCCATCGCTACAACAAAAAGAAAAGCGACCACTTGTATTTTTCTCTTTTGAAAAGTAAACAGCTGAGCAGTAGTGACAACTGTTACACAGACTTCCAATTGAGAATGGTTCTATGTAGGGAATAGTATCAAAAATAGCACATCGATAAGTAGCTGAGAACGGCTTTGTGACAATCTGTTTCTGATATCGATTTGAGTCGCGTAGTGCTCGTTTCTGTTTCTAGGTATTGACGTTTTCGACCATACTTGACTCTGAGTTAGCACTGATATCTAGGACGTCCTATTGACCGTTCCGGCCATCTCCAGAATTTGGTGGCGTATTTTCGGCGTTTACAGTATGCGTTTTACTATTAGTAACTATGTTAATATTCATTTTGTAAACTTGAGCAGCGGCAACTAACTCAACATGAACTCCATGAATACCATTCATAGACATATGCATTTTGTAATCATCGCTCGTATTGATAGCAGTTTCGTAAATATCGCTGTTGTCAACAATAAAGGAAGAATACTTATTCCAATTGTCTGTAACATGTTGAAGAATTCGTTTTCTAACCTTTGTAAATAAACTCTGACTGTTGTACACACAATATTCCAATGCCCTGAACCGACAATTTCCGTCGCCTTTAATTCTTATCACAGTTTGTCTCTGGCTAACTGGTTCTGAGGTTCGCTTCCGACACGATCCTTGGGTTTTACTGCACGCAAACCCACTCTTAGTTTGAAACTGTAAATCAGCCACTGAATCGAGTGACTTGGCATCCACGTTCTCAACTGAGTTAGCACTGATACCGGTATTTAAGACGTCATAATGACCGCTCCACCCATCCCCAGAGTATAGCAAAGAAATTATTCTGTTTGATGGCGTATTTTCTGCTTTTACACTATGAGTTTTATTATTAGTGATTATGTCAATATCCATTTTGTAAACTTGAGCAGCGGCAACTAACTCAACATGACCTACATGAATACCATTCATAGACATATACATTTTGTAATCATCTCTCGTATTGATAACAGTTTCGTACATATCGCTGTTGCCAACAATAAAGGAAGAATAATTATTCCAATTGTCAGTAACGTGTTTTAAAATTCGCTTTCTAACCTGTGTAAATAAACTCTGATTGTTGTACTCACAATATGCCAATGACCTGAACAGACAATTACCGTCACCTTTAATCTTTATAACATTTGTAATTGAGTGTCGCCTCACATTCATCATAATATGATTCATTGTTTTGATTGAGCACACAACCTATAAGGACGAATGATGAAACGAAAAGAAGACAGTTTGTAGCTGGTGAGACCAAAGACTATATAATTGAAAGATCAGATACACAATACAAAATGGCGGTTTCAACATTCGACTGTAGCGGCATCTTCGTGAAATTAGTTGTCTTTCGTATACAGTAAATGTTGTCATTCAAAGAGATGTTGACATGCCAGTGTCATTAGCAAAATGGCTGCTGATTGTGCATAAGCATTTCAGTCTCAAAGTAATCCATTCTTTGAGAAGTTTTAATTAAATCATGTGCACAGAATCCCCTTCTGCTTATTGTATGGACACATGCGACATTAGCGCCCGAGTGGAACAGGTAGAAGTTAACGATATCATGTATGGTTACATGCGACATTAGCGCCCGAGTGGAGCATGTAGAAGTTAACGATATCATGACGTAATTAGGGAACTCTCGGTTAATATCAAGTTCGATTTATTATAGGGGTGGCGTTGAATATCATAATAATAATAATAATATCGTATGGCCTCGGGTGCCTGGTGCAAGCTTTGCTATTTGACACCCAGAGGGTAGCTTGCATGTCGAATTTCGTAGTTCCTTGACTATGAAAGTCAAGGAGGTTAGATGTTAGATATCTAATCTCCTTGAACACAATAGCGCTTTCTAGTAGAGAAATGAGGAACTTTGTGCTGGCGGAAACTCCCGAGATTAATTTTGCCATTATGAACTCGGCCTACTGAATTCAAATGGGTTCTTTGACATGCCAACATCGTATGACATGCGTATCGTATTTTTGCCGCCTTTCAAAAATCACTTACCACGGTCAGGGGCGAACCTGCAAACTTGGGGTTAGTAGACCGACACGCTATCCACTCACCCACCGTGGCAAGCTGTTGAATATCATGATACGGTGTTAGTCGTTGTCGCCTAGCGACAATATGTCCGTCAAGTCGTTCGAATATTCCATTTTCGTGAGACCTTGAATTTGCAATTGAAATTTCTCACAAAATGCACGGTAGATTCGAACTACTCAATTGGATGGACAATACTTACAAAATGCAATTTAGATTAAAAATACTTACAAAATGTAATTTAGATTCAAAATACCCACAAATGCAATTGAGAAGGAAGTAATATTCGCTATTATTTTAATACTCGAATGATATAATCAAGTAAGGTGGGTATCAATCGACAGTGCATGACAGGCATTACATTTTAAGACAACAAACGTCGTCGTAGCGCAAATACTTCCCGAGATACTTCAGTTTTAGTAAAGGGTGATTTTTTTTAAACTATTTTAATATATAAGATTGGCAGCATAATTATGGCAGACAACTTCCTTAAAAAAACTGAGTAAATTGCTATTTACTGGTAGCCTGTATGTAATATTCTTAATAATATCGGGTGTCATTCAATACACTTAATGAAACATATCTATTCATTCGAAAGTACATGTTTCGACTTGAAATAAAGCCATCGTCAGCTTATAATAAGAGAAGACATATTACACGTTAAACTAATCGTTATATCTAGGTTAATAATTGACATTTTATTTGTAATAAGACGTGTCCTGAAATAAAGAATAAAAGTTTAAATGTCGAGGTTAAATATACTAATACTAATAACTGTATCTCTTGTAAAATAATATTCAAAGGCAAGAAGAGTTTCAAAAATTCAAAAACACGAAATATTACTTCATCCTGTGATAAGCTTCACATACTTATTACTCGATAAGAGATATAAAATCAGATGGAATGCAAATCAAAATAGGTGCCCACCAGATGCACGAAAGGCGAGCTTTTCAATTCTTAGGTTATGGTTAAAACGGAAACTTCTTAAGAATATAATATTATTGGTTTTACGTCCTTTTTAACTACTGTGGATTTTTGAGACGCCTGGGTGCGAAAATTTTGCCCCAAAGGGGATCTTTAACGTGTCAGTAAATCTACTGACACGGGTCCCTTGCATTTGCACACCCTCAAATGCCAGGTGACTGCGCCAGGATTATTCTGTAATCTTGGGATCAGCAAGTGAGAACGTTACCGTTGAGCCACAACCTCTTAACACTTCTGGGTTTTGTCTTTGATATTATGAACATTTGATTTTTATTATTAAAATCAATTATTGATTTTCTATCTGTAAATTACTGTATGCAAGTGTTTAGTGCTTTTCAGTCGGTCAACACGAATGTACCCAAAAGAGATGGGTTATGCCCTAATCCTGAAATAAATTACATGAGATTAATGAAACACTAGGATGACCAGTTTCGATCGTCAAGCGATCATCATCAGATCCATTACACTTAGGCTATAAAATCTATGTTTGAAATACAGGTGAAAATATTTACAATATGTACAATTATTTAGTTGCAGTATTGGTACTGCAACTGTCAGTGTATGCTAAATGCAGTATATATGTTAGGTGAAATGCTAAATGGTGATAGCTATCCGGAGATTGTACTTTAGAGAGATTATATGGTTGTAAACTATGGTTAAACTATAAAATTTTAGGCTAACTACTTATCTGATTGTCTTCCGTACTACAGCTACTCGCAGTTTTCGTGCTTACTAGAACTCACTATGCGGTCGACTGCGGTGGTTATCTTAACGACTGGTTTTTCCCTCCCTTCTCCCCCCTACCCCTACGTGCTGTGGGGAGTGATCGCGATGTGTTTATGTGAGGTGTTGCCAACCTAGATAAGATGTATGTTATTGAATGAGGTGGGTCTGCAACTATTAAAGACCGTGGATTAGCCCTCGCCACGCGTGGAGCATAACCCATTCAAACTAAGCGTTGACGATCTTATGAGGACGTCCCGGCACCTTTAATACTGCCGCGAATATGGGCCTTGGTTTATTGCAGAAGAAAAGTACATCGTACACCTGATCCAGATAACATTTACCTATTAAAACCCCCTAATTTCCCCCATTTTTATCTAGCTTGGCTGTGTCGCTAAATTGTGTTTTGTTTCCGACAGAGTGTGTTTTTTAGTAGCGTGAATAGGGGTGAGCTCTCCATGAACGTGTGTTCATTTAGATTGTTGGGATTGTTTCGTTTGGCTAGGTGTATCTCGATTGCTTCCTTTATGTCAAGAGCTCTGCCTTTCGATTCGTGATGGATTATTTTAAGGTCCGACTCTATGTTGGTAAAGCTGTGCCCTGCGTCACACATATGTTCGCACACGGCTGAATGTGTTCCGTATCTTATCGCATTCCTATGTTCATTATAACGTGTGTCTACTCGCCTTCCACTCTGCCCGATGTAATTAGCTTGACAATCGGTGTCTTGGCACGTTATAGAATATACCCCTGACCTTGAATACGGGTCACATTTATTTAGATTACTATTTAGGAGGTGCCTAGCGGTTGTGTTTTTCGTCGTGAAAGCTATCTTTATGCCTTGATTTTTGAATAGGTTAGTGATTTTATATGTATTCGCATTCACATAGTTGAAACGCGCAAATTTTTTCTCATTACTGTCCGGTTTGGGAATCGTTTTATCTTTATTTTTATGTTTGGCTATAATTTGATTTATTTTGCTTGGCGAGAAGTTGTTTTCCTTAGCTATTTGCATAATTGTTCTTATTTCCTTATTATAGTTGTCTTTTGACATGGGTATGTTTAAAGCCCTGTGCACCATTGAGTTGAAACCCGCTAGTTTGTGCGTACTGGGGTGATTAGACTGATTGTCGATTGCATGCGAGGTTTGTGTTGCTTTCCGGAATATGGAATATGAAAGGTCGTTGTCTTTACGTTCAATAGTTATATCGAGATAATTTATTTTCCGGTCTATTTCGGATTCCTTAGTGAATTTGATAGAGTGGTGAAGGCTATTAATGGATTGGAGAATTGTTTCTTCGCTTGTTAGTTCAGTATCGTAGATGCAAATTACATCATCTACGTATCTTTTCCATATTACTATTCCCTTTGTTGAAGTCTTTTCTAAGAACGCATTTTCTAGTGCATTGTTGAAGATGTCAGCGATTAACCCACTTAATGGCGATCCCATTGCTAGGTCTTCTCTCTGTGTGTATATTTTATTGTCGAATTGAAACACGTTTTGGTTGAGAACGACCCTCAGTAATCTCACAATCTCTTCAATTTCTTTTACCGAATTGTTGGATTTTAAGTTGTTTTCGATAGTGTTGATTGCTTCAATAATCGGAATATTGGTGTACATGTTAGTTACGTCGAAGGATACTAGCCTGAAGCTAGGTTTCATTTGTAGGGTGTTCAATGCTGTTACTAGTTCTGTTGTGTTCTTTACAGAGTTGTTTTTGTCGTTGGAAAGACGGCAGATAAGGGAAACACTACAGTATTTTTAACAAAACAGAATACATTGAAAAAACAGTCGAATTCCTAAACAACAACGAAATCAAGGAATTAACAAAAGACCCCACCAACAAATTCCAAAAACAAATAAAAAGTGCGCTAAAAGAAACAGAATACATACTGACCAAAGCCGAAAAATCAAAACTAATAAACATGAACCCGAAAATACCGTCATTGAGGGGACAACCAAAAATACACAAAAAGGAATGCCCAATGAGACCAAGTCAATTGTAGGAATGCCCCTAATTACAAAATCAGCAAAGAGTTACTAAAAATCTTAAAATGCCGTCTTTCCAACGACAAAAACAACTCTGTAAAGAACACAACAGAACTAGTAACAGCATTGAACACCCTACAAATGAAACCTAGCTTCAGGCTAGTATCCTTCGACGTAACTAACATGTACACCAATATTCCGATTATTGAAGCAATCAACACTATCGAAAACAACTTAAAATCCAACAATTCGGTAAAAGAAATTGAAGAGATTGTGAGATTACTGAGGGTCGTTCTCAACCAAAACGTGTTTCAATTCGACAATAAAATATACACACAGAGAGAAGGCCTAGCAATGGGATCGCCATTAAGTGGGTTAATCGCTGACATCTTCATCAATGCACTAGAAAATGCGTTCTTAGAAAAGACTTCAACAAAGGGAATAGTAATATGGAAAAGATACGTAGATGATGTAATTTGCATCTACGATACTGAACTAACAAGCGAAGAAACAATTCTCCAATCCATTAATAGCCTTCACCACTCTATCAAATTCACTAAGGAATCCGAAATAGACCGGAAAATAAATTATCTCGATATAACTATTGAACCTAAAGACAACGACCTTTCATATTCCATATTCCGGAAAGCAACACAAACCTCGCATGCAATCGACAATCAGTCTAATCACCCCAGTACGCACAAACTAGCGGGTTTCAACTCAATGGTGCACAGGGCTTTAAACATACCCATGTCAAAAGACAACTATAATAAGGAAATAAGAACAATTATGCAAATAGCTAAGGAAAACAACTTCTCGCCAAGCAAAATAAATCAAATTATAGCCAAACATAAAAATAAAGATAAAACGATTCCCAAACCGGACAGTAATGAGAAAAAATTTGCGCGTTTCAACTATGTGAATGCGAATACATATAAAATCACTAACCTATTCAAAAAGCAAGGCATAAAGATAGCTTTCACGACGAAAAACACAACCGCTAGGCACCTCCTAAATAGTAATCTAAATAAACGTGACCCGTATTCAAGGTCAGGGGTATATTCTATAACGTGCCAAGACACCGATTGTCAAGCTAATTACATCGGGCAGAGTGGAAGGCGAGTAGACACACGTTATAATGAACATAGGAATGCGATAAGATACGGAACACATTCAGCCGTGTGCGAACATATGTGTGACGCAGGGCACAGCTTTACCAACATAGAGTCGGACCTTAAAATAATCCATCACGAATCGAAAGGCAGAGCTCTTGACATAAAGGAAGCAATCGAGATACACCTAGCCAAACGAAACAATCCCAACAATCTAAATGAACACACGTTCATGGAGAGCTCACCCCTCTTCACGCTACTAAAAAACACACTCTGTCGGAAACAAAACACAATTTAGCGACACAGCCAAGCTAGATAAAAAAGGGGGGAAATTAGGGGGTTTTAATAGGTAAATGTTATCTGGATCAGGTGTACGATGTACTTTTCTTCTGCAATAAACCAAGGCCCATATTCGCGGCAGTATTAAAGGTGCCGGGACGTCCTCATAAGACCGTCAACGCTTAGTTTGAATGGGTTATGCTCCACGCGTGGCGAGGGCTAATCCACGGTCTTTAATAGTTGCAGACCCACCTCATTCAATAACATACATCTTATCTAGGTTGGCAACACCTCACATAAACACATCGCGATCACTCCCCACAGCACGTAGGGGTAGGGGGGAGAAGGGAGGGAAAAACCAGTCGTTAAGATAACCACCGCAGTCGACCGCATAGTGAGTTCTAGTAAGCACGAAAACTGCGAGTAGCTGTAGTACGGAAGACAATCAGATAAGTAGTTAGCCTAAAATTTTATAGTTTAACCATAGTTTACAACCATATAATCTCTCTAAAGTACAATCTCCGGATAGCTATCACCATTTAGCATTTCACCTAACATATATACTGCATTTAGCATACACTGACAGTTGCAGTACCAATACTGCAACTAAATAATTGTACATATTGTAAATATTTTCACCTGTATTTCAAACATAGATTTTATAGCCTAAGTGTAATGGATCTGATGATGATCGCTTGACGATCGAAACTGGTCACCCTAGTGTTTCATTAATCTCATGTAATTTATTTCAGGATTAGGGCATAACCCATCTCTTTTGGGTACATTCGTGTTGACCGACTGAAAAGCACTAAACACTTGTTTACTAAGGCAACACTGAAAATATGGCTTCAAACACCACAAAATTACTGTATGTGTCATAGCTATCTCGTAGCTTCCTTATGATATCTGATAAAGGACGTCTGGAGGTCTATATCTTTAAAATATCGTTGGGATCACTGATGTGTAGTTTTTTGTGCATTTGTGGTATTTTATTGAATTATTAACTATAATTCATTGTAATACCATAATTATTATCTACTGTACGTCCATCTATGCTCTATGTTCTTTCAGCTGGTGGAAGGGTGTTGTCACTGTAAGCCAATAATAGACCTACATTAGTACGTAGCCAGGAGAAATATGAAGCACGCAGAACGGGCCACACCCATAACTAACCCGTCATGTGCGTGTTACATTACCCCATCAGCAGTTTTTATAATGCACCTGGGGAATGTTTAGATCAGCTGCGGTGTATTATAAGTTAGTGCCACACGCATGCACTGTAGATTACCAACAACTAAAAGCTTTAATGTGGTAAGGGGGCGTGGTGGCGCAGCGGTCAAGCTGTTGGCCTCTCACCAAGGTGGACCGGGTCTGATTCTCGGTCAATGCATGTGCGATTTTCGATGTGAAATGCCATGTCCTGTGGTTCGTTAAAAGGAGGTCCCGTGGCTCATGTTATCAAGATTAACGGTCACGTTAAACTACAAGCTTCCTTCCTTTTAACATGGTAAAGCTTCTAAAGGATTTTGTTGCTGTTGTTATTTTTTTGGGGCAGTCACTTGTGCTGTATTTAGTTGTGTGTGAAATTTTACTGATAAATTTTGTAGCTGTGGTGTCTGTGTTTAAGCGTAATTATTGAGTTGAGGGATTGGAATTAGTGAACCCTAAACGTCCATGTGAATATTCATACTTCGCGTCGCCACCATGTAGGATTTGTGATCACCAGGTTATTTAAAGTCCTATAGGTGAACTTAAGTTCATAGCCCCTATGAACATTAAAAAATCAGTTTGATTGCTATAATAGATTTGTAGATATTCAGAGTCGTCTGAATATTTCGGATGGTCCCCATGTTGGATTGTTAAATGTATAGGCCATAGAGTCATGTACCATTGAAGGAAAATTATTGCGTAGGTTCATTAATCAAACGTTCACTTCGATCGCTTGATTACGACCAAAAATAAATAAAAACTTAATTTTAAAATTCGCACAGGCGCCATCTTGAGGTTGTGTAAACAATTGAACTAAATTAGATACCAGTGCATTACAATGTGTATAAACATTTCCTGTACCAGATTTCATTGCGTTTGGAATATTAAATCGCGAGAAAGGTCTATTTAAAATTTTCAAATTCGCTTGGCCGCCATGTTCGTTTTGTAGTTAACCGCTATTTGAAAGTCTTGTAGGTGAACTTCCAGTAGTGCCCTTTATATCCGTATAAAATTTCAGGGTGATACAGCTAATAGTTTCAGAGATATAGAATACCGGTGAAATATTTCGCTCATCCGCCATCTGTGGTTATATAAACAATTGAACCAAGTTAGATGTCGGTGCATTACAATGTGTATAGACAAATACTGAACCAAGTTTTATTGCGTTTGGTTGGTTAAATCGCGAGAAACGTCTATTTAAAAGTCGCAAATTCGCGTGGCCGCCATGTTGGTTTTGTAGTTTTTCAAAAGTCACATAGGTGAACTTCTAGTAGTTTCCTTTATCACTGTAATAAATTCCAGAGTGATATCTGTAATAGTTTCGGAGATATTGAATGCTGGTGAAATATTTCACACAGCCGCCATGTTGGATTGGTGAGACGTAACAAAATTTGAAGGGCACGGTCGAGGTCGCCCGGAATAGTACTATGAACTTACAGAGTTTCATTGAAATCGCTCCAGCTGTTTAAAAGTTATTAGGGACACACACACACACACACGGACAAAAGGTGATTGCATAAGTCTATTTTTTTCAAAATTGAAAATAGGCTAAAAATAGTATGCTAAAAATACATCAAACTTGGTAGCAATTGTTATATCCGCAGTAGGTAATACTGTGCAAACTACGTATCATGCCATGATTTAGAGTAAAAGGAACAAAACAAACTGTAAAATTATTTCGAGTAATAATAACAAAAGTATTTTGAACACATCAATATTTCTAAGTTTATGCCGTGTCTTGTGAGGGTTATCGCCTAGCAACTCCGAGGCGGGTAATTAGCGAGCCCTTGTTTCGGGACCCATAAAGGAATATCGAACTGCGCGTTACCCCAATTCTTATATAGTGCACCTGCGGTACTTAATTGCGAGAGGTAAACGCTCAACAGCCTTTCACCTCCCAATAAAGGCTTCCAAAAAAGATTGTATATTGGCAATCATGGCCAAGCAATTAAAATTCAGGTACATTTATAGGTTCACGCGGTGTCTTTTGCGGGGTTTACTTGGCCGTGAAAGAAGAAATGCCAATTTTATTCACATATGTTAGCGCAGTTGACCAGTGAGATTTATAAGGCAGACTTAATAAACTAATGCGCGAGTCGGTAGAATACGTCACAGTAGTCTGTGAATTTAGGTTGCACAAAATGGTAGAAAACTACAAAAAACAGTTAATATTTGCAAACAGAAGAATTCAACTAACAAAAAATACATTTATAAACAGTAAGAAAGCATACAGTACAAAATAGAAACAATCATACTTGGATACCCCGACGTAAAGATCCAAATACTCACATACAATAAGCGACGCAGAGACTATAAAATTAGTCTCAAAATCACACTCAAAATCACGCCTTGTTTCAGACCCCACAATCCACCTATATAAATAATACAGTTCATGTTCGCGTGTAGCAATGCAAGGAGCAATGTTCGGTGGGACCACGAACCCCGCGATTTAAGGCCCTAAAACGAACGGTTTTCGAGATATTTCAAGAAAACTATACCCACTCTGGGAAATTGATAAACGTTGTCATGGCAACGCCATTTCACGAGGTCTCATTCTGCTTGCATTCTGTCTCTGTAAGAGATAATATTTGCATGAAAGAATAACAGACTGTTAAACAGATAGACGTCAGTGTCGAGACTTTCGTACGAACAGTGCCACCATCTGTATAAAAGAAAATACCCTAAAATATGGTATTGATTCTGACCGCAAAAGAGAATTATCAGAAAAGTATGGATAAAACCGAGAAAAAAAACCTAATTTTTCATCTCATCATGTAAAATAATGATGCCTCACCGATAATGCAAGTCCCCATTCCCGTAATAATGACCTTAAATGTAATTATAAACTTTGTGGCGCATGCAAATTCAGTGTCTTATCCTCCTATTTACAACTTTTGTAATTAATTGGAAAATAAATACTTCTTCGTTACAGGAAGTAATGAGATTAATCTTGCTGTATAGAGCTATAAAAGACCTTTCGAACGACATATCACACGAGTAAATCGAAGCTAAATATAATAGGGCACCCCCTGGTCCCCTTAGTCACATTGCATGTTTTGTTGAAATTTACATCCTAGAGTGACTTCGGGATGTTCTTATAGCCATTTGAAAATTTTGAACGATATCTGTTGATCCGTTTTCAATTGATGGAGGAACAGACAGTCAGACAGACAGACAGACAGACAGACAGAAGGACAAAAGTACAATTTTATATATATATAGGGATTTTTCATACTCAGCCATGTGTAATACTGCTTTAAATAGTAGTCAGCTACTCAGTATGTGTTTTTCATAATAAAAACAAACACAAGCACGCTGCAGAACATATATATACTTTCATGTAATTAATTAATTAATTAATTAATTTAATATAGATTATTCCTATTACTATGAAAACTCCATTTGCTTGGTTAAAATTGAATTAAATTTTCGATTACCCTGTCATCAAAAACACGCACTTTAACAATTACTATATTTGTGTCGACTACGGCAATTATTAACACATTCGAAACTGCAATGTACTGCTCGAGTCCAAGCACTGTGAACTTTCGTGGTGAGGGAACGGGGCAGGCGAGAAGAGAAGGGCTTGTCAACAGCCCGCCGCGTTATCTGGTATTCCTGTCTATTCCAATACTGCTAATACAGGGCCGTTGCTCAAACCACTGTGGTGTTACCAATAACTGAGTGAGTCACCTACCAATGTATTTGGTTCTGTTACTACGCACTGATCGGAACCCCGCACGTCTGTCATCATATTTCGTCATCGTCCACGATCCACACTCCTCTTAGGTTCACGGAGCTTGGACCCGAGCAGTATTTGTTCCGCAGTATGGAATATTGATAGTTAGGCTACTCATAGTCGTATTTTGCAAAAGAAAGTTATCCCTCCACCTTGTAAGCTATTAGTATAACGATATACTGTATATCCGACCCCTAACTCAATGCGACGACACCAGCGCCGAAGAATTAAGTAAACGTTTTCCTACACTCTGGCCCCCTTCCCGATGTTTACTCATAGCTTAAGAGCTGTATGGTGTGCTGTACCAGTTACAAGTTGATCTTTATAATTATGATACTCTTATAAGATTTATAAGACATTAGTTTCAGTGTTTTGGAGGGCCGGGTTCGATTCCCGGCTCTGCCAAAAAATATAATTCTGGTCTAGAGGCTCAGCCTCGTGAGGTTTCCCTCCTACCATATTAGAAATGTTGTTTTGCGGTTTCCCACATCTACTCCAGGCAAATACCGCGATGGTTCCTAATTTAAGACAACGGACGTCTCCCTCCCAATCGTCAACTCAATTACATACACACACTAATACAGCCATCACAATAACACAGGTCATCAAACAAAATTCCACTTGCACTCGAGTACACGAGGCTGAATGACCACGATGTTTATGGCCAGCAAATGAAACAGCAACAACAAGTTTTAGTGTTACATTTGTTATCTAATTATATAAATAATCGCTCTTCAGTCGGCAACACAGCAATGTGCCCTCTTAGAATGAACAACTTTCAGATAACTATACTAAGTTAACACTGTACTCATATTTTAAAAATATTTTTTAGAAACATCCCCACATTTGAAATGCACATGGTATAATTTATTCTAGCAATTTTAAAATTTCTTGGATCCCATTAAACCACTTAGTTAAAAAAGAGTCTTGAAGTCTGGATGTCTATATGTCCACCCCTTATTCCTGCTTTCAATGGGGTCGGGGATGAGATGCGATGAAAGTCTATGTGACGGGTGTCTTTTACGGCCGATGACCTTCCTAATGCCAACCTCATGACAAGCGTTTATGAGAGGAAATGAATGAAGGTTAGTGGAACTGGCCAAGGTTGTGGAAGGATGTGGCCGTGGTCTGTCATAAGGTATCGTCCCAGCATTTGCCTGGAGTTGAAACTGGGAAACCAAGGAAAACCTTTTCATGGATGGCCGATGGTGTGACACGAGCCCACGTCTACCGAGTTCACAGAGAGGTTGGCCCCATGGCCTAACGCTGCGAGTTAGTGAACGTAGCTACCGATGTCAGTATGATGGAGTATAAAAGTGTATAATAATTAACTAACTAATCCCGTGGCACCACAGCCCATGAAGGGCCTAGGACTACCAAGCGACCGCTGCCCAGCCATTTGACCTGCAGATATTGGGGTGACACGTGGTCAGCGCATCGGATCCCCTCGGCCGTTATTCTTGGTTTTTGTGACCAGGGCACTGCCTCACTGTCAGACAGCTACTCAATTGTCCTCACGAGGCTGAGTGTACCCCGTTCCAGCCCTCACGTCAGTTTCTAAAATCCCTGACGGAGCCGGGAATCGAACCCGGGGCCTCCGGGTGAGAAGTAGGCGCGCTACCCCAACACCACTGGGCCGGCCATAATAAACTAATCCATGTCATTTTTCCCAGGTTGTTACTGTAAGTGTAGCGGCTTCGGTGGCGTAGTCGGTAGCATGCTGAACTTCTATGCCCAAGATAGCGGGTTCAAACCCGGCCGAAGTCGTCGGATTTTTTAAGAGCGTTAAAAATCCTTCAGTATGCCTTCCTTCGGAGGGGAAGTAAAGCCGGCGGTCCCATGTCATAGATTTATGGCATGTAAAAGATCCTTTCACAGACTAAACTTGTGTAAAGCAAAATTGTTAGGTTAGATTTCGTCAGAACGCTCTATCAAAGTTCCAACGTTCACCACTAGGTATCGCTGACACCTGGTGGCGAAAGTTGGAACTATTTGAAATTGAATGGAACTTGTAGCTCACCCTTTAGGGTGTCCGCTGGAAGCAGCTACAGACTCAGGCGAGCCGAACATGTCCTCGGACACTCCCGGCACTAAAAGCCATACGATAAATAAATAAATAAATAAAATAAACTGTAAGTGTGATCAAGAATTTATTGTTAATCCCTGTCTAATATCACGGATCCATTACCATATTGACCGACTGTTAAGCAATTCTTGCTTAGAAAGCTGATATTTACCATCTAGCAAAAAATGCTTAATATTTCAATTTATTCTATTTTCTAAAATCTGGCCATAAAATGTATGAGATTGTCATTGACTGAATAGTTAAATCAATAGTTGAACAAAACAGCTGTTCCGTTTTTTAATATGATCCTAGCACACAAACTACTGCATCAATTGTTATGAAAATTTATCAACATTTAGCACATTGCAGAACATCTCTAATATATAAAAGTGAAAGTCTGTATGTATGTATGTATGTATGTATGTATGTATGTATAAAACATATTATGTAAGTTCCGTATACAAATCTACACCGTTCAACCAATCTCAACCAAATTTTGCATACTCATAGTTTAGGACCCAGAAGAAACCACTGGCTACATGAATTTTCGATTCTCATTTTTCTGATATCGGTCTATTTGCACTCGAACAAAGGCTAATAAAATCAGAAAATTAACTTATGAAGAAATGGCAAGGCCGGCTATCTCCATGGCAACAGTAGCACAAGACGGGTCCACCAAGATTCCATCTATCTCGGTAAGAGGCCATGCCACTCAATTTTCTGAACGGCAGCAGTACCTCAAGAAGTGATCACCAGGTTTCCACCTGTCTTGTAAGGGGCCATGCTACTCCATTTTCTCCATGCCTACATTAGCTCAAGACGTAAACACCAGGCCATGGGCCTCCATTTTCTATCCAAACCACGATAAGAACACTAGGAATCTGAACGCCATAAAAATCTGAATAGGCCTACGTAGTTTTTAAAATTTTTATTAATAAGGGTCGATGTAAGGAATTAAAATAAAATAAAAAATACATCGGTTAACCCTCATGCGGCCTAACGTAACAACGGCTATAGCTATCATCACGAAACTAATTAGTATTAAGATTAAATGAGCTTAAATGATTCTGCTATTGTTGACTGATTTAGAGGCTTGGCGACATCATGGCCATGTAATCCCATGAACTTAAGTGTGTATGAATTTATTCTGATAACCTGTGTTACTGATGACTGTAGTAGTGTGTGTATTTGTAATCAAAAGGAGGTTGCTGTTGTCTTCAGTTAGAAACTATCCCGGTATTTGCTTCGAGTAGAAGTGGGAAACCACGGAAAACATCTTCCAAGTTTTCCCTCGGGAGGCGCATTGTACCCCGTTTCAGCTCTCAGACCAGAATTAAAATTTCTTGGCAGAGTCGGGATTCAAACTCGGACCTCCAAGGCGACAGCCGAGAATGTTAGCCGCTAATCCACGTGGTCGTCTAAATGTGACATTTTGAATCTAATTTCATACTCTTGATGCCGCTGCTTTTACGTGAGATTTTGTATCTTTACCTTATGACGGAAGGTATCACGCGCAATATATTGTATTGCATTGTTATACTCTCCGTTAAGGTGTGTTCTACTACTGATATGTTGATGTTTATGTTTCATTAATCCTAATGTTTTATGCTGCTTTTTTTAAATTGTTGACAGTGTTAACCTGTACCGGCTGTCTTTTGTATTACAAGTCAGGAATACAGTAACTGTGATAAGACTTGACTAAGACCAACAGAACCAATAATTTGTAGCAACCAAAATGGAACAGCAACCTAAAATGATTGACTACGCCATGAACACTCCCTCTTTTCTACTTAAGACGTTGGGTTCAGTTAAGAGCTACTACGGCAGCTCCCTGAACACTCAATGAATCAAAAAGATGACTATAAGAGTAAATGATTATGTACAGAACATTACCGTACCTCCTTCACTGCCCTCAACAGATACAGTAATGTGGTAAACCTACAGGTAACTGACGTCACCAATAATTCTCAAAGTAATCATTTGAAGCCATGACCAGGCTCCTTTTGTACTTAAACATGGGTACTTTCAAATTACTAAGTAAGTAATATCGTACGTTTTTCGTAGGGAGAGAGGGGCACTTTGATCCACGGGGCACTATGAACCAGGTTACATTACTTCAGTATAAATAAAGAAATTATTTCTCTCACTCTGGGTATGTTGGTAGAACTGTTCTACTGACTTACATTTTGTTTATGCAAAATCTGGTTCCCTCCATTAGCTCTCTGCTGCTGTTATTTGTTTACGGCTACAGTGAAGTAATTTTCTGAGATCTTAGTAGATTAATATTTGGTGGCAAATGATTGGTTGAAATTCAGATTTAGTAAGTTATTAAATAACATCAGAATCGTGTCTTAAATTTGTATACCTTATAATTAGGACAATGTTCATACATAACCTCACAATAGATGGTTCATTGTGCCCCGGGAGTGATTCAATTTTCCCTAAATGCCGTGAGTCCTTTTGTGGGTTTTTAGCATGGATAAATACTTAAGGTGCTGGTAATGTCTATTCATTTACATAATTTAACTAGGCCAAGCGGAAGATTTATGCGCAGGAATCTGAGGAAGGGAATAGTGAGGTTCAGTACGAAGAGAGCGATGCCAACCTGAATGAGTTTGATGAATCCAAATACAACTTTGAGGATTTGGACAAATATCCAGAAACAGATGATTTTGTTCTGGTTCTGACCAAGTTTGAACCGAAAAACAAAAAGTATGTTTACTACAGGGTCTTTCATATAAAATAAGAACGGCGAGCGGCGAATTTGTTATTCGCTGCTACGGTGGCCTTGACCGAGCTTGGGCCACTCCACGGCCCCCTGCTGTAGTATTGTAAGCGCGCGCATAGTAGGCTATATACTTGACCTTGCAATAAACCTGCAGGTTTTCAGTCGCCAGTCTGAACCTCAGATGCTAACATGAGACAGCTATCATTACAACATCGTATTTTTGTATGTAAAACTTATTTTAAGTAAGAGTCAGCTCCGTAGGTACGTGATGCATTTGTTCAGCAATTTCCTGATGAAGTGCCACCTTCACTTGCACAGATTCACGTAAATGTAAATAAGTTTGACACTACTGGCTCAGTGCTCAATGAAAGACATAAAATGAAAGATCAGAAACATTACGGTGGCAGAACTCACTCGAGTCAGCCAGAATGTGGTTACCAGATACAATGCCTGTATAACCCAGGAAGGATGACACTTCCAGAATCTTTTATAAGGTAATATTTCATTAAGGATTGTACACACGCTTAAAGCAGGGGGCCGTGGCGCGTCACAAGCTCGGCCAAGGCCACCGAAGCTGCGGATAACACAACCGCCGCTTGGCGTTCTTATTTTATATGAAAGACCCTGTATGTGGGGGAAATTTTGAAATTCATAGACGTACACCGAAGGATGATGCAGGCGACAATCAGGTGTCATTCTTGAGAAAGAGTGAAAGAATGGGTGGAAAGTTCTTATTTATTCAGGTAAGGGATGAAGCATCTGTTCCAGAAAATAATATAGTATATGTGTTGCCATATCCTACTGAACAGGGGGTGACCAAGAGACAAAAATCATACTTAAAATTTGGAATTAACTTCCAGTCCAATGAAAATAGTTATATGATTTATAAGAGGATTGTATATGAAGATTATATTAAATTTGGAAATAACTTTGTAATTAAGTTCTTCTAATGAAACTCTGTAGAGTGGTTCATGGTACCCCACTGGTGGGGCAGAATGAATCATTTACCTATTTTTATTTAAAGACATGTATCTGGGAAACTACTATTCACAGTGTATTCATATGAGGGCATTTGATACTTGAATGATTAAACTTCTAAAGGGAGAAAACCACAGCTCAGTATTAAAATTACTGGATGAGTAGCAGTGAAAAATATTTTTTCCGATTCAATGTGCCCCACTCTCCCCATGAAAAAACTACATCTTTACTAATATATAAAAATGAGATGGTGTGTGTCTGAGTGTCTGTGTATTACTCAATCACCAAAGAAACACTGGTCCGATTTACATGAAATTTTACATGGAAGTAGTTGTTAATATATAGGCTACTTTTGATTTCGATACTTTGCACTATTTAAAGTTGGCGACCATTTTAGTAATGTCACTACACCCTTTGGTTTCAAACTTCCATATTTAAATTTCAAATAAGAAGAGAACGTTAAGAAATAGCAAACTGTTGATGGCATGTTCGAGGTTTAAAATTTACATTTCTATACGAAAGGTCTTCATCACTTTTCATGTATCTCCAACGGTTAGCGAGTAAAACCTAAATTTGTGCTATAAAACACGGTCAACGCCGAGCGGTGTAGTTGGATAAAATGTTCCATCCTTACTCTCCCTCCGCGCTGCACCTCGCCTATCCACTCTTTTAACTGTCACCTTCATATTTCAATTTATTTATGACCAGTAGCATGGGTTCTTCAGCTAGTATTATATAAATACTTTCAAGTAATTAATTAATTTAATATAAATTATACCTATTAGTATAAAAACTCAATTTGCTAGGTTGAAATTGAATTAAATTTTTGATTACTCTGTCATCAAAAACACGCACTTAAACAATTATTCTATATATACCTTTATTAGATAGAATACTAGGTAGTTACGTTACTGAAAATAAAATATCATTTCACTGTTACCAACATCACAATTAATCAATTCTTTAAAAAAAATATTAAACAAAATCTACATTTATGTCGGTACTATTGAAGTTAAAGATTTGAAAGTAAATAGATTTGAAGAAGCTTTCATGGCTTGCAATCCAACTTAGAATCATGCTTCTAGTTCTTCAATTTTATTGTTTGTAAATATTTCTTTGATAGGTTTAAAGAAGAGCTTTGTTTTAGGAGCAATGCATGATGACTGTAGCCATTATTATATGTCATATTATTGCACATATTTATATAAAGATACGGTGAAAATCTCAAGTAGATCGATACAGTAATTTCTAAGATAATGTGCCTGATTTTCATAAAGATAAAAGTTGTAAAGAATGGCTGTCAAATAAATATCTGAAAATAGATTGATAAAGAAATGGTAGATGTTTGCCAAAGTTGACAAACTTCAAAAACTCCTATCTAGGAAATAGATTAACATTTGTGCTCCAAACAAACTTCCTATGATGTTTCAATATGCTGGCAACCTATAACAACAAAAGAGAAGAAATTAATGTGTATCACCTAAACCAAAACCTTAATGTTTAATCTTAACATTTAATAAAGGTACGCGCGCCGTAGCGCCTTTAATACGAACCATCACCATGCTCTATTTATCGGAGAGAGCAAGTGAACCCTTAGCGAGCTTCAGTGTGGCGACTCTGTGAGTACATGTTTCCTTGTTTGTTCAATTGATTGTTAAATTGATCATTCTCCTCGCTGTTCATTGTGAGTTGCATCAAGCCATTCTACTGCATTAGAAAATGCTTGGACAGGCCACTCATTATTTTCCTGAATTTGTATTATTTTTGCTCAACCTCCGTATTTTTCTTCTGATTCGTTGTACCCAACTAAGGAGTGCGTTTTAACTTAGTAGCACTTTTTCTTCTTCCCTTCCCAATATCTCTTCATCCTCTCAATGCGTTCCCTTTAACTCTGTTCTGTCCATCCTGTATTTTGTCGGGTGGGATTCTCAGAAAATTTGTGTTTGTGAATTAAGGTTCTGAATTTTGTTCTGTCTTGAATGGTTTCCTAATGGCAGGCAATTTAATTGATGATTTCTTGTAGCCAGTCGTTTTAATTTTTCATTGATAAGGCTAGGTTGAAAATGTTCTGTGTGAGCCAGTCATTTTCCATTCTATGTTGGTATCCGTAAAACTGTAACTGCCGTTTCCTTATGGTATATGTGATTATTTCTCTAACTTGATAAATTTCATGTGATTTCTTCTTCATCCAAATTTCATTTTCACACTTTGGTCCTAAGATTTTCCTGAGGATTTTCTTTTCTTGTTGTACGATCATTTTTATTCGATATTTGCCACCTATTATAATACAGTATTTTCAGATGCATACAGAGCTTCTCTTTTAACGACTGTGTTATAGTGTCATAATTTTGCCTTTGTTGATATAGTTCCATTATTGTATCTGTTCCAAGTAATTTTGTATGCTCTTTGTAGTTTTGTAGTCTGTTGTTATCTTGCTGATTAAACCCTGCTGGTTCAATAATTTCAGCTAAATATTTACAATTTTACTTTAGGAAGATATTAATCTTGGACATGTACAGAACTTATAATGGAATAATAATGAGGTTTATTTGCCTTTGTGTGCAATAATTACAACTTACGTTGAAAAAAAAATATGGAAGACTACAAGATGTTAAAAGAGTAAACACCTAGTATGTGCTCTCGTAAGAACCGTCAACAGCGGCAACAGCACTGCTGTATTTCTCTTTGAAGCAAGGAGTGGAAAATTCTCCTTTGTTTCGAATTGTTTATTTGAAGGACAGCTCTTTGCTGAACAAACAAGGATACATGTACACCCAGTCATGACAAAGGAGTTCGCTAGGGGGCCACTTGTGACGTTCTAACAGATAATCTACTGTATGTCTCAAGTTAGAGTCTAATGGCTACTGCGATTCAGACTCATAATGTCGTACAATACGACTGCTAAACAAACAAAATGTTCCGTTCCTAACAGGCAAGTTTAGATCACATTATTACATCACGTTGACCGAACGGTATCCAACATTCAGTGTTGGGCAAAATACTCTCAAAATGTATTTTTGATTTAAAATACACTTACATAATACCTGAAAACACAAAGTACAAAATAATATTTTACAAATGCAACTGTGAATACCGAAATATGCCTCTTTTCACTTCATCTCTTCAGTTTTCAGGGATTCTGTTAGTGTTTTTTGTATCTAAAATGCATTTTACTGCAAGAATTTGCTATTTTAAATTTGATATTAAAATACTATTCTCTATTTACAGGGATATAAAAGGTTTGTTGGCTCAAGCATGGAAACCATTCTATGGAAAGGAAATCTGTTTAATTGAAATATAGATTTAGGTATTCAATAGCCTTTGTCTGGAGCGTGGCATTCTATGGAGGTGAAACGATAAAAGAGGAGAATATAAGTACCGTATTTGAAATGTGGTGTTACAGGAGAATGATGAATATCAGATGGGTAGATGAAGAAGTACCAAGGCGAGTGGGAGAGGCCATGATCACCTCCTTCCATATCCTAGCTCCGTTTCAATAAATTACAAGTGCACACACTATTGCAGACTCCAGAAGAATACAAGCAATTATACAAATTTTACACATACCTAAGTACACGAGAATGGTGACCAAGCTATCCAATCCCCTAAATGAAACAACAACAACAACAACATTTTATATTAAAGAATAATCTTCATCTCAACTCCCTGCTGAACAGAATGTGTCAACTGATTAGCAGGTTTCCAATTGCAAATATATTGAATGAGGAGGGTCTCATGTTCCATCAGTGAGAAGAAATGTAGACTTTAAGAGCGAGTGATTCTTCTGACTACCTAAACGTAATATATGATATTGTAGAATCATAGAAATACCCGTACCTTCAGGAAATAGCTCTCCTTGGACCAGTCATAAATGTTAGGTATGATTTTAAAATGAGACCTCAACAGCATACGTCCGTGATATTGTAATCGGCTAATACACCTGCGCAGAATGTAAGAGATTTAAGTTTGAATATCAATTAAAGTCTCATTTTCAAAGTCATTACAGACAAATTAAGAATCACCTAAGTTTATACTCAGATTAACACATGGCCGTAAATTCTGCTCCTAATGAGAAAGGAAGCTTGAATATCTCAGTCAAATGATGCGAGGTGCCTATTGTTGAAATCTGCCCTTGGTGGTACAAGGGATGACCTTGCTGAAAGACATGGACTGGTATGGGCAAGCTAGAACGTGGGTTCCACGGTTCAGATTTCAAAGCGGGAATCACCATGATCGCTCAGATCATGAAACGCAAAAGACAAGAAGTATACTTTGGGTATTTCCTATTTTCTGTGTTAAATGTTAAGTTTAAAATATATCAGTTCCAGTTTGTTGTTGGTAATATCAAATTTATTTTATAATTTAATTTACGTTTATGTTTCATGCCTGTTCTGCAAGTAAGGAATCATGCCTATTGAACACGACTATAAATAAATAAATAAATAAATAAATAAATAAATAATTACACATATTAATTAAGACTTTCATTCATTCATATAGTTATTGATATTCTTTAACATATATAATTATTTTTCCGAAAGGAACGTGATCGGATCTATATAAATATATCTTGAATCCAGACAGTACAACAGTGCACTGAAGCAGCCTGGCCAGCTCAAAATTTCATTTTATTTTACGTTCCAAATTTAGGACCGTCTTTATGCTGAAGACACACTCAACCTCGTAACATTCTGAAAGAACTTCCCTGAGGAACCATCGATACTATGGATCTCGTTATCGGTGTCCAAGGGGACACCATAACCACGAGTCTGCGGGTAGATGGCTCCCCTGTGACATCTGCCTTGCTTGCTTCCTCTATTGCGATAGCCATGCCCAGCATGCATCACATGTACCAGATCACTTACATTCAGTATTATTAGCCAGGAACTCATACGAAAGAGTTATGTGACGTTATGCAACTGCAATTATGAGCTGCAGTTCACAGTGGTTATCTCAAATGTGGTTGTTCGCCGGATTTTCCCGCACTTCCATGAGGCAAGGGATACTTTATTTCAAGCCACTGGGCCTTTAGCCAAATTACACCAAAAGGTCTACGAAGAAATAGATGACATTCTGAGGTATATCAAAGGTGATGAAAATGTTATAGTAATGGGAGATTGGAATGCTGTGGTAGGAAAAGGGAGAGAAGGGAAGATAGTAGGAGATTTCGGATTAGGTGAAAGGAATGATCGAGGAAGCAGGCTGATGGAATTCTGCACCGAACATGAGTTGGTCATAGCTAACACCTTGTTCGATAACCACAATAGAAGAATATACACATGGATGAGACCAGGAGATACAGGGCGTTACCAAATCGACTTCATTATGGTCAAGCAGAGGTTTCGAAACCAGATTATGGATTGTAAAACATATCCTGGTGCTGACATAAACTCTGACCACAATCTGGTTGTAATGAAATGCAGATTAAAGTTGAAGAAACTGAAGAAAAGTCAAAAGCCAAAAAGGTGGGCAATAGACAGACTGAAAGTGAAGGATGTAAACGAAAGATTCAAGAAGAGTATAAAGGAAGGACTAATCAAAACCCTAAACAAACTTCAATTGCAGACGAATGGGCACTTTTGAAGAATGAAATAACAAAATCCGCAGAAGAAAACATTGGTAGGAAAGAAAGAATAGGTAGAAAACCGTGGATCACTCAGGATATACTAGAATTGATGGATGAAAGGCGGAAACACAAGAATGTAAGAGATGAAAAGGGGAAAGCAGAATACAGACGTCTGAGAAATGAGGTTAACAAGAAGTGCAAGGAAGCGAAAGAAGAATGGTTGAAAGAGAAATGTGCAGGTATAGAAAATTGTCTGAAATTAGGAAAAGTAGACACAGCTTATCGAAGGATTAAGAATACTTTTGGGGAAAAGAAGACTAAGTGCTGTAATATTAAGGACACAAATGGAAAGCCTCTAACAGATAGGGAAGAAAAGGTTGAGAGATGGAAAGCTTACATAGAGTGCTTGTATAAGGGAAAGGAGATTGAGAATCATGTAATGGAAAGGGAGGAGGAAATTGATGAGGATGCAAAAGGAGATTTAATATTGAGATCAGAATTTGACAAAGCATTAGAGGACTTAGGCAGGAACAAAGCACCAGGCATGGATGATATACCGATTGAGTTGCTACGCTGCATAGGAGACGAAGGTCTGATCAGGTTATTTCACTTGGTGTGTAGGATTTATGAGACAGGTGAGGTACCCCCTGATTTCAAGAAGAATGTAATCATCCCTATACCAAAGAAAGTGGTAGCTGACAGATGTGAAGATTACCGTACAATCAGCTTGATTACTCATGCTTCAAAGATCCTGTCTAGAATAATTTGCAAGAGGATTGAAAGCCAGATAGAAACGGAGTTGGGTGAAGACCAGTTTGGTTTCAGGAGAAATGTAGGAACAAGGGAAGCTGTACTAAGTCTTAGGCTGATTTTGGAAGGTAGAATAAGGAAAGATAAGAGAACGTTCATGGCATTTGTAGACTTAGAAAAGGCTTTTGATAACGTTGATTGGACTAAATTGTTTGACATTTTGAAATCTATTGGAATAAAGTACAGGGATAGGAGGGTGATATACAATCTATACAGAAACCAGACAGCAGTCATTCGAGCTGAAGGACATGAGAGAGAAGCTGGTATTCAGAAAGGTGTAAGGCAAGGCTGCAACTTATCACCCATACTTTTCAATCTTTACATTGAACAAGCAATGAAGGAAATTGGAGAAAAATTTAAGGTGGGAGTGAAGATTCAAGGAGAAATAATTTCAACTCTGAGATTTGCTGATGACATCGTCATCTTGGCCGACAAGCCTGAGGATTTAAATGAGTTTTTGAATGGTATGGACTCCGTCTTACGGAAGGAATTCATGATGAAAATTAATAAATGTAAAACAAAAATACTGGAATGCAGCCGAAATAAATCAGAAACCTCTATGTAGATCAAATTGGCAGGTGAAAAGCTGAAGGAAGTAGGAGACTTCTGTTACTTAGGAAGCAGAATAACCAGTGATGGACGAAGCAAAGAGGATATAAAAAGTAGGTTGGCTCAGGCAAGGAAAGCCTTTCTACAAAAAAGGAATCTGTTGACATCGAATATAGATTTAGGTATTAGGAAGTCATTTTTGAAAGCCTTTGTCTGGAGCGTAGCGCTCTATGGAAGTGAAACTTGGACTATTGGTGCAGCAGAAAAGAGGAGAATTGAAGCATTTGAAATGTGGTGTTACAGGAGAATGATGAAGATCAGATGGGTAGATAGGGTTACAAACGAAGAGGTATTAAGGCGAGTGGGAGAGGAGAGATGTTTCTGGCGACTGCTAATGAAGAGAAGAGATAGGTTGGTAGGACACATACTAAGACACCCAGGAATAGCAAGCTTAGTTATGGAAGGAAGGGTCGAGGACAAGAACTGTAGGGGTAGACCAAGGTTAGAATATGTTAAGCAGATAGCCTCGGATGTAGGGTGTGGTAGCTATGTAGAGATGAAACGATTGGCTCAGGACAGGGAGGTATGGAGAGCTGCATCAAACCAGTCAAAAGACTGAAGACTCAAACAACAAACAACAACACAACATTACTAATGCAGTACCACAGAAACAGAGGTTACCACAGATTCTATACACACATAGTTACACACAGCTGATGACCAATATAACCCAAGCAACCAAATCAAGTAGCAACAACGATTCAATTAGATAAACTTTGAATTTCATACATTAAAATTTAAGGGGTTTCTCTCCATCAGAAATTTCCAAACTGGTGATCGTGGATGCTAGTAATTGTAATAATTATAATAATAATCATAAGATAAGTGCCACTACGGCTGTCAACAGTCAGAAACAATACAGCATATTACATCTGCATGTAGGTATTTCCTCGCGACGAAAGACAAAGGCATGATGCAGTTGCAAAAATCTTGCATCAGGAGTTGGCTGATATGTTTCAGCTTCTAAAAGGAAAGAAAGTTCCGTATCACCAATATCAGCCAGAGTGTGTTCTTGAAAACAATGAATTCAAGTTGTATTGGGACCGAACTATTCTGACTGATCAATCGGTATCACACAACAGGCCGGATTCGGTGTTTGTCAGCAAGAAAATGAATCAAACTTCCTTGATTGATGAATATCTATGACTTTAGTTATTATTCTAGATTTTCCCGTATTGATTATGATATATTACACCAATATCCACTTTACAGTACAAAAATGTATTGTAAAGTGGATATTGGTGTAATATACCTTGATTGATGTTGCGTTTCCCAACAAAAATGTATTGTAAAGTGGATGTTGGTGTAATATACCTTGATTGATGTTGCGTTTCCTAACAAAGAGAATCTCCAGTCAAAACCCATAGAAAAGATCAGCAAATATAGCGAGTTGGTCGGCCCTATCGAAAGGCGATGGCATGTAGAACGGGTAAAGAGCATACCTATCATTGTCTCAAGTACGGGCGTGATCCCAAATACCTTGCTCCATGGCCATAAAGAACTGGATCTGGATACGCAACTGTACAAACTAATGCAGATGGCTGTAGTTCTTTCAACAACCCGAATCGTTCGGAAGTTCATGGGTGGGGACTTTCCAGCTTATAAGTGGCTGTTCAAGTAACTATACATTTGTTCCTGAAGCCTGTTAGTTATGTTGTGATATACTGTATTGAACCCTTATCATTGTGTCCAATAATAATGTTTCATTAATAAAAACGATGGAAATACTAAATACATGATATGCTGGATATTTGAGTAATATTGATGTAGCAAGAAATCTGGACTTGGTAAGACATGCTACGTGCTGGCTGGAAATGACCAATAGTTTCACAACCAATGCTATTCTTGGATTTCTGAGAAAATCAGATATGACGCTGTGGCGTACGTGACCATAACAGGACAAAATGCTGCGTACAAGGCAAGGAGTGAGAGAGAGGACAAGTGTCGTGACGTGAAAATAAGGGCGGGATTTGTAAGGTCAGAACTCCGACGCCAACTTATCTGACCAATAAGAAAACATGACGCCAGAACATAGCGTCAGTGTGTTTTGCGCGGCAATCGGTTATAAAAAGATCTAGCGATCGGTTTGCATGTTCGACGGCAGATTCGCGACCTGTGAGAAAATACAAGATTTTTGAGAGGTCACACATAATTATAGGCCCATTATTTAAAATATTGAGGAGCTATTTTTCTCCCACCATTGAAACTTTAGGCTTTCTGTATATATACAAATGTCTGAGATGAACCGGGGCACTCCTAATTATTCTTCGACAGTCATTTTAAGACGTCCTTAAGACGATATGGTTTTAAAATTATAGTTGTGTGTCGGCAACGAAGTTAGAAATTTTCATAAATTGTGAGATGGCAATTAGCCATAGAATAGGGAAAGTCGACGATTCTGCATAGGACGATCTGAGGAAATAAAATACTTAGAACGCAGATAGAACAGTTTAAAAACTTTGATTTAATTGTGTTTTAACAGCAGCAAGATGTCGACCATGGAGAGAAGACAGCAAGCTTCATCCTCCATTACCATCAGTGTTATGGGCTAACGGCCTAATGATGGGAAATGACGAGGCGAGGGGTCTCTGGAAAGCAGTTTAAGTGATGAGTATTAAAAAATTGATTTATTGATTTTGGACGAGGGGAATCGCGAGAGATGTGTGGAACTTTGTATAGATTTTATTTGTGTGGTTTAATTTAAATTTCAGGGTTTGATTTCTTAACTGACATGCGTGTAGTAATTTTTGGCATTGCGTGACAATTATGTTGTACAGTAAAATTTGTAATTTAAATGTTTTCCTTATGTATACGTAATTCTTATAGCGAAACGGCCGCATCGATTAACGTACCTATAAAAAGTGTAGCCATGAATGAGAACCTAGGAACGACAATGATAAATGGACTGAATTAATGATATGTTAAACTAATTACTACGTGGGGGGGGAATTTGTGTTTTGTTGCTTTGATAACTCGGGCTAGGACTGATCCTGTTATTAATTCTTTATTGTCATTTGGACATGTTGTGTGTCATTATCTGAGGGGTGTGCTGATTCATGCTACGACGAGATCTTCGAGAAAGCGCCACGTGTTTTTGGGTGTAAGTGATGATGAGGAGAGGTAAAGCCTGTCCATGACTGCGACATCATTCCGGCAAACTAGTTATCCGTGGGGATAAGTTTGACCTGGAAATGTATTCTTAAAAATCCCTGAGAGGATGTTTTGAGATAATGTGTTATTTATTTGTACGCGTTTAACAGGTGGCGATTAGCAAAGGTGCTGTACGCTGGCTATGGGCCAGAATCTATATTTAGCATGGCACTAATTACTACTTGGGGGAAGAAATCAGCCACTCTCTCGGTGATGCGATAACAGGCCCGGTTGTCTCCAGCTCGTTATGACACGTTATGTTTGCTTTAAAGCCTAATGAGTTAAGGTTATTTTATTTGGTTTAATTTGGGAAGTTGCCATGTTGTCGATCCAAGTTTCTTTTATCATTACTACGACTTATTTGTTCATTGTTTTAAAACGCCAAACTTTCTGGCGTGAAAATTAAAAGTTGTATTTTGTTGTTGTTGGCTCTTATTTTCAAGGCCATTGTATTCATATAAATATAATTTGGCAACCGGCCAAACTTGTTCATGTCATGTTATGCCTTCCTAGTGTTTAAGGTATAAGTCGGTAATTCCGCAGCCCTTATTTTAAATAATACACACGTGTATTTGGTTGTGGTAATCTAAGGTTAGAGCATGTCAGTAGTGTATATAAATATGTAATTGTTGTTCCCACATTTCCGTAATTCGTCCTTCGCAGTACGGAGTCCGTTCCCGAACCAACTGTTTTGGTCGGAAACGAGCGCCCGTCAAAATGCTCATTACTTGAACTAGTCTTAAAACCCGTGTCGCTCATAAATATTAAATTTTTGTACTATTTTATTTGTTTGTTATATTTGGATCTTGTGATCCGTTTTCTTTTGTTACTTTGATTTAAGTGACATTGCAGTCACAATGCTTGTTGGCAGCTGTCATACCGTGTCGTCATGGTACGTCAGGCTGGTCAGTGTCAGATCTGTTCACGCGAGTGAACAATAAAAGGGTGGTTATAGTTTTTTTTTTAATGTTTGATTCAGTTAATAAATTTCATTTGTTAGTAGATCCTGTTGTTTTTCTTGGCTTTGTAATAATAATAAGTTAACCTTATGAACCCTGGAAGTTATGTTGATAGCAAAACCTCTAAATCACATTCACAAGAATCCATTACGACCCCGAAATTTTGAATCTTGTCTACATGCTATTTTCCAAAGGGTATATAAGAGTTACTTTTGCTTCCGAACGTGTGGCATTTGTGTTTTAGAGTAAAAAAATAGATCACCGGCATGTGATAAGTTTATTAACGTAAGTTAGGCGAAGATAGTACCGCCAAATGTTTGAAAATATAAAGTCATGGAGTTTGCAATAAAGTAAATGTGGAACAAGTTAAGTGTTTGAACTTTGATTAAAAATTAGAACAAACTGTTCCAGGCGCCCAATAAAATTAAATTAGCTTTGTGTAGAAAAGCCAAACTCAAAGAATTATTTGACAGGAAGGTTAGACTTTAAAAACTAATTAATACTCTATTAATTGGTTAAAATTTGTAAGTAAAGTAAGGTCAGGAAGATTATAACTGAATCAAAGGGTTAAAATTAAATGGAATAATAAGTAAATTATACTCAGTGATGCTATAGTTTGTGGGAGTAATTTAAAGTAAATGAACTGAGTATGTAAAGGGTTAATGTGTGTATATTTAATATATGTGAGCGCGCGTATCCAGGGCTCCGCCCTTATGTCATTTCCCTATGTCTCAAATATATTATTGTTGTGATGGCAACTCTGGGAGAAATTCGCGAAGTGATTGAACTAGCATCCGCTCGTACGCGAGAACAACTTAGTGAGATGAGAAAGGACATAACCAATGAAATACAGACACAGTTAGCGGCAAATAGTGTAGAAACGCAGACACAGTTAACGGCTATAAATAAACAATCGGTAGAAATGCAGACTCAGTTAGCGGCGAATAGTGAAGAATTGCAGACACAGTTAGCTGCTATAAATAAACAATCGGAAGAAATACAGACACAGTTAAACACAAAACTATCTGAAGTTAACGAGAATATAAATCAGAAAATCGCTACACAAAACATTCTGGTTAGTGAACAATTACATAGGCAGTCTGAGAAAAACAATGAAATGTTAAACGCACAAGACGAAAGGAACACTCAAAATCTAGCTGCGCTAACGGTAGAAATCAAAGAGCACACAAAAGAACAGCTAATCCAATTAGCAAAGGACGTTAGCACTAACAATACCAAACAATTAGGAATAATAAAAGGTATCGAAGATTCGTTTAAAAAGGAAATAAAAGGAATGGATGAGACTGTTATGGCAAAACTAGCACAAATCGAGCAAGCGTGTTTGACCAACTCATCTGAGATTAAAGAAGCACACACAAACTTAGAAAAAAGGTTTGAGATGATCGAACGAGGGACACAGGGTATGCAAGATCAGATAATTACAGTAGATAACAATATCACGGGCTTAGTGACGGAACTCAACAAATTAGAAATACAATCAATTAAGAAATGGAAAAAGTTAGAAATTGACCAGGAAGAAATTAAACAAACATTAGAACAGAACAACATTTCTCTGGGAGAAAGGATAGATAAACTTGAAGATAATCAGGAGGCTAATCAACAGGAAGTCGAAAAACACATTGTTAAATTGAAGGATACTATTAGGAAAGATTGGACCAAGATGAGCGCTGATTCGAAAGATGAACGGCTCGCAGTAAGCAAGAAGCTAGGGGAAAATAACGCGAAAATACAGGCGTTAGAAGAAAATATGAAGTTAAGATTTCAAATTCAAGAGGACCGCATGATAAAATCGGAGTTGCAGTCACTTGGACATAATACGATGTTTGCGACACTAATGGAAAAGGGGAAAGGGGAGAATGCGGAAAGAGAGCACACAATAGACAGCCACGAGCTTGGGCAAAGTCCAAGAACGGTAGACACGCAAGCATTCCAGAATTATGAGGGTCGTAGCTCGACACCTCAAAACACACAACTTCCCACGCAAGTTATACAAGTCATCCGTGGAAACGAATTTAAACCGAATAAGTTTTTACCAGAGAGCGGAGGGACACCTAAAGCTTTCTTAAGGGAACTGACAGAATATTTTTCGGACCAAAATGTTAGCTCAACGCGACAATTAAGAATGGTTGAAAAATTTTTGGCGGGCTCTTCACTTACCTGGTATCTTGGATTTAAGAACACATTTAAATCAATGGAAGGTTTCCACAAGGCCTTCCTAAGCAAATACTGGAGTGGGTCGTATCAACAAAGCTTGCGAATGGACTTATACTCGCGCAAATACCATTCCACGCATCAGATGAAATATGCAGATTTTTTCGCCATGCAACTTGTCAAATTGCAAGATCTGGATAATCCCCCAAGCGAAATGGAGCTAATAACTACGATAGGAAAGCAGATGCCTATTAGCGTTCAGCAATTCTTGGTGGCGGCAAATATTACGACCGTGGTCCAGGCAGAAGAGGTATTAAGGAAGATAGATGAAACCACTAATTATATCAACCCGAGAGAGAAGAGACAGATAGAGTTAGTTAATGCAGTCGAAGTAGTCAAGACACCGAACAAAAACACGAGGTCGCAAGCTACAAACACTGGGGATAACCAAAGACGGCAGAGCACCGAAGAATATGAGCCGAGATCTCAACCGAGATACGAAAATAGGGACAGAAACCATAACAATCAGGAAGGAACTAACCGCTACCGGAACACAAACAATCAGCAGTGGCGAGTTAATAGGAGATACCAAACGTCATACAATAGGAATAATAATAATAACGCACCTTATAATCGGGGATGGCGTGGAGGACACTATAATCAACAATATAGGCCCAGGGACAATAGGCGTTACAACCAGCAACATAACGCACAAGATAACCAGCGGTTTAACGAGCAATCGGATCCAAGGGATGATCAGAGAAATTGGAACGAGAGACACGCTGACCCGCAACAGTACCTGGAGAATCCACGTAACATAGAGGGAAACAATAAGGATAAATGGGAAAGAGCAATAGATCGGCGGAAAAATCCCGACAACCACGAGGAGGAAAACGGAACACATCAAATGTTGGAGGCCATGCATGTAGAAACCCAGAGATATTTGGAGGAGCTGCATGGAGAAGAAGAAAATAGAGCAGCCGACAATAGGAAACAGAAGAATAGCAGGAGAGATTCGCAGGCCGTGTCAGGCAAGGGTCTCGAAATATGGTAGAAAAAAAAGTTATTGTACGGGAATAGGAGAAGAAGAAGGGAGAAGGAAGAAGATGGCAACGCGGGGGAGAAGAAGGAGATGACATCACGGTAAAATGGAGAAAAGACAGGAGCGGCTTAAGGAAGTTCAACTAGGGGTTACGAACTTAGGTAACAACGCCTACAGAGTCCGAGAGGTGAGCACAGGAAATATGGCAGTGTATAATATCTCAAATTTAAAAATTGTATCATCAGAGAGAGCCATACGAACCGAGAAATAATGTTACTGCAGCAAATTAAACATTCGCGTGATAACATTCAACAAAAGATACGGGGGTACTCTAGTGGTGAAAGCGCTCAAAAGACAGCTCTGACGTGTTTACAAGTTCAGGCGGAAGTCGTTAATGAATATGTTGATGTTTTGAAAGAGTGAGAGGGGAGACGAGTAGCGAAGAAAGAGGCCGGAGGGCATAAGTATACAGGAATTTCCTAATGAGTTTGGAACGAGACGGCTACTGAAACAGACAGAGGCGGACAGTCATTATATTTTGAGGGTGACCAGCAACTTCAAATTTGAGCCAGAAAAGTAGGGGATGTGAAATTCGACTTCATTTGAGTTCGAATTTCATCAACTAGGGGTCAGATGAACCCTTATCATTGTGTCCAATAATAATGTTTCATATTAATAAAAACGATGGAAATACTAAATACATGATATGCTGGATATTTGAGTAATATTGATGTAGCAAGAAATCTGGACTTGGTAAGACATGCTACGTGCTGGCTGGAAATGACCAATAGTTTCACAACCAATGCTATTCTTGGATTTCTGAGAAAATCAGATATGACGCTGTGGCGTACGTGACCATAACAGGCCAAAATGCTGCGTACAAGGCAAGGAGTGAGAGAGAGGACAAGTGTCGTGACGTGAAAATAAGGGCGGGATTTGTAAGGTCAGAACTCCGACGCCAACTTATCTGACCAATAAGAAAACATGACGCCAGAACATAGCGTCAGTGTGTTTTGCGCGGCAATCGGTTATAAAAAGATCTAGCGATCGGTTTGCATGTTCGACGGCAGATTCGCGACCTGTGAGAAAATACAAGATTTTTGAGAGGTCACACATAATTATAGGCCCATTATTTAAAATATTGAGGAGCTATTTTTCTCCCACCATTGAAACTTTAGGCTTTCTGTATATATACAAATGTCTGAGATGAACCGGGACACTCCTAATTATTCTTCGACAGTCATTTTAAGACGTCCTTAAGACGATATGGTTTTAAAATTATAGTTGTGTGTCGGCAACGAAGTTAGAAATTTTCATAAATTGTGAGATGGCAATTAGCCATAGAATAGGGAAAGTCGACGATTCTGCATAGGACGATCTGAGGAAATAAAATACTTAGAACGCAGATAGAACAGTTTAAAAACTTTGATTTAATTGTGTTTTAACAGCAGCAAGATGTCGACCATGGAGAGAAGACAGCAAGCTTCATCCTCCATTACCATCAGTGTTATGGGCTAACGGCCTAATGATGGGAAATGACGAGGCGAGGGGTCTCTGGAAAGCAGTTTAAGTGATGAGTATTAAAAAATTGATTTATTGATTTTGGACGAGGGGAATCGCGAGAGATGTGTGGAACTTTGTATAGATTTTATTTGTGTGGTTTAATTTAAATTTCAGGGTTTGATTTCTTAACTGACATGCGTGTAGTAATTTTTGGCATTGCGTGACAATTATGTTGTACAGTAAAATTTGTAATTTAAATGTTTTCCTTATGTATACGTAATTCTTATAGCGAAACGGCCGCATCGATTAACGTACCTATAAAAAGTGTAGCCATGAATGAGAACCAAGGAACGACAATGATAAATGGACTGAATTAATGATATGTTAAACTAATTACTACGTGGGGGGAAAATTTGTGTTTTGTTGCTTTGATAACTCGGGCTAGGACTGATCCTGTTATTAATTCTTTATTGTCATTTGGACATGTTGTGTGTCATTATCTGAGGGGTGTGCTGATTCATGCTACGACGAGATCTTCGAGAAAGCGCCACGTGTTTTTGGGTGTAAGTGATGATGAGGAGAGGTAAAGCCTGTCCATGACTGCGACATCATTCCGGCAAACTAGTTATCCGTGGGGATAAGTTTGACCTGGAAATGTATTCTTAAAAATCCCTGAGAGGATGTTTTGAGATAATGTGTTATTTATTTGTACGCGTTTAACAGGTGGCGATTAGCAAAGGTGCTGTACGCTGGCTATGGGCCAGAATCTATATTTAGCATGGCACTAATTACTACTTGGGGGAAGAAATCAGCCACTCTCTCGGTGATGCGATAACAGGCCCGGTTGTCTCCAGCTCGTTATGACACGTTATGTTTGCTTTAAAGCCTAATGAGTTAAGGTTATTTTATTTGGTTTAATTTGGGAAGTTGCCATGTTGTCGATCCAAGTTTCTTTTATCATTACTACGACTTATTTGTTCATTGTTTTAAAACGCCAAACTTTCTGGCGTGAAAATTAAAAGTTGTATTTTGTTGTTGTTGGCTCTTATTTTCAAGGCCATTGTATTCATATAAATATAATTTGGCAACCGGCCAAACTTGTTCATGTCATGTTATGCCTTCCTAGTGTTTAAGGTATAAGTCGGTAATTCCGCAGCCCTTATTTTAAATAATACACACGTGTATTTGGTTGTGGTAATCTAAGGTTAGAGCATGTCAGTAGTGTATATAAATATGTAATTGTTGTTCCCACATTTCCGTAATTCGTCCTTCGCAGTACGGAGTCCGTTCCCGAACCAACTGTTTTGGTCGGAAACGAGCGCCCGTCAAAATGCTCATTACTTGAACTAGTCTTAAAACCCGTGTCGCTCATAAATATTAAATTTTTGTACTATTTTATTTGTTTGTTATATTTGGATCTTGTGATCCGTTTTCTTTTGTTACTTTGATTTAAGTGACATTGCAGTCACAATGCTTGTTGGCAGCTGTCATACCGTGTCGTCATGGTACGTCAGGCTGGTCAGTGTCAGATCTGTTCACGCGAGTGAACAATAAAAGGGTGGTTATAGTTTTTATTTTAATGTTTGATTCAGTTAATAAATTTCATTTGTTAGTAGATCCTGTTGTTTTTCTTGGCTTTGTAATAATAATAAGTTAACCTTATGAACCCTGGAAGTTATGTTGATAGCAAAACCTCTAAATCACATTCACAAGAATCCATTACGACCCCGAAATTTTGAATCTTGTCTACATGCTATTTTCCAAAGGGTATAGTATATACAGTACAAAATAATAATAATAATAATAATAATAATAATAATAATAATAATAATCTGTTGAACAAAGTTATGTTGAATAAAAAAATTACTATGTAGGATAAGACAAAACTTTTTAAATTTCCCCTTTGATATTGGGGTTGTTGTGTGAGTCTTCAGTCTTTTGACTGGTTTGATGCATTTCTCCTTGCCTCCCTGTCCTGAGCTAATCGGTTCATCTCTACGTAGCTACCACACCCTAAATCCGAGGCAATCTGTTTAACGTATTCTAACCTTGGTCTACCCCTACAGTTCTTGCCCTCGACTCTTCCTTCCATAACTAAGCTTGCTATTCCTGGGTGTCTTAGTATGTGTCCTACCAATCTATGTTTTCTCTTCATTAGCAGTCGCCAGAAACATCTCTCCTCTCCCACTCGTCTTAATACCTCTTCGTTCGTAACCATATCTACCCATCTCATCTTCATCAGTCTCCTGTAACACCACATTTCAAACTCTTCAATTCTCCTCTTTTCTGTTGCACCAACAGTCCAAGTTTCACTTCCATAGAGTGCCACGCTCCAGACAAAGGCTTTCAAAAAGGCTTCCTAATACCTACAGTAAATCTATATTCGAAGTCAACAGATTCTTTTTTGTAGAAATGCTTTCCTTGCCTGAGCCAACCTACATTTTATGTCCTCTTTGCTTCGTCCATCACTGGTTATTTTGCTTCCTAAGCAACAGAAGTCTCCTGCTTCCTTCAGCATTTCACCTCCCAATTTGATGTCCCTAGAGGTTTCTGATTTAATTCGGCTGCATTCCAATATTTTTGTTTTACATTTATTAATTTTCGACATGAATTCTTTCCTCAAGACGGAGTCCATACCATTCAAAAACTCATTCAAATCCTCAGGTGTGTCGGCAAAGATGACGATTTCATCAGCAACTCTCAGAGTTGAAACTATTTCTCCTTGAATCTTCACTCCCACTTTAATTTTTCTCCAATTTCCTTCATTGCTTGTTCAATGTAAAGATTGAAAAGTATGGGTGATAAGTTGCAGCCTTGCCTTACACCTTTCTGAATACCAGCTTCTCTCTCATGTCCTTCAGCTCGAATGACTGCTGTCTGGTTTCTGTATAGATTGTAGATCACCCTCCTATCCCTGTACTTTAATCCAATAGATTTCAAAATGTCAAACAATTTAGTCCAATCAACGTTATCAAAAGCCTTTTCTAAGTCTACAAATGCCATGAACATTCGCTTATCTTTCCTTAATCTACCTTCCAAAATCAGCCTAAGACTTAGTACAGCTTCCCTAGTTCCTACATTTTTCCTGAAATCAAACCGGTCTTCACCCAACTCCGTTACGATCTGGCTTTCCATCCTCTTGTAAATTATTCTAGACAGGATCTTTGAAGCATGAGTAATCAAGCTGATTGTGCGGTAATCTTCACATTTGTCAGCTCCCACTTTCTTCGGTACAGGGGTGATAACACTCTTCTTGAAATCAGAGGGTACCTCAGTTGTCTCATAAATCCTTCACACCAAGTGAAATAACCTGATCAGACCTTCATCTCCTAAGCAGCGTAGCAACTCAATCGGTATATCATCTATGCCAGGTGCTTTGCTCCTGCTTAAGTCTTCCAATGCTCAGTCAAATTCTGACCTCAATATTAAATCCCCTTTTGCATCCTCATCAATTTCCTCTTCCCTTTCCATTACATGATTCTCAAACTCCTTTCCCTTATACAAACACTCTATGTAAGCTTTCCATCCCTCAACCTTTTCTTCACTGTCTGTTAGAGGCATTCCATCTGTGTCCTTAATATATCAGCACTTAGTCTTCTTTTCCCCAAAAGTATTCTTAATCCTTCGATAAGCTCTGTCTATTTCCTGCTTTCCCGTTTTCATCTCTTACATTCTTGTATTTTCCCCTTTCATCCATCAATTCTAGTATATCCTGAGTGATCCACGGTTTTCTACCTATTCTCTCTTTCCTACCAATGTTTTCTTCTGCGGATTTTGTTATTTCATTCTTCAAAAGTGCCCATTCGTCTGCAATTGAAATATTGGGGTTACAAATTAGTTAGCGACTATTTGTATGAATAAATTTGTATTAATATTAGAATCATCAAAACCAGTAAAATCTACCATCATCATTTCCTCAAATAAATTAAGCAAAGAAACTCAGAGTTAATCAACAAGCGACCGTTTTTTATTTTGAAAAGATGACCAAACGTTGTTAATTAGTGGATGCGGGAAAATACATTGCCACGCCAGCACAAGTTAATTGTTGGGCATTAGAACCTTCATTAGTGTATTATGACGTAGCTGTGAAGCTCTAATTGAAATCACCATTGCTTAGTACAGAATGAACCTAAACGTATTTCAATGTCATAGGTTTATATACAAGCTCATCAATATGCCATGTTATCTCCTACCGCACTTCTAAACAAACATGTTAGCATAAAATATCCATTTACTTTAACCTCGATAATGAAAGTTTACGTGCAAGAAGCGACTTACAAGGAATCCCGTTAATGGCGGGCGCACTTTCTAACTAATGCCACATAGGCTCTAGCATCGATCGACACTCGAGCTATGGAACAGGGACAGTAATAATTGATGGGAGGATTGGAATGGGTGTCTCTGCTATCGTCCTGCTGCGTCCTGTGTTTTGATGTTCTACTTTGCTTGAGCTTGAGGTAATATTGGTTCATGCTCTAGTGTCTGGTTGTCCAGTATAATGCCGTATGGTTCCTTTATAATTATAGGTTTGGGGTGAATTGGAATTAAGGCCTTATTGAAGGCTGGGCCTTAACAATAGCCTATGAGGTATAGGCTTTTGTGATCAACTTTTGTCCTGGTAGGGTCTATGTGTTTGTTACTCCACCCCCCCCCCCCCTCGCACCCTACTAAATAACGTTTGATCAATTGGATATTAATGAAATTATTGGAAAGTAAGTTGAATTTCCAACCATGCCTTTCATATTATTCCATAATCATTACCAATAAAATATGGCAGCTGAGAAATATTTCACCGTCATTAAATATCTCAGTGACTATTACAGTCGTGACCTTGAAATATTGTACCTCGATTGGTGACTATTAATAACTTTCACTGGCTTTTGAAATAGTACTATTATTATACCATAGACTTAACTGCCTTTCGTCAGAACCCATTGTTGTTTCAACTTGATATTTTTACTGCGATAAATGACTAAAGAAATTTACTGATATGCATTTCTAGTTCGTAATGAGCAACCAACCAACATGGTGGCTGCACGATTGTTATATTGTTATAACCAAGATGGTGGCTGAATGAATTTTCATAATTTAACTGCCTTTACTCGGAAACTATTACAGCTAAAATGCTGAACTTTTGTATTACGATAGATGACTACAAGGCACTCGTAGGCTACTTGCGTGCCTATTGAAAGAGTAACAGGTAAGAAACCAACATGGTGGGCTATCGATTTTTCTAATTTCAATTACTTACTATTAGAGCCTATTGCAGCCACAACGTTTATGTCATGATAGGTGACTATGAAATAAGTTCACAGTTATGACTTTCGAGATAGTCTACTCATAACTAACAGGGCTTCAGCGAGAAATTCTAAAATAATTACCGTTTCTGATAACCTATTACAGCTATACTGGGTGATTCAGCAGCCCCTTCCAATATCGTTTGCTGCAATGCAATTAACGCGTGATGGCAGGAAGGTCGATATTTCTTTGCCAGCATCCCGTATGGTACTAATGGTATATCCCGCAAACGATACTGAACCGAACACTATTATTTTCCCTCGTATTAGCCTGTAGTCATATCGAGGGGAAAATAATAGGGTTCAGTATCGTTTGAACGATATGCATGCAGTGCATTAGTACCATACGGAATTCAAACAGACAATATTATCGACCTTCCTGTCACACGCGTTAGTTTGGTCGCAGCAAACGATATTGGAAGGGGCAGCTGAACCACCTGGTATGTCGAAATGTTAACCCTTTGACTTTCAATGTAACGATCTGTCGTTACGCCCTATTCGTGCCAAAACTATCAGGGTAACGATCCATCGTTACCGGCCTTTATTATTAATTATTTCGTTATTTTACGCTTGTTACAGCAACTTTCATGGAATATGTAGAAGGCAATTTTAACTCACATTTATATTCCACGGGAATATTTGACGATCTGTATTTATATTAATTCTTAGAGTCTGAAACATGTGCTCACAGAGTTTCGTGTCTTGTTTACGCCGTGGTTGGTGGCAAACTTGCGTGTATTTTTCGCAGTTTTTGTTGCTAATTTTGGAATCTTGACATTTAGTCTACCATGCTATCAAATAATAATGAGTTTCTTTTAACATGAATAGTAGACTTGACAAGTGAATTCCATTTCCCAAAATTTCCTCAAAAATGTCAAATCTGAAATTTGTATTTTTTTGCAATGTTTTTTCTTAACATTGAAATCATAGAGACGTCACTTATTTTCAGTAATAACAAGTGATTTATACACTCTATGTTTATAATATTTTATTTAATATATTTATTGGTCTCTCTTTCATGTCATTCTAAAAATAGTGTGTGCACTGCTTGGTACATATGGCTGACAGTTTTCACACATCCATCAGATGAGAGCTTGAAAGTGAAAGGGTTAGACTGAGGTAAATAAAACAAGCTCATTGATGTGAGACTTTAAATTGTGTAGTGCCGGGGAAAAGTGGCACAAGTCGAAAAATTCAATTTAACGAGAGAGTGAAAAATCTGGCCTAACGAATAAGTTATTGACATTTTTAAAAACTTCTGTTTCTCCTTTGTAATTGCCAAATCTATTGTGCGTCTCTTCTCAAGTTGGATATGATACAAATGCCCACTAAAATGAAGTAACTAACTAACTAACTTTTCCCCGGCACTCAGAATGTGGCAGGCATGAAACCAAGATGACAGCCACCCAAATTTTCAAACGTGAATTGTTTTTTATTGAGTGCAGCTGAAATCCTGCATTTTGTACCAAAATAGAAGAGTATACGGATTGTGACTTTCGGAACTGTGACAAGAACGAAACCAGCATAGTGTCCCCATGAATTCGAAAGACTTAACTGCCTTTCGTCAGATCCAATAATGGTTAAAACTTGTTTTTGTGTACTGCGATAGATGACTAAAGAGATTTACTTATATGCATTTCTAGTTCGTAATGAGCAACCAACCAACATGGTGGCTGCGCGATTGTTATGAACATTTCCCTTTCTGGTGGCCTATTCACACTTGCGCAGTGAAACTTGGCGTAACAAATATGTACCTCGAGAAAGTCAATACGGCTTGTGATATTTCACAAACAGCCAAGTATACAAAACTGTTATTCACGATGGCATAATTACCTAAATGAAACACTATATTTAAGTTTGTAGACATTTGGACGACCACTATCCTGGATTTCTTAAAACAATAAAATAACAATATCACATGACAGAATAAAACATAGTATCCAATGTTTGTATGCGCTTTTACTTATAATTTGCACGTATCAATCAATTGCTTCGTTCCCTTAGGTTCACTTGAGACACAAGTAATTGTTGGTTCCACCATGCCTAGCGCTATTTCTTCTGAACTGTGATGAATTTTGAAGGAGACATGTCCTCGCGTGGAGGTAATGTCCTCCAGGACTCATGAGATAATTACGTCATGGCACTAACTCACGTGAAGATATCTCCTAGCGCACCATTAAGCTGAGCGCACGCAAGGCCACGCGAAAGTTTTGTGACAGTTCCACGTTACACGACTACAATATTCCTCTTTCGGAAGAAATATGAAAGTATGGCAAAAATACTATAGAGGGAGAGAGAGCTCATTTCCATAGTGTCTTACTCCCATGAAGTGTCAAACTAAAGAAATCACTCTTTTATTTTCAGATAAACGATTTGATATAGTTATCATTATAAGTTATTATGATTTACTGCTCTATTGTCAACATTTTCACTGACAATCCCCTAACGTTAAAAGTAGTAGTAGCTGTAATAGGACCACATGGTGTATATTTACAACATATTTACCATTTTAGGATGGTATTAGTCAGGAAAAATTAAATTTCATTCATAATAAAATATGATTCTTATTATTTTTCTTTAATCTTGTTTAAGAGCCTCCGTGGCTTAGGCGGCAGCACGCCGGCCTCTCACCGCTGGGTCCGTGGTTCAAATCCCGGTCACTCCATGTGAGATCTGTGCTGGACAAAACGGAGGCAGACAGGTTTTTCCCCGGGTACTCCGGTTTTCCCTGTCAAAATTTCATTCTAGCAACACTCTCCACTATCATTTCATTACATCTGCCATTCATTTAATCATTGCTCCAGAGGAGTGCGTCAGGCCTCGGCAGCCGGCACAGTTCATATCCTCGCCGCTAGATTGGGGCTTCATTCATTCCATTCCTGACCCGGTCGGAGACTGGAAGCAGGCTGTGGATTTTCATTTTCTTTAATCTTGTTTACATGGAGGCAATTCAGTGTGAGTGACTTTCAGACTTTCTGACATTGTTCATTGTTTGCACTTGCTAACAATACATTTTAGGAGCCATCTAAGTAATGCATAAATTATTTAAAGTGAAATAAGTGAAGAAAAATACCTTTAGTCAATAAAATAATTATTAATGCAATTTAATGTACCGGTTTTGATCACATTATGACCTTCGTCAGCAAATGTAATTAATAGTAAATGAATTTGCAAGTCTGAGTGATAATTACATTTATAAAATGGTTGGTTCAAAACTGTTTCAAAAAATGTTAACTACATAAATTATTAAAAAATATACTAAAAACTAATAAATCCAGACTCTTAAAATTTTGATTAATAGATGGATTAATATGGATAACAACCGATTCACTCAGTCACATGACCCCTGCATGACTAGGGGTGGTAGATCTGTTTAGGATTCAGCCAATCTTATGGCCTATTAACTACTTATTGGTTTACGGTATAGAGCATAGCCTAGTTAGGAAATTGAAATTCTAAATTCCAAATGTAGGCTCATCGTAGGAAACGCTAATGTTCTAAAAGGATAAGATTGAAATGAGATAGTGGTTTGTAATAAATCAGATAGAAAAGTAAAAACAGTTGGCCTATAAATCGTGTCCACGTAAGTGTTTAATGTCAACTATTTTCATTTTTCGATCTGATTTATCTCATCTATTTCTCTAATGCGTTCATTCTTCATCTTGTCCCGTCTGGTAACACCGCACATCCACCGTTACATCCTCATCTCGGCCACCTCCAATTTTCATTCCTGTGCCTTGGTGATCGCCCATGTCTCTGCACCATTCATTATCGCAGACGTCACCATTGTCTTATACAAGTTTTCTTTCATTGGGCAAGGCACTTTCCTGTAATAGACTAACGGAATAAATTATAATTTGTTAAGATATCTGACTCATCACACAATTTAATTAAAACCTTTTGTAGCTTAATCATTATAAATACTATTGTACACACATATACTGTAGGTTGTAGTATCGGCTACATCTCCCTGGTAGTTCTTCAAAATAAACATAATCTTTTCTCGATATTAAAAGTGGACTGTATATTATTTTATTATCGATTGCGCTATATCCTCAAACATGGTGTCATGCCATGCTTGCTAAAACCACAACAACTGGCGCTCAGGCCTGAAAACATGGAGTTGCCATGCTTACAAGAATACAATAGCAATGAAACCAAATTAGTTATGATACCAAATTTTCCCGCTCGAGGGCGGAAGCCACTACACACTGGTCCACAGACTAACTATAACAAGCAGATATTAAGTTGAGAAATACGACATAATACATCATAAATAAACACTGAATAGCGACCTTCAGGACGAAACATACCGGCCGCCAAGAAATGTCTAATTTCTTCAAATAAACAAAATTGTTCATAAATCACATTAATCATACATAAAAGGAAAGAAAAAACGTTGATACCCTATATCAAGCACTATGAATCACCATCCTTTGGCAATAAACACAGTTTTGTTATTGGCCCTTTGAAAAGACCTTGTGGTGTACGAATGGTCACCACACGCACCAAGCTGTCTGGGCCTGGATGAACTCCTTCGATGACTGCCAACTTCCAGCAGAGAGGGGGAACATTATCCTCCTTCACGATGACAAGTGCACCAGGCTGCACACTCGAGCAGGAACTAGTCCATTTGGATCTTTGCTGGAGATGGTGAAGATAGTCACAGGACCATCTACGCCAGAACAGTTGGAGCTGCTGCTGTAAAATATTCCACCTTGACAGCAAGCTAAGCCTAACATTCCCTAGATCTGGCTGAAGAATGGTGGTGATGGCAGTGCCAATTAAGTAGTGACCTGGAGTGAGAGCTTCAGGGTCATTGGGATCACATGACAGAGGGATTAAGGGTCGAGAGTTCAAACACGCTTCAATTTGAAAAATGGGTGTTGTCATTTCCTCTAATGTAAGACACATGGTACCCATGGTACGTCGTAGATGATACTTAAATGATTTTACACTCGCTCCCAAATACCACCAAAGTGAGGAGCTCTGGGTGGTATGAAGTGCCAACTGATGCATTCCGAAATGGTGAAACTTCTTATATCACCGTGTAGCTGGTCATGTCTAAGAAGGGTTTGTATTTCTCGCAGTTCCCGTTCAGCTCCCACGAAATTTGTACCGTTGTCACTGAAGATATTTCGAGGTCATCCATGACGCGAAATAAACCTTTTCAGAGCAGCCAGAAATGCCTGAGTAGACATGTTGCTGACTACCTCCAAGTGTACCGCCTTCGTTGTCATGCACACGAATACAGCGACATAACACTTTTCCTTTAACTTAGACCTGCGTGAGCCTGATTTTATGTAAAATGGTCCAGTAAAATCAGTGCCACAATTGTAAAATGGTCTAGTAGATTCCACTCGAGGACGAGGTAGTTGTCCCATGAGCTGATGTGTGGTTTCTGCCTATAACTTATGGCATGTCAAACAATGGCACAATATATGACGAACAGTAGTTCTGCCTTTCACAATCCAGTATTGCTGGCGAAGTGACGAAAGCAACAATTGGCAACCAGCATGAAGCATGCGCTGATGTTCATGTTCCACTATTAACTTTGTCAGGTGATGTGGTGGTAGAATTATCTGATGCTTCTCTTGATACATAAGATCGGAATGCTGCAGTCTACCTCCAACGCGGAGTAGGTGCATCTTGTCCAGGAAGGGATTCAATGACTTCAGTTTACTATTACCATCAAGAGGCACGTTGTGTTCCAGTTGATGAATCTCCTTGGCGTACTCAGCATGTTGAGCCATTCTAATGCATTGGTGCAATCCTAATTGCAATTCTTGAAGGGAAATATCATTCGTTGCTCTCTCATTGCGAGCTTTTCTACAATTAGCCACGAATCTGTTGCAGTAAGGCTACAACCCGCTGTAATCGAATCAGCTTAGAGAAACGGCTAATAATTTCATTTTGGTAGTTCGTTGCAACGTGACATATTGTCTTCGATTTCTCATCCAGTACATGTTGAGAAGCGGGAACCACATACAATTTGGGCCATGAAGAGGAGTGTTGAGTCAGCCAAGCAGCTCCTTCCCACCATGATTGATTGTCAATGAGGCCATCAGGAAGGACTCCACGTGAAATCATATCTGCTGGATTGTCGAGAGAAGTCACATGCCGCCACTCAGCAGTTGTTGTAGCGTCTTGTATCTCTGACACTCTGTTCCCTACAAAGGTCTTCCAACGAGTGGATGGCGCAGCCAGCCATGCTAATACGATAGTGAGTCAGTCCAAAGATAGACGTTGCTTAACTTCATATTCAAGGCACTGACAACCTTCCTGTACAGCCTTGCGGGTAGAGGAACTCCGCAAAGTTCTAGGCGAGGGAGTGATGTTTTCTTCAAGGGGCCGACTCTTGACTTGGAGCATAACAATATTGATGTTGTGAGTCCTTGCTTGTTAGTTGATCGTATGTAGATGCAACAACCATAAGCCTTCTCAGAGGCGTCACAGAATCCATGGAGCTGAATGTCGTTGACTGGCCCCAGTCAAAATTCTTCTATTGATGCGTAAGGCGTCTATCATGGGAAGTTGATCGCAGAGTTCTGGAGAGAGAGATTCGTTGTAGGCAACGTGTGGCAAGAAATGGAGAACATGCCATTCCATATGTGACGGTCTTAAGTTGGTATTCTTTTAGTGCATCAGTCTGCTTCCTTCTCCACAGGATTCGTTGGTAGGCACAATCTCTGAGGTCCATTTGTATCTGACGATACATTTTTGCGATGTCAGCAGTAAACGCTATAGGATGAATGCGGAATCTAACAATGATAGAACAGAGGTCCTGTTGGATTGTAGGTCCAACCAATAGTAAATCGTTCAAAGAAGTGCCACTGCTGGTTTTGGCAGAACAATCAAATACAACCCGTGTCTTGGTTGTGGAACTGGAATCCTTGAAAACAGCGTGATGGGGCATGTAGTAAACTGGGGTAACAGTAGAGTGGGTTGTTTTCATGTGACCCAGATCTTCATATTCATCCATAAAATTTGTATAGTCTTCTTTCAAGTTTTGGTTTCTACTAATTTTTCTTTCATGTAAATAGAACCGCTTGGCTGCCATTTGAAAGGAAAAGCCTAATTTCTTAGAATCTTCTCAAAATGGTAGTCGAACCACAAACCTTTCTCTAATGGTGTTCTGAACAAAATGTGTTTCACATTCCCTTTCATCCCTGGTTCTAGGAGTCAACTGCAACTCCTCTAGTTCCCAGAATTTCTGGAGTTGAGTATGGATATCAGTGTCAGGTTTGGCAAAGCATGAGACCACCGGCCGCCGTGAAATATTGGTGCAGAATGCATCACCCTTGTACCTTCCCGAAAGGATCCAACCAAACTCAGTTTCCTGTAAAAATGGGTGATTGAGGTCTCTGGTTAGTTTATCTGACCGCTGAATGTAAGAACAGACTTCTGTACCGAGTAGAATGTCAATCTTACCAGGCTGAGAGTATGCAGGGTCTGCTAGTGGGAGATGTGTGGGTAAATTCCAGCTAGAAGAATCAATGAAGTGCCCGGGCAAGTCGTCAGTAACCTTGGGAAGCACTAGGCAATCAACTGACGCTGTAAAATTACTTGAGCAAGAACTGATTTCAACAGACATTGTGTGTTTTGTTTCCGAAGTAGTGTTACCTATACCTTGAATTGGTACCCTACTGGGCCTTCTACGAAGTTTCAATCGCTGTGCACACGATTCTGAGATGAAGCAGGATTGTGAGCCAGAATCCAATAAAGCACGACATGTCTGTAGTCTACCGTTACTGTCCTTGACCTTCACAAGAGCTGTAGATAAGAGGATTTGTTTACTGGGCATTACCTTTAATGTGCAATAACTAGCAGTCATGGACTCGGATTGTTGACGACAGTCATTGACACCATTGTTACGGGAAACATCTTGTTGATAATGACGAGGTTCTGATGGTTGTGAGACATCTAGATGAATAAGCGTATGGTGCCACTTACCACAGGTACGACAGCCAACAGATTTGCACGTATTTACCTGATGATCCGATTTCAAACAATTGAAGCAGAGGTTTCTTTGTTTAACAATATATCTGCGCTCTTGGACAGAAAGTCGGGTGAAAGCGTGACATTTACACAATGCATGGGATTGGTTGCAGTAAATACAACCTAAAGCAGTTGACATATAAGACTGCTTTACTACTGTAGTATGCTTACGGCTGGAGGAATCTTGGATCCTGTTACTAGTCAAGTTGTTTAGCCTTGTGGGAGGACTAGAATTTATAATCTCAATCGATTTACACTTGGTTTCTAAAAATTCATAAAGCTGTTGAAGCGTAGGAAATGTTTTAGGGTCTAATGTAGATTCATACTCCTTGCGAATTGACATCTTTGTTTTTTTTTCTAAGATCAGTTGAGACATTAACAATTCTTCTAGCAGGACCGTCAACTCAAGGGCCTTAATAGCATTCATGTTACTCATGGCTTGATTTAGCAGAGCACGAAGTTCACTCGCCGAAACTTTATTCATAGAGGGCAAACTGAGTAATTGTTTTATGTGAGCAGATGCAATTAAACGTGCATTATTGTAGCGAGTACAAATGCTGTCGAATGCTATTTGAAAATTAGCATTTGTGACTGGGAGATTTGCAATGACATTGTGGGCCTCGCCAGTTAGTGAGCTAAGTAAATAATGGAATCTTTGTATATTGTCAAGAGATTCATTATTTACAATGAGGCTGACGAATGTGTCGTGAAAGTGTCTGAACTGAGTTACGTCGCCGGCAAATGACGGTAACTTAATTGTAGGGAGCTTAATTGAACGTTTACTGGCACTAGTGTTTGAACAAGGATGTTGATCACTTTCCTGATGACTGTTGCATACGCCTGAGCTGGGCATGACTAATGCATTCATTCTAGCTTCCGCGTCAAAGGACATGGTTTCAAAACAGTCCCGTCTTGAGCATGCAGTTTGAAGTCTTCAATCATTTCTAGTTGAGATTGGGCTCCTTCAAATTTATCACGGATGTTGGATAATTCTTTCAGCCTTACTATTATACCCTGGATATCAGAGCCTACAGAAAAATCATCAATGTATTTTACGAGTCGAGTGAGACTGGCTTTCGCAACTGCACGCGTCGCAATCAACTTTTTTCTATTTGTAGCATCCATGGTAAGAGTGGTTGTGAATATAAATAATAGGACAGGATAACAGAAAGATAGACAGAATAAATAATTGCCAGATCTAGGTACTTAGTCAGTAATCCAAGTCGTAGCCATGCGGTACGTCTGACGAAACTTCATCCAATAAATCCGGTTCTGGCTGGACCAAAAATGTAGGTTGTAGTATCGGCTACATCTCCCTGGTAGCTCTTCAAAATAAACTTAATCTTTTCTCGATATTAAAAGTGGACTGTATATTATTTTATTAACGATCGCGCTATATCCTCAAACATGGTGTCATGCCATGCTTGCTAAAACCACAACAACTGGCGCTCAGGCCTGAAAACATGGAGTTGCCATGCTTACAAGAATACAATAGCCATCAAACCAAATTAGCTATGATACCAAATTCTCCCGCTCGAGGGCGGAAGCCACTGCACACTGGTCCACAGACTAACTATAACAAGCAGATATTAAGTTGAGAAATACGACATAATACATCATAAATAAACACTGAATAGCAACCTTCAGGACGCAACATATACCGTACTAGCTGAAGTACCCGTTCTTCGAACGGCTTTTAGTACTTGCTGGCCTAAATCATTAATATATATACCGGGTGAGTTAGCCGTGGTGGTTACGGCATGACTGATGGCAGTCGCTCACATCCGGGAGGCGAGAAGGTTCGAATCCCCCCGCCGGCAACCTTGAAGATGGTCTTCTGTGGTTTCCCATCTTCCTTCCAGGCAAATGCCGGGGTTGGTCCCTAACTATAGGCCACAGCCGCTACCTTCCAATTCCTAGTCCTTCCATCCAAACTTTCCTCCCCAACGGTACTTGTAGCTCACCCATTGGGTGTCCGTCTCGAAGCAGCTACAAACATTGGCGAGCCGAACATGTCCTCGGACACTCCCGGCACTAAAAGCCATACGCTAAAAAAAAAAATATATATATATAATCACACATTCCTCATGTAGTTATGTTATTTCCATGTTAGCAACTACATGTGTAGACTACATGCATTTTCACTCACCAAATTATTAATCAGAGGTAGGAAAGTGAAAATCCTTAGCCTGCTTTCAGTCGACCGACCGGGTCAGGGAATGGAATGAATGAAATCCCCATCTAACAGCGAAGATATGAACTGTGCCGGCTGCCGAAGCCTGTCGCACTCCCCTGGGGCAATGATTAAATGAATGACGCATGAAATGAAATGATAGTGGAGATTGTTGCTGGAATTTAATTGTGACAGGGAAAACCGGAGTACCCGGAGAAAAGCGTGTTACCTCCACTTTGTAGGTGAGAAAGTGAGTTTAAATATTGGAAATAAATATCAACTTCTATGTAGTGAAAGTTAAATAACCTGTCTTAAATATTGAACACATATCGTTTAACGCCTTCATACTATATTTAAACATATAAACATTATGCTAAAAATACATCAAACTTGATAGCAATTATCATATCCGCAATAAGTAATATTGCGGAAAGTACGTACCATGTCATGATAAAGAGTAACAGTAAAGGAACAAACTTCAATCATTCCAAGTAATAATAACAAAAACAAATTAATCACAGAAAAAAAATCTAAGTTTATGCCGTGTCTTGTGCGAGATTACGCCTAGTAACTCCGAGATGGTTCATCAGCGGGCTCTTGTGGTTTATTTGCGGACTACCAAAGGAGTGGCAAACTGTGCGATACCTCAATTCTTGTTTAGAACACCTGAGCTACTTAACTGCGTGTGCTAAAGGTTAAAACAGTGTTTCACCTCCTTATAAAGGCTTCCAAAATGATTGTATATTCAATTTCAGGGCCAAGCAATTAAAACTCAGCAACTTTTCTAGGTTTACGCCGTCTTTCGTGCGGTTTTTTTATTGGCCGCTAAATTCAAAATACCTATTTTATTGAAATAAATTTGCCCAGTTCTACAGTAAGATTAATATGAATACTAAATAAACTAATGTGACAGTCTATAGTCTTCGACACATTCGTCTGTGAATTTTGGTTTCTGATCATGGTAAAAAACGACAAAAAGCAGATAAATATTCGCCAACTGAAATATTCATTTAACGAAAAACAAATCGATAAAAAGGATGAAAGCATACCGAAAGCACTATAACATTGTGAAACAGCGTAAAGATCCAAATACTCACATACAATAACCGGCACAAAGAGTATACAATTTGACTCAAAATCACGTCTAGTTTCGGACCACACAAACTACCTGTATAAATAAAACAGTTCATGTAGAGACTAACATAGACAAACATCGCTCGGCGTTGACCGTGTTTTATAAGACTTATTTAGGTTTGGCTCTTTAACCGTTGGAGATACATGAAAATTGATAAGGACCTTTCGGATAGAAAATTAAATTTTAAAGTTCGTAGTGCGATCTAAAGTTTGCTATTTCTTAGCGTTCTCTTTTTATTTGAAATGGAAATATGAAAATAGTCGCCATTTTTAAATAGTGCAAAATATCGAAATCAAAAGTAGCCTATATGTAAGCCTGGTAAATCAGCTACGTCCATGCAAAATTTCATTTAAGTCGAACCAGTCGTTCTTGTGTTATTGAGTAACACACAGACACACACCATCTCATTTTTAGCCTATTTTCAATTTTGAAAAAATAGGCTTATGAGATCATCTTTTGTCCGTGTGTGTGTGCGCGCGCGTGTGTGTGTGTGTGTGTGTGTGAGTGTGAGGTGTGTGTGGGTGTCCCCCTAATAAAATCTAAACGGCTGGAGCGATTTCAGTGAAACTCGGTAAGTTCACAGCACTGTTCCCGGCGACCTCGACCGTGCCCTTCAAATTTTGTTACGTCTCACCAATCCAACATGGCGGCTGTGCGAAATATTTCACTAGCATTCAATATCTCCGAAACTATTACCAATATCGCCCTGAAATTGTGTACGGTGATAAAAGGCACTACTAGAAGTTCACCTATGAGACATTCAAAAACCTGGTGACTACAAAACCAACATGGCGGTCAAGCGAAATTGAGACTTTTAAATAGACATTTCTCGCGATTTAACTATCCAAACGTAATGAAACTTGGTACAGCAAATGTTTATGCACATTGTAATGCACTGGAGTCTAATTTAGTTCAATTGTTTACATAACCTCAAAATGGCGGCTGTGCGAAATATTTCACTGACATTCTATATCTCCGAAATTATTACAGATATCATCATGCAATTTTGTACGGTGATAAAGGGTACTGATACAAGTTTATCTATGTATATTTCATAAACCTGTAAAGTACAAAACGAACATGGCGACCAAGCGAATTTGAAATATTTTAATAGACTTTTCTCGTGATTTAACTCTCTGAGCGCAGTGAAATGTGGTACAGTAAATGATTTTGCAGATTGTAATGAACTGCCATCTAATTTAATTCAATTGTTTACATAACCTCAGGAGGGGAGCGTGATGGCGCAGTGGCTTAGCTGCTCGTCTTTCACCCGGACGGCCGGGGTTCGAATCCCGATGACAGCGGGGTGGAATTTTCACCTGAAAAATCACGTGGCGTCAGGAAGGGCATCCGGCCTTAAATCCCCGGCCAAAACCAAAATGAGCCTGGTTGGCTCCGGCGACCCCAATTAATTGGGAAATGCCGAAGAAATAGATAGAGACATAACCTCAGGATGGCGGCTGTGCGAAATTTTAAAATTAAGTTTTTATTCTTGTGTCGTAATCATGCGATCGAAATGAAAGTTTGAATAATGAAGCTAGGCAATAATTGTCCTTGAATGGTACATAACTCTATGGCCTATACATATAACAATCCTAAATGGCGAGCTTCCGAAATATTTAGAAGGTTCTCAATATCTATGAATCTTTTACAGCATCCAAACTGAATTTTTTAATGTTCATAGAGACTATGAACATATGTTCACCTATAGGACTTTCGGTAACCTTGTGAGCACAAATCCAGCATGGCGGCGACGCGAAGTATAAATATTTAAATGGACGTTGCTCGTGAATTAACTATCCGAGTTTAGTGAAACGTTGCACGTTAAATGCTTATACAAATGTTGATCCACTGGCATGTAATTTATTTCAATTGTTTGCATAATCACAAGATGGCTGGTGTGCGTACTTTTAAAATTTCGTTTTTACTTCTTGTGTTCTAATCAAGAGTTTAGTTAGGCAACACTGAAAATATGGCTTCAAACACCACAATTGTGTTCTAATCATGCGATTGAAGTTTGAATACTACACGTACACAATAATCTTAATGTAATAGTACAAAAATAAAAATCCATCCTGGCGACCATATGAAATATTTAGACGGTTCTCAATATCTACGAATCTGTTACAGCAATTAAACTGAAATTTTGTATGTTGATAGAGACAATTAACATGAGCAGGATATATGAAAATAGGCTGTATAGTTCTTCACGGAACTACTTGTTATATATTAGTATGCTGTACAGTGTTATACACATATCCACTGAAACTAAATGAAGCCTAGGTGAGCTAGATCTGACGGTGTTCGCTTGACGAATGAAGCTAGTCACCCAATTCAACCCCCGGTTTGTGTGAGAAGTGTTTTAGTAAGCGTATATATTGTTTGAGTCTTCAGTCTTTTGACTGGTTTTACTGTCCTGAACTAATCGTTTCATCTCTACATAGCTACCATACCCTACATCCGAGGCAATTTGTTTAATATATTGTTACCTTGTTCTACCCCTACAGTTCTTGTCCTCAACCCTTCCTTCCATAATTAACTTTGCTATTCCTGGGCGTCTTTATATGTGTCCTACCAATCTATCTCCTCTCTTCATTAGCAGTCACTAGAAACATCTATACTCTCTCACTCACCTTAATACCTCTTCATAAATTATTATTATTTATTATTATGAATAAATACAATTCGTGCGAAATATAATTGAAAAGTCCACTTCAGGTCGTGCAGAAATCGATGATCGATTTACCACTATTCTACACTTGATAACGTTGTAGCGTTCACAAGGTTGGTCACACCGCTCACATACACGCATGCGATCCGGTACATGATGGGATTTCATACAACACAGTTTGTGATGGTAGACGTGAACGGCCATAGAGATCATGAAATGTCGATGATTCTGGTTTGAGTCAGTCCATATTCTGTTCGTCATGGCCTCAGTTGAGTTAAACTCAATCTAGATATCCTAGGCCTACAATGTCCTCTCATCCAGGATTTTCTTCCAGTTGGTTGTCGAGGGCAGTATAAACTTGAGACGTCAGTCAACCATTAGGAATTGTCCCTGGCAAGTTCGTAGCGTGTGTATCTTGATACTCCGCTCACATTATGACCATCGTCAGAAAACTCCCCTTGGCAAAAAATAGTGCTAAGGCGGATTTCAGTGAAAGTCGAGTATGTTTCTAATATCCAACATAGCTCCTTGAGACCGATGCCTCCCGCTGTCTGATGTGAATCCTAAAGGATTGCCTAGTAGTTTGCAGAGTCGAGCCAAGATAGGTGAAGCTATTTACAATTTGTAGGGTAGTTTGTTTCTAAATTATACTGTGGTCCTTGGGCGCTCGTATGCCTTGCTTGAAGATCATTTATTTCGTCTTCTCGACGCTAACATGCAATTCGTTGGTATACGCCCATACCTCCAGAGAAGAGACAACCGATTGTAGCTCGCTGATGTCATGAGAGCCCAAAACCATATCATCCTCATAAATGTAGAGTTTTATTTCCGGTGAGTGTTCTTCAATAGCTCGAACAACATCGTGGGTTGCGACGATAAAAAAGGAAGAGACTCAGAAGGTCTCCCTGAGTTTCGCCATTTCTTTGTAATATCTCTTTCGAGACTGTTACATTTTCAGAAATTTGTAACCCTATCTATCCATCTGATCTTCATCATTCTCCTGTAACACCTCATTTCAAACGCTTCATTTCTCCTCTTTTCTGCTAAACCAACAATCCTGGTTTCACTTCCACAGAGCGTCACACTCCAGAGTAGGGCTTTCAAAAATGACTCCCTAATACCTAAATCTACATATTTGCTGTCAACAGATTACATTTCTGTAGAAATGCTTTCCTTGCCTGTGCCAACTTACTTTATATATCCTATTTGTTTCGTCCATCACTGTTGTTTTTGCTTCCTAAATAACAGAAATCTCTGACTTTTTTAGCTTTCCATAGTGTATTTTTCCCCCTGGCACTACAGCCCGTGAAGGGCCTAGGCCTACCAAGCGTCCGCCGCCCAGCCATTTGGCCTGCAGATATTGGGGTAACGCGTGATCATCGCATCGGGTCCCCTCGGCCGTTAATCTTGGTTTTCGTGATCGGGGCGCTGCCTCACTGTCAGACAGCTACTCAATCGTCCTCACGAGGCTGAGTACACCACGTTCCAGCCCTCACGTCAGTTTCTAAAATCCCTGATGGAGCCGGGAATCGAACCCGGGGCCTCCGGGTGAGAGGCAGGTGCGCTAACACAACACCACGGGGCCGGTTTCCATAGTGTATAAATAAAGTATATATTTGATGCCTTGCACATGAGATTAATAAAATTGTAAATTCCTGTCCAATCTAATTGGACAGACTCGTGTTAACCGACTGGAAAGCTTCTACTAATACACAATAATAATACACACATCAAAAAAAGTTTTGCATCACCTCGGTTCCCAGATCTCCGGCATATAGACGTTGACTGTGTATATTGTATCCAAGATACAGTCCCTTTGACTGTTCATAGATGTCACTAAAACTGCTCAAAGATGTAAACAACCATGCATGAGCAGGGCCTATTAGACGGAGGGGGTACGACAGCCGATCAGTTCCAGTCATTCCACCAGGACGAAGGTACGCTGCTCATGTTGTCTGTAGTTCTACCATGCCTAGAAGGTCAATACCGCAGTTCGATCGCGTCCGCATTGTTACTTTGTGTCAAGAAGGGCTCTCAACAAGGGAAGTTTCCAGGCGTCTCAGAGTGAACCAAAGCGATGTTGTTCGGACATGGAGGAAGTACAGAGATACAGGAACTGTCGATGACAGGCCTCGCTCAGGCCGCCCAAGGGCTACTACTGTAGTGGATGACCGCTACTTACGGATTGCCGCTCGGAGGAACCCTGACAGCAATGCCACCATGTTGAATAATGCGTTTCGTTCAGCCACAGGACGTCGTGTTTCAACTCAAACTGTGCGCAATAGGCTGCATGATGCGCGACTTCACTCCCGACGTCCATGGCGAGGTCCAGCTTTGCAACCCCGACACCATGCAGCGCGGTACAGATGGGCCCAACAACATGCTGAATGGACCCCACGGAATTGGCATCACGTTCTCTTCACCGATGAGTGTCGCATATGCCTTCAACCAGACAATCGTCGGAGACGTGTTTGGAGGCACCCTGGTCAGGCTGAACGTCTTAGACACACTGTCCAGCGAGTGCAGCAAGGTGGTGGTTCCCTGATGTTTTGGGGTGGCATTATGTGGGGCCGACGTACGCCACTGGTGGTCATGGAAGGCTCCGAAACGGCTTTACGATACCTGAATGACATCCTCCGACCCATAGTGCAACCATATCGGCAGAATATTGGAGAGGCATTTGTCTTCATGGACGACAATTCTCGACCTCATCGTGCACATCTTGTGAATGCGTTCCTTCAAGATAACGACATCGCTCGACTACAGTGGCCAGCATGTTCGCCAGACATGAACCCTATCGAACATGCCTGGGATATGTTGAAAAGGGCTGTTTATGGACGTCTTGACCCACCAACCACTCTGAGAGATTTACGCCGAATTGTCGTTGAGGAGTGGGACAATTTGGACCAACAGTGTCTTGATGAACTTGTGGATAGTATGCCACGACGAATACAGGCATGCATCAATGCAAGAGGACGTGCTACTGGGTATTAGAGGTAGTGGTGTGTACTGCAATCTGGACCACAAATGCTGAAAGTCTAGCTGTATGATGGTACAACATGCAATGTGTGGGTCTCATGAGCAATAAAACGATCTGAAATGTTGTTTGTGTTGATCTCTATTCCCTTTGTATTTAAAGGTTCCGGAACTCTTGGAACCGAGGTGATGCAAAACTTTTTTTGATGTGTGTATAATGACCTCTCCTCAGAGATACTCTGATTCTTTTTGAAAGCGTCAGTGTCACCCACCGTTATATATATTCTAAGATAATTAACTCTACAGTCAAGGACTGCAAGACACGAACTTCACCAATCGAGAAGTCTCGATCAATGAGGTTGCATAATTTACGAGTTCAAAGGAGAAATCCACGCTTGTTCCAAGACAAAGGGTAGTACACTGGCTTTGATTTCAACTCGCTGGGTATTCACTGAATGCTAAATTATACCAGTACTCCACAGTCAGAGGGATCGTAATTCAATGATATGGAATGAGAAAGCAAATCCCATTTTGTACAGAAATTCTAAAGCGAATTAATTATTCTAGTGCCAGAAAACTTAAAGTTTACTCATTTGTAACATGAGTATGCGTGTAGATGAAGAAGAGTATTAACCGGCACTATAAACGATCTCGTGTATACTGTACTCTGTCTAGTCAAGTTTGTGTTGGACCTTTGGCACCAAGTTTGAAAACGAAGCAATTGTTTATTTTGATTGCGCCCAAATGGGCAGTTAATGAATGATAGATATTTCCGCATAACCTTTGAACGACCTTGTACTCTTTACACAAACTTCAAAGTGATAATGTTCACACTTCTGATCACATAGTACATATACACAATCTTAGTTAGGTTGACGGCATCTTTTCTCTGTGCATAGCTTACTATGGACAGCTAGCCGTGTTACTCCGTGGCGTAGATCACAGTTTGTCTTTGTCCAGCTTCCATCTGCCATTGCGGCACTGGCGTAAAGATGTGGATTTATCTACTGTATATGCTTTTCCTTGCCGTATCCTCCAATATATTTTTTGCCTATTTTCATTTATGAAAAAAATAGGCTTATGAGATCACCTTTTGTCCGTGTGTCTATATGTGTGTGTGCGTGTGTGATTCGTGTGTGTGTCCCTAATAAAATCTGAACGGCTGGAGCGATTTCAATGAAACGCAGTAAGATCATAGCACTATTCCGGACGACCCCGACCGTGACCTTCAAATTTTGTTAATCTCACCAATCCAACATGGCGGCTGTGCGAAATATTTCACTACCATTCAATATCTACGAAACTATTACCGTTATCACCCTGGAATTGTGTACGATGATAAAGGGAACTACTAGAATTTCACCTATGTGACTTTTGAAAACCTGGTAACTACAAAACCAACATGGCGGCCAAGCGAATTTGCGACTTTTAAATGGACGTTCCTCGCGATTTAACCACCAAACGCTATGAAACTTGTTACAGTATATATTTATACACATTATAATGCACCGACATCTAACTTCGTTCCATTGTTTACAATACCTCAAGATGGCGGCTGTGCGAAATATTTCACCGTCATTCTATATCTCTGCAACTATTACCGGCATCACCCTGAAATTTTATACGGGGATAAAGGGCACTACTGGAAGTTCATCTATGAGATTTTCAAAAACCGGTTAACCACAAAACGAACATGGCGGCCAAGCGAAAATGAAAGTTTTAAATAGAATTTTCTCGCGATTTATACCACTGTCAGTACAAAAGTTTATATATAATTTATCGATGAATATTATGTATGTAAGCGGCTTCGGTGGCGTAGGTGGTAGCATGCTGAGCTTCTACGCCGAAGATCGCGGGTTAAAACCCGGCGAAGTCGTCGAATTTTTTTAAGAACGTTAAAAATCCCTCAGTATGCCTTCCTTCGGAGGGGAAGTAAAGCCGGCGGTCCCATGTCATAGAGTTATGACATGTTAAAGAACCTTCCACTAATTACCCCTGTGTGAAGCTAATTTAGGTTAAAAATGCAAACAACGCTCAGGTTCCTACATTCATCGCCAGGAGCCGACTGCGGTGGCGTCTAGTAGCCAAGTTCTGAACTAGTAGTTGTTGACGGTGACGTTTGGCGGCAAAAGTAGGAACTACTTGAAAAATTCAAAGTTTCAGTCCTTACTTGAATTAAGAAACAGAAACACACACTAATACAGTCATCTCAATTAACACCGGTAATCAGACAGATTCTACACACACCCAAAGTACACAGGGCTACATGACCGCGTTGTCGCAGCCCCTAAACAGAGGAACCAACCAACATTATGTATGTATGTATATCACCTTATTATCGACACTTTGGCTACTGCAATTTTGCACCAATCACTTTCAACTTAAAACATATATATATATATCCCTTTAAAATCCCGGTAGAGTTCGTTAATGGGCAACATCGGACGAAAGGGGTGAGAATGGGGGGCCTTTTTTCGAGAAAGCAAAATATCGCTATAACTCTCTTAATAGACCACCGTATGTGAAATATGGAATCCATTTAAAGTTCATGCTATTGTTCGGATAAGGGCCACAAATTTACAGTATGTGATTAAAGTTTCTTGATAGTACCAACCACTGATCAAAGGGGTAGGATAAAGTGGGTTTTTAGAGAAATAAGAATCATATCTTTCTTAGGTAAAATATCAATACTCCCCTAATAATTATCTAAGACTTTTGTCTGAAAGAATTTTTGATATGACCCACCGTTTCCCCAAGGGATGAGCAAAATGATTTCGGAGTTATAGGAAAATGCCAAATTGATGAGGGAAGAGCCATTAGAGATTGCCATGACAACGCGACTAAATTGATGAGGGAGGAGCCATCTGAGGTTGCCAGTACAGCGCCACTGCATGAGATCATATTCAGTTTTCCATCTGTCTCTCGGGAAGCGGCTTCGGTGGCGTAACTGGTAACATTCTGAGCTCCTATGCCCAAGATCGCAGGTTCAAACCCGGCCGAAGTTATCAGATTTCTTAAGAGCGTTAAAAATCCCGCAGTAAGCCGGCGGGCCCGTGTCATAGATTTATGGCATGTAAAAGAACCTTCCACTAACTACAACGATGTGAAGCAACATTTGTAGGAAACAAAAATTTCATTAACGATCTAAGTTCCAACGTTCGTCGCCAGGTGCTGGTTGCGGTGACATAAAGTAGCCAAATTCACAGCTAGGTGTCGTTGACGGTAGCATTTGGTAACAAAAGTAGGACCTACTACTTGAAATTGACCGTCTTCAGTCCTTACCTGAATTACAGGCTGATACAGCCATCACAATCAACACCGGTTATCAGACAGATTCTACCCACACTCAAAGTACACGGGGCTACATGACCGCGTTGTCGCAGCCCCTAAACTGAGGAACCAACCAACCTCTCTGTGGGAGATAATATTTTGCGAGAAGAAGTAACAGACCTTTAGATATTTACACATCAGTGTCAAACGACAGTGTGACCACCAGTATAAAAATAGACCCCAAATGACGGAAAGGTTACCGTTCCCATACTACAATAAAATGTTAAAAAATGCATAGAAAATACGAAAAACAAAGTTTATTTAGCTACATTTGTAAAATACTTTCTCATTATGAGAGGTATATCTCTCTTAATAGGAACAATATTCTTCTACGATAACCTCCATATTTTGACTATTTTCACCTCTCTCCTAATTTGCCCGGTGAAATTTACCTCCGCCTTCCGGCGAGCCAAGATGATTTTTTTTAAGATATATTTCGCCTTGTGTAAGTGGGTTCCACGGGAGATCCCTTCTAGGATGGTTGAGATGGGAATCGATCCTACGGCTTCTTAGTTCCGATTTACGAGGTGTATAATCCTCGCTCCAGCATTTCTGGTATTGTTGACTGTCAAATGGTTTGAGCTTGATAAGATAGAATTTGTAAAAATGTTTAAATCTAGATAGAGTACAGTGAATCGCGTGCTAGGCTACATGTATACAGGTGTTTCAAAGTTATGTTACACCCTTCCTTGCCCTATAGTGTCGGAACACACGCGTCTCAATATAGCTTCCCCAAGCACTTTATTGCAAGACATCAAACATTATTTCCATCGGGATCTGGATTCTTTGCCAGTCGGTAGGAAGCAATGTACAGTATGTAGTGGCTTCCAATCACGCACATTAGCTTCCATGCACCATGTTGGAAGGAGTCACTTGACAAGTGAACATAAGCATACTATACATTCGAAGGATAAGGTTAAGAGGAGGCACAGTGCTATATTCTGAGTACCTGGTATCAGTCTACCTTGTCTGACAAGGGAAAATAATATCGCTGTTGGAGCGATAGTAACAAAAGCAAACAATGATTGAATACAGATATCTTTACTCTCACATAATACGAAACGTGATGAACGGCCTGCGCTGATGTTGCTAGCATGTTGAGTGCTTACACGTACGCTGCAGCGTAAATAAACCTTCAGGTCGTAGACAAAATACTGTTAAGTTTTATCGTTAGTATTTCTTGAACTAAGAGGAATTTTTCAGCAATGTAGTATCATAATCAGTCCCTTAATTAAAAAAAACTAGTTTACCCTCCAGGGTGGTGGCTCCCACGGATTCAGCGAGGGAACTCACCCCTACCGCCATTTTTCTGGCAGTGTCCTAGAGCTGGGAACATCTAATCGGAGTGGATACAACTGGTGAGGTGGGATTGGCACCTCGCCCAGGCGGCCTTACCTGCAAAGTGAATAGGTAATGGATGGGCAAGGAAGAGGGAAGGAGGCGGCCGTGGCCTTGAAGAAGGAACCATCCCGGCATTTGCCCGAAGACAAAGTGGGAAACCACGGAAAACCACTTCCAGGATGGCTGAGGTGGGGATCGAACTCCCTCTACTCATTTGGACCACCCGAGGATGAGTAGACACCGTTCCAGTCCTCATACCACATTTTTCAAATTTCGTGGCAGAGCCGGGAATCGAACCCAGGACCTCCGGGGCGGCAGCTAACCATGCTGGCGGCTACGCTACGGAGGCGATATTCTGTCTCTTAAATGCTAGGTCTATGTCTGTTATCCGAAATGATCGTGTAAAATATTGCCAATATTTCCGCAACTTTCAGTTTTGTACTGATATTTTCTCATTTGACACAATTTGAAGGCGCGGTATTACATCCTATTTAATGACCACGTTCTACTCAGGATCGTTCCCTCTTTAGAGTGTATGGAATGCACTAAGGGCACACGGCTACCGTTAATGAAGTCATGTATTTCCACTGTTTGTCTAAACTGTCGTGGACCCAATAGTTGAATGTTTTCCACACAGAACATATTTCAACTCCCTGAGGTCGGAATGGCTACCACGTTAGTGGTAATGTAATTTGATAATATGAAGTTATATACGCTTTGGTTCATACACATCTGCGACAACCAACTATTTAAACATTTTAAACCGTAATATTTAAAGCAATAAAGTTATAAAAATGAGTTTCGTTGCTATCTAATAATAATTAAATTCCATAAATACAGAGCGACCACGTTACTAAGTATAACGTTCAATATAGTATACCAGAGAACCTTCCCACACATTAGAGTAAACTAAATGTTAATAAACGTCCCTAACAGAGAGCATGGACCAGTGCCAGTGATTTAGTAATACGCAGGCTGGCAATTTTGTATTCAGGGTGGGTGGAACATATGACGTCGCACGTCAAGAAGCACCGAAAGACATATTGTGAAAGGTGCGTGGTTCAGGGAGAAACTACGGTTTAGTTACATTAAACATGTCTAGCAGGCTAATCGTATGTCCTGTTACATTCCTCTATGTTTTGTAGTACAACAACAACAACAACAACAACAACAACTACAAAAATAAATATTGGTGGCTGGGCGTAATCCACGTATGGTCAGTATGCGTTCATATACCATTCATCCGATTCCGATGAAACTTTGGTGAGTTGTTGTGCTCACTTCCGGAAAGTTTATAGAATTAGTAAATCCATTTTACATTTTTAGCCTACTTTTCACATTTTGCAAAAATGAGGAAAAAGTAGACTTATGAGATCGGGCAAATGTGTGTCTGTCTGTCTGTCTGTCCTTCTGTCTGTCTGTCTGTCCTTCTGTCTGTCTGGCTGTGTGTGTGTCCCCCCCTATCAACTCCTAAACGGCTGCAGCAATCGAAACAAAATTTGGTAGGAGTAAATATCTATACATGAATATCTCACGGCCATATTTGAAAATGATGTCAGTGCTACCAACTGCTAAAAAATCGCAATTGAAATTTGAGCTCCATGTTGGATATCTTGGAAAGAATGAATGGGAGCTATTTCAAAATTGGCACACGTACAGATCATAATATTTCAGTTTAATTTCCAGGAGGCCAAACATTGCAGTGTTGCCAAAATGATTATAAGCCTCCTGATAGGTCCAATATTTAAATGCATATAACTTCTACACTATCAATTGGAATTCAACCAAATTTCGTATGTTGTATGTGTACATAACCAGATATGACGGAGCGTATTCTTATGACCTACCAGGGCTGCCAACTGTTAATAAATGCTCCTAATTTATTTTATCCAAATACCAATATATCAGGAAGTATGCAAGCCGACAGCTTTAAACTATGCACACGTATAGTACCTGACATTCTATATTAATTTGGAGTAACTTATATACGTCAGTGCTACCAACATGATTCTAAGCCTGCTGACAGGTCCAACTTTAAATACATGTAACTTCCATACTATCATTTAGATTTCAACCAAATTTCGTATGTGCTATGTGTACCATAACAGATATGACTATCCGTATTCTTAAGAGCAACCAGGGCTGCCAACTGTTAATATGTGCTGTCCCTATTTTTGTTACCCTAATATCAATAGATCAGAAAGTATGCAAGCCAATAGCTCTAAACTTTGCACACGTATAGTGCCTGGCATTCTAGACGAATTTGGAGTAACTAATATACGTCAGTGCTGCCAACATGATTCTGAGCCTGCTGATAGGTCCAATTTTAAAATGCATGTAACTTCTATACTAACTAATGGATTTCATTCAAAATTGGCACAACACTAGATCATATTATTTCAGATTATTTCTGCCCAATACATGCATGACTATGTTGCCAACATGATTTTACGCGCGCTGTTAGATCCAATGTTTAACTGCATGTAACGTCCATGCTATTCATTGGACTTCAACCAAATTTTGTATTTTGTACCTTAAGAGATGGAACTAAGAATATATTCAGTCATCAGGGCTGCCAACTGTAGTGCTCTATTAGGCTACATTATGCCAGGTATACAGTATTTCGAACTAATTGGAAATTTCGATATTAGCAACTTAATTTCGTCATTATTCTAGATAGGTTCATATACTATAGAATAATCATTGGCATGAAAAGTAGGCTCTTTAGTTCGTCACGGAACTTCTTGTTACTTTACGCAAGTTTCTGAAATAGTTTTTGATAGAACAAAACAACGTGGCCAAAAATGTGTGTCAATGAGCTTACAAAGAACAGAGAAGTTCGTCACCAGACGACTTATTGACGCTGGTGTATGGGCATAGGCATTAAATGCGCCATTCTTAAGTAATATTGTTGGCACGTGAGTCGTTTCACCAAAAGACATTGGAATAGGCAGCGCTCGAATCATTTCAAAAAATACCAATTGGCGCGCTGTTGCTGCGGGTAAGTGTATAGATCTACCAACAGAGCATGAAACTGGCATACTTTCTTAATTATAGCGACGCGATCTTCGCGAGGAACGGCATTTCGTATTTTCTTTCTTTCTCTATAGCCAGTAAGTTGTATATAGTTGTATATAAATCGGGGCTATAGTTCGGCTCGTAGGTTTTTTAAAGCAGATGCTCCTTTGGACGATAAATCGTTCTCCTGGAACTATAAGGGTTAATATTCTCATTATATTTATTTCCTCGTGTATCTGGTAAATCTCAACATACAACAACAACAACAAAAAAACAAAAACCCCTGGCACTATACAGCCCATGACGGGCTAAGGCCGACCAAGCGACCGCTGCCCAACCATTCGGCCTGCAGATATTGGTGTGACGCGTGATCGGCGCGTCGGGTCCCCGTTCCAACCCTCACGCCAGTTTTAAAATCCCTGACGGAGCCGGGGAACGAACCCGGGGCCTCCGAGTGAGAGGCAGGCACGCTACCCCAACACCACGGGGCCGGCTATCTCAAAATACAAGATTACAATTACTGGGATATAAATTATCGGACTATGTGACATGTATCGAGCAACACTGCCTTCTGCATTCTGGCGATCAAATCATACATTTTTATTTCCTCCAGACCCGTTACCAGAGCCTTGGGAACTATTCCCGTTGCTGACATTAGCCTACCAGTGGTAAAACTTTCGCCGAGTTTACTCGCCACATTTCGTTTCCAAGTGCATTGGACGACTGATGGTGTAATACTCCATAGACGTCTCCAGACGTCCTCCTGTTATAGCAAGCTCTTGATGTACGACCTTGGTAACATTATTAAGCCTCTTTGTACACTCCACACCAGCTACAGAAGAGCAGCCACCAATGACGTGGTCAATAGTTTCCAGCGCCAAGGTGCATCTACGGTATCGTTCATGGGCCATGTTCTCCTTAAACACGTGCTTTCAATAGAACTGTGTGGTTATCACTCGGTCTTGGATTACAGTGAGGAAGTCTTCGGTTTCACTGAAGAGCAAACAATGCTCCAACCATAAGCAAAGGAAGGAGGCTTGTAGTTTAACGTGACCGTTAATCTCGCGGCCATGAGCCACGGGAATTCCTTTTTACGCGTCTTCAACCATAAGTTCAACAAAACACTGTCGACGTAATTTTTACTTACCATGTTTGGGTGTACACCATGTAATTATTTTTGTCTCCATGCCATATTATTATTATTATCATTATTACTATTAACTAAGCGGCCCCTTGATATTATGTACTGTGAAAATGCTAATGCGTACATAAAGCATTCTCACGTTCACTGCCAGCTGCTGGAGTATCGTAATCAATATGTTCCCATGTGGTGCCTTTTAATTTTAGTTTCTTTCGTATAGAGGTGTGAAATACTTCGTTTTATGTTTATCGGAAACTATACAAACTCCACTTTTCCTACGACTGTGTGCATGGATATAAATTTTAACTGTGCATTGACTGATTGAGTAACTATTCAATATTTTTTCTTTATAATGGGAACAAGACTTATCACGGAACTTTTGATAACTTACTCCTTGAATTCATCTGATCTAAAGATCTCAGTATTGGCCCTAGAAAGGTCTACTGTATATACAAATCGATGAACTGCCGCCTTTCAGAAGTAACAAAAATTCTAATTAGAGTAATTCTGCAAACACCAATAAGCGGCAGACTTTGTCATTTAGACAACTCAAAAATCAGCGAAGTACGGGCTTAAGGTGCTCATATACACTAGGAATAATATTTTTAAAGAATAATCTCTAGCAATGTTAAATTTTTCTGTTGTTTTATCATGATAAAACTAAGAGATTTTGAAGTTCATTTTACACAAATTTTATGTTAATTGTTTATGAAAAAATTATTGTTGCTATTTACACAGGGGTTCTTAAAGTCCTCTATCCCTCACATATTTTAACCAAAATCCATGAACCTTGAACACTAACAATCTTACTTACATGGGGAATGTTCCCTACCACTTTTGTCTGAATTAGTCACAAGTAAGGGTTTTAAAATCATATTACAATTTAAGTTTCTTGAAATTTTGTTTAACAAAATTGTTTAAAAAGTTGTTAAAATTACATTTTTATGAATATCATTTTCTTAGTGGTGGGGAACATTGATACATATATTAGCTTTAATTTGAAATAAAAATCAAGCAGATACCATTTCTGTGACAAAAGTTAAAGCACTTTGAATGACTTCAAATGTCAGGAAACGAATTAATGAGTAAATCGCATTTAAAGTTTACTTAGTATGTCTTCACTCACATTCTGATTTGATCACATCAGAAACCTCCTGGGACATACACAGATCCTTCCTTGAAAGCTGTATGGTCCTCCATCTTGTTATTTGACGCCCAGAGGGCAGCTTGCATATCGAATCTTGTCGTTCCTTGGAACGCTAAGAAAGTCAAGGAAGTTAGATATCTAAGCTCCTTGACACTAGAGCGCTTTCCAGTAGAGAAAGGAGGAACTTTGTGTTGGCGGATAATCCCGAGATTAATTTTGCCACTATGAACAGGGCCTACTGAATTCATTGGGTTCATTAACATGACAACAACGAATGACATGCGTGCCGTGATTTTTTCGCGTATCAAAAATCACTTACCACGGCCAGGAGTGAAACCAGTGGGATAGAGAAAGAGAAAGTCAATTTTTCCACAATGAACACGGCCTACTGAATTCAAATGGGTTCATTAACATGCCAACAACGAATCACATGCGTGCCGTGATTTTTGTCGCCTATCAAAAGTCACTTACCACGGCCAGGAGTGAAACCAGAGAAAGAGAAAGTCAAATTTGTGACTATGTACACGGCCTACTGAATTCAAATGGGTTCATCAACATGCCAACAACAAATCACATGCGTGCCGTGATTTTTGTCGCCTATAAAAATCACTTACCACGGCCAGGAGCGAAACCAGTGGGATAGAGAAAGAGAAAGTCAATTTAGGCTCGAAAGGAATTTTATAGATCTGCTGATACGCCAGACATGACAGCTGTCAGTCAGAACGGTTGCGCCTTCTTACAGTAAATAATTTATTTTGACATGAAAGATTAATGGTATATATATGAACCATACATTTTCTAAAACTAGAAGAAATTTCCTACAAAATGGATATTAAAAAAAGTGAAATTTCAGAAAAATAGTGTATATGGCCATCTTAAATGGCGCTTTATATTGTGTTATCATCACGTTCGTATTAACATTATTTGGTAATGCGATTCTATTGATGTTTCATTTGAGAGGCTTGGGCATCGTGGTCATTTAGCACCATGTACTTGGGTGTGTGTAGAATTTGTTAGTCGTCTGATAATCTGTGTTATTTTTGATGGCTGCATTAGTGTGTGTATTTATAATTTAGGTCAGATTTTTGGACGTCTTAAGTTAGGAACTATCTCAGAATTTTGCCCGGAATAGAAGTGAGAAACCATGGAAATCCTCTTCCAAGATGGCTGAAGTGGGAATCGAACGTACTGTATCTATTCACAATATTGCCTCACAAGTCAGAGTGTAACCCGTTCCAGCTGTCAAACCAATATAAGAGAGCCAGGAATTGAACCTGGACCTCCGGTCTGATTCTATTGCATTATATAAATGCAAACCCTGTTACGTTGAATAGATTCATTTAATACCCGTTGGAAATCACAAAGAAAGACAAATAGAAAGCAAAACAGAATTGTACATAGGTATTCTCCAAGGTCTATAATGCACTTGACAATATTCTGCAATGAAGCATATTTAAATAGAAAATAATAGTGTATAAAACAATAGTATTTGCTGTGATTTTTTGCATCGATGGTTGACGACACGTGATGCATGACTGTTAATGTAGACATGGAAAATGTATCTGAACAATGACGGCTGGTTCTTTTGTCGAAATACACGCGATTAGCCGTAAAAAAGTTCGGTAATAATACGAGACATAGCCAGCTAACGTCTTGCAACACTGTGAAGAGGCGTGTGTTGGGAAAGCGCACTGCCTGGTAGCCCAGGACGTGGGGACATTGAGAGGAGTCAGGAAGTAGTAGTGAAGGCATTGGGCGACATGCTGTTGTTTATATCTCAAATGTGGTGGTGATGAGGCACGTGCCGGGAAAGCACACTACCTGGTAGCCCAGGAGGTGGGGAGTTTGAGAAGAGCGAGGAGGTAGTAGTGAAATCCTTAGACGACAAGCTAATATTGTTGACGGTAGGTACTACCACATGCATAGATCTGTTGGTACAGGTGGACCGACTGGGTCTGGAACCATCTGATAGAAAAGAGCGTGCAGTGGAAGCGAATGTCCATATTTGACCTGTGCTGGGCCCATGTTTACATGACATAAATCATGGTCTGCTCCGGATTCCACATTAGCTGGTCACACAGTGAGTGGTCGGATTATAGTCCTAGTCACCACAAACTAAAATAAGTGACATAATAAACCAAAAGAAAAGGAGAGAGAGGAGGAGGAGAGGGGGGCCATAAACTATTAAAAGCTTCACATAAAAATATCTGCACCGGTAAAAAATATCAAAATAAGTCGTGAATATCAACCAATAAACAACTAAAACAAAACAGGACCCCTCACCAATGGGTAATATAGTAGTCACTTCATGTGGAAAGGAGGATCCCAAAACATGTGTAATAAATGCCAAGGTCAGCAGTAAATGAACGATAATAACATATAAAACAGACTTACCCAACCACAGGGTGTGCTCACTCCCATAGATATAAAAGTTAAACTGGCTGGCTGCGTGGCTCAGGGGTAACGTTCTCGCTTGCTGAGCCCAAGGTTGCAGGTTCGAAATCTGGCGCAGTCAGCTGGCATTTGAGGGTGCGCAAATGCGAGGGAGCCGTGTCAGTACATTTACTGGCACGTTAAATATCCCATTCGGGGCAAAATTCCGGCATCCCGGCGTCTCTAAAAGCCAGTGTAGTTAAAAGGGACGTAAAACCAATAAAATTATTATTAAAAGTTAAACTTCGAAACGAGATGAAAAAGATCCCACAGAAAATAATTGTCATTCGTAAGTCTCAAGCCACGAAAAACAATAGCCCGCAGCATCAGTAAGCCGTTGCTATAGCAACTTAAATAAAAGCCTGGCAAAAATAAACAAAATGGGTGTGCCGTGAGAACCATGGCAACTGATAACAAATGATGACCTCAAAAATTAAAGCGAACCAAAGATAAATACGTCAATAGGAGCAAAAATGAATATTAACAGAACAGATTAGAAAGATGGAAAACATGACGTAAAAGTCCGTGAGATACATCGCAGATACATTAACATGTTCATCACAATAGTTCGTGTAAAGCACCCACATCGAGTACACTCACGCATAACTTAATGCCAGCCAACAATGCCAACACAACATATATGTAAGAAACGCGTGCGTGTCGATACCCATCAGAACGTGCCAGAAAACTGTACCCTACTTACAATCGAGTTTGACTTGAAACCGGTAGGGCCAAATAAAAACAAGTAGTTCCGTGACGAACTAAAGAGCCTACTTTTCTTAAAATTCAGAATCTACTTACAAAATTTAGTTAAAATCCAAAGGATACAATGGACGTTACATGCAGTTAGACATTGAATTTATCAGCACGCATAGAATCATGTTGGCAACAATGCCATGATTGTATTGCTCAGAATTAATCTAAAATATTATGACCTATTATTGTGCCAATTTTGGATTAAATCCCCGTGTTAGTATAGAAGTTACATGTATTTAAAACTTGGAAATATTAGCAGGCTTAAATCACGTTGGCAGCACTGACGTATATTAGCTAATCCAAATTAATTTAGAATGTCCTGTACTATACGTGTGCAATGTCTAGAGCTGTTGGCTTGCATAAGTTCTGATTTATTGATATTAGGATAAAATAATAGAAAGAACATTTATTTACAGTTTGCAACCCTGGTTGCTCTTAAGAATACGCATAGTCATATCAGTTATAGTACACAAAGCACATGCGACATTTGGTTGAAATCGATTTGTTAGTACAGAAGTTACATGCATTTAAAAATTGGACGTGTCAGCAAGCTTAGATTCATGTTGGCAGCACTGACGTATATTGCATACTCCAGATTAATGTAGAAGGTCATGTACTATACGTGAGCAGAGTTTCGAGGTGTTGGCTTGCATACTTTCTGATATATATGTATTAGGATAAAAGAAAAATAGAGAGAGCATTTATTAACAGTTGGCAGCTTTGGTTTCTCTTAAGAATTCGCTTAGTCATATCCGTTATGGTACACATAGATATTCGAAATTTGGTAAAAATTGAATCGAGATTATGGAAGTTACGTGCATTAAAATCTAACGTGGTGGCCATCCGAAGTATTTAGACGGTTCTCAATATCTATTAATCTATGACAGCAATCACACTGAAATTTTGTAAGTTGATAGAGGTTATAACCTAATAATGGCAGTGAGAATTGATGAGATGTCAAGACCATCTACTGCAAACATACGGTACGTAATAAAATGTAGTTGAAGGCATGAGTGAAATCATCTTCTCGTGTAAGTGCAATATGTGCCTGAATATTTCGTACGCAATAGTATTCCTATTTTAAGCATGAAGCTGTAGATTGGCATATCAAATATGTAATATTAATGTAAGTTCCACATTGTATTCAAAAAACTATCCGCAAATTTACTCGAAACATTATCCGAAGCGTATCCGCTATCCGCACAGCCATGCAAACTATATCCGCGTGGCGAAAAATGTTGCGGATATCCGCGGGTTTATCCGCGGATATCCGCATCCGCGCAGGGCTTTGGATATAATCGTAAGTTCACGTATGGGACTTTCAATAATCTGGTGAGCACAAATCCAACATGGCGGTGACGCGAAATTTAAATATTTAAATCGACGTTTCTCGCGATTTAACCATCCGAGAGCAGCGAAAGGTGGTACGGTATATGCTTATACACATTTTAATCCCCTGGCATTTATTGTATTTCAATTGTTTTCATAACCACAAGATGACTGCTGTGCGAATTTTTTAAATCTTCTTTTCATTTCATGTGTCCTAATCATGCGATTGAAGTTTGAATAATACACCTACACAATAATCTTCATGTAATAGTACATAACTCTAAGGCCTTCAATTCAACATGGCGACCATCCTAAATATTTAGACAGTTCTCAATATCCACGAATTTATTACCGCAATCAAACTGAATTTTTGTAGGCCTATGTTGATAGAGGCAATTGACATTAGTAGGATATATTAAAATAGGCTGTATAGTTCTTGATGGAACTAGTTGTTACCAAATGTGAAAGTAGGCTAAAAATATAACCACCGGAAATCATTCAGACAAAAAATGGGAGAAAGGGGAGGAAAACAAATGGGGAAGCGGTCGCAATACCAAAGCCCACAAAACCACTGGAATCACTCGAAAAATAGCCCATTAAAACATAAATAGCAGCTGGCATTAAAAACAATATTTACGCCAAAAATCACGCACAGACATATCTCACGGCACAAGTAATGTTCAAATCAATGCTCCAAAATAATATATATAGGAGACTTATCGCTTGATGAAAGACTTCGGCGTTGTGGTGCTGGAAAATTGAGAAGATGATCATGTTTTTGAAAATGTGGTGTGTCTATCAGCACTTTTGAGTCAGTAGCTAGTCAACATGGTGTCTGACGCTATCGAGACTGCCTCCAATGAATAAAGAATTTATAAATACTAACATGGCTCACAAGATAGAGTAAAATGTGGGTTTTCATTGATGTTTCAGTCGCATGTATGGCTGTGATTATATGGGAGCTACTGAGGTATGAGTAGTGTTGAGTAATGGCCTTCACTCAGGGCACAGCGAATGCCTATGGATGCTGTGCAAGGTTGTACTCAGAGTCAGTGCTATTGTACTGACTCAGTGACGTAAGCAATGGGAAACTACATCACTCCTCACTTTACCTAGTACGCCACATCATAGTGCTGCCTTGAGAGTTTGGGAGTTTCTATTCACATAAGCTACAGTGGTATATTTTGAGGATCCAACCAGCCTCCAGGCTGACAACCTAATGGAAAGATGTATAAGACTTATAAGTAAATCATAGATGCATAGTTATGCTCCACATTTACTTGTGTACCGTATGAGGAAATAGCACCGCAGCGTAGCCGTGCTCGTTAAATGTTGCACCACGACCATGAAGGCAGCTGCAGCAAGTCTGGAGATCGTAGGTTGGAGTCCCGGCGCTGACAACGGCTGTTCTGAGTGAGGATTTCTCCCGCGTTTTCTCATGCACTCTCCGGGCAAATGCCGGAATAGTACCTTACTTCAAGTGCCGGGACATTAACCACATCCCCGTCCCTAATACAGTTCCACACACTACAGCAGTCATCTCATAAATACCGGTTATCAAACAAGTTCAACACACACCCTACTACATGGCCTGATGACCAAGATGTTCCAAGCCAATAAATAACAACAAAATCACCAACATAAGGAATTAGGAAATCTCTGTAGGAACTGTTGCATCCTCTATATTCACTGAGCCATGTTACTTGCACCTGGAGAAATTGAGTGAGTTGGGGAAAACATGTACTGAGGGATATTTACTTCAATTCTTGAACTGATGATTGGTATTGACGTCCGAAACGGGGGAGGAGCTTACGGTCAGCTGTTTGCAATATGGCGGCGATATAGTGACGTGAAGTAATTGGGTGTGCGTTTGTTATGGCTTCTAATTTATGATGGCAAAATACTACATATTTCCTTTCATTGATAGAAATATTTTTATAATGAATTTAAATGCAGTGCCTAATTACTACCAGTTAAAAATATTACCCACATGTAGATAGTTAATTTACTGTCTGCTGTTACATATATGAAGCCTGTACTTGGGAGCCTAGCGGTATAGATGTTTTTATTAATTTCACAATATATATATATCTCTCACATAACACAAAGGATGACTCCCTGATAATAAATTGAATCAAGCAACCCTGAATTTGCATGAATGTTTTGGGTTCAAAGAAGCGTTACTTGGGATGCTCAAATCATACTTCAATATTGCAAATATTGACCTACATACTTGCTGTTCAAAGGCAAGAATGTTAATTTATTAATCTCTTGCCACAGGCAAGTTAAAATGGAGACATCCTCTTTATCAATATATTTAATTAAATATTTAAAATACAGATATTTAACAAAGCTGGAGTCTCCATTTGAACTTGTCATAAGCAAACGGAACAGATCAAAAACTACACTAAAAGCCAAACCAAATTCACTCCTCAGCTCGACATAAACCATAATACCAATTAAAACCTATACAAAACATACTCTCCTTACTGTTGTACAACTTTCAAACCAACTATTCGCACTCAAAACTGTAAAACCCTGAAATGAGAACTAATTAAAGTTAGAATAGCCTAGGCCGATCCGGTCTCCTGATACATTACCGCATATGTATACTTAACATCACTATAACTTCAAAATTACTGCTAAGTGACCTATCTGCCTGAGTAGTATAGGTGTTGCCGGCCTGCCTGGGATGATGGGTCACCAAACCGATACTTAAAACTAAGATTTTACATTTTAATTAACTAAATTCAACAGTAGGGAGATCATAGCCAAAAACACAATTAGCCAAATCATACTTCAATGACCTACATACTTGCTGTTCAAAGGCAAGAATATAAATTCTCTAGCAAATTAAGGCTAGGAACAGCATTTTTCTTAAGTTTTCTAACCATTCGGCTATTGTCAATCGGAAGAACCCCTAAAATAAGTTTACGAGGAGCGGATTACATTCTTTCTACGGCACAGAAGTAATAGGCTATAAGTTTATCAGTATTTTTGATGTAGCTAAATCCATGTGAATACAAATTAGAGACAATAACTATCAATAATCAACAGTACCGGTGGAAAGAAGTTGTCTTCACAAAAATGCAGGCTGCACACTGTCATGTAACATGTAACACGTTTTCCAATTGACAGCGCCGATGCCCATCTTTCTCTCCGAAATTTGTGTACAGGAAAGTAGTGAAGATATTTCGTAGCCGTTTTATACGATTTGCAACCGTATACAGAGCAGTACCTCCTCGAATTTGACAAATTTCTTTCTGTTTCCATCACGACGGCAATGCTTCACCATCTAAATAAATCTCACCAGTCACAATGTTACAGCTTCAACATTCCGCCGCGTGGCTGCGCCATCCAACTTTTCTGACGTCAATAGAGTGTGACAATTTGAGACACAGAATTTGCCAATACCATAATAAGGCCTTACGTTCTCCTTTAACCCTTCAGTTTCAAGCAGTATCTCGTCGCTAATCTACTTCATTTCAGAGTGGGTCAGCTATCGCGGGACGATAGCACTGTAATAACCTCTGTGACTATATATGACAGAGTGATTCCCCTGGGGAACTGGACTGCCTAGCCTATTACATCCGAGTGAATGCTTCACTCCATAGGACAGAGGTTGCAACTTGTGCACAGTGCTCCAAAAAGCTCCGCCAAACGTTGGCATAGAGGATATTGTCGGGGTGCCATCTCAGTGGTTGGAAGTGATGAAATGTCAGCATGGTTTAACATTCTTTTATGGTTTACATAAAAGAGTTTCTACTGTGTTCTGTTGTAATTTACTATCACATTTCTTATCAGAGAGACTTGTAAATCTATGTTGATGAACATTTGGTGGATTATCACAATTATTCATACTTTTGGGCCAATGCCGTGTAAAATTAAATTTAAATACCAGACACTTCGAAGTAACCTTGCCTCCTACATATGGCGAATTGTTACTGAGTATCATTTCTCTACCTAAAGTAGTAACTTACCCAAAATAAGTACAGTAGGAAATTTAGGCCACGAAGGCACCGATATATGGTCATCTAGGAATGGAAGCCACGAGTTTTAAATGTTTGTGAACTACTGAGATAGGAAATTGATCACCTGCTAATAGCGGATGCTATTGTATGCCCAGACCCCCCAGGGGCTCACAACTTGTGGGACGTGGGTTGGCGACCACGGGACCCCAACTGAGTCCGGCATTACTTCCACTTACTTGTGCCAGGCTCCTCTCTGTTATCTTTCCTCTCGACCTCCCTTGGTCAACTCTTGTTCTTATCCGACCCCCAACGGTATTAGGGTATCGGAGTCCTAGGGAGTCTTTCATTTTCCCGCCGTAATTGATCCTTGTCTCATATTTCTTGATCCCTTATTCTTCAAGGGGTCAGACCTCTTGTTTTCTTTTCATTGTATCTCCTGCCTTTTGCTTAAGTCCCTCAATGAGGCAGGGTGTTTGTAGTCTCCTGGATAGTGCTACAACCTCAAGGGCTCTTGGCTGGCTAGTTCGGCGTTGGCGACTCCGAGGGGTTCCTGAGCTGGGCCTGGTTTTTCTCCTTCCATTGCCTTTGGGGTGGGCCCTCTCCTCCATCCTCTATGCCTTTCTTGGCTCTCCTTCCTTCCAAGTCCCTCAATTCTCATTCTTCGAGGGTTGAGGGCATTTTCTTTCCTCCTGTCTTTTATTTACATTATTCTCCTTTTTTATTCCCATTTCTTCCTCTAGTTGTTAAGAGAGTAGTTAGTTTTAGTTGTCGATTTCGTTTGATCATCATTCATTTTCAGTATCACCCAAACTATTAGGGGTCGATAGCCTAGATGTTAGGCTCCTCAAAACAATAATTATCATCATGTATGCCCAGAACTGCCAGTGAAGCATAGAATATGTATGCGCTGTTTGCCCTTTTTCATACTTCCAGTATGATTTATAGTAAATAAATAAATAAATAAATAAATAAATAAATCGTAATAGGAGATGTCAGGATTTAACGTTTATTAATAAGTGAAAGTTTGCATTAAGGGGTTATGGGTTAATACATTGGAAGCTCATTTACTTCTAGACGTCATATTTTCATGGTGCCAAGCTTTATTGGTTATAATTTACCGTGTAGAAAGTTGAATAGTTAAATGGATTTCTCGTGTACATTTGTAGAGCTATTCTATGGTCACTGCGTATGAATGGTTCTCTTTCATACTTTATTGTAAAATTATTCTTGATATTGTGTTGTTTGCTTAGAAGGACAGGTGTATTTCTGATATCTTAAAGGACGTTATTATAACCTTGGAGTGATTGATTTAACGATCAGAGTAAAGCATCAGACACCATCCAGATTGCAACCATACCAATCGGCTTGCTTTCGTAGATTGCACGTGAATGATGTGACCGCTAACCAACTTTAAATAGCCTAGCGCATGAAAATGGCAATGCATTTTTTTTTTTAAATTTGCTTTCTGTGAGTGAATCTAAGTGAATCTAACATGCATTAAATTAAAGAAAATTTCTAAACTTGTTTTTCTGCAGTAAAAAGGTAATGAAGGAGCCAATTCAATTCAAATCTAGTGCAATAACAACTTAACGAAGAATTATTTTATGTGGAGTTTTACTGTTTATTTAGCTATAGTTGTGTAATTCATATAAAATCTATAGAATTCCTTGTAAATGCTCTCCAGTCCAGTTTGTAATTTCATTAGATAAGCACAGAAAATTTCCACTCATGTCTGTCAACATCCTGAAATGTTTCAAAAAATATATTGGGATCTAAGACACAATCTTTGGATTTGAAACGTCAACAACTCATTCATTATGTGTTGTTATGACCCTGGAATAAACATAAAAATATATTGGGATCTAAGACACAATCTTTGGATTTGAAACGTCAACAACTCATTCATTATGTGTTGTTATGACCCTGGAATAAACATAAAAATATATTGGGATCTAAGACACAATCTTTGGATTTGAAACGTCAACAACTCATTCATTATGTGTTGTTATGACCCTGGAATAAACATAAAAATATACTGGGATCTAAGACACAATCTTTGGATTTGAAACGTCAACAACTCACTCACTATGTGTTGTTATGACCCTGGAATAAACATAAAAATATATTGGGATCTAAGACACAATCTTTGGATTTGAAACGTCAACAACTCATTCATTATGTGTTGTTATGACCCTGGAATAAACATAAAAATATATTGGGATCTAAGACACAATCTTTGGATTTGAAACGTCAACAACTCATTCATTATGTGTTGTTATGACCCTGGAATAAACATAAAAATATATTGGGATCTAAGACCCAATCTTTGGATTTGAAACGTCAACAACTCACTCACTATGTGTCGTTATGACCCTGGAATAAACATAAAAATATATTGGGATCTAAGACACAATCTTTGGATTTGAAACGTCAACAACTCACTCACTATGTGTCGTTATGACCCTGGAATAAACATAAAAATATATTGGGATCTAAGACACAATCTTTGGATTTGAAACGTCAACAACCCACTCACTATGTGTTGTTATGACCCTGGAATAAACATAAAAATATATTGGGATCTAAGACACAATCTTTGGATTTGAAACGTCAACAACTCATTCATTATGTGTTGTTATGACCCTGGAATAAACATAAAAATATATTGGGATCTAAGACACAATCTTTGGATTTGAAACGTCAACAACTCATTCATTATGTGTTGTTATGACCCTGGAATAAACATAAAAATATATTGGGATCTAAGACCCAATCTTTGGATTTGAAACGTCAACAACTCACTCACTATGTGTCGTTATGACCCTGGAATAAACATAAAAATATATTGGGATCTAAGACACAATCTTTGGATTTGAAACGTCAACAACTCACTCACTATGTGTCGTTATGACCCTGGAATAAATATAAAAATATATTGGGATCTAAGACACAATCTTTGGATTTGAAACGTCAACAACTCACTCACTATGTGTTGTTATGACCCTGGAATAAACATAAAAATATATTGGGATCTAAGACACAATCTTTGGATTTGAAACGTCAACAACTCACTCATTATGTGTTGTTATGACCCTGGAATAAACATAAAAATATATTGGGATCTAAGACACAATCTTTGGATTTGAAACGTCAACAACTCACTCACTATGTGTCGTTATGACCCTGGAATAAACATAAAAATATATTGGGATCTAAGACACAATCTTTGGATTTGAAACGTCAACAACTCACTCACTATGTGTCGTTATGACCCTGGAATAAACATAAAAATATATTGGGATCTAAGACACAATCTTTGGATTTGAAACGTCAACAACTCACTCATTATGTGTCGTTATGACCCTGGAATAAACATAAAAATAAATACTTTGCTAATACCTCCATACGTAACCTGTACCCAGTATTCTCCAGAAATGAGCAATAAGCGATTCTGCTCCCAGTAGTGACACCTCCTTTAAGTCTCCGAGCAGTGGATCGAACACGGAGAAGAGTTTGTTTGCTGATAGCAGAATATCGTCACTGTATAACATCACCATACGTTACCTTCAAACGTTAAATATTTACCTGCAGCTCAAGGGCGGGATCGATAGCACACAGCAAGGTTGAGTTGCGTACAGCAGGGTTCATGTTGTACAACTGCTCATTCTATCTCACAAACATAGAGGAGTGGTAATCAGATGTAACATGTCTACCGCATAAACATGGCTGTGAGAGGACTGATATTATTACTTCTTCGCGAGCAGGAGGTGAGATGTCCATTAAAATATTTCTACCATACAAACATGGAGGTAAGATGCTTTGATATTTCTCCTTAGAAACAGGTGAGATGTCCGTTGAATATTTCTACCTTACAAACATAGAGGAGAGTCTACTTAAAACAGAAGGTGGGATTTCCATTATGTATTTCTACCTTACAAACATGAAGGTGAGTCTACTTAAAACAGGAGGTGGGATGTCCGTCAAGTATTTCTACCATGCAAACATGAAAGTGAGTCTACTTAAAACAAGAGGTGGCATGTCCGTTAAGTATTTCCACCTTACAAACATGAAAGTGAGTCTACTTAAAACAGGAGCTGGGATGTCCGTTAAGTATTTCTACCTTACAAACATGAAGGTGAGACTACTTAAAACAGGAGGTGGGATGTCCGTTAAGTATTTTCACCTTACAAACATGAAAGTGAGTCTACTTAAAACGGGAGGTGGGATGTCCGTTAAGTATTTCTACCTTACAAACATGAAGGTGAGTCTACTTAAAACAGGAGCTGGGATGTCCGTTAAGTATTTCTACCTTACAAACATGAAGGTGAGACTACTTAAAACAGGAGGTGGGATGTCCGTTAAGTATTTTCACCTTACAAACATGAAAGTGAGTCTACTTAAAACGGGAGGTGGGATGTCCGTTAAGTATTTCTACCTTACAAACATGAAGGTGAGTCTACTTAAAACAGGAGGTGGGATGTCCGTTAAGTATTTTCACCTTACAAGCATGAAGGTGAGTCTACTTAAAACAGGAGGTTGGATGTCCGTTAAGTATTCCACCTTACAAACATGAAAGTGAGTCTACTTAAAACAGGAGGTGGGATGTCCGTTAAGTATTTCCACCTTACAAACAAGAAGGTGAGTCTACTTAAAACAGGAGGTGGGATGTCCGTTAAGTATTTCTACCTTACAAACATGAAGGTGAGTCTACTTAAAGCAGGGGGTGGGATGTCCGTTAAGTATTTATATCTTACAAACACGAAAGTGAGTCTACTTAAAACAGGAGGTGGGATGTCCGTTTAGTATTTCTACCTTACAAACATGAAGGTGAGTCTACTTAAAGCAGCAGTTGGGATGTCCGTTAAGTATTCCACCTTACAAACATGAAAGTGAGTCTACTTAAAAAAGGAGGTGGGATGTCCGTTAAGTATTTCCACCTTACAAACAAGAAGGTGAGTCTACTTAAAACAGGAGGTTGGATGTCCGTTAATTATTCCACCTTACAAACATGAAAGTGAGTCTACTTAAAACAGGAGGTGGGATGTCCGTTAAGTATTTCTACCTTACAAACAAGAAGGTGAGTCTACTTAAAGCAGGGGGTGGGATGTCCGTTAAGTATTCCACCTTACAAACATGAAAGTGAGTCTACATAAAACAGGAGGTGGGATGTCCGTTTAGTATTTCTACCTTACAAACATGAAGGTGAGTCTACTTAAAACAGGAGGTGGGATGTCCGTTAAGTATTTCACCTTACAAACATGAAGGTGAGTCTACTTAAAACAGGTGGTGGGATGTCCGTTTAGTATTTCTACCTTACAAACATGAAGGTGAGTCTACTTAAAACAGGAGGTGGGATGTCCGTTTAGTATTTCTACCTTACAAACATGAAGGTGAGTCTACTTAAAACAGGAGGTGGGATGTCCGTTAAGTATTCCACCTTACAAACATGAAAGTGAGTCTACTTAAAACAGGAGGTGGGATGTCCGTTAAGTATTCCACCTTACAAACATGAAAGTGAGTCTACTTAAAACAGGAGGTGGGATGTCCGTTTAGTATTTCTACCTTACAAACATGAAGGTGAGTCTACTTAAAGCAGCAGTTGGGATGTCCGTTAAGTATTTCACCTTACAAACATGAAGGTGAGTCTACTTAAAACAGGAGCTGGGATGTCCGTTAAGTATTTCTACCTTACAAACATGAAGGTGAGTCTACTTAAAGCAGCAGTTGGGATGTCCGTTAAGTATTTCACCTTACAAACATGAAGGTGAGTCTACTTAAAACAGGAGCTGGGATGTCCGTTAAGTATTTCACCTTACAAACATGAAGGTGAGTCTACTTAAAACAGGAGCTGGGATGTCCGTTAAGTATTTCTACCTTACAAACATGAAGGTGAGTCTACTTAAAACAAGAGGTGGCATGTCCGTTAAGTATTTCCACCTTACAAACATGAAAGTGAGTCTACTTAAAACAGGAGCTGGGATGTCCGTTTAGTATTTCTACCTTACAAGCATGAAAGTGAGTCTACTTAAAACAGGAGCTGGGATGTCCGTTAAGTATTTCTACCTTACAAACATGAAGGTGAGTCTACTTAAAGCAGGGGGTGGGATGTCCGTTAAGTATTTATATCTTACAAACACGAAAGTGAGTCTACTTAAAACAGGAGGTGGGATGTCCGTTTAGTATTTCTACCTTACAAACATGAAGGTGAGTCTACTTAAAGCAGCAGTTGGGATGTCCGTTAAGTATGTCTACCTTACAAACATGAAGGTGAGTCTACTTAAAGCAGGGGGTGGGATGTCCGTTAAGTATTTATATCTTACAAACACGAAAGTGAGTCTACTTAAAACAGGTGGAGGGATGTCCGTTAAGTATTTCTACCTTACAAACATGAAGGTGAGTCTACTTAAAGCAGGGGGTGGGATGTCCGTTAAGTATTTATATCTTACAAACACGAAAGTGAGTCTACTTAAAACAGGAGGTGGGATGTCCGTTTAGTATTTCTACCTTACAAACATGAAGGTGAGTCTACTTAAAGCAGCAGTTGGGATGTCCGTTAAGTATGTCTACCTTACAAACATGAAGGTGAGTCTACTTAAAGCAGGGGGTGGGATGTCCGTTAAGTATTTATATCTTACAAACACGAAAGTGAGTCTACTTAAAACAGGTGGAGGGATGTCCGTTAAGTATTTCTACCTTACAAACATGAAGGTGAGAGCAACTCCCTGACTTTATGCTTTGTATAGATAAAGTTCCCTGTAAGAGTGTACCTTCTTGCTAAGTTCGGGAATTGTATAGTTTGTGGGTAACCGATTTTAGTGGGTTATATAAGTTATTCTAAATGGCGGTTGTACACTGTATATGAAAAGGAAGATTGTAGTTTTACGTGACCGTGAATCTTGTGATTATGAGCCACGGGGACACTGTATATGACAAATGCTAGCAAAATCTCTTATATAATACAGCGCTTATGCTAATGTTAATTATACTGGCAGCGTGGCTCAGTGGTAACGTTCTCGCTTGCTGTTCCCAAGGATGCGGGATCAAACCCTGGCGCAGTCAGCTGGCATTTGAGGGTGCGCAAATGCGAGGAAGCCGTAGCAGTAGATTTTCTGGCACGTTAAAGATGTCCTTCGGGGCACAATCCGGGCACACTGGTGTGTATAAAAGTTGCAGTAGTTAAAAGGAGCGTAAAACCAATATCATTAATTATTGCTAATGTTAATTGCTCAATACACTGAATTACTGATTTCAGTATTTTAACCGTACATCATGAATGCAAGGTATCGCTGTTCTTTTTCCTTGATCATACAAAGTCACTTACACGGTCTTATCTTATTGCTTAATTTTATTTATTGCAACTCTAAAATGATGAAAGTCTTTTATTTTAGTATTCTCTAATTCCAATATGGCGACTGCGCGTAATTTTAACTCTGATAGAAATATCACTCAATAAGCATAATTTCCTTAAATAGCTCCTTGTGTACCAATTATTGTGAACAATAATTTATTGGAGTATGATTTAAGAGCTATAGTGTTTGAATTATTCACACGGTTACCATCTTGAAATTACGTTGTTGCTGACTTTCTACCTAGGCTCTTTTAACACTTCCAATGAGATAGTGAATTTCGGAAAAAACAAGAAGTTCCGTGACGAACTAAAGAGCCTACTTTTCTTAAAATTTAAGATTCATGCCAATCTCTATAGACCTATCTAGAATAATGACGAAATCAAGTTCGTAATATCGAAATTTCTAATTATTTCGAAATATACCAGGTATAATGTAGCCTAATAGACCACTACAGTTGGCAGGCCTGGTGACTCAACATAAAGTTAGTTCCATCTCTTAAGGTACAGAATACAAAATTTGGTTGAAGTTCAATGGATGTTACATGCAGTTCGATTCTGAATCTATCAGTTCACGTAAAATCATGTGGGCAACAATGTCATGTATGTGTTGATCAGAAATAATCTGAAATATTATGATCTATTGTTGTGCCAATTTTTTATGAAATCCATTTATTAGTATAGAAGTTACTGGTATTTTAAAATTGGACCTATCAGCAGGATTAGAATCATGTTGGCAGCACTGACGTATATTAGTTACTACAAATTAATATAGAATGTCAGGTACTATACGTGCGCAAAGTTTAGAGCTGTTGGCATGCATACTTCCTGATATATTGATATTAGGTTAAAAAATATAAACAACATTTATTAACAGTTGGCAGCCCTGATTCCTCTTAAGAATACGCATAGTCTTATCTGTTATGGTGCACATAGCACATACGAAATTTAGTTGAAATCCAATTGATAGTATAGAAGTTACATGTATTTATAATTGGTCCTATCAGCAGGCTTAGAATCATGTTGGTAGCACTGACATACATTAGTTGCTCCAAATTAATCTAGAATGTCACGCACTATACGTGTGCAAAGTTTAAAGCTGTTGGCTCGCATACTTTCTGATATATTGGTATTTGGATAAAAAATAGAGATAACATTTATTGACAGTTGGCAGCCCTGGTGGTTCATAAGAATACGCTCAGTCAAATCTGTTTATGTACACATAGTACATACGAAATGTGGTTGAAATCCAATTGATAGTGTAGGAGTTATATGCATTTAGAAATGGGACCTATCAGTAGGCTTAGAATCATTTTGGCAACACTGTCATGTATGGCCTCCTGAAAATTAAACTGAAGTATTATTATCTATATGTGTGCTAATTTTGGAATAGTTCCCATGTACACATTCCAAGATATCCAACATGGAGCTCAAATTTCAATTGCGATTTTTCAGCAGTTGGTAGCACTGACATCATTTTGAAGTGTGACATTGAGATGTCCAGGTATAGATCTTTACTCATACTAAATTTGGTTTCGATTGCTGCAGCCGTTTGGTAGTTGATAGGGGGAACACACAGACAGATAGACAGAAGGACAGACAGACAGACATTTTCCCGGATCGATCTCATAAGTCTACTTTTTCCTCATTTTTGCAAAATGTGAAAAGTAGGCTAAAAATGGTATTGATCCAACGATTAGTTTCGGTGACCGCCATTTTGTCTTCGTTGAGATGGCGTTGATATAAAATATGGGGATGCGATGCTCTTCACTACTGCTACCTCTGCACCAAATTTTCTTCAATTCGATTACATCATTCAGTAATTGGAAGTCGGGCAGTCATACACACACACCGACAGGCAGGCAGACAGGCAAACGGACGGATATTTTGTCCGTGTAGATCTCATACGTCTGCCTTCATAGTTTGCTAAATTCGAAAGTAGACAAAATAAAATCCTCAGTCAGTTTCACACAATTTAGACAATGTAGACAATATAGACCGGGACATAATTAGTTGTCTACGTCATTCCAGAAACCGCCGTTAAAGCGCCTCTCTAACTTTTGTCACTCTCAAGGCTTGGCTCCATTGACATAAGTGGCGAAATTCACTTGCCCGGTAAGCCAAAGATTAGGAATCGATTCTAGACTGTAGTCATGTTTTCAATACTCATTTAATGGAGAAGTTTTCGAGGTTGATAATCGAGACGTCCCTAATTCCCCCTCCCTAATGAAGCATAAGCAGCAACAATACTGAGGTCTCGGTAGTAATACTGGTGATGATGTTATTGTTGGTTGCGACATCTTGGTCATCAGTCTTGAATGCTTGGGAGTGTGTGGAACCTAACCATTGTTAATGTGATGTATGTACTAATAAGTGAATTAATTTATAATTGGTGATTTTATTGGAATGAGGGTAGTCGTGGCTTTACGTTAGGTTCTATCCAAGGGCTTTCCGGAACTAGATGAAGGAAATCATGAAATACCACATCCAGGATGACTTTTTTCTCAGTCTTCTTCTAGAGGTTAAGTGAACACCAATCTAGCCCTCAGATCAGAATTTAAGTTATTGAGAGAGTCGGACATTAAACCCATACTCTTTGGGACATACGACTCAATTCTTATCACTAGTTCACCTAAGGCGATTCGGAATAATGAGTGCTTCAGGTAGTGAAGTAGAAATATTTAATGAATCTCTTCCTGAACACACTTTAAGGATCACACTGTGGCAAGCCATCGCAATTGCATCTCTCTATTGTCTCTTGTCACCGCCATTCGTTACGGCACCCTTGACGTCACCCAGGACATTGACGCTAAGAGGACGCCGCCGGAGCGTGAATTGCCGTCTGACTCGGTGTTGATATACCATTAATCTTCTCTTCCTCACGGCGTGATGATATCTCTAACGATGTTTTTGAGTGTATCTTTACAGACAATAATGCACGCTCTCTCCGGGTGATTCAACAGATAGCAGTGGAAAATAACTTATTGGAAAACACTGATTGGATTGTTATCTTCTATCTTGCCATTCTTACCAATGCTGCTTCATTTTACAAATGTAGCCTATTTGGTGTTTCTCCAGACATACCCCAACCTTCGACCTAGATCAAGTGAATCGGTCATTTGGAAAAGGACTCAGCATCGTATGATAATTCTTATCTAGCAAGTCGTGAGCGTGCCTATTCCACCGAAATGTAGGTTACATGGTTGGTATCTAATTGAATTCGTTTGAATTCGTTTGTTAATACTAATATGTTCACTTCTTTATAGAAATATATTTTCGGCCCTTCATTGGGGCCTTGTTCATCTTGTTCATTAGACTAATACTACATTAGTTGTATGTGAACTGATTTAAATATACATTAACATAATATTTAAATTAATAAATATAATCATGTCCCGTGGGGGTTTCTGCCTGTTCCCCTATCGGGCGCGTCCCAGGTGGCGGATAGGGAGGCTCGCCGGACTTGTCCGGAGGGTTTGAGGGAAATAAAATACCTCTCGCGGACCAAAAACAGGCACAGCTTGACAACATCTTCAGCAACCTCTGAAGCTCACTACTTCAGTCGTAACCATGACACCGACATAGATCGATGTCCCCACTACTTTCAACTTGTTAGCATGATGGAAACAACCTACAATATAACTACCCCAGGCCCTAGTAGACATACTAGTTATTTTTCTCGGTCATCGGATTCTGGGGGACCGAGAACATCATGCGGGAATGTATCGGAGCTTCCCAAATCTCTTCGCCCAAAATGCAAAACTTTCATTGGTAGCTTAAACATCAACACACTTCGGAAAACTGGCAAGTTAAAACAATTAACAGACATGTTGGATAACTTCAACATCCAAATTTTAGCACTACAGGAAACCAGATACACGGATGAAAATCATTTTGAATCAGGAAATTATAGAATTTATAAAGGCAAGCCAGCAATCTCCCTCCATATGAAGCCACTACAATTTGGCACTGGATTTGCTGTCAGAAAAAACATTATAAACTCAGTGCTTAACTTTTCCTCGCCTTCTGAAAGAATTTCAACACTATCCGTTAAATCAGGAAACAAAGCTTATACGCTTATTAATGCGCATGGACCCACCAACAACTACAATCGTAAAGATCCACAAAAGGTGGAAGACTTCTGGGAACTGCTGGAAGAAACTACAGCCATCATTCCAAATCATCACATAAAAATCCTATTGGGAGATTTTAATGCCCAAATTGGTAGAGAAAGGAAATTCAGGACCATTGTAGGACTATATCCAGCACACAATAGAACTAATAAAAATGGAGAAAGATTACTTGATTTTTGCAAAACTTTTGATCTCAAACTAATGTCAACACATTTCCTGGCACTTCCACACAAGAAAAAGACCTGGAGATCCCCTAATTTTCACTTAGGAGAATTTCAAATAGATCATGTGGCTATTTCCAAAAAGAATCAAAAAGAAATTATGAATGTCAAAGTCAAGAAAGGAGTCATTGACTCTGACCACCATCTATCCTTAATCAAGGTAAAATTTCAACCGAACAGATCCAAACCAAAAATAACAAAAAATCTGCGCGTCGATCCAGAATTTCTTAAACAGAACGCCAGTACTTTCCAAGAAAGTATCCCTACTCACGATTCTTCTGGCTGGTTAGAACTCAAAGATATACTTTCGAAAGCTTCTCAAAACATTGGCACACCGCCCAGGAAACGCAAGCATAGGTGGTGGAACGAAACCTGTGACAAGGCTATAAACTTCAGAATTAAAGCCTGGCAGAATTGGAATTCTCACAAAACGGAAGAAAATTGGCACGAATTCACCAAAGTACAGAAACAAACCTCTAAAATCATCAGATCTGAAAAACGCAAGTACGATCACTACAGATTGGCTGAAATTGAACAAGATTTTACTAAAAACAATACACGAAACTTCTACAAAACCTTCAGAGAAGAATTATCAAATTATCAGGCACCCAGTCTTTGCTTCAAACGCCCGGATGGGACATTGGAAACAAATAATCAAGAAAATTGCAAACTTCTAGCAGATTATTTCAAGGATCTTTTAAACTGTGAATCCCCTAAAGAACAACTCATCTTTGAAAAACAAACATCCAACCAAGATTCAGAACCCCCAACATTGGAAGAAATTAAAGAAATAATCCATGGACTCAAAAATAATAAAGCCCCAGGGGAAGATGGTATAATTGCCGAAATGCTGAAGATAGGTGGTGAGAACGTAGCCCGGAAAATCCACTCAATTCTTGAGAACATCTGGATCACCGAAGAAATACCTGAGGATTGGAAATGTGCGCTAATCCATCCACTCCACAAGAAAGGGGATAAAACCAACATCAATAATTATAGAGGAATTTCCTTGATACCAGTTATTTATAAAATTTTCTCCAAAGCCCTGCTCACTAGACTTGAGAAACAAACAGACCGTCTGATTGGAGAATACCAGGCAGGTTTCCGAAAAGGAAGATCATGTACGGAACAAATTCTCAATCTCAAAACTATCCTACAAATGCGCAAAACCAGACAGACAGTCATTACCTTTGTAGATTTCAGAAAAGCATATGACTCTATAGATCGTCAAACACTTTTCAATACTCTAGAAGAATTTCAAGTTGATAGAAAAACAAGAGAATTAATCAGACAAACACTAACTGGCACTACGTCAAAAGTTAAATTCCTCGGCGAAATATCTGAGCCTTTTGCAATTAACACTGGGGTCCGCCAAGGAGACGGATTATCTCCGTTACTGTTCAGCCTCGTACTTGAGAAGATAATCAGGACCTGGGAAAAGGAAACTAAGGGAATAACCCTTGGCAGACTACTCAAAGATAGAATTCATGTACATTGTTTGGCCTTTGCTGATGACATAGCAATCCTTTCTAATAACAGACAAGAAGCAATTCATTCCATTGAAAAATTACATGAAATTGCCATCAAAACGGGACTTCAAATTTCTTATGAGAAAACTCAGTACATGGAAGGAGCCTCACGATACTTAGACGGACAACCTATGAGAACTAAATTCGGCAAAATCTTTCAAGTGAACGAATTCAAATATCTAGGAGAAATTATTCAGCCCTCTGGTTTAAACCGTGAAGCAAATAAAGAGAGAATTTCCAAATTACAGAAAGCTTACAGAATCACTTGGAATAGGTATAACAAAAAATCAATATCTCGGAAAGCAAAACTTAGACATTATAATACAGTAATCAAACCGGAGGCGTTATATGCATCAGAAACCTTAATCATTGGTGGCAAATCTTTAACCAAAGAGATTGAAAAACAAGAAAGGAAAATTTTACGAAAAATTTTTGGCCCAGTTTTTATAGAGGGAATCTGGAGGAAAAAGTCATCCCAGGAAATATATCGCCAATGTGAAAAAATGTCTCATACTTTTCGGAAAAGACGATTGAAATTTTACGGGCACATTATCAGAATGAACAATGGCAGATTGACTAAAAGAATTCTCAACTTGGCCCTCTCACTAAAAACCAAGAACAGCTGGCTACGTGAAATTGAAACAGATCTCCAGGAAATCAACATTTCAGACAATATTATACAGGACAGATGCAAATTCAGAACCCTAATCGACAATCACCAATTTGAAGACAAACCCAACACCAGGGCCACCATAACTTGGACAGAAGACCGAAGAAAGGCGCTCAGCGAGAGGATGAAGAGATTTTGGAAGGAAAAGAAGGCCAACACATCAGCTAAACAGGTTCAACCGTGCTCCTGAGTCGGGCATAACGATGCAAGAAGAAGAAATATAATCATGTACTCAAATCCAAAAAGCAAAAATAGAAGTATTGTTCAATATAACATTTTTGTATCTCAATTTCTTAATAATGTTAAATGAACTGTGTCATGTAGTGGTCCTGTTAAAGTCTCTTGGAATGGTTTATATTGAGGTATTATATCCGTATTTGATTTGGAGCTGTTGATTGTTACTTGATTTATCTTATAGTTCTTTATTCACGAAGTTAAATTTAGTTGAGTCTTGTTGTGGAATCTGTGTAGTTTGTCGTTTGTAAATGTTATTTTCAAATTAGTGAAGTAATTTTAATTCTTCCTTCAGTTGATATTGACTAGTACTGTCGTTCGATGTAATGTAACTCGTGATTACAACATGTTTCTATAAATAAGTATACATACTCGTATTAGTATTACAAGTGTTCAAACTATTTAAATTATTTATTGAACGTAATACGTATTATTAAGCATTTTTCAATATGGTTAATGTTTTTGCCTCACATAGTTGGTAGTAATAAACAAAATTAAAGTACACTTAATGAAACAAATCTTACACAAACAGGGGGGCAAGAAGTGTTTTATTAAGTATATAAATAATTCATGTATTTATTTCAGGTATTAGGAAATTAATTGTAACTCCCCATCCTATCTAATTGAGCACACTCGTATTGACCGACTGAAAACATGATTCAAATAGAAGTATCAGGTAAGACAGGTCGAAACCTATCTTGAATCTTTGTAGACCCATTCGTAGTGCTATAAGAGGACAACATGTGGAAAACCAGCCTCCACATTGAACTGCAAGGCTCCGAAATCCTACCTGTCATCCTGGTACCTATGCACGATGGCTGGCGGAGCTGGACACCCCTGTGGCACTCGGAGTAGTCGAGTGGTGGGGCTTATATGCTGACTGGAGCGTGCGGCTGCTTCCCACTGGCATTGAGTGCCTGGGCCGTCAGGGCTGTCCCTTCCAACATGTACGATACTCGCTACTTCTCATTGATTTATCAGGCAGCAAATTGTCAAAATACAATAAAAAACCAGCAATTGTTTCAATTCTTTCTGTACAAGACATCCAAGAAATATATTCATATACGCCTAAATTCAAGAACATCCATCAAATATTTTCAGGGATACAGATTTTTGTGAAATGTGTCCTGAGTGGTGTATGAGCATCCTTATCGTTTTGCTTCCACACCTGGAAATATGCGTAATGAAGAAAGTTTGCTCTACTCCACGCCGTAGCTGAGCGTGTTAAATCACGCACCACAACAGCGATGGGGAGCTGCAGAAAGTCCAGAGATCGAAGGTTAGAATACCGTCACTGACAATGGGTATTCTGATTGTGGTTTTTCCCCAGGCTTTTCCAAACTCCCTCAGAAAACTACCACTAAAGAACCTTATTTCAAGTCCTGGGGCACCTACCTCATCTCTGTCCCGAATACAGCTGTAGGCTACTCACTAATACAGCCATCACAGATATACAAGTATCTGACAAGTTCAACACACACCAAAATTCATGGGACTGATGAACAAGATGTTCCAAGCCCCTAAAAGAAATTTACAACTACAACAACTCAAATTAACTCATGACATTGGCTAAATATAGATAAGGAATGAATGAAGGAAGAAGTTTAGTTTTACTTGGCAGTTAATCTCACGATCATCAGCCGCGGAACCTATAAGTTTACGGGGAATCTGAACCACAGGACGTGATATTTCACTTCGAAAATCTCACATGCATTAGCCCAGAATCGAACCCAGTCCTTGTTAGTGAGAGCAAGCTGCTTGGCCACTGCAACATCACGCCCCATGATAAATAAGAATTAATGTTTTAGAATATAATATAATGTTTAATACCAAGGGGGTGTGATGACACCTGCATTCTTTAAACTTGTTACCTCTCTATATCGGAAATTACATATTTTTGTAAATATTCAGTTCCTAGTTGCATTTGGTAATGTGTGAAATCGCCACTTCATTCTTCATTCCATCCACCAACGTTTATAACTTCCGCAAATGTTTATCACACTTCTTTTCCTTCAATATTCCATCTCTCTGTAATATGGCCATCGAGAAATATCCATTGGGTCCACGTAAAAAGGAGATACCGTGCCTCGTGATCGCGACAATCACTGTGACGCAAAATTACGAGATCCCTTAATTTTGTTAGTTATCTGCACATCAGTGTTGTCGGATATTCTCTTGGTGCACATGAACAAAACAACTGCTAGTAAAAATCAGTGCTACGCAACAAAACTTTGTGCTGAATTTAGTAAGTCCAAAAGTCAACGATTTTTAGGTGTCCTTCTCTATAAACGTCATTGGTCCTCCTCTACAGCTCTAAACACCTGGTATGAAGATCAAGATGCATTTACACTTGATATTAAGGAAAGAACAACAGCTTAGCGTTATATCCGAATATGTTGTCATCACACAGCAAGTTGGGAATATTTGTCCGGATGGAAATGTCACGGTTGAAATCCAGGGAGAAGTCTGACCTTTGTAGCGAACAGTGGAAATGTAATCTAAAATGTGGTACGGTATTTGAATATCTCTGCGGGGTTCCGCCTCAATTATAAGCACTATTAGCTATGTTATTGGCGCGGAGAACCTTTGTATTGATGAAACATCATATGAATATGAAATGTTCAATAAACCTCAAAAAGTTTAAATTATTTCTCAAAAACGGGGAAGAGAGTGAGAGAGTGAGTTTATGCGTTAAATTTATTTCCATTATTCATGTTAAAAATATACATTTCCTCTATGTCACTTACACGTCGATTCCATGATTTCTGCTTGGTTCCCCGTTCCAGTAACGTGCACTCCTGCTGTGTTCATAGTAGGGTGTGTAACTGTATTTAATAGGGGTTTAATTGGAGTATGTGCTCCAGGACTTGAAATAAGGTGTCATCAAAACATTTGCCGGGTAAGGAGGGCTGGAGAAAATGAGTTAGAACCTGTAATGTGTTTCAGAAGTCATTTAAACTTATTGACTTACAGTATACTGAACTTTCCAGATTCATATGATCTTTCACTATGATGCCTATTGTCAGTAACAGGATTTTAAACCTTGTACCTTGGAACACTCAGCTTTCCATTGGAACCGTGGCGTGAATTGACGTGCTCAATAGTGCAGAGTCAAAGGTTATACGAATTCAGAGGTAGGGTATATAATTACGACGTAAATATCGAGAGCCTATTAGCACGTTTTACAGGCCAGAGGCACTGTCCTACGTGGAACCCTACAAATAGAATGCGATTGAAATAGGATCATCCAATCAGCAGTTGATAAGAGACTGGGTATATGGAAATATGCGTGCAAACATACTAAGAATTGGTGGTATGATTATAATTTATCTTATTTTATCCTATCACTAGCAGTAGTGCCCGGCTTCGCCCGGTGGATTTATTTGTTTTATGGATGATAATGAATACTACTACATAACTGGCACATAATACTTAAACTACCAGAAAAAAAGTGTGCTGGTGATGGTGGTGGTTGTAGTGAGGGTGATAATCAGTACAGTATAATGGACGTAACATTTAGGTAATTTTCCCCTAATGATAATAATGATACTCCCCGTGACTACAATTAATAAGCAGCGCAAGATTTAACTATTTTCCCAATTCTGTACCAGAACACTGGTAGGGCTGACGTGATGCAGCCCGAATTGCCAGTCAACAATAGACTTATTAAAATACTCTTACAGTTACACTACTACGGACATGAACGATTCTAGGGTTTTAATACATGGGTTTCGAGTTCAGTTTGTTTGTTATTCTAAATGTAGGGAACGGAAAGCGTTGTCCAAAATATCAAGTGGACAGTGTTACCAGTAGGGTTTCAAAGAGTATGTATAATTTGGTACAATTAGGAGGAACGGTGTAGATTTGTGATAAAGGGCCTAAATGCAGGGAATTAAGTGGTCTGTCCGAAATTTAAAGTGGACAGCGTCAACCGCAGGGTTCCGAAGCCTAAGTGTACAAAATGTGGTCCAGATCGGTGAAACGGTGTAGATTTGAGCCAATGGATCTAAATGCAGGGAATGGAGTGGTCTGTCCGAAATTTCAAGCAGACAGTGTTACTCGTCGGGTTCCAAAGTGTAAGTATCTGAAATTTGGTTCAGATCGGTGAAACGGTGTAGATTTGTGCCAAAGGGCCTAAATGCAGGGAATGGTGTGGTCTGTCCGAAATTTCATGCTGACAGTGTTACTCGCAGGGTTCCAAAGGGTAAGAATACAAATTATGGTCCAGATCGGTGAAACAGTGTAGATTTTGTGCCAAAGGGCCTAAATGCAGGGAATGGAGTGGTCTGTCCGAAATTTCATGCAGACAGTGTTCCTCGTCGGGTTCCAAAGTGTAAGTATCTGAAATTTGGTTCAGATCGGTGAAACGGTGTAGATTTGTGCCAAAGGGCCTATATGCAGGGAATGGAGTGGTCTGTCCGAAATTTAAAGTGGACAGTGTCGCCCGCAGGGTTCCAAAGGGTAAGTATACAAATTTTGGTCCAGATCTTTGAAACGGTGTATATTTGTGCCAACGGGCGTAAATGCAGGAAATGGAGTGGTCTGTCCGAAATTTCTTGCAGACAGTGTTCCTCGTTGGGTTCCAAAGGCTAAGTAGACTATACAAATTTTGGTTCAGATCGGTGAAACGGTGTAGATTTGTGCCAATGTGCATAAATGCAGGGAATGGAGTGGTCTGTCCGAAATGTCATGTAACCAGTGTTACTAGCAGGGTTCCAAAGGGTAAGTATACAAATTTTGGTTCAGATCGGTGAAACGGTGTAGATTTGTGCCAAAGGGCCTAAATGCAGGGAATGGAGTGGTCTGTCCGAAATTTAACATAGCCTAAACTATTCCTCATGAATCTGGCTATCATATAAAAAAAGAATTTTTCGAATCCGATTGGTAGTTCCAGAGATTATTGCGTTTAAACACAAAAACACACAAACTCTTCTGCCTTATTATATTAGTATAGATAACATACACGGTGTAGCTCAGTGACACTATAGAATAACCTATGCACATATCTAGCTTAGGAGAAGGTTACTTCGGTATTGGTCTCCTTAGAAAAATTATCACCATCATCGTCACAGACCTAGCTTATTACTAGCTTCTTCAGTGACCAGTGTTATTTTATTCTAGATGATTCATTGTGCCTCTCGTAACAACTGGGATAAACTGGATAATAACAGTGCTCTGCTGACTAAACTCTCTGAATAAATTAATAGCAAGGTAACGGTACTGTTGACTTGTATTGGAAGTCGTTTAATGAAGAAACCATTTACTGATTGAAACTGGTGAATATAAAAAGAGCTGAAGCGGATAGAATTAACACTATCTCAGTTTTATCTGAGGTTAACGTCTCAAACACAGAAGATTTATTTTCACGTTGGATATAAAACTGTAGTAAGCTAGGATTAGTTCTCTCGTACTTCCAAGAGGTACTATACTTCACTTGACAACACAAAGGGTAATAGCGTTGGTTCGTGTGATGAGATATACACCCTGAATAAACCATAGTTGGCAGGTGGGACTCTGTCTAAAGTCATTTGAAGCAGAAGCAATATCGAAGAGCTCTAATGATTACCGACATATGTAGTGATTCAGCTGTATCATTATATTAACCCTAATACTTGGCTATGGTAACCTAAAAGCCTTATTTAGGAAGTTAGGTGGTTCCGGCCTCCACGTGGCTCCCACTGCATTCATTCCTTTGTACAGATTCTCATCCGTTTATCAACTTGGCTTACTCCAACAAAATATTGGTAGGGTGGTATATAGTCCGTCATTTCAAGATATGTCCTGAATAAGACGACGCCTGCATATGTTCAGTATGAGATACGCCAATCCCGATGATATCTGGAATCGATCTGTTACTCTTTCTTCCATCGACCCCAGAGAATTGGAAACTAGGTTCCTTGTATACCTGTGTGTGACTTGGCAAATTTTAATAGGAATTTCTACTGCATTCTAACATTGTATTATTAAGTTTTTACTTTCCAATATCTGATATTAAAATATTTCTATTATTACATGACTGAAAATCACTACTAGACCAAAACCAGTGTAATGACTCATTCTATTTCGAAATACTGTAGGTCGTATACACCCATAGATTTGAAGATTTGTAATAACCTCTGGAATGATTGTCCTACAGAGAGTCCTTATGATTGGGTGTTTCTAATTTTTAATTATACCATCGACGTCCATCATATTGATTATGCCTCTGAAAAACTGAATTCACTTTTGAGTAATTTCTCAATAAATCGTTGATCTTGTAAATAGTGATAACCTTGATGTTTCGACCCTACAAAGAGTCACTTTCATTCAGTTTCTACCTAACTGCGAATGCTAATTCTGGCAGAGTGATGGGCACTGGAAAGAAGCCTATGTATTCGTCGGATGTAAATGAGAAACTTGCTTTTCTGGAAGTCATCCTGAGATTCGCGTAGAACAATATCTGAATCTTAGAGGAGTGCATTCAGTGATCGAATCTGCACAGCAAATAGATGGAACCAGCGTCAAATCTTCGTGAAAATCGGCCTAAGCTGGGAGAAGTATGCGCTGGTATCCCCCACTCAGAGTTCAACAAATGGTTGTAAACAGGAACAACCTGTTGTGGACTGCAGCAAGAATGAGGACAACGTATGTCAGAGCTGAGCAGGTGAGCTGCTCGTCAAGTTGGCTCGTGCTCGCAGTCCCAGAATGAGCAAGCCACTTGCTCGCTTGCTGTAGTTGGTGTAGATAAGGCAGCCTTCCCCCCACATGCCTCTTCATATATTCAGCCATTACATCAAAGGTTGACAATGACCTACCTTCAGGAGTAGTTCATTCATTATGTAATCGATACAAGGGATTTGGTTTCAAATACCAATGGTGGCTTCGTATTCTACTTTCTTGCTCGTAAGTTATTTTCTACTTGTACTTTGACAATTACCTTGAGTGGCCAAACTTGAGGTGGTGTGCACCCGTTGTCGGAGTCCATCCACCAGTCATTATTACCACACACTCCTTCCTTGCAATCCACTCTTTAGTGACGACTATGTACTTACGCTATTTGTTCCCTCCACTTAGTGAATGATGCAACTCATTGTTATGACTTGTGCCTTCAACAAGACTTAACACATACTGTTGGAACAGTTCCAGCCTTTAATATCGTACACCAGTAGGTCATTGGTTGGAACATAAATAATAACAGCCGTGGCTCTCAGCCAATTATTCAGCAGCCATTGCGCCTTAGAATGCGACAACTCCGTGTGTTACTGGTGACATCCCAATCGTAGCATTTCACTCAACTACAACCGGGTGAGTTAGCCGTGGTCGTTACGGCATGACTGCTGGCAGTCGCTCACATCCAGGAGGCGAGGAGGTTCGAATCCCCCCGCCGGCAACCTTGAAGATGGTCTTCTGTGGTTTCCCATCTTCCTTCCAGGCAAATGCTGGGGTTGGTCCCTAACAATAGGCCACAGCCGCTACCTTCCAACTCCTCGCCCTTACATTCCAACTTCCCTCCCCAACGGTACTTGTAGCTCACCCATTGGGTGTCCGTCTCGAAGCAGCTAAAAAGCTGAACATGTCCTCGGACACTCCCGCCACTAAAAGCCATACGCTAAAAATAAAAAAAACTCAACTACAGTAAAACTTTCTCCACACCCCATTCTTGACATTTCATAAAACTACAAGAATAAGGCAGTCCAACAAGTGGGTGTATTTCACTACCGTCAATGTGCCAAACAATAGCAACAACTCAGTAGATGTAAGGACTTTAACATATCACTTATTTCCTGCAACTGTGGCATTACTCAAAATATGATGTTTGTGTTGTAACTATATATATGATTTTTCGGGGGTGGTGGTAATGACTACCAGAGGGATTCTGTTATATAAACATATACATTTTCATCTCTTCTCTGATAATTTTCAATCACAATAAAAAGCCACGTTCATTATCTTAAACACATTACTAATTCAATTCTTCTTCTTCCTTCTCATAATCTACTTCCCTTCATCATTTAACTTTTACATCTAACCAACAACCATCTCAATAGCCCATCTTACTTTTGTAGCACTCCCCAATACCATCCAACCAAGAACACAGTGATCTCCTTAGATTTTCTAAACAGATACTTCACTTACAATCAAAAAGCTACACTCCTATTAAAAAAAAACACCATCATTAAAAGAATATAAAATAGAAGGCTTACCGGCTCACTGCCAGAAACTATATATATATATCTCCAACTTTGGGTAATGGACAGCACTCCCAGCAAGCACCATTCTTAACCTCAAAACATTGTAACCACAATGGGTTACAATACGCCCCCCTATATATGTAATTCTCGCGTGAAAAACACGTGAGAATCACATATCTTCTTCTTGTTCCGTATAGGCCAACTACGGACCACGATATTCAACTATTTTGCTTGGAGTGGGCCTTGATGTTTGCCCAGTAGTCACGCATCCTCTGGCTGTGTTGTTCTTTTCTCTCCTTTGTCCAGAGGGCACCTGTCTTCTTCCTTTTCGGGTTTTCCTGGAACTTTATTTGCTTTCCTGAGAGACTTTCGATTTTTTATGTCCTTTTCCGTAACTCCCAGTTCCAGCAGATCTTTGTGCACTTCTATCAGCCATGGTGACTTGGTCTTCCTTCTTTGCCAGTATGTGAGTAGCTGGTTGGTCAGCCTGGTTGGTTGCATCCTGGAGACGTGTCCATAAAATGTTAGACGTCTCTTCCTGGCCACGTCTTTAATTCTTTCAGAGTAACTATAGAGCTCCTGGTTGGGCCGTCTAATATATTTACTCCCTTCCTTGATTGGTCCCAATATCTTCCTCATTATCTTCCTCTCTTGGATTTCTAGTTTGTCCGTGAGTCCTTTCTTGTTTAATATGAGGCATTCAGAGGCATATAAAGCTTCAGGGCGGATGACCGTTTGATAGTGCTTCATTTTGGTGTTACGGGAGAGACACTTCTTATTGTAGATGTTCTTAGCCAGTCGGTATGACAGTTCTAGCTTATTTACTCGAGTTGATAATGCTGTTCCTTCGGAGAAATTGCGTTTCAACCATTCACCCAAGTACTTGAACTATGACAAAATCACACACATATATATTTAAAAAACTATACAAATGAAAATAATACATATCGAACATACACAGTATCAACAAACACACTAACTAAAACTACCAATACTCTATGTTCACCTTGATCAGATGTTACTATTAAATCTCTTAGATCATTCAACAACACATTGATATTGCAAAGATGGAATGTCACTGTTTTCTCAGAGCCTGTTTAAGTACATGCCATAATATCTCTTCTCTGAACTATGACAAAATCACATGTTTCTGAATTGGGCTAAGTTTCAAATATCCACTCTGTTGACATTAGCGAGTACAAAATGCCGTAACCCACTGTTCTCAAATCTCTCAATAAGTTGAAACACGTTATCTCGAGTAACCTTCACTCGAATATTGTCGTATTTGTCAACACTTATACCGGAACAAATACCTCCAGCAAACATAACATCTTCAGTTGACTCTAAAGAAATATAAAGTTCTACATTAGACCTCTCTTATCCATCTTCATTCTCATCAATACCATCTTCTTCCTCATTCTTCCACTTTTCGTTCCTCCTATTCATCTCTTTCTCCTTCTTCTCCATTCTTATTTCTTCCTCTGCCTTCCATGTCGTCTTTTTCTTCATACACTATGTCATTCCGTACCTTGCACTCCTCATCTTCCATCTCCACCGTTCCTCTCTCCTTCCTTCCTCATTTTCTCCTCTTCTTTCTTGTCTGTCTCCTACAATTCAACAACTCTCTTCTCTTCGTTTTACATCTCATCCTTTTCATCCCGATCTTCCTTCTCCAACGCTTCTTCACCTTATCTTTTTCCAGTATGTTGTCTTCTTCATGACTCACTCTTGCACTTTCACCCTCATCTTTAACCTCTATTCAGCCTATTTTCAATTTTGAAAAAATAGGCTTATGAGATCACCTTTTGTCCGTATGTCTGTGTGAGGGTGTGCGTGTGATGGTGTGTGTGTGGGTGTGTCCCTAATCCCTATCCCTATATCCCTATATATATTATAATTGTGAAAATCTGTGTGTCCATGTGTGTGTGTGTGTGTGAGTGTGTGTGTTAGTTTGTTACCTCTTGACACTAAAACGGCTGGACGGATTTGGATGAAATTTGAAATGGAGACAGCTTATACCCTGGGATAACATATAGGCATCCTTTCATCCGGAAATAAATCATTGTTCCCGTGGAACAGGCAACATAACTGCAAAGTCACCAAAAATACTCAACCGGGACAAAATATCGAAGTTGTCGCAAAAAGACCGGACAAAGCTCATTTTACGCCCCTCGATGCAAGGAACAATACTCGGTTGGTCCCTACGGGACACCGAAAACCACATTTTAAGGCCCTAAAACCAACCGTTTCAAAGATATTCGCAGAAAACTATCTTTACTCTGATAAACTGATGAAATAATGGCAAGTCCGTTTCCATGGCAACTGAACCTCACGGTATGACATCCGATTTTATATATATTCCTGTAGGAGACAATGCCAATCAATTTATTATCTTTTTCAAGATATATATGAACACAATAAGAACAGGGTAGCGCACCTGCCTTTCATCCGGAGGCCCCGGGTTCGATTCCCGGCTCCGTCAGAGATTTTAGACACTGACTTGAGGGCTGCAACGGAGTGCACTTAGCTTCGTGAGGACAATTGAGTAGCTGTCTGATAGCGAGGCAGCGCTCCGGTCACGAAGAACAAGATTAACGGCCGAGGGGACACGATGCACTGACCACGCGTCACCACAATATCTGCAGGCCAAATGGCTGGGAAGCGGTCGCATGATAGGCCTAGGCCCTTCATGGTCTGTAGTGCCAGGGGTAAACAAAATTAGGGAAAGCGCCTTCGAATACCACTTTTAATTTGTAAACCCTACATTAGCGGCTCCTAAATACAGGTAGCGATATAGCTACGTTCAATTTCATAAACACTGGGCTCACAAATCACAAATCCCGTATAGTTAAGTACAAATATCAGTGTGGTCGTTATTTCAGTAGTAACGAAGCTCAGTGGCGGCTATTGCCGTTTCCGTAACACTTAACGCATCCCGCTGTCACATACCTCAATGTGCACTTACAAAATTGTGAACCAGTCTATTTTACTGAAAAGAATTTCTGCGAGCGAGTATCCACTCTGGCAAAATCCACAATCTCTACCTTTTCCAAAATTTACACAAGACATGATTTTTAAAGCACTCCTCTGTATGCTGAGGTACATAGATATACGACATGGAAAGATACAATAAAATGTTGGCAAATCTGAGTTCAAGGAACTGCTGTTCAGAATAGGCTTTCGGTACAGGTTATGCGGCCCATGTTCGTAACATGGAATGTTTTCCTTTGACAATGCATCTACACCATGTTCGACGGCAACTCATTTCAATGATCTTTTAAAAACACAAAACTCAGGAAATTGGAGGAAAATTTAAAGTGGGAGCGAAGATTCAAGGAGAATTAATTTCATCTTTGAGATTTGCTGATGACATCGTCATCTTGGCCGATACGCCAGAGGATTTGAACGAGTTTTTGAATGGTATGGACTCCGGCTTGAGGAAAGAATTCATGATGAAAATCAATAAATGTAAACCAAAATTATTGGAATGCAGCCGAAATAAATCAGAAACCTCTATGCACATCAAATTGGCAGTTGAAACGCTACGGGAAGTAGGAGTCTTCTGTTACTTAGGAAGCAAAATAACCAGTGATGGACGAAGCAAAGAGGATATAAAAAGCACGTTGGCTCAGGCAAGGAAAGCATCTCTACAGAAAACGAATCTGTTGATATCGAATATACATTTAGGTATTAGGAAGTCATTTTTGAAAGCTTTTGTCTGGAGTGTGACACTATAAGGAAGTGAAACTTGGACTATTGGTGCAGCAGAACAGAGGAAAATTGAGGCATTTGAAATGTGGTGTTACAGGAGAATGATGAAGATCAGATGGGTAGATAGGGTAACAAATGAAGAGGTATTAAGACGAGTGGGAGAGGAGAGTTGTTTCTGGCGACTGCTAATCAAGAGAAGAGATAGGTTGGTATGACACATATAAGACACCCAGGAATAGCAAGCTTAGTTATGGATGCAAGGGTCGAGGACAAGAACTGTATGGGTAGACCAGGGTTAAACAGATTGCCTCGGATGTAGGGTATGGTAGCTATGTACAGATGAAACGATTATCTTAGGGGAGGGAGGCATGGAGTGCTGCACCAAACCGGTCAAAAAACTGAAGACTCAAACAACAACAATCAGGAATTTTAATTACTTAGAGAGGCATGTGAGGCAAAAGGGTTGTTGGAGAATTTCAATCCCTTGATGTAACACTGGAAGAGACTGCATAATGTACATCAGCGGCCAAGGTGAGAGATATTTTACTCTAGGTCTATTAATAGCGACATGTTGACGTTAAAATCATCATTAAGTGTGGCAAAATTACACCCAGAATAGCTTAAGGAAAAATACTCTTAATTCCCCATATTCCGATAGATTGGCCACTCCAGTGTGCAAGAGTGCAGTCCCCTCTTCAAACAATATTCGCTATTTCTATTAACAAAGCGCAATGACACACACTTAACAGCAGCAGGTGTACATTTAGACAAAACCATTTTTGCCATGGGGAACTGTATGTGGCGTGCAAGCGAGTATCTGGACAACAAAATCGTTATGTCTCAGCAGAAGAAGGCAAAACCAAAAACGTAATTCTAAAATGTGTTCACATAATGTAACATCGTACCCTGCAGGCTTTCACAACTCTATAAAATTCCCACTTTGCTGGTCATATCAATATACTGTATGTATCAGAATTTTCAGAATAAGAATGGACCCACCTGTAGCCGCGATTGCTGTAATAGAATAGACCAATTATCGGCAATAATGCATTGTCCCTCTTGTCTTGATCGCGAGCGAAGCCGCGGGTACCTGCTAGTATATTATAATTGTGAAAGTCTGTGTGTGTGTTAGTTTGTTACCTCTTGACACTAAAACGGCTGGACGGATTTGGATGAAATTTGAAATGGAGACAGCTTATACCCTGGGATAACATATAGGCATCCTTTCATCCGGAAATAAATCATTGTTCCCGTGGAACAGGCAACATAACTGAAAAGTCACCAAAAATACTCAACCGGGACAAAATATCGAAGTTGTCGCAAAAAGACCGGACAAAGCTCATTTTACGCCCCTCGATGCAAGGAACAATACTCGGTTGGTCCCTACGGGACACCGAAAACCACATTTTAAGGCCCTAAAACCAACCGTTTCAAAGATATTCGCAGAAAACTATCTTTACTCTGATAAACTGATGAAATAATGGCAAGTCCGTTTCCATGGCAACTGAACCTCACGGTATGACATCCGATTTTATATACATATCCCTGTAGGAGGCAAAGCCAATCAATTTGTTATCTTTTTCAAGATATATATGAACACAATAAGAACAGGGTAACGCGCCTGCCTCTCATCCGGAGGCCCCGGGTTCGATTCTTGGCTCCATCAGAGATTTTAGACACTGACGTGAGGACTGCAACGGAGTGCACTCAGCTTCGTGAGGACAATTGAGTAGCTGTCTGATAGCGAGGCAGCGCCCTGGTCACGAAGAACAAGACTAACGGCCGAGGGGACACGGTACACTGACCACGCGTCACCACAATATCTGCAGGCCAAATGGCTGGGAAGCGGTCGCATGATAGGCCTAGGCCCTTCATGGTCTGTAGTGCCAGGGGTAAAAAAATAGGGAAAGCGCCTTCTAATACCACCTTTAATTTGTAAACACTACAGTAGCGGCTTCTAGGGAAGCGTGATGGCGCAGTGGCTTAGCTTCTCGCCTTTCACCAGGACGGCCGGGGTTCGAATCCCGGTGACAGCGGGGTGGAATTTTCACCTGGAAAATCACGTGGCGTCAGGAAGAGCATCCGGCCTTAAATCCCCGGCCAAAACCGAAATGAGCCTGGCTGGCTACGGCGACCCCAATTAATTGGGAATAGCTGAAGAAAGTTTTACAGTAGCAGCTACTAAATAAAGGTAGCGATATTGCTACGTTCAATTTCATAAACACTGGGCTAACAAATCCCGTATAGTTAAGTAAAAATAACAGTCTGGTCGTTATTTCAGTAGCAACGAAGCTCTGTGGTGGCTATTGCCGTGTCCGTAACACTTAAGGCATCCCGCCGTCACATACCTCAATGTGCACTTACAAAATTGTGAACCAGTCTATTTTACTGAAAAGAATTTCTACGAGCGAGTATCCACTCCGGCAAAAACCACACTCACTACCTTTTCCAAAATTTACACAAGACATGATTTTTAAAGCACTCTTCTGTGTGTTGAGGTAAAGAGATATACCACATGGAAAGATACAATAAAATGTTGGCAAATCTGAGTTCAAGGAACTGCTGTTCAGAATAGGCTTTCGGTGCAGGTTATGCGGCCCATGTTCGTAACATGGAATGTTTTCTTTTGACAATGCATCTACACCATGTGCGAGGGCAACGCATTTCAAAGATCTCTAAAAACACAATAAACAGGTAGTTGGAGAAAAATTTTAAGTGGGAGCGAAGATTCAAAGAGAAATAATTTCATCTTAGAGATTTGCTGATGAGATCGTCATCTTGACCGATACGCCAGAGGAATTGAATGAGTTTTTGAATGGTATGGACTCCGTCTTGAGGAAATAATTCATGATGGAAATCAATAAATGTAAAGCAAAATTATTGGAATGCAGCCAAAATAAATCAGAAACCTCTATGCACATCAAATTGGCAGGTGAAACGCTACGGGAAGTAGGAGACTTCTGTTACTTAGGAAGAAAAATAGCCAGTGATGGACGAAGCAAAGAGGTTGGCTCAGGCAAGGACATCATTTCTACAGAAAAGGAATCTGTTGACATCGAATATACATTTAGATATTAGGAAGTAATTTTTGAAAGCTTTTGTCTGGAGCGTGACACTATAAGGAAGTGAAACTTGGTCTAATGGTGCAGCAGAAAAGAGGAGAATTGAAGCGTTTGTAATGTGGTGTTACAGGAGAATGATGATGATCAGATGGGTAGATGGGGTAACAAATAAAGAGCTATTAAGACGAGTGGGAGTGGAGAGATGTTTCTGGCGACTGCTATTGAAGAGAAGATATAGGTTGGTACGACACATATTAAGACACCCAGAAATAGCAAGCTTAGTTATGGATGGAAGGGTTAAGGACAAGAACTGTAGGGTAGACCAGGGTAAAACAGATTGCCTCGGATGTAGGGTGTGGTAGCGATATAGAGTTGAAACGATTAGCTCAGGAGAGGGAGTCATGGAGGGCTGCATCAGTCCAGTCAAGAAACTGAAGACTCAAACAACAACAGTTGGGAATTTTAATTACTTAGAGAGGCATGTGAGGCAAAAGGGTTGTTGGAGAATTTCAATCCCTGGGATGTAACACTGGAAGAGAGTGAATAATGTACATCAACGGCCAAGGTCAGAGATATTTTACTATAGGTAAGGAAAAATACTTTTGATTCCCCATATTCCGATAGATTTGCCATTCCAGTGTGCAAGAGTGCAGTTCCCTCTTCAAACAATATTCGCAATTTCTATTAACAAAGCGCAATCGCACACACTTAACAGCAGGTGTACAATTGCATCGTCCCCATTGACTTCATCGCGAGCGAAGCCGCGGGTACCTGCTAGTAACTTATAAATGGCTGGAGCGATTTCAATGAAACTCGCTAAGTACATATTCCGGTCGACCCCGACCGTGCCCTTCAAATTTTGTTACGTCTCACAATCCAACATGGCGGCTGTGCGAAATATTTCACCAGCATTCAATATCTCCGAAACTATTACCGATATCACCCTGGAATTTTTTACGGTTATAAAGGGAACTACTAGAAGTTCATCTATGTGACTTTTGAAAAACTGGTAACTACAAAACCAACACGGCGTCCAAGCGAATTTGCGACTTTTAAATAGACCTTTCTCGCGATTAACCAACCAAACGCAATAAAACTTGGTACAGTACATGTTTATACACATTGTAATGCACCGACATCTAATTCCGTTCAATTGTTTACATAACCACAAGATGGCGGATGTGCGAAATATTTCGCCGGCATTCTATATATCTGAAACTATTAGCGGTACCACCCTGAAATTTTGTACGGAGATAAAGGGCTCTACTAGAAGTTTATCTATAAGACTTTCAAAAACCGGTTAACTACAAAACGAACATGGCGGCCAAGCGAGTTTGAAAATTTTAAATAGACCTTTCTCGCGATTTAATGTTCCAATAGCAATGAAACTTGGTACAGGAAATGTTTATTCTCATTGTAATGCATTGGTATCTAATTTAGTTCAATTGTCTACATAACCTCAAGATGGCCGCTGTGCGAATTTCAAAATTAAGTTTTCATTTCTTGTGTCGTAATCATGCGATCGAAGTGAAAGTTTGAATAATGAACCTACGCATTTTTTTAGCGTATGGCTTTTAGTTCCGGGAGTGTCCGAGGACATGTTCGGCTCGCCAGTTTTGTAGCTGCTTCGAGACGGACACCCAATGGGTGAGCTACAAGTACCGTTGGGGAGGAAAGTTGGAATGTAAGGGCGAGGAGCTGGAAGGTAGCGGCTGTGGCCTATAGTTAGGGACCAACCCCGGCACTTGCCTGGAAGGAAGATGGGAAACCACAGAAGACCATCTTCAAGGTTGCCGGCGGGGAGATTCGAACCTCCTCGCCTCCCGGATGTGAGCGACTGCCAGCAGTAATACCGTAACGACCACGGCTAACACACCCGGTACCTACGCAATAATTTTCCTTCAATGGTAGATGACTCTATGGCCTATACATTTAACAATCCAACATGGCGACCATTCGAAATATTTAGACGGCTCTGAATATCTACGAATCTATTATAACAATCAAATTGAATGTTTTATGTTCATAGGGGCTATGCATATAAGTTCACCTATAGGACTTTCAATAACCTGGTGATCACAAAACCAACATGGCGGCGACGCGAAATATAAATATTCACATGGACGTTTCTCGCAATTTAACCATCCGAGTGCAGTGAAACTTGGTACAGTAAATCCTTATACAAATGTTAATCCACTGGCATCTAATTTATTTCAATTGTTTCTATAATCACAAGATGGCAGCTGTGCGAAATTTTAAAATCTCGTTGTTACTTCTTGTGTCCTAATCATGCGATTGAAGTTTGAATGTTACACGTACACAATAATCTTCATGTAACAGTAAAGAACTCTAGGACCTACATATATAAAATCCAACATGGCGACCATCTGAAATATTTAGTCGGTTCTCAATATCTACGAATCTATTACAGTTATCAAACTGAAGTTTTGTATGTTGATAGTGGCAAATAACATAAGTAGGATATATGAAAATAGGCTGTATAGTTCTTCACGGAACTACTTGTTCTTGACTGCTAGTGTCCTCCTCCTGACCAACTTCAACAACTAGTAGTTTCTCTTCTATCTTTTATTCTTCTTCACCACCTGCTTCCTCTCCTTCTTCAGTTTCGTCCATATCACCTGCTTTCCTTCGTTCTTTCGTTTCAATTTTCCGTTATCCATTTCTCCTTTCTCTTCTACCTTGTCCTCTATTTCATCTTCTTTCTTGTCCTCAGTTTTATCCTCCTCCTCCATTTGACCTACTCCCTTATCTGTTTCACCTTTCTCTTCTTCAGTTTCTTCCATATCAGCAGCTTTCTTACGCCCCCCACCCCTCTGATAACTTTCCTGCTTCTTTTCAAATAAATCATCGATTGAATCAAGCTTATCATTTATTGAATGAAGCTTCTCATTCACGGATTTTATCTGCTTTTTCACATACTTTCCCTGCTCTTTCATATATTCGATTTCACTAAGAAGCATTTGGAGCAAGTTACGGTTCAATTCCCCATCGTTATCCTTAAAACTACCGCTATCACTACTCCTATCATGCTCCATAATAATTAGTTCCTCCGAGACTTCACTAGTCTGTTCCTCATCTTTCTCTGCCAAACTACACTGTACAGTATATTCTCCTTCCGTGTCTCACTTTGGTGCGTCATATTGTAAGAATTCCCTTGTTCATGCTCATATCCCTCTTTCGGACCTCACGTTGTAGCGCCATGTGTAACATTTATATCATTCTTCGGGGGTGTTGGTAATGAGTACCTATAGGAATTCTGTTATATACCTAGGTAAACATATATATTTTCATCTCTTCTCTGATAATTTTCAATCACAATTAAAAAAAACACTTTCATTATCTTAAACACATTACTAATTCCATTCTTCTTCTTCCTTCTCATAATCTACTTCCCTTCATCATTTAACTTTTACATCTAACCAACAACCATTTCAATAGCCCATCTTACTTTTGTAACACTCCCCAATTCCATCCAACCAAGAACACACTACTCTCCATAGATTCTCTAAACAGATACCGGTACTTCACTTAAAATCAAAAAGCTACAATCCTATTTTAAAAAACACCATCATAAAAAGAATATAGAATAGAAGGCTTACCGGCAAGGCCCCCCATCACCTCACTGCCAGTAACTATATAATTAATATATCTAACTTTGGGTAATGGACAGCACTCCCAGCAAGCACCGTTCTTAACCTCAAAACATTTTAACCACAATAGTTTACAGTGTGAAACTTCATTTAAAGTTTAAATGGGTATTTACTAAGCTGTGGATTATTACCGCAAGGTTTTGACACCATATTGAATTGGGGATCTATTACTTTGCTTTAGATGAATGTAATGGACACTATCACAGTTAACAAGTATCAATGTTCTCAATGAAAATGCAAGCTTTTCGAAAACTGGCACAACGAATCGTAGTCTCACGCTGAGAAGAATAACGATAGCGCAGTGTCGATTTTCCAACAATCCATTGAGGTAGAAACTTAAAACGTACAGTTTTCTGGTTATGTCATTGTTGCAGCAAATGACCGGTATTTTTCGCTATGTAAGTAAATGCTCTTCAGTCGGTCAAAACGTAATTATTCCAATAGTTGTATAATTTGTGCATGTGTATTTGTATTGTGTGTATTTGTGTGTAATACGTTAACTTTAACCCCCCACCAAGGTAATTGAGCTTCCCTATCATGTGTTAATCGGAAGAAGAGCATTTTATAAGACATATACGGTACAGTGAAAGGCAATACTTAAGAAAGCTCACATGCAAGGTGTTTCTAAGTTCCCACTTCATACTTTGAGGGCTTGTAGTGGGGACCAAGACTGAGTTTAGCACAGGAACTTGTGTTCGGAAACGCACTGTCTTCCCGCTGCCCACAAAAAACCACCACAGCACACGTTCACAGCTCCCGCATTTTCGGCGCTCTGTCCGTCTCCTTCTGGGTCCAATTAAAGGTGGGGCTCGATGTGGCAACCATCGATGTCAACACACAGACACAGTACCTCCGTTCCATGTTCTGGTGCACACGATCACCAATCCCTGGTCCTCCAACATCCCCCGCAGCCATAACCCGTGCCAGTAGGTCATCCACAGATTCCACAGGGGTCTCGTAAATCAAGGTTTTCATGTGATCCTACAGGTGACAAGTCGGGTGAACGCGCAGGCCAAGCAATCGGGCCACCACGACCTATCCACTGTTGCCCAATCTGTGGTGCAGAAGATCTCGAACCACAAGTGAAAAATGAGGTGTTGCGCCATCGTGTTGAAACCACATGTTTTGATGCACATGAATTGGCTCATCGTCTAAGAACTCATGCAGTACGTCTTAAAGGAATACTATGTACGCGGCACCCGTGAGATTTCGTGGAAGAAGGTATGTCCCAACCGCACATACATTCAGGAACCCTGCACAATAGTTCACACCGTATCGTTGCTGAAACCCATGGGGGCGCGCAGAATGCCGGTTTTCATCAGCCCACCCATAACTGTTGCGGGTATTGTAAACATCTTCCCTGATGAACTTTGCTTCATCAGGTGAAAAGGATCCACCGTGGGAAATGGGGATCATCTACACAATGGTGCAAAAACCACATGCAGAAGTGGGCTCTTGACCCAAAATTCTGTGGATGCATTGCCTATACCCTCTGGGGGTAGTACGGGTGTAGCCGCTGCCTATGCAGAATACGCCACACAATGTGAACTACATTCAGTGTCCTTGCTTTGTTTCTGGTATAGCCCGACCCAGCGGTTTCTGCCGTGACATGACTGGGCAGGCGAGGCTTCAGAACAGTGGGAGGGGAGTAGTACTGTCTAGCACGACTGACGGCTCGCGTAACGCGTCACCGAAACGAAATATCACGCACACCGAGGGGTCAAGTTTCACAGGATACGGTTTCTACATAAAAGTAGGATGAAAGGCAGCATTTTACTGAGTATATAGAAACATGAAACATGAATCACACTTCTACGCCAAGTAATTTACTTTTTATATTATTTTAAAAATAAAGAGCAAACTGCTTCGATAATAGCCGCTGCTGAGTTGGGGAGCCAATGTAATGTTGCTAAGTCGTTGCAAACTGACGACCGGGTGAGCGAAGCTCTCGTCTACATTGCGTGGCATTATGTTATCAAGGCCAAGTCCAAACAGAGAATGAACGATGTTGCTACATCGGGACTCGGGGAGTCAGGACGTGTCACGTGTGCCAGAGGAGGTGTGAACGAATTAAAGTGCGTAACTGCGTCGCGGCAGACATTCCTGGGTCGGGCTTTACTCGTAGTCTCCTCCTCTTCCACTGCGTGGAGTACAGCCTCTTCATACTCGGGTATGCGGTGCCGCCGTAGAGCACCACAGTCGTCTCTGTTGGCAGAGATTCTATCCATCTCTGATGCTCGCTGATACACCTTAGCAAATAGGGTGTGCGAAGGTGTCCGGTGGTGGGGAAAACGTTCCCCATACAACTGACGAGCAGCTCTCCCATTGCACCGCGCTTCGCCGTACATTATCAACATGTCAGCGTATTCCGCAAACGTGAACGCCATGGCCAACAGCAACACACTACCAATGAACTAAGTACGTACCGCTCTCTGCTGTGTAGTAAAGAATTACTGCTGTACTGTAGTATGAACGAGGGTCACAAGCACAAAAGCAGGTATAATACGTCTCGGTGCGGATCACTCACTCAACTGAATGGCATGGAATTCCAACCGACCTGTAGGGGATAAGGGACAACAGGTGATTGTTCAATGACGTGCGTCTCTAGACAAACATAGGGAGATTTGAACGTGTGCTGATGGTGGTGGTGTTGTGCGCAGTGCCGGCCCTAGGTCTTTTTGTAGTGTAAGCAAAGATCATTTTGGCGCCCCCCCCCCCCCCCCCCACTATACTCATCAAAGTACCTTTACTATTTTTACTAAACGTGTTATATGGCCAAGAGGTAAAAGGCAAAGGGGTACACAAAAAATAACTTAAAACCAAACATTTATTTACAGGTCATTATTATTACATAGAATGACAATTACTGTTGATTTTTTGCACACTGTTGTAATCTTTTAAAAATAAAACGAGATTTTCCTGGCTTTCACTTTAGAAAACTCATTCAGCAGCATATCTGTTTCCATTTCATTTTACAAATCATTTTCAATGGCCAAAGTAGCTAGTTCACTCAAGTGCTCTTGGCTTAAAGTTGATCGCAAGTATGTTTTTATAAGTTTTAACTTCGAGAAACTTCTTTCTCCGCTGGCCACTGATGCCGGGAGCGTTAGCAGAATCCTCAATGCAACAAAGACATTTGGAAAAATGTCCACATAACCTCGTTTGGTTTTAAAAGACAAGGCTCCAGCTGGTGAAAAAATTTGTATTTCTTCGAACAGATCATCTCCGTTCACATCCACAGTCTCCTCCATCACTCAAAACGGTTGGAAGGTGCTTACAGGATTTCTTCAACTCTTGTTCGTTCAAATTCTTCTCGAAGCTAGCAATGTCATAACGAAATTTGAAACTTTCACTATGGTGTTCCATTAGCTCAAATCTCTCCCTTAGTGAGGCTATTGCTGTGCCAAGTACGACAAAGAAGAAGTTAACTTTAAATGCATTTTTTCCAGAACGTACAGCTTCATCCTCGCTCTCAAGAGAGAATTGTTTTTTTTAATACTTTTCTTGGCCGAAGTAGGGGTTCTTTTTCAAAGTTAGCATCAACTTCGATTTTTCTGCAAGTTCTTTTGCATCTGTAATAATGCTGTTTAGTCCTTGATCTCATCATTTCCAGAAATGATTTTACACTTTATACGAGATCCATTGAACTTTGTAGGTCATTTGTGACTTTTTGCAACAGTTTACTAACCATATTGGTTTTATGCAGGATCTCATGCCATGTCCCTAGGCAGCATAGAAACTTGAAGTTTTACAGTTTGTTTTAGTCCTAAGGCAGTGTTCCTACCAAATGCATCAAGTTCCTGATCTTGAGAAGCTTCATATATGGCATCATACACTTCTTCAATGTGGTAACTTAACGGCAACAATGCCTCAATTCTACTTTCCCATCTAGTATTACAGAGTGGTTATACTGTCAGACTTGAAACATGTTTCAGCAAAATATTCCATCTTGGAGTAGAACTGGAAAAAAATATCTTGTATAGTGCTAAAACAGTCCACAGCAATGTTGCACGACAGAGCTGCATCATTAATGACCAAGTTCAAGGAGTGGTTCCCACACGGTACATAAAAAGCTCTAGGATTATCTTCTGCACTCCAACGTGTTTTCCCTTCATTGCGGAACCATTGTCGTACCCCTGGCCTCTCATGGCTTTTAAAGGAATGCCACGTGCTTCTGTTTGATCAATACCTCTGTGAGGCCTTCACCTGAAGAATCTATAATGGGAACAAACTCCAAAAAATGTTCCTTAATTGAAATATCCTCATTTGCTAACATTTTTACAAATCTTACAAGAGTTATTTGCTCGGAATGGCTAATGTCTGGAGTACAGTCTAATACAATAGAATAGTACGTTGCTTGCTGTATCTGTTGTAAAATGTTAGCTTGAATCTTGGCCGACAAGAAACTAACAAGCTCTTTTTGGATACTCTTGTTCAAGTAGTGTAGGTGTTTTTCTTTCGAACTTATTCTTCTCACATCTTCAGCTTTAAGAAATTTACATTATTACGTTCAAATAGGGTGTCTTTTTCCCCTCTAAATGCCAATCCTTGAGTTTCCAAAAATTGTACAATACATAGTGGGCGTTTTAGAACTTAATTCCAATGTTCAGTTTGAACACGAATAAGTCTTTCATTTTCCTCGTCAATAGTTTTTTAAACGTAAACGTAAAGAGAGTTCGCGCCAACATTTGCAGTTTTGAATATGAATAGGGGATTTCTCATGACTGGTCAAAGTTTTGCTCAAGTTTTGCCAGTCAGAATACCCTTGGCCACCAGCAAGAAGAACATTATCATTTTGAAAAAGTTTGCAAGCAAAACAAAAAACTGCGTTTTTGAATATGGAGCTTTGCAACGGAGAGCAAATCCTGCGGACTTGCTCTCCAATGCAAGCTTCCTTGTGTAATGCTTTGAGGAAAATCGCCTACCTTTAAGGTCCACAGGAAATTCTTGGTCAGGAAAACTCCTAAACATACGCAGTTCTCCTGGTAAGCACGCAATTTGCCTAACAGCGGTGGCCAAACGGTAGGATATCTTACAGGGGCGTCTTCACTCTCGTTTACGGTCGGCGGCAAACTTCTATGAAGAAGGTATCCAAAAACTTGTGCCACGCTATGACAAATGCCTGCAAAAGTTCGGCAGTTATGTGGAAAATAGTTTAAGAGGTGTAGAATGTTGTGCAATAAATAATTTTTCTGTATCTGTACACAATTTAATTTTATTACCAAACAGAACTTACTGAAATCTGCAAGATGGCGTCGGTGAGTAAAGTGCGTGTGTTTCGGTCTCCTGTTTTGTGCTGTTTTCTCATGTTATTCTTTCACGTAACTAGTTCTTTTTTTGTGAGTGGTAGTGATGTGAGGATGTCCATGATTCGTGAAAAGAATTATGAAGCTTCAGTAAACTGGAAGTGCTCCAATCGGAGTTTTAATTTTTGTTGTTTCTCTGCTGCTGGATTGTCGCCTGCCATGCTGCTAAAAGGAGCCAGCCCTTTCACTAGGAGAGGTACGGTCACATCAACATCAACGGTGACCACAGTCTTCATGCTTCTTCTACTGTCAGGTGATGTAGAAATTAATCCTGGTCCGGGTTCGAACAGTTCTATGTCCATATACTTTCAGAACACTCAGAGCGTGGCCAACAAGCTGGACAAAGTAGATATGAGCAGCAGTGATTTTAATAATATGTCAATAATAGCCTTAAATGAGTCTTGGCTTTTTGACAGTTTTCTTGACTCAGAACTCGCCTTTTCTAGGACTCATGACATATTTAGAAGAGACAGGCCTGGGCGTGGGGGTGGTGTTGTCATTGCTACGCAGTCTCAGTTGCGTGCTAGGAGAAGAGCGGACTTAGAAAGTGAATGCGAAATTATTTGGTTGGAAATCCAAGGAAGGTCTAGTGTGTTCGTGGGCTGTGTGTACCTACCCCCGCCTGCCTCTTTAAACCACTTGGAGGAGCTACATACCTCTCTCAGCAGGGTGCACGCCCAGTTGAAGGACAAGGATACAGTTATATTGTGTGGGGATTTCAACATGCCGGACATCTCATGGGGACAGCAGGAAGGGCCTTCTCTCATACCTTTAAAACTAACTGAAAGTGCAGTGAACTCGATCTTCTGCGAGATAATTGAGGAATTCTCTCTGCATCAATTGAATCCACATCTCACGCGCGGACAAAACTACCTTGATCTTCTGTTTACTAATATTCCTAAAATCTCTCAATCTGTAGAGTTAGAAAAACCGGGGTGGATTCCATCTGACCATAGTGCTCTAATATGGAACATTGATTTTCACGACGCTAGTTTATTTCAAAAACTACCTCGCAGGGAAATTTTTAACTGGAAGAAAGCAGACATGAACCACCTGAAACTTCTACTGGATTATTGCCCATGGTCCCTCCTTGACATCAGAAACGACATTAATGAGAATTGTGAGATATTTTATGATCTCTTGATGTCCGCAGTTCGAGAAGCAGTTCCTCGTGTGAAGGTTAATCCCTACCGTTATCCACCTTGGTTTGATGCAGATGTAATCAGCGCGCTACATTCGAAAAATAGGGCTCATCGTCAATGGAAACGCTCTTCTTTGGAATGCCATAGAATTGAATTTGTGGTCAGGAGACTCTAATTCAAAGAAATTCAACGCCGAAAGTATGACGCCTACCTGGAAGACATAGACTCCAGTGTTAAAACTAATCCGAACAGACTATGGTCCTTCATTAAGCAGAGATCTAGGAACACCAGATTACCAGTCTCGCTCGAGTATGACGGACGTACCAGTACTGATGCAAACTCTGCCTGTGAGCTGTTTTCTGATTATTTCGAAACCTTATTCCTTCCTGTAAATTCTATACCGCCACCATTACCTGATCTGCCACCCTCCAGTAACGACAGCATTTCGTACTTCCATATTTCCGAAGACTGCATCAAGAATAAATTACATAATCTATCCTCTGGCAAATCTCCCGGTCCTGATGCCATTCCTATAGAAATAATTAAATCTTTATGCCACCAGCTATCTCGTCCACTTTACATCCTATTCAACCAAGCCATCAGTGAAGGAGTGTTTCCGGATTACTGGAAATCAGTTCATATCACCCCAGTGTTAAAGAAAGGCTCCAGGCAGAAGGTAGTAAATTACAGGCCAGTAACACTAATGTCTATTTTCGCGCGAGTCTTTGAATCAATTGTTCGAGACGAAGTGTACGCTCACGTGTCACCATTCATCACTGAACTTCAGCACGGCTTTCTTCCTAGGCGATCCACTGCTACCAACCTAGCAGTCTTCACTCATGATGTATCCACCTTTATGAATAACCGTGGTAGTGCTGATGTTATCTATACTGACTTCTCTAGGGCTTTCGACAGCGTTCATCACAACCTACTGCTTCTTAAACTTTCAAACTTTGGTATAACTGGTAATCTTTTACGTTTCTTCAAAAGCTACCTCTCAAATAGAACCCAATCAGTTGTAATTAATAATAATAAGTCTAAATCTGTTAACGTTACTTCCGGTGTCCCTCAGGGTTCTGTATTGGGCCCTCTGCTTTTTATACTTTTTGTAAATGATATCCCTCGTATAATTCATAATTCTAGGTGCCTAATGTACGCTGATGATCTTAAACTGTATATGCCCATCAGTACTATAAATGACTGTGAGTTGTTGCAACAAGACCTACACCAACTCAGTGAATGGTGTGAAACATGGAAACTGAAACTGAATACTGAAATGTGTAAAGTGTTGTCAGTTTCATTGAAACGTAACCTCCTACCCAGGTTTAATTACTGTATTAAAAATGAAACGCTACGTAGAGTGTCAACCATTAAGGATCTAGGGGTGACAATCACTAATAATTTCTCGTTCGATGAACATATTTCAAAAATATGTCGTGAAAGTTTCCGGATCCTGGGATTTTTAAAAAGAAATTGTTTAAATTATTTTTCGGACATAACTCTATCCAAATTATTTAAGTCACTCATTCGGCCTAAATTAGAATACTGTAGTGTGATCTGGAATCCCTTTCACAGTAATAAAATTGACGCCATCGAACGTGTGCAAAAGAGATTTATTAAATGGCTCTGTTACAGGGGTGGACGACCGTACCATAGAGCTGAGTATGAGAGTTATTGCAACGTGTACGGTCTTCCTCCACTTAGCAGTCGGCGCACAGTGGGTGACGTGAGATTCCTTTGGAAGCTGGTTAATGGCGGAATTGACTCTAATCAGTTGCTAGCGGACTTGGGTTTTCACGTCCCTCAGAGAACCACCAGACGGAAGCACACGTTCGATGGGGTCAGATCGAGAATTAATGTGCACAAAAATTCATGTCTGATCCGGTTGCAGTCAACATACAGCTTGATGGAGAGTAGAAGTGCTACTGATATTCACTTCGACTCTCTATTAACTGTTATGAGAGATATCTCAAGTGGGCTGTAAAATAGTGTATTGCATATTGGGTTAATTTCTATTTGCGTTGATTGATTGAACATGTGGTCGAATGAATGGTTGATTGATTTTTTGATTGAATGTACGAGTGAATGAAGTAATGTATTTTTTGTTTGCTGTTATCTAGATCCTTGAATGTCGCTCTTGTATTACTTTCCCTAGTTTCTGAACTTTGTCTTCTTATCTTTTATTTTATGTTTTGCCTGTTTCTGTTTACTGTTGATAGTTTTTTTTTCTGTAATAATTATTGTAATGTTTCTTGTACAAAGGGATTGCATGAATGAATGCTTGAGATAGGATGTTTGAGTGCGTGTCTGTATGGTTGTGGTTGCTGATTTATAATAGATTAGTGTATTGCTATTTTTGTACGTGTTTGCTGTTTTTGTTTTGTTTATAATTGTAAATTTTATTGTTAATTATTATATTGTCACTAGTGGAGTCTATCTGTCTGACAATAAAGAATACATACATACATACATACATACATACATACTTTCTGGACGTGCCTCGTATTATTATAATTTACGTTATAAGGGTAAATTGTTTATACAAATGCTCATCAATTTAGATTAAATTAATTTAGGCATTTAGAGTCATTAGCAAAAATATATAACTGACAATTATTTACAGTTACACTTACTTTTTTGAGGGATTCTTCACTCATTGATGGTCCAGGCAGCTCTGATATTGGTAACTTGTCGTCATCCTCATCGTTATGAATGGATTAAGCTCTGGCCTTTATTAAGGCCCCTGATGTCTTTAGCAAGCAACTCGTATACAGCACTATAGTACGACCAGTCATGGAGTATGGCTGTTCAGCATGGGGGTTCGCAGCCCCCATTTCAATCAAGAAACTTCAGGTTATTCAGAACGGGGCCTTGCGTACGATATCAGGCGCCCCTTGGTACGTACGTAACACCCAACTACACCAGGACTATCACCTCGAGACCATCAGTCAGAGGATTAGGAAGCAGACAGTCAACCTTTACAAATCAAGTACAAGAAGCACCAACCCTCTTATAAACAGGTTGGGCGATTACCAAGCCACGAGGTGCCGTCATAAGCGCCGCCGAATGATCATTGAGTAAACTCTATAACTCAACTTTCAGCTACTATAGCTAAGCAGATTTCTTTCCTTTCATTCTCTTATTTCATAGGAAGTGTCTATCCTATTTCTTATCTTCCATATTAAGTATTTTTCAGTGCCTTAGTGCACTTAGCCATATCCTGGCTAATTAAGAATCAAAATGATATTAACCCAACACCCCTAACCAATGCTGTCAGTTCACTCGTATTAGGGATATAGCTCTAAAGGCCTTCGGGCCGAAAGGCTATAATTTCACGCAAAATCAGCTGGCTGACTTTGCGCGCTGGGCTCGATTCGATTCAGTTAACATAGTTGTTTCGTCGATCATTTTTGCACATGACGATGAAGTCGAAGGCGCAAAAAACCTTTCCATCGTTTTATATTGCTTCTCATCTTCTTTAGAATGCTGCAACTTCCTTGTACGGTGAAATGCACCTGATGGCTTTTTATTACTGGACATTCCGTGTGTCTAAAAAATCATCTCCTCATGTAAGAAGGGGCAATAACACAGTGCAGCTTACGTCAACACATCAACACACTACAACGATGAGTGAAAGCTGTCAGCTAGCTCACAATACTGACAAAGAGCGGATAAGGACAAGAGTCACGCGGACGAGTCGAAGTCATTAGTGGAAGGGGTGTTCTCCCTTTCATGAATGGCGAGCGGTCATACGGCTCCAGGCACTCCGTAATAGTTCTAAGTTTGCTTCATAAGTAGCATCACCCGTAAAACGACGACTCTTTAAAATGGTTATGCTGGATTTTTCAAATATTATTTAATTTTGTTTGTTAGTGAAATAATAAAGTAAAAGTGAAAAGATGAAACATAAACAGAATGGTTATGTTATCTGGTTACGTTGTTTATAATGTAAACATTACAGTTTGTTAATGTTGTAAAAATTAGAATTCGTAATGTTAACAACATGACAAACTAGCCCCGGGCGCCCCTAACTTGATATTTCGCCGCGCCGTGGCGCCCCCCGTCTCACGGCGCCACCCGCGACCGCGTAGTTCGCTTATATCTTGCGCCGCCCCTGGTTGTGCGGGTAGCGGGAAGACGGTACGTTCCCGGACACAACTTCTTATGCTAAACTTCACCGTCTTGGTCGCCACTGCAGGCCCTCAAACTCTGTAATGGGAATTTACAAACAACCTGTATATTAGGTTGACCGCATGGCGCAGCAGCCGTACACTTTCGTCTGCATTGCCCAAAGTTGCAGGATCAAAGCCTGGAGTAGACCACTGGTTATTGAAGGTGTTGAAATGTGAGAGAGCCGTGTCATTAAATATGCTGGCACTTAGAAGGTCACTTTTATGGAAAAATTCTGACACCCTGGTATCTCTAAGGCCACAGTGGTTAAAAGGAACGTAACAACCTTTAATTCTTTTACTTTTACTGTACTAGCGGACAATACGAGAACTCTCCTATGTGTATAAACCACCCGCTTGGCGTTATTAGTAAGAATGCTCCACGCGACATTATTCTGGCAGGGACTATGGTCTTATTTATAGGCTACTAGCAGGTAGGTACCCGCAGTTTCGCTCGCGATCAATACAATGGGGAAGATGCATTATTGCTGATAATAATTGGTCTATTCTATTACAGCAATCGCGGCTACAGGTGGGTCCATTCTAATTCTGAAAATTCTGATACATACAGTATATTGATATGAGCATCAAAGTGGGAATTTTATAGAGTTGTGAAAGTCTGCAGGGTACGTACGATCTTACATTATGTGAACACATTTGAAAATTACGTTTTTGGTTTTGCTATCTTCTGCTGAGACACAACGATTTTGTTGTCCGGATAATCGCGAGCACGCAACATACAGTTGCGCGTGGAAAAAAATTGTTTTGTCTAAATGTACACCTGCTGCTGTTAAGAGAGTGTCATTACGCTTTGTTAATGGAATGGCAAATCTATCGGAATATGGGGAATTAAAAGTATTTTTCCTTAAGCTATTCTGGATGTAATATTGCCACACTTATTGATGATTTGAACGTCAATATGTCGCTATTAACAGACCTATAGTAAAATATCTCTCACCATGGCCGCTGATGTACATATGTAGTCTTTTCCAGTGTTACATAACAGGGATTGCAATCTCCAAAAACCATTTGCCTCGCATGCCTCTCCAAGAAATTAAAATTCCTGATTTTTGATGTTTGAGTATTCAGTGTTTTGACTGGTTTGATGCAGCCCTAAATGCCTCCCTCTCCTGAGCTAATCATTTCATCTCTACATAGCTACCAAACCCTACATCCGAGGCAATCTGTTTAACCCTGGTCTACCCCTACAGTTATTGTCCTCGACTCTCCCATCCATAACCAAGCTTGCTATTCCTGGGTGTCTTAATATGTGTCCTACCAACCTGTCACTTCTCTTCATTAGCAGTCACCATCATTAGCAGTCGCCAGAAACATCTCTCCTCTCCCACTCGTCTTGATACCTCTTCATTTGTTACCCTATCTACCCATCTGATCTACATCATTCTCCTGTAACACCACATTTCACGAGCTTCAATTCTCCTCTTTTCTGCTGCACCATTAGCTCAAATTTCCCGTCCTTATAGTGTCACGCTCCAGACAAAAGCTTTCAAAAATGACTTCCTAATACCTAAATGTGTATTCGATGTCAACAGATTCCATTTCTGTAGAAATGCTTTCCTTGCCTGAGCCAACCGACTTTTTATATCCTCTTTGTTTCGTCCATCACTGGATATTTTGCTTCCTAAGTAACAGAAGTCTCCTACTTCCCGTAGCGTTTCACCTGCCAATTTGATGTCCATAGAGGTTTCTGATTTATTTCGGCTGCATTCCAATAATTTTGGTTTACATTTATTGATTTTCATCATGAATTCTTTCCTCAAGACGGAGTCCATACCATTCAAAAACTCATTCAAATCCTCTGGCGTATCGGCCAAGATGACGATGTCATCAGCAAATCTCAGAGATGAAATTATTTCTCCTTGAATCTTCGCTCCCACTTTAAAATTTTCTCCAATTTACTGATTATTGTGATTTAGAGATCTTTGAAATGCGTTGCCCTCGCACATGGTGTAGATGCATTGTCAAAGGAAAATATTCCATGTTACGAACATGGGCCGCATAACCTGTACCGAAAGCTAATGCAGATTTAACAGAAGGCCTATTCTGAACAGCCAACATTTTATTGTATCTTTCCATGTGGTATATCTCTGTACCTCAACATCCATAAGAGTGCTTTAAAAATCAAGCTTTGTGTAAATTTTGGAAAAGGTAGTGAGTGTGGTTTTTGCCGGAGTGGATACTCGCTCGTAGAAATTCTTTTCAGTTAAATAGACTGGTTCACATTGAGGTATGTTACGGCAGGATGCCTTAAGTGTTACGGAAACGGCAATAGCCACCTTAGAGCTTCGTTACTACTGAAATAACGACCATACTGATATTTGTATTTAACTACACGGGATTTGTGAGCCCAGTGTTTATGAAATTGAACGTAGCTATATCGCTACCTTTATTTAGTAGCCGCTACTGTATTGTATGTCTACCCCTTATTATTCCCGTTTTTCCTACGGGGTCGGGGATGAGATGCGATGGAAGCCTTTGTGGCGGATGATTTTTACGGCCGGATGCCCTTCCTGACACCAACCTCATGAGAGGAGTTAATGAGAGATGAAATGAATGATGGTGAATGAAACTGGGCAAGGATGTGGAAGGAAGCGGCCGTGGCCTGTCAGAAGGTACCGTCCCAGCATTTGCCTGGAGTTGAAAATGGGGAAACCACGGAAAACCATTTCAAGGACAGCCGACGGTGGGGCTCGAACCCACGCGTCTACCGAGTCAGCAGAGAGCTTGGCCCCATGGCCTAACGCAGCGCTTTAGCGAGCGCAGCCACTACTGTCGGTTTAGTAGCCGCTAGTGTAGTGTTTAAAAATTAGGGGCGGTATTAGAAGGCGCTTTCCCTATTTTTTTAACCCCTGGCACTACAGCCCATGAATTGCTTAGGCCTATCATGCGACCGCTTCCCAGCCATTTGGCCTGCAGATATTGTGTTGACGCGTGGTCAGTGCATCGTGTCCCCTCGGCCGTTAATCTTGTTCTTCGTGACCGGGGCGCTGCCTCACTATCAGACAGCTACTCAATTGTCCTCACGAAGCTGAGTGCACCCCGTTGCAGCGCTCACGTCAGTGTCTAAAATCTCTGACGGAGCAGGGAATCGAACCCGGGGCTCCGGATGAGAGGCAGGCGCGCTACCCTGTTCTTATTGTGTTTATATATATCTTGAAAAAGATAATAAATGGATTGGCATTGCCTCCTACAGGAATACATAGAAAATCGGATTTCATACCTTGAGGTAGTGTTGCCATGGAAACGGACTTGCCATTAGTTCATCAGTTTATCAGAGTAAAGATAGTTTTCTGTGAATATCTTTGAAACTGTTGGTTTAAGGACCTTAAAATGTGTTTTTCGTTGTCCCGTAGGGACTTACCGAGTATTGTTTGTCGTATCGAGGGGCATAAAATGAGCTATGCCCGGTCCTTATGCGACAACTTTGATATTTTGTCCCAGTTGAGTATTTTTGGTGACTTTTCAGTTATGTTGTCAAGGGGCCTGAATGGAGTGGTCTGTCCGAAATTTAAAGTAGACAGTGTTACCCGCTGGGTTCCAAAGGGCAAGTATACAAATTTTGGTTCAGATCGGTGGAACGGTGTAGAGTTGTATAAATAACAGACAAACAAACAGACAAACCAACATTGAGTTTTATATATATAGGTGGTTAATCACACATTTTATACAAATTGTCGATATTTTGTGAAATCAAAGCGCAATTCGTCCCTGCTGCTTTTAATTCTCTTCTTTTGAATCCTCATTTGTTACGATCGGTTACGTGTGTGGTCCCTATGTGTACATACTACCCGCCCGACGTTACTATTAGCTGGGCTTGACGTGACACAGTTCTGGTGTTTATTTGATTAAACGTTCTTTGTAAACAATATTAACAAATTCACAATGAAATTTGATAAACTGGTCCGGTTAACTCAAAACAGTTGCCAGCGTTTCGCCCCAGTTTACCATTTGGCTCTTATCAAATTTCATTGTGAATTTGATAATGTACATAACTCAATCGGACAATTAACATCCTGTTTCCTTTGGGAACAGATATTCCTTTATAAACAAATTAATATATTTCCGTTGACGATTCAAGAATTGCAAGATTTTTCGAGTACTATTCAGACGATTCGAATGAGTTTGGTGCAAGCGGCACCATGAGCCGCTTACAAGCTTGTGGTTTGTGGAGCATGTACCTCAGTGTTTTATATATTATTATTATTATTATTATTATTATTATTATTATTATTATCATCAATATTATTTTTACTACGATATTTTAATTTGGTCACTACGTACGTTGCGATGATGAACAAGTATTTATTACTTGCCACTTGAGGAAAAATGATCGGGGTATTCCTCCTCTTAAAACCAAAATCACCACTAACACATTTAGTAACTCGCGGGATATGATAATGCTTCTAACAGTTTGCTACAATAGTTAATTTCTGTTTAAACAGTTCACTTCCCTCCATCCAGTACGTACCATGGCCTCGGATGATATTGCACATTAGCCGACAAAGGCACTTAGTTACAGTGAATGAGACTACAACCAGTAAAGCATCTGAGTAGTTTAGTTCTCCGTTATGAAGCGAGCCGTGCACGGAAACGTAACTCAATGGTGATACTTAGGCGTGTAATATTCATGCTCTAATATTTTTCATTTATGAAATTTATTTCCTGGAGCATGAAACCATTAGGACAATTATTGAATTTTAAGAAATTATATTTAATATTATTCAGTTCGACGATTGAAACTGATTGTTCAAGGGTATACCATTCATCTCAAGTACTTTTTCTTTCAGGATTAGGAAAACACCCTTTACAATTTGGTACAATCGTGTTGACAGACAGAAAGTTTAAACATTTCGATTACGTAAGCAACACTGAACAAGTAGTTCCGTGAAGAACTAAGACCTATTTTCATACATCCTACTTATGTTAATTGCCTCTACCAACATATCAAAATTTCAGTTTGATTGTTGTAATAGATTGGTAGATATTGAGAACTGTCAAAATATTGTGGATGGTCACCATGGGATTTTTATATATGTACACCATAGAGTCATGTACTATTACATGAAGATTATTGCTAAGGTGCACTATTCAAACTTCAGTCGAATGATTGGAGAAGAAATAAAAACGAGATTTAAAAATGTCGCACAGCCGCCATCTTGTGGTCATGAAGACAATTGGAATAAATTAGATGTCATTGCATGAACATTTGTATAAGTATTTACCGTAACAAGTTTCAGTGCACTCGGATGGTTAAATCACAAGAAACTTAAATATTAAATATTTCGCGTCACCGCCATGTTGGTTTTATGCTCATCAAGTTATTGAAAGTCTCATAGGTGAACTTACGTTGATAGCCTTTATGAAGATACAAAAGTTTTGTTTTATTTCTGTCTCAGATTAGTAGATATTGAGATATTTCCATAGTAGGTGCTGTAATATTTAATCAACCTACATGAACGTTGGGATACATAATAACCACCCCCGTAATTTTAATTTTAACTTTTTATTGTAATTATTTTTGATATAAATTTATATGGAAGGAGAGGGTATTTTATTATGTTTATATTCAATTGGAGCTAATGGAAGATTTTCGATAAACGAATACTATAAATTTAGCGCGAGGGCAAAATCGAGCAGGAACAGAGATGTTAAGTCATTTAGTGAGGCAGAGTAGATGTTGCAACTCAAGTTATTCTCGAAGATACGCACAGCGGGGCGCTTTCCCAGAATTGGAGCAGACAAGAACTGACGCTTCTCTGAGGCGCTTTTCCACGAACTTGGTTCATGTGAGGTCAAGATTACTGAGGACAAGGGAAGCAAGGCTTTTGACGTACAGCATATCCTCATTTGGCTATAAGACCTGCAATTCCCAGAATCGTATCCACGCTACTCCTGAGCAAATTAGAACGTTGATGAGAACCCAATTTGATGGAGTGGGAGATTTGGGGTCGGCATCGCAAGAAGAGATTGGCCTACGACCACGTGTGAGGGGGTGCTGGAGAAAGGGATGTCATGAAGTTTTAAAAGACTCAACCCGGGGACGGAGAGTCACTGCATTTGATTCTTTTTCGTTAGTCAGATTCGATTATCATGTTGAAGGTCAGTCTAGTCTACTTTTGAGCATCTCTAAGCTCATAAACTATTACAGTTGCAGTATGCTGGGGACATATCTCGTTCACGCATATTGATGATAACAATTGTGTCTTCGGCTGTTGTCATAAATGGGATTCTTGAAGGTAGATCTTCATCTGACGCATTTTACATATCAAGAATTTTCAAGAAGATGACGACGATCTCGTACAGAAGACAAAAGATTTGCTCGAGGTTGAGCATAAACTCCCATGAAATGAGCACTGGTGAGCGTAAATGACATTAAGACATATCTCTCTGTTTTTCATTTCAAATTCTTTCGTTGGGCAAAGTAACTGTAAATTCATTTTAATTCTGCAATAAGTTAAAGTAATATTCGTCTTGATTTAGCCACCAAGTTAATAGTAAATTCTACGTCTTCCATTAGCATGTGTTTTATAAGTGATCTTTTTATTATAATTAAATTCAATTTCATTAAATACAGTTTTCGTGTTTAATTCTTGTAGATAGAATTAGCTATAATACCGAACCTGTCCTCTCTTAGTACATATCATTTTGGTTGGAAGCTGGATGTTTCCCCACGGGCTGAGTTATAAGAGTCTATATAGCTGAGGTATATAATGGTAAGTCTGATTATATGAATATTTCGATGTTCTAAGGGTAATAGGACACGATGGCGCCCATCCGGTATAAAGGTCTATAGTGGTTTCAACACAGTACTTCGGGTGAATGACCATTACTTCTAGTTGTCCAACTGTGGAACTTGTTGTGGTGCTGATTCACTCCCATCAGATGAATAATAACCATCACAATATTCAGAACCATCTAAATATTTCGGATGGTCTCCATACTGGATGTTATATATGTAGATCATAGAGTTATGTACTATTAGATGACGATTGTTGCGTAGGTTCATTATTCAAACGTTGACTTTGATCGCATTATTAGGACACAACAAAAAAGAACTTAATTTGAAAATTTCGCACAGGCGCCATTTTGAGGTTATGTAAACAATTAAACTTAATTAGAAGTCAATGCGTAACAATGTGCATAGATATTTGCGTACCATGTTTCACTGGGCTCGGAAGGTTAAATCGCGAGAAAAGTGTATTTAAATGTTTTAAATTTGCGTGGCTGCTATGTTCGTTTTGATCTTAACAGGTTATTAAATGTCACATATGTTGGATTGGTGAGACGTAATAAAATTTAAAGGGCATGGTGGGGGTCAGACGTGGTAGTATTATGCACGTGCCGAGTTTCATTGAAATCGCTTAGGCCGTTCATATTTTATTAGGGACACACACGCACACATAGGCACACAAACACACACACACGGACGAAAGGCGATCTCATAAGCCTATTTTCTTTCATAAATGAAAATTGGCTAAAAATAGCAACCAATAGGATAACGTTTAAGAAATAACTTCAGTGTTGAGCTACCCTTACATTAAAACTAGAGCTATTACTTGAAGCACTCGTGCCTATTTGATCAACACGATTATTCACTCGAATATTGTTACCTTCAGCAATTTCATTTGTAAAGGGCATCCATCAGTCAAACAAATTTATCTCAGAATTATGTAGTGTTTATTTCTTATTTGTCTACCCCTTATCATTCCTACTGGAATGAAATACACACATCAAAAAAAGTTTTGCATCACCTCGGTTCCAAGAGTTCCGGAACCTTTAAATACAAAGGGAATAGAGATCAACACAAACAACATTTCAGCTCGTTTTATTGCTCATGAGACCCACACATTGCATGTTGTACCATCATACAGCTAGACTTTCAGCATTTGTGGTCCAGATTGCAGTACACACCACTACCTCTAATACCCAGTAGCACGTCCTCTTGCATTGATGCATGCCTGTATTCGTCGTGGCATACTATCCACAAGTTCATCAAGACACTGTTGGTCCAAATTGTCCCACTCCTCAACGACAATTCGGCGTAAATCTCTCAGAGTGGTTGGTGGGTCAAGACGTCCATAAACAGCCCTTTTCAACATATCCCAGGCATGTTCGATAGGGTTCATGTCTGGCGAACATGCTGGCCACTGTAGTCGAGCGATGTCGTTATCTTGAAGGAACGCATTCACAAGATGTGCACGATGAGGTCGAGAATTGTCGTCCATGAAGACAAATGCCTCTCCAATATTCTGCCGATATGGTTGCACTATGGGTCGGAGGATGTCATTCAGGTATCGTAAAGCCGTTTCGGAGCCTTCCATGACCACCAGTGGCGTACGTCGGCCCCACATAATGCCACCCCAAAACATCAGGGAACCACCACCTTGCTGCACTCGCTGGACAGTGTGTCTAAGACGTTCAGCCTGACCAGGGTGCCTCCAAACACGTCTCCGACGATTGTCTGGTTGAAGGCATATGCGACACTCATCGGTGAAGAGAACGTGATGCCAATTCCGTGGGGTCCATTCAGCATGTTGTTGGGCCCATCTGTACCGCGCTGCATGGTGTCGGGGTTGCAAAGCTGGACCTCGCCATGGACGTCGGGAGTGAAGTTGCGCATCATGCAGCCTATTGCGCACAGTTTGATTTGAAACACGACGTCCTGTGGCTGAACGAAACGCATTATTCAACATGGTGGCATTGCTGTCAGGGTTCCTCCGAGCGGCAATCCGTAAGTAGCGGTCATCCACTACAGTAGTAGCCCTTGGGCGGCCTGAGCGAGGCCTGTCATCGACAGTTCCTGTATCTCTGTACCTCCTCCATGTCCGAACAACATCGCTTTGGTTCACTCTGAGACGCCTGGAAACTTCCCTTGTTGAGAGCCCTTCTTGACACAAAGTAACAATGCGGACGCGATCGAACTGCGGTATTGACCTTCTAGGCATGGTAGAACTACAGACAACATGAGCAGCGTACCTTCGTCCTGGTGGAATGACTGGAACTGATCGGCTGTCGTACCCCCTCCGTCTAATAGGCCCTGCTCATGCATGGTTGTTTACATCTTTGAGCAGTTTTAGTGACATCTATGAACAGTCAAAGGGACTGTATCTTGGATACAATATACACAGTCAACGTCTATATGCCGGAGATCTGGGAACCGAGGTGATGCAAAACTTTTTTTGATGTGTGTAGGATGAAATGTGATGATTTTGTACGTGACAAGTTGATTTACTGTTGGATGCCCCACTGACGTCACCTCATCAAAGGAGTTCATGAGAGCTGATTGAAACTGAGTAAGGAGTTGGAAGAAAGTGGCTGTTTTAGGTAGATTTCATTAGAAAGCTAACTATTGCAATGGGTCCCATGTTTCGACTTCCGGAAAATTTCGACATATCTTCGCGTTTCACATCCCCCAGACCTCAAAACCACCGTCAATTCAAAAGTTTATATATAATTTATGTATATATGTATATCAGTTTCTTGTGGACACGATAACTGCCGTAATTTTTAACCAATCACTTTGAATTTTTTACATAATATGTATCCCCTTAAAATCTCGGTCGAGTTCGTTAATGGACAAAATCGGTCAAAGGGGGTGAAAATGGGAGGCTTTTTTTCGAAAAAGTGAAATATCGCTATAACTCTCTTAATATCTGAAATATTGAATCCATTCAAAGTTCATACTATGTGTCGGACAAGGCCTTAAAAATTATGTTTGAAAAGTTATTGATAGCACCAACCATTGACCAAAGGGGCGGGAAAAAGTGGGTTTTTCGGTAAATATTAATCATATCTTTGTTAATAGGCACAATATCAAAACCGTACAAAATGAAGAATATTCCTCTAATAATTACCTAAAACTTTTGTCTGAAAGAATTTTTGATATGACCCACCATTTCGCTACGGGGTGAGCAAAATAATTTAAATTATAAGAAAATGCCAAGAGCCAAGAGAGGTTGCCATGACAACTTTACTTTTAATTGATAAGGGATGAGCCATCAGCAGTTGCTATGACAACGCCACTGCACGAGATAACATTCAGTTTTCCATCTGCCTGTGCGAAGCGACTTCGGTATCGGAACTGGTAGCATGCTGAACTTCTATGCCCAAGGTCGCGGGTTCAAACCCGGCTGAAGTCGTTGGATTTACTAAGAGCGCTAAAAACCCTGAGTTTGCAGTCCTTCGGAGGGGAAGTTCCAACGTTCGTTGCGAGTTGATGGTTCCGGTGGCATCTAGTAGCCAAGTTCACAGCTAGGTGTCGTTGATGGTAGTATTATAGGTAGATTTCATTAGAATGCAAACTATTGCAATGGGTACCATGTTTCGATTTCCGGAAAATTTCGACATATCTTCGCGTTTCACATCCCCCAGACCCCAAAACCACCGTCAGTTCAAAAGTTTATATATAATTTATGTATATATATATATATATCAGTTTCTTGTGGACATGATAACTGCCGTAATTTTGCACCAATCACTTTGAATTTTTTACCGAATATGTATACCCATAAAATCTCGGTCAAGTTCGTTACTGGGCTAAATCGGTCGAAGGGGATGAAAATGGGGGACTTTTTTCGAAAAAATGAAATATTGCTATAACTCTCTTAATATGTGAAATATCGAATCCGTTCAAAGTTCATACAATGTGTCGGATAAAGCTCAAAAATTTATGTTTGAAGAGTTTTTTATAGTACCAACCATTGAATAGTGGATTTTTCGGGAAACATTAATCATATCTCTCTTAATAGGCACAATATCAAAACCGTACAAAATGGACAATATTCCCCTAATAATTACCTAAAACTTTTGTCTGAAAGAATTTTTGATATGACCCACCATTACGCCAAGGGATGAGAAAAATGATTTCCGAATTATAAGAAAATGCCAAGAGCTATAGTGGTTGCCATGGCAACACTACTAAATTGATGAGGGATGAGCCATCAGACGTTGCCATGACAGCGCACTTGCGCGAGATCAGATTCAGATTTCCATCTGACTAAGTGTGAAGCGGCTTCGGTGACGTAACTGGTAGCATGCTGAACTTTTATGCCGGCCAAAGTCGTCGGATTTTTTAAGAGCGCTAAAAATCCCTCAGTATGCTTTCCTTTGGAGGGGGGTTCCAACGTTCGTTGCGATTTGCTGATTGCGGTGGCATCTAGTAGCCAAGTTCACAGCTAGGTGTCGTTGACGGTAGTATCTGGTAGCAACATTAGGAACTACTGCTTGAAATTGAGCGTCTGCATTCCTTACCTGTATTACAGACTAATACAGCCATCACAATTCACACCGTTTATCAGACAGATTCTACACTCACCCAAAGTACACGGGGTTACATGACCGCGTTGTCGCAGCCCCTAAACTGAGGAACCAACCAACATCTCTGCGGGAGATATAATTTTGCGTGAAGAGGTAACAGACCGTTACATAGTTACACATCAGTGTCGAATCCTTGCATAAGGACAGTGTGACCACAAGTATAAAAATGGACTCCAAATGACAAGAAGGTTACCGTCATCATAAGACAATAAAATGTTTAAAATATGCATAAAATGACGAAAAACAAAGTTAATTGATCTCCAATTATAAAATACTTTCACTCAATAAATGAGGTCTGATCCTTCTACGAAAACTTCCATATTCTGCCTATTTTCGCCTATCCCCAAGTTTGTCCGGTGAAATCTACCTCCGCCTTCCGGCGTGCCGAGAGGACTTTTTTTTATCACAAGTTACCGTCCCGGCATTTGCCTGAAGTTTAAAATGGGAAACTACGGAAAACCATTTCAAGGATGGTCTATTGAGTCCACAGATATATGGTCTTATGGCCTAACACCATGCCTTAGCGAGCGTAGCAGTCACTCTCTTTTATGAATTGCACGCTGATTTAATATTCATAGGCATTATTTCAAATTTTAGCCTCTCTTAATTTGAACATAAGTTACTTTGAAGTGTAAAAGTTGTAAATGTTGTTAATTGAACCCATGTCCCCTACATTCTGATCAAGCAGGAGAACCAACTACACCACAGACTGTCTACATCCGAAACACCACCGGCCGTGTATTTGTAGATTTTGTTCGATAACAAGGTGTCTCTAGTAATATGTAGAACGAATTTTATGTCAGTCATTGGGCGGGGCAGTGAGGTCGTCTAGCTCTTGTGTACAACAGTAACAGATTGATACAGGACAGAGCTAGGTGTCTAAGGATTCAAAATAAATAGTTTACTAACCCGTCACTTGCTCGAAGTGAGTGTGGAAAAACCGAGGGAATTTCCTCCCTCAGTAGAGTCAATTTGATGCCTGATTTGCGAGTGGGCTGCTACTCATTTGGATAGTGGAGCATGCTTCAGACCGATTGATTACACTAGTGGTGTGTTTAGAAGAGAACTATAATGGTAGAACAAATCTCATTCGTCTACTTTTTCTTGTTCAGCTTTTTCCATTACATGGTGTCGCAATTGCTCTTTCACATTTTTCCACTCTTTTGTATCGTGCACACCTCTCTATCTCTCTCATTCCTCTCCATCTCAAGTCTTTCTCGACGCAATCCAACAATCTCCCCGTCAATTGCCGTCTGCTTCTTGTAAAGCTACCATTCTACAGTAAGCTGCTCGTTCTTCTTCCATCGTAGCACTCATCTGTCCTTACAACTTGCCCTTACTCCTATAGCCTATATTGCATTTCCTTAGACATCTGTACCTCTTTCTGTTCCTTTCATTCGTCATCCTATTACGTCTTGTCTTTCCCATCATACCAACATTCCGCTACCACTAACTCTTTTCATATGCCACCTTCTTGGCCCAAAGTCTCATTGACATATAATTGCAGGCCTCACTACTGACATCAAGATCTCCCCTTTGGTGGATATTCCGAAACCCGGTCATAGAACACTTCTGATATTAGTTTGCAGTTCATCCAGCCAGCTTCAATCCTGTGGTTTTCATTTTTACCTAGCTCTCCATTTGCAGGAAAAAAAAAGGATCAAGGTGATATCTTTTCCTGCAACATCATATCTCCTGCATATTTTATTCAAACCATATATATTCCATCTTTCTTATCCTTGTCCTCCATCAGTCAGGGGCATTCTCACCTTCTTAGTCATTTCCTGCCCTGCCTCCCTACTCTATGCCATTAATATAATCAGCACTATGCCTTGTAAATCTAATACAATTACTCCGAAATGTCAAGAAGTTGCAAGTAATGTTTCAGTAAATGACGTCATGAGGACCAGATCGAAAGAGAAAGACGGTCATGGAGGGTAAAATTTCTCTGGGGGCGAGTAGAAAGAGGAGACAAGGACGTGTGTATAATATGACGTCACGCGCTGGCACGCTGTTAATTTTAGTCTAATACTTCTTACTAGGATATTGGACGTTTGTACTGTGCCCAATCGGTCACGGTAGATTGGCATCGAACTCAGGTCTTATCAGAGAAGACCATGCACATGATTCTAACTAGAATCGAACCATTGATCTCTGAGGGGGAACAGGTTTAGGGAACCCGAAGAGCAATGCGTTAAATAATGACATATAATAATGTAGCATGATTTCACGGCCAGTATGTGAATATCATAGCAGTTTAAGGTGAAGAATTGAAAGCAAATGCAAGCAAATATACGTTTTCGAAGCATACAAGAACGAAAGCAGGCCAGTTTGACGTTTTACTAATTGGAGTTGGCAAGTGGGTGAAGATAGTAGGCGCCGAGGGAACTACTTTTGTCTGGACCGAGCAGACAGCTCAAAATTAATGACTCGGGTATTCACCGCTTGACAACGATGGAACCTATGGTGGGGATGACTGCCCACGGAAATTAATTAATTACAGCCAAGTGGAGCATTGAAATGGAGTGAAATGTACACCCAGGTGAATATATTCAAGAAGAGATAATTTAGGAGGGATCTGACACCTAAATTAAAGCCTATATCTCTAAATGAGCGTGTTAACACCGAGCCTACGCTCGAGAGGAGTGATTTGGTGACCAGCCAGAGGGGAATCACCATGGCGGCGTCCTGACGCGATGGAATAAGGCAATTAATTGTAATTAATTGGCCGAAGCGATCGCCGGCACGCGAATGTTTATGAAACCTCCACAAGTAAATAAACAAGGTGTATATGTCATTTCGGCTGAAAATGTATTATTTCAAGGAAGGAGTCGCACCAGTATGTCCGGTGGACTAGTTTTTACGAGAAGCCTTTATAAGGGGGAGCAGTGCAGACCAAGCGAGTTGTCTTCAGTCTGTTCTCAAGTTCTTCTCCAGTATACACGTAACTAATACGCTGCCAGTAAGCGCGCGAAATGTTACAGTATCGACGCTCAGCAATTGAAGAACAATGGAAGCACAGCATACAGCTTCATAAGTATAATCATGAAGTGCGTCGAAGTTAATCTAATACAGATATTTATCCATTACCTGACGCAAATATAAGTTCGCTACAGCGAAAGAGTAAATAATAATGTTTTTGGACATTACATATACCAGGAGGTATTGTCAGAGTTGTATATGACATTATCATCAGGATCACTACAATTATGGGAGCCTGGGAGGCATCGCCAATTAATCTTTACAGTGAACTGAACGATATTGAAGGTGACGAGGATCGAACGCCCGTAAACGCAGTTAGACTTTCACGGAGACCAGCGGTTGGCGTAATTGCATCGCATCTCTGAGGTCAGGCGTAGGAGGAGTCCGATTAAGGATTAACCTGTGAAATAGTGAGAAAGTGTACATAAATTGTGTTATAGTGATTTAACAAGTGTTCATGTGTATTGTGATTAATATGTATTGTGTAAAAGTGAAAGAAGCCACTGATAAGAGTATGTTTATCATGTGGGAAATATGTGAAATCAAGTGTCGTGTAAGATATAGCATGATGGCTTAAATCAAGCGTCATGGTGGGTCCGGAGCTGAAATGCTGGTATCATCCAGCGAAAATGAAAAGTGAGTACCAATTTACAATGTTATTCTAACTAAATAGTCCACCATACAACGATGCATCATTTTGAGACTAAGATGTAACAGGCACTTATTGAACGAGTTTTCACCACTCGTCTTGAATAGAATATGTCTTGGAAGGTGATTTGTTTAGGGCCAGTCAGGCCTAAAATTGTGATGAATTAAACGGTAACGTTAAATGATAAATAATAATCATAATCTGGGGTCGGCAACAGTAAAGTAATAGGCATTTTTGGCCTAAATAATGTTCAAAGTGTGTCATGTCTAATATAAAGATACTGTATTTTGGTAAACAGTAAGAAAGTAACGTGGATTATAGCGAGATACGAGAGTTTTTCAGTGTCAAGTGAAGTGTTGAATGAATATTTGAGATGGTCAATTCTTAGGATTGTATTTGAGGACCATTAAAGTAATGTAAGCCAGTAAATTTATACCTTGTTTTTAGGAGCTATTTAAAGCTTTGGCTTAAATGTTATTACAGAGAGAACGCGGGTGCCTTAATAATTGAGTCATCTATGAGAAGTATTGTTTGAGCCGCATATAGCGTGCAGAAGTAACGTAGAATCCAGTGATTTACGTAAATATATTGCGGGGACCAAACTAGTATAGCTTGCGCGTTAGGTGAGAAGTTGGCTAATCTACGAGTTAGTATCGCCGTTGTGCATACTTTTATTATTCGCAGCGAATTGGACAGAGCCTGTCTGTATCCATCGCTCGCATGAATTATCGCCACGAGTGATATCCGTTGAGACTCCGTGAGCACATGTGTAAAAATGGTCTGCCCTGAGAGGTAAGAATCATATTCGTCGTTTAGGAAACGCAGATTTCCTTATGTTTATTGAGACAGCTGCTGGTGAGAATCTTGTATTCTCATTATGATGCGCGTCCAAAGCCACCAGTATTCACCACAGAACGGTAAGACTATCACAGGATCCATCCCCAGCCATGAATGTTAATAAGGAGCCAGTTGAGCCCGATACACTATAAAAATAGGTGTTAAATAATTAGAATGACTCAATTACTTAAGAACAACAATTAGCGTATCTCTACTGTACTGCGATTGTAAACAAAATTGACCTTGCCAGCAGATGAGAAGGAGTGGGGTAGCCCACTGAGACGAGCGGCCATCTTGCACGGCCTGCCGGAACTAATTTTATTGCCTACTAGGGGAAGGGGACGTTGGTCCGCCAGCCCTTTAAATTAGGGTCATAATGGGACACTGAAGAATCTCGATATTTCGATATGCAATTAAGATATGAGTGTTATGATGATGCCAATTGAATTAAATGATGTGTTCCAACACACATACATTGTTGGATCAATGAACTCGGATAATATTTGGCCCAGTTATTCTCTGAGGAGGAACACTGAACCAAATAAATTGTTAGGCATCTTTTTGGAATGCATTTTGCCAGTTCACGCTAATTTATGCAGACGGGTATGTGATTTCTAAGAACATGACACGTTTGTAACGATAATAAGCCCGACAAGACCCAGAAAACCGTTGTATGGTGAAACTATAAACATTTCTATCCATGTCTATTTTGGAAGGGAAACGTACCACTTTTTAAGCGTTTCATATTGATGGAAAGAAGGAAGATAATTCACACGACACAACAAACATTTGTTAATTAAAGCATAAAATAATGAATTTATGCTAATCAAAGTAAATGCCATAAGAAACGGAGTAATGTTTTATTATTACAGTATTAATGTAATTTAGATGTGATATGTGACTTTTTGTGTTGTGATACTCCAATTATGTAAACTGTGTCACATGATGAACACTATGGAGACCCGTAGAAGTCTGAAAGTATCAATGATATGATGCTAGAAATAGATTTGAGTGCAGTATAGCACTAATTAAGACGAGGCTCACAAAATAACCCTGATTTTAATTGTGGGAATTAAATATAATTTATCCTTTACTTGTATTTGTTGCATAGCCATGATTTTATACCAGTAAATATTTTATTTTAGGAATATGTTGTTTATTTCATGTAGAGTAGTTACCTGGTAGACTCAAATCCTGAGCATGTGGTCGTATGGTGTGCAGGAACGTCCCATACATCGAAAGACCGTGAGTTAGCTGGGATACGAACACATGTTCCACATGATGACAATTGGGTACAGTACATGTTATCAAATTATTCATATTTATACGTGCAGGGAGAAGCGGAAAGCGGGGAAATCGTCTTCCCTTACAATAGCAACCTCATTACTTCCAGGTGTGGGGAAATATCGGCCCGTTTTGCAGACACTATCCTAACGGTTTTCTTGGTTTTTATATGCGTTACTATTTTCTAATCGAATATATAAAAGTGAAAGTCTGTATGTGGGTAAGTATGTATGTATGTTTGTATATTTGTTCCGTATACAAATCTATGCCGTTCCACCAATCTCAACCAAATTTTGCATACACATAGTTTGGGACCCAGAAGAAACCGCTGGCTACATGGATTTGCGATACTCTTTCTCATTCTTCTGATATAGGTTTATTTGCACTCGAGCAAAGGCTAATAAAGTCATAAAATTAACTTATGAAGGAATGGCAAGGCCGGCCATCTCCTTGACAACAGTAGCACACGACGGGTCCACCAAGATTCCATCTATCTCGACAAGAGGCCATGCCACTCAATTTTCTGAACGGCAACAGTACCTCAAGAAGTGATCAACAGGTTTCCACCTTTCTCTGTAAGGGGTCATGCTACTCCATTTTCTCCATGACTACAGTAGCTCAATATGTAAACACCAAGCCATGGGCCTCCATTTTCTATCCAAACCACGATTAGAACATTAGGAATCTGAACGCCATAACAAACTGAATACGTAGTTGAAAAAAATTAACAGGGGTCGATGTAGGGAATTCAAATTATAAAAATAAAAAAATACATCGGCTAAACCTGCCGCGGCCTAACGTAACAACGGCTATAGATATCATCACGAAACTTAGTATTAAGATTAAATGATCATAAATGATTCTGTTATTGTTGATTGATTTAGAGGCTTGGCGACATCATGACCATGTAGCCCCGTGAACTTAAGTGTATTTTTTTTCTGATCACCTGTGTTACTCTGATGGCTGTAGTAGTGCGTGTACTTTTAATTCAGGTGTTGATTAAAAAGGAGGTTGCTGTTGCCTTCAGTTAGAAACTATTCCTGTGTTTGCTTCGAGTAGAAGTGGGAAACCACGGAAAACATCTTCCAAGTTTTGCCACGGGAGGCGCAGTGTACCCACTTCCAGCTCTCAGACCAGAATTAAAATTTATTGGTAGAGCCGGATTCAAACTCGGACCTCCAAGGAGAAAGCCGAGAATTTTAGCCGCTAATTCATGTTCTAAATGTGACATTTTGGGTCTAATTTCGTACTCTTGATGCCGCTGCTGTTACGGGAGATGTTTAATCTTTACCTCATGACGGAAGGTATCACGCGCAATATGTGGTATTATTGTGTTATACTCTCCGTTAAGGTGTGTTCTACTACTAAAATGTTGACGTTTATGTTTTATTATTCCTGATGTTTTTTATGCTGCATTGTTTTAATTGTTGACAGTGTTAACCTGTACCGGCTATCTTTTGTATATTCAAATCAGGAATACAGTAACTGTGATAAGACTTGACTAAGACTAACAGAACCAGAATAATTTGTAGCAACCTAAAATGATTGACCACGCCATGAACACGTCCTCTTTTCTACTTAAGACATTGGGTTCAGTTTAGAGGTACTACGGCAGCTCCCTGTACACTCAATACGTCAAAACGATGACTATAAGAGTAAATGATTTGTACAGAACATTACCTCCTTCACTGCCCTCAACAGATACAGTACCGTAGTAAGCTTACAGGTAACTGACGTCAGCAATAATTCTCATAGTAATCATTAGAAGCCATGACCAGGCTCCTTTTTTACTTAAACATGGGTACTTTCAAATTACTAAGTAAATAATACCGTACGTTTTTCGTACATCAAAAAACTACTTCTATACTAATATATAAAAATGAGATGGTATGTGTCTGTGTGTCTGTGTATTGCTCGATCACCAAAGAAGCACAGGTCCGATTTACATGAAATTTTACATGGAAGTACCTAATTTACCTGGTTAATATATAGGCTACTTTTGAATTCAATACTTTGTACTTTTTAAAGACGGCGACCATTTTAGTGACGTCACTACACCCTTTGGTTTCAAACATTCATATTTCAATTTCAAATAAAAAGAGAACGCTAAGAAATAGCAAACTTTTGATGGAATATACTAGGTTTAAAATTTAAATTTCTATCTGAATGGTCCTTTTCACTTTTCATGTATCTCCAACTGTTAGCGAGTAAAACCTATTTGTGTACTATAAAGCAAGGTCAATGCCAAGCGGTGTAGCTGGACAAAATGTTCCATCCTAACTCTCCCTCCGCACAGCACCTCGCCTATCCCCTGTTTTAACTGTCACCTTCACATTTCAATTTATTTATGATCTGTAGCGAAGCACGGGTACTTCAGATAGTTAATAATAAAGGAAGCATTTCAGACGGTCAAGACAATGTTTTGTGGCCAATTTCAGTAGGCGGGTAACCAAATATTTATAAGCTCCAACATGAAAACACTACATTAGATATTTATCACAAAATAACACGCTTTTATGTACAAAAATGGGGCTACATACAAGCATGTTCTTCTGTGATAGATATTTCGTGTTGGGGCACATAAATACTTGTTTACCCGCCTACTGTAACTGGGCACAAAAACATTGCGTTAACCGACTGAAAAGCTCTCTTTATTAGAACTAGGCAACTCTCTACAATGGCTTCTATCACTTCAATTGTCTAATTAAGTCATTACTATCACTCGCTGTTTTGGTTCATTTTGTTCTATAGATCTGGCAAACTGGAAATGCGGCCGAGAGCAAGGCATAAGGTCCATTCATACACCTGCAGACCCCAAACACACAAAAGCGTAGGGGATTACGACCAGCCGTAATTCTTCCCCATGAGTCACCTATTGTACTTGACTAATCAAATCCTAATGTTTTTGAAATGTGTTATCTTATCGTAAAGTGATAAGTATACTGTATCTCACTTCTGTACAGTATTACAAGTAAAAGGACTGCAAACAATGTACAGGGCACCAGGGAATGTTCTCTGCAGCGCCTACACGTTGGCAGCAAAACTGAACCTTGTCTCTTACAGCTTTTAGTACAGTACAGCTGGAATGGTTTTGTTCCAAAAACTGTGCTATGGTTGGCTATTTTGTAAATCGTTAGAAGAGCCCAAGAAAGCTTAACTCTAAATTTTAGAATAATTTGCACGACCATTTTGTCGGAAAACTAAAAAAAAACATTGAAAAGCGTTTTTCTCTGAATCGACGTATTTTAAAGAAATCCAACATGGCAACCAACCGAAATATTTAGACGGTTCTCAATATCTACGAATCTATTACAGCAATCAAAGTGACTTATTAACGTTCATAGGGGCTATGAACTTAAGTTCACCTATAGGACTTTCAATAACCTGGTGATCACTAATCCAACATGGCGGCGACGCGAAGTATAAATATTTGCATGGACATTTCTCGCTATTTAACCATCCGAGCGCAGTGAAACTTGGTACAGTAAATCCTTATACAAATGTTAAACCCCTGGCATCTATTTTTTCAATTCTTTCCATAACCACAAGATGGCATCTCTGCAAAATTTTAAAATCTCGTTTTTACTTCTTGTAGCCTAATCATGATATTGAAGTTTGAATACTACACGTACACAATACTCTTCACGTAACAGTACATAACCAAGACCTACATATATAAAAATCCAACATGGCGACCATCCGAAATATTTAGTCCAATCTCAATATCTACGAATCTATTACAGCAATCAAACTGAAATTTTGTATGTTGATAGTGGCAATTAATATAAGTAGTATAGATGAAAATAGGCTTTAGTTCTTCACGGAACTACTTGTTTTATTTTGTAATTATGGATAAAATCGATATATATTTAGATATAACTTTTTAAAATAAAATTTTAAAAAAGTTTCATACACTGAAGTTCACTAGGTGACTCATGAGGTAGGCCATTAGTTGTGAGTGTGCGGTCTGAGGGTGCATGAGTGGACCTTATACCTGACTTAAAGCTGTATTTTCTGTTTGATATAACTATAAGCTCTTGCTAAGTTGTGGTGAAATGTTTTTGGGAAAGCAGTTAAGTCCCATTCAGACTACGAGACGCTGATTACTCGGTGTCCACATTCCCTCACCTACCAATCAAGTCTGCTCTCAACATTATCTCTATAGCCTATCAACCTCAGAATAATTATAAAATCCCAACCATTGTGACGTCTTGTATGGGTATGTAGCGTGCCTTACTTTGTCAGAAGAGGAAAACAAGCCATTTTTAAATTAACGTAACCTTTATAATAAAAGATAATACTCAAAATAACATCGGTGAATTATCTGGCAATTTACATTCTGTGACTGATGTACTCAGGAAGATAAATTTAACTTCAATACAAAATGTCTGCGTTAGCTTACAAAAATAAGTTGAAGCCAAACCGTAATCAGATCGGTGCACCATTGTCATTAGCCCTTGGCTGGGGGAGGGAGAATATCTTCTTTAAAATTCATCAAGGGCTACATAAACCATTTTCGTGAAGTGGCATTGTCCGTCGTGTCCAGGGAGAGAATGACTGCCACTTGGAAATACGTTTTATAAATGAGAATTGGGAGTGGAGACTACTGTACTCAGCGCTTGAGGGACAAGCGGTAATGAAAAAAGTACTGCTAGTGTACTATGAATGAAGCACTCTCTCTGCCTGACACAAGACCACCGGAGGCCTCATATATGATGATATGGCATTTTGCTTTACTTCTTCTTCTTCTTTTGAATTCTTCAGAGAAACTTTCTTCTTCATTCCTTACATGGATATTATTTTAAAGCAGGGATTCTTTTATTTCTCAAAAACATTACAAGTAGACGTATTATTATTATTGTTATATTTTTTAATTTCGTTCACGGCCATTAGAGACCGAGTCAAACCACTGCCATTACTCTTTCACGAATTGATTGCCGGCGGTCGAGATGGGAACTATTCTTTGTTTACTTGTGTCACACGTCAGGCTGCTTCGTTGACAGGTACAGTTGCGCGAGTAGGATATGACTCAGTTCTAGTAGCCTCAGTCATCTTTTAACTGTCCGTGGTGACATGAGCTCCTGTGACACACAATGCTGCTTGACTTATGTGAAGAATGCATTCTGCCATCGCTGTGTTCCCCGCTTCGTCCCGTGGGGCAGCTGCTTCAATAAACAACAAACACTGGCGCAGCCATACTCAGCGGCAATCAAATTTTAAATGGGTAATACACATTTATTGAAGCCTTCTTTACAGCCCAGTACCGTTCTTTCTCTGTCTCCTTTCCACTGTCCAGCTTGCTTTTTCGTGAAAGCCCTTAATGTTATAGACGTCCTGCCGGCACATGATTCTATTAGCGATGTCTTCGCGCTTCATACTCATTTTTTCGAGATCCTTCCTGACCTCCCTGAACCACTTTTAAGAGGTTTTAAGTCTACCATCAAGAATTGTTAAAATTCTGATAGTCCAACTCCTTTCGTCCATTCCAGTCTAAATTGTTATATTATTACTATTATTGTCATTATTCATTAATTATTATTTATTTATTTATTTATATTATTATTACATCATTGTTGCCCTTATGGACAGTGTTTGAACTTAAGTATCTCATGATGTCACAATTTTCACTTCTTTACCTTCTTCTCTTCCCAAAATCTCTTCATCCTTTGACTGTGCTCCTGTTTCCTTTGTTCCGTCCACAATGTTCCTATCTTCTTCCTTTCACTTACTAAAAATTTGGCGTTCTTAATTTTGTTTCTGAATTTTTCTCTGTCTTCTATCATTTGCTTGTTGATCCCTAATTGCTTTAAATCGTCTTCTATTTCATGATACCAATTTGGTTTCCTTTTTGAACTATTTACTACATCAAAGATTTTCTTTGTAAGTCGTTTATTGTTCATTCTCTGTATGTGCCCGTAGAAAGTTAGTCTGCGTTTCCTAATGATATCTGTGAGTCTATCTGTGTGTTCATATAGCTCTTTGGTAGGTCTTTTCATCCATATCCCATCTCTGTGTACTGCTCCAAATATTTTTCTCAGAATTTTACGTTCAATTTTTTCTGTTTCTGTGATGCCAGATGCTCCAATTGTGGTCGTTTCTGACGCATACAATGCTTCTGGTAATACAACTGCTTTGTAGTGTCTAAGTTTGGCCTGTCTTGATATGCTTTTCTTATTATAATGTGACCATGTAAGTTTGTATGCTTTCTGGAGTTTTTCCGTTCGTTCTATGTTAGACATCTTGTTTGATCCTCCTATTTGTATATATTCTCCTAAGTACTTAAATTTTTCAACTCTTTGTATGGATCCATATATGGTATGCATGGTTTGTACATTGTTGGTGTGTCGTTCCATGTATTGGGTCTTCTCATAATATATCTGTAAACCAGTTTTAGCAGCTATTTCATGTAATCGTTCCAGTGCTTCCTTTGCCTCCTGTGTGTTATTGCTGAGTAAGGCTACGTCATCTGCAAATGCTAGACATTTTATGATTGTTTTTGTTTCACGGGTTCTTCCTAGCTGTATTCCTTTAACTTTTTCCTCCCACTGCTTAACAATTTTGTCTAAGACCATGTTGAACAAGATTGGTGAGAGGCCGTCTCCTTGTTTGACACCTGTGCGTATATGAAAGGGTTCTGAAATTTCACCCATGAACTTAACTTTAGAGGTGGTGTCCGAGAGCGTTAGTTGTATAAGTGCCCTGTTTTTTTTTGTCAATGCCATATTCTTCCAGTACTGCAAATAGCGTTTGTCTATCAATGCTGTCGTATGCTTTTTTAAAGTCCACAAAGGTAACTACAGTGTTTTTTGTCTGTCTGACTTTCAGTAGTGTTCTCAAGTTCCAGATCTGTTCGATGCATGATCTCCCTTTTCTGAAGCCTGCCTGGTATTCTCCTATTTGTGGATCTGCTTGTGGTTCTAGTCTGTTCAATAACACTTTAGAGAATATTTTGTAAGCGACTGGCACTAGAGAAATCCCTCTGTAATTATTTGGATCTGACTTATCACCCTTTTTATGTAATGGGTGGATCAATGCACATTTCCATTCCTCTGGCATTTTCTCTGTGATCCAAATGTCTGTGATGATCTTATGAATTGTTTTGGTGATGTTTTTATCTTGAAGCTTCCATACTTCAGCAATAATGCCATCTTCTCCTGCCGCTCTGTTATTTTTCATTTGTTGTATGATCTCCTCTATCTCCTCTATTGTAGGTGAAGTAGAATCGGGATTGAATGTGGTTTTTTGGAAGGTCAATTTCTCCGTGGGTTCTGCACAATTGAGAAGATTATTAAAGTATTGTTTGAGAATTGTACAGTTTTCTTTCGTGTTCGTTTCCAGGGACCCATCTGTTCTTCGAAAGCAGAGGCTAGGAGGCTGATAACCCCTAATATTTTCTTTGAATGTTCTGTAAAAATTTCTTGTGTTATTTCTCTTAAAATCTTCTTCAATTTCTTTTAGCCTGTTGTTATTTATTTATTTATTATTTATTTATTTATCGTATGGCTTTTGGTTCAGCTCGCCAGAGGATGTAGCTGCTTCAAGCGGACACCACTAGGGTGAGCTACAAGTTCCGTTCAATTTCAAGTAGTTCCAACTTTCGCTACCAGATATCAATGATACCTAGTGGTGAACGTTGGAAATTTGATAGAGCGTTACAATGAAATCTAACCTAGAAATTTAGCTCCACACATGTTCAGTCTGTGGAAGGTTCTTTTACATGCCATAAGTCTATGACATGGGACCGCCGGCTTTACTTCCCCTCCGAAGGAAGGCATACTGAAGGATTTTATCGCTCTTAAAAATCCGACGACTTCGGCCGGGTTTGAACCCGCTATCTTGGGCACAGTAGTTCAGCATGCTACCAACTACGCCACCTTCCCCAACTAGTCGTTGGTTTTCATTTTCGTACGCTAAGAGTAGCATTGTTGCCCACCGGTCATGTGGTTTTGCGATCAGTTCCCATTTTTACCAAGATTGTATTTTAGTTCAATTACCCCCTCACCTCTCACAACACCTTATATATGCAGTATTTCTAAGTATTATTGCGTACTTTCCTTTATTTAGTTCTTCATCTAATTGCAACCTTTTTATTGACCGAATTCCTCATTCCCTAGCCTTCATTGAGTTTAATGACATGCCATCTTATCAGGCTTTTGCCTGGTGGTTTCCAGGCATTTCTCGATCCGTCACATAGTGTAATTCCATCACTTACGCAGGCCCGAGGCTTACCAAAACTGCTGTTATCAGGTTGTGTAATACAGAATACCTGTGAAACATAGTAGGGTGGTAGACATTAGCCGTTACCGACTCGTTTGATAATGGAGCATTCCGTAGTCATAATCATTTCAGGACAAGGATGGCAAAGACTTATTTTAACAATTTCCAGAATGCCTGCTCATATTCATCAGTTACTAGCATCCCATCTCGCAGACCGTTTATAGCACGGGTCGGCAACACGTCGATCGCGATATACCGGTAGATCGCGAGTGCTTATTTAGTAGATCGCATGAGTACTGAGAGTACAGGAGAAAAATTATTGAATAAAATTGACAATTGTTTTTCGTAGCGGAGAAAATGCGTGTTCGTTCTAAACAAGTTTGTAGAACTAGTAGCAACATCTACCTTGAACCTCAGATTGTTTTTCTCGCATTAGTTCAAACAGCCGCTACTTGCGCGCCACTTGTTTCTACACTGTTTCATTTATCTTTGTGCAATGTGTTGTATTGGTTCGGTACGTGTCTGGAGAAGGCGATGTGTAATTTGAAAGAAAGCTTCTTCCAAATTATCAGGCGGTGAGTTTCGTGCCTCGTGCTGTTTATCGTGGTTACAATATTGACTTATTTGGTGTCGTTACTGTGAACTGCTAACTTTTTTATAGTGTGTGGACGAGATAGCTTGTGACTATATCCGAACGTGATCTTGTATCAAGAACATAATTGCGTACGTAGTGCAACGACACTTGACGCATAATGAGTAGCGTATTAAAAAACCTAAGTTTATAATTTTCATTCCGAATGGGAACACGAGTTTTTCGTAGCGGAAAGAAATGGCACATGTATTTGTTTGTTGTGTCAAGCTACAATTGCATTCGTGAAAAAGACAAACATCGAGAGACACTTCAAAACTATGGACCCATGTGTGAATGCAGAGTTTCCTTTAAGCAGTGAAATGAGGAAAGACAAAATCAAGACACTTAAAAATCAGTTAAGTGTTCAGCAAAATATGTTTACTAAACCAGTGGATAGAAGTATTGCTGCCATCCTTCCTTCGTATCGTGTTTCGAATGTATTGGCGAAACGGAGGAAACCCTTTGAAGACGGCGAATTCATAAAAGAAGCATTTCAAGAAGCTGCTGATGAGTTGTTTAATAATTTCAAGAACAAGTATGAAATAGTGGCTGCCATCGAATCGCTTCAACTTTCGTCAAGAACGGTCACAGGAAGAGTTGAAACAATGTCTCGTGATGTTTTCTCTCAATTGAAAACAGACTTGGAGGAGTGTTGTTATTTTTCATTGCAGTTAGACGAATCCATTGATGCAACAGGTACAGCTCAGTTGGCAGTTTTTGTAAGGATGGTTTTTAATAACTTTACTGTCAAAGAAAAACTTTTGAAAGTACCGTAATTTCTTTGAAAGGCCATACAAGAGGAGAAGATGTTTTTTTTTTGCTGTGAAACAACTCATCTTGTCAGAGAAAATACCTATCCAAAAGCTTGTAAGCATTACCACAGATGGAACCCCAGCTTTAAGAGGTTCTAAAAATGGTTTTCTTGCTCTGTGCCAAAGAAGGAAGGAAAAGGAAGCTTGTAGTTTAACGTGACCGTTAATCGCGAGATCATGAGCCACGGGACCTCCTTTTTACGTGGATTCCGAACCACAGGACATGGCATTTCACTTCGAAAATCTCACATGCATTGACCGGGAATCGAACCCGGACCGCCTTGGTGAGAGGCATTCAGCTGGACCGCTGAGCCACCACGCCCCCCTCTGTGCCAAAGAGATGAAAGTTTTCCACAGTTTTAAACTTATCACTGTATTTTACACCAGCAGTCTCTGTGTGGAAAGATTTTAAATTTAAATGAAACCATGAAAACTGCTGTGAAGATAGTGAAAAAAATTAGGTCTCATTCTCTTCAAAGAAGACTTTTCAAAGATTTGGCAGACGAATTGGAACTGCAATATGGAGATCTACTTCTCCATACTGAATTACGCTGGCTCAGTAAGGGAAAAGTACTTGAACGTTTCCACAAGGTTTTACCAGCTGTCAAACTGTTTCTGCAGGAAATAGAAGAGAATAGCCTGTTAGCTTATATCGAAGATCCTCTCTGGCTTATGCATTTTGCTTTTTAGTTGACTTAACAGAAAAGCTTAACGATCTAAATTTGAAATTTCAGGGCAAGCACAAAGATATTGCTGAAATGATATCGGAAGTAAATTCTTTTACTGAAAAATTGTGTTTATGGGAGTCCTGCCTTAAGAGAGATGAGTTAAGACACTATCCAACTCTAAAGACCTAAGTAGAAGAATGTGAGATACCCTATGATAGAGAATGTTCTGTAAACATTATCTCCACTTTGAGTGATGATTTCAAAAATCGGTTTTCAGATTTTCAACAAATTTCTGTGGTAACCCAGTTTGTATCTTTCCCTTGGGCGAACCTTGAACTATTGAATGTATCTTCTTCCATTGAAAATGTTTTTGACGTAGGGGCAGCTCCTGAACTTGAAATCATATCACTAAAAAATGAATTGTATCTCAAAACTATTGCGGAATCTAAAAACTGTTGGTCTTTAATTCCTCAGGAGAAATATCCTGTGTTGGTTGATGTTGCACTTTAAATAAAGGCCTTGTTTGCTTCTACTTACCTGTGTGAATCGTTGTTTTCAAATATGAATTTTATTACAAATAAACACAGAACAAGGTTGACCGACGAACACCTCGACTCGTGTAATCGACTAATAAGTGCAACAAGTTATACACCTAATATCGAAGACATTGTTAAACGAACATCTCCTCAAGTTTCAAATTGAATGTAATTTTTTGTATTTTCAGCAAATAGTGAAGATGTAATAGATTCATTGATAAATATAATTGTTTCACAGTATTAAAAAAAATAAAAATGTAGCAATTACCATATTTTTAAAAGAAGTAGATCACTTTGATACGGTGGTATGAAACAGAGAATCGCGAAGGCTTTGTGGTTGCCTACCCCTGGTTTATAGAGTCCTATCTTCATTAGATCGTGGTTCAAATAATAATAATAATAATAATAATAATAATAATAATAATAATAATAATGTTATGGATTAATTCAATGATAATCAAAATATTTCTTTAAATCCGCCTCGTCAATGCAATTTATTCAAATTTTCGTGATATAATCACATGTCACTTAATTTACATCGGTACATGTTTCGATGCCTATTTGCATTGGCATCATCATCAGCCTTTCAATGTATTGGCAGCACTTAAAAATCACTTTGTACATTGGATTTTAAAAATATGGTAGACACTCATTACAAAAGCCTTGAAGGTTTTGCTTTTCTTTCTTGAGGTTTTCAAAATTAGTTCCTGATGTTATCTCCGAAATTTCTGGACAAGGGTTTCCATTCCCAACTGGAAAGAAATGACGCTAGGAGTAAGAACATTTGAATAATAGAATGAAAAGAATTTGGAAAAGTATCCTTGCTTAATTGCAAAACTTACGTAATATGCGGTAAGAGTCGAACAGAGCAGTGTTGTGCTAAATGGTGACAGTGCTACACAGAGTTGGCATGCCAACGCGGTACGTAGCAAGCGAGACTGTACGAGGTAGGGGAAGTGAAGGGTAAACTAAAGGAGTGGGGTTAGCTAACTATGGCCTACTGTGCGGCAAGAACAATTGTAGGAGGGGTAGAGGGTGGGGAGGGGTGGGGTATGGTACGTTGGAAAAACGTTTTAAAAAAATCTTTTAAAATGATTTAGTGTATAAGTGATTTGAGTGTGTTTTTACGTTAACATTTTATCACATCCAATGTACAAAGGGATTTTTAAGTTCTCTCAATACATTGAAAGGCTGATGATGATGCCAGTTCAAATAGACATCGAAACATGTACCGATGTAAATTAAGTGACATGTGATATCATGAAAATTTGAATAAATTGCATTGCCGAGGCGGAACTAAAGAAATCTTTTGATTATTATAGCAAGTCAATACGGAAAAATGGGTGACTCTATGAGTCAAAAAGATTAATTAAATGAATAAAACCATTCTCTTTTCCTTTTTAAACGGACCGGCTGATGGCCACGAAGTCCAAACCGCTAAATAAAACAAAACTTATACCAGATATGCGCAATAATGTTATAACTTATCACAAAATCCCATAACACCTTTAAAAATGTTCACAATAGATCAACATTCAAATAGGCCTCGTATTAAGTTTTGAAAATGAATCTACAGGAAAAGAAATGCACGCCAAGTTCTTATGTAAACCATTAGGTATACAGCTCGCATCCCTTACTGAAGCCCTGACTATATCGTTTAAGAGTAGATTGCATATTATCCAGGCATGATCACTCCCTCTGATGTCAAGACATTGGGCTTTCTGACCTATAATGAATGTTAATATGCGAAGGTCGAGTCAGAAACAGACCAGACACCTCGAAGTTAAACACATTATGATCTAATAACGTCTCTTTCATTGTCTGCTATCTGCAGCTGTTCCCCTCTAAATCTTGCTTCCAAGACAGGTGGCCTTGATCGTCGTAAAACAGAGGCATGCATAACTCGATCCGTTCCCATTCGTTTGTCTCGGTGAGAGTCGAAACTAGAAGTTCAGTTCCTTCGTAAAGTATCATTGCGACTCCTGTGTGCTCTTCACTAGCATTCAAAGGGACCTGAGTTCAAGCTCCAAGCTTGTTCTATATTTCAACATCGATGGCGATTGTTTTGAGGGACGGAAGGCCACTGCATTTCAACATTAATATGTGAGGAAAGATTCAATTTAATAACTTGCATGTCTGAATATCAGGTTCATTACAAGTTTATCTTTATTGATGGTTACTTGTTATTGAATGAAAATCCACAGCCTGCTTCCAGTCTCCGACCGGGTCAGGAATGGAATGAATGAAGCCCCCATCTAGCGGCGAGGATATGAACTGTGCCGGCTGCCGAGGCCTGTCGCACTCCTCTGGGGCAATGATTAAATGAATGACAGATGAAATGAAATGATAGTGGAGAGTGTTGCTGGAATGAAATTGTGACAGGAAAAACCGGAGTACCCGGAGAAAAACCTGTCTGCCTCCGTTTTGTCCAGCACAGATCTCACATGGAGTGACCGGGATTTGAACCACGGACCCAGTGGTGAGAGGCCGGCGGTTACTTGTTATTCTTATCCTGAAAACATAGTACATTGGTGTCTCAGCAACAATAATAGTTCTATAATTACATATAATATCATTTATTTGACGAGCGTATTGACCGTCCTTATTGTCATTCCTACTCTATTTCTTTTTCTTATCTTACTCCATGAATATGTATTTTCGACCCTTTATAGTTTAACCCACGAACGCCCAAATTAATACTATTTGAAAAATGTTGTTTCTTATGAATAAGTCATAACATAGGGAGCCGCTCAAACCACATTTTACGAAGGTGGCATCTTAATTCCTGGAAATTCAGGGCGTTACATATATGTAACGCTAGGCGCTAGTGTTGTCAAAACCGTTGCTGCTTATTCAGAATGGTGATTTATAAATATAATATTGTACCAATTTTGTGTTTGTTTCTAAATACTTCTCTCGATAATATTACACATAAAAATCACTGAGCAAATATTAATCAATAATAATGATCTAAAACGCATGATCAGGATAATGTTTTTTTTATTATGTCTAGAATCCTTTCTTGTTCAGATATAAAAGTGAAATATGGATCAAAACGATCCTTTCAGAGTAGAAACGTTAATAAAAGTTGTTCAAGTGTGACGATGTGTCATCATGTAGATTTGAAATTACAGTACAGAGCTGTCATCATCAGTTCCATTCGCCTGCTGATAATCACGGTTAGCTAATACATAGTCCACTCCCTCATCTTTGTCATTGTCACTACTTTTATGGCATGAAATTTGTATCGCAAATCACACAAATTGTGGTTAAAAGCTATTATTTGATACAATATCAATGGCGTAAGACTTCTACTCAAGTGGTACAAGCTATATGAAACATACATCCCTTAAAAGTATGTAAGTCGATTCGGCACATTCACTATATACGTTATTCTTTGATAAAAAGTAGTAGAAATATTGTTGTTCATGACGAACAAATACATAAGTTATTTTTGATCTGTAAGAAATAATTTAGGAATTAAATGAAATAAACGTGATATCTTGGTCAAAACTACCCTTTCAGAGTAGAGAAGTAAATTAAAATTGTTCTAGTGTGACAACGTGTCATCATGTAGATTTGGCGACCAGACTAGGGAGTTGATGACAAACCCAATTGTCATATGGTATATAATTTTGCCATTCGTATTTATTATAAGATAAACCTTTTCTAGCATCATGTAGATTATGAAAGAAACGAATCTTGCAGTTAGGTACCATCCAGGCATTTTCCTGCTGTGAAATATGTAAAACAAAGTCTATGATAACAGAAGTGAGAATCTCTTCTCAATTATCCGGAGAAGAGAATCGAACCCGGGGCCTTCTAGAAAGGAGTCTGAATACGGATCTCTGCAACACTGAAAGTACCAAAGAAAATAAGACCAGGGATTTCCTTGCATGTAAACCTATAATATGCACTACTGATAATAATAATAATGGTAATAATAACATTAGTAAAAATAATAGTACTTGAACCCATCAATTGGAAAATACAGTATTTGCTGAAGGATTTCCTACATACGACATTCTTTGTACTATTGCTTTTTGTAACTATTGCCCCGACTTCCCTTGAGCTTTGCAGATTGTGTTACGAAATTACAAACGAATTGGATATTGGTGCCTCTTGAAAGAAAATGGAAGTGATTTGTCGGATGATGATCAATCAACTCAAGGAATTGAACTCTCTGCTCAATTTTATCTCCACTTATAATTTCCAAAATCCAGGAAATGTTCATACGTATTTCTTATAAACAACATGATTCTGTTTAGGATCCTTTAGGAAACGTTCATATTTATATGAACGTTTAGAATAAGAACATGTGGAGGCAAACCACTTAATTTCGGGGAATTTGAAAACTCTGTAGGAAATCGAAGTAGTTGGCTTTCATCCTCAGTAACTAATCAGTTAACACCAGTGTTGGAAGATTCTTCACAGCTCTTCCTATCTACGTCGAGAGTTTCATCCCTTTCCTTTCCATGTACAGATAGGAGATGTTGCTAGTTCTGTGACTGTTATGCTCTTCGGCACAATAATGGTCGCCCCACGGCGTCGCCCTGCTGGATAAATCGTGCACCACGGCCGCGAGAGTAGCTGCAGCAAATTCAGAGATCGCAGGTTTGAATCACGGCGCTAACAACAGCTATCCTGAGTGTGTTTTTCCCACGGGTTTTTACACTCCCTCCAGGTAAATGCTGGTATATTACCATCCTTCAAGTGCCAGGACGCCTACATTAAAACTAAGAAACTTATTTACATATGCACGTCGTTTCTTAATCGATGCTTTTAACTTTAACACACACTACTACTGTCATCACTAGAACACAGGTTATCAGGCAGGTTCAACACACACCCAACTACACGGAGATGATGAGCAAAATGTCCCAAGGCCTTTAAATAAATTGACAATAAGTTAACAAGCAGTAATGGTAATTCCACACCTCTCTGCCAATACCGACATACACAAGCATGTGAATACGGGTCGATCCCGAGCCCTGACCCCCTCGTGGTGGTGACCAAACCATTTTGCTCAATCTCTCGGCTGGACAACCTATATTTGTGAGCTTGTAGTCTCCAGTAATTGCTTGCGTTATCTGTACAATTCGAAGTTTAATATTTGTGTTTTCTTTTCAGGTTGGTATTCTTCATCTTTCTTGGATCCTTTTCTCTCATAAGGTAAGATTTCTGACAATATTTTCCCGTAGGATGACACATGGATGACCAGTTTCGATCGCCAAGCGATCATCATCAGATCAGTATCGGTGAAATTATTTACAATATATGAAAATGAAAATCCACAGCCTGCTTCCAGTCTCCGACCGGGTCAGGAATGGAATGAATGAAGCCCACAATTATTTAATTTCAGTATTAGTTAAGACAATTAAAATCGTCAATATTTGTTAGTTATAGTCTATGTGATGTTTTGTTAAGACTCTGGAATTGAGGAGCAGATGACCTCGTAGTTCCACCCCTTAAAACAACAATAACTAACTAATAACTCTGGAATTAGTGGTTGACTTCAAAAATTTGTTTGTTTAGAGTGACTATGTGATTGTTGTTAAATGGTCAGTTGAGATTGTATTGTACAGGCTACTTATCGGGATGAGTCTTGCGCGGTCCTGGAGAGAACAGTTATCTTCGTCATTATCTGCTCCTGCTCCTGCAGTGAATTTATTGTAAATAATTTCACCCATATTTTCAGACATAGATTTTATAGCCTGATCATCCATGGGTATTTATTAATCCCATATAAATTTCTTATCAGGATTAGGGAATAACCCACAATTGGGTACAATCGTGTTGACTGAATGATATACATCAAACCACGTATACTAAGGCAACACTGAAAAAAAGGCTTCAGACACCAGAATTATTTATTTTATTATTTATTTTTCTCAAAAAGACCCCTATTTAATTTAAGTATACTAACATTATTCGAATATACCATCTCTTCTTTTAACCTTTCCCTACCTTTCCCGAGCTCAGAGGGTCTTGTGAATAAACATGACTAGGATTTAATCCAAAAGCTGTACATCTGGAATCAGTAGAATAGACTACCCTTTAGAGAATATTTTAAAGGGTACTTCTTAGTGCGTTCTTGACGACGATATAAATAAATAAATAAATGAATAAATCAATGCGTAAATTATGAATGAATAAATGAATGAATGGTTGGATGAATGAACAAGTAGTTCCGTGAAGAACAAAAGCCTATTTTCATACATCCTACTTATGTTCATTGCTACTATCAACATACAAAATTTCAGCCTGATTGCTGTAATCGATTTGTAGATATTGAGAACCGATTAAATATTGCGGATGGTTGCCATGTTGGATTTTTATATATGTAGGTCTTAGAGTTATGTACTGTTACATGAAGATTATTGTGTACGAATAGTATTCAAACTTTAATCGCATGATTAGGACACAAGAAGTAGAAACGAGATTTTAAAATTTGGCACAGCTGCCGTCCTGTGGTTATGGATAGAGCCCTGCGTGGATAAACAAAACGTTATCCACATCCGCACGACTGTTATCCGCATCCGCCCCGCATCCGCACGATTGTTATCCGCATCCGCCCCGCACCCACATGACTTTTATCCTCATCCGCCCCGCACCCACATGACTTTTATCCGCATCCGCCCCGCATGACTTTTATCCAAATCCGCTGATATTTTAATAATTTTTTAAATTTATTAGATAAAGCATAAAGTGTTAAACCAACACATTTAGGAGAAAGTCGTTCCTGACAATTTGCTTAATTGCAAGGTACTTTAAGTTGGATGACACTTATGGTTCCTTGACCTCCGCTTTAGACAAAAAAAACTGGCTATACTTTTTTGGCTACTTTCGCACTTGTGCCTCAGTAAGTTTGATGTGCCTGATTTGTGTCCTGAGAATGAATACACTTTTTTACAGGTAAAAATACCTACTATATCGTTCACCTTTTCGTTTCAATTGAAAACGTAACCAAATGTCTGCCATATCGTTGACTTGAGCTTTGTTTCAAGTGCTATTGAATATTCAACTTGTTTTATTTTAATAGATAGTTTATCCATGTTAGTGAAATGATGTTCATACCAACGGTCGCGGTAACATTCACTATGTGAACTTCTCGTTACTCTTGGAGAAAGAGATTGACATTTGGACGGAAATTCCAAGTCAGTCAACATCCTTCTGCTCTCAGTTGCAATATCACAGCCCACGTGTTTCATTGCCAAGTTGGAAATAAATGTACAGATAAACCTGGAACCAGATCTTCCAGGATAGCTTAGGCGGCGAAGTAGCTGACTTGAGGAAAGTTAATGATGTCACCACAATGAACTAACAAGCTTATTGACAGCATTATATCTCGTACGTATAGTAATAAAGGCAGTGCAAATTGAAGATGATGAGATGTCAAGACCATCTACTACAAACATACGGTACTTAATAAAATGTAGTTGAAAACATATGAGTAAAATAATCTTCTCGTGTATAAGTGCAATACGTGCCTGAATATTTTGTACGCAATAGGCTATTGGAGTATTCCTCTTTTAAGCATGAAGCTGTAGATTGGCACATCAAATATTTAATATTATCGTAAGTTTGTATTCTAAAAACTATCCGCAAATTTACTCGAAACATTATCCGCAGCGTATCCGCTATCCGCACTGCCATACAAACTATATCCGCGTGGCGAAAATATTAACGGATATCCGCGGGTTTATCCGCGGATATCCGCATCCGCGCAGGGCTTTAGATGGAAACAATTGAAAAACATTAGATGCCAGTGGATTAACATTTGTATAAGGATTTACTGTACCAAGTATCACTGCACACGGATGGTTAAATTGCGAGAAACGGCCATGTGAATATTTATATTTCGCGTCGCCGCCATGTTGGATTTGTGATCACCAGTTTATTGAATGTCCTATAGGTGAACTTATGTTCATAGCCCCTATGAACATAAAATATCAGTTTGATTGCTGTAATAGATTCGTAGATATTGAGATCCGTCTAAATGTTTTGGATGGTCGCTATGTTGGATTGTTATATGTATACGCCATAGAGCCATGTACAATCAAAGGAAAATTATTGCGTAGGTTCATTATTCAAACTTCCACTTCAATCGCATGATTACGACACAAGAAATAAAACTTAATTTTAAAATTCGCACAGCCGCCATCTTGAGGTTATGTATACAATTGAACTAAATTAGATACCAGTGCATTTCAATGTGTATAAACATTTGCTGTACCAAGTTTTATTGCGTTTGGATTATTAAATCGCGAGAAAAGTCTATTTAAATCTTTCAAATTCGCTTGGCCGCCATGTTCGTTTTATAGTTAACCGGTTTTAAACGTCTCAAAGATGAATTTCCAGCAGTACCCTTTATCTCCGTACAAAATTTCAGGGTGATACCGGTAATAGTTTCAAAGATATAGAATGCCGGTGAAATATTTCGCACAGCCGCCATCTTGAGGTTATGTAAACAATTGAACAAAGTTAGATGTTGGTGCATTACAATGTGTATAAACATATACTGTACCAAGTTTCATTGCATTTGGCTGATTAAATCGCGAGAAACGTCTATATAAAAGTCGCAAATTCGCTTGGCCGCCATGATGGTTTTGTAGTTACCAGTTTTTCAAAGGTCACATACGTGAATTTCTAGTAGTTTCCTTTATCACGGTAAAAAATTCCAGGGTGATATCGGTAATAGTTTCGGAGATATTGAATGCAGGTGAAATATTTCGCACATCCGCCATTTTGGATTGGTGAGACGTAACAAAATTTGAAGGGCACGGTTGGGGTCGTCCGGAATAGTGCTATTAACTTACTGAGTTACATTGAATTCGCTCCAGCCATTTATAAGTTATTAGGGACACACACACACACACACACACGAGTCACTCACGCACCCACAGACACACGGGCAAAAGGTGATCTCATAAGCCTATTTTTTCAGAAATGAAAATAGGCTAATAAATAAATGAATGAATGAATGAATGAATGAATGATTGAATGTATGAATGAATGAATTAATTAATTAATGACTGATTGAATGAATAAATGAATGGATGAATGAATACATCAATGAATGAATGAATAAATGAATGAAAAAATAAATAAATGATTGAATGAATGATTGATTGAAGGAATGAATTGATGAATGAATGAATACATGAATGAATTAATGAATGCCTGTATGAATGAATGAATTAATTAATTAATGAATAAATGAATGAAAGAATGAATGAATAAGTAAATGAATGAATGAATAAATGAATGAAAGAATGAATGAATAAATGAATGAAAGAATGAATAATTTAATGAATACATAAATGAATGAATGAAGGAATGAATGATTAAATGAATGAATGATTGATGAATGAATAAATGAATGAATGAATGATTGAATGAATGAATACATGAACGAATTAATGAATGACTGTATGAATAAATGAATGATTGATTGAATGAATGAATGAATGAATAAAAAGTAAACATGTTTTACATTATGTTAGTAAAGAGAAATAATGTATTAATTGAATATACTTGTAGATTGTTGCGTTTCCATTTCTAACCTCCATGATACTGAGTTCTCGCCTCGTCACAAGTATTGGTATGTAATATCCTCCAGATTGGTTCCCTAAGTCCTCTCATTCGTCCTGCCATGAAATGGGTTCCCGTCCCGATGGATCAGATACGGTCAGTTTCGTCTGGAGCAACGTAAGCATAAAACATCACTATCGTGTTTTTCTATTCCGAAGAGAACCTTCTTGCGCCACACAGGGTGATATTCCTCCTTGCCTTCCAATATCTGCTGTACATGAAACGTTGTGCTGGGCACAGTTTTTCAATTAATTCTCTAATAGCTGTTTGTTGTTTCATTTGAGGGACTTGAACGTCGTGGTAATTCAGCCCCATGTTCTTGGGTGTGCTTGGAATTTTGTCTGATAACCTGTGTTAATATGATGGCTGTATTAGTGTGTGTATTTGTAAGTCAGTTGAGGATTGGGAATACGGCAGCTGTGGCCTAAGTTAGGAACCATTCCAGAAATTGTCTACACTAGAAGTGGTAAAACCACGGCAAACCACTTTCATGATGAGTTAGGAAGGAATGGAACCCACCTCTTCTCAAGATTGCCTCACGAGGCTGAGTATACCCCGTTCCAGTCCTCAGACCAGAAATACATTTCTTGGTAGAATCTGGAATTAAACCCAGACCACGAGAGTAGCAATCATTTGTCATACATATTTCCTCGATAAAACTAGGTTACCTTTCAATTCGGCCAGATAACCTTGCTGTTCCGCCCCTTAATGCCACAAAAACTAATAACTAAACTGCCTTTTAATTATTCTTAGTGAGTATTTTATTATTATTATTATTATTATTATTATTTTTATTATTTACTATTCTTCTTCTTCTTCTCCTTCTTTCGTTACGGCCAACTAAGGACCACGTCATGTCAATTGTTTCCTCTGTATTTTAATATTGGCCCAGTACTCTTTCATTCGCAATCGATGTTGCACCTTTCTCTCTGTCGTCCACGCCTTTCCGGGTTTTAGTTTCGGTTTAAGTTGAAAACTCCAATGTTTTTGAAGTTTTTCCCTAAATGGACCACGCTCCTGGATATCTTCACATGTTATCCCAATCTCCAACAGATCTTTCCCTACTTCACTGAACCAGGCCCCTTTGTCTTTTTCTCTTGGAGAAAAGCAAAAATTTTCTCTACGTGTATGTACAATTCTTGATTGTGGCGTCTTCGGAACTCGTCACGTTCTTTGACTGGACCTAGGATTTTCCTCAACATCTTCCTTTCCTTGGTCTCCAGGTTTTCCATTATGCCCTTTCTATTCATGGCGAGACATTTCACTGCATACAAAGCTTCTGGCCGGATTACCGTGCAGTAGGGCTAGAGTTTTGCATTCAGGGATATAGATCTTTTGTTGTACACATTCTTAGTTAGATGGTAAGCCATTTCAACTTTATTCAAGCGTGAAGCAAAAGCCTCGTTTTCGGACAATGTAGGGTCTATCCATTCACCAAGATACTTACATTTCACAACCCGCTTGATTTTCCCATGATTCACTTCTAGATGTTTTGGAGCCGTTTCGATGTTACTAATACATTCTATTTTCTCGAAAGAGATCAGGAGGGCCTTTGCAGCTTGTGTTTGAAGCTGGTTGATCTGTTTCCTGGGCGTATCCAATGAATCCGAAAAACCCGCAAGGTCATCTGAAAAAGCTAGACAGTCAATTGATAGGTTCTTATTCTTGTGACCTATTCTGATTCCAATTTGGACTCCTTCATCACTCATTGCTTTGCCCCACTCACGGATGACTTTCTCAAGAACGCAGTTGAATAGTAGAGACCATCTCCCTGTCAAACTCCTGTCCTTATTTCGAAGGCATTGGAAATCTCGCCTCTAAACTTAACTTTTGAAGTGTTGTTGGTGAGAGTCTGTTGGATGATCGCTCTGGTTTTGTTGTCTTGGCCAAACTCATTTAGAATTTGAAGTAGGGTAGCACGATCAACGGAGTCATACTCTTTCTTAAAATCAATGAAAGTTACTACAAATTTCATTTAAGATTCATGATTTGCTCCTCACATGACCGTCCCTTCCTAAAACCTCCTTGATAATCACTGTATCTAGCTGTTCTTCAGCCCTAGTTTGAAGAGCTTTTGAGAGAATTTTGTAAGTTATCAGTACGAGGGAGATACCTCGATAGTTGGTAACTTCTGCTTTATCGCCTTTCTTATGAAGGGTGTGGATTAAAGCAGAAGTCCAGTCACTTGGAAGTTTTTCGGTATCCCAAATCGCATGTATGATGTCCGTTAATTTATCCACTGTATTGTCACTAGCAGACTAGCGATTATCGAGTCTTCACCTGGAGCATTATGGTTCTTTAGAGATCGGATGATCTGTTTGACTTCCTCTTTCGTGGGTGGAGAGGAATCTGGGTGTACTTGCCCATGTTCATTAAATGTGAATCTGGAACTTGGAGTCTCACAGTTAAGAAGGGACTCAAAATATTTTGCATGCACCTGACAATTATTGTCTTTGTCGCTATAAACTAGTTTTCCATTACAACCGAACTATATTTTCTCAAGTTGCTTTTAAATGTTCTATAGAAGTTGCACATATTATTCTTCTGATAATCTTGTTCGATTTGATCCATCTGGTTTTTATGAAAGGCCCGTTTAGCATTGCGGATGGTTTTTGCTGCACTCGGTCTCTCATTCAAGAAGTCTGCGCCGTTGACTTGATTTTGTTGTGAGTTCCATTTCTGCCAGGCATGCTGTCTCTTCCTTATTACTGCGTCACATTCTCTGTTCCACCAAGCATGCTTCCTCGTCTTAGTTAGTGGGACGGTCTCTTTTGCTGTTTCAACCAGTGCCTCTCGCAGTTGTTCCCAGTTCTCTGCATCCCCAGTTTGTAGATTTCGTGTAAGTAGGGGAGTGAGGCGGTTTCTAATCCCCCCCACCACCTCTCCCTCTGACGTCACATACTAACCCGCAATACATTCAGGGGCAAAGTCGATATCTCCCGAAGCCATGGTCCGATTTTGACAAATGAGGTGTCGTTGGACTCGGGCTGACGGGGGCTTTGCTATGGACCACTCATTTCAACCCCTAAATAAAACCTACCCCTACTAGGGGGTGAAATTGTAATTTTTTAGTGAAAGCCTCTTTTCAAATGGGACATGTATAAGGTGCGCTGCTAAAATGAACTTAAACGTGGTTGCCCATATCGCGCATGCGTTTTACGAGATGCCGCTATGGATGAACATTTTTGTTTTTGTTTTGTACGCATGCGCACTTGGGATTTTTGTAAGAGGGCGAGCTGTTTGAAAAAAATGATTGATAAGAAGGGGTTTTGGTGGTGAGGAGAGAGCCAGATAGTCGCCTACTTTCCTACGAAGTTTGCCGATATCTCTCGAACGCAAGGTCGGATTTGAACGTGTGACGTGTCAAATCGCTTGTCTCGAAGCCCTTTATATGTTATTAATAGGTTAGAGTTTTGAGAATGAGGGAAACAGGCTTTTTGGGGGTAAAACCATGATTTTAGACTTTTCCGATATCTCACGAATGCATGGTCGGATTTGGTCCTATGACGTGTCAAATGGCTTGTCTCGAAACCCTTTTTATTTTGGTAATAGGTTAAAGTTTTTGAGAATGAGGGAAACAGAATTTTTTGTTGTAAAACCGTGATTTTAGACTTTCTGTTATATTTCACAAACCAATAACGCCAGAGACGTATACGAGGGGTCGTAGGACTCGGGGTGACGCCCCTTTCCTCTCTCTTTTCGAATATAGTATTTATGTTTAAAAAAATGCGAAAGGGCCTAACGACACTTATGTTGAAATCATTTCAGTTTTTAAAACTTTTCTTAAATTTGTCTAAAATGTTCATGACGAGTGGTTGTAGATAGAAAGAGACGATACCACTGGGCACGTGTTTCAACGAAGCTATTACTGGCCACGGTGGTGATATACCAATACAGTATTCGCTATTTCGATGAGACGGCGGGTCGAGGGTTCGTTTTCTGACTTTTCCTATGATGGAATTCCTAATTCCTAAACCCCCTGAAGGGGGTCTTTAACGTGTAAACGATTATGAGGGACATGACAAATGATAATTCCTTGATCCGATGAAGTTGGCTTTAGATAGAACAAACAGAACTTGGTTATATATTGCTTGAAGTGAGTATAGAAAACAAACTTGCTGGGGCAGACTGACAGGATGTGAATGTTATTTGATCTTATTGGAATGCATTGACTTGACAGGACAATGAAAAAAAGCACAGAGATGCTGAGGACACTTGAAGGTCAAACGATATGGCAACCATGGTGGGAGGGGGAAGCTAGGATGATGTTGCCGATCATGTTCAATGTTCAATGGATGAATTTATATTTTGCGAAGCATTGTTCGGAGAGGGTCATGGGACGACTTGTTTTAAGGGTATTTATTTTTTCGATGTTTCCTATGGTGGACTCATTGATTAAAATAATCCAAAACTTCTAGGGCATGGCCTTGAGATTTTATAAACCGATAATGGGATTTTGACATACAAGATCCACTCAGAACTTGACATGATGTCATTCTTTTTATGGCTTATGAATTTCCCCAAAAAAGACCCAAAACCACAAGATCATGGACTTTTGCTTTTCTTAATATATTGCAAACCCATAATGTAAGATGTTTACTGTGAGTGACGAAATCTAGCTAGGTAAAGAAAGAATTATTGTAGGCTATATGTATGGTGACTGACACGTCTTTGACCATTGGAACTTGTTTTCAGATCTGACTGTAGTACATAGGGAGTATAGGTTGTAGGCATGGATTGACAAACAGTGCACACAAAATTCAATTTATCGATTCAAGAATTAAGAGTAGACTATCATTATTTAATTGGTTAAAGAGTGTAGCTAAAAATTAAAAAATGGTGACTACATTAAACTAAACTGAACCAAGTCGAATCAAACCCAACTGAACCAAACCAAGCCTAAAGCAAACCAAACCTAATCAAGAACAAGCCAAGGGCTTAAGTGTAAAACTTGTGGGGGAATGCAGTCATTGGCAATGTCCAAAGAAAGGGATAACGCTCTACCTCTAGAGGGTAAGGTAAAGCTAGCGCATGGTGCTAATCCATATTCCTAAGTACATGAACCACACACACACAACTATCCTATGCTGTTTTTATGAGTTAACTGTTAAAACTTACTCAGTGGTTACTGAACAAGTTGGTCGCTACACACAACAAGCTTTAAATACTTGAGGGTAATAATCTATACACACACACACACACACACACACACACACACGCTTGTTCTAAACTAAACTGTCTTGCTGGCAGTGCTCACACAGTAGGCAAATGACAGAAATGCTTGGCTAACAGAAATACAATCATTTTCGTTTCTCTAATGTTACCAGCTAACCATTACATGCTATAGTGGTGAGCACATGTGCCTCTTGCACTGGAGATCGTAACTTGATTTCTAGCTCTAAGGCCTAGAATGAATCAAACTAAGAAAGAAGGGTATGGTGACGCAGTGGTTAAACTGTTAGCCTTTCACTAAGGTAGACTAGGGTTTGATTTTAGGTTAATATACATGTCATAAACAAACAAACAAACAAACAAACAAAAAAGCAGAGATAATGTTTAAAACTGATTACACTTGTCTCTTTTCAAATTATTACTTATATTGCAAATACAAAGGTGGACTGGGTTTGATATACAGTTAATGCTGCCTATCGCATACTAGCCTGTAAGAAAGCCAAACAAGCAAAAGGCGTAGGTAGAGCAGTGGTAAAATCGCTATGTGTAGAGAACTACCTAACGGTTTTATGAACTGGCAATGGTATGTCGCATAAACAGTGCAGTATACAATCCAGCAACCATAATTTTTATCTTGTGGAGCAGAGAAAACATATATATAGAGAGAGAGATAGAAAGCTTGTGTATGTATGGGTAGCATTGATTGTTTGACCAGAGAAAATACGATGAGGTAGGGTGGGCAGAGGGAGAATTAACACTTATATATGAATGAATGGTAAATAGTATTTTTTTTCAATAGTTTTGTTTTTCAAATGCAGTGGTAGATAGCCGTTATTTTGTAAAACATTCTTACTTGCAGTAGTAATAAGACTCTATGGTTCCGCTAACACATAGATAGACTGTATTATTGCCATGGTCAAGCACTCACATTAAGATCATTTACAAAATCATAAAATGAAAAATAAAAAATCTTGTTTTGGAAATATCGTTTTTCAACATACACAAAATAAATATATAAAAAATTTGTAAACAGCAAAATGGAAAATCCATGGTCAAGCACTCACATTAAGATCATTTACAAAACCATAAAATGAAAAATAAAAAATCTTGTTTTGGAAATATCGATTTTTTTCAACATACACAAAATAAATTATAAAAAATTTGTAAACAGCAAAATGGAAAATCCATGTTTCCATATAGACAAAATTTAAAAACCTTAAACGGACATTTAAGAAAATATATGCAAATGGGAAATTGACAAATGTGTAAATATGAAAATGGAAAAATCCATGTTTCCATATCATGAAATTGAAAAACATCAAACTGTCATTTTAAAAAAATGCAAATGGAAAATTGACAAATTGCAATGTGTGAAATGTGAAATTGAACAAATGGCTATCATTATTTTTTTTAAAAGAACATGGTGCTCAATGGTTGAGGTGTGAATCAAACCCTCTCTACTTATTTGGACCACCCGAGACTGAGTTTTAGTTGTCATACCGCTTTTAAAAGTTTGTGTTAAATCTAGGAATTGAACCCAAGAGCTTGTAGGGGAGATTCAAGATTATAATATGTTAAACAGATAGCCTTGAATGTAGGGTGTGGTAGCTATATAGAGATGAGACGTTTCGCTCGGGGCAGGGAGGCATGGAGATCTGCATCAAACCAGTCAAAAGACTGACGACTCAAACAACAACATGTAGAGCTCACCAAAATAATGTTGTGTAACGGTAAATGTTAGTCAACGAACAGTAATGCATTACTAAAACCCATGACACGATACCTAAGAGCTTTTCTAAAATTATTTTAAAATGCCTTTAACCCTATATTAAACACCCAGTTTACAAGACTCATAACTGCAATGTTAAGGTCGAACAAAACAAAATCTATATTTCAAAACAAACAAGTGGTTTAGTCAATGTATACTGGAAAAAGTTTTATAAACACTCAAGTCCACAAAAATAATTAAATTAGTAACTGTCAGGTTGACCGAGTGGTTATGGTGTTTGACTTAAGTTCAAATTTTCTGTACGAGAAAGCAAGGGTTCGAATACCTTACCTGATATAACTATTGCCTCAACATGACTTGACCACACTGTATTATTGTGTACTCGGTACACAAACCATAGATAGAGTGTATTGTTTAAGGTCACTCTCTTTGCGAACATAGTCAGAGACTGTTGATGGTTAACAATTGCATTAATAGTGGGACATAGGGATAGCAATTAAGAAAAACAGACAATACCCATACACTTTTTTTTATTTATTTAATGTAAGTACTTGTACAATAGTTATATACAAACTACAACTCTCTTTTGTCTATTACTATCTAGTCCTTTTCGATCCACTTGCATAACAAGGCAGATGACTTTGTAGTTCAGCCCCTTAAAACAACAACAACACTACCTCTTGCATAGTCTGTGATGTTGATGACTCTTGAGGCGTGGAAGATGGATACAACATAACTTTTACAACAGGGGTTAAACGTTGCTCAACAATCAATGCACTATTTTGAGTAGCAACATCTTTCTCTTGTACTAACTTATTAGCATTCTGATAATTTTTTGCCAACACCATTAGTGTTTTGTCTGGAGCACTACATTGATGATCACTCACACTTAAAACCACACCATTTCTACTTTTCATATTGCCTCGACATCTTGTTGACCTCTGTTTTGAGCATCGCCAGAATATTATTCCTTTTACATTTTGTCGTCTATAGTTATAAGAGTAGCCTTTATAGAGTACACGTTGTTTACCTCGGTTAGTTGTAGTAAGTTCCATAGTAGTAACTAACCTGTTAGTATGATTTGCACACTACAAAGGTTATCTCTGTTCTGGTAATAGAATTATTTAGCGTTGGCTTTTATATTTAATATGTACAGTTAAAAGAAATAGAAAAGTGGTAGAAAAGTGGTAGCAAAGTGGTAGACAAGTGGTAGACAATTGGTAACATAGTAGTAGAAAAGTGGTAGCAAAGTTGTAGCAAAGTGGTAGAAAAGTGGTAGAAAAGTGGTAGAAAAGTAGTAGAAAAGTGGTAGCAAAGTGGTAGAAAAGTGGTAGCAAAGTGTTAGCAAAGTAGTAGAAAAGTGGTAGCAAACTAGAAAAGTGGTAGAAAAGTGGTAGAAAAGTAGCAGAAAAGTGGTAGCAAAGTGGTAGAAAAGTAGTAGCAAACTAGAAAAGTGGTAGCAAAGTGGTAGAAAATATTACATGTATTGTTAAGAAATAGTTTAAGCGGTTACATGGATTCATTACACTATAATTTTAGCATCACGAAGCTCATTTTCTATATCCAAAAGTTCTTCCTCATATTTAGTATGACCAGCCTGTTTACAGGTATGCAAGTACTGAAGCCGCTGGATTAGCTTATTGGGATTGTTCCAGTAAACAAATTTAACAAATGATTTTTTTGGGTGTAAACCATTATCATCCTCATCATCATCATCATCATAATCATCATCATCATCATGGTTATCATCATCAATATAATTATCATCAATATAATCATCATCACTATTACTATCTAATCCTTTTTGTTCATCTTGCAATGCAACAACCTTTGGCATAGTTTGTGTTGTCTTTGATAGTGTTAGAGGTTTCTTAGACGTTAACCACTGTCCTAACATGTCTTTTTCAGGAGATAATAAATGCTCTTTAACAAACAAAGCACTATCTTGAGCCACACTATTTTTTTCTTGGTCTTGCTTTTTTTACCTTGGTTAGGGTATTTTGTCCATTTAAATGAGTATTATTTTGAGATTTACAATGATGATCGATTGAAATAAGTATGTTGGAGCCTTTTGTTTTAATCATTCCTCGACACTTTTTAGATCGTTGTTTCGAACAGCACCAAATAACAGTTCCATTTTTATTAGTTCGTTTTACAATATATGCATATCCTTTATAGTAAGCACATGGCTTACCATAGCTAGTCGTTGATACTTCCATGTCGACTGTTGAGCATAAACTAACCTCTAGTAAAGTTAACTCGATAATAAAAATGATAGTTTGTAGTATGTGCAGTTTAAAGTAAGAGCAAAAGTGAGAGTCAGATGGTAGAAAAGTGTTAACAAAGTGGTGGAAGAGTGGTAGCAGTTTATAGTAGTCATGATCTTTTTTACCTGAATCTCCCCTACAAGCTCTTGGGTTCAATTCCTAGATTTAACACAAACTTTTAAAAGCGGTATGACAACTAAAACTCAGTCTCGGGTGGTCCAAATAAGTAGAGAGGGTTTGATTCACACCTCAACCATTGAGCACCATGTTCTTTTAAAAAAAATAATGATAGCCATTTGTTCAATTTCACATTTCACACATTGCAATTTGTCAATTTTCCATTTGCATTTTTTTAAAATGACAGTTTGATGTTTTTCAATTTCATGATATGGAAACATGGATTTTTCCATTTTCATATTTACACATTTGTCAATTTCCCATTTGCATATATTTTCTTAAATGTCCGTTTAAGGTTTTTAAATTTTGTCTATATGGAAACATGGATTTTCCATTTTGCTGTTTACAAATTTTTTATAATTTATTTTGTGTATGTTGAAAAAAATCGATATTTCCAAAACAAGATTTTTTATTTTTCATTTTATGGTTTTGTAAATGATCTTAATGTGAGTGCTTGACCATGGATTTTCCATTTTGCTGTTTACAAATTTTTTATATATTTATTTTGTGTATGTTGAAAAACGATATTTCCAAAACAAGATTTTTTATTTTTCATTTTATGATTTTGTAAATGATCTTAATGTGAGTGCTTGACCATGGCAATAATACAGTCTATCTATGTGTTAGCGGAACCATAGAGTCTTATTACTACTGCAAGTAAGAATGTTTTACAAAATAACGGCTATCTACCACTGCATTTGAAAAACAAAACTATTGAAAAAAAATACTATTTACCATTCATTCATATATAAGTGTTAATTCTCCCTCTGCCCACCCTACCTCATCGTATTTTCTCTGGTCAAACAATCAATGCTACCCATACATACACAAGCTTTCTATCTCTCTCTCTCTATATATGTTTTCTCTGCTCCACAAGATAAAAATTATGGTTGCTGGATTGTATACTGCACTGTTTATGCGACATACCATTGCCAGTTCATAAAACCGTTAGGTAGTTCTCTACACATAGCGATTTTACCACTGCTCTACCTACGCGTTTTGCTTGTTTGGCTTTCTTACAGGCTAGTATGCGATAGGCAGCATTAACTGTATATCAAACCCAGTCCACCTTTGTATTTGCAATATAAGTAATAATTTGAAAAGAGACAAGTGTAATCAGTTTTAAACATTATCTCTGCTTTTTTGTTTGTTTGTTTGTTTGTTTATGACATGTATATTAACCTAAAATCAAACCCTAGTCTACCTTAGTGAAAGGCTAACAGTTTAACCACTGCGTCACCATACCCTTCTTTCTTAGTTTGATTCATTCTAGGCCTTAGAGCTAGAAATCAAGTTACGATCTCCAGTGCAAGAGGCACATGTGCTCACCACTATAGCATGTAATGGTTAGCTGGTAACATTAAAGAAACGAAAATGATTGTATTTCTGTTAGCCAAGCATTTCTGTCATTTGCCTACTGTGTGAGCACTGCCAGCAAGACAGTTTAGTTTAGAACAAGCGTGTGTGTGTGTGTGTGTGTGTGTGTGTGTGTATAGATTATTACCCTCAAGTATTTAAAGCTTGTTGTGTGTAGCGACCAACTTGTTCAGTAACCACTGAGTAAGTTTTAACAGTTAACTCATAAAAACAGCATAGGATAGTTGTGTGTGTGTGGTTCATGTACTTAGGAATATGGATTAGCACCATGCGCTAGCTTTACCTTACCCTCTAGAGGTAGAGCGTTATCCCTTTCTTTGGACATTGCCAATGACTGCATTCCCCCACAAGTTTTACACTTAAGCCCTTGGCTTGTTCTTGATTAGGTTTGGTTTGCTTTAGGCTTGGTTTGGTTCAGTTGGGTTTGATTCGACTTGGTTCAGTTTAGTTTAATGTAGTCACCATTTTTTAATTTTTAGCTACACTCTTTAACCAATTAAATAATGATAGTCTACTCTTAATTCTTGAATCGATAAATTGAATTTTGTGTGCACTGTTTGTCAATCCATGCCTACAACCTATACTCCCTATGTACTACAGTCAGATCTGAAAACAAGTTCCAATGGTCAAAGACGTGTCAGTCACCATACATATAGCCTACAATAATTCTTTCTTTACCTAGCTAGATTTCGTCACTCACAGTAAACATCTTACATTATGGGTTTGCAATATATTAAGAAAAGCAAAAGTCCATGATCTTGTGGTTTTGGGTCTTTTTTGGGGAAATTCATAAGCCATAAAAAGAATGACATCATGTCAAGTTCTGAGTGGATCTTGTATGTCAAAATCCCATTATCGGTTTATAAAATCTCAAGGCCATGCCCTAGAAGTTTTGGATTATTTTAATCAATGAGTCCACCATAGGAAACATCGAAAAAATAAATACCCTTAAAACAAGTCGTCCCATGACCCTCTCCGAACAATGCTTCGCAAAATATAAATTCATCCATTGAACATTGAACATGATCGGCAACATCATCCTAGCTTCCCCCTCCCACCATGGTTGCCATATCGTTTGACCTTCAAGTGTCCTCAGCATCTCTGTGCTTTTTTTCATTGTCCTGTCAAGTCAATGCATTCCAATAAGATCAAATAACATTCACATCCTGTCAGTCTGCCCCAGCAAGTTTGTTTTCTATACTCACTTCAAGCAATATATAACCAAGTTCTGTTTGTTCTATCTAAAGCCAACTTCATCGGATCAAGGAATTATCATTTGTCATGTCCCTCATAATCGTTTACACGTTAAAGACCCCCTTCAGGGGGTTTAGGAATTAGGAATTCCATCATAGGAAAAGTCAGAAAACGAACCCTCGACCCGCCGTCTCATCGAAATAGCGAATACTGTATTGGTATATCACCACCGTGGCCAGTAATAGCTTCGTTGAAACACGTGCCCAGTGGTATCGTCTCTTTCTATCTACAACCACTCGTCATGAACATTTTAGACAAATTTAAGAAAAGTTTTAAAAACTGAAATGATTTCAACATAAGTGTCGTTAGGCCCTTTCGCATTTTTTTAAACATAAATACTATATTCGAAAAGAGAGAGGAAAGGGGCGTCACCCCGAGTCCTACGACCCCTCGTATACGTCTCTGGCGTTATTGGTTTGTGAAATATAACAGAAAGTCTAAAATCACGGTTTTACAACAAAAAATTCTGTTTCCCTCATTCTCAAAAACTTTAACCTATTACCAAAATAAAAAGGGTTTCGAGACAAGCCATTTGACACGTCATAGGACCAAATCCGACCATGCATTCGTGAGATATCGGAAAAGTCTAAAATCATGGTTTTACCCCCAAAAAGCCTGTTTCCCTCATTCTCAAAACTCTAACCTATTAATAACATATAAAGGGCTTCGAGACAAGCGATTTGACACGTCACACGTTCAAATCCGACCTTGCGTTCGAGAGATATCGGCAAACTTCGTAGGAAAGTAGGCGACTATCTGGCTCTCTCCTCACCACCAAAACCCCTTCTTATCAATCATTTTTTTCAAACAGCTCGCCCTCTTACAAAAATCCCAAGTGCGCATGCGTACAAAACAAAAACAAAAATGTTCATCCATAGCGGCATCTCGTAAAACGCATGCGCGATATGGGCAACCACGTTTAAGTTCATTTTAGCAGCGCACCTTACACATGTCCCATTTGAAAAGAGGCTTTCACTAAAAAATTACAATTTCACCCCCTAGTAGGGGTAGGTTTTATTTAGGGGTTGAAATGAGTGGTCCATAGCAAAGCCCCCGTCAGCCCGAGTCCAACGACACCTCATTTGTCAAAATCGGACCATGGCTTCGGGAGATATCGACTTTGCCCCTGAATGTATTGCAGGTTAGTATGTGACGTCAGAGGGAGAGGTGGTGGGGGGGATTAGAAACCGCCTCACTCCCCTACTCGTGTAAACTCATTACTGGACGCCAGTTTTTCAACATCATATCTTTCAATCTTTTTGGCTCGGAACCTCCGTGTGTTTCTCGGGAGGAGTTTGATTTTAATTTTAGATTATCTACTACTAGCTGTACTCGCCATGCGTTGCAATGCCAATCAAAGAAAGTGTTGGCGTTGCAACTTAGTTTCTTGAAGTGCTTTTGGATACACAATACGATTTTCAATTTCCGTTAAGTAGGCCTACCTCTAAACTATCGTAAAATGGTTTAAGTAATTTAGGAACATTCGTGGGAGCGTGCACAACAACTCACCAATGTTTCATCGCAATCCGATGAATGGCATATGAACGCATACGGAATTTTGTTTAAACGATTCGTGCGCTGTCACTCATTTGTTGAATCTACTCACGCGCTACCTACTGTGAAATGGATTTACTAAGTTAGATAGGCCTACCTTCACGTAAGTGTACACAACAACTATTAGATAATTGATTTACTATCTCAGAAACATTCATGGGAACGTGCTCGACAACTCACCAAAGTCTCATCGCAATCGGATGAATGGCATATGAACGCATATTGAATTTTGTTTAAACTATTCGCGTGCCGTCACTCATTTGTTGAATCTACTCGTACGCTACTTATTTTAAAATGGATTTACTAAGCCACAAAACTTCCCTGGAGTGTACTAAACCATTCACTTAAATTTCATCGCAATCGGATGAATGGTATAGGAACGCATACGGGACTTTGTTGAAACAATTCGAGTGCCGTCGCTCATTTGTTGAATCTACTCATGCGCTACCTATTGTAAAATTGACTTACTAACTCAAAACCTTCCCTGGCGTGTACACAACAACTCATCAAAGTTTCATCGCAATCGGATGAATGGTATGTGAACGCATACAGGACTTGGTTGAAACAATTCGCGTGCCGTCGCTCATTTTGAATCTAATCGTGCGCTACCTCTTGTAAAATACACGTTCTAAGCCACAAACCTTCCCTGGAGTGTACATAACATCTCACCCAAGTTTCATAGCTATCGGACGAATGGTATATGAACTCATACGGGACTTTGTTGAAACGCTTCGCGCATCGTCGCTCATTTGTTGAATCTACTCGTGCGCTACCTATTTTAAAGTGGATTTACTTAGCCAGGAAACTTCCCTGAAGTGTACACAACATCTCACCCAATTTTCATTGCAATGGGATGAATAGTATATGAACGCATACGGGACTTTGTTGAAACGAATCGCACGCCATTTTGTTGAAGCTGTGCCAAAGGGCCTAAATGAAGGGAATGGAGTGGTCTGTCCGAAATTGAAAGAGGACAGTGTTACCCGCAGGGTTACAAAGGGTAAGTATACAAATTTTGGCTTAGTTCGGTGAAACGGTGTAGATTTGTATAAATAACAGACAAACAGACAGACAAACCAACATTGAGCTTTATATATAGAGAGATTATGTGGAAACATTTGATATAATTGATAATAGTGTCCTATTTTGAGAGCCGTGTTGCCTTGGTAAACATACAGGTGTAGATCACTCGCGAATATGGAATAACACTTCGATTTTTTTTTTATTTTTTTTTTTGAGATATCATTGTTGCCACTAAAATTGTATGTTTGTAGCTCTGATTTAAAAAATTCAAAATGACACTCGGAGACACTTGAAGAGAAAATGAACTTTGCAACATTTAGGAACTTATATAAAGTCCAACACTGCGACTATGTACTATCTTGGACCAGATAGGCGTACTAGTTTTGAAGAATAGTCACTAAAATATTCTTATAGCAATATATAGATGTCTCTACTGGACTAGAATGCATAGACCTAGATGAAGAACACTTGTTGTCATGGTAACCACCAGACATCCGTGTCTGTTTACTGTCCATGGTAATCACAGATAGAACCTCGGCCTTAAACCATAATGCATGTTAATAATTACCATCAGACACCTTTTCTTTACAATCTGACCAATAAGTACTGTGTATAAAATGACAAAGAGATTGGGAGTTTTACGTTCGTGAGGTTCTCTTGTGAGTTTACAATGTACGAGTATGCCACGGCTCTTGGCCGGTGAGTCCTGATAGCGCAGCCGTACAGAGGACAGGGGGCGAACCTCAGGCATTTGCAATTGAGACGTGAGTTGCTTTCCGCGCAACTGAAAACTCACGCATCAATTGCACATGCATGAGGCTCGCTGACTGTGTCGTCTGTACAACTGCGAAACCGGGACTGGCTGGTCAAAAACCGTGGCATATACTGTACACTGAGCACACTGACTCATCCAAGCGGCTCACCTTGCAAACTAACCTGGGTAAACAGAATTAAATGTGTGTGCAGCGCTGGGTAAAAGTGTGTAGGCACAAGGGCTTGAAAATAGCCAACTAATATTATATGTGGTGTACAGCATCCCAGGGGTATGCACCCCTTGGAGACCATCCCCCCGGCATCTGGCTAAATCCCCTAAAATGGCAACCCTTGGAAAACCGGGACAACATCCATTAATACTGTAAGGACAGCTTGCTACTCCATAAAGCAGCTCAAGCCTTACGCAATCATTACACTCAGCGACATAGTATTAACTGGGGCAGCATGCCAACACAATGCTGACAGCAGGGCGTCAGAAGGTATAAGAAGGCGTCCTAATGAGGTCAAAGGATCTCTCCATTGTCAGTGCTTCATCGAGACGGCCCGAGGCTACGCTGGTGTCAACCGAGGTGAGTCAGTCAATCGTGTTCAGAGTTCCTACTTTTGTAACCCGTAACCCACAACTTGTACTACATTGTGAACATAATCTCATTCCCTACAAGGGACTCATACTCAGAACTACAGACCAATAAACACTTGGTCCACACTCTACACACGCTTTACTGTTTACACGCCTTTTTACATCCCAACGCCCTTCCTTATTCCCGTCGCGGTAAGACGTGATAAACGGTAGTCTAATAGCGCTAACTCAGGTACCTTTGTGTTTCCCGAGCCGGCCCGGCTGCCAGCAAGCAGCACGCGCCACTCGGCTGATACGAGCAGATTCAATTACATAATAAGCAGTCAGCTGAGCGACCAGAACAGTGACCCTTGTATTGGGTCCCATCCCTTCAAACACTACTACCTTATTCATAGGAACGCCCCCTAGTTCCTAGCACACCACAACACTCTACACTGGTCAGCTTGCCCTGTCAAGGGAAGCTACCCTTTTTAGGCACAACCTTATAAATTAGTACAATAACTCTTCCCTTTTAGATCCACCCCCAAATAAGGGATCTAAAACACTGGTGGAGGCGCGGTACTACGCATAGAGAAAAGGACTCAACCAACGAGCCCTCGTAGGTAAAACGACCCCTTCCGTACCGCAAAAAGCCAAGCAAATAGTGAGAAAAATTTTCCCCCAGACAAAAAGTACCATTTTTTTTGTTTTGTTGTATGCTCCGAACAAGCTACACAGGGGAAATTCTTAATAAACCAACCCCTTAGCCCCAGACAGAAAGTAGTTCTTTCTTTGCTTCACACTACACAGGGGAAAATCTTAGTAAAGCAACCCCGGCTAAAGTCATTTTTTTCTTTCCCTCTCTCTTAACACATATATAGAGATGTATGCACCCGCACGAAAGGCCATGCTGAGGAACATCCATTGGGAGCGGTCAGATGAAAAACCCAAGAGGCACATAAACGACACCTCTGTAGACGTATTAACGCAGCAATTTGCGAAAACGTCTATCTCAGCATGCACCGCAACAAAAGGGCGGGAGTCTACCATGGCCACAGGCCGAAAGACGGACAGACCACCCTCCAGTACGATGCGGGGACACACACACACATGCCACCAATTCCCGGAACCGGCCCGGAAGCCTGACAAAACAGCAAACTGGCGAAGCCGGGGACATGTCCCTCCCACACCAATACAGAGAAGAACGGGGCTACCCACCCCGACACCACATCAAACAACAGACAAGCAAACAACCGGGGGGGACAAGGGAAGACACAGGAGGGAAGAGCGAGCGAGAGCCTACAGACAAACACACTACCGGGATTATAGAGACCCAACTAGACCGACAGAAGGAGCACATGCTCCGGTAAGGGATGAAACCCGCAATCGTCGGCAAAACGAACATAACATTTGGACATCCACGCTACAACATCACGATAGGGCATATAGGTACACTAGGCACACGGACCTGACTAGGCACGCAATGGCTAATTCAGCGCCAGGACCACGAGTGCAAGTGCAGACGTGGACTCATACCGAGACTCACACCCGGTACACGTACAGGACCACACACGATTGGTAGGGCCACCAGCCCAGCCGAGAGAGGACATAAGCGTAGATACGCTAGCTCGACAATTTGCGAGGATGTCCCTCTCGACACGTACTGCCACACAATGGAAGGAGTTCGCCGTGGCCACAGTCAAGAAGACGGCCAGGTTAGGCTCCAACTTACTGCAGAATAAATCTTACACAAACACACGTCCTTCAGCTCCGGATCGGAAGGCAATTTTGCCAAACCGAGGGGCAGAGCCTAGAACAATCCCCTCGGAACAAAGGGACGAGAGGGAGTTGAAGCCAGGGCCATTAAACACACACGATATGACAAGGAAACAAAGGGACATAACCACGTCATGGGCAGACGACGTGGAGCCCGCCCTACAGTACATAAAGCCTACATACACGTACACAGATAGGCTAACACATTGGCAGGAGTCGGCCGTGGCCAAATGCCAGAAAGCGGTCAGGCTACACGCCAGCACATTGCTAGGCCAGACACAAGCCATTAAGCGACCTTAACCGCCAGTTCAAAGGGCAAATTTGCCAGAACGAAGGCGAACACCGGTATTAGTCCCTCAGGATGCACGATACACGTACGCACATTGGGACCAGGCATTACCACACAGTACACGGGGATTAGGGAAAGTGTTATTACCCATCCCACAAAACCACGCAGTCAAATATATACACACTCCCGTAAAATCTGCTAGGGCAGCGTCAAGCACAATTAGGCCCTCGAATACAGGCACATTCAAACCTATAGACACGCGCTACGGTGGAAGTAGGCCAAAGCTTACTTTGCTAGAAATTCCGCCGGAAAGTAGCAAAGGAACACCCCAGTGGATTTCAGAGGCCTATAATCTAATAACAGGGCAAAACCCTTCACCTTTCTGAGCACTGAAGCTCGAAAGAGGATAACGACTTCCACCAGGGCCACAGAAATAAACTAACATCGCTAACACCAACATTATAGGCCACATGAGTTCTTTTGAACGGGGGCGATAAGAAAATAGTCCACCAAGTACATAATAAACATAAAATTGCATATTTTTCTTTCTTATTTTATGTATATACAGTGCAACATAGCCAAATTAGAAGGAACAATTCTAAATCCTTCTTGTTTTTTTTCGGAACCATGGCATTTTTTCTCTCAGGCCATCAATGGTTATTGGGCGAAGTGGTTAACGCCATAACGTAGAGTCTCTAATATGCTAAGCCAAGTGGAAGCCAAGCAGGCTTCAGGCCGAAAAAGAGATATTTTGAACACAACTTAAGCATAAAATCACAGCATGAAGCTTAAGTGAGTCTTTCTAAGTAGAAATGACTAAACGTTCTATGTTAGGGGTCCACAGAACGATAGATTCTCTTGTTGCGGGCGAAAGCCGTAAGTGTGGCAGGAATTGAGAATCTCAAACTAATTTCAAAAATTTGGTGAGGTGTGCTTTAACCAACTGAAAAGCCCAATTGCACACCGGGACGAGACACTGTCATTTTGTTGAGATACAATTACTTTGAAGGGCAGGTTTGACTCCCACAGTGCACTGGCTTTGCTCGTGACGTGGATACAAGTGTATCAGTTACGTCTTGCAATGGCCTTCCTAATGTGTACTTGACAGTATCGGCAGATTCCCCTGAGACGTAACCAGATTACGGTAGTACTCACGTTACCAAAATGGTAAATACTACACTCAGGTCCCAAGCACCATTTTTTTAAAACATTTTTTATAGTGTTCACGACATAATTTTTAGAGACTATCGCCACCTGCTATTATTTTCTTTCAAAGTGCTCTCTTAATCCAGAGCGGGGCATAGCTCATTTTTTTTAATATGACGCAGGCATTAGGCCCGATGAAAGAAAGGTGGCCAAGCTAAACATATATATATATATATTTAATACATAGGTACACGTAAAGGCGGAAAACACTGCCAAAAGGAAAGGAAGTAATCCCACGGGCAGGCGTGAAAAGAGGGCCAAGAAATAACCCACTGACCGAACCGGGATACGATCCTAACACTCCACACAACTGTCCCGGAGACACGCGGGCATAATGACATTTCGTACCATTGGAGGGACATACTCGAACCACGTCACAGTAACACACAATTGGGAACACAAGAATAGTTAGTAGAAGGTTCTTTTCCATTACGAAGAGCCTGCCCGCAATTACAACGGACAGCTATCAAGTTCCCACATACGCGTGCCGAAAGCAAAAGCACGAACAAGACAAGTAACAAGCGAGCGCGCAAGACATTGTAATCCGATACCACCATACTCAGCAGCAACGCAGGCCTCAGTGATAACCTGCAAGCTTACAGACAACAGCTCTCGGAACAGAACGCACGGCATCATTCACGCCCGATTTAGAGACCCCATATCTTCCAAAATTACACTACGAGGGGAAATCAAAAACATACAAACTCTACACAGGTATGCATGCTTTCATTTGCGCATTGCGCATCCACAGGAACGTGCCATAATATATGCGGCACGGAAATGATCACACCAAGTCTTTACAGACAACCGGATTCGAACCCACGACCACACACCACACTCGTACCAAAAACTAACTATCCAATGGTATTTTTGGTACACGGAACACAAGCAAAAACCACACTGGGGAAGCCCCAAGCCCTGAAACACAACGCAAACATAAAACACAGAAAATGACATAAGGTCACGGGTCTGAGTTCCAGTAAAAATTTAGACACAAGGGAAAGCAGTTATCCAGACTTCCAACCACACCGAAATTGGCCCATACAAGTGCATGAACAGGGAATACTACATTTCCTCCCACCAAAAGCCAGACATAAAATTTCGAATTACACCAGACATAGAGAATACATTTCCCAGACGCAGGTAGGAAAATTTCGCAAGACACAAGTCTTAGGAAACAATGGCCACATAACGTCATTACCTAACTAGGGTGAATTGCTACATTAGTCCGCTAGGAATCTAAAAACAACGACCACACTTGCACACGTGCAGAAAAGCACATACCAGCGGATGACAAACAATAACGTCCCAGCCTGACATTACACATGCCCACTGCTGACTTGCAAACTATTTACACTGCAATACTGCGATGACTAGACGCTATTGCGTATCGCCAGTGACCGTGAAATTACAAACACATAACAATTATAACACCATACATTTTTTTTCCACACTGCAAAATCATTTGGCAATGGACAAGACGTGACACAGCGGAACTTATCTTGGGCCTATAAGGGCACGTTCGCAAAGACGTTGACAGGCCACGGGCGCTTCCCGCCCATACACAATATACACATTAGGTCTTAGCCTTATAACAGACCAACCGTCCGCGTGGTGTAGCGGAACATAGTCACACACACACACACACACGCTCACCAATTAGGAGCGAACATAGGGACTTTGAGGAAACAGGACCTCCCCTTAATAACTTCTTTTCGCGATTCTATTCCCGAAATAAATCATTACAGATGACTAGCACATGACCAGTCGCACTACGACCACTGGCCACATTCACACTACGAAGGGCAGACCAGATTAGGTCGTGACACTTTACTATCCCAAGGGGCGGATAGAAAGCCAACATGGACCAAGGGAGGATGACAGGAGAACAGGCTACCAGCGTACCACCTTACTCCCTTCCCATAACCCTCTCACGCCCAACATAAACCAACGCAAACACATCTACACGACCAAAAAACAGCTACACTACATTACAAAGTACACACGTGGGGTTGATGGACTTCATGCGTCTAAAGAGCAGGCATGCTACGCCTTGCGCCACGATGCTATCGCCTGAGTATTAGGGGCGGGTCAGCAAACATTAAAGAAGCATAATGCGCCTCTCCAAATGAGAGAGGAGGCCATAGATATATATTAACCATTCTTTAGTACTTAAACACTCCCGCATGACAGGAATATATTGGTATTATGCCCCACCCCACACCTATCCGTACATGAAGGCAGACACTTCATATCCAGACACATGCATGAGTATCCCATCCATTTACCAGGGATTTTGATATCAAACCTGCATGAAATTTTCGTATCTTTGCGATCCCGGGATTTGCCTCCCCAGTCCACTCACTATAGGAGCATCCCAACGCCACCACCGGTTCTAGGCCACCACTAACGTGGAACCCAAAGGTGCGCAACCCCTTCCTACCATACTTTAAGCCCACTCAACAAATAACTACCCCCAGATCCTAATAACAGGGTACCTGACATTACAGACCCTACTAACACCTCCATTAAGGTAAAGAAGGCATTATTGCTGGAAAGCTGACGTAGCAATGGTAGGCCAGAAGTAGCCTATGTACTTAGAAGATCTACAACCCCGCAACACTGGAAATATTTTACATTTTACACAGAGATTAAACCATTTACACAGGTTACGCTACATTTTTTTTTTATACAAAGGAATCTGATACGATCTGATGGATGACAACGGTGTAAGCCGAAGGTCAGGAGAACCACACTGGAGCAGAGCTGGGGAAGGCGATGTGGACCCTCACCCCAGTTGGCTCGACAGCGCAGCGACCTCACTTAACTGACGACTAGACCGAACAGACGAACTACGTAAGGTCAAAGCATTCGGGACCTGACACGGGCAAACATCGAGATCTAGGGGTGCATATTAGCCCATCCCCCTTGTCGGAGAAGGTTACACCCACTATGTGTCACGGTCATCGAAGCCGAGATCTGCAGGGTGACTTTCTGAGGATGGCGGGAGAAATAGCTCACTCAGCGCCGGCCTCGGGAACTATCCCTAGAGACGACCCCATTATGACTAGACTTCTAGTTAAGTTTAAATTTAAGAAGCACGGCTTCCATAGCGGGAAGCAAAACTCCTGTGCGTTGGAGAAGAATACTAATGCGCAAAGCATACCACGATTGCCGATACAGGCGAAGATTATTGCGAAAAGCAAACCACGATTGCCGATACAGGCGAAGATTATTGCGAAAAGCAAACCACGATTGCCGACAAAGGCGAAGAAAATATTATGCCATTGGACCACACTGTCCAATGCCCACATAAATGGCGACGCATCGGGCAACCAGAGGGCATTAAGAGAGGGGCATTGCGCGCCCCTCACAGGAGCCAAGTGGGCGGCTCAACTACGATAAATCGGAACAGCAAACGGTCATGAACAAGGAAGTTACAGCGGGCGAAACGGTTAGCTTCGTGGCACCGTAAGCCGCCTGCGAATAGATTAGTACTAGTAATAGACGTCGACACCTAGAATTAAGGGGACGGAATCCAGCGACCCTAGAGACAACCGGTGTTTCTGGGGCTCGTGCGGGTGGTGTCCTGGGGATTTAATTGCCCCAGGCGATCGTCCTGGTCCAAATTTAGCTGTAAGACGGTTGCATTTGACACGCAACCTAGGATTAAGCAAATTTACTGAACGCTGTTGCAATGTAGCACAGCATCTTTCGGCAATAGATTAAGGCAACCCTCTCGGTTTAGATATAGCAATTTTTTTATATATACCATAAGTAGTGTAAGATAACGCCGTTCGGCGCCTGATAGCCCAGAAACCCGGCATCAGGGTAAGGCCGACGACTCATGATAAGGCATGACAATTCGTTGTAAGGTAACATAAACCTACATTTAAGGCGATTTTTTTTATATATATAGATCACAATATCTCGGCACTCGGTGACTAAAAATCCATTACCGAGGTAAGCCCGACAATACTTAGGATAAACTAGGTTAAAATAGGCTAACCTAGGTTAAGTTAAACTTCGGTGGCGCTACACTTAGTTTCCAAACTAAGCGCTACCGAAGAAGGTTATACATATACCTGTCATGTATCATAATGTATTGCACTGTAATATTCATAAGTAACCCACTTTTACCCACACAGGAAGACCAAGGAGCCACGAGAGATAAACATCTTTATATGGATGCATTTTTGTTTTGTTTTGATTTACAGGTAACTAAGAACGTGAATATGTCTATGGTAAACATATTACACACATACACATACATGTCATACACAATTACACTCCTTATCAGTTTTAGTTGCACCCTTAAAGGTGACAACGCCAGCGGTCAGCGGTGGACAGCATACGTGGGATGATGACCATCGCTGAACGCAAAAACATTTCAGAATACGCAAATGTAGCGTTACTTCAGGCTCAAAGGGCGACACAAGGTTTGTAAGTGCCGGTCCTTCGACCCTAAGGTGGGATTCCGACCCACGACGGAAAACCATGAGGTTATGTAATAAGTACAGGGAGAGGATAGTGGACTAGCCACTAAACCTCACCAGGAACGGCCGATTAGAGAATGGTCGGCGAGGCATAATAGCACGGTGCGCGCCAAGTATAAGAGGTATGCAGTAACTGGCCAGGTAACAGAGCTCTATAAGTTTATATATATATATGTTAGTAATAATTATAAAGTGTAAATTATTTTGTATTTTCTCGCCATGTCATACAGTTGCAAGGGTCCACAAGAGTGGCAAGGTTACTCATACGTACAGGGTACCCACATGGCAAACATTATTCTTTTTTATGTTCATCTTCATTACATGTTTACTATGTTCAACTACAACTTGTCAGGGATTTTACAACGTAAGGATTACTATTGTTATTATTATCGGGTCATATCTGTTACCCTTATCAAGACCACCAATGTACATAATGTGTATGATTTGTTTTCTTTCATTTTTCCTTCTTCTAACTTCCCCATTTGTCAGGGTGTTCTGTTTTTTTCCCAAACAAATAAATACTTTGATTATATCCCCTAAATTATACCCTGGAACACCCATTTTTTTTCTATTCTCTCCTATCTTTCTATTTGCAGGGAGCACTTTTTCCCCAAGGTAAAGCTAGACGACACAATTCCTCGTCTAGCTGGGTTTTTTTCCTCCCTGCACAACTATGTAACGAATCACAATCACAAACAATGTTTTGTTTTGAAGCTAGCAATATGCCAGCAATAGCAAGGGCAATTTTTTTTTACATGTCAAATTTCTTGTGATGTCAAATTTTTCCCAATGTCAATTTTATCGATGTCAAATTTTTCGCAATGTCAATTTTTTTTTTGTGTTTTGTTAATGTCCATTTTCACAATGCCAATATCAGTGTATACATATATCTGTACATCCCATAACCCTCCCCTCTGAACACGGGCTGACCTCACACCCACACTTCGATACGACACCACCAGGAGATACGAGGGGGTTTCAAGAACCACTACGCCAACATCCCAACCTCCAGTTCCGTTCCCGTTCGCGAGGACGCGAACAAATGAAGGAAGACGCTTGTACAGCATCCCAGGGGTATGCACCCCTTGGAGACCATCCCCCCGGCATCTGGCTAAATCCCCTAAAATGGCAACCCTTGGAAAACCGGGACAACATCCATTAATACTGTAAGGACAGCTTGCTACTCCATAAAGCAGCTCAAGCCTTACGCAATCATTACACTCAGCGACATAGTATTAACTGGGGCAGCATGCCAACACAATGCTGACAGCAGGGCGTCAGAAGGTATAAGAAGGCGTCCTAATGAGGTCAAAGGATCTCTCCATTGTCAGTGCTTCATCGAGACGGCCCGAGGCTACGCTGGTGTCAACCGAGGTGAGTCAGTCAATCGTGTTCAGAGTTCCTACTTTTGTAACCCGTAACCCACAACTTGTACTACATTGTGAACATAATCTCATTCCCTACAAGGGACTCATACTCAGAACTACAGACCAATAAACACTTGGTCCACACTCTACACACGCTTTACTGTTTACACGCCTTTTTACATCCCAACGCCCTTCCTTATTCCCGTCGCGGTAAGACGTGATAAACGGTAGTCTAATAGCGCTAACTCAGGTACCTTTGTGTTTCCCGAGCCGGCCCGGCTGCCAGCAAGCAGCACGCGCCACTCGGCTGATACGAGCAGATTCAATTACATAATAAGCAGTCAGCTGAGCGACCAGAACAGTGACCCTTGTATTGGGTCCCATCCCTTCAAACACTACTACCTTATTCATAGGAACGCCCCCTAGTTCCTAGCACACCACAACACTCTACACTGGTCAGCTTGCCCTGTCAAGGGAAGCTACCCTTTTTAGGCACAACCTTATAAATTAGTACAATAACTCTTCCCTTTTAGATCCACCCCCAAATAAGGGATCTAAAACAGTGGTAAGACTGGATAGATATTCCAAAGTTCTGCACACTTCTATAATTATGTACATTCAGTTTTCTTTACGTCGTTGGAACAGAAGCAATTCCCTCCGCAAACTGCTCCATAAAACTGGCTCAATTAAGAGAACAACGTCTACGTCTTTCTCATTAGAGATAAAGCTTTAAAACTACCAACATTGCAAAACGTGCTCATATCAAATTATTCCTTCAGTAATTTTCCGTTCCCTTAATGACCTTCTATTTCGATTTTATTTTATGACTTTATATTCTGCCAAAATGAATTCCATTTTCTGTAGTGGAGAACCATGTTATGACTAGAACATCATTATACTGTAAAGATCCAGGAAGGACAAGGTGTGGCTACTGAGGTTGTAATGTGGTATTTCTTGGGTTACAAAGAACACATAATTACTAAAATAGCGGTAAATTATCTCGCTGATCCTCCCCTTCAAACAAACAAACTCAATATCTCCTAAAATACTGCTGCAAATAATGCGTGGATTTTGAAAGGATACTTTAGTTATAACTTTCAAACCTGTAGGCTAAAACTAGTGCTTTATTATTATTATTATTATTATTATTATTATTATTATTGTTCATAAACAATATTACTGTTATTATTATTATTATTATTATTATTATTATTATTATTATACTAGTCCCTGCAGTGTTTACTGGGATCCAAATTTTAAAGAGAAATACAAAACTGAAAATATACAATACATCATTAGGCAAGTTCTAACGAATGGTGCAGAATCATTGAGTTTAACAAAACAGGAAGAACACTAGTTGCAGGGTTTTGAAAATAATGCATAGGAACATTTTGGACCACTTTTGACTCCTCATCTCAAAGCTGGAAAATAAGATCTAGTATAGACATATACTCACTATCACAGCAAGCACCAATACTCAACACTCAACATCATTAACTCCAAAAGACTTCAATAGGCTGGTCATTTACTAAGGATGGTAAATGATAGAATGGTCCTACAAATCTTTGAAGAAGAAATAGGAGGAAAAAGGCCAGTATGAAGACTACGAAGTTCCTGGAAAAATTAAATCTCCAAAATTTGTAGACATCTGAATGAGGACAACTGGCAAGAACTCGCCCAGAACAGAGTTCAGTGGAGGCATTTAGTGAGATAGGCGCGGGATCTTCGTCTCCCATGGAAGCCTTTTGAGTGAGTGATTATCATCTATATTAATACTAATACTATTACTACTGCTGCTATACTATTACTACTGCTCCTACTACTACCTATACTAAAATAATAATGACAATATTCTTCACAGAAACAAGATGTTCAGTAAAGAACATATAGCCTACTTTATCTTCGCCCGGGAACAGTTATGAATGCATTACGTGATAAGCGCTTTTTTTTCCCAATGTCAAAGAACAACGACCAATATACGTTTTACGTCTCAGCATGATGGGTTAAAATCACTGACTGGACTATTAATTATATTATCATGGAGATGCATGTGCAACAAATTCTTGTCAGACGTAATTTAAGAATGGCGAGGTGCATGAAACACGAATCCACCTTCCGTCCAATCTTAACTTGACTGTGAATTTTTCGGAACGAAAGGTTCACAGCCGAAATGAAGAAAAGCCGAGTTGCACTTCTGGGAAAACTCCAAACACAACCACTCTTCTCTAAAGATTTTAACTCAATACGACTCGACAGTTTGCTGCTGGCTGTATCTGGGGCAATAAGCTCGTCCGCTAGCTAAGCAGTAATTGGGATGATAAACTCGCCCCTAGCTAGCTTGTAAAATGTCGCCTCAGTAACTGAATGGACATGGTTGGAAGAAATTAAAACGTAAAAACATTTATAGTGGGCGATGTATTGAAAATAGACATATGCTATCGCGGACTTTTTTGTAGAACTTTTCTTGCTGTACAATTCTTACACTCATCTTTATATATATAATTCTTCGACACGTGTGTATGTGACTGAACTCCTCCTAAACGACTGAACCGATTTTGATGAAATTTGGTATGTATATTAGGGTGGGTCCATGTATGGTTTAGATTCACAATCTGACCCAGTAGGTGGAATGAACACAATTTTAGAACCACAATTTTCACACAATTTTTGAATCACATTATACAGTCAAGAACAGTCGTCATGGAAACCACAAGCCTTGGCCTTGGTGAAAGCTGATGTCTTAGGAAGGTTTGTTTCTGCACGTTAGAGCCACCTGGTCGCAACCTGTACAACTACCGCCATAACTTACACTCCGCCCGGGGCGGAAAGTTATGTTTTGTACCATAGGTGGAGGTGATGTCGAATTCTTCTCTCTGTCTCTCCACGTTAGAGCGTTTCAACAAAGTCCCGTATGCGTTCATATACCATAAATCCGATTGCGATGAAACTTGAATGAGATGTTGAGTGCACTCCAGGGAAGGTTTCTGGCTTAGTAAATCCATTTTACAATAGATAGCGAACGAGTAGATTCAACAAATGAGCGACGACGCGCAAAGCGTTTCAAAAAGGTCCCGTATGCGTTCAAATACCATTCGTCCGATCGCGATGAATTTTGGGTGACATGTTGTGTACACTCCAGGGAAGGCTTCTGGCTTAGTAAATCAATTTCACATTAGGTAGCGCACGACTTTATTCAACAAATGAGTGACGGCACGCGAATCGTTGCAAACAAGTCCCGTATGCGTTCATATACCATTCATCCGATTGCAATGAAACTTGGGTGATATGTTGTGTACACTTACGTGAGGGTTTCTAACTTAGTAAATCCATTTCACAGGAGGTTTCGCACGAGTAGATTCAACAAATGAGCGACGACGCACGAAGCGTTTCAATAAGGTCCCGTATGCGTTCAAATACCATTCGTCCGATTACGATGAAACTTGGGTGAGATGTTGTGTACACCCTAAGGAAGGTTTCTGGCTTAAAAATCCATTTTACAATAGGTAGCGCACGAGTATATTCAACAAATGTGTGACGGCACGCGAATCATTTCAACAAAGTACCGTATGCGTCCATATACCATTTATCCGATTGCGATGAAACTTTGGTGAATTGTAGTGTACACTCCAGGAAATGTTTCTGTTTTAGTAAATCCAGTTTTTAATAAGTAGCGCACGAGTAGATTCAACAAATGAGCGACGGCGCGCGAACAGTTTCCACAATGTCCCATATGCGGTCATATATCATTCATCCGATTGCGATCAAACCATGGTGAATCATTGAGTTTACGCCAGAGAAGGTTTCAGGCTTAGTAAATCTATTTTACAATATGTAGCGCATGAGTAGATTCAACAATTGAGTGACGGCACGCGAATTGTTTAAAGAAAATCACTTATGCGTTCATATGTCATTCATCCGATTCCGATGAAACTTTGATGAGTTGTTGTGTTCACGCCAGGGAAGGTGTTCAACTTGGTAAATCCATTTTACAATATTGGTAGCGCACGAGTAGATGTAACAAATGAGTGACGACGCGCGAAGCGTTCCAACAAAAGCCTGTTTGCGTTCATATACTATTCATCGATTGCGATGAAACTTTGATGAGTTGTTGTGTACACTTACGTGAAGCTTTCCAACTTAGTAAATCCATTTCACAGTTGGTAGTGCACGAGTAGATTCAACAAATGAGTGACAGCGCACGAATCATTTAAACCAAATCCCGTATGCGTTAAATGACATTTATCCGTTTGCGATGAAACTTTGGAGAGTTGTTGTGCACGCTCCAACGAATGTTTCTAAATTAGTTAATTCAATTCACGATAGTTTAAAGGCAGTTAACAGAAATTGAAAAAAAATATTGCGTATCCAAAAGCACTTCAAGAAACAAAGTTACAACACTTTCCTTGATTGGCAGGACAACGTCTGCCGGGTCAGCTTGTAGTATTTATATATTTTTAACGGTTTGCCCAGCGTAAGCTTACAAAGCGCTTGGACGCCAGGTTTGTTTCGACTTTTCCACTGAAATCGTTACTACTCGGCTTCCTTTGATCACAAATAAATAATTTTCTACATAGATCATCCTCGAGATATCCTTTACAGAATGGTGAAAACCGGATCAAAATCCATCCATTGGTTCTCGAGTTTACCCGGAACATCCAAGAATCGGGGACATTGTTTTATACTAAGTAGAGAAGAGATGTATGGGTATAGTTATAAAAATGTGTCTTTAGAAAGGAGTATAATGCAATGTTCTTGTGATGAACGTTAAGCGTTGATGCAAATATAAGACTCCTCGTTTTCTATGTTTCGCTGTAACTCTACTTTTGCACCCATGGGAATTCATTGGAACAATAGAAAAGTGAAGTATTAGAAGTCATTTTATGTCTTGCCTGAGTCTATTAAAGAATGGATCAACACAAATTGTGCCAATCACATTTGGCAGGAAGCAAATATTTATACACCCTAACCTGAAATAAATATTATATAAGAAATTCAACACAAAATATCACTCTTTTATATACAAATCATCCCATTAAACCCCACCGTTGACAATCCATGGAATGGTTTTCCTTGGCTTTGTAACTTTAACTCCAGAGAAATGCGAGGACGGGACCTTCTACTAAGCCACGACATCTTTCTCCAGAGTCATTGACTTTCACTCATCTTCAATCTGTCTTTAACTAATCTCATGAGGTTGACGTCTACAAGAGCATTCGGCTGTTAATGAATTTTCCACATAGAAATTCCTGGCATCTGTTCCACAACTTGGTAAAAATGTGAATTATCATGGTTAGATACAATTGAAATTTAGTGTTCTACATGTCAGTCACTACGATTGTATCCAATTTTTATGGACCACTCCTTAATTCTGAAAACAAATTACATGAGATTAATAAACACATTTGGAAGACCAGTTTCGATCGTCAAGCGATCATCATCAGATCTTTTACACAAGATCTTAAATCTATGTCTATAAGTATGGGTGATGGTATTTACAGTATATACACGTAATTAGTTGCAGTAGTAATTAACTAGCAAACTAGTCAAGATTTGTGAGTCATATGTGTTTTTTGTTTAAATACTGAAAGTGTTGCTTGACTTCCATGTTTGCTTGCTTAGTGTGATTTTGTGATTGTTATTAAATGGTCAGGTAGGTGTGGATTGTGAACTAAGCTGATCGTTTGAGTGATGTGTGGACCGTTCCCGTACTGCTGCTGACACCGCTGCCTGCCTGAATTAATCTGTTACAAATTTTCGTCTGGATAAGGGAACCCACTACAATTGGGTAATCGTGTTGTCTGACTGAAAAACATTACATTTTGGTAACTAAGGCTTTCAACACGATAAATCTTATAAGATAACATATTTAAGTTACTGAATGAGCAAAATCATTCACAGTAATCAACATTACAATTAATCAATTGTTAAAAACAAAATATTAAGCAAAAGGTACATTTATGACCTTAGTATTGAAATTAAAGATTTGAAACTAAATACATTTGAAGAAGATTTCATGGCTTGCTATCCAACTTAGAGTTATGGTTCTAAACATAGACATAATCTATTATGGACCACTCTTAAGTCATTTCTGAAAGCTTCTATCTGGAGCTTGGCACTCTACAGAAGTGAAACCTTGGACTGTTGGTGATTTAGCGAACGGAACTAGATTTGTCGTGATATATCGGTTTGAATGGCTGTCTGTGATTGCCTAGTTTAAGTAAAAGAAAAGGAAGATTGAAGTTTTACGTGGCCGTGAATCTTGTGATTATGAGCCTCGGGATCACCTTTTTATGTGGAATCTGAACCACAGGACTTGGCATTTCCATCGAAAATCTCACATGCATTGACCGGGAATCGAATCCAGTCCACCTTGGTGAGAGGCCAACAGCTTGACCATTGTGCCACCACGCCCCAGAACTAGTTTGAGTGATTTCACTTCTGACTACTAGATAGCTCTAGCGTAGCTCTGAAACGTCAAGTTGGAAATAGCGGTGGTTTTACTAGAGCACCACATTTCAATATTATTCTAACGTAAAACACCTACAGTGAATTATCTATTACAGACACTATATGATGTCGTGTACTATGAATTTTGTAGAACGTTTCAAGCTGAACAATAGATTGATAAATAAAATATTGATATATCTATAGCGGTTAAACCAGGATAAGCTAAGAAAGTACACGGGCGTTGGGTTTCTTTTCTTCGATTTGCTTTACTTAAATGTCTTATTTAAGGTGGCGCTAACTGAATAGTTAGAAGAAACAATCCCCTTTCTTAATATGATCCTACTGAATCAATTGTTATGAAATTTTATCAACATTTACCTTAATAAGATAAAATAGTTAAGTTACTGAAAGAGCAATATCATTAACTGTAACCAACATTACAATTAATCAATTGTTTAAAACGAAATATTAAGCAAAAGGTACATTTATGACCTTACTATTAAAGTTAAAGGTTTGAAACTAAATACATTTGAAGAAGATTTAATGGCTTGCAATCCAACTTAGAATCATGGTTCTAGTTCTTCAAACGTATTGTTTGTAATTCTTTCTGTGATGATTTTATAAGAGCTTTGTTTTGTAGCAATGCATAAATACTGCAGCCATTATTCTAGGTCAGATTATTGCACATATGCATATACAGATACTGTGAAAATGTCAAGTAGATCGATGCAGTAATTTCAGAGATAATCCCTACCTATATTATTCTGCTAAGGTCCCATTCCAGTTTTGTACCGAAAATAAGGTCCTATTAACACCAACCTACACATATGGGATACCTACAGGTTACGCTTATTCCAATGTGTGCGCGAAACACACTCACTTACCCCTTAAATGCCTCACAATTAAATAAATACCATTTTCCACTCGAGAAAAGGCTTATAAAGTCATAAAAGAAACTCATAAAAGAATGGCAAGTCAGTCGTTTCCAGGCAACAGTAGCTCTTGACGAGACACGGCCGACTGGATGCGAGTAGCGCTCTCCACTACCGGTATAGAAAATGAGTCTCTTTACATGAAATCCCGTTAGTTACTCTACTGCTCATACAGCACTGTCAACCCAGTATAGCTTAACAAAGACTTGACACTATTTGTACCGTGGCGTACTGCTAGGCGAACCTACCGCTAGAGCGCAGGGCAGCGTGGCGGCATTGGCAAGATACCTAACCAATATGCCTTTCTGTATTTCCAGACTGTATGTATGCTTTGCATTTCTTGCATTGCACATTGCGAAAGCTCGCACGGGCACACTAGTGCACCTTATTTGCATAAAAATAAGAGTTGTAAGAAATGTCTGTCAAAGAAATGTCTCCAAATAGGTTTATAGAGAAATGGTAGATATTTGACAAATTTGACAAACTTCATAAACCCTTATTTCTGGAATAGATTAACATTTTTGTTCCAAATAAACTTTCTCCGATAATTCAATAAGCTGAGAACGCAAATCACCAAAGAAGAGAAAATTGATTTTTTCCACTAAAAGTCTTTAAGCTTCCATTAGTAATAGCTGAATGTTTTTACGCATAAGAACCTTAAAAATTATTAAAAGAATGTGCAACTCGCACCTTAATCAATTCAACAGTTATTGAGACAAAACGACAGACAATATCGAGGACTTTATACTGTGCTATTTACTGTATAGATATTACAATATTAGCCAAAGGAATAATTAATTGAAACACTGTCTCGTGTTAGGAAACTGACGGGAAACATTGCTATCCCTTTACGCTCTACACTTGATGCCTAACTCGCTCCACTACCGGGTGAGTTAGCCGTGGTCGTTACGGCGTGGCTGTAGGTAGTCACTCACTTCCGGTAGGCGAGGAGGTTCGAATCCCCCCGCCGGCAAACTTGAAGATAGTTTTCTGTGGTTTCCCATCTTCCTTCCAGGCAAATGCCGGGGTTGGTCCCTAACGATAGGCCACAGCCGCTACCTTCCAATTCCTCGTCCTTACATTAACACTTTTCTCCCCAGACACAATGGGTGTCCGTATAGACACCTGGCGAGCCGAACATGTCCTCGGACACTCCTGGCACAAAAAGCCGTACGCAAACAAAAAAAACTTGCTCTACTTGTCTCTGAATCTTCGGTGGCATATGAGTGTGCAGGGAATCAATCCCGCAACCTCAAACATAGTAAGCAAGCCGCACAGCTGTCTGATAGTAACTCAGAGCCACTCTCGTCAAGATACATTTAGCACTCCCATTCATAGCCAGGCTATGTTTACTCGAGTGTAGAGCTTCTTCACAACGTTTGTATACACTCACTTATAAATAGTCATAACTTCGTGACTGCTATGTTTATCGTACGGGAAGTTACATTCCCACCTCCAGAACTTGCTATTTTAAACAGCATTCTAATGTAAATTTAATTTCTGACACTCATTACAACACGTATAACGAAAACATTAACCAAGTACTCTACGCTGCGTTCTTGATGTCCCATTTAGAATCTAAGAGCTGGAACAGACTGCAATAATTTTCATAAGAAAATTAAAACCGGCCGCGGTGAGCGAGAGCGCTAACGTGCTACCTCCTGCCTCGCTAGTATCCAGAGATTGTGGGTTTGAACCCCACCTCGGTCGTTCTGTAAATGATTCTCCATAGTTTCCCATTTTCACCCCCGGGTAAATGCCGGGACGGTTCCTTTCAACAGGTCCATGGCCGATGTTCTTCCCAGTCTTTTATCTGATCTTTCCTTCACTAGACCCATGCTAGGGGTCACTTGGGCGAACGGTCTGTTACTATCCCCGGTTGTATCATCTATCAAGGTATGTCCTGCTCCCAGACAATGTCCTTGTGGCGGTAGTTTTGCAGAAAAACGATAGACAGGCTGTTGCTGCATACTCAGTAACTCGAAGCTTTTGGCTATAGATTCGACTGTCCCGCTGCACAATTTAAGGAGGGAAGTTGCCGACACATGAGATCTTTCTTTTAAAACTGCAGTTCTGTCTTTTCGTAGCTGTCCGGTTTTAAGGCTAATTGGTTATCATGCTAGACGTTGGCCCGAAGGCTCCTGGATTCGATTACCGGTCAAACCATGGAGATATTAATCTCCTATGTTTTTTTCCCCTGGCGTAAGGACTGGGTGCATTTATCGAATTCTTAAGGGAAATACAGGAATCAAGGTAAGACTAAAAATTAAAACGAAGAAAATAATTAAAAGAAAAAAATGTATGAATATCAAAGATATAAACAAGTAGTTCAGTGAGAAACTATACAGCCTATTTTCATATATCTACTCACGTTAATTGCCTCTATCAACATACAAACTTTCAGTTTGATTGTTGTGATAGATTCGTAGATATCGAGAACCGTCTAAATATTTCAGATAGTCGGTAGGTTGGATTTTTATTTATGTACTATTACATGAACATTATTGTGTACCTGTGGTATTTTAACTTCAATCGCATGATTAGAACACAAGAAGTAAAAACGAGATTTTAAAATTTCGCACAGCTGCCATCTTGTGGTTATGAAAATAATTTAAATAAATTAGATGCCAGTTGATTAACATTCGTATAAGGACTTAATGTACCAAGTTTCACTGCACTCGGATGGTTAAATCGCGAGAAACGTTCATTTGAATGTTTATAATTCGCGTTGCCGCCATGTTGGATTTGTGCTCACCAGGTTACTAAAAGTCCTATAGGTGAACTTCTGTTCATAGCCTCTATGAACATAAAAAAAAACATCAGTTTGATTGCTGTAAAAGATTCGTAGATATTGAGAACCGTCAAAATATTTCGGATGCTCGCCATTTTGGATTGTTATACGGTATATATAGGCCAGAGTGTTATGTACCATTAAAGGAAAGTTAATGCGTGGCTTCATTATTCAAACTTTCACTTCGATCGCATGATTACGACACAAGAAATAAAAGCTTAATTTTAAAATTTCCCACGACCTCCATCTTGAGGTTATACAAACAATTGAACAAACTTAGATCCCTGTGCATTATAATATGTATAATCATTTACTGTACCACATTTCAATGTGCTCAAAAGGTTAAATCACGACAAAAGTCTATTAAAATGTTTCAACTTCACTTGGCCGCCATGTTCGTTTTGTACTTTACAGGTTTTTGAAGGTCACATATATAAACTTGAAGCAGTGCCCTTTATCACCGTACAAAATTTCACGGTGATGTCTGTAATAGTTTCGGATATATAGAATGCCAGTGAAATATTTCGCACAGCCACCATTTTGAGGATACGTAAACAATTGAAATAAATTAGACGCCAGTGCATTACAATGTGTATAATCATTTGCTATACCAAGTTTCATTACGTTTGGATGGTTAAATCCACTTCTTAGTATTAATAAACACATCGCACGCAATGAATGGACAAGACCCCTATAGTGAGTATCCAGTATTCCAATCAATCAGAATAGAAATCGATGACAGTCTTTGCTACACAATTCATTATTATTGCCATCAGATATAATTTGTTCGACATCCTTGAGTCATTTGTGCTGTTTGATTAGGTTGTGTTTTGACGTTGCTATGGTAACCAAGGTTATAGCCGCCTACCTGCCTGCTATTGAATAAGTGAGTGGACGTCCACCCTGGTGCAGGGTCGGCTCAGCCCTCCTACCCACTGTTCCACAAGGCAATATATCACAGTTGGTAACATTACGGAACACGACATTTAGCCATCTTTATTGTTTCTTATCAGAAACATGAAGAATTAATTCCAACACGTGTCAAGGAAAAGTTTGTATGATCCATTAGTACAGACAGGTTCGTAATTATTGTCATTCAGGAAGTAAACGCACTTATCTGGCATGTGTTTGTATGAACAGCTGTTCCGTTGTTGTTTGAGTCTTCAGCCTTTTGACTCGTTTGAAGCAGCGCTCCATGTCTCCCTGTCCTGAGCTAATCGTTTCATCTCTACATAGCTACCACACCCTACATCCAAGGCAATCTGTTTAACATTATTCTAACCTTGGTTACCCCTTCAGTTCTTGTCCTCGACCCTTCCTTCCATAACTAAACTTGCTATTCCTGGGTGTCTTAGTATGTGTCCTACCAAGCTATCTCTTCTCTTCATTAGCAGTCGCCAGAAACATCTCTCTTCTCCCACTAGTCTTAATACCTCTTCGTTTGTAACCATATCTTCCCATATGATCTTCATCATTCTCCTGTAACACCACATTTCAAACGCTTCAATTCTCCTCTTTTCTGCTGCACCTATAGTCCAAGGTTCACTTCCATAGAGCGCCACGCTCCAGACAAAGGCCTTGAAAAATGACTTCCTAATACCTAAATATTTCCGATGTCGACAGATTCCTTTTTTGTAAAAATGCTTTCCTTGCCTGAGCCAACCTACTTTTTATATCCTCTTTTCCGTGATGGATACATATCAAGGATTAATGCTAAAAGTGATTCAAATAATATGTGTGGATGCCACTAGGGTTCGAACCAGAGGATTCAATACAGAGGGTGGCGTGGTGAAGCAATGGTCAAGCTAGTGCCTAAGGATACCGTGAAATATGCTACTTATATAGACAACACCTCTGAACAAGCTCTTTGAGGAATGCAATAGTCACTTTCACTGGTAGGCCTATACCTCAATATAATGCTGGCTCTAGTTTTAGTTTTATTCCTTACGGTGGTGCATTTTGAAGATCCAAACAGCTTTCAGGCTAAAAATAATTATAACAACAGACAGCAGATTACTTTCATCCCGCCTCGTTGCGTAGTGGCTAGCATTCTTGCTGTCACAGTGGAGGCTCGGGTTTGCTCCTCGACTCTACCAAGAAAGTTTTAATTCTGGTATGAGGGCTAGAACGGGGTATATTCAGCCTCGTGACGCAAAAAAAACTGAGAAGAGACAGGTTCGATTCCTATTTTAGCCACTCTGGTAGTGGTTGTCCGTGGTTTCCCATTTCTACGCCAGGCTAACTTAAGGCCACGGGCGCTTACTACCCAAATCCTACCTCAATTACAAATACATATACTACTACAGATATCACAGTGACGCAGGTTATCAGACAAACAAGTACACGGGGCCACATGACCACGATGTCGGAAAGCCCATAAAGAATCAACATTATCCCATTGATGCGCGCCACAAGCGACCAACCTAAGTGGATCACATATTTTGGTTCAGCGTGTTCAAGCAGGCTTGTGAAAAATCTAGAACCCCTATAAAGAGGACTCAGTATTAGCATACAGTCGAGAATGATATGAGATGATCTTTCCGACCATTTACCCTTCATGACGACAGGCCAATGAGGCTAAGGACTTTTGAAATCACCGTCTTAGAACTGAGTTTAATTTAGGGGCAAGGAAAGGCAGAGGAAACTTTGCTTTCAATTGGAACGTATTGTGTAATTGGTAGGAAACTTTCAAGACACACAAGTATAGTGACGTTCATAATTAGTCAGCGGAGAATGTCGATAACTCGATTAAATCGTAATTTGGACCCACTGGGTGAGTTTGATGGGATATCCGTTATCGTGAGCATTATTTTTTACACTTAACATAGTGAGACACCTAATATGTTTTAACTTAACTCACATACACTTGGAAGCGTTCAAGATTGCTGTACTCAGCTTTCGCCACATTTGACGGCCCGAAGAGAGGCCTACGGTACATTGACTTAATCTTCAGTTGGTGTGGGAGACCTCCCATGCTGCGCAGACTAATTTAAATTGACCTACCCCGATATGCCACCGTATACCTTCTCAGTAAATAATTTTAGAAACGTGCTGTGCACATTTCTATATGAAAAGACTTAGGGTGGCTGTATTTTATTATCTATGAAAACAGGCTTGGTGTCAGTGAAGAGAACAATTGAAAATCCACTAGAATCACTGGAATGAGCGAAAAAGAACCCAGTTGAGGCATCCTTCGGAGTTGCCAATTCAAGTACTCAATAACAATGAGCCCTTGAAGGTTTATATCGGTGTGTACTATGTGTGGTGTGCTTCACACAGCTTTCCCTATTAAGTTCACTGACAACGGCATTGAATACTGTTGGAAACAAGTAGTTCCGTGAAGAACTATATAGCCTACTTTCATATATACTACGTATGTAAATAGCCTCTATCAACATACAACATTTCAGTTTCATTGCTGAAATAGATTTGTAGATATTGATAACCGTCTAAATATTTTGGATGGTTGCCATGTTGGATTTTATATATGTAAGCCTTATAGTTATGCACTACGTATTATTCAAACTACAATCGCAAGATTAGAACACAAGAAATAACAAGTAGTTCTGTGAAGAACTAAAACCTATTTTCAAATATCCTACTTATGTCAATTGCCTCCATCAACATACAAAATTTCAATTTGATTGCTGTAAAAGATTCGTAGATATTGAGAACCGACTAAATATTGCGGATGGTCACCATGTTGGATTTTTATATATGTAGGTCGTAGAGTTATGTACTATTACATGGAGATCATTGTATACTTGTAGTATTCAAACTTCAATCGCATGATTAGGACAAAAGAAGTAAAAACGAGATTTTAAAATTTGGCACAGCTGCCATCTTGAGGTTATGGAAACAATTGAAATAAATTAGATGCCAGTGGATTAACATTCGTATAAGGATTTAGTGTACCAAGTTTCACTGCACTCGGATGGTTAAATTGCGAGAAACGTCCATGTGAATATTTATACTTCGCGTCGCCGCCATGTTGGATTTGTGATCACCAGGTTATTGAAAGTCCTATAGGTGAACTTATGTTCATAGCCCCTATGAACATTTAAAATAATCAGTTTGATTGCTGTAATAGATTCGTAGATATTGAGAACCGTCTAAATATTTCGGATGGTCGCCATGTTGGACTGTTATATGTATAGGCCATAGAGTCATGTACCATTAAAGGAAAATTATTGCGTAGGTTCATTATTCGAACTTTCACTTCGATCGCATGATTACGACACAAGAAATAGCTCTTAACGAGTCCACACGTATTGTCACTGGATGTCTGAGACCTACTCCAGTGCAGATGATGTACCCTCTCGCTGGCATTGCACCTCCAGTTATTCGACGCAGGGTGGCAGCAGAGAAAGAGAGACAAAAGCTTGAAACAGATCCCAGACATTCTATGTTCAACCACAAGGTGACCACTCCTCGCCTAAGATCCAGGAGGAGTTTTATTAAGAGAACAGTACCCCTCCATACCAAGCCAGATGTCCGGCGTGTGTCACTCTGGAAACAAATAGTACCAGAGGGGTTTACCCCTAAAGAAGAACTGAGCAGTGGTAGTCATTTGCCTTATACCACCTGGAGGTCCTTAAACCGGATGAGAACAGGAGTGCCTAAGTGTCGTAGCAACCTTGTGAAGTGGGGTTATGCAGAAGATCCACGATGTGCCTATGGAGAAATCCAGACTCCACAACACCTGCTCACGTGCAAAGATCTTAATGAAACCTGCAGCCAGGAAGACCTTATGTTGGCCACAGACCGAGGGATAAGAGCTGCAGAGTTCTGGAAAGGAAGAATTTAGTGTGTCTCCCGGACACGGAAAGTAAGTAAGTAGACACAAGAAATAAAAACTTAATTTTAAAATTCGCACAGCCGCCATCTTGAGGTTATGTAAACAGTTGAACTAAATTAGATACCAGTGCATTACAATGTGTATAAACATTTGCTGTACCAAGTTTTATTACGTTTGGATCATTAAAGCGCGTGAAAAAACTATTTGAAACTTTCAACTTCGCTTGTCCGCCATGTTCGTTTTGTAGTTAAGCGGTTTTTGAAAGTCTCATAGATAAACTTCCAGTAGTGCCCTTTATCTCCGTACAAAATTTCAGGGTGATACCGGTAATAGTTTCAGAGATATAGAATGCCGTTGAAATATTTCGCAGAGACGCCATCTTGAGGTTAAGTAAACAATTGAGCTAAGTTAGATGTCGTTGCATTACAATGTGTATAAACATATACTATACCAAGTTTCATTGCGTTTGGTTGGTTAAAACGCGAGAGACGTCTATTTAAAAGTCGTAACTTCGCTTGGCTGCCATGTTGGTTTTGTAGTTACCAGGTTTTCAAAGGTCACATAGGTGAACTTTTAGTAGTTTTCGTTAAAACCGTACAAAATTCCAGGGTGATGTCCGTAATAGTTTCGGAGATACTGAATGTTGGTGAAATATTTCGCACAGCCGCCATGTTGGATTGGTGAGACGTTACAAAATTTGAAGGGCACGGTCGGGGTCGGTTGGGATAGTGCTATAAACTTACCGAGTTTCATTGAAATCGCTCTAGCGGTTTAGACGTTATTAGGGGGGACACACAAACATCCATCACACACACAATCACACACGCACCCACACGGATAGACACACGGACAAAAGGTGATCTCATAAGACTATTTTTTCATAAATTAAAATAGGCTAAAAGCGAGATTTTAAAATTTCTCACAGCCGCCATCTTAAGGTTGTGAAATAATTGAAATACATTACATGCCAGTGGATTGAACGTTGTGTAAGCACTTACAGTACCACGTTCTACTGCGCTCGGATGATTAAATCGCGAGAAACGTCCACTTAAATATTTACATTTCTTGTCACCCCATGTTCAATTTGTGCTCACCAGGTTATTGAAAGTTCGATAAGTGAACTTCTGTTCATAGCCTTTATCAACATACCAAATTTCAATTGAATGCTCTCATAGATGAGAAGTTATTGAGAACCGTCTAATATTTCGGATGGTCACCATGTTGGAGTGTGATATATATGTAGGCCATAGAGTTATGTACCATTAGATGACAATTATTGCCGAGGTTCATTATTCAAACGTTGACTTCGATCGCATAATTAGGACACAAGAAATAAATACTTAATTTTAACATTTCGCACTCCACCATCTTGAGGATATGTAAACAATTGAACACAATTAGATATCAGTGCATTACAATGTGCATAAATATTTGCTGAACCATGTTTCACCGCGCTCAGTTGGTTAAATTGCGAGAAAAGTCTATTTAAATGCTTCAAATTATCTTGGCTGTCATGATCGGTTTGTACGATTACTAAACAGGTTTATGAAATTTACATAGATGAAATTCTAGTAGTACCCTTTATCACCGTGCAAATTTCAGGGTGATATCAGCAATAGTTTCGGAGATATAGAATGCCGGTGAAATATTTCCCACAGCCATGTTGGATTGGTGTGACATAGTCAAATTTTAAGGGTACGGTCGGGGTCGGCCAAAATACTGTAGTACTTTGACCACACCAAGTTTTATTGAAATCGTTCCAGCCGATTAGATTTTATTACGGGGACACATACACACACTCTCACGGATTTCAGAAAACGTGTGACCCGGATAAATTAATGCAGAAAAATTAAATACATTCTAGACCTTGGATGCGGTATTCCCGTAGGGGTCCTAAGTGAACAAGAGTTGTGGTCGACAGGTAAGTTTATAGAAGAGCACGGTGCAAGTATGTAGAAGCAATGTGGTCCATGGTTATCAACCCACATTCCACTAGTTTTGAAACCCCAGGACTAGGGTTGTGCATGGCTGGCTGCGTGGTACAGCAGCAAGTTTGTAGGATCGAATCCTGACGCAGTCAGTTGGCAGTTGAGGGCGATCAAATGCGAGGGGTCCGTGTCAGTAGATTTACTGGCACGTTAAAAATTCCTGCACCCCGATGTCTCTAAAAGATCCAGTAGTTAAAAGGGACGTGAAACCAAAAACATAATTTTTTATAAATATCATCATTGGATTGGGTAAATATTGGTCATCAATATCGTGTATTTACATATCTATGATCTCTCTGCCTGGTAATTTAGGTAAATTCCATCGGAGTCCGATGATTGTTTACAGTAATATGTTTAATTTGTTTGGCTACTTTCCATCTAATTTCCATAGACTAATAAATTCTACTCACGCAATAAACTTTGGAATGTCTTTAATACAGTTATTAAGTATGCGAGAGAATGTAGGTTGACGATAGACTACTGGCCTTCCTCCATTTAGTTATATCTAAAAATGGATATGCAAGACAAATTACTTCTTAGCATGAAACCTCTGCGATGCCCTCCTAGAGTTGTTTCTTTTCTTGGATATGTTATTATTTTAAAATTATTTTATGAACTGTTAATCAACATTTATTTGCGCGCACCTAATGAATTTCATATGAATTCAGGGTTTCTAATTGTAGTAGTACATGTTTAGTGATCCAATAATTATTTCTGGCATTAAGGAGTAGAGTTGCAACGTTTAAGTTGCCTTAGCAGCTTTCATAAATGGCATATTTCCTTCAAATAAATAATCCCGTTTGCTGCTCTTTTCGGGCGGTATAGACATTGCATTCGTCAGCTCCGTGTGGCGGTATGTGTGCCCTGTCTAGAGACCTTGGTTACTGATATGATTAATTGCGTGGAACTAATTATACAGCGTAAAAATTGGAGGAAATTACCAATGTATTAAGTGGCGGAGAGTGAGTTAAATAACCTAGTTAGGGACCACCTCTGAACTTTCTGTTGTGCATATTAACATGAACTGATATGAAATCAAGTATAAGGTCTTAATACTAATAACTGGAACCTATCAGCTGACAGTACTACTAATTGTATTATTATTATTATTTTATTGTAATTATTATTATTGTATTCATGACACATCACAACCTAACAATACGGGCTTCAGGGAACCAAAGTATTGTTCCTGAAACAGCCACTTCTAAGCTTGACGATCAAAATCACTTCCCATGAACTTTCGTACGATTCGGGTTGTTGAGAGTACTACTGCCTCCTGCATTAGTTTGTACAGATGAGTATCCAGATCCTGTTTTTTAAGGCCTTGGAGCAAGGTACTTGGGATCACGCCCGATCTCGAGACAAGGTTAGGTATGGTCTACTTGCCATTGCTTTTTATAGGACCGTCCAACTCACTATATTTGCTGATATTTTCTATGTGCTTTGATTGGAAGTTTCTTTTGTTAGAGATCACAACATCAATGAAATTAGTTTGAGATTTATTTTCTTGCTGACACCAGATTCGGCATGTTGTGTGATACCTATTGACAGTCAGAACAGTTCGGTCCTAATACAAATTGTATTCATTCTTTTCAGGACCACTTTCTATCTGATATTGGTAATACGGAACATGCTTCCTCTTAGAAGCTGAAACTGATCAGCCAACTCCTGATGGAAGAGATTAGCAACTACAGCATGCTTTTGCTTGTGCTCCGTCGCCAGGAAATACCTACCTGCAGATGAAGAAATACCACATTGTTTCTAACAGCTGACAACCAGAGAAGCACTTATCTTCTTGTATAGCGGGATCTTTTTACAATGAATTTGAGGTACTTCCTTTTAGGGATGATTTGGTCTTGAATTGCAAGCATAAAACCTTCAGTTTCTGGAAATATCTGTCCTAAAGAGAGTCATTAGTTTGATGCAGTTATATCAACATTTGCTTGCCTCATCTCATTTGGATGGCTTCCGTGTAAAGGTTTTGCTTTCCATGCTTCCATCTTCTGAAGGACAATATGTAGTTCTACTGTATATCTATTGGCTGGCTGCGTGGCTCAGCGGTAACGTTCTCGCTTGCTGAGCCCAAGGTCCCAGGTTCGTATCCTGGCGCAGTCAGCTGGCATTTGAGGGTGCGCAAATGCGAGAGAGCCGTGTCAGTGGATTTGCTGGCACGTTAATGATCCCCTTCGGGACAAAATTCCGGCACCCCGGCGTCTCTAAAAGCCAGAGTAGTTAAAAGGGACCTAAAACCAATAACATTATTATTGTATATCTATTATTGTTATTATTATTATTGTTCATTTTGCGCATGCGCTTACACATTCTCAGCATTTGCTGGAAAGAAAACATTTACAATCCCAGATACCGTATATTGTGCCCATTCAGCATGAAATATGCAAATCACAGTTTGCCAGCAATGCTCAATCGGGAGTATCGAGATTCATGGTATGTTCTCCCACTCTGTGACTCACACACTTTGGATTATATAGAGGATACACTTCCAAAAATAATAAACAAAATCAACTCCTACTATAAAAACATTTAATTACTCAAATATATGGCGCTACAACAATTAAACAATTAAAATACTGACCCTTTAATTCATACTTGTTCAAAGTGAACAAGGAAGTCATATATAAACAAATATTAAATCATAATAAATGGCTTTCTATAAACCAACAAACTTCTATTCATTTTCACTTCCATATAGTGTCCTTTTAAAATTCAATAAAATCAAGAGCTCCAATAGGCTCGATACTTTTTACACATACTGTGTTATCCATTTACAACACATCACTTCTTATTACATGAGTATATCTTCTAATCAATAATATATAATTTAACAAAGTACTGTTACTCATTTACTTAAAATTTTGGGCTTCCACAATGCTCTTAGGTTAAAATCTCTCTCTCAAGGCAACAATTCACTACCGTGATTGGGAAACATTCGCGCACTCTCGAGCTACAGAAGACTACTTGAACAAGTCAAAAATTAAGATCACTCCCGGAATCTAATTGTCTTCACTAAAACTCGTGAATCACTACATCATATAATCATACATTAGGGATTTATTATTAGTTGTCTTAAAAGACCATTATATCATAAGAAAGCAACGATCTGAACTTTGCAAGCGGTAACATTCATCTAAAAGAACCTCTGTTCGAAGACCGGGTCGTTAAAACAAACTCTAAACACTCTTGTGTACTATAACTTCAAACAGACGGCTCTTAGACCTACCACAACACGTTAATGGTAAGGGTCTGGCCTTGGCTACTTAGCGTGATTTATTACCGGGAGCAGGAACTTCACGGTCTCGCTCACAAGAGACGGGCTATCCTCAGCTTTTATACAGCTGTTCTTAAATGCAGTTCTTTGAACAGGCAAGGATTTCATACTACTTTTATAACAACATATTTAAGGTCAACAAACCTATTCTCTTAACCTCGGCATTTATTAATTATGAAGTATCCTCATTGGCGGGTAAGAATAATTCGATACAACAACAAATATTTAGGGGCTTAAACATGGACAAATCTGGGTTCGATCCTTTCAAATGCCTCGGGAACCATATCCCACACTGGAGGACTTATAACATTAGCGACTTATAGCAGGCCTCATTGCCTTACACCCGCGCTCATAATACAATAATTAGCACCCTTTTATAATACAATACACATGCGGCCTCGTGATCACATCACTATTTAGAGGACTTACCATAATTCAATTACCACGACCAACTGCCCCTCATAATTAGTGTTACCGAGTTTTTCAACGCATTCCTAGCGTGACAAATTACTTCAATGCGCTACATGGCGCTTATACATTTATGAGCCAAGTTGCCTTCAACGAACTGATAAATTCAACATCAACATTTTATTGTACATCTCAATTCTATATTAATCCTCTCCCTTGACAATAATTGCTTTACATTAAAAACATGTTTTCATTACATGTATTAATTCATTTAAAGGAGCTCGGAAGCTTCTACTTTTCATATAATTCATCATAATCTTCATTCATTTATATCATTATTATTATTATTATTACGCTTGCTTTCACATATTTAAATCCTTTATCAACTACACTGATATTTTATTTCATACATTTCCCCCAAGGGATTTATTTAATTCACATAATTATTTTATATTTTCTCAAATTTATTCGTTCAGATCGCGCTATATTCTTTTATTTGTTTTTCAAACATCCCTATTCTTTCTTCCTCATATGGATTGTACGCAAATCTTCCCCAACACATAACATAATGAAATGGTTACTCACATGATTTTACGGTCATTGACCGAATTCTCCAGCGATGTTTCATTTTTGCCCACTCACTGCATTTAAGCCATCTTCATTGATACCATTTCACACAATGACACTTCTTTAAAGACATACACATTATTTACCTTAAACACTGGTAACGTATTGAATACCATTTTTGTATTCATTTATCATACACAAATAAATTCACTAAAATTATTACACTAAATCAAATTTCACTATATTTACTTTACACTGCTTTTATTCAATTAGGCTTTGATTTTTGCCTTACACACGTGATTTATTTCTTCCCCATTTCCAAGGGTGACATTCTTAGACGTCGGCTCCCTAACCTGGTAAGATGATGAAAGTCTCGATCAATCTACCCCTCCCTGGAACGGTTATTCTTCAGATCCGGTTTCTGACTATCGGCTTCTATTTTTACTAGCTCGATGTCGTTTCTTCCTAGACACTATTTAGTTTGTCTAGCTAAAGTCTGTCCTGTTTACGGCCTCTCGAATACATTATCGGTGACCTAATGATTCCCTAGCATTTACTGCTATTCCTTCAATTCGTAGCTTATTGCTTTTTACTGTTCGTTTGTCTCCTTTAGACAATGCCTTGGATTAAATTCTCAATTCTTATTGTTCTGCGCTCTAGTACCTATCTTCTCCGGCACACTAGGCGTTACTTATTTCGTCCGACCCTGATCGGGTTCTTTAACTTTGATAGAAATGTTTGTTTCACTTTCGTTGGTACTTCGAAACGTTACGATACTTTATGTCTTTTAACTGAACTCTTATTCGAAGACCTATCGCCTGTTCTTTCTTCTTAGTTCGCAGCAATAAAATAATAATAATGAACTTTCACTATAAATACTGACGCTTACTGAAATTAATCCTGTACTAGGATTTTTCTATGTCTTCACACGCCGATACTAATGACGATACTTCTCGGCCACGCCCATACGGGGTGCTCGTTGGTGATACAACGTATCACGACCTCTCAAGGTCTGGTAAATACTGCCTTAACGATGTGATGAAGCGTCACGTCCTCTAGACGGACTAAACTGCATGATTAGCCTGGTTCGGCCAGGGCTTTTATACCAATCGGCTACAAAAAGATAAAGCAATAGTCGCATACTTTTGAAACTTATATCTCTAGAAAGCTCGTTTTCTAAACGTAAACTGACTTCTTTGCACATGAAAATCGATCGCACAATTTCGAGATATTAAATAAAATTTGCTCTTCAGATACGTCATGCTGCGTTTGCACTTCTTTCCTGTGCAATTATTATAACCCTTTTCCCCACACAAAAATCTCTATTCCAAAATGATTCACAATGATGTATTTCTTTTGTTAATTATATTCTCGCAAATGGCTTAAATCTAATTATTCCTCTTCTTGCACAACTGCGAGGATGCCATTTTATTGCTGCGTAAGATCAATTTCCGAAACCTCTTCTCGCTTACACACAATGGAAAGTTTTTATCGTTCTATAAATAGTCATGATCGGCTCCCTATCGGTGCGTCACGCATGATATCATTTCCTGGGGCCACCTGGTCTCTTATTATTACGCCACGTTGTACCCAGTACTCTTGCATAAAATCTTTCTAAGTCATTCTAAGGACTGTATTTTTCCTCTCTTCTTTTACCAATAAAACATGGATTCGACCCCTTGAACCAATGGTACATGGGTTCAATATATCAAAAGGAGCAAATTCTTGGTGACTGCATTGAGTAGTAGCTTCATATTTCCCTCACTGCTTCAGGCCTGATTGCCCAAGAAGAGCCTTACTACGTGACACGTAGAAAGTATGACTGTTTCCTGCATCCGATTAAAAAGGCCTGGGTCTAATTTAAACGTCGTGAGCGATTCCTTTAAGTAGTTGGGAATCACGCCAGTGCTGGAGATAATAATAGGAACTGTCCTGACTTGTGCCATGTGCCATTGCTTCCTTATCAGTTCTGAAAGCTCTGTGTATTTTGACAGCTTTTCAACATGCTTTGTTAGAATGTTGCCACTGTTTGGGATCGCCACATCTATGAAGGTGGTGTGCTTCATGCATTTGTCAACAAGAACTAAATCAGGTCTGTTGTGCACAGCTGATTGGTCTGTCAATACAGTACGATCCCAGTATAACGTAAAGCTGTCATTTTCCAATACACTTTCAGGAGCATATTTGTAGTACGGCACTTTCTCTTGGCTCAGCAGTTGAAGTTTTATAGCCAATTCTTGATGTACTATATTGGCAACAAAATCATGTCTCTTCCTATATTCTGTCCCTGCAAAATGGCGACAACCTGATATTATGCTGAACAGTCTCAGATGTTGGGCAACCGTATCTGCAATGGTCATCTTGCACAGATGCATCCTTGGTTATGAACTTTAGGTAGTTCCTCGTGGGGACAACCTGGTCCTGAGTAGCCATCATGGAGCCTTCTTTTTCAGGAAACATCGGCCCAGAAATCAAGCAAAGGTTCGACGCTAGCTTGTCGACGTGAGTTTGGATGACCTCATTGGGATGTCTTCCGTGTTGTGGCTTGGACAACCAGGCATTGAATCTATCCAAATCACTGCGCACCTGAATTTGAGTCTCTTGCTGACTTAAGAGTAGTGGAGTAGAATCATCTGCTTCTGTGACAGCCTTGTGCAGCATCGAATGGTTCGATAAAGAACAGAAGTATTTTCTTAGCTCATAGATCTGTCGAGCTACTTGGTTGTTTATATCAACAATTCCTCTCCCACCCATGTGTCTCGGTAACATGACTCGTTCCACAGATATCCTGGCATGGTGTTTTCGTGATTTGGTCAGTGATGTTCTAATTTTCTGTTCTAAACTTGCAATGTCAGCTTTACTCCACTTGATGACCCCAAACGAGTAACTAAGGTTAGGGACAGTATAAGCGTTGATTGCCTTAACCTAGTTTTTACGGTTGAGGCAGGTGTTAGAAACAAGCTTAATTCTTCTGACAAATTCCTTCGTCAGATCTTGTTTCACTACTGAGTGTTTCATGTGTCTGGCTTGCTTCATTCCCAGATACTTGTAGGTCTCGCCAGTGAGCATTGTTGCAACCTGCTGGCCCTGAACTGTTTCATATACACCTTCCTGCAGTTTGCCTTTCATAACGTTCAGCGTCTTACATTTCTCCAGCCCGAATTCCATTTTCACATCCTGTGAAAAGGTTTCCACTGTCTTCAACAGAAACTCTATCTGTTCTCTGGTGGCGGCCTATAGCTTTAGGTCATCCATATACAGGAGATGGTTGAGCTTTGCAAGCTCCATGGAGTTCTTCTTGATACTGTTGAATTAAGTTGGTTTGATAGTGGGTTCATCGCAAGACAGAACCTTAATGGGCTCAAGGAGTCTCCTTGGAATATTCCCTTGTGGATTGGGATCATACTTGTTGCAATACTGCCATTTGTAGTACTAAGGCACATTACTTTACGCCACGTTGCCATGGCGTGTTCCAAGAAATATATAATCTGAGGATCAATCTTATACACTGACGAAATATGGATCAACCAATCATGGGGCCCGAATCATAGGCCTTCTTGTAGTTAATATATGCCGTGAATAAATTTCTGTTTTTGCTAAAGGCCTGGTTAGAAACCACTGAGTCAATGCTAAGTATTTCTTTACACCCTTTGGACCCTTTCGTGCATCCTTTTTGTTGTGTTGCTATGAAGTTATTTTTTCACTGTGAGCATATATCCTCCTACTAAGACAGGACGTGATGATATTATATCTTATATTATTATTATTATTATTCGTTAGGTGTGCTCTGAGAAAGTATGCATAGGTAAAAACCCGAACCTCGTATTAAAATGAATCTAGTGCACTGAATTATTCGTGTCTAATATTTGTCGGAACAATGAATTTATTGATATTCATTCCCTCTATTGTGTTCTGTCAATAGTGAATTGAGGAAACGTTCAGAAATATAATTTAAGTGCCATGGCGGCTATACGTAGAGTCTTCTTTAACCTCTTAGCGTTCCTGACATTGCTTGCTTAAACGGCGGGAGTCCTCTGGGAGTGGTATCGGACACCAGATTGTGCCGCTCAGCTGCATACACATCAGGCGCAGTGTTCATTGAGCAGAAAGGCCTCCCAAGTAGCTAGCGAGGAATGCACAAACTCTCTGTGCTCCTTCCAAGTTGGATGGCTCCGTAATGAGGCTGTTCTGTTAATTGTGCACGTACAGTTTAAACTACTATTCTTTCTGATATAAATAGCTATTTTATGTTGTGTTATTTTAGAACTGGTATGCTATATATTATTCGTCTTTTTTTTTTCAAGTGTACACATTGTGTACTTGGCTAAAATTGATTTAGACATTTAAATAAAATGTTTTAAAATCAAACTTTAATGTTTTTCAGTCAGTCAACACGATTCTACTCAATTGTAGTGGGTGGTTCCCCATTCCTGTAAAAATCACGAGATTAATAGATACACTTGGATGGCCAGTTTCAAACGTCCAGCGATCATCATCATATCATAAGCCTACTCAATCTATGTCTACAAATGGGTTATAATATTCACAATGTATGTACCTATTTAGTTGCAGTAGTGATTAAAATAGAACAGGGGAGCGTGATGGCGCAGAGGCTTAGTTACTCGCCTTTCACCAGGACGACCGAGGTTCGAATCCCGGTGACAGCGGGGTGGAATTTGCACCTGGAAAATCACGTGGCGTCAGGAAGGGCATCCGGTCTTAAATCCACGGCCAAAACCAAAATGAGCCTGGTTGGCTCCGACGACCCCAATTAATTGGGAAAAGCCGAAGCGGAAGAAGAAGTGATTAAACTAGAACTACTAGTGACGTCATTGTTGAGATACTGATAGTGAGGATTGTCCTTCATGTTTGCAGGCTTAATGTAATTATGTGATTGTTATTAAATGGCCAGGGTATTGTGGAATGTGCCCTTAGGTGTTTGAGCGATGTGTGGTACGTTTCCGTGCAGATGTCACCTTCCGCTGCCACCACTGAACTGGAAGGTATTTCCTGTCTCGTCTCGTTATGTTATCTCTTAACCCCCTCGCATTCCTATCTGCCTGTGTTGGTCAAGCAATGTAACAGATATGAGTAGCTAAGTCTAGAACATCTTAATATGCTATATGTTACTGTGTTCTGGACTTCTTCAACTCTTAAAGGCCAGTTTTTATTCTCGCCACGCGTAAGCAATAAAGACCTATAATCGCTACCTGGTCTAATGAGAATGTCCTGGAACCTTCAATACTGTCTTTAATAATGCCTTGGTTTATTGAATAAATGGTACAAAGTACATCCTGATCCAGCAACATGTTTCCCTATGTTGCTCCCTTTTCTAGCTTGGCTACGACGTTATGCTGTTTCTCGTTTGGATACAATCGGGTTGACTGACTGAAAATATCGATATTTAAGTCAGCACTGAAAAATGGCTTCCAACGCGATAATTTCTTCAAAGAAAGTTCTTTTATTTGGAATCTTATATGTATAAACGTAGACACAAACAGTATAAAGACAAAATATATTCACTGTTCCAAAAATCAACTAATTATCTATACTTATTTGTGTGTAGAGTAAAATACTATTTTGAAGAAAGGAATGTTTGTTCCTTCGTCACCTATAACCTGAAAATCAAACCAAACCCCGTGGCGCTACAACCTGTGAAGAGTCTGGTCCTACCAAGCCATTTGGTATCCGTGACTGAGTGCCTCACTGTCAGGCAGCTACTCAATTTTCCTCACGATTCTTCGTGCACCACGTTCCAGCCCTCACGTCAGTTTCTAAAATCCCTGACGGAGCCGAGAATCGAACCTGGGGCCTCCATATACCAGACAGGCATTGCTACCCCAACACCACGGTGCCGGATAAAACCAAATCGAATAAGGCCCTGTAAATTATTAGACGGTTCTAGTCTTAAGCAATCTTCTTCATCTTCATGAGTACATTACACGCCAGTTTGATCGGTTATTAATTACCTGTCTACGTCAATGTTCGACCCCTTATTACTCCAATAACTAACTAACTAACTAACTATATAAATTAACACTATTATAACAAGAAACTTTCTATTCGTACTCACTAATACATTCAAATATGTTACTATTATTTACTTTGTAATTTAGAGCCGTCATAACTGGAAACATAGCAATTGAATACGAGACAGAATTATGGCACAAATATAGCCTAGAGTAGGGAAATTATCTTTAATTTTTAGTCTCAATTATATTTCCATTTTCAACTCATAATTTCTATTAATAACTGATTTACGCCCATTGTTAATTCGTCAATACTTTTCGAGATATCTACTGTGTCTTTAGAGAATGTCTTACATTTAGAATGATATGCATCCCCTTACCATCTACAAGAAAGAAGAAAGGAAACCAAACAAGTAATTCCGTGAAGATCAAAATAGCCTATTTTCATATATCCTACTAATGTTATTGGCCTCTTTCAATATACAACATTTCAGTTTGATAGCTGTAATAGATTCGTAAATATTGCGAACCGTCCGTCGCATTTGTAGGATTTTTATATATAGGCCATAGAGTTATGTACTATTTATTACATGTAGATTGTTGCGTAGGTGTATTATTCAAACTTCAATCGCATGATTAGGACAAAAGAAACATTAACAAGTTTTTAAAATTTCGCACACCGCCATCTTGTGGTTATGAAAACAATTGATATTAATTAGATGTCAGTAGAATAAAATGTGTATAAGCAAATACCGGCAGTCCCGTGGTGTTGGGGTAGCGCGTCTGCCTCTCACCCGGAGGCCCTGGGTTCGATTCCCGGCTTCGTAAGGGATTTTAGAAACTGACTTGAGGGATGGAATGGGGTGCAGTCAGCCTGGTGAGGGCAATCGAGTAGCTTTCAGACAGTGAGGCATAGCCCCGGTCACAAAAACCAGGATTAACAGTCGAGGGGACCCGATGCGCTGACCACGCGTCACCCCAATATCTAGAGGCGAAATGCTGGGCAGCGGTCGCTTGGTAGGCCTAGGCCCTTCGTGGGTTGTAGTGCCAGGGGTTATTATTATTATATTAGCATTTTCCGGACCAAGTTTCACTGCGCTCGGATGGTTAAATCAAGAGAAACATGTATTCTAATATTTAAATTTCGTGTCGCTGCCATGTTGGAATTATACTCACCAGGTTATTGAAAGTTACATAGGTGAACTTATGTTCATACCCTCTTTCAACATACCAAATTTCAGTTTGATTGCTGTTGTAGATTAGTAGATATTGAGAACCGTCTAATTATTTCGGACGGACGCAATGCTGGGTTTTTATACGGTACAGACCATGTAGGCTATAGCGATATGTACTATTAGATGAAGATTACTGCGTAGGTTCATTATTCAAACGCGACTTCGATCGCATGATTAGGACACAAGAAATAAGAACTTAATTTGAAAATTTTGCACAGCCGCCATGTTGAGGTTATGTAAACAATTGAACAAAATTAGATTTCGGTGCATTACAATGTGTATTCCTTGGCAGGAATAGCCCCTCCTGAGGTACGCCGTGAGGTCATAGCACAAACGGAACGAAAAAAGTCCGCAGAGGACCATGCTCACCCTCTTTTTGGTCACCAGCCTCCAAGAAGGCGGCTAAAATCAAGGAAAAGCTTCCTGCAAACTACATCGATGCCTACTACAAAACCCGAAGTAGCCAGGATACAGCTATGGCAATCCACCATACCACCAGATTGGATGAAGGCCATGGAAAGGCTTCCAGCAGGCCACAACAACAACTGGGAAACTTGGCGGTCACTCAACAGACTTCGGACTGGTGTTGGGAGATGCAAAGTTAATCTCCACAAATGGGGATACCTACAGGAATCAGAAATCTGTGAGTGTGGGGAGAGACAGACCATGATACACCTGTGTTCCTGTGAACTGTGCCCGTGCTCTTGCACAACGCAGGAGTTAATGGAAGGTCATGAAAAGGGTGTGACAGTGGCCCGTTTCTGGGCAAAGACAATCTAATTCGAGACATTGTTGTATGTATTATTTCTTTTTAATATTGTGTATCATCCCTCTGTGTATGTTGTAATGCTTTTGACTCGAATAAATAAATAAAAATGTGTATAACCATTTGCTGTACCACGTTTCACTGCACTCGGATGGTTAGATCGCTAGAAACGTCTATTTGAATATTTCAAATTCGCTTGGCGACCTTGTTCGTTTTTTACTTCACAGGTTTCGAAAAGTCACATAGGTGGACATCTAGTAATGCTCTTTATCATCGTACAAATTTGCATGGTGGTATGAGTAGTAGTTTCGGAGATATAGAATGCTGGTGAATTATTTCGCACAGCCACCATGTTGGTTTGAGGAGGTGTATTAAAATTTAAAGGGCACGGTCGGGTTCGGACGAAATTGTACTATGTCCTTACCGAGTTTCATTGAAATCCTTTTAGCCGTTAAGATTTTATTAGGGTGGGGGATGTGGGCACACACACGGACAAAAGGTGATCTCATAAGCCATCTTTTCATAAATGAAAATAGGCTAAAAACAATTGCAAGTTTTCATTTATACACAGAAAATGTGAATAGCAGTAAATTTGTCGTCAAATGATCTACAAAGCATATGAGAATGCCACCTATTATTTATCGTTAAATGGCCCCTCAAATCCACTTCATCTTGTGACTTATCGCTAGAATTGATGAGAATGGTTCCAGTTATTATGTTCTAATAAGTGGGTAATGTAACTCGCTTGAACTGAAATAATTGGATTATTATGAAACATAATGAACGATTTGGCTTGAGGTAGACTCTCTCTCAGTGCTTATAGCTGAGTAGTGTTCGCGCCTCTTGAATGCTTACTTCTTTCATAGCTCATTGCCACTTGATTCCGTGCCATTTTTGCGAGAATGTGTGGCATGTGATGTTGGTGTAAGGATGTGATCTATGGCAGTGCGCTGAAATGGAATCTGCACTCACATTACTTCAGCTCTCCAGCTATTTCAACACCAAAGGCTCTCATGCACGACCCAAGTTGATTGAATGGCGACCACATTCATTCTGTTACCAGAATATTGCCTTCTCCAAAATCAATGAGCGAGATCACAAGAGCCCTCTTGAATCTATAGTGGAGGGAGAAGTATCAAGGATGTACAGTATCTGACACAGCTTCACTTCAGCAGCTTTATGGATTAAACTAGGAAGATGTCTGCATGCATACACGATGATAGTCTAGCCCTTGTTGTAAGTAATTCCAAGATATACAGCTTCAGATTAACATTAGCGGATCCCTAAAATGTTCACTGGTAATGGTGTTAATGTCTTCGATATTTCCTAATTATTCCCGGTCTCCAAAGCCAAGTAGGCTCACTTTCAATTTAGTCTGGGAGTTTTAAGGTTCGATTTTGGGCAACATTCCAAACCTGAGTAACCAGTATTTGAACATAGGCCATCCAACAGAAAGACATGCAGCTTTGACACTACTCAATCACGTCCACACTGTGGTTAATGTGGTTATAAATGAGACTTTTATCCTTACATCCGGAATTGAAACCCCGTTCTGTATATTTAAATCGAAGGCGGGATATATTTTCCCTAGAAAATGTTCGTTTTATTCTTTTCACTTTCATTCATTTATTGTCGGCCCTGTGGAATATAAAACGACTTGCCAGTCAGCAAGTTTTATTTCGTGATCGCGAATTGTAACGCACTAAACAAGCAGTCGGCATAAAAAGTTAGTAGATTGTGTTCATATTGTCGTTAGGTCACTGCCCTGGTTTTATCAGTGATTTTATGGAACGGAGTCCACTCAGCCCTATGGAGAACATTAGCTTTCTGATGTGAGATATAGCGTACCTGGTCAAATGACAAGATCGAGGGCTGAAGGGACACTGACCACACATCACCCTGCATTCTGAAGATACCATGGATGAACAGCGGTTGATTAATAATCCAAGGTACCCAATTCGTCGTTGAAACAAGGTTTCTATTTATATCACAAAACCTTGAGAGCAAACATTATAATTAATACCTAAGTTGCAGTGAGGGCGTAATCATCTTCTGCATGCTTCATACAGCAACTAACGTTAAACCACTAGTACTTGTAGTTCCCCTGTAGCTTGAAATAGAAATATAAGTTTATAAACTACTAAACATATGGTTATTAAAGGCTTTTTGAGAGAATGTCGACGGCAAAGTGTGATTCTGGACCACGCCACAGCCAAGTGTGTTTGGTTTCCTATACGTTCCTTTCTATTCATTTATTTATTTATTTATCGTATGGCTTTTAGTGCCGGGAGTATCCGAGGACATGTTCGGCTCACCTGAGTCTGTAGCTGCTTCTAGCGGACACCCATGAGGTGAGCTACAAGTTCCGTCCAATTTCAAGTAGTTCAAACTTTCGCTACCAGATGTCACTGATACCTAGAGGTGAACATTGGAACTTTTGATAGAGCGTTCCAGCGAAAAATAACCTAGAAATTTTGTTTCACACAAGTTTAGTCTGTGGAAGGATCTTTTACATGCCATAAATTTATGACATGGGACCGCCGGCTTTACTTCCCCTCCGAAGGAGGGCATACTGAAGGATTTCAACGCTCTGAAAAATCCGATGACTTCGGCTGGGTTTGAACCCGCGAATTTGGGTACAGCAGTTCAGCATGCTACCAACTACGCCACCGAAGCCGCTACTAAACATATGGTTATTAAAGGCTTGTTTGAGAGAATGTCGACGTTAAAGTGTGATTCTGGACCACGGCACAGCCAAGTGTGTTTGGTTTCCTCTACGTTCCTTTCTACACTCATATCCGATGATAGTACATGATTTTATTTCCAAACCAGTTTCTAGTAATTGCACATACAAAACTAGCATAGTGATCACAAGTGATGCTTTTCAGAATGCTACACAAATAGTGATTAGTTCCAGCTGCCCAATATTCCGACAGTGGTCTGAGGAGAGGAGGGATCGGTCTCTTAGTCATAGTTACCTCATTGTAACCATAAACTCAGAAATTAATTTTTGGCTAGGCAGAGAATCAAAAGTAAGTCCTCAATATGGATCCATAGACAACAGAGACTGGTCGATTTTACCGTCTTATCTGGATGAATTCATGAGACCCTCGGAGCTGGGTAATATTGGCGATATGTCAACTTATCGTGGAATATAATTAAGTTGGTTATACATAAATGGGTTGGAATAATTGGACGAAGAAGTGTATTCAAGATGATATCAGATAACTCATTAATTATAGGGCGTTGATATTGAGTGACGTGGAAGTGACTGTCACTGTTAGTTTATCATTGCGTAACCTACATAGGCTTCAGTAGGTCATCGATCGACATGGGGATGTGACGGTACGGAAGTTAGTGTTTGTCAGAGTACCGAATAGTAACCGGCACTAGCAACCCATCACGGGTCGCACAACAGTGCTGTATGTGAGGACCGTGATCTAGTGTGCTCTAGGACATTACTGTAGTAAGGTCCAGAGCCATGCTTGAATCGCTTTCGCTATGTAGGTGTGCTGGGTTACTTCCTGAGTCTCGATCAAGAGTGACTCTCAGGTACTTTGAGGCTGTCTGCCAAATAATCAGTTCACCAAAGAAGGCTGGATCCTGGACTTCTGCGTATTTCCGTTTCTTTGAGTACAGAGTGGCAGAGAATTTACTATTTTTTTTAAATAGTTTCGGTCGTCTATGGACCACGTTATTTCAACTGCCTTTTCTCTCGTTCTTTCACATTGGCCCAGTACTCGCGCATTCTTCTTCGGTGAGCCTCCTTTCGTTCTTCGGTCTACTTCTTGCCGGTTTTCAATATACGTTTTGGCTGAAAACTGCGTATCTCCCCAAGTTTCTTCTCAGAGTCACGTTCCAAGATGTCCTCATGTGATATTCCCAGTTCTTGTAGGTCTTTATCCACCTCTGTAAACCAAATCCCTTTGGTTTTCATTCCCAGAAAGTAGGCACAGATTCGATTGGACAATCTTCCGGAGTTCATTCGTGTTAAATGGCCATAAAAGGAGAGGTTTCTTTTGCGAATGGTGTCCGTTATTTTCTCCACATGTAGATAAAGTTCATCGTTGTGTGGTCTTCTATACTCTACTCGTTCCTTGACCGGGCCCAAGATCTTTCTCATTTACTGATGTTAATTTTAATTGTCCATTTCCCTAGCCAGGGCTCTAGAGAGTCCAGAGCGTTTTGGAGGATCCAGTCCGGATCTCGCCACTGCTGCTTTGTAAACAATTGCAATTTTCAGAATGGAGAGTGCCAGGCAGACATTCCAAAGACTTCATTAATCACAATCACATAGGTAATTCGACAAACGTACTCCTACAGGGGCAGTTGACAAATATGTTCTAATACTTATATTCTCTGCGCCTAATGAAGTCCGTTGTAGTGTTATTAGTTAGGCTGACAAATCAGTATCAAACCCCGAAGTCACCGCTGCTGCCTTGTAAACGGACGCGAGTTTAAGAATGGATAGTGCCTGGACGTTCAGGGAGCAGTATGATACGAACATGGTTCATATTTTGAACGCGTATGTTTCAAAAACAGTGTACAGTGAACTCACCGTTAGGCAGGAAATTATGAAATGATATCTTATAACAGGCTAGCTATCCTAACTCTATAGGGTACCCTTCGCCAGATACACTGTAGTGGCCAGAGAAGGACTCTCGAGAGGCCAAGAAAAGGCGAGTACATTGAGGAGAGTATTATTGTATAGAAATATATCCTTGCAAGGCTTCATATTTGCTGTAGTATTCAATTGGTATCAGAGTTATCTATTTTAATATTTGGTAGAGCCAAGATGGAACTTGAGTGCAGGATTCAATTTGATTAAATCTTAGACTTACCTGGATGACGTCTCATATGTACGCCTTGTATGTTACCAAGTTTCCTGACAGTTACATGTAGAGTTCTTGATTTTATTGCTTTAACCCTTCGTTTGTCGCCTATGGGACTGACGGCCATTTACTTTGTTCGGATCTTTAGCTCCTGCATTACTCAATTAACAACTTCATTAATTTTATAAGAGTTCATCAACAGTGTTGCCACATTTAGAGTAATTACCCTACTTAAGGTTAACATTTTATCACTCAGGGTAGTTTTTGGGTAATCACTTCTGCAGGGTAACTTTAGGGAAATTTTATCTCCGTGCAGTGTTGCGATGTTGTGGTGGAATATTATAATATTATTAGTTCAATGTCTTTCATATTTCACGGGGCCCAGCTGAGTCCGGCAATGCTTCCACTTACTCGTGCCGGGCTCCTCCCCGTCTTCTTTCCTGTCGACCTCACTTGGTCAACTCTTTTTCTCTTTCGACCCCAACGGTATTAGGGTATCCAAGGCCTAGAGAGTCTCTTCCTTTCCCGCCTTAATTGGCCCTTGTCTCATCTTTTCTGACACCCTCCTTCTGCGAGGGGTCAGCCTTCTTTTTCATTTCATGTTCTCTCCTGCCTTCTGCTCAAGGCCCTCAAGGAGGCTGGGTGTAGGTAGCCCCACCACTTCTGGTGCACCCTGGTTAAAGCTACATCCTCAGGGGCTCACGGCTGGTGAGTTCGGGAGCTGGCGACTCCGAGGGATTCCTGAGCTGGGTCCGGTTTCCCCCTTTTGTCCTTTACCTCTCCTCTTTCACTTTCCTCTCTGCCTTTCATGGCTCTCCTTCCTTCCAAGTCCCTCAATCCGCATTCTTCGAGGGTTGAGGGCATTTCTTTTCCTCCTGTCATTTATTTGCCTTATCCTCCTTTTGTTTTCCATCTTCTTTTAGTAGATAGGTTAGTAGTTAGTTTTAGTTATAGTTTACGTTGCATTATCATCTTCACGCTCACCCAAACCATTAGCGGCCGATAACCTAGATGTTAGGCCCCTTAAAACAACAATTATCATCATCATCATCATAATCTTTCATATTTACTTCAGGATAGTTAATTAATTATAATAATTTTACATTTAGAACAATGTAGTCATGAAATAAATACTATCACATGATCTCTGGCGTGCAGTGTTGTGATGTTGCTGTGGAATATTTTAATATTATTAGTTCAATATCTCTCCTAATTACTGTATTTTCAAAGATGCTGACGTGCTGGAAATTTACTCCTAAAGAAAATTTTTACGTTGTAGTAAATTCACTGATATTAGTTCCTTGCAGTTAGGCACACACAAAAGCCAATTGACTGTAACGGATTTCATCCTGCAGTAGGCCTTGCCAATTATGTACATAGCCTCCGATGGCGCAATTGAAAGTATCGTAATTAGATGTCCCTAAAGAAGAGATTGATGCAAGCCAATTATTGTGCGGCTTGGTGCAATATTATAAGAGTGACACTTAGAAAGAAAGCAGTACGTACAAATGGATGGACGTACACATTTTGTTGAATTATCTCACAGGCCTACGTTACTATTTATTAATGATGGTAGCAGGCTGTAATTTTCTTAGTAGTTTATTTGGAGGTTTGATCTATGAGACCTGAATATTCATCGCACATCGTGATGATACGTTGCATTTTACGAGACAAATTTTCATTTGGAAAAAAATACATGAATATTAACAAACAAGTCATGAATACTGTAACCATTCAGAATCCTTCTTCGAGCGCATAAATGTGGACGCCTGCTCCTGTGATACATATGAAATTCTCAACACGACCAAGGTAATTGCGTTGCATACGTAAGCGGGGCTGCTGCAGTGACGAGGAGATTTAAGACTGGGACGGTCTCGACGACTAAGTCTAGGATTACAGAGAACTTCGACTTGAATTTTTATTCCTTCGTTATTACATATATTCCATGTACGCTCCTAACTATAATTCGACGCTTCCTAGACGAGGCTTGTAATATTCATGTAATTTTCATAAGTCAGTAGGCAAAAGAATACATTATTGCGAGAGTGTTAAGTCATTGAGACTAGTAATGTAGCCAGTACTTTAACATAGCCTGACTTTAACGAAAAATATAATTTCCAGATCGACATCGTTATCATCATCATCAAAGTCACCATTATCAAGAGTGCCTCACCCTGACATGACTCTGGCTCGCAAGATTCCCCTTCAACTGTGCGAACGTGACAATTTACACTTAAACTGGTCAACACTATTAATGAGCCACGTGACATTCCTCTTCTTTTTTCTTTCTCTATAGAGATTCCACAATTCAAAATGACACCGATCTTTATGCATATCATAATTTGGGTCTGTGAGTCTCAATTTGGTTACCATCATTACATTCTTTATAATTTTGGACTGTTTATTCTAGATGTACAACCTATGGGTGATACGAAATAGAGGGTTAGACATTCCTGGACATCCCAATGAAAAGTGTCTCCTAAAAGAATGGTTAGTAAACGGTCAGTAAAACTTTGCAACAGTAAAGATCCCAATGAATATCTTGCCCACGAAGTGTGCGATTTGTACATTAAAAAAGTCCATTTTCTTACATCTCTTGAATCATAATGGTGTTAAATTCTTGTAAACTAAAGAAGTTACATGTATGAATATTATAAGCATGTACACTAACATTTTCGGTACACCATGTTATAATTGTATGGTACCAAAATTCATACTACTAGTTTCTCTACGTCGTAAAAGGTTCTTAGGTGGATGGTTACGACACTAGTAGTGAAACAAGTAGTGGGAACGTCTCTAAGTCAAGTACTATACAATAATTATGACATGGTTAACAGAATCTTTCAGTGTACATGAACATTATCGCCCATTTCAATATCATAAGCAGTTGCTAAAGAATCCTTTATATTGGTACAATATGCAATAACTTGGACTATTTAAATATGAAAATGCGATCGTGGAGAAAGGCTGCAACATTTAAAAATGACATAATGTTTCCTCTTCATATTTAACCAGTAATTATTTTATAATTATTTTACTATAGTATTACACGTATTGCAAGGACGCAACATTTGTTAGATGCGGTTTCATTTCTAAATCCAGCCTTGTTTTGTTTTCAGTAGGCTATGGAAGACATAAGCAACTTTAAGTTACTAGTCCAAGCAGCTGTCAATAAACAAATATGCTCATTTAGGCCTTCATCCTAGTCTACGTACATTAGTCACTGAAAGGAAAGGGAGCTTATGACCTCAATTACACAATCGAACTTCATTTTGTAAGAATTATTGAGACCGAAATCTTCTAAAGAAGCTGTGTATTTTATTTCTCATAAAAACATTAAGGCAGAGATTTAAGACGAAATGCCAGAATACTACATGTTCTAAGGAAGGTCCTGTAGTCAAGAGAGAGTAATTTTGTAAGTCTCGAATTAAAATTTGTGAAGGACAGAAATATTCTGATTTGTATTTTCATGAACGTTTGTATACGAAAGGCATTTCTTTAGCTAGGTCATTGTCTCATGCATTGTCTTAGCTTAATGCTAAACAGAGATTTATAAGTTCTGACGAAACCAGGATTTGAACCAGGGACTTTGGATTTCCGGCCCGACGCTCTATCAAACTCAACTACGACAAAACATAGAGTAAAAATTTCTGATGGGACCAGGATTTGAACCTGGGACCTTCAGAAATCTGGTTAGATCCTCTATTCAACTAAGTTAACGAGATACAGCCAGCCAATATGTCTGACGAGTCCAGGATTCGAAACTTGGACCTTCGAATTTTTCTCCCAATGCTCCAGCCAACTGGGCTAAAACGAGCATACAACATACTGAGGATCATTTTAACACTTTAGCTGGTAGACTAACATGGAATGGCATTCACGATTATAGATTATAGTTTATCACTTGCTCTGAATTAATGTATCTATTCAGAGGTCTAGGACGTAGAGGAATACCCTGGAAAAATAATTTAAGCCAGTGGTTTAGACTGAATACAATGTCACTGTTTAGAAAAGTTATGGACTAACAGCAGTTCATGCTACTGATCGCTAATGTTTTGGAGGACGAGACACTTGAAGGAGAATAAGTAACATAAAATGTATTTGATACTAGAAAAAATCCGTATTATAGGCTACATCCACTCAACGTACACAATTAGGGACCGACGACCTCGTAGTTCCGTCGCTTATAACAACAATAACTAACTATAAGTACTTACCCAACCGCAAAGCAAACAAATAGTTCCGTGAAGAACTACTTACGTTAATTGCCACTATCAACTTACAAAATTTCAATTTGATTGCTGTAATAGATTCGTAGATATTGAGAACCGACTAAATATTTCGTATGGTCGCCATGTTGGATTATTATATATGTAGGTCTTAGAGTTATGTAGACTACTGTTACATGTAGATTATTTTGTACGTGTAGTATTCAAACTTCAATCGCATGATTAAGACAAAGAAGTAAAAACGAGATTTTAAAATTTCGCACACCTGCCATCTTGTGGTTATGGAAATAATTGAAAAAATTAGATGCCAGTGGATTAACATTTGTATAAATATTTACTGTACCAAATTTCACTGAACTCGGATGGTTAAATTGCGAGAAACGTCCATGTGAATATTTATACTTCGCGTCGCCGCCATGTTGGATTTGTGATCACCAGGTTATTGAAAGTACTATAGGTGAACTTATGTTAATAGCCCCTATGAACATACAAAAATTCAGTTTAATTGCTGTAATAGATTCGTAGATATTGAGAACCGTCTAAATATTTCGGATGGTCGCCATGTTGGATTGTTATATGTATAGGCCATAGAGTCATGTACCATTGAAGGAAAATTATTGCGCAGGTTCATTATTCAAACTTTCACTTCGATCGCATGATTATGACACAAGAAATAGAAACGTAATTCTAAAATTCGCACAGCCACCATCTTGACGTTATGTAAACAATTGAACTAAATTAGATACCAATGCATTACAATGTGTATAAACATTTTCTGTACTAAGTTTCATTGCGTTTGGATCATTAAATTGCCAGAAATGTTTATTTAAAACGTTCAACTTCGATTGTCCGCCATGTTCGTTTTGTAGTTAATCGGTTTCTGAAAGTCTCATAGATGAACTGCCAGTAGTGCCCTTTATCTGTGTAAAAACTGTCTTGGTGATACCGGTGATAGTTCCAGAGATATTAAATGCCTGTGAAATATTTCACACAGCCGCCATCTTGAGGTTATGTAAACAATTGAACGAAGTTAGATGTCGGTGCATTACAATGTGTATAAACATATACTGTACCAAGTTTCATTGCGTTTGGTTGGTTAAATCGCAAGAAACGTCTATTTAAATATCGCAATTTCGCTTGGCCGCCATTTTGTTTTTGTGGTTACGAGTTTTTCAATAGTCACATATGTGAACTTCTAATAGTTCCCTTTATCACCGTAAAAAATTCCAGGGTGATATCCGTAATACTTTCGGAGATATTGAATGCTGGTGAAATATTTCGCACACCACATATTCATTCCAAGCAAGCAAATTCTGGACATCAATCCCCACTTCCAGTATCTTAACAAAACATCACATAGACTACAAGTAACAGATAACTAATATTGCAACTAAATAAGTGTATATATTGTAAATATTTTCACCCATAGTTTCAGACATAGATTTTATAGCCTAAGTGTAATGGAGCTGATGATGATCGCTTGACGAACGAAACTGGTCATCCAAGTGTATTTATTAATCTCATATTATTTTTCATGATTAGGGAATAACCCATCTCATTTGGGTACAATCATGTTGACCGACTGAGAAGCATCAAACTTTTGTTTTCTAAGGCTGTAATCGGTTCTTATCGTGTGATATAAATATTTCCGGGAGGGCGCCAATTCATAGATAGAATAGCCTACTATGAATGAATATTCTTTTAATAGAGACACGAGAACTCATTCATCTCAGGAATGGTGTGTTTATAACACCAACCAGGACACTACAGTAAACAAGGCAGCTTAATATTATACTGCAACATAACAATGAATCATCGGAATTATACTTACTATTTAGTGGTCTAAAGGGATGTATATTTAAATTGTTCCTGTTATGTAGTCACAATGATATAATTTCCAACTTATATCATTAGTCTTTTTATCCTTTATTAAAATGTTACTCCCCTGGAAGAGCTATAGATGAAGCCGTAATGCAATAACTAATACGACGTATTAAATAAGACAGATTAATCCAGTATAATCTCATTCGCGTCTTTTTTCATACAAATACTTTTCTTTTCTAATCTCCAATAACCTCCAATCACTTTTTATTTATCAATGTTCAACTCCCATTGTCTAAACTCATCTCTGCTATCGTCAGAGTTGACACTCTCGTTTCACTAGTTCATGTTTCCTCCACTCAAGCGCACCAACGTCACCTCCAAAGAACACTAATCATTTTATATATATATAAACGTATCACGGCCTATATGGTCTCAATAAACGTTACAAGGCAACACTGAAAATGGTTTCAAACACCATAAAGCTGTAAATGAGGCAACACTGAGAACTGTCTTCAAAGCTACCTTCACACCGTTTTAATGACTTATGTAAAGCAAATGCCCCGTATAGGAACCGGAGTAATTGTTATTAAATTATAAATCACCCATAAATGCACAATTATGTCCGAAAAAATTGTAGTTGCTCCAATATAATTTATACTGGTACGGTACATCAGATTTGTTTCATGCATTGTCATGGATGGTATTGCTTTTCTTGAAGCAGGCATTGTATTCTTGATTTACGATAATTTGTTTCTTTGTTGCATAGTTTGGAAGATTATAGTTGTTCGAAGATTTAATATTTACTCCCTTCTTTGTTGCATTATTACAAAACACTATCAGATCACTGCAATTGGCCTATCTTAATTATTGGTATTTAGTTTTGAATTTAATTGATAGAGAGTTAGTAGTGTAACTAGGCCTACATTAAAAGTATGTGTTTATGTGATGGTTTTTGGTCAGTAAGTTCCAAAGGCCGTTCTGAGAGCTTGTATTTCTGCCAGCATATTATAACGATGTGCCTATAGATACATAGTTTGAAATACTGAATACTTTCTTGGCGGTATTTCTTAAGCACCCACGTTTCGCAGGCGTACATTTCAATAGGAACAAGATGTTCCGCAAAGAAATCATCTGATTTTATTTTGTAATTAAATACACTTATTTCATAATTATTTTGACATTGCTACAATGTTAAAATCATTAATATTTCGGCCAAATTGTCTGCCTTTCGTGGAATGTAGTTCCAAAGAGTTTCACTATGGTGAGGAAATCCCCGTCTATAACAGTATATGAACGAATAATCCTCAGACAGAGTCTGAATTCTAACATGGAATCATTTACTGATCAAAGTATTCAGTCACACAGAATATTATGTGACTGAAAATTACACTTGTGTACCAGTATTAATGAAAATCATTTCACAGGGTTACTAGATGTCTCTGTATCACACTACTGGTATAGATATCTCACTTTCTTCGTTAACGACCGGCAACTCAAACCTTAAGCAGTACCACGTGCCGTCAATAACCATATTTCACTACTGACCAATAACTGTTGGTTGTTGACCAATAGCAATGCTTACACTGTGTTTCCACGTGAACTCCAGACTCTGGTTACGGCGGCCTGCTCGCGTGTCAGGTCACCAGTGCTGCACAGCTGCTCGTAGTTCTGTCCTGTCTCGCTGCTTGCTCTCAGTGACTACGGTGGAGAGTTGACAACACTGAATCTCGTGCCTTGGCTCCCCGAAGACATGGAATGTAAACATATCCGCCCAACTAGGTGCCAAAAGCTGGCCGATCGTTAACGAGGATAGTGGTAGGAATATACTTATTCTTTTGAAATCAGTATAAGATGTCATAAACCTTCAAATACTTCCTGTAGTAGATGGAGTTCTGTCGTCAGATACTGTACTCATCTCTATAAGAACAATCCCTCAGGTCTGAGGCGGCTTTTGCGACTCCGAACTCATCCGTTATACCGTTCAGAGTGCAGCAATCATAACAGTAGTTTTCAGTGGTTTGCCACTTTTCCCACTGGTAAATGCCAGACAGAATAGTTCCCAACTTAAGGCCACGGCTGCCTCTACCCCACTCCTAGTCTCAATTACAAATGTGTATAATACTACAAACACTACATTAGCACACATACTCAGACAATTTCTCCACACACACCCAAGTACATGTGGCTGATGAACACCATATCTACACCCCTGATTGGTGAAACAACAAAATCCATCAACTAATAACATTCATGCGAGCCTGGAAATTGTGCAGTGAAAAAATACAAAATAATTGGAGATGCTACTGTGGCATTCAACACGAACAAATTGTTCCGTCGAGAGAGTTTAACTAGAACTCGTTACAAGTTAAAACGACTTTCCGTGGTTAGCTCTTGAATACTTGCTTCTTTTTTGCGCCCATTCCTGCATCCTCAAGATAACTATGATGTCCATTATTGCGTTTAATTAGATTTCGGAGTCATTAAAAATACGTTCATTTATAGTACAAGAGTTTAGTGCTTTTCAGTCGGTCAACACGAATGTACCCAAAAGAGATGGGTTATGCCCTAATCCTGAAATAAATTACATGAGATTAATCAAACATCATGTAATTTATTTCAGGATTAGGGCATAACCCATCTCTTTTGGGTACATTCGTGTTGACCGACTGAAAAGCACTAAACTCTTGTTTACTAAGGCAACACTGAAAATATGGCTTCAAACACCACAATGTTCATTTATAGTATAACAAACAAAATAAAACAATGTTAATTGGTTACGCCAATCCTTGTCCCAAATGAAGAGTGAAGTTGAAAGACTGGAAATTAAAATATGGACATAAATTCTGCTTTAGTATAGGAGCGCTGCCTTTGTTATTTAATAATATATTTCCATTCATTATTTTATTTCTTTATAATTAACTCTCCCTAGTTCAAAATCACAACGAGACATTTGGAATGGCTATAGGTTTTTGTGGTAGTTTGAAAAATACACCCACGCAATAATCTCCATGTAATAGTACACAACGCTATGGCCTACATTTATAAAATCCAACATGGCGACCTTACGAAATATTTAGACGGTTCTCAATATCAACGAATCTATTACAGCAATCAAACTGAAATTGTGAATGTTGATAGAGGCAATTAACATAAGTAGGATGTATGAACATAGACTGTTTAGTTGTTCACGGAACTATTTTTTTTATTTTGGAAACGGTGTGTGTTAGTTACAAGGTATGGGAGCGTAGGGGTAGGTTGATGAAGTAAACAATGGTGGAAAACAAATTGGCCTCTCTTTTCATAGAGTACAGTACATTTCTTCCATACCTTCAATACAATGCCGTAACTAAGCTTTATAATGGTTTTCACGCTTTATCTCATTAGGAAGCAACTACGTGTGATATTGGAGAGTTGGATTGTCTGCAGTATGTACTGTAATGAATCGTGCGCCTTGGGTGCTGCTATTGTTCCCTACGGACGTTAATTATAGCAAGTGAGTGATGCTTATTGATTGCTTCGCCGGGAAACTAACAATCCACTCACCTGGCTACATATTCAGCGAATATTAACAGAAATGCCGAAGTTGCACTGCAGTAAGGGAGTCAATTACTCTACACTCACCTGAATAAACTTCCTCTGAACTGTTATGTGATCCTATTAGCGGATCAAGCGTCCAAAATTAATATTTCACGTTGCACTTCTTAGAATGTCAGCTTTCTTCACTTTTAATGGTTTATTTTTTCTTTTGTTAATTCTTGTCTTTTTGATATCTAGCCATTAGCATCTACATTGTAATAATTGTAAAGTATAATTTAATCTGTGTTAATAGGGGCTGATGACCTTGCTGTCCCGCCCCATAAAACAACAATAATTAACTAAGTAACGCAATTTAAAAGCATAATTATTACTTTTATACCACGCATCAAATATTTAATGTATTACACCAACTGAATCACGTCGTATACACCAAGGAGAAGCAACAGATTTGCTTCTGTGAACCCCCGCATCCATGCAGGAGACTTTCAGGTGGATGAACACTTCTTCCTCTACCTGGAACATTTCCAGCGAGACTCTCAGCGGAAGAACGAGCTAGTCAAGAATGAACCACTCAGTCATAACTGCATGACTGAGCTGGAATAGACAACGCTTAACAAGTTGGTTGTATACTGAAATTAATACCTGATGGCGCAAAACTTTAGCTGTGCACACAGTGAATCTTGTATGTTGATGTGTCCATGTGATTCAGCGTGATTTATAGGGGAGGAACGTTCACTTCACTGCTCGGTACGAAAGTGTTTGGGTCAGCTCTTGGCATCTGTAATTGTATTGAGAGTAAAAATCTCAAGCGACGAAATATCGCTCTCTACACTTGGTGAGGCGACAGCTGTGTTTCAATCCCTGTAGCACAGCAACAGTGACCCCCTCCACTACCTTCTCACCTACCTTCCCCTCCAAGCCCTCGAGTCCGTGCAGGTCTGTGCCATCAGTTATTACTTGCTCTCTATCTCACACGTGAGCAGCAGACTGCGTCCTCGTGTGGTTTCACAGTGTAGAGCCCTATTTTTCATCAATGTTACTTATTCTCCTTGGTTCATTAAGTGCTCCCAATGGGACATTTTGAAGGGCTATATGTTTTTGTGGTGATTCTATGATGTATTTAGCGAACGCTTCCGTCGAGTGTATATTGGCTAATAGACTCTATATTAATTAGTAATCTGGCTTTCATGACCAAGAAATTGAAACTCAGCAAATTTCTAGATTTATACCGGGTCTTGTGAATGGTTTCGCCAAGGAACACCAAGATAGGCTCATCAGCGGGCTTTTGGTGTCCGTGCCCGGACCTCCACAGGAGTAGTGAACTGCCCGCTAACTCCCTTTATATGAAGCGCACCTGTGCTTCTTTACTGTGAGAGCTAAAAGCTTAAGCAGCCTTTCACCTCCCTATAAAGGCTTCCAAAAGATGGTATATTGGTTTTCAGGGCCAAGGACGGGCATGGACACTAAGAGCCTGCTGTTGAGCATGTCTTGGTGTTCCTAGGCAAAATCCCGCACAAGACACGGCATGAACCTAGAAAAATTGCTGAGTTCTATAGTAATAGTAATCATGACGTAAGAATTTAGAGCTAGAAACGGATACAAATAAATAAAAACATAGATTCGCTTATAAGATGTTTCAAAAGTGAAAATGAGAGTTTTTGAGGCCTTTTTTATACATTATTTTACTTAGTTGTTGTCTTTTATTTTTACACATAAGAATATCTTAAATACAGTCGTGCTTCAAAAATAGTCCATAGTCATCATCATCTTCATTTCCCGTTTCCAGCTTCCTGGGTCGGGTTGTGAATTAAGGACCTCCATCGTTGCCTGTCTCTCCACCACTCCTCTCCTGATTTTAGTACATCTTCGGGTTTTCCTCCCTTCTTTTCTACACACTCCCACACTGTATCTGCCCATCTCTTCCGGAGCCTTCCTCGTGGTCTCTTCCCTGTCACCCTCGGGGGAGCCTGTAACCCCTAGATGGCGCATCCCCGGGTGGCAGATAGGGGGCCCCTAATTCTGTAGGGCTGGTTGAAATACCCAATACAACCCGCGGACAAACAGGCAGCCCGGTTCCTGGGGGCTTTGATACTGGGACACCCTCTCTCCAGGGGTCATAAATATGGAGGGCCCAAGCCCAGGGTTATGGGTGAAGCCCTAACGGTATCGGCGGCGGAGAGGATGGACTTCGGTACGGCGTCGATGGCGGAAGAGGGAGTTCTGTAGCATCTGTACTCCAGAGGAGCGGCTGCAAAAGGCGTCTGTTATCCAGTGGATCGGCCTAGAACAGTACCTGGCAGTAGGTCATAAAATGCCTTTGAGTGTGGCGAGCTCATCGTACTAATAGCCTATAGAATGAGTAAATGTGAATTGAAGTCGATAGTATAGCCACAGTATTGATTTTCATTAATCATTTGACCAGTATATTGAAATGGATGAAAAATTCCGAATTTATAAGCTATTCCAAAATTTTAAAATATTTCAGCTGTAGGAGTTCGTTTCATGCCAACGTTGAATGAAAATAAAAAACTCTCGTTTTCCATAACGTCAAAGTGCACGACGCTTGTTTGTCTTTCTCTGGGCAGGAGAAGCAAACGTGTTAAATGTTAAAAAAAAACTAAGTAATTTCAGGAAGCACTCTATGTTTAAATATGTACGGTTCAATCTGCTAACATAAGTAACCAGAGTAATCATTTCACCCAAACACCTGATTCCTTACTTTAATTTTTTGCATTTCTTACCAACATTACGGTGTAAATGTGCCAAATGCTGTACAGTATATGAACGGCGGCTGTATTTAGATAATGAATTAGGGTATTGACTGACTGACTTCAGAGAGCTTTGAGGATAATATCACAAGTACATTATAATTTGACTACGTATACGATGATGATAGTAGTTTTAAGTGGTGGAACAGCGAGGGCATCTGCCCTTAAAACGTATATGTATCGAAGTTAATTATGTGTTGCATAAAATAGCAATACTCCATTATTAATGCAAGCACAAAAGTTTTATTGTTGTTGTGGTTTCATTTGAGGGGCGTGGACACGTGTTCATTTGGCCCCGTGTATTTGGGTGTGTGTATATAGATGTTTCTGATACCTTTTGCTATTGTGGTATCTTTAGAAGCGTGTGTATTTGTAATTCAGGTGAGGATTGGGAAGTAGGCAGCCGGGGCCTTAAGTTAGGAACCATCCCAGCATGGATCTGGAGTAGAAGTAGAAAACCACGGACAGCCACTGCCGGGATGAATGAGGTGGGAATCGAACCAACATCTTGTGAGGTTTGCTTTACGAGGCTGAGTGATCCCCGTTCCAAATCTCGGACCTGAATTAAATTTCGTTGGTTACAATTTATCGCTAAAATTCTCTACTATGTATAAAATTTCCATTTGATTCCAGTACTTTTCTTGATTACTAACAGCTGAATTTTAGATAAAATTCCTCCTTGTGTCATTGACATTATTGATAAGTAATTTTTCGAGTTTCCTAAAAATTCTGTTATGGTGTTTCTAGGCATATTAGCTGTTACCACGAACAACGCTCAGATAAACGATCAACAATACACAGCAAATCACATGGTTATCACGGAGATGCCAATTAATGCAATACTCGCTCCAATTTCACAGCTATATCCTAAACACCGTCGTTCTGAACTTTGCCGGTCATGTTGTAGTTATTTTACGCATTCTAAGACGCATTTATGCTAAAATGCAATGAAAAATAGCAATAAATTCAAGGAGACAAGGACCGGTACGACGGCATGTTCAGAAATGTGGGCGCCGCTCATGAGCATCATCAATAGCAGTAAGGTATTTAGTAGACTTAGAGATTCAATTTTCCCTCCAAACTTTGGGAATATGCAACGTAATGTGACAATTTATAAAAAATATTTTTGTTGTTGTTTTCATTGACGTCCCCCCTCCAAGGCCTGGATTAAATTTCGACTTTGGGGGTTGATATCTATCCTTCCAGACCTGGTGCCCATTGTTTGTTTGGTTTTCAACTTCCCTGGGAGATGGGACGAACGTTAAAAGTGTGTCACCCGTTTCTCATGGACTAAGACATGTGGCCGATCTGTAGACAAAGATGGTTGCCTTATGAATGCTACACGAAGCCCTGGTATCAGAATAGCCGACACGGCAGCCATTATTAGGTGATAATCAGAACCGACAGCGGTGGCTAAGCTCACTGAGGCCATAGGGCCAAATTAATAGCGGAGACTCAGCTCAATACACAATATTAAGGGGTTGAATGTAAACATGGTAAATTAAGGGCCAGGGTTTCAAAGAATCAACATAAAAATTAAACGATTATATATTTGTGACACAAATTCAGTTCTTAATATTTTCATCTAGCTTGGGTTGTCAATATCAATTAATAACACTTTCGAAGATTTATCTATTTAGCACAGGACCCGTACAATCAAGTTATACATAGGAATAAAATGTGTACATATTTACAGAACAGAAAACAACGAACTAGAAAAGACTCCTCACAATTGAATGTCCAGATTATTGATGTGTAACATCTTTCCGCTCGGTTGCTGGATAGTTTTGTGGAAGTGATTTTGAAAATTGGGGACGGAAGAGGATCGGAACGATCGAGCTGGCAGTGGTGGATCGAACAGAAGTATGCACTGCCCGCTCGATCGATCGAACGGAAGTGTACTAGCTGGCAGTGGTGGAAAACGGTAGTTTGCACTGCCCGCTCGATCAATCGAACGGAAGTGTACTAGCTGGCAGTGGCGGAAAAAGGAAGTATGCACTGCCCGCTCGATCGATCGAACGGAAGTTTACTAGCAGGCAGTGGTGGAAAACGGAAGTATGCACTGCCCGCTCGATCGATCGATCCAGCGGGCAGTGGTAAGACCCAACTGGCAGTGGTACGAGAAACAATGAGCGCGCGGTGTCGGAAATTGATAGCATGACGTACTCTCGGCCATGCGGAATGTATGGAATCGTGAGTCATATTATGACATGGGCCTACAGAACGGAAAACGCTCATGCGAACTCTGGTGTCAAGTGATTGAAACAAATGACATGGTACATGTTCGAAGTCTTCGTATCAGTATTTAAATGGTAAAATGCCTTAATATCAAACATTGTAAGTTAGCGGCATTGCCGGTATTATGTTTCTGCACAATGGCTATTCAAATATTAACCCAGATAACGGTAATGCAGTCGTCAATATAATATAATCGTTGTGGTTATACTAGAATTGAGCAAGCCTTCAAGAACTATTACTGAATACATTTTCTTTACACACAAGAGGGCCTATTCATAAGGCATTTTAAACTCAATTTCACGCAGGAACATTATCGAAACAAGCAAAATATAAATGAAACTTAATTCCGTAATGCAGTGTTATTTGAACGTGAAAATAAGTCACCATCTTGTGCACAAAAATTGCGTAGTCGGAATAGCCGTGGGGTTAGTGCTTATGAATGTGAATTTAGAGATTTTGGGTTCGAAACCCGGACGGGGTAGATATTTTTGCTACCAGATTATCATTTTAAACGATATTTATCATTTCAATATGACTCATTTTAACAGAATCCATATGAAATTACTTGTTGGTCTGTGAATGAAGAGGACCTGTTTATAAGGAATTTAAGGTTATGAGCGGTGTCGCGTATATTAATCTAGTTGATCCATATCGTATTCTTTATTTAGGTTAGGGGCTACAAATCATCTAATAAAATGAGTTCCGTATTATAAACTACAATATCTGTAAAACACCCCCTTTTACAATAGATTAATATTTGTGCCAATAATAGTATAAAATACCGGTGAATCAACAATTTCACGTGAGGTTTCTTCTATGTCTGATGTTACACATCATATGCGATCCACAGTATTGCTTCTGGAGTTGCCATCAGGAAATCTTTCTGGCTACCTGTACTGAATTTGCCCGCGTTTCTCATTCGCTGACAATGTGGTGGATGCTCTGTCGCGCAGCTCCCCAGTCACACACGGGTGTTGGCAACTTGTTTGCACTCGCCATGGCCTGTCCTTATTCTATTCAGAGCAGTCCATGTTTTACGTGGTAGCTGGAATCCACTTGAAAGTTCTGCTCCTAAGAACATACTGTGCTGGTACATCTCCGTTTGCTGCTTCCCATCGGCTTTTCACTATATGGAGTTGATGTTCACATCCTTAAGTTCGACCTAAAAGTACCCTACACGTGACCTCTGGGTGGTGTTAAGCGAGCAACAATATATTTGTCAGCCAGTCTATCATTGTGATCTCCTGACAGTTACATACAATAGTATCATAAGTGAATTACCAAGAGTATTTCTTAAATGTATCACCTTAGCCAATAACAGTTTGGAAAATAGAATATATTGTGCCCGTTCACGACCCTGGGACATACGCAGATTGGTTCCAGCCTCCCGCTGATCCGTCCCGCGAACTGACCCCGGAAGGGATGCACTTCGGGAACCAGTCATCTCGCACGAGACGCCAGATAAATCTCGGGAGAGATGAATCTGGTTCGAGAATACCGGCTCTGGAGCTCAATCGAGAAGTGTGACAAAAGATATCCAAAGCCGTTGTTAAAATTTACATCCGTCCCTTATTACGACAAGAATGCAACACATATAAGATAACTTTAAAACTCAAACCTTATAACCATATAAATAATCGTGTTACTACTATGTCATGCGATGCCAGACACTGACCGCTATAATCATGGCCAAAGCTTCTAATAAATTCTTTACAAAAAAAAATAATTATCATAGCCTAATTGTTTATAAATAAATAAAAATAAGCATTATAAATGTTGCTGAAGCATATTATGGATTTTTTAAATTATCTCCATAATATGTGATAATTGTTTATAAATAAATAAATAACATGATAAATGTTGCTGAAGCATGTTATGGATTTTTAGCCTATTTTCAATTTTGAAAAAATAGGCTTATGAGATCACCTTTTGTCCGTGTGTGTGTGTGTGTGTGTGTGTGTGTGAGGTGTGTGTGTGTGTGTCCCTAATAAAATCTAAACGGCTGGAGCGATTTCAATGAAACTCGGTAAGTTCATAGCGCTATTTCCGGCGACCTCGACCGTGCCCTTCAAATTTTGTTACGTCTGACCAATCCAACATGGCGGCCGTGCGAAATATTTCACTGGCATTCAATATCTCCGAAACTATTACCGATATCGCCCTGAAATTGTGTACTGTGATAAAGGGCACTACTAGAAGTTCACCTATGAGACTTTCAAAAACCTGGTGACTACAAAACCAACATGGCGGCCAAGCGAAGTTGAGACATTTAAATAGACTTTTCTCGCGATTTAACTATCCAAACGTAATGAAACTTGGTACAGCAATTGTTTATACACATTGTAATGCATTGAAGTCTAATTTAGTTCAATTGTTTACATAACCTCAAAATGGCGGCTGTGCGAAATATTTCACTGACATTCTATATCTCCGAAACTATTACAGATATCTCTCTGCAATTTTGTACGGTGATAAAGGGTACTGATACAAGTTTACCTATGTATATTTCATAAACCTGTAAAGTACAAAACGAACATGGCGACCAAGCGAATTTGAAATATTTTAATAGACTTTTCTAAAGAGTTTAGTGCTTTTCAGTCGGTCAACACGAATGTACCAAAAAGAGATGGGTTATGCCCTAATCCTGAAATAAATTACATGAGATTAATAAAACACTAGGATGACCAGTTTCGATCGTCAAGCGATCATCATCAGATCCATTACACTTAGGCTTTACAATCTATGTTTGAAATACAGGTGAAAATATTTACAATATGTACAATTATTTAGTTGCAGTATTGGTACTGCAACTGTCAGTGTATGCTAAATGCAGTATATATGTTAGGTGAAATGCTAAATGGTGATAGCTGTCCGGAGTTTGTACTTTAGAGAGAATATATGGTTGTAAACTATGGTTAAACTATAAAATTTTAGGCTAACTTTTCTCATGATTTAACTCTCTGAGCGCCGTGAAATGTGGTACAGTAAATGATTTTGCAGTTTGTAATGCACTGCCATCTAACTTAATTCAATTGTTTACATAACCTCAAGATGGCGGCTGTGCGAAATTTTAAAATTATTTTTTTATTTCTTGTGTCGTAATCATGTGATCGAAGTGAAAGTTTGAATAATGAACCTAGGCAATAATTGTCCTTGAATGGTACATAACTCTATGGCCTATACATATAACATTCCTAAATGGGGAGCTTCCGAAATATTTAGACGGTTCTCAATATCTATGAATGTTTTACAGCAACCAAACTGTTTTTTTTTATGTTCATAGAGACTATGAACATATGTTCACCTATAGGACTTTCAGTAACCTGGTGAGCACAAATCCAACATGGCGGCGACGCGAAGTATAAATATTTCAATGGACGTTTCTCGCGAATTAACTATCCGAGTGCCGTGAAACGTTGCACGTTAAATGCTTATACAAATGTTGATCCACTGGCATCTAATTTATTTCAATTGTTTGCATAATCACAAGATGGCTGCTGTGCGTAATTTTAAAATCTCGTTTTTACTTCTTGTGTTCTAATCATGCGATTGAAGTTTGAATACCACACGTACACAATAATCTTAATGTAATAGTACAAAAATAAAAATCCAACCTGGCGACCATCTGAAATATTTAGACGGTTCTCAATATCTACGAATCTGTTACAGCAATTAAACTGAAATTGTGTATGTTGATAGAGGCAATTAACATGATCAGGATATATGAAAATAGGCTGTATAGTTCTTCACGGAACTACTTGTTATAAATATCGCCATAATATGTGATAATTGTTTATAAATAGCAAGATAAATGTTGCTGTGGCATGTTATAAACCGGTATGTTGATGAAGGATGTTTTGGATTTTCATAAATATCACCATAATATGTGAACATTATTTATTTATTATACGCTAATCGGCGACCACGACATGTTCCACTATACTTTACATTCTGGCGTTTATGCAATTTACGATTGATCCAGTAGGTTTTCATTAGCTTTATGTGTTAATTGTTTATAAATAAAATACTTTTTATAGATTTGTTTTTATCATTTCAAATGATCTTGTCAACTTCGTCGTTATGCTTGGGTCCAACGTTATGCGTTACGGAGACGGAGACGGAAGTGACGTCATGCAGCCGCGCGGGAAGTGACGTCATGCAGCCGCGCGGGAAGCGAGTGTGTGACGTCATGCAGCCACGCGGGAAGTAGAAGGTAATGGTTATTGGAGTCTGTTGAAAGAGTCCTGGGGCGTCGAGCAACCTGGGGCTTTGAGCGAAGCGAACACAAGTATACAGGGTAGGGTGACTTCCAAAGAGATATACAAGATGCCATATAAGAATACAGGGTGCCTCCTAAAGAGGTGTGCAGGATGTCAGAGCAAAATACAGTACAAGATGCCAGATAACAATACAGGGTGACTCCTCAAGAGATATACAAGATGCCAGATAAGAATACAAAGTGACTCTTAAAGAGGTGTACAAAATGGCAGAGAAGAATACAGGGTGACTCCTAAAGAGGTGCACAAGATGTCAGACAAGAATACAGGGTGCCTCCTAAAGAGGTGTGCAGGATGTCAGAGCAAAATACAGTACAAGATGCCAGATGAGAATACAGGGTGACTCATAAAGAGATATACAAGATGCCAATTAAGAATACAAGGTGACTCTTAAAGAGGAGTACAAGATGGCAGAGAAGAATACAGGGTGACCCCTAAAGTGGTGCACAAGATGTCAGACAAGAATACAGGGTGACTCCTAAAGAGGTGTACAAGATGTCACACAAGAATACAGGGTGACTCCTAAAGAGATATACAAGATGCCAGATAAGAATACAAGGTGACTCTTAAAGAGGTGTACATGATGGCAGAGAAGAATACAGGGTGACTCCTAAAGATGTGCACAAGATGTCAGACAAGAATACAGGGTGACTCCTAAAGAGGTGTACAAGATGTCACACAAGAATACAGGGTGACTTCTAAAGAGATATACAAGATGCCAGATAAGAATACCGGGTGCCTCCTAAAGAGGTGTGCAGGATGTCAGAGCAAATTACAAGGTGACACTTAACGAGGTGTACAGTATGTTAGATTCAATTCAAATACAGGGTGACCCTTAAAGAGGTTTGCGAGATATCAGGTTCAAATAATGGATGACTCTTAAAAAGTTGTAAAAGATGTCAGACTCAAATACAGGGTGACCCTTAAAGAGGTGCCCGCGCGGGAAGCCTAAGTTAATGGAGAATGGAGTCTGTTGAAAGAGTCCTGGGGCTTCGAGCGAAGCATGTGTCGCATTTGTAGCATAAGGTGTATTCTTTGGAATACACGGTAAGATAGAGTAAGCTTTTGCTTCTCTCTGCTATAGTTCATTCCTTCCTTTTTCTCAAACACCAACAGTGATCTTCTAATTTCTCCTTGCTGCTTATGGTTCTCATGTTACCTGTGAGTCTGTTCTAGATATATATCTTCCATGACCCACCTAGCGTCATCTAGCAGCGAATCTCTGAAGTTCCTCAATTCTTCCCTGTACAAGAGGACTTCCTTATCAATCTGGCCACCAGATCTCGTCGCCATCGCCAGCTATCATCTCCGTGATCATGAGAACTTCGTCTACTTTTTCACCCACCAGGCTGCGCTAGTTTCGCCTACTATCATCTCTTTGAAGACCATTTCATCAAGAGAAAATGTATTTCTGTTATGTTGTCTATTCTTATATGTATTCCTTTGTCTCCTACCCCCCACTCTTTTCCCTTCCCTGGTCCCTCCGTGCTTCGCTGAGCGTGTCTCACTTGTACGTCGGAAGTTGACTCAGTCAGTTAGAGCTCAACTAGAGCTCGGCTCCTCATCTCAAGAGGCAATCTTTTGAATTCTACACCATGTTAGAATTTTAGTATCAACCGTCAAAACGATCATCGCCTTCTACATGAAGCAAAGATAAGTACCGACTTCAGGTTTTAACCTCATTCTCATCGTCTTTTAATAGCTCAATGGTTTTATTTGGATTTTATAGACAGTGAAAGTTGCTATGTGAAAATAACTGCTTTCAAGAGATCTTCTTGATCTTACTTAAACTATCAGGTTGAACTTTCAACATGAAAGATTTTCTGAGATGCTATCTCACATCGAGGGATATTTCCAAAATACCCACTGTCTATAGAATCTAGCTTTCCGCTGAGGGATTCTCTACCCAATTTAACCAAGTCATCATTGCTCTGGAACCTTCCAGAACTTGCACTCTATCTACCAGTTATACTGTCATGTATTTTTCACTCACATATGGGAATACTTTTTCAAACTAAGGAATCTTCCTTATGAACTACTAATCAATAGCTAATTTTTCTTCCTCCGTTGGGATTTTCTCTGGCGCATTCAACTATAATCTACAACTTTCTCAAGCAATAGACTCTCGCATATCTAGTGTAACTAGTTATTTTCCATCATTGCAATAACTTTCTTTGCCATAAACTTTTTGTGCTACTAAAGTGAACTTTTCAACTATTTCAACAGACTATAGTGAAAAACAGTGTTAGTTCAACATTTCATCCGCATCGCGTTCGTCCGAATACTATAAATACGGCCATGAACACTTATCCTCAATCCCATTTGATCTTTACCAAACCCTTTACTAACAAACCAAAATAATAAAAATTGTTGCTTTAGGTCTTTTTTCAATGAGGTGTCACTCTCAATATGTGCCCTCCCTCTCTTGCTTATGTAAAACGAATTAATGTCTGTAAAACTTCGTGTCTAGTACACGCCTTAAGTTATATTGTCTCTTCCTTCTAATGAGGGAATACAATTATTTCAACTCATAAGTGAGTTATTTCTAGGTTTCACGAAAAGGAAACTTGCCCCATTTGTCTCGTGATTCCTACTTAAACATAGGAGTTCTAGAAACTTCCTTTCGATTTTCTCTTCAGGTTTCACAATAAGTGACCTGCCCTATTTGTATAATAATTAAAAGTAATTCAGTATAAATATAAGAAGTTATAGAAACTTCTATTTTATTCTTCCTGCCTTTTGTTGTTACTTTCGAAGTTGTTACTCTTTCTAAGTTATTTACCTAGAAATTCCTTAAAGTACACACCTTGTACTTAATTTATTGTCTAACTTTAATCACTTCAATTATCTTTAAATTTTTCATTTTATCTTCGCCATTTCAAAATCTTGCGAAGATTTTAAAACATATAAAAGGTTTGAAACCAAAAGAATTGTTAATTGCCTGGCGCAAGCTTTAGATGTTTTCGGAGGTCTGCAACCCCAATTGTTAACAAAATTAAAATTATATATCTGTTAAATTCATTCCACTCTTTTGCATTGTTAAATAAATTCAAGATTTCTTTTTTGATTTATAATTTCTCTAACATAACGGTTAGGCAAGATCCTGTCTTCCTTGACTCTTCCCACTTAATGCAAATAAATCTATTGATAGGGTTTTCACCACTTGTTGCATTTGAGCAAGAACTCTTAGTTGGTAACTTGGTAAAGTCTCTCTTAGCTTTAATAGCTAATTCTAACTGGCCAGTAAGGCAAGCATAGCTCGCTACGCCAGCTTCCTGCTTGTGGAGATTCTCTCCAACACTTATGGTTGGTTTTTCAAAAATATAAGTGTTTCTCATTGCCTAAACTTTTAGTCGGCTCCTTGCTGGGTAAAAGCTTAGCCATTTCTAAATGCAACTATTGGTATACTTACCAAAATTATTCTCAAAGGTATAATTTCTTTATCCCTATCCTTCTTGGAAGCATTTGGTCGCTCTTTAGGAATTCTACAATTTCGAAAACTAAAAATATCGAAACCGATTCAAATTATTGTCATTCTTCAAATTACTTGTTTAAAAACAAACTCCTTTGAACAGATACACAATAAATCTGTTACTCTTTGACTTGCCAGACCATCACCCTTCCCCATAGTAGGCATATGTATGCTTGAGAGGGAATACACTAAAGCCACTTTCTTGCAAACCGCCCAAGTTCCAGCTGCGTATCCCGTTAGCTTTGCCCAGGTCCCTACTCACTTTAGGTATCGCAGAGCGGATTTGCAGTGGCAGTCGCCTTTGAGTACATTTAAAGTTGAAATTATAACTTTTGTAGGAATCTCCTCCTATTTCTCCATCCTTTTTCTCCAGTCCGAAACCCACCTCCTTCTCTTTATCATCTTCCCTTGGGTGTTAGGTTATTCCCAAGCTAATAATCTACCCAGCATGCGACATTTGAAATGGTATAACGTCTAGTCTTTCAGAAAAAAATCCACAGCCTGCTTCCAGTCTCCGACCGGGTCAGGAATGGAATGAATGAAGTCCCCAACTAGCGGCGAGGATATGAACTGTGCCGGCTGCCGAGGCCTGACGCACTCCTCTGGGGCAGTGATTAAATGAATGACAGATGAAATGAAATGCTAGTGGAGAGTGTTGCTGGAATGAAATTTTGAGAGGAAAAACCGGAGTACCCGGAGAAAAACCTGTCTGCCTCCGTTTTGTCCAGCACAGATCTCACATGGAGTGACCGGGATTTGAACCACGGACCCAGCGGTGAGAGGCCAGCGTGCTGCCGCCTAAGCCCCGGAGGCTTGCCGTCTAGTCTTTCAGACTGACTGTAATTTTTTTGTTAACTGAATATTTCTGTTAGACAATATTTATCTGCTTTTTGTCGTTTTTTTTACCATGATCAGAAACCAAAATTCACAGACGAATGTAACAAAGTCTACGGACGGTCACATTAGTTAATTTAGTTTTCATAATTAATCTTACTATAGAACTGGGCAAACTTATTTCAATAAAGATGGTATTTTGCCTTTCACGGCCAATGAAAACCCGCACAAAGCACGGCGTAATCCTAGAAAAGTTGCTGAGTTTTAATTGCTTGGCCTGAAATTCAATATGCAATCATTTTGGAAGCCTTTATAGGGAGGTGAAAGACTTTTTTAGCGTTTAGCTCTCGAAGTAAAGTACCGGAGGTGTTCTAGATAAGAATTGAGGTATCGCGCAGTTTGCTACTCCTTTGGTGGTCCGCAAACGGACCACAAGAGCTCGCTGATGAACCATCTCGGAGTACTAGGCGAAATCTCGCACAAGACACGGCATAAACATAGAAAATTTTCTTTGATTAAAACTGATTTTCTTATTATTACTAGGGATGATTAAAGTTAGTTTTGTTACTGTTACTCTTTATCATGACATGATACGTATTTTCCGCAATATTACTTACTGAGGATATGGCAATTGCTACCAAGTTTGATGTGTTTTTAGCATACTATTTATATATTTAAATATAGTATGAAGACGTTAAACGATAGGTGTTCAATATTTAAGAAAGGTTATTTAACTTTTACTACATAGAAGCTGATATTTATTTCCAATATATAAACGCACTTTCGTACCTACAAAGTGGAGGCAGACAGGTTTTTCTCCAGGTACTCTGGTTTTCCCTGTCACAATTTCATTCCAGCCACAATCTCCACTATTATTTCATTTCATCCTCATTCATTTAATCATTGCCCCAGGGGAGTGCGACAGGCTTCGGCAGCCGGCACAATTCATATCCTCGTTGCTAGATGGAGGTTTCATTCATTCCATTCCCTGATCCGGTCGGTTGACTGAAACAGGCTGTGGATTTTCATTTTCCTACCCCTGATTAACAATTGGGTGAGTGAAATTGCATGTAGTCTACACATGTAGTTGGTAACATAAAACTAACATAACTACATTACGAATTAGTGATTATATTAATGATTTAGGCCAGCAAGTACTAAAAGCCGTTCGAAGAACGGGTACTTCAGCTAGTCTTTGATATAGTTTTCCATGGTTTCCTATCTCCAACTCCAGGTAAATACCCAAAGAATACTTTATAATAGGTCACGACCACTTCTTTAGAATTCCTTGCCCAGAGTCATTCGCATGCATTAATTAAATCTTACATTAACTCGTCTCATGACGTCAGAAAGGGCATCCGGCCTTAAAATCATCCCGCCACATAGAAACGAATTGCGTTTCTTCCCCAACCCCATCGATAGGGGAATAATATGGGCGTAGGCATTTATTGAGTAATACATTTCTATACATCATTCCGAAAATAAGCGTAACTCAACATAAGCAATGACCTCTGACCTTCTTATCTCGTGTGTACCAACCAATTAATCGAAACTTCGGTTAGCCGATTAACCTATTATCGGTTAATCGATTAATCGAATGAACTGTCAATCGATGAATTGTTTTCTATTAATTTCAAATTATTCGATTTAATCGAATTTCCGAACATCACTTATTATCAGGTCGTGTGCAGATATTAGAACTTGTACTCAGCTATGTTACATGTATCTTTTATCTCTCTCTTTTTTTTTACAAAGAATACGAGTGAAGGATGAATTAGCTTTTATTGCACTATGAATATATTATCGTTGGTATCAAACTGCAGTGAATGGATATGCTACTCCAGGTTACCATATTCAGTTCACTGGGCGTTGCTGTATAGAATGCGCAACGTGGATCATTCACATTTATTTGGTGTGTTAATACGTAGATTTTTTCTCATTTGTAAATCATTCTGCATTACTAACATTGCACTATGCTACATCACAGCTAATGTATGTGAATCATTAGCCCATATTTTAACAAGCGTGGGGAAAATAATAGCATGAATAAACATTCAATTTCTGGTAATAGGTTTATTTTCCAATTTAATATAGCCGGGGAATAAAATGTAGAAAATTATGAATACTGCAGTATGAAAGCATTTCATACAGTTCGGAGCATCTCAGATAGCAGCAATCTAACTCTCATGGTTGTTTTATATTATACTAGCTATTTTGCCCGGCGTTGCCCGGGAGGTTTATTTACACGTTATAGAAAGATACATGCCAATATATTACGCAAAGTATATTCACTTTGCCCCTAAGTGAGTTTAAAACATAGTTCTCCTGGGCTATGAAGTTAATCAAGTGCTATATTAACTCACTTTAAATCTAGGCGAAAGGTACTGTGGAGTACAATAACGTAGTAGAGAATGCATCAATAACAAAGAGGGCTGTATATGCACATTTCTCAAGGACCTAGTCTGTCAATTACAGTACTTTCCTGAGAGTCTTCATTTTTGATGTAATGGGTGTAATTTAGACGCCTTGTTCACGTAGTTCTCTTTCATTTTTAAATTGGTGCATCTACCTTCTTGAAACGAAACAACATTAAAATTATTCTATGTTTGGAATATAAAGCCATTATTCTGGAGTCAAATATACTTACGATTTTTAACCCCGCGCAAATGGTGTGATTAATGAGAAATGGCTTATTCATGTACATAAGTCAGTGTGTAGGCTACTATAGCTGCATATTAGGGAATAGTATTGCTGTATTTGCATGCCTATTATCTCATATTGGGCGGCTTTGCTGGCCTATTTGGTAGCATGCTGAGCTTCTATGCCCGAGGTCGCGGGTTCAAACCCGGCCGAACTCATCGGATTTTTGAAGAGCGTTTAAATCCCTCAGTATGCCTTCCTTCATAAGGGAAGTAAAGCCGGTGGTCCCATGTCATAGATTTATTTGATGTAAAAGAACCTTCCACTAACTACACTCGAGTGAAGGCAGAATTTGTGGGTTAAATTTGATTAACGTTATTAAGTTCAACGTTCACCGTCAGGTTCTGGTTGCGGTGGTATCTATTAGCCAAATTTACAGCTAGGTGTCGTACGACGGTAGCATATGGCAGCAAAAGTAGGAACTACTTAAAACCGACTGTCAGCAGTCCTTACCTGAATTTCATATAACACAAAATAATACAGCCATCACAATTAACACAGTTTATCAGGCATATTCTACACACATCCAAAGGACACGGGGCTGCATGACCACGTTGTACCAGCCCCCAAACAGAGGACCCAACCAACCTCTCTCACCTAGTTAAAGTAAATGCAGCAACGTATAATCCCAGTATAATGTCAAATAAGATGCATTGATTGAGAACATATTGGGCTTCTTTAGCCCCTAAAGTATTTCGTAAGATAAGAAATATATTCAGTCGCCTCCGTAGCGTAGCGGTCAGCATGGTTAGCTGCCGCCCCGGAGGTCCTGGGTTCGATTCAGGCTCTGTCACGAAATTTGAAAAGTGGTATGAGAACTGGAACGGGGTCTACTCAGCCTCGGGTGGTCCAAATGAGTAGAGGGGGTCATCCTAGAAGTGGTTTTCCGTGGTTTCCCACTTCGTCTTCGGGCCACTGTAAGGCCACGGCCGCCTCCTTCCCTCTTCCTTGCCTATCCATCCCAATCTTCCCCTCCCTCTAATCCCGCATGAGGCTCCTGTTCGCTTTGCAGGTGAGGCCACCTGGGCGAAGTGCTGATCACATCTCCCCAGTTGTATCCACCCAGACCAGATGTTCCAAGCTCCAGGACACTGCCCGTAGTGGCGGTAGTGGTGAGTTCTCTCGCTGAGTCCGTGGGAAACACCAACCTAGAGAATAAATCGACTAAAGTAAGAAATATATTACCTAAACCCATACCGTAATGATCTCTAAAATGCTATAGCGGAGTTCAAGGTGTTTAGAATTCGTGATAACTAAACCATTATACAATATCATTCGTCAGTAAGCGCTAAAATGGCTAATATATAGGAAAAATACGTGTGAACGAACAGAAACGAACTATATTGAGTGGTCTACCAGTCCCTTATTTTTTTGGAGGAAGGCAACCCAACTAACGCGAATTTATAATTTGTTTTCGGTGTGTTTTATCGTCTGTGTTGACAACTTTACCAATGTCTCACGACAGATACGAAGAGGTCACAGTTAATTATTGAGGATGGGGCACTAGTAATATAGCAAGCAGATGCATTTTCAGGTTGGATTCCATGAATGTACGTAGTGTTCGAATTCGGTATTACACGAAACATCTTAATATGCACACGTCAAAGAGAGTTTTCTTCTTCTTGCTAGAATTTAATGGCAATATATATTTTTTTAGTCGGTTTATCCTCCAGGTTAGCTTTTCCCTCGGACTCACTGAGGGATCGCACTTTTACTGCCTCCAGGGCAGAGTCCTGGAGCTTGAAACATAGGACGGGAATACAACTGGGGAGGTGGGACGAGTACCTCGACCAGGCAGCCTCACCTGAAAAGCAAACAGGGGCCTTATGAGGGATGGGAAGATTGGGAGGGATAGGCAAGGAGGAGGGAAGGAGGCGGCCTTGGCCCTACAGTGGCCCGAAGACGAAGTGGGAAACCACGGAAAACCACTTCGAGGACGGCTGAAGTGGAAATAGAATCCTCTATGCTCATTTGGATTACCCGTGGGTGAGTAGACCCCGAACAAAATAATACCACGGGAAATTCTAAGGAATACGTATACTTCGTATACTGGCGATCAGAATCTTGTTTCATTAGAGGGGCTAGAATATTGCGGTTATTTAGCCCCGTGTACTTGGGTGTGTGTAGAATTCCTGTGTTACAGCGGTGTCTGTATAATGTATGTATTAGCAATTAAGGTGAGAATGGGGAAGGAGGTGGCTGGGGCCTTAAGTTAGAAACCGTCCCGACAATAGCTTGGAGCAGGAGTGGGAAACCACAGAGAACCCCTTCCAGGGTGGCTGAGGTGGAAATCGAACAAACCTCTTCTCAGATTTGCTTCACGAAGCTGAGTGTACCCAATTTCAGCACTCAAACCAGTATTGAATTTCTTGTCAGAACTGGGAATCGAACCCGGACCTCAGGAGTGATACTTCGATAGGATGTGAATATCCATGACAGTTTTTTTTAATTTTCTGCCATTACAGATCACGTGGCAGAAGCTATCAATTCGATCGTATTCTCTTTATAAATCAGCACAATTCAACCTACTCTTCACAAAAATACATCGTAAGGGAATAAATGTGGCAATGTAGTTACATCCCCACTAAAATGGAGCGTGGGCTTTCGTTCAAAAAGGTATACCTGCCACTAGATTCGTAGCACTATTCATCCTGTTCGCGCCCACCAGGTACGGTCAGGCTTTAACCGACTCAGCCACCAAAGCATGGTATGTGACACATGCTAAACGTGCAGTAGTTACTGTAGCCATCCCACCTCAAACGTTTATGTCAATGTCAAAGTCTTAAATCGTGGTTTATAGTGTTTAACTTTCTACTAATACAGATCACATGGCGTGAGCTATTAATTCGATCGTATTACCATGTGTATTATTTCAGGGAGCAAAAGTCATATGTTAGTAGAATGGGCCATGGTATTCGGCAGGGAAAAGTTTACGGTCGGTTTTTCTTTGCTGGACCAATGACCCAATTACATTGCTGTCACACAGTCAGAGCGCAGAGCAATATTGGCCATCGGGAGAAATGCAATGTTAGTTGGGTTTCATAAAACTAAATAATAAGGGGCTGGTGGACCACACTGTACGTATAATGTATCATTTTCTTATGCAAATTGTGGGATGAACACAATTTGTATTTTGAGAGCCAAGATCAGATACATGTACAAAGATCAGAACTCGTTTGTCAACCAACAAACTGTAGTCATGGCAAACGCTGGTCTAAGTCAACACTAATTTCTTAGGATGGTCTCTGCCCATGGCGGTTCCTGGTGTCAAATTGTGTTACTACTGCCACACCTGACCTGGTGGCAAACTGTGTAACTACCGCCATGCCAACCCCTTGGAGTTGAGGTGGCTACTGTTGAAAGCAGTTCGGAAATCTCATACGTCGGTTGTAATTCATTGTTGCTGGCCTGATTGAGTCCATTAGCGTAAGTGGAGCGTTTTTTCGTGTTTGGTTGATAGGCTGGTTGGTTGCTTGGTTTGTGGGTTGGTTGGTTTATTGGTATGAAGCTTTGCAGCGTTCGTGGCGTCATTGATTTACATGGGAATAGTATATGTACAACACTATTTACACTTCACTGGCATATTAGGGAGTCTTTGGGGTCACCACGATGGTAATTTCACTGCAACTAAGCTTACATGGGTACTGACCTGTGAGGATGAAAGCCGTTGAGGTGGTTATGTTTATGCTATGTGTTGCTGCAGTAGTATCATCTGTGTCTGAAGCTGACGCAGTTGTTCTTCCAGATCCTCCATCGTGTTTTATGACACAATCGATAATGTTGGGGTCAGCGAAAAGTGGGATGAAAATACTTTTTATTTGAAGAAATAGGAGATCAGATACATGTACAAAGAACAGGACTCGTTTGTCAATACCCAAACTGTAGTCATGTGTACCGCTAGCCTTAGTCGACACTTTATTTAAATCCTCTTTGGTCAACACTAATATATTTGGATTGTCTCTGTCCGTTGTGGTACCTGGTGTCATTCTGTGTTACTACCGCCACATCGGTCCTGGTGACAAACTGTATTCCTACCGCCGCAGTTATTGTTTGTCCCTTATCATCCGAAATGTAATCCAAAGAAAATAATGCTACTTTATGAACAATCTGCAATAGTATGACGAATGCAGGGTTTTCCAATATATTTCTTTTTAAATTTAATTTCCCTATTACGTCCCCTGTTAATAAAAGAGATACGGTTTCAGATTTTTATTGCGTTCAGAATTCTAATGTTTTCTTATCGTGCTTTAGATAATAAATGGTGTGGCCACTGCCTTCTGCATCGCATCCCTCCTGGCTGCTTTAAACTGCCAGTCCCTTAAACAATTACAATATTGATTTATGCGTACAACCTCGTTTCCAAATATAGACTCTAAGAGATCAATCCACTGTGATCACCGCTTTTTCAAGTCACTGTTACAGACATTTTGTTTTGTATTGATGTTAATGGTGTAGTTGTGTTTTGCATTTTATGTTGGCGTACTGCTGTGTGCGCTTTTGTAAATCAGAACAGGGCAAGTTTGAATGCCGAGGAATCTCATTTCATGAGTTACCATCGGACAATTCACTAGACTTATAAATACACACACTAATACAGCCATCACAATAAGAGGGCTATCAGACAAATTCAATACACAGCCAAGTACACGGGGCTACATGAACACGATGTTGCAAAGCCCCTAAATTAATCAACATGCCATTCTTCGGCGCCGGAGACATTTCTTTTCCTTGTATTTTAATGCCCTTATTCTTTTCTTTTCATCTCGTCTAGTTTGTAAGTTAGATTTAAATTAGTTGGTAGTAGTTGTTTTTTTTATTATCATACGTACCGTATAATTACGGGCAAATGAGGAGGACATTTTGCCCCTTGAAAACAATCACTTTCACCACCATGTATGTTGCGCTTTCCTATAAATTGAAAATTTGCCCGTAAGTATGTGTCTGAATTAATATCATAATCCTTATGCTGATTGAATAACAAAAGAACTAACTTAGTGGCATGTTTTCACGTGTTTTCAATCTCGATATTAAGCCTCCAAAGTTAAATACACTTCATTTTGTATTTTTCACTTTCCTTTATACTGAAAATTTGCCCGTAATTATGTGTCTGAATTAATATCATATAATTTACGCTGATTGAATAACAAAAGAACTAACTTAGTACCATGTTTTCGCGTTTTTTCAATCTCAATATTAAGCCTCCAAAGTTAAAAACCCTTCGTTTCAGGTATAACCGTTGTGTCAAGTGCCCAACTACAGGAAGACCCCTTTTATAAATTATAAAGGCTTGTGGTGCATGAAAATTCAGTTTTCTTTAGCCTCCAATGGCCCAAATTCCTAAAATCAGCAAAAAACAGTCTACTATTTCAAATCAGGAATTTTTGAAAATTATGTTGCTGTTTGGAGATATAATAGACCTTCTGTACGACATATCGCACGTGTAAGTCGTGTGAAAAAATCTAGGGTACTCCTTGAACCCCTTAAGCGCATTGATGAATTTTACAGTTTTAGTTGGTTCCGTGATAACCTTTCACAGAAATGTAATAAATGGAGTGGCATTACTTATTCCAGAAATAGATGGAAAGTTGGATGCCACCTCTTGAGATACTTTTGTCATGGTTAGTGGCTTGCATTCCTTCTTTAGTTTATTAAATGAAATTAGTTTTCTGGGAATATCTAAGAAACTGTTGGGTTTAGAGCCTTAAAATATAGTTTTCAGGGACCCTTTACGGCTCTTGATGGGGCCCGAGGTTTGTTTCTGACACCAAGGGTTTGAAAATGAGTTAGTCTCGTCGTTGTACGCCATAATAATGATAATAATTAAAATAGTAGTAGTAATAATAATAATATAAGAATATAGGGATAGGGATGTAATAGACCTTCCGCACCATACCCGCACGTGTAAATCGCGTTAAAAAATTCTAGAGTACCGCTTGACCCCTTAAGCGCATTATATGTATTGATGAATATTTCAGCTTAATTTGGATCCGTTAAAACCTTATTGTCGTTTGAAAACCTTCACAGTAATATAATAAATGGAATTGCATTGCGTCTTACAGAAATAGATGGACCTCTGAGATTCTGTTGGCATTGTTACCGGCATGCATTCCTTCATTAATTTATTAAGTGAAATTAGTTTTTTGGGAATATCTAGAAAAATGTTAGTTTTAGGGCCTTAAAATGTGATTTTCGGGGTTCTTTTAGGGCCCCCGAGTTTCGTTTTTCACATTGAGGAGCTGAAGATGAGCTTTGTCTCACCCTTCTTCGCTTATTACAGCTTGTATTTTAAGGGGGTAGGCCCCCTGTTATGAGAGGTACGGAGAAGAGCTACATCAATGATTAGTGTCGTGCCTCTGATGGATATCTGTATCAAATTTTACGTTAATACACCCAGCCGTTTTCGAGTTATAAGGACACAAAATATTGTCCACAGACAAACAGGTAGACAGACGGACAAAAAAATATTTTTACGTGCATCCGTCACAAAACAGTCTGAAACGGGCAAATATGTCAAATTTCCGTGGAAATGCAGAAAAAACAGACGAACATTCATTTTTATATAATAGAGAAGGGATATAATAGACCTTCCGGACCACACCCGCACGTGTAAATCGCGTTAAAAAATTCTAGAGTACCCCTTGACTCCTTAAGCGCATTGTATGTATTGATGAATATTTCAGCTTAATTTTTATCCGTTATAACCTTATAGCTGTTTGCAAACCTTCACAGTAATGTAATAAATGGAATTGCATTGAGTCTTACAGAAATAGATGGACATCTGAGATTCAGTTGCCATGGTTACCGGCATGCATTATTTCATTAATTTATTAAGTGAAATTAGTTTTCTGGGAATATCTCAAAAACTGTTGGTTTTAGGGCCTTAAAATGTGGTTTTCGGGGTCCCTTTTGGGCCTCCGAGTTTCGTTTCCCACATTGAGGGACTGAAAATGAGCTTTGTTTCACCCTTCTACGCCTATTTCAGCATGTATTTTAAGGGGGTAGGGCCCCTTTTATGGGAGGCACGGAGAAGAGTTTCATCAATGATTGGTGTCGTGCCTCTAAAGGATATCTGTATCAAATTTTACGTTGATCCACTCAGCCGTTCTCGAGTTATAAGAACACAAAAAATTGTCCACAGACAAAAAAACAGACAGACAAAAAAATTATTTTTGCGCGCATCCATCATAAAACAGTCTGAAACGCGCAAATATCGCAAATTTCCGTGGAAATTCAGAAAAAACAGACAAAATTTCATTTTAGGTAGATTTCATTAGAAAGCTAACTATTGCAATGGGTACCATGTTTCGACTTCCAGAAAATTTCGACATATATTCGCGTTTCACATCCCCCAGACCCCAAAACCACCGTCAGTTCAAAAGTTTATATATAATTTGTGTATATATGTATCTATATATATATATATATATATATATATACCAGGTGGCCCACTTGCGCCGTGCAATCTACTTATAAATGTCCCGCATGTACTAGTGTTGAACGGGTGGTCTAATAACTGAATTGATAAGGGGTAACCCTGCATACAAGCAGGTTACGTCAGAATGCCAAGAGATAACCACCAGACGGCCGCACACTGCATGTTCCTCAGTGCTTCCGTCTAATGCGCCCCAAAACGGCATGAAGCCTCGCTGGCGAGCGCAGAATAGTAGCTTTGTACGTGGCACGGCAGTATTAAAGTTTCTATCAACACATCGACAGTGGCTGAGGTATTCACCAAAAACGAGCGCGCACACACATAATTCTAATCTTGGAGATTCTGGTCACAATTCCACCAAAACTCGCACATTAATGCACAGGAGATTCCGAAGAGACGCCTGCCTTTTGTACATGAATTTCCACGAACAGAGCTGTAATTAAGTGCTAATGAATTGAAGCACATACCAGCATGGCTAGACCCGTCTGCAACAATTCTGATGTTGTGCAGACTGCACATCAGTATTGTGATCGAAGCATTCACACGGTACGTTGAATTTCACCCTATTGAAATAATGAGTTGTTGAATTTCAGGGGCTTTACAACACAGTGGGCATGTAGCCCCGTGTGCTTGAGTGTGTGAAGAATTTGTCTGATAACCTGTGTCACTATTATTTTATTATTACAGTCTAGTGCAGACATCATATTGACAATAATAATAATAATAATAATAATAATAATAATAATAATAATAATAGGACTCCTGTTACAGTACTTGTGTAGCAAAACTACTGCTAAATAGTTGCACAACATGCAACATATTGTATACCACGTTGTAACGCTCCTTTGCAAACAACGATTTCTGAAATAAACAGGGTACGTTTGTAAATATGCCAAAGATGCAGAAAAGAAAGTTTAATAACACATTAATTTGTACATGTAGGCTACAGAAATTCCACTCTACAATAGCATTGCTTGCTATGTGGACAAAAACTCACATATTATTGCATCAAAGCTTAGAAAAGAAAAGAAATTAAAGTGCCTCACTTGGACAGCTATTCATAATGAATATGCTCAAAGACATGTCCCTGGTGGCGAATACAATGCTGAACACGTCTCGCAGTGTCTGCATGGACACGCCGTAACATTTCAGGTGTCACTGCAGCACAGGCCTCACCAATGCGTTGTTTTAATTGATCAATATTTTCTGGCGCCGTTTCGTTGACTTTTGATTTTATATAGCCCCACAGAAAGAAGTCCAGAGGGGATAGATCAGGCGATCATTCTGGCCACTGCCAGGGGCCTCCACGACCTATCCACCGTTCAGGGTATCGTGCATTTAGATATTCCGTAACGGCTTGGAAGGTGTGAGGTGGAGCACCATCATGCTGGTACCAATGCTGTAATACAACCTGGAGTGGAATATCTTCTAGAAGGTTTTCCAGAGTCAAGTCGGTTTGTAAAATGTCAAGATAATTCCTACCTGTGAGTCTGGGGGCTATAAGACAGGCCCAATTATGTAGTCTCCCAGAATACCATACCACACATTAACTCCCCAGTGGATCTGAACGTGCTGTGCTCGAACCCAGTGGGGGTTCACTGGAGCCCAGTAATGCAGATTGTGAGTATTGACGTTGGCATCATTGGCGAAATAGCATTCACCACTCCACAGAATATTCCTGGCAAAATGTGGATCTTGTTGTAATGCAGCGGCCATTCTTCGGCAATATGCTACCCTGCGATCGAAATCATTTCCATACAGTTGTTGGTGTAGGTGCGGCTTATACGGATGCCATTACCGCTCCTTCAGGATCCTAGCTCCCTTGCAGCTTCTCTTTGCCCTAAGCAACAATAAATATGTGCACATTTAAACGTAGATGGACGGGTCTAGTCCTGCTGGTATGTGCCTGGAACATTCCATTCGTTCGTAATTGCAGCTCTGTTCGGCGAAATACTTGTCGAGACGGCAGACGTTTATCTGGAAAGACAAGTGCATACCATCTACGAGCTTCAACGGCATTACGACCAGCTTCTCCATATATTAGTATAATGTCCGTGTACTCATCGATGCTGAATACACCAGCCTTTGTCAATATGTTGCCAGCAACTGTCGTGTCGTTCTACCACATTTTATGAGTCTATTGCGCTCTCAAATGCGAGGGTCGGAAAGGCAATGGGGTGCATTAGAAGGGTAGAGCTGAGGAACATGCAGCTAGCGGCTGTCCGGTTGTTATTCCTTCGTATTCTGACGTATTCGGCCAGCATGCACTGTGACCCCTGTGGAGATCAGTTATCAGGCATCCCATACAGCATTAGTGTATGCGGGACATCTATAACTAGATTGCACGGGGGAAACGGGCCACCTGGTTTCGTTCAATTCGGTTTCACCGTGTTTGAATTGATAGGGGGAATCGATTTGCAAACATACTGGCTACCATCTGCAAACTATTGGGCTGATGATCTTGCAGTTTGGTCAGAATATGCTTCCCACATAAAGATATTTTGTTGCTAAATTTGGTTGAGACTAGATTATTAGGTTGGTCGTAATTAGATTTTAGCTTTTAACATTTGGGGTGCCGCAATTACGTTTCCGTCAAGACGGCGGTGATATAAAACATGACACTGAGGTGCCCTTTGCTAGTGCTACTTCTGTACCAAATTTCGTTCCATTCGGTTTCACCGTGTTCGAATTAATAGGGGGAATCGATTTTCACACAGAGATGACCGCCATCCGCAAAATATTAGACTAATGACCTATTAGTTTGGTCAAAGGATGCTCCCTCTAAAAAGGTATGTTGTTGCAAAATTTGGTTGAGATCGGATGATTAGGTTAATCGTAATTTGATTTAAGCTTTGAACATTTGTGTGGCCACCATTGCATTTCCGTCAAGATGGCGGCGATATACAACATGACACTGAGGTGCCCTTTGCGAGTGCTACCTCTGTACCAAATTTCGTTCCATTCGGTTTCACCTTGTTCGAATTAATAGGGGTAATCGATTTTGACACAAAGATGGCCGCCATCCGCAAACTATTAGGCTAATGACCTATTAGATTGGTCAAAGGATGCTCCCTCTATAAAGGTATGTTGTTGCAAAATTTGGTAGAGATCGGATGATTATGTTAGTCGTAATTTGATTTAAGCTTTGAACATTTGTGTGGCCGCCATTACGTTTCTGTCAAGATGGCGGCGATATAAAACATGACACTGAGGTGCTCTTTGCTAGTACTACCTCTGTACCAAATTTCGTTCCATTCGGTTTCACCGTGTTCGATTTAATAGGGGGAATCGATTTTGACACAAAGATGGCCGCCATCCGCAAACTATTAGGCTGATGACCTATTAGTTTGGTCAAAGGATGCTCCCCCCAAAGAGGTATGTTGTTGCAAAATTTGGTAGAGATCGGATTATTAGGTTAGTCGTAATTTGATTTAAGCTTTGAACATTTGTGTGGCCGCCATTACGTTTCCGTCAAGATGGCGGCGATATAAAACATGACACTGAGGTGTCCTTTGCTAGACGGTACCTTTGCACCAAATTTCGTTCAATTCGCGTTCAACGTGTTCGAATTGCTAGGGGGAGGACAGACATTCAGAGTACACACACAGACTCTCTCACACACACACACACACTCACACATACACACACACAGAGAGACACACTTTTTTTTTCGCCCTGTGTTGATCTCATAAGTCTACTTTCATTTTTTGCAAAAATCGAAAGTAGGCTAAAAATGGACCCCAAATGACAAGAAGGTTACCGTACCCCTAAGACAATAAAATGTTAAAAAATTCCTCTCGGCACGCCGGAAGGCGGAGGTAGATTTCACCGGGCAAACTAGGGGATAGGCTATAATAGGCAAAATATGCAGGTTTTCGTAGGAGGATCAGACCTCATTGATTGCAAGAAAGTATTTTACATTTAGAGGTTAATTAACTTTCTTTTTTCGTTTTTGTATGCATATTTATATCATTTTATTGTCTTATGGGGATGGTAGCCTTCTTGCCATTTGGGGTTCATTTTTATACTTGTGATCACACTGACGGTATGCAAGGTTTGGAACTGATGTGTAACTATCTGACAGTCTGTTACTTCTTCACGCAAAATTTTATCTCCCGCAGAGATTTTTGTTGGTTCCTCAGTTTAGGGGCTGCGACAACGTGGTCATGTAACCCCGTGTACATTAGGTGTGTGTAGAATCTGATAAACGGTGTTAATTGTGATGACTGTATTAGTCTGTAATTCAGGTAAGGTCTGCAGACGGTCAATTTTAAGTAGTAGTTCTTAATTTTGTACCATATACTAACGTCAACGACACCTAGCTGTGAACTTGGCTACTAGATGCCACCGCAACCAGCAACTTGCAACGAACGTTGGAACTTCTCCAAAGGAAAGCATGCTGAGGGATTTTTAGCGCTCTTAGAAAATCCGACGACTTTGGCCGGCTTTGAACCAGCGACCTTGGGCATATAAGTTCAGCATGCTACCAGTTAGCCACTTCCCACAGTCAGATGGAAACATGAATGTGATCTCGTGCAATGGCGTTGTCTTGGCAACCTCTAATAGCTCATCCCTCATCAATTAAGAAGCGCTGTCATGGTAACCTCTGATGGCACTTGGCATTTTCTTTAATTCCGAAATCATTTTTCTCATCCCTTGGCGTAATGGTAGGTCAGATCAAAAATTCTTTCAGACAAAGTTTTAGGTAATTATTAGGGGAATATTTTCCATTTTGTACAGTTTTGATATTGTGCCTATTAAGAGAGATATGGTGCTATAAAAAAACTTTTCAAACATAAATTTTAGGCCCTTATCCGACACATAGTATGAACATGGAATGGATTCAATATTTCAGATATTAAGAGAGTTATAGCGATATTTCATTTTTTCGAAAAAAAGCCTCCCATTTTCACCCCGATTTATCCCATTAACGAACTCGACTGAGATTTTAAGGGGATACATATTCTGTAAAAAATTCAAAGTGATTGGTGCAACATTACGCCAGTTATCGTGTCCACAAGAAACTGATATACATATATATACATACATAAATTATGTATAAACTTTTGAACTGACCATGGTTTTGGGGTCTGGGGGATGTGAAACGCGAAGATATGTCGAAATTTTCCGGAAGTCGAAACATGGGACCCATTGCAATAGTTAGCTTTCTAATGAAATCTACCTAAAATATGCATAGTAAGACGAAAGAAAAGTTAATTGTACTCCAATTACATTCTAAAATACTTTCTCGCAGTAAATGAGGTCTGATCCTTCTACGAAAACCTGCATATTTTGCCTATTATAGCCTATCCCCTAGTTTGCCCGGTGAAATCTACCTCCGCCTTCCGGCATGCCGAGAGGAATTTATATATATATAGAGATAGAGATGTTTGAAGCCATTTTCCAGTGTTGCCTCAGTAACCGAAATTTTATGTTATTCAGTCTGTCAGCAAGATTGAACCGAATTGTAATTTCCTAATCCTGAATAGAATTTACAGGAGATTTATAAATACACTTGGATGACCAGTTTCGTTCGACAAGCGATCATCGAAATATCCATTACACTTAGGCTGTTAAAAACATTAATAATACATTATGCAACGAGCCCTTAATGGCAATAATTAAGACACCAGTATGTTCATAATGCGAGTGAAGCGAGTTTTATAATTTCCATACGAGTGTCTTAATTACCATTATAGGCGAGTTGTATACGACTGTTTAATGTTCGACGATTACAATTTTATTATATATTTTTAACATTAATATTCATAAATATCCGTCGAGATTGTATCAGTTGACTTAAGGGCATGCACTGGGAAATTTGAGGGTCGACATTTGCTCTCTACCTAATAACAAATTCCAAAGCTTTGAAAAAATTATTTATTCTGAACTAGCACCAACAGATAGCGCACAGGTACTATGGTGGATCATTTTGTTATTTTGGTCAAATAACACATACTGTAATAGGCTGTAACAAACGCTTTAAAATTAAAATGTATCGCATTATCAAGTAGTTATTCTTCAAATTCAATGCGTATAGACTGTCAACGGAAGGCAAATTAATGGAATCCCACATTGAACAGCCATCACATCTGGCGGAGAAGTTTCGCATAAGAAATCCCTTTACGGAACAGAGAGACGGGTTATTGATTTCCGTGGATCTAATGTCATTTGCTTGCTGCCTCCATGACTAAAATTGTCACGGAAATCGTACAAAAGCAATGCCATCTGCAAAAATTAGAGTTGTTAATATTATGGCAGTGTGTTATTTATTTTACCATATTCCGCAGTTTATTTATGCAAACATTTGAGATCAGATATCCTTTTCAATGTCAACTTTCAAATCATGCAATTCAAGTCCGACATGTTGGATTTTCAGTGCATATTTTCATTGCCATGTTGAATTTTTATAAATGTAGGCCATAGAGTTATGTACTATTAGATGATGATTATTGCGTGGGTTCATTATTCAAACGTTGACTTCGATCGCATAAATCGGATACAAGAAAAAAAAAATTCGAACAGCCGCCATCTTGAGGTCATGTAAACAATTGAACGAAATTAGATGGCAGTGCATTACCATGTGTATAGACATTTGCTGTACCATGTTTCACTGAGTTCGGATAATTAAATCGGGAGAAAAGTCTATTTAAGTGTTTCAATTTCGCTTGGTGGCCATGTTCGTTTTGTAGTTAACAGGTTTTTGAAAATTACATAGGTGAACGTATAGTAGTTCCCTTTATGACCATACAAAATTTCAGGGAGATATTGGTAATAGTTTCGGAGATATAGAAATATCTCGTGAAATATTTCGTACAGCCGCCATGTTGGATTAGTGAAACGTAATAAAATTTGAAGTGCACGATTGGTGTCGGACAAAATAATACTATGACTTTACCAAGTTTCATTGAAATCTATCCAGCCGTTTAGATTTTATTAGGGGACACTCACACACTTACGCGCACACACGGACAAAAGATGATCTAATAAACCTATATTTTCATGAATTTAAATAGGGTAACTAGTACTATAGTACATTTTTCTGACATATAACATCTATATTTCGACATCGTCGAACATAAACATATTAATGATAGTCTAAATGGAATTGATATGATGATGATCACTTGACGATCGAATCTGGTCATCCAAGTATATTTATTAATCTCATGACCATTTTCTTCAGGATTAAGAAACACCACGATTGGGTAAATTCATGTTTGCCGACTGAAAGACATGACATTACTTGTTTAAATAAGGAATTTTTCGGGGTAAACCACAAAACATTTGACAGGTGGGTGACCTGCTCTCGCAGAGCATGTAGTTTATGCAATTTATTTCTGGCACTAGGAAATTAATGGTTATTTCCCGCCCAATCTAATTTGGGCATACACATGTTGGCCAACTGAGAAGCTTCCAATAATAGATCTCAAATCACACATACCGTACATACTTAATACACAGGTCTTCGGAACTAGATTGTTGTATGATATTGGTTTGATGAAGAGTGTGAGGGATAATTTATAACATCCTTATTTAAACAACATATTTTGTGTCTCGTATAAACTTCTCGAAGGAATTAAGTTTGGACTTTTATTGCAATATAGATGCACTGACAAGATTAGCTGAGCTCAGCGAGATAGGACTTAGCTCTTCTGCTTCTACGGACAGTGATTTACAACCCTTTGTCCCTTAATGGCTACCGCCACTTTTTGTTACCCAGGATAGAGCCATAAAAGTGTATGGCCAGAAGTAAATTAAGTTTCCATCCGAAGGCAACCGCTCATACGAAAGTGCATGTTCTTATAAGAGGAAACGAGTTCATAATTTCACAAGATGTACATCAGGGAGGCCAAATTGCTTCGTGATCAAATTTATATTGTCAGTTTGAAAATGTGTTCTATCCTATACCACAAAATCTTCAAGTAAGTACCTATATAAAATGTTAAATTGACAGTTATGTTTTGTTACTGGTGAAGAAAACATTTTGATTAGTTTCATATTACAAAAACGATGAAATAATATGTTGGTACAATCCCTTCTGTCGGTTGGTATATTTGGGTATACATCAATTGAAAATTAGGGATATTTATGAGTAACGTCAATATTAAAATCTACACTGTAAATAGTTTATTTCGTTTTAAAGGGTAAAAAGTTCATAGAAATAAATAATGTCTCATGTATTGAAACCGATTCATTTTTGCATACAGTTAATTAGGCCTATATATTAAACATTCTTTGGATTCTTAGTTCCTTTCTTCTACGACCATTAGTCTAATGAAGATACCAGAATTTGTGAGGGTAGGAAGATGTCAGGTGCGTCACAGACAGACAATGGCTAAGCTAAGGATGGACTGGGAATAATTTAACAAAGTCTTGTACATGAAAAGAAAAACCAGTCAGGCACAAAGCAGAGGATGGACTCAATGGTTAATTTACAATAATGCACTAAAATAATAATAATAATCATAACAGCGTTAAAACGTTTTCATCATCCCAGTTGTTGTCTCTGTGACAAAGGACTGGGAAAATAAAAATGGGGACACTTTGCTTGAATAGATACCGGTACCATAATTATGCAGTTAATGCATGGGATTGAAAAGTAAAATATTTTACTTTCTGAGCTAGTGTATTTATTTTAGTATACGTTAATAGAAGAATTAAATTTCTGTCTTAAGCGCTGTCCTCCTTGGTACTGCATGTATAGTACGTAAGGTTATCTCTCTTCAGTGACTTGCTCTGAACATCTTGAGATACATTGCTGTCACTAGTGCTTTGGCACGCAAGGAGTCCGACGGTGATGGTTGTGTAATTCTATGCAAATTTCGTATATACCGGGTGAATTACCTGCCCCTAATAATAATGTTTTATGCAGCCCGACTAGCGTTGATATCAGGAAGGTCGATATTTCTCTGCTTATATCCCGTATGGTACTAAATGCACTACAAGCATATCCTGCAGACGATATTGAATACTATTATTTTCCCTCAATGTGACTACAGACTAATACGAGGGAAATAGAAATGTTCAGTATCGTTTGCTGGATATGCTTGCAGTGCTTTAGAATCATGCGTGATGCAAGCAGAGAAATATCGACCTTCCTGACAACACGTGTTAGTTGTGCTGCTTAAAACAATATTAATTGGGGCAGCTGATTCACCAAGTAGCCCATATAGCAGCACGTGTTAGTTGTGCTGCTTAAAACGATATTAATTGGGGCAGCTGATTCACCAAGTAGCCCATATAGCAACACGTGTTAGTTGAGCTGCTTAAAACGATATTAATTGGGGCAGCTGATTCACCAAGTAGCCCATATAGCAATACGTGTTAGTTGTGCTGCTTAAAACGATATTAATTGGGGCAGCTGATTCACCAAGTAGCCCATATAGCAATACGTGTTAGTTGTGCTGCTTAAAACAACATTAATTGGGGCAGCTGATTCACCAAGTAGCCCATATAGCAACACGTGTTAGTTGTGCTGCTTAAAACGATATTAATTGGGGCAGCTGATTCACCAAGTAGCCTATATAGCAATAATAATAATGATGATGATAATAACAATGCTAAGTCATATACAGCTATTTCGTTCACCGATGGGACCAGCTGAGCTGCAGAACGTAATTAAGTCTCAGTTGCAAGATAATAATTTCTCACGAGGATAGTACGAACAAGATATTGTCCATTTCTTTCATAGGTGTCTGATCATTTTAAATCTCTATAAGGAAAAGTGGGGAACTACAGTATATACTGACAAGGCCATTTCGCGAGTTCTAATAAAAACAAATAATAAAATATTCAGCTTACTAGAACCATAAACATACCCCCTTTTGGTTCTTCCTGTTACAGTTTGAAAATAAAATTTCTCTCAAGACTCTTACATCCACGCTTGGAACAAAAACCTATCCAGATAAAGAATTCTCTTCATTGTTTTTCAGAAAATAAATTCCACCCTACTGCATGTCTGTCATTTGTTTACGTTGTTTTACTTCTCACATAGCATTCTGCTGTAAGAAACAGTCACATTAGCCCCGTCTCCCCTCCTGATTTCACCGCTCTGTACCACCAATTACTAACAACGAGGAATAATTAAGGTAGTTTCTTATTTTAAAAGACAAGGGAGTCCTGGGATATTTGTGGAGAGTTGAATTTTTCGTATGAATCAAACGTTTACCTCTGTAAGGAGAAGTACTGTACTTCGCTTTGATTATTGCGACGATAGTATACTCATAGGGAGGAGGAGTGATCCACAGAATTGCTAAACTCAATGAGGTAGCCAGTGGGGAGGAGCCATCTCCAGGACTAGTGCACTCAACATTGGGAGAAAATGGATAGAATAATTGGCAGACATGCTCGACTGAAGTGTGCGCGGATGGATGTTCATGTGACGTGCTTCTTTGACGGACCTTCATAAAGACAATGAGCAGGCGGAACACTATACTTGGCATTATTTTCTTCTAAAAGCAATAAAATCTTAAATTTCTTCGAGGCTGTGGTTAAATAGATTACTAGCTGTTATGCCCGGCGTTGCTCGGGATCACAATTGGATATTAAGAGAACGTACTTTTGCTCGCATTATCGAATTGTTTGCAACCCGGAGGACGGTCGTTATTATAATGAGCAATATTAATGTCAATCAATGTCCTTGAGCGTGCTTTTTATGTGTTCACAAATTGTGTTGAAGTTGTTAAATAGGTGGGTACGATGGCTCTATACTGCTCGTAGCTTATATATTAAGCCTGGAATTTCGCTAATATAACTGAATATTTAAGGAGCCTACTTAAATCATTGTATGCATTATTAACCTAACTAATACATTTTAAGGGCCAATGATTTTATTTTTAGCCTATTTTCAATTTTGAAAAAATAGGCTTATGAGATCACCTTTTGTCCGTGTGTGTGTGCGTGTGTGTGTGTGTGTGATTCGTGTGTGTGTGTGCCCCCCCCCCCCTAATAAAATCTAAACGGCAGGAGCGATTTCAATGAAACTCGGAAAGTTCTTAGCACTATTCCCGGCGACCTCGACCGTGCCCTTCAAATTTTGTTACGACTCACCAATCCAACATGGCGGCTGTGCGAAATATTTCACCAGCATTCAATATCTCCGAAACTATTACCGATATTACCCTGACATTTTCTATGGTGATAGAGGGAACTACTATAAGTTCACTTATGTGACTTTTGAAAACCTGGTAACTACAAAACCAACATGGAGGCCAAGCGAATTTGCGACTTTTAAATAGACGTTTCTCGTGATTTGACCAACCAAACGCAATGAAACTTGGTACAGTATATGTTTATATACATTGTAATGCACCGACATCTAACTTCGTTCAATTGTTTACATAATCACAAGATGGCGGATGTGCGAAATATTTCACCGGCATTCTATATGTCTGAAACTATTAGCGGTATCTCCCTAAAATTTTGTACGGAGATAAAGGGCACTACTGGAAGTCCATCTATAAGACTTTCAAAAACCGGTTAACTACAAAACGAACATGGCGGCCAAGCGAATTTGAAAATTTTAAATAGACCTTTCTGGCGATTTAATATTCCAAGCGCACTGAAACCCGGTACAGGAAATATTTATACACATTGTAATCGACTGGTATCTAATTTAGTTCAATTGTTTACATAACCTCAAGATGGCGGCAGTGCAAATTTTAAAATTAAGTTTTTATTTCTTGTGATGTAGTCATGCGATCGAAGTGAAAGATTGAATAATGAACCTACGCAATAATTTTCCTTTAATGATACATGACTCTATGGCCTATACATTTAACAATCCAACATGGCGACCATCCGAAATATTTAGACGATACTGAATATCTACGAATCTATTTTAGCAATCAAACTGCATTTTTTAATGTTCATAGGGGCTATGAACTTAAGTTCACCTATAGGACTTTAAATAACCTGGTGATCACAAATCCAACATGGCGGTGACGCGAATTATAAATATTCACATGGACGTTTCTCGCAATTTAACCATCCGAGTGCAGTGAAACTTGGTACAGTAAATCCTTATATGAATGTTAATCCACTGGCATCGAATTTATTTCAATTGTTTCCATAGCCTCAAGATGGCAGCTGTGAATATTTTTAAAATCTCCTTGTTTTTTCTTGTGTCCTAATTATGCAATTGAAGTTTGAATACTACACGTTCACAATAATCTGCATGTAACAGTACATAACTCTAGGACCTACATATATAAAATCCAACATGGCGACCATCCGAAATATTCAGTCGGTTCTTAATATCTACGAATCTATTACAGCAATCAAACAGAAATTGTGTATGTTGATAGTGGCAATTAACATAAGTAGGATATATGAAAATAGGCTGTATAGTTCTTCACGGAACTACTTGTTCCTAATTGTATTACGCTTGTGGGTTTTGTCGAACAACAAGATTTCAAGAGGATAATGGTAGTTCGAGGATGAACGCTTAAAATCCCTGCTTCATAATAATATATGCATTTGGTTAGGGAAAAACGAATACCAAAAAATAAAATAAAACATTTTAAATATCATCTAAGAATCTATATGTCCATCTTTAAATAAGAACTACTCATGCATAACGAACATTTATAATGCTAGATTAACGTGAAATCACTTTCTCCATTTCCTTTGGTCTTTTAGTTCTGTATGTGGTTGGTAAATAACATTTGACTTACAATTTTGATTTTTTTGAAAATAATATTCATATTATTATTGTTATCATTATTACACTACTAAGAAGGGGCCGTGTTTGTGCTGTAGTCACGCTGCTTGCTACTCTCCAAGGCAGACAGATTTAGTTTAATTCCCAGTCAAAGCATGGAAGATTTTCGGACTGAAATATCATGTACTATGGTTGAGAATCCACGTAAGAAAGGAGGTCCCGTGCCTCATTTTCGCGTGAATAAAGGTCATGTGAACTACAAGCTTCTTTCCATTTTCACTACTATGTTGTGTAGACTACAAGCATCTTCACTCACCCAGTTATCAATCAGAGGCAGGAAAGTTCGTCTATATATTTTCTTATATATAAAAGTGAAAGTCTGTATGTATGTGGGTGGGTCGGTGTGTGGGTGGGTGGGTTTGTCTGTTCCGTATACGAATCTACACCGTTCCACCAATCTCAACGAAATTTTGCATACACATAGTTTAGGACCCAGAAGTAAACGCTGGCTACATGCATTTTCGATAGTCTTTCTCATTCTTCTGATTTCTGCCCTTTTGCACTCAAGCACAGGCTAATCAAATCATAAAATATGCTCATGAAGGAATGGCAAGGCAGATAGTTTCCATGGCAACATAGCTCAAGTCGAGACACGGACGACTGGATGCCAGTTGCGCTCTGCACTATTGGTATAGGAAATGAGGATCTTTACTTGAAATCCCGTTAGGTACTCAACTGCTCACACAGCACTGTCAACCGAGTTTAGCATAACAAAGACTTGACACTACCTACTATATATTTGTCAAATACCACTCACTCACTCACTCATTCATTCTTCACGAAATCTTAGTAACCACCGAACGGATTGGAATGAAATTTGGTATGCAGCTTCCTCAACGGCCGCACATGCCCACTAAGAGAGGATTTTGGGATATTCAGGTTCTAAAGGGGTGTTATGGGGGTAGACCTGCATTTCATTGAATAGCAATATCTCCCGATTGGTTTCATTGGGGGATGTGATACTCGGCATATAAACTCATCATTAAAAATATGAAGACACGTGTCTGAGATTTTTTTTGATGTGGTGTATATTATGAGGTGAAAGGGGTGAAAAGTGGGGATTGAAAGATTCCTAACGGAGCGTGTATCTCTTAAACGACATAGGCGAGGAGTTTGACCGTTTTTTTTTTTCATAAATCCAATTGAAGGGGCCCATGGGGATGGGTGGAATTCTGGGGGGAGGGGGGGGGACAGGAAAGAAAGTGTCCTAACTGATTGACTGACTGACTCACTCATCAAACTCAGGGGGAAAAACTGCTTTATAGTAAGTAAATAGCTGTTCGACAGTTTTTTTCATAAATCAAATATAAGGGGTTCATGGGGAGGGGTGAAATTCTGAAAAAAGAAAATTGAAAGAAAATGTCCTGACTCACTCACTCACTCACTCATCATCGCCCAGCCAAAATTATTGAAGTTAGAAACATGACAGTTTGGGGATATGTTCATTGTATGGCAAAACCGTCTACTAAGGGAGGACTTTCGGATATTCAGGTTCTAAAGTGGTCTTAAGGGGGTTAACCCTGCATTTCATTGAATAACAATATCTCCCGATTGGTTTCATTGGGGGATGTGATACGCGGCATATAAACTCATCATTAAAAATTAGAAGACACGTGTCTGAGGGTTTTTCGATGTGGTGTATATTATGAGGTGAGAGGGCTAAAAGTGGGGATTGAAAGATTCCTAACGGAGCGTGTATCTCTTAAACGACATAGGCGAGAAGTTTGAAACGCAGCGGAAAAAAATCAGCATAAAAAATAAGTAAATATGTGTTTGAACGTTTTTTCATAAATCCAATTTAACGGGCCCATGGGGAGGGGTGAAATTCTGGGGAAAAAAAACAGGAAAAAAGTGTCCTAACTGATTGACTGACTGACTCACTCATCAAACTCAGGGGGAAAAGCTGCTTTAATGTAAGTAAATAGCTTTTCAACAGTTTCTTTTGATCAATCAAATTGAAGGGGTTCATCGGGAGGGGTGACATTCTGAAGAAAAAAAAAATGAAAGAAAATGTCCTGACTCATTAACTCACTCATCATCCCCCTGCATTTCATTGAATAACAATATCTCACGAGTGGTTTCATTTGTGGATGTGATACTCGGCATATAAAATAATCATTAAAAATAAGCAGACATGTGTCTAAGGGTTTTTCGATGTAGTGTATTATTATGAGGTGAAAGGGGTGAAAAGTGGGGGTTGAAGGATTCCTAACGGAGCGTGTAAGCTTATCTCTTAAACGACATAGGCGAGAAATTTGAAACTCAGCAAAAAATCAGCTTAAAAAGTAAGTAAATCGGTGTTCGACCGTTTTTTTTTCATAAATAAATTTAAGGGGCCAATGGGGCGGGGTGAAATTCTGGGGGAAAAAGGAGAGAAAGTGTCCTAACTGACGGACCAACTCACTCACACATGAAACTCAGGGGAAAAAGACAGCTTAAAAAATAAGTTAATAGGTGTTCAAGCGTTTTTTCATCAATCCAATGTAAGGGGCCCATGGGGAGGGGTGAAATTATGTTAAAAATAATTGAAAGAAAATGTCCTGTCTGACTCACTCATCACGCCCAGCGAAAACTATTAAAGTTGGAAACATGAAATTTTGGGAATATGTTCGCTGTATGTCGAAAACGTCAACTAAGGAATGATTTTTGTTTATTCGGGTTTTAAAGAGGTGTTAAGGGGGTAAACGTGCATGTCACTGAATAACGATATCTCATGAGTTGTTTCTTTGGGGATGTGATATTCGGTATATAAACTAATCATGAAAAATAATCAGACATATATCTAAGGGTTTATCGATGTGGTGTATATTATGAGGTGAAAAGGGGTGAAAATTGGGGGTTGAGGGATTCTTAACGGAGCGTGTAACTCTGAAACGACATAGGCGAGAAGTTTGAAATTCGGCGGGAAAAACAGCTTAAAATACAAGTAAATAGGTGTTCGACCGTTTTTTCATAAATCCATTTTAAGGGGCCCTTGGAGAGGGGTGAAATTCTGGAAAAAAAAAACAGGAAAGAAAGTGTCCTAACTGATTGACTCACTTACTGACTCATCAAACTCAGGGGGAAAACAGCTTTAAATAAGTAAATAGGTGTTCGACCGTTTGTTTCATACATCCAATTTAAGGGTTTCATGGGGATGGGTGAAATTATCAAAAATAAATGAAAGAAAGTGTCCTGACAGACTCACTCACTCACTCATCATCGCCCAGCCAAAATTATTGAAGTTAGAAACATGAAATTTTGGGGATATGTTCGTCGTTTGTCGGAAACGTCCACTAAGGAAAGAGTTTTGGATATTCAGGTTCTATAGAGGTGTTAAGGGGGTAAACGTGCATTTCTTTGAATAACAATATCTCACGAGTGGGGATGTGATACTTAGCATGTATACTAATCATTAAAAATAAGCTGACAAATGTCTAATGGTTCTTCGATGTTGTGTGTATTATGAGGTGAAAGGGATGACAAGTGGGGGTTGAAAGATTCCTAACAGAGCGTGTATCTCTTAAACGACATAGGCGAGAAGTTTGAAACTCGGAGGATAAATAAATTAAATAAATAGTTGTTCGACGGTTTTTTCATAAATGCAATTTAAGGGGCCTATGGGGAGGGGTGAAATTCTGGAAGAAAAACGTCCACTAAGGAAGGATTTTTGGATGTTCACTCTCATCGACCAACCAAAACTACTAAAGTTAGAAGAATGATATTTTGGGGATATGTTTGTTGTGTGTCGAAAACGTCTAGTAAGGTGGGATTTTTGGATATTCAGGTTCTAAACCGGTGTTAACTGGGTTAAACCTGCATGTCATTGAATAAAAATATGACACGACTATGACGCGAGCGAAGCGAGGATAAAAATGAGATGGTGTGTGTCTGTGTATTACTTAATCACGCAAGTACCACTGGTCCGATTTACATGAATTTTACATGGAAGTAGGTGATTTACCTGGTTAACTTTAGGTTACTTTTGATTTCAATACTTTGCACTATTTAAAGATGGCGACCATTTTAGTGACGTCACTATAGGCCTTTAGTTTCAAACTTTCATATTTCCATTTCAAATAAAAAGAGAACACTAAGAAATAGCAAAGTTTTGATGGCATATACGTCGTTTAAAATTACATTTTCTATCCGAAAGGTATCTCCAACGGTTAGCGAGTAAAACCTAAATTTGTGCTATAAAACACGGTCAACGCTGAGCGGTGTAGTTGGACAAATTTTCAATCCTTAATCTCCCTCTGCGCAGCACCTCGCCTATCCCATGTTTTAACTGTCACCTTCACATTTTAATTTACTTATGACGCGTAGCGAAGCACGGGTACTTCGGCTAGTTGGAAATAAACATCAGCTTCTATGTAGTGAACTTGAAAATCCACAGCCTCTTTCCAGTCGACCGACTGTGTCGGGGAATGGAATGAATGAAGCCCCCTTCTAGCGGAGAGGATATGAACTGTGCCGGATGCCGAAGGCTGTCGCAATCACCTGGGGAAATGATTAAATGAATGACTGATGATATTAAATAATAGTGGAGCATGTTGCTCGAATGAAATTGTGACAGGGAAACCGGAGTACTCAGAGAGAATCCTGCCTGCCTCCGCTTTGTCCAGCACAAATCTCACATGGAGTGACCGGTATTTGAACCACAGACCCAGCGGTGAGAGGCCGGCGTGCTGCCGTCTAAGCCACGGAGGCTTATATGTAGTAAAATTTAAATAACCTTTCTTAAATATTGAACACCCATCGCTTAACGTCCTCATACATTTAAAAATGATCAATAGTATGCTAAAAGTACATCAAACTTGGTAGCAATTGTCATATCCGCAGTAAGTAATATTGTGCAAACTACGTATCATGCCATGATTATGAGTAAAAGTAACAAAACAAACTGCAATCATTTCAAGTAATAGTAACAAATCAATTTTAAACACATCAATATTTCTAATATGCCGTATCTTGTGTGGGGTTTCACCTAGCAACACCGAGATGGGAAATCAGCGAGCTCTTGTTGTCAATTTGCGGACCCACATAAGAGTAGCGAATGGCGCGATACCTAAATTATTATCTAGTGCACCTGCGGTACTTAACTGCGAGAGGTAAAGGCTCAACAGCCTTTCACCTCCCTAAAATGCTTCTAAAAATATTGTATATTGGCAATCATGGCCAAGCAATTAAAACTCAGGTACATTTATAGGTTTACGCTGTGTCTTTTGCGGGGTTTACTTGGCCGTGAAAGAAGAAATACCAATTTTATTCAAATATGTTAGCGCAATTGACCAGTGAGATTTATAAGGCAAACTTAATAAACTAAGGTGAGAGTCGGTAGAATACGTCACAGTAGTCTGTGAATTTAGGTTGAACAAAATGGTAGAAAACTACAAAAAGCTGTTAAATATTTGCAAACAGAAGAATTCAACTAACAAAAAATACATCTATAAACAGTAGGAAAGAATACCGTTCAAAATAGAAACAATTATACCTTGGTAAACTGACGTAAAGATCCAAATACTCACATACAATAAGCGACGCAGAGACTATAAAATTAGACTCAAAATCACACCTCGTTTCAGACCCCACAATCCACCTATATAAATAATACAGTTCATGTTCGCGTGTAGCAATGCAAGGAGCAATGATCGGTGACAACCACAAAACCCGCGTTTTAAGGCCCTAAAATGAACGGTTTTCGAGATATTGTAAGAAAACTATACCCGCTCTGCGAAATTGATAAACGTTGTCATGGCAACGCCATTTCACGAGGTCTCATTCTGCTTTCATTCTGTCTATGTAAGAGAAATATTTGCATGAAGGAATAACAGACTGTTAAACAGATAGACGTCAGTGTCGAGACTTTCGTCCGAACAGTGCCACCATCTGTATATAAGAAAAGACCCTAAAATATGGTATTGATTCTGACCGCATAAGAGAATATTCAGATAAAGTATGGATAAAACCAAGAAAAATACTATTTTTTAATCTCATCATGTAAAATAATGATGCTTTACCGATAATGCAAGTCCCCATTCCCATGATGACGTCCTTAAATTTAATTATAAGCCTTGTGGGGTATGTAAATTCAGTGTCTTAGCCTCCTATTTACAACTTTTGTAGTTAATTGGAAAATAAATACTTCTTCGTTACAGGAAGTAATGAGAATAATCTTGCTGTATAGAGCTATAAAAGACCATTCGTACGACATATCACACGAGTAAATCGAAGGTACATATAATAGGGCACCCCCTGGTCACCCTTAAGCGCATTGCATGTTTTGTTGAAATTTACATCGTAAAGTGATTCCGGGATGTTGTTATTATACCAATTGCAAATTTTGAACGAAATCTGTTGATCCGTTATCGATTGATAGAGGAACAGGCAGACAGACAGAAGGACAAAAGTACAATTTTATATATATATAGGGATTAATTGAAAATATTTGGCTTATACTTGTGTGACTAATTAGTAGCAAAGTACTGGGTGTACTTTGAACATGAATATTTCTAACAGACTTCATATCTAGAATTAGAAATCGACGACTACGCTAATTAAATGTGCTTCAGATGGATGTCTTGGTTCTCTTTCGTCTTTAGTAAAAATCTGAATGTGCACTTAGTACTTCTATTGACTTGGATCTTGTTTCCTCACCTCCTTATATTTTCATATTTTACTTCGGAGATGGTCTGGCATTATTAAGAACCTATGGGAATCGTTTCGTATCTTTAGAACTGTGACAGAGATTTACAGTTAAGGCAAGGCGTTTAAAGCAGAGGTTTCCAGCTTTATCTCATCAGGTGGACGTCAACAGATATTCATCAGAAATCAGTTATGGTAACACTGTCGGTACATCATGAGACCCCCATAACAGTTTTTAATTTTGGGTGAACTGTGCCTCGCAACTTTGCAACATAAGCATATTATTACAAACCCTCATCATAGATCTTATATGAGAACATATGATATATTTTCTGTCATATATTTTCCTCAAGGAGAACGTTTTCAACGTTTATCCGCTTACTTTTACTGTGAGTGGGACAAGGCTTATTTACTCTTTCAGAGTTGCTGCACATGCCACCTTATTATAACGATACTTACAGTATGGATATACTTTTTCCTAAACATTTAATTTGTATCAGTGCTGAAAATAAATCCGGTCAAGACGAGCTGTTCAACGGATTCCATACAGTGTAGCTTAAGATAACACATTCAGACTCACGTGAAAGAAGTTATGTTGAAGTTAAGGTAACACGATTCTTTCATTTGCGTACCGTAGCATTAACTCTAGAGCATGAATACTTAATTATGTTGTCACAAGTGAGATTACTGTACATTCGAATTCCTAGCGTTTTAATTTGAAGCGAATAAAGTTTCCACTTGACTCGTTTGTTCCTCCAAGACTTCGAGACTCTTTCTCCACGCCAATGTTTGTTTGTTCTAGATAGTGGCGCGGCAATTCTAGTGTTCGTATCACGTTCCTAGGAGATGAACCGAGTGGCGTATTACTTCCGAATTCCTTTGTTCCTTCTCATACAGTCTGAGATTCTAACTTGGGTCAAGTCCTGAGGGAGATTGACGCTTCCTGTCTTCAAACCAAACTAACACAATATTCTCTTTCACGCTGTTTACCAGGAGAAGAATGCTCTGTTATTCTCAATCGACAGACGAGAAAAATAAATTTATTGTGAGTTATATACCATCACAACTTGTGACTGTTGGCCATCGTTATACACAGTACAAATGTTGGATGTAGTGAATGGTCATGTGTCTAACATGTTAATAAAGATGCCTAGTAAGAATAGTAAAGAAAATATCTCTCAAATTGAATATTCTGCACAGTTAAATTTTTTATTGAACTTTCATTCGAACTTCGCTTTATTTCGCACTTGCTTCCATAGATCTGCTGGAGAAAGGACCTGGTCCACCTGATAGTAGTGGCTTGCATTTGCCTGTCTCATTTTACTACTAACCTGAGTAATCGTGTGTTTTTTAATGAATACTGTAACTAAACTGTGTTGGTGAGTTTTGAGGAACTTATCAGCCTTTTGCTTGATGAATCAGTATAAGTTTCACCTTTATGCAAACAATATACACACAACAATTTAATGGGACAATTTTTAAAATTGACAAACCACTGCACGATAATGAAGTGATTTATAGCCTGCTTTTCACATTTTGCAAAAATGAGGAAAAAGTAGACTTATGAGATCGGGCAAATGTGTGTGTGTCTGTCTGTCTGTCTGTCTGTCTGTATGTCTGTCTGTCTGTCCTTCTGTCTGTCTGTGTGGCTGTGTGTGTGTCCCCCCCTATCAACTCCTAAACGGCTGGAGCAATCGAAACACAATTTGGTAGGTGTAAAGATCTATACCTGAATATCTCACGACCATATTTGAAAATGATGTCAGTGCTACCAACTGCTAAAAAATCGCAATTGAAATTTGAGCTCCATGTTGGATATCTTGGAAGATATGAATGGGAGCTATTTCAAAATTGGCACACGTATAGATAATAATATTGCAGTTTAATTTCCAGGAGGCCATACATGGCAGTGTTGCCAAAATGATTACAAGCCTGCTGATAGGTCCAATGTTTAAACGCATATAACTTCTACACTATCAATTGGAATTCAACCAAATTTCGTATGTTGTATGTGTACATAACCAAATATGACGTGAGCGTATTCTTAAGACCCACCAGGGCTGCCAACTGTTTATAAATGCACCTAATTTATTTTATCCAAATACCAATATATCAAAAAGTATGCAAGCCGACAGCTTTAAACTATGCACACGTATAGTACCTGACATTCTATATTAATTTGGAGTAACTTATATACGTCAGTGCTACCAACATGAGTCTAAGCCTGCTGACAGGTCCAACTTTAAATACATGTAACTGCCATACTATCATTTGGATTTCAACCAAATTTCGTATGTGCTATATGTACCATAACAGATATGACTATGCGTATTCTTAAGAGCAACCAGGGCTGCCAACTGTTAATATGTGCTGTCCCTATTTTTGTTACCCTAATATCAATATATCACAAAGTATGCAAGCCAATAGCTCTAAACTTTGCACACGTATAGTACCTGGCATTCAAGATGAATTTGGAGTAACTAATATACGTCAGTGCTGCCAACATGATTCTAAGCCTGCTGATAAGTCCAATTTTAAAATGCATGTAACTTCTATACTAACTAATGGATTTCATTCAAAATTGGCACAACAATAGATCATATTATTTCAGATTATTTCTGACCAATACATGCATGACATTGTTGCCAACATGATTTTACGCGCGCTGTTAGATCCAATGTTTAACTGCATGTAACGTCCATGCTGTTCATTGGACTTCAACCAAATTTTGTATTCTGTGCCTTAAGAGATGGAACTAAGAATATATTCAGTCATCAGGGCTGCCAACTGTTGAGCTCTATTAGGCTACATTATGCCAGGTATACAGTACTTCGAACTAATTAGAAATTTCGATATTAGCAACTTAATTTCGTCATTATTCTAGATAGGTTCATATACTATAGAACAATCATTGGCATGAAAAGTAGGCTGTATAGTTCTTCACGGAACTTCTTGTTTTACATGCTTTGTATTCGTTTGGCCTTAATTAGCATCCATTACACTACTGTATCTCCGTCTGTAAGGTAGTCAGCCCAGAGGCTATTTGGATCCTCAAAATGTTCCACCATAGGTTAGGTAGTTAGATAGCCATAAAACCTCAAAGCAGCACTACAATGCGTTATACTAAGTAAAATGAGGAGTGAGGTAGTTTGCAATTGCTTTCCTCACTGAGTCAGAACAATAGCACTGACCCTATGAGTAGAACCTTTCACAGTACACTCAGGCACTAGTTGTTTCCTGACGCCATTACTCAGAACCACCCATAACCTAATACCATACTTTTGAGCGTCACTTTCTTTTGACATCGTACTAAACATTAACAACATTTAAAAAATTCATTTTTCTGTGCCTTTCCTTCTATATCCTCTACAAACTGCTGACAAGATTCACGTCAGGGGACGTTCCTAGTCAATCCGTAGGACTTGAATTTCACTCTTCCCGATTAAGGGAACCCGTAAGTTAAAATTAACGAAAATAACGATTTTCAGTTTTTTGATAATATTATTCCTTATTTAATTCTGAACGTTGAAAACCACTTCTAGGATGGTCGATGTAGGTGTCGAACCCTCTTCTTCTCAGCCTCACGAGGATGAATGTACCCTGTTCCAGCCCCCAAACCAGAATACAATTTCACGGTAAGACCCGGAATGGAAACCCGACCACTGTCGCAGGAGGTGGATTGGATAGTTAGGGAATAATTTGTTGCACTAGATACCAACTCATGCAGAATGATGCTAACTTCTTAATCCTTAATTAGTTGGGTGGTCTACAGTTACGTAAGTGGTTAGGTGGCAAGTTGGCACCCCCCCCCCCCAATATGTTGAGATATCTAGGGATATAAACATTATAACACATTGTTACACAAATAATACACTGTTAATTTATTTTAGGCCAATTTCTATTGTATAATTAGGATATTTGAGTTAACAAAGAGATTGTAGCTTTAGACAACTTGTTAACATTTCCAGTCCCATTTTGTGGCAGATTTTTGTCTTAAATATTTTATGCAATTCTCTTTGGTTAAAAAATAAAATTCTTTATAATATTTAAGCTAAGTAAAATACATCTTGAGAGAAAATGTCTTCGGAAGATCTTCGGACCAGTGAGGGATGTACACACGGGTGAATGGAGGATTAGACACAATCACGAAGTAGAATACCTGTACTATGATGCCAACATAGCTGGAACCATCAAAAGCAGAAGACAGCAGTGGGCTGGACATGTAGCCCGGATGGAAGGCCACAGAAGGTCACGGAAGCTACTAGATTTCATCCCCACAGGAAGGAGTCCACCAGTTAGACCAAGGAAGCGGTGGAGTGAAGGACTCTATGAAGATCTGCAACGGGCAGCGATACGTATGGACAGTTGGCGGATGGCAGCTGGGATAAGAGACGATGGATAAGGAAACTTGTAGCAGCGCGCGGTCCACTGGGCCTGATCGCGTGGAAGAAGAATTTGATTTAAGAATCAAATGAAATTTCACCGCACCCTTGTTAAACGAATAGAAAATCTGAGGGCAGGAATGAGTGAAAATTATTGATAATTCCCAATGTTTTTTGGTTCAGCTGTAAAATAAAAACAAATATCACTAACGTATCTATTATGAGTATTTTCACGACACTATTACACAAGTTCTTCTGAAATTACTGATCTTTAGAAACAAAGAAACTGTCCACAGTTGAACCTAGAAGATAATGAAAGGAGTTAAATCAATTACAACTTTTACGTAAGTTGTTAGGTGAGGTGTAACCAGCACCCCTACGTCAACAAATGATTATAGCGTTTAAAAAAATGGTCTGTTAAGATCAACAATGAGCTACTTTCAAACGTCATTGTCTGGTAGGAAGGTACATAGTACACCATCAGTATGACCAACTTAGAAATAATAAAATTCAACGAATTCAAACACTGGGGTGTTGTGAGCACCCTGCATAACCACTGCATGGTTAAGTTTTATGACACATAGAAACATGCTGCGTTATAATCTTGCTAAGCTGCAGAGGGACGGTGATTCTATTGTCTCAGAACCCACCCACTCACGCTCATGAGCTGGAGATAACCTCGTTAAACAAAACTCCTAAGTTTGAAAGTGTGAAATACTGACTAGTTCTTCAACAACTCTCAGTCATTATGAGTTACTTAAGGAAATTGATGGTGAAGGATGGCACGTGTCTGATTGATAGGTTTGCGTGGGGTGATAACGAAGCCAGGGAGTTTTGTCCTGAGAACACAGTCATTAGCATCCATCATTGTTGTTATGAACAGGAATAAGTGCACAGGGTCATTAATTAAAACGACCACTGTAAAACTTAATAACGGTATAACAATGTTAAATTCAGTTGAGAATAATAGCCATATTTCCCGGATACTCAGCATATCCTACACATGCGTGGATTGGAGGAGCATTGGGATCTCTTGTATTTTAAATTACGATGAAATATAACGAGAGTACCGTATCTTGTTTATCACACATATTGGCCTTTGACTATTCTTCAGACCACCCTCTCAAACGACTTACGGTACTTTATTTCTTCTTTTTGAATTTCACATAATCTCATTTTTTACTCCTACCTTAATAACTTACTTACTTCTTATATTTTTTTAGCCTATTTTCAATTTTGAAAAAATAGGCTTATGAGATCACCTTTTGTCCGTGTGTGTGTGCGTGTGTGTGTGTGTGTGTGATTCGTGTGTGTGTCCCCCCCTAATAAAATCTAAACGGCTGGAGCGATTTCAATGAAACTCGGTATGTTCATAGCACTATTCCCGGCGACCTCGACCGTGCCCTTCAAATTTTGTTACGTCTCACCAATGCAAAATGGCGGCTGTGCGAAATATTTCACTAGCATTCAATATCTCCGAAACTGTTACCGATATCGCCCTGAAATTGTGTACGGTGATAAAGGGCACTACTAGAAGTTCACCTATGAGACTTTCAAAAACCTGGTAACTACAAAACCAACATGGCGGTCAAGCGAATTTGAGACTTTTAAATAGACTTTTCTCGCGATTTAACTATCCACACGTAATGAAACTTGGTACAGCAAATGTATATACACATTGTAATGCACTGGAGTCTAATTTAGTTCAATTGTTTACATAACTTCAAAATGGCGGCTGTGCGAAATATTTCACTGACATTCTATATCTCCGAAACTATTACAGATATCACCCTGCAATTTTAGTACGGTGATAAAGGGTACTGATACAAGTTTACCTATGTATATTTCATAAACTTGTAAAGTAGAAAACGAACATGGCGACCAAGCGAAGTTGAGACTTTTAAATAGACTTTTCTCACGATTTAACCATCCAAACGTAATGAAACTAGGTACAGCAAGTGTTTATACATATTGTAATGCACTGGAGTCTAATTTAGTTCAATTGTTTACATAACCTCAAAATGGCGGCTGTGCGAAATATTTCACTGACATTCTATATCTCCGAAACTATTACAGATATTATCCTGCAATTTTGTACGGTGATAAAGGGTACTGGTACAAGTTTATCTATATATACTTCATAAACTTGTAAAGTAAAAAACGAACATGGCGACCAAGCGAATTTGAAATATTTTAATAGACTTTTCTCGTGATTTAACTCTCTGAGCGCAGTGAAATGTGGTACAGTAAATGATTTTGCAGATTGTAATGCACTTCCATCTAATTTAAATCAATTGTTTACATAACCTCAATATGGCGGCTGTGCGAAATTTTTAAATTAAGTTTTTATTTCTTGTGTCGTAATCATGCGATCGAAGTGAAAGTTTGAATAATGAACCTAGGCAATAATTGTCCTTGAATGGTCCATAACTCTATGGCCTATATATATAACAATCATAAATGGTGAGCTTCCGAAATATTTAGACGGTTCTCAATATCTATGAATCTTTTACAGCAACCAAACTGAATTTTTGTATGTTCATAGAGACTATAAACATATGTTCACCTATAGGACTTTCATTAACCTGGTGAGCACAAATCAAACATGGCGGCGACGCGAAGTATAAATATTTAAATGGACAATTCTCGCGAATTAACTATCCGAGTGCTGTGAAACGTTGCACGTTAAATGCTTATACAAATGTTGATCCACTGGCATCTAATTTATTTCAATTGTTTGCATAATCAAAAGATGGCTGCTGTGCGTAATTTTAAAATCTCGTTTTTACTTCTTGTGTTCTAATCATGCGATTGAAGTTTGAATACCACACGTACACAATAATCTTAATGTAATAGTACAAAAATAAAAATCCAACCTGGCGACAATCTGAAATATTTAGACGGTTCTCAATACCTACGAATCTGTTACAGGAATTAAACTGAAATTTTGTATGTTGATAGAGACAAGTAACATGAGCAGGATATATGAAAATAGGCTGTATAGTTCTTTACGGAACTACTTGTTATTTACGCATGAGTTTAGATCATATTTAATTTTGACATTCTTTTTATCTAACATTTTGTGGATCTGTGGACCAAACTTGCCGTAAACTGTTGTCCTAGGAGATGTTTGACTTTTTATTTATTTATTTATTTATTTACGTATTTATTTATTAAATACTTAATTTATTTTATTTTATTAAATATAATTATTTATCTGTTTGTCTGTTTATCTATTTATTTACTTATTTATTGTAGCTAGAAGACCGTATTTGAGCAGAGAGAAGAACGAACTCGGCAGAGGGTATGCATTGACAATAATCATTGGAGGTTAACCACTTGTAATTGTTTAAATATTTTCATTTGTTATTTTATTGTATCAATTGTGGTATCTTTGCTCTTATGTGTTCGGCTTTAATGTTTGTGCCAATCAAGAAATATTCATTTGAAGTAGGAATTATGCTCAGCATCCGCTGTCCAGACACTCCTTCATTTTCTATTAAACCTAGCTACCTAAAACGAGCTCTACGTTAGTAATTAATAGTATAAAATCGTTCGCCATTAGTCTTGGTCTTAGTGGCATAGTTGTTACTGTTAAACATCAGTCCCCTGTATTTGTCTGTGTTTAAAATGGCTTGAACAACATGTGCTAGTTTTATGTTTGTAACAGGGCCTATGACTAGGAAATATACCACGGGTCTTAAAATAACGTACGATCTTACAAATTGCCAAATGTGAATAAGGAAAGCCCAGGAGTAAGTTTGCAGTCAGTGGGCTCCAAGATTTGAACCTCGGATCTCTGAATTGTGCAATAGCAGGGTCCTTGACCGAAGTGTGTTCTAGAATGCTCGGCTATTGAAGAGGGTTTAAGTGATAGACATAATGGGGTTACAAAACGTTTCAAATGACTTCGGTGGCGTAGTCGGTAGCATGCTAAACTGCTAAGCCCAAGATCGCGGGTTCAAACCTGGCCGAAGTCCTCGGACTATTAAGAGCGTTAAAATCCTTCAGTATGCCTTCCTCTGAAGGGGAAGCAAAGCCGGCGGGTCCATGCCATAGAGAACTACCACTACAATTGAACGTGTGTAGATAAATTTGTAGGTTACTTAGTTATCAAGTTCCAACGTTCACCGCTAGGTGTCAGTGACAGTGTCTTCTCTGGTTGCCAAAGTTGGAACTACTTGAAATTAAACTTGATGGGGAGCCTTCTGGCGTTCAATTAAAATACCCCGCTGTGGCCATTGGCTTCAATTCATATATAATAAAATGTTTCAACCAACATGATATATGAAAAGTCTGTTGACATAAACCTGAGCTTTAATGGAGATAGTTTAAAACAGAAATTTCGGTTTGGTCGTCAATTATGCTAAATTGGCTACATATCTAAAATGCGGATCGGACAGATTTAGTGCTAGTGGTATGTAGGCAAATTTTGAGTGGTCTCTCATTGACTACCATACTTGAGGTTAATTGACGTATTTGAAATAGAGTCACATAACCAAGAGAAAAAAATGTTGAAATAGCCGGTGTAACGCTGAGTTGGTGCCATTTATCGCTGACGTAATACTGTGTTGCCGGGAACTCAAGGAAATCAAAGACTCAGAATAACCAATGTTGGTACAGTGGAACGTGGCTAATTCGAACTTCTGTAATTCGACATATTCTTTAATTCGAATTTTTCTCTTAGTCCCTAGCATTCTATATCTACAATCAATGCTAAAAAACGTGGTTAATTCGAATTATATTTTGGATAATTCGAAGTTTTTACGTGTAAAAAGACGATCGAAAGCCAAACAGTTGAGTCAGGAATTCCCGAAAACCGACGTTGTATCAATGGCATGCGGCCCCTACTCGATTGTTTTGCCTGACTAACAACACGCCTGCGACGCTCCTTCCGAGGTCAATGCCCAACACCCCTGCCATATTTTTGCAACGCCCCACATCTCATATCTCATAACAGTGCCATCCCTTACATCTGTCTGATAGTGCGTGCTGTGTACTGCAGTATTCTGAGTGGTTTGATTACACTTGTGGTTGTTTAGAAGTCTGGTTTTCCCTGTGTTTTAATGGTTGTGTACAGAGCTAAAATGTCGTCATCAAAGCTTCGGGTTCCTTACAAAACTTTGACTTTGGCAGAAAAAATAGTGGTGATTTAAGATACTACGATACAGTCATTATACAGTACCGCTGTCTGTTAATCTGTTTTGTTAAACGTAAATCATTATGTATACGTAATACAATATATTTTCTCTACCCTTTTCAAAGAACTTTCTTAATTCGAATTTTCGGATAGTTCGATTTTTTTTACTGGTCCGTTGAGGTTCGAATTATCCAAGTTGCACTGTACATTGAAAATTAGGGTTTCATGTTCATATCTCGTTAAAGATTTATGTTTCACTATAATTTGTGTTTAATTATATGGTTTGTTTACTTTCAGGTATGAACGCTGTACGGCAGTGATGTACCGGTATAGTAAATAGCATATTATTATTATTATTATTATTATTATTACATCATTTTAATTTATTACTATTATTAGTATTAGTGTTAGTATTAGTATAAGTGCCCGCTCCATGGTGTCGGGCATAGCGCACCTGCCTCACACTCGTAGGCCTCGGGTTCGAATCCTGGCTCCGTCAAGGTTTTTAGAACCTGGCGTGAGGGCTGGAACGGGCGAGCACTCAGTCTTATGAGGCCAATTGAGTAGCTGTCTGACAGTGAAGCAGAAGTGAAGTCACGGAGACCAAGATTAACGGCCGAGGGGACCACGCTGACCACGCGTCACCCCGTAATCTGCAGGGCAAATGGCTGAGCCCTTCATGGGCTGTAGTGCCACGGAGTTTAGTTTTATTAATTAGTATAAGTAGCACTATATTCATTAGTATGCCTATTGAAATAGTTTATAATGCTAAACGGAAAGGAGCATTAAAGTCAAAATCCGTTTAGAGCCCTACATGCAGCTATATCGATAATGTGTTTGTCTCAGCAAGCAGATTGTGGCACCGTCAACCTAACGTTCATGAAAGCAAGAAAAGCTGAAACAAATTTAGTCTGAAACACAATAGAGGAGCTGGCAAACTTCCTAAAACCCGTCCGCTGATGACTGATTTCCGTTAGTTAAAAGCTGAACTGAAAGATTGAAGAACGATGTACAGTAATTTACTAACTTAGTATGATATATATTTCAATGAAAATTCGTAAACTCATTATTATCTGAGACCAGCTGGTCAGTGCGAAATATTGGCATATTTAAAAGGTTTGTTATCTGTTCTGAAGGGTAACTTACCTTAACTTCAACTCGGAGATATTAGGGTGGCTCCAAGTTGGAGATGACAGTATTAGCAGGTCGTCGTATTCTTTACTCTCTATCCTGTTGGTGATCTCTACATCTAACTGAATGTAGCTCCACATATCGTTGTTAATTAGTTAGTTATTGTTGCTTTAAGGGGCGGAACTACGAGGTCATCTGCTCCTACGTATCCTTGTATTCTTTACTCCCTGACCTGTTAGTGACTTTGATCGCTATATTTTACTGCACGTAGCTGTACGTATCGTTGTATTCTGAAGCAAATGAGGCTAGGATTTTGGCGCAGTTTCTACAGGTATTGCAGGCAAAAGCTACCAAATCTCTGATAAAATTTATATTATACACTAAACACTCCCTGTGACAAATTCCTTTTTCTACCACAGGTGTATGTTTATTCCCATAATTATAGAAAATATTGCAACAATTTACCACTCGATGTTGGAATTTGTGTATTAGCTCGATTAACTTTGCTAGATATTGGGAATCTGCCTCACTTTCGTAATACTGTACATAGTGCAACATCCAGTTATGGAGGATATAAATGGCTGGTGAAGGCAGCTCTTTGTATTATTTACTGCATGCTGAGTACAACTCCTTGATCACTAGTGTGATATCTTTTCAAATAATTAACATACTTTGATGATGATGATGATGATGATGATGGTGATGATGACGATGACGATGATGATGATTATTGTTCTGGGGATGGATTAGTGAAGCCATTTGGCCCAATAATATATTTTACTGCAACATGCGTGTAATATTGGTATGTCGGAAGTCGGTGAAAATACGGTACATGAACGCATACGATACTTTGTTGAAACGATTCGCGTGCCGTAACCCATTTGTTGAATCTACTTGTGCGCTACCAATTGTAATACGGATTTACTAAGGCACAGACTTTTGAAGGAGTATACACAACAACTCACCTAAGTTTCATTGTAATCGGATGAATGGTATATGAACGCATACGGGAGTTTGTTGAAAAGAATCACTCGCCGTCACCCATTTGTTGAATATACCCTCGTGTTACCAATTGTAAAATGGATTTATTACGTCAGAAACCTTTGCAAGAGTGTACACAACAACTCACGAAAGTTTCAACGCAATCGGATGAATGGTATATGAACGCATACAGGTCTTTTTGAAACGATTCGCGCACTGTCACACAGTTATTGAATCTACTCGTGCGCTGCCCATTGTAAGATGGATTTACTAAGTCAGAAACCTTCGCAAAAGTGAACACAACGCTCACCAAAATGTCATCGCAATCGGATGTATGGCATATGAACGCATATGGAACTTTGTTGAAACGAATCGCGCGGTATTTTTTTGAAGCTACTCGCGCGCGATCTCTTTTAAATTGTTTTTGCTATTCCCATAACCATCCAGGGAGTGTGCGCAACAACTCACCAAAATTTGATATCAATCCGATGAATGGTATATGTACGCATAAGGGACGAACAAACAATCAATCTTATATATAGTAGGCAATAGTACATTATGCAAGAAGCCTATAATGGCAACAATTTAGACGCGAGTGTGTTTTTAAACGAGCTAAGTGAGTTTCTTAATTTCCATGCGAGTGTCTTAATTAACATTATAGGAGAGTTGTATACGACTGTTTATGTTCGACGATAATTATAATTTTAGTATGTGTTCTAACATAAAGATTTATAATTATCTGTAGGAATTCTGTCAGCTGACTTAAATGAAGAGCGCATGCGCTGGATTCCCACTAAGGATGAAAGTCCTTCCAAAGCGTTGTTCCTCTTCTTCTTGGGAATTGTGTGGGCTCAGCGGTTTCTCTCTACCCAATAATAAATTCGAAAGCTTGAAAACATTGTTAATCCTAAACTAGCACCAAGAGATAGCACACAGGTATTGTTTTATCCCTCTGTTGGGGGTGAGATAAACAGGGTAGTGTAGATGTATTAATTTAGGGGATGTTTCCGAAAAAGGGGTAGTTTCCTGTAATTGGGGGAGACTACTAGTGTAATGTGTTGGTGTGAGGATGTGAGCTGTTGGGGTACGTTCCTACAGGGTGCGTCTACCTGTTAGGGGATGAACGTCTAAGAGTGAGCTATTAACTTAGCCTGCCAATTATGTATGAGCGAGCGTTTAGCGAGCTCACGTGCAGAGTCGACAACTTGGCACGCTGCAGTCTGGCTGCTTGCTCGAATACAATGGGATTCCTGACGGTGCAGTTCCTGGCCTTCACGGTCAGGGGCAATTAGGACTAAGGTCATGTTGGGTGTAGGGATGTAAAACTGGGTGAAATGAGTAATAGATGTATGTGTTTACTGACCAAGTATTTATTGGTCAGTGGCGGTGATGTACTGTCCCTTTAGGTGGTGGACAGGTATAAAACAAAGTACAGAGTGTGTGAAATACAAAGTGTTCTGGGTAGGTGTTACAATAATTGGGAATCTGAGCACACGGCTAGTTCTCACCTGGTGAAGAGCTGGAACGGACCTTGGAGGAGCAGAGCCGCTGGCCACGAATAGATAATGGGGCTCTTCTGGGTCTAGCTTTTAAGGCCTTCCCCCACTGCTTGGTCGGCGTTTCCTCACCGTCGCTGCTCCAGATAGTGTGCTTATGTATGTGTTGTGTAAGCGTGGCTGTCAGCAATATTGCTGGGCCTGCTCGTGTTGAGGAAGTATGTGAGGCTTATGGCATGCCTATGAGGGTGGTTTTGGTGAAAGATGAAGGGGTGGGTCTTAGGGGTACTGCCCCTGGACTGTACAAGACCTCCTCGGCCTTTGTTCGCGGCCTCGCGAACGGGAAATAGAGTACGCGTGTCGGCGTAGTGGTTCTTCTTCTTCTTCTTCTTCTTGTCCCTCTTCAGGTGCCCCAGGGTGTAAGTTATGATTTATTGTTGTTGGGAAGAAACAGGACACCTTCACAAATTTTAACGTTAGTAGGAAGAAAATGAAGGAAACAAAAGCATAATCAGTGTGCGTGTATATATATATATATATATATATATGCATTGGTGAATGCGGAGTTGCAATGCGAGCTGTAGTGACATTTTCCAAAATTATTACGATGATATTAATAATGATAATGATGACAATGGTGGTGGTGTTCATTAAAAATGGCCATAATAATGGTCGTTTCACTTATGGTATGTTAATAATACTGCTAGTGATAATAGTGATAACTATAGACATACTAAAATATAACCATGTTCTCAGTTCATCTAATGCGGCCGCTATGATCTATAATCTACTTATGTACTATTTCGGCCGTTGTTCCCCTGTGGTTTAGTGGTTACTCTGTTGGTCTATACACTAATGGTCTTCCTGCCGTGAGTAGGAATTCCATCCTGATGACGAGGCACGGCACTTACAAAATCTGTGCCGCCCCTGGTCATCGAATTATCGCTCCTTTGCTCGAGCGTTTTTGTGTTAGCGTCAACGGCTTTCAGCGTCTCACGGTTGCTGACTGTCATTGGGCGCTGGCGTCATCACTTTACTAGTGTGACTAAGCTGATGCGTATCGTGTATTTCTGTGCTAGAAGGAGAGTGTGTGTTACATTTGTGTTGGAAAATATATATACAAAAGACATGTGTACAATATGTTTGCATCTGTGGAACAAAATTCGTTAGTGGGTATGCTGATGTCCCCGTTGAATTTTCGTAATCTGAAAGAGAACGCATTGTCATTATTACATCGATGGTACATTGTTGCCATCGTACATTCGTATGCCTTTTGATTGCCATTGGTGCATGTAAATACTAATCTCCCTTTGTGCGCCTTATTCTATTCTTAGCCTATGCCGGCTATAACCTTACCTTAGCTTACTTATGTCTATTGTGTTCTTTTGTGTATTTGTGTGTCTCCTCAGTGTATACAGGTGTATGAGTGTGTGTGTATGTGTGACGTCATCTTTACCTGGTAAATCATGATTATTTGGATTCCATTCCTTGGTGCTGCGTTGGAGCTCTTTTGCTGAAAAACAAAGACATGTGGTAAATATGCCCTTGGCCAAATATTACCAATACGCGCCTATGTCGCGCAGCGCTGTTTTAAGGGTCGGCTTGGATGGTGCCACCACCCTTGAGACCTCTTCGGACGTCTCGTGTATTACTGCGGTTGGTCAGCCTCGGTTGCTGTACCGTTTATTGTTGACATGTAATCGGACTTACCCTAGACGGTGCCGAACGCCCTGTGTCGCGTTCGCATGTCAGTTTCAATTAATTCTATACGGTGTCGGTCATATCCTATACGGTGCCGAACGCCCTATCGATAAGTAAAGTGTGCTTAACCTATATTCTATTAATTAATGCTATACACAAAAAAAATATTTGTATATACATGCCGAAATAGTCCTTAACCTAATGCCGATATGCTGTAGCTACTGTTTTACAACAGCGCTTGTTAAATTTGCTTAAATCTAAGTTGCCTTCTAAATGCTACTGTATCTTATATACTAAAATTTTGACGTGAGGATCCCCCCGGTCGGTCTCCCTTCCGAGGTGCCCTTGCGACATCCTGCTGGGACCGGAACCCAACAGGAGCCCGTAGTCCCCTCCTATAAACTAACTGTCGACTTCCCCCCTTAATAACTAATGTGTAGTGTATAGGCCTGTGTGACTGCGTTGCTAGGGAGCTTTATTCGCCATTTTATATTTATTAATCGGTTGCCCAGGCCGCTGTGAGAGCTCGCCGCATTCCTCATTTACATCACTGGCCGCTCGCTGCGTTACCATTTAAGCTCTGGAGACTCGGTGACATCCATTTATGTGGGCACGGTACCGAATTACCGCATTCATTCCATACGCATGATTTATCATTCATTAGTTATTATATATTATTTATTAAATCATCTTCACCTCACTGTCCGGAATGACGACTTGGCGTGCTCCAGGATTCGTCCCGTTGAATCCTGAGGCCCTTCTTCACTTCACACGATTGGAAGACTATCCTCTATGCCTCCGAGGATGGACCTAGCTTACATCTAGCTATGGGTCTAGTCCTAAATGTGGTCGTCTCTAGGTTTGTATCCTGAGTCTAATATGGAGCTGGCTAATTCTCCTACTAGATGTCAAAAGTCTACCCTGCAGGCCTGGCTTCGAGGACCGCAGTGCATAATGGGTGTGAGTTTCTTCGTCCCGGGGATAGGCTAGGTACTCCCAGGATTCCGAAGTTTGCCCGCACTGAGTCATCGGCGCTTCGACCTTACGTCCATCTGTCATTAAACTGGATCAGGATTCATCGCCGCCTTCTCCAGCTCTGTCCTCGTGTGGCGATTGTGTTCCCATCCGTTTACCTTTTCGTCACCATCTAGTGTGACTTCAGATTCCGTTGAAAATAAGTGTGATACTGTATACTGTAGTGTTTAGTGTGATTTTTAAATATATTTTCGTGTACTGTGTGATTATGTATAGTTCCTAGTGTTTTGGGGCTGTAGAATCTTCGAAATGCAGTGACTACTTTAGACCTGTTATTACCGTATCAGATTTCCAGCGCTGATGCCTTGGTACTTTTCTGGAGATATTAGTAGGTTTATGGTGTATTTGGTCCCTTATTATTAGGATCCGAGGGTGTTATTTGCTGAGTGGGGTTAAAGCGTGGTGGGAGAGGGTTGTGCATCGTTGGACTCCATGTTTATGGTGGCCGGGAGCCGATGATGCCGTTAGGATGTATTTACTGTGAGAGGATGGGGTGGGTTTTCCCAGGTGTGCAAAATTGAAAATATCATGTGGGTGTGATAGTAATACAACCCCTGGTGTGTGGGTGGGATATCTCATGCAGTGAGATGGACATGAGGCGTGTCTGCTCTCATTTGAGGATAAGGCATGTGCTAGGATACAATAAGTTTATGTCCTTTGCATGCGGGATTATTTAATAAAATATTTGTTAGTATCAGTATGGCCTCATCTCTCTATATAGAGATGTGCATCGCCGCTTGGTATTTGTTTCCGAATCACCTCTAATACTCAGGTGTAGGCGTTCGGGTCCAAGGTGTAGCAAACCTTCATTTGTGAAAAGCAGGAAGTCTATCAAACCCTATGTATAATTTGCAATGTAGTGTAGGTGTTTTTATGTATCTGTATGTCTGTACTGGATAGTGTTTTAGGTGATGGGGTATGTAGGAGGAAGGGTATGGGGATGGTAGCCCGTACCTTGTACTATGGCCATCCTGATGGCATTATCCACCTCTACTCCTATTGTAGTGTGTCAGCCTCTGTTGGTCGTTATGTGTTTTCCTCCCGCTCTTTGGGATTTACGCTGGCTGAGTTGAGATGCCATATAGCATCTAGTGTCTCCCAAAATATTTATCTGTGGAGTGCCCGTGGGTCTGTGATACCTACGTCGTGTAAAAATGTTTATGTCTGTGGGCACCGCCCTCTGGCTGCCCTTATGATGTCCAAGTGTGGTGACGCTGTGTCGTTCACGGCCTTATCTGGTCCCCTGTTCATAATGTGGGATGGGGTAGCATGTGACTGCGAATATAAATCGGCATAGCATAATTGCCTGTAGCGGTTTTAGGAGAAAAGAAAACAACCAAAAAAGAAATTATTAGGGGGAGGGGTTGTTCCTCCAAGGAATCTGTCTGTATCCGCTCCTAATTAGTTTGTATGTTCGCGTGTAATTGCCTGTCTGCCCCTAAGTGCTGGGTGCGTGTGGGAGGGAAGCGGCCGTGGCTGTAATTGATGCGCGCTTGTATGTATGGAGCCGCCTACCGCTGACTCCTGCCGGCGCGTGTTCTGTAATCGGAGAGAGCTTATCTTGTCCCGCGTGGCTACTTGTCACGCGCCGTGTACTGTCTGTTATCACCTTTGTATACATGTTCCTAGTCCTGTCACTGGTAGGCGTAAAATAGTCTGTCTTCCCAGATCAATCTGGTCTGCAATATTTGTGTAATATTTGATGCGAAGCCTAATGTAATGCCGCTCCCACTTCCTGTATCAACATCCGTGTTGTCACTGTATACCTTTACTGTTATTGTTTTATGTTAGTGTCATCATGTCTGTATGTCATTGTCACGTTCCGCTGCTACAAAAACTTCTTCCGCAAACAGCGTATGACGACACGTTGGAATTCGCTTATTTGCAGCGCAGTGCTTCCTGTATATTTGATTAGTGTCCTTGTGTACTGAAAGTCTTCAATGATATGCAGGAAGGATAACAAAACGTGACTTCTGCTACTGTCCGTGTGTCGACATGTGTTTGCATTCTAGAAAGGCCAACGTGTTAATTTGTCATGTTTTCGCTCTCAAGCTTGTTTGGGAATTTGTTTCCGTGATTACTTCCCCTTTGTGTCTCGCTCTATTGTTTTATGTCCGGGGTAATCTACATGCCCCTTGTATTGGATTGCCATGATTTTTGGCCGTAGAGATGTGGTGTTACCTACTTTGTGTGAGCGTTTGTCTGTGCCCGTGGCGTCCCCCATATTCAGATTTCGGGCGCTATGGTCCAAAAGAGTATTTTGTGGTCTCCTTAGAGGCCTGGTGTTCCCGGTACGTCCCCTATTGGTAGTCCCGGGGTCGCTAATGCCCTAAGTAGGTTGCTATAGCGAATACCTAGGAACGGGCCTACGCCCCTGTAAGTATGAACCGTATATGTCGTCTGTGTGAATTTTGGTTAGCCCTGGTCTTAATTTGTGGGCGTAGTGTGGTTTTGAGTCCCTAGTGAATGATTCTTGGTCGACCGTAATACTACTATAACTGTAGGATGTCTTTGGTCGCCGATTGTGTTATGTATTCGCGCTGAGCGTGCAAAGTATTGGGTTATCTCATGTGATAACGCCGCTGCTGGGATCGTGTTTCCTGTCCGGCAGTTAACATTTGAAGTGCACAGCATTTATGTTGTAACCTTGCCACAAATATTTTGAGCGTTTTTAAAATATGTCGTGTACGAGGCCCTACGTTTCTTCATAATGACCGTGCCTTATCTTTTGGCCCTCCTATCGTGATGACGCTATCTGTGTCAGGCTTGTGTAGTGTGGCCATTATGTCATCCGTGCCCGCTGTCTGGCCGTATGGCATCTGGTGTTATGTCTCGCAGCTTCGCGTCAGTGTCTCTGCCTGTGTAATTTATGTGTGTGTACATGTATTCCCCGTATGTAAAAGAACCTTCCCGTGTTCATGCTTGTGTGGCTCAATCGTTCTTGTGATTGTATCTTCTGGCCCTTAGTTGCCATGTAGCGCCTATTGAGGCTAGCTTTGGGCAGTAAGCTATTGCTGTATACTCCCGTGTCGGTGTACCTAACTTGTAAAAGAACCTCCCCGTGTTTATGTCTGTGCTGTGAGTGGCATTAGTGCAATTCATATGCCATCCCTGGTGTATATTTAAGATGTGTACACAATGATAATATGCAAGTCATATACGTATAATATAAACCTTCTTATGCATATATTAATTCTTAGCTATAACTCTATGGGACACAGTGTCTATATGGGATCCTATGGCTTTTCTATGGGATTGTGTATTCATGCTGTCTGTGCGATGTCGTTCGTGTGATTGCCTGTCCCCGTGTCCATATTCCTGTCTTTAATTTTAATGTGCCTACAAATTGCCTTATTTCAGGCCAGTTTTTGTCTAGTTGGGAGTGGATTTTCCCCTGTAAATGTGTTTATCCTCGCCCGAGCGCTGTTGCCCGACGGGGTGAATACCTTCGCCCTGTAATGAGGGCATAGGCCGCTGGCTCCCATTGGGGCACTTCTTTACCATTTTGCTGGGGTGTTTTAAGTAAAGTAAGCCTAAGCCTACGTTCACCGTAGTGCCTGTTAATAGGCGTAGGTGTGCTGGCGCCTGAAGGGCTGCGTTGGCTCCGCGCTGCCCTATCAGTGTCTGAGAGGGTGTGTGCCCTCCTGTCTGCCTGACCTCGTGGGGTGGGCGGTAAAACTTCCCTTATACCCCGTGTACCTTGTTTTGGAGGCAGGATAGTGCGTGCAGGCGTTTGTGTTACACCCTGGTGAATTGTAAGCAATCCCCCTGTATTTCTTTGCATCGGGGTGCACATGTTCGTGTCCGCCTCCATTCTGGCGTAATCGCCCTTTGAACTGGCGGTAGGGGTCGTGAAGTTGTCTGTGAGCGCCCCTCTAATGTATTGGAGGCTAGCCTGACCGATTTCTGGCCTATGACCACGGCAGACTCCTTCCCTTGTGTGGCGGTACGTGTCGAGAGGGACATCTTTGCGAATTGCTGTATTAGCGTATCTACGCCTATGTCCTCTCTTGGTTTCGTTGGTGGCCCTGCCGTGAACTCAAAGATGGCATTGTTGGCCTGGAGTTCCCGATATTCGGCCCAAATTTGAGCATACTGCCTATTGAAGCATATGGCCTGTTCGGCAACTTTGGTACCGCTAGTTCCTATTTGTTTATGTTCTATACAGTTCTGTGGCCTCCAACTGGAGGAGCGCCTGTTCGCGAATAAGCTCCCTGTATTAGGCATATAACATTGGGTAATGCACCCTTAATCCCTCTAAGGTTGTGTTATCCGTTATCGGGCCATGTGTAGTGTTCAATCGGTCATATATTCTGTTCCTTCGGACATGGCTTCTGTTGAGGTGTTCGTGTATGTTATGTAAATGTTTGTGTGCGCGTTTCAATTGCGCTATCCTACCCTCCGACGGGGTGCATGGCTGTTTGCCCTGTATTGCGCCAACCTTTGTCTGGAGTGCCCGTATTTGTGCCTGTTGCCTTTGTACATGCCTCTGGCACCCTAGTAATAAGGTGAATAATAGTGGTGCACCCCTATCGCCTCTATGGCTGACAACCCCTGTTGCTTCTGCATGTGGTGCCATTCTGCATAGCGTAATCTTAATGTAATGCTGTTTTAAGTGTAGTGTGTCCCGTCATGACTAATATATGTTTAACAGTGTTGGTTATAAAGAAACCAAAAAGAGAACTGCTGCCCTAGTGGGAGGTGGATGGTTGGGCTAAAATTTCCCTTATGTTCCCAGAGAGAGGGGAAAAAAGTAATGCTTTCTCTCAGAAAAAAATTCAAATTTCGCTTGCCTGCTTTCAGTATGGACCGCTCTACCACGAGGGCTCGTTGTTTGAGTCCCTTACCCCTATTTTGCGTGGTAGCGTCACCTCCACCAATCTGTTTTATCCCTCTGTTGGGGTGGGATAACAGGGTAGTGTAGATGTATTAATTTAGGGGATGTTTCCGAAAAAGGGGTAGTTTCCCGTAATTGGGGGAGACTACTAGTGTAATGTGTTGGTGTGAGGATGTGAGCTGTTGGGGTACGTTCCTACAGGGTGCGTCTACCTGTTAGGGGATGAACGTCTAAGAGTGAGCTATTAACTTAGCCTGCCAATTATGTATGAGCGAGCGTTTAGCGAGCTCACGTGCAGAGTCGACAACTTGGCACGCTGCAGTCTGGCTGCTTGCTCGAATACAATGGGGTTCCTGACGGTGCAGTTCCTGGCCTTCACGGTCAGGGGCAATTAGGACTAAGGTCAGGTTGGGTGTAGGGATGTAAAACTGGGTGAAATGAGTAATAGATGTATTTGTTTACTGACCAAGTATTTATTGGTCAGTGGCGGTGATGTACTGTCCCTTTAGGTGGTGGACAGGTATGAAACAAAGTACAGAGTGTGTGAAATACAAAGTGTTCTGGGTAGGTGTTACAATAATTAGGAATCTTAGCACACGGCTAGTTCTCACCTGGTGAAGAGCTGGAACGGACCTTGGAGGAGCAGAGCCGCTGGCCACGAATAGATAATGGGGCTCTTCTGGCTCTGGCTTTTAAGGCTTTCCCCCACTGCTTGGTCGGCGGTTCCTCCCCGTCGCTGCTCCAGATAGTGTGTTTATGTATGTGTTGTGTAAGCGTGGCTGTCAGCAATATTGCTGGGCCTGCCCGTGTTGAGGAAATATGTGAGGCTTATGACATGCCTATGAGGGTGGTTTTGGTGAAAGATGAAGGGGTGGGTCTTAGGGGTACTGCCCCTGGGCTGTACAGTATTATGTGGGATCATTTTGTTATTTTGGTCAAATAACACAAAATAGACTGTTACAAGCTCTTCAAAACTAAAATGTTGGCTATCGTATTATCAAATAGTTATTCTTCAAATTCGATGCGTATAGAATGTGAACGGAAGGCAAATCAATGGAGTCCCAAATAGAACAGTCATGATATCTGTCGGAAAAGTTTCGTATAAGAAACCATTTTACTGAATATTGCTGGGATATTGATTTCCGTGCATCTAATGTCATATGCCAGCTTCCTCCATGGCGTTCTGGTGTGTTTATGTCAACAACAGCATTTACTAAAATTGTCGGTGAAATCGTACGAATGCAATGCCCTGTGTAGATTTTAAGTTGCGGATATTAAGGTACAGTGCTATTTCTTTTGCAATATTGCCCTGTTTGTTTATGCAATTATTAGGGACGGTGCATACTTTCCATGACGGTAATGGCTAGAAGGATGGTGTTGAAAACTTGTAGACATGGATTCCGAAATTTCTTGCATATTTCATAGTATTTTCCTGTTACCGTAAAGGTTTATGCTGATTTTGTATTTGTGTTTGGCATTGTAACTACAATTGTTTGGATATCCTTTACATAGTCAACTTTCAAATCATGTAATTCATGTTCAACATGTTGGATTTTGAGTGCATGTGCGAAGCTATCCTTACCTAATTGGTCAATGAATGAGAATCTTGAGCTCTGGTTGGTTGAAGAAACTGTATCATAATGTAAAATAGTACTTTAATGACACCCTTTATGATACAGTTTTCTGACATATAAAATTTACCTTTCGACATCGTTGAACATAAAAGCGTATTATTTTATGATAAATATCTCACGTAATATTTCTTTCAGGTTAAGTTGTGCAAATTATTGTTTTCCCGCCTAATGTAACAAGGCACAATTTGTGTTGACCGTTGAAAATCTTTCTATAGGAAACACTGAAAATGGGTTCTAATACTTAAATATCCAGAGATATGTCAAAGTTGTTGAAAAAGGTATGTTGAAAGGAGAACTAATATATGATCATGAGCTGTAGAAGGAGAATGGAATCAATAGAGGTTGAGAAATTATATCGGTTGTTAGCACAGTGTTGGCAATACCAGATGGATGGAAATTTTTTTGAACCGCCCTTCGTTTGTGCCATAGTTGGCTTGCTGCAGTAATAGCTGCAGCAGTTGCTGTGGCGTGTGTGAAGCCCCTTAGGCTTAGTGAGCTTATACGCAGCGTTGCACTCAAGTCTCTAAGTTGAAAACGCATTCAATGATGGGATTTTGTTTTGTAGCTTTATTATTTCGTTTCATGCCGCACTCTTCTTCACGGCCCATCCACCAATGTGGCAAGAAGACGCGACAGCTCATTAGGTCTAAATCTAGGCTCATAAAAAGGACTCAACAGTAATATTCCCTGTTCACCTCAGATAGTGCTGAATTGTGGATAGCAATGGCAAAGTACCTCAATCCTTATATCACCTAGTTACCGTCATTAGAATGGTGTCCTGGCTTTTGGGTTACTTGCACAGATTGCCTTAGATGTAAGGTGTGGTAGCTCTGTAGAGATGAAATGATTAGCTCAGAACAGAACCTATCAATAAACTGAAGACTCAAACAACAATACACATTGCATATGGCAAAGCCCTCTGAGCATGTGATCAAACTTCCAACTAACTACCAAACACACACATAGACAGTAAGCCTGTGTTCGTTACGCATTGTTGCACTTTTGAAACGTTTTGATAGACTATTTTTTAAATACACAGTAAGTTGAATCAATGAATCATAAAGTTTTTAAAGAGGGACATGGAATCACTGATTGAAGGGTCGCTGTTATACGCGTATTCTTTCCTGCCTGTGGGTCATAATTTCTCAGCAAATCGAAGTCGATCGCACGTAAACGGGCGGTGTGTTGACGTAGCGGTCTAGTTTGATCTGCAGCCACTCTTTCATTTGAATCAATGGTATTTCTATTCTGAAATAGGGATATTTTAAACCAAAAGTCATACAAAAGATTTTCCCTCTTGAGTGTTCGGAACTCAGACGAAAGCATGTAGCAGTTATTAGTTCCTCAGATCTGTTAGTATTTCCATTACTTGAAGAGGATGTATCTCCATTCATACATGACATTGATCCAAACCAAGTCAGAAAGTATACCCTTTCTAAGCCCACTTTTTACACTAAAAAAATGTAAACATTTATAATAGTAGATTTTGTTATATCAATCGGGATACAAATATCTTGTATCTATTTATGCATGCTGCTCCTATTAACTTCTGAACGACTGCACCAGTGTTGATATCAAACAATTGCTGCTTAACGACAACTAATGTTAGCTTTATTCACGTACTGTCAACTTCAAAGGGAACACCATTTTACAGTTTGATACAAAAGTCTGTAGCTACAAAACCATTCTTTTAGAATTCGATTGTAAATATCCTTGTATTGCACTAAACTCGTTTCATTCAAATGCAGTTCAAGTCAGAAATATGTTTTATATCTCTTTTTACTGTTGAAGGCAGCTCACAAGTATCATTCAATCAACGAATATTGTTTGAATCAATTTAATTCAGGCGTTCACATTTTTGATCATAATCGCAGTCCACTTTTATGCCGGACATTTCTTGACTGGTGGCAATACAAATTGAGACACATTTTGTTGGAGGCAGTCGCAATACTTGAATCGGAAGTGCTTGTCCAACCTAACGCTTTTCATTAGAAAATGTACAACTGACATGGTTTTAAGTTCACATCATACAGTAGTTCTCACTCAGGAATAAAATAACTGATATAATTCCGCTGCTACTTTTATGTCCCTCCTACGGGAGCTACGGACCATGCCGCATCTGGCTGCAAAAATCTGCAACTAGTTTGTCTGCTATAAAACATCTATTCCGACTCATATATTATTTTCATCTTCTAGGTAGTGTTCTGATAAACGTAAAACAAAGTCTATAGAGATATTTACCACTCATACCCTTACATTTAACGGATATTTATTCACACCCTTCTTTAGCGTACAATTTTGAAAATTTGGTAATTTTTAGAAGCATCATAGGATACACATGTCATGAAAGAGATTTTTCCAATTATTGAAGGAGCTGAGGCAATAGTGTTCCCTAAGTCAACTGTGACAGCGTGTTGGACAGGCTTAACCAGATAAAGTGCTCATTTTTTTTAAAATAATGATCCCATTTGCATGTTTGACAATCGTATCAATTATCAATAACTGAAGATCAATTTGCAATATTGGATGTATGTCCTCATTGGACACGTTTGTAGACGAAAGCATGTAGCAGTTATTAGTTCCTCAGATCTGTTAGTATTTCCATTACTTGAAGAGGATATATCTCCATTCATACATGACATTGATGTGTTCCTAAAATAGGTTTCGACTAAATGTTCATAGCATTTATGGCCATGGTTCTATGGCATATCCCATTAGTCCTGTACTTTGTCAGTAATTGCACTGCTCCACTCATAGATGGCTCTGTTGCGTTGCTAAATTAGGTTCCGAATAGATGCTCCATTATTTAATTAATGGATATGGTTCTTTGACCTTCCATTAGTCCTTTACATTTTGCTGTTCTGTAATTTAGATATCTGCACGTCGTCTTTATCAGGCCTGTGTACGAGGGTGGGTGAAGTCTTTTGATAGCTCATTGTGGTGTCTGTAGAAGTGTGTGTATTTGTAATGATGCTAGGGTTGAGATGGAGGTTGTTTTAGCCGTAAGCTAGGAAACATGTCTGGAGTAGAAGTGAGAAACCACGAAACATCCTTTCTAGGGTAAAAGAAATTGAAGGCTTTGGAGTTGTTAAAATTTCAATGATAACGGCCACAACATAATTTACTTCTGGTATGACTGTGGTGGGAGTCGAACCTACCTCTTCTCAGTTTTGCATTTCAAGTCTGAATGTATCCCGTTTCAACTATCAGACCGAAATTCAATTCATGATTATAACTGTTTCTTGTGGTTGTTGTTGCATCTTTAAGGGGATTTGCGACATTGATTATATTAACTGGACAGTGGCATATTCGTGTTATTTTATCAGTAATAATCTGAAATTACACAGGAAAAGTGTGATTTTCTTTACAAAATAATGGCATAGCAAAAGTCTTTCTGTCTTGCAAGTGGGGCAGATGACCTCGCTGTTCTACCCCTTAAAGCAACAATAACTTACTGCCTTAGAAGATTGGCACAACACTTTAACCCTAGAACGGTAGCGCTAATTGCAACGTTCTTATTGGTAGCGTTTCGTATCGGTGACGACTACGATTCTAGAAACGGATAATAAATACCACTTACAGTACATCAACTTTTTTCATTTCACTCTCTTGGCTAGCAGAATGGAGACTGTTTTTTGAATAATTTCGTTTGATTTTGTTATTTTAGAGGGGGGGGGGGGTTGACAATTTATTTGGAATTTTTGAGCTGGTTTTCAATAATTTTGACGAATTGTGATTTTTTTAAGATTTTGATTAATTTTTATTATTTGTGTTTTTTGGAATTTTTGAGCTCATTAGACTATTTTGATTGTTTTTTGTATTTTGACTAATTTTGATATTTTGTTTTCTTAGATTTTAAGTATTATTTTCGTTTTTTAAGCTTTTTGAGCATTATTGACAACTTTTTACTGATTTTGATTGTTGTTTGAGTTTTATGGATTTTGAATATTTGTAATGTGGTTTTTTTTTTTGTAATTTCACTTATTTTCTTTGTATTTGAGGACTGCCAAACACTGGTGGTATTGGACAAAAGGGAGAAGTGGGCGAAGCAGAAGTGTATCCCGTTTTCGTCCCGGAGACGGACGCTACCATTCTAGGATTAACGAAGAGAAATAGGGATTTAATAACCATAGTGACAATAAAGAAACCATCTAAAACACTGTAAATATTGTACTACATCGAGACTGCAAATGTATTCATTAGGAAGAATGAATAATTATTCTAATAACATGGCTTCATATACAATGAATATAATAATCACCAGGCAACCCGTCACCAAGTGCGCTTTGCAGAAAGTGTGCAACTTGGAACTCCTAACTTTACAACTTCTCCAACGCTTCCGCCAGTCAATTTGTTCCCCAACTCTACCGCTATTCAAAAGTTTGTTAGTATACTTGGTTGACGCTATTCATTTGATTGCTTATCATTTGCACCAAGGACTCTGAAAGAGGGCTATCTTGCTTACACTTCTCCGTATAATTTAACGTATTCAACATGGTAACATTATCAGCCGATAGTGTCAATACGAGTGATGCAATGCAAGTTGCAAAGTGCGTATTAACAGAAAGTTATTTACCATTGCAAATGTGTACCTAAAAATAGGCATAATACATTTAGTTTGATGTCCGTCATAATAAAAAATTAACTCCTCGGTGATGTATTTCTAACCACCCTGCACCAAACATCGGCATACTGTAACGGCCGATTCCTTCCACATCCTTGCCCAGTTTCATTCATCTTCATCCCTTCCATCCCGACGCGCAGGTCGCCCATGGGCGTCGAATAAAAAGACCTGCACTCGGCCTCTGAGAAGGCCATACGACAAAAAAAAATCCAGTCGTATGAAGTATCGTGCATGCTCTGTGTAATTGAATACACCACTCCGCACTAGCTCACTTTCTCTGCGTCGTACTTGGCACATGTTAATCAAGATCAATCCATCTCCATTGGCATTGTTTGTGTGAGCGTAATGCAGCTTCAATGATAGATCATTCAGTGGAAAATTAGGCCCATGAACCATTCTGCTCTCAGCAAAGTGGCTAACATTATACAATACACCGTATCTACTGTACGTCACACGCTTAAATAGTCCCTTTATATCAACCCTCTTAATGTATTCCATCTCATTATTCACATTCATTTCCTTTCGACTAAAAGGAACTTCTCGTGTATGATCCACGGTTTCGTGATTCTAAATCAGTGGTGAATAACGTCGGAACTATCTTACTAATTGGTACGACCTGACTCCCCTCACTCTCTATATCTCGTACAGTATATCGAAGGTTCTTAAAGGCGTATTTTATATTAAACTAAACACACAAGCTATTACATTGATCAACAATAAAGAAATTAAAGTTGTACATAAATTTAAATATTTAGGAGAGATTATAACATGGAATTTGAATGAGAAAGCGTCAATCAAAAATAGAACAAAAAAGTTAAGACAAGCGCAATACATTACTTGGTCTAGTTACAAAAAAATCACTCTCCATAAATGCCAAATTACGACATTACGAATCAGTTATTAAACCGGAAGCAATATATGCTTGTGAAACACTTTTCAAGTTAAACACTTGATCAGTTACTGACACATTACAGAAGATTGATAGAAGAATTCTCAGAACTATAATCAATAAAAAACATCAGGTGGATGGTCAATGGCGTCTATTACCAAATGAAGTGGTTTATAAAGAAACTGAGTCAATAGTCGATACTATGCGAAAAAGGCGAATTGCTTTTTTTTGTTATCTCTCACGCCTGCCGGATACCAGACAATTAAAAGTATTATTTAATTATTTTTTCAAAAGTAAAACAAAGAACTCTTGGTTTATGGAAATTCAAAATGATCTGGATGAACTCGGCTTGACAATGTCCCAAATTGCCAACAAAGATGAGAAGAATATCTTGAAAAACAAGAACATCCGACTTCCCTTAAAAACCTTTACCCGCAAAACTTACACCATAAGCGATGCAGAGAGAGCGGCAAGGTCGACTAGAATGAAAATGTTTTGGGAAAAGAAGAAAAATAAGAAGCTGAATCATTAATATTGTTTTTTGAGATATGTATATACTTGTTTTGGTTAAGTGCTCCAATGAGGGCGTAACATATGTAAATAAATAAATAAATAAATAAATAAATAAATAAATAAATAAAAATAATTTTATGTCATTGTAATATAATATACCGGTATACAGAATTATTTAACACACACAATAATGCAGCAACGTGTTTTCAACACAATACGAACAATAAAATTGTTATACAAATTGTTGAATTAAACTATTCTTATAATCGTAAAATATACACCTACAAACTGGAATAGTAATTTGAGAAGAGAGAGCCAGTTCTTGCTTGAAGGAGAGCTTTTGATCAAGGATCACTCCTAGATTCTTTGGATTACAGTTACAATGAACCACTATGCTACATTATTTTGCGAGCGTATTTATTATTTATTTAAGCGAAAATTCCCCTACAGGAGAGCGATTAAACTTGGATCACATGATGTCATTTGGAGGTGTGTCTCCTCCGCTCCTCCTAAAATCTCTTCAGTCTCGCGGAATGTTCCCTCTTCCTCTCATCCGTCCACTTTTTTCCAGGTTGTCGTAATGGTCCTGGTTCGAACTTAACATTCGCGATTTTCGTCTGGCACTCAGTTCGGTCTTCGAAATCTTGTATACCGGTACTGATAACTTGTAAGTCTCTTTGTACCTCTTTAAGCCATGCTGTGCCGCATTTGCTCTGTTTTATGATAACGAGTAGTTTCTTGGGCAATCTGGAGGTGGCCATCCTGTGGATGTGAGTGTAAAATTTGGCTCTGCGTTTTCTAATTTCGTATGTTATCGTAATGGTGTTTTGATAGAGTTCAGTACTAGGTCTCATCATCCAAATGGCGTTTCTGTTGATTGCTCCGTAGATCTTCCGGAGAATTTTTCGTTCCTGCTTTTCAGTTCCCTAATTTTGGAATGACCATCGATTACTATTGTTTCAGCCGCATATGTTGCTTCTGGAAGAATAATTGTTTTATAATGTCGTAATTTGGCGTTCGTCGAAATGCATTTCTTGTTGTAATGGGCCCACGTTAGCCTGTAAGCCTTCTGGAGCTTAGTGATTCTGTCTTCATTGGCGATTCGATTAAGTCCTGAGGGCTGTATAATTTCGTCAAGGTATTTAAAACTGCAGACTTGTGCGATTTTATCGTATTTGGTGTTTAAAGGGGATTTATTATCTGGCCTTCTCTCCATATCTTGACTGTGTAGGTGTTCAAAGAAGGTGAAGAGTGAAGAATTTGTGCTGATCCATCTTGTACAACAACAGTTTACGTGAGTTACCCTCGAAATACGTAGATAGTTTGTGCGCCTCTAAGATTTAGCTCATAAAATACAAAGCATTCTAAGAGAACATGGGTAGGAAACAGAAACAAATGAAGGCTGCCAAGCGCAATGCAGAATCTGTGCGCAGTCCTGCCAACAAAGGCAATTGTTCAGATGGTGAACAGCAGCGCAGCCCTGGCGGTAAATCAGGAACTACCCCAAGTACTCGTAGTACAAGGTCTGCCGTCGCAAAGAGCTCAAGACCCGAGTGTGGCGAAATGCGATGCTCCCCGGTAGATAGCCCCATTACACCCTTTAGAATGGACATTGCCCAACCAATTCAGGCAACTCACACTACAGACGTTGACGCCAGTGGAAGCTCACAATCAGCAAGCGCTACTGTTGAAGGACAGACTGACCCGCAACGTACTCTATTAGAGTGTACGACAACTACCCTGAGCACCCAACTTGGTGCATACAATTTGGACACCACAGTGTCGCGATCTCTAGCCAATGTGCTAAGTAACAACGATCTCCTAGACGACCTTGTAGAACGTGTAGCAAACAAGGTCATTGAAAAACTGAAGGAGAGCATTGACTTTAATACGGACATCATAAGGGAACTGAAAACTGAACTCGCACAGCGGGATGAGGCAATAGCTGGCATCGAGCAGCAATTACACGAAAAAACGGATAGTATCGAAATGTACCAGAGGCGAAACAGCTTGAGGATTTTCGGGGTACCAGAAATTCCCGGCGAGGACACAGATCGATGTGTTCTAGATGTCGCCAGGAAAATTAACGTCCCACTCGAGCTATCCAAGATTGATAGGTCCCATCGTGTAGGCTTCCGAGGCAGTAATAAAAGGTGACCTATTATTGTAAAATTCGTGTCCTACGCTGATCGGAATGCTTTCTTCAAATCGAAGAAGTTTCTAAAGAACACCGGCATAACGGTACGGGAAGATTTAACGAAGGCTCGCACTGACCTACTGAAACAGACTATCGACCATTTTGGCCTTAATTACACGTGGAGCATTGACGGTGTTATCATGGTACGTGTGGGTGATACAAAAAACAGACTGACAACAAATCGAGACCTCGAGGCGTTGAAGAAGCGGTACCCAACACCCTTGAAGTAAGGACCCCTTGGAGAATCGCGCAGCAGATGATGATTCAACTTTTCAACTCTTCAACATAAATATGGAACCTGGAGAGGCTACTTGGAAACACGGAAGATTAAAATAGTTTTCTTTCTTCCTTACTCAAATTTACGTTATTAGTTAATTAGAATTAGATTCATTGCTCTAGTATATAAGTAATTATTTCCTTTCTCTTCTCTCTGTGTCTAGCATTGTAGGTATTAATATCAACTTCAAATTTACTCTGGTACTGTATACTCGATATCTCACTAGACCTTCTTTTGTTTTTAACGTAAATTAGGCTATTCATTGTTTTTATTGGTCACTTTATCGTTTGTTTTATTATTTTTATTACCATAGTGATCTCAAGTTTGCAAAACAGTTTATATTATATATTGTTTCTGTGTGTTCTTAATTCTGTTATTAACAGGGTATTCGTCTTTATGTCTCATGAACATGTATTGGCTGAACTACTATCAAACATTAGCTTGAGAAACGCAAACAGGCTTAAAGTGGCACACATCAACGCACAATCTCTAGTTGACTCCTCCCACATTTCTGAATTCCGTCATACTTTTGGTAACAGTTCTTTCGACATATAGCAGTCAGTGACACATTTCTTAAGCCCTCAATAGGGGATGCTGCAATTTATCTCAGTGGATACGTCTTTCGTAATGATAGACTTCTCAAAGGTTCAGGTGGCGTTGCCGTTTATGTTAAGGACACTATAAAATGCAACATCGTCAGCAAATCTCCGGGTGAATACAGTAAGAAACCGGAATATTTAATACTTGAAATGACCCTGCCAGACTTAAAGATACTCTTTTCTTGTGTATACCGTCCATTAAAAGCTGGCTATTTAGACTCATTCTTGAACGATATGTACACACATTTACTGAATTATAAATATATTTTCGTTGTTGGAGACATAAATGCTAGATTTGGCAGTGGTACGTTTGAAACGGAAAGTATTCGTGAAATGTTGAATGCCTGCAACCTTGAATGTTTGCCATTCACTGAAACCTTCCACACCGCTACCTGCGATAGCATTCTTGATATAATATCTTCCAACTGCAATGATCTTGTTATAGAATATGGCCAGGAGCCTGCTCCTGGATTCTCAGCGCATGACCTCTTGTACGCTGTATTTTCCTTATCTGCTCCTAAAGCAAAACCCAAGACATACCTAGTGCGTGACTTTAGTAAATTTAATTCAAGTGATTTTAGTGCGGATGCAGAATTACTCCCTTGGGATCAGTTTTATAAAACAAACAATGTAGACGAAAAGGTCAGTCTCTTTAACCAAAACATCCACTTTCTGTATGACAAACATGCCCCTCAGAAGATAGTAAACGTTAAACACCATTCAACTCCATGGTTTAACAGAACAATTAAAGACTTGATAAAGATTCGCGACAGAGCCCGCAAGGAATTTTTAAAGACAAAACTTCCAGACGACTATGAAAAATTCAGAATTCTACGGAATAACACAAAACAAGCGATAAGAAATGCTACAGTAAAGTACACATATAACCTCTTCAGACACTGTGAGAATGTTGCAGCAACCTGGAGAGCTGCAAAATCCCTTGGAATAGGTGCCAGCCCCCCACCCGATATCCAAATGCCAGTTTCCCCCTCCGAGCTGAGCGATCATTACTTACACGTAGTTCCCAACAGTAACACAACAAGAATATCCCAGACCGTAGAATATTATAGACTTCTTCCGCCGCCAAACCATGAAAAATTCTACTTCAAGTACATATACCCAGAACAAGTAGTGAAAGCGATCAGGTCTATTCGTACTAAAGCCAAAGGTCCGGACAACATTCCAATCTCCCTTCTCTCAAATTGCCTCGATATATTCCTGCCTGCCATTTTACACTTGTTCAACTTCTGTTTACAAAACGGAGTATACCCGACGCTCTGGAAGTGTGCGAATATCCGCCCAGTGCCTAAGAAGAGAATACCTGCTTCTTGCAGTGATTTCAGGCCCATCAGCATACTTTGAGCTCTAAGCAAAGTTCTAGAAAGAATAGTGCATGAACAAATGTGTGAATATTTGACCGAGTTCCACATCCTAAATCCTCATCAATCTGGATTTAAGAAAGGTCATAGCACAACTACCACGCTCTTAAAAATAACCGACGACATACGCTCAGCAATTGACCAACGACAGCTTACAATCCTATGCCTCTTTGATCTCAGTAAGGCCTTCGATTGTGTAAGCCATGAGTTGCTCCTTGCGAAGCTGCACTCTATTGGTTTATCGCGGCATGCATTGTCCTGGTTTGAATCGTACCTAGCAGGTCGGCAACAGAGGGTGGTCTTCTTCGATGGCTCCTCATCGAATTGGCAATCAGTAGGAAGTGGTGTACCCCAAGGGTCAGTTCTTGGACCACTGTGCTTCTCGCTTTATATAAATGATATGTCCAGTATATTCAAAAACAGTCTCTGTCATACGTACGCTGATGACCTTCAGGCCTACTTCCATTTCAGTCCCTCTGATGCTCCTCACCATATAGAAGTTTTCAACGAAGACATCGCTCACCTCCATGAGTGGACCCAAAACCATAACCTCCAGTTAAACATTTCTAAGACTCAACTTATATGCATTGGCTATACTAAACTTCTTAACTCTGTCGATCTTAACTCACTCCCACCGATAAAATTACTAGACAGTGATATCCCCTACAGCAACTCTGTGAACAACCTAGGAGTAATTCTCGATAGAACTTTATCTTGGGGAGAGCATACCGCAGCCGTAATAAGGAAAGCTATATCATCAATGCATATCTTGAAGCGGAATATCCCTTACACGCCATCAAAAATGCGCAAGCTTTTAATCCAAACTTTGATACTCCCTATTATCGAATATGGATCAGTAGTGTATAACGATTTATCAGAAACACTCATCATAAAATTACAGAGAGTTCAAAATGCATGCGTTCGTTACATCTTAGACGTCAGGCGTGATGTACACATCACACCTTATTATGTGCAAATGCAGTGGTTGAAACTTCGTGAACGTAGACAGCTGTCAATTGCTCTCCTAACCCAGAAAATATTGTGTACAAAAACCCCTGGTTATCTCTATAATATGTTTAAACCAATGAACTCCGTCCACAACAGAGGAAATAGATTTACTGATTCCACTCTACAGATTCTCGTCCAACGTACAACTAAATACAATAAATCATTCCTTTGCACAGCTTCACGGCTCTTTAATACATTCCATCTTCACTCATTTACAAACTCTGTTAACACTACACAACTCAAGAAATACCTAATGTCAAGATTCATGAAGGAATACGAAACACCTCAGTTGTTGAATTCGTAAACCACGTAATATAAATAGTTCATACAAAATTTTTTGAAATATATCCGTGCCATACAGCTTTTTATAATATTTGTAATATCCAAAATACAACTTCCGTGGAATTGATAGTAGTTCGCGTAATCATGTCGCTCATGTACTTGTTTCAATAATATATCAAATCATAATTCATATAAAGAATGTAGTCCTTTTTTAACGTACTATATTTATCCAATAGATTTAATAATACATTATGTAGGTTATTTGTTTATTTATTATATTCTAATTTGCATTATTCATCTTGTATAAAATGTTTGCTAATTGGTTTATTTAATAATAAGTGTATTCTATATTTTGCTCTGTTAGTTATTAAGCTAGGTTTAGTTTCTTATTACAAAATCTCAGGCCAGAACATTGTATACGTTACATAAACGGGCTCTTTAGCCTCAGTGGCATTTCTTTATGAATAAATTCAAATTCAAATTCAAAACAATTCATATATTTGGTCTTGTCGTAAGATATATGTAATCCGGTCTTTTGTGCAATCTCATGGAGCTTTTCCACTACGTAAGTCGCTTCCGATCTGTTGTCTGCGACAATAATTGCAATATCGACCGCGAAAGCGAGACTTTTGACTTTAGTTCTGTTCTCTTTTTTAATACCGATTTGAATGCCCTTTACAAGAGGTTCCCATTCCCTAATTATCCTCTCCAGAACCATATTGAAGAGGATTGGGGATAGTCCATCCTCCTGTCGGACCCCAGTCTTGATTTCGAAGGGATCTGATATTTCGGCCATGAATTTCACTTTGGATATTGTTCCTGTAAGTGTCTGTTCTATGATTTAGCGTGTCTTACGATAGATCCCAAATTCATCCATGACATTAAAGAGGGTGTCGTGGTCAACAGAGTCGTATGCTTTTCTGTAGTCGATGAATACAATCACGGTATTTCTACATTTCCTCATTTGTAAGATCGTCTTTAGGTACTAGATCTGTTCAGCACACGATCGTCCTTTTCTGAATCCAGCCTGATAGTCTCTAACTCGTTCAGAAGTGCTGTGGAAAGGATTTTATAAGCAACCGGGAGCAGGGAAATTCCTCTATAATTGTTGATGTCCGTCTTGTCGCCCTTTTTGTGCAACGGGTGAATCAAAGCGCATTTCCAGTCATCTGGTAATTGCTCCATTGTCCAAATATCTGAAATTATGGAATGGAGTTTCCGCGTCAGTGTGGGATCATTCAGTTTCCAGAGTTCAGCGATGATCCCATCTTCCCTTGGTGCTTTGTTGTTTTTGAGTTGTCGGATTATCTCCGTAATTTCTTCAATGTCGGGGGCTTGCGAGTCCAAGTCTATGAATACCGTAGGAGAGAAGTCAAGTTTTACTAGAGGTGGTTCACAGTTAAGAAGAGAGTTAAAATATTGGGCTAATAGTTTGCAATCATTTTTGGAGTTAGTTTCCAATGAGCCGTCGTGTCTTTTGAAGCACAGACTGGGTGCTTGGTATCCCCGTAGATTTTCTCTTAATGTCTTGTAGAAATTTCTAGTATTATTTTTGGTGAAATCCTGCTGGATTTCGTGGAGTCCGTTGTTGTCATACCTTCGTTTTTCTTTCCTAATTATTTTTGAGGCCTGTTTTTGAGTGGTAAGAAAGTTCTCCCAGTTTTCCTTTGTTTGGCTACTGTGAATTTTTTCCAAGCCATTATGCGATTGCCAACTGCTTGATCGCAAATTGTGTTCCACCAGCGATGTTTTCTGGAGCGAGGTGGTTGTCCTAGCTTCATGGCATCCTGAATTCTCCCCGTTAGTATCATCCAGTCTGTTGATTCCTCCTGATTGATTTGCAAAATGATTTCCTCCTTGTGGAGTTTCAGATATTCTGGATCTGGTCTGAAATTTTTGGGTGGGCGTTATTGTCTTCTATTTGGTTGGAATTTTGTCTTTATTTGGAAAAGATAATGTTCTGATTCAAAGACGCCTTTACGAGCCCTGACGTTCAAAATTTCCTTTATGTTTTTCTTGGAGATTGCGACATGGTCAATTTGGTACTCACCCTGTTTAAGACTGAGTGATCTCCATGTGGTCAATTTATGTGCAGGTTTTTGAAATTGGGTGCTCATGATTTTAAGTCCAAAGTTTCTACAGAAGTCAATTAATCTTTCCCCATTTTTGTTGGTACGTTTGTGTTTAGTATGAGGGCCTGTGGTAGCCTTGAATGTCCTTTCTTTCCCTAACTGTGCGTTAAAATCACCTAATAAAATTTTCCCATGGTGACTTGGTATGCTATTGGTTGTTTCTTCCAAAGTTTCCCAGAATTTGTCCATGGTTTCAGGATCAGTTTTATTGTGTTGATTTGTGGGGGCGTGCACATTGATCAGCGTGTAAGCTTTATTAGATGATTTTACTGATAGTAAAGAGAGACTTTCGTTTGGAGAAGTAAAGTCGATGATCGAATCAAGCACAAAATTGTGTACGGCGAATCCTGTTCCCAGGAGAGGTAAGTTGTCATTAATTTTTATGGCAGGTTTTCCCTTGTAGATTCGGAAATTCCCTGTGTTGAAGTGTTCTTTGTCCGTGAAGCGTGTCTCCTGGAGCGCAGTGATTTTTAATTCAAATTTTTCCAAGGTGTTGAGAAGTTGCTTTAGCTTACCCGTCTTAGTGAGGGTGTCAACGTTAAGCGTGCCAACAAAATGTTTGCGTCTGGTCTTGAGAGTATGAAGAGTTCTTGAGAAGCTCCGATTCTTCTCCGCATGGTGTCCCTGATCTCCCAGAATCCGATGATCAGGTGGGTCCAGTCTATCGACTGGTGCCTGGGGGTAGTGATTCTATGATCGTCTCTTCCATCATGCGCTCAAGTTGAGTATTGAATGCGAGCGTATTATTATTATTATTATTATTATTATTTTATTTTTATTGTTGTTATTATTATTATTATTATTATTATTATTAGCAATTCGGGTCCTCCGTGGCTTAGGCGGCAGCACGCCGGCCTCTCACCACTGGGTCCGTGGTTCAAATCCCGGTCACTCCATGTGAGATCTGTGCTGGACAAAACGGAGGCAGACAGGTTTTTCTCCGGGTACTCCGGTTTTCCCTGTCAAAATTTCATTCCAGCAACATTCTCCACTATCATTTCATTTCATCTGTCATTCATTTAATCATTGACCCAGAGGAGTGCGTCAGGCCTCGGCAGCCGGCACAGTCCATATCCACGCTGCTAGATGGGGGCTTCATTCATTCCATTCCTGACCCGGTCGGAGACTGGAAGCAGGCTGTGGATTTTCATTTCATTATTAGCAATTCATATTCAGTTTCACGTTTGGTTGGCGATTATTCAAATGAAAGCAAGAAACTTCTGTTTTCTTCTGTTTCGCTTTGGGTATTTCATTGATATGTCGATATCAGAAACAGAATAATAATAATAATAATAATAATAATAATAATAATAATAATTATTATTATTATTATTATTATTATTATTATTATTATTATTATAGTATTATTAATTGCACTGTTATTCGACCAGAGGCTCTGTATGCGGCTGAGACTCTAATAATGAACAAGAAAGGTCTAATGGAAAAACTAGAGGCTAGAGAAAGGAAGATTCTGAGGAAAATCCTGGGTCCCATCAAATAAAACAGCGAGTTCAGAAGGCGTCACAACCACGAATTGTACAAGCACGTGGAGAAGATCAGTGACACGATACGACAAAGAAGGATTGCCTTTTATAGCCACGAGACACAAATGAGCCCAGGCAGGATATCAAAACGGATATTGACGTACTTTCAAGATAAGGAAACCAAAGGGGCATGGTTTACGGAAGTTGAGAAAGATCTACGTGAAATGGAAATTTCCCCTAAAGATATCCAGGAGCGTGTTCCACTTCAGGAAAAACTACGTACGCACAAAGGTTTCCAGGAAAAGCCGAAGCTGAAGACAGGGAAGGCGTGGTCCCAAGAGAGAAAAGAACAACACCGGAGACGAATGAGGGAACACTGGGCGGTAGTTAGAGCTCGGAAGAAGAGACAGTTGAACTGACGTGGTCCCTAGTTGGCCGAATCGAAGAAAGAAGAAGAAGAATAGTATTATTAATAATAATAATAATAGTAATTACGTACATTTTACGTCCCTTTTAACTACTATAGCTTTAGAGACGCCAGGATTCCGGAATTATGTCAGTAAATTTACCCACAAAGTTTCCTCTCATTTAAGTACCCTCAAATGTAAACTAACTGTGCCTGGTTTCGATATCACAACCTTGGGCGTAACGGGTGAGAATCTTACCCAGCCATTCGAGATGTATGAGTAATTTGGGCGTATATATTTTAGTGAAACCATTAAGTGTAGGTGTGATGTTCATATCTTTTAAGCATCGGTGTGTCATAAGGTAGAACATTTACATTCCAACAATCAATGCAGCACACTAGTTGGAGATTTATGCCTCTTGTCCGTCAGTGTTTCTTTTTCAGTGCGCTATTTCTTTTCATCCCTTGCTGTGCGGATATAGACTTCCCGTAATAACGGGCTTTGTTCTACTTTTTAATGGTCTGGACCTCCTTCCTTTGTTTTCCCGCCTTCTCTCTTCCAGTCATTTATCGTTTCCCTTTTTAATTCCGAGCTAGACGGCGACTAATGCTTTTAAAACGTGATTATGGAGGACTAGAAACAAAGTCCAACGCTTAATATACTCCTAAGGGGAAGGAAAAGTACAACTTGCTAGTCATATCTTGGTATACAGGGTGTTACTTTAATATGGCACCTGCTTTAAGGTGCCCACGGCTGTATTTGTTGTTCCTGCATTTAGTAACATGCAGCGTGTACATGTGAGTGTGTGAATTCTGCCTGATAACCTGTGCGTTGGCAGTGTATTCAGTCGAGTGTGAATTTGGATTTAGGATTGGGATTGGGAAGAATAAAGTCTTGTTTCTTTGTAGATGTCATCCTACTCAATTATCCACAGAAATTTTTAATGTTCCCCGTCCCAATCTTCTGTTTAAAATTAAATTATTTTTGATGGAAGTACTGGTGATCAAAATAAAGCTTGCTCGTTCACTGAAATCTACTTTCTTCTTGTACACCTAAAAAGTAAAATAGGTTTTCTCTTTCGTCATGATTGATGCATTAGATAATTTCGATGAGTCACAATTTTTATCAGAATTGGTTTATAGCATGATTTTTAAATGCACGAATAATGAGCTTTTGTTAAGTTTCATGATGGGATATTTTGATGATGATGATGAAGATAATTGTTGTTTTAAGGGTCCTAACATCTAGGTTATCGGACCCTAATGGTTTGGGTGATAGCGAAAATGATAATGAATCGGAAACCATAACGAAAACTAAGGTAGAGTGAAAATACTTTCAAAAATAGAACTTAGATTAAAAAGACTTACAAAATGTAGAGTGGAAATACATACAAAAAGTAATTTAGATGGAAATTTCTCACACAAGAAAATTGGAATGAAAAGTACGCAGAAAATGTAGCTTAGGTTCAAATTCTTAAAAGATGCTATGTAGATTCGAAAGACTCACAAAATACAATTGAAATTCAAAATACATACAAAATGCAATTTAGATTCAAAATACTTACAAGATGCAATTTAGATTGAAAATGCTCATCTAGATTTAAAATACTCACAAGATGCAATTGAAATTCAAAAATGCAATTGGAATTGAAAATACTTACAAAACGCAATTTAGATTGAAAATACTCAACTAGATTTAAAATACTCACAAGATGCAATTGAAATTCAAAATACTTACAAAATGCAATTGGAATTCAAAATACTTACAAAATGCAATTTAGATTGAAAATGCTCAACTAGATTTTAAATACTCACAAGATGCAATTGAAATTCAAAATACTTACAAAATGCAATTGGAATTGAAAATACTTACAAAATGCAATTTAGATTGAAAATACTTACAAAATGGAGTTTAGGTCGAAAATACTTACAAAATGCAATTTGGATTGAAAATAATTACAAATTGAAGTTGAGATTCAAAATACTCACAAAATGCAATTTAGGTGCATGGGGAGCTAATTAACAAAGCAGTGCGGGAATCTTAAAGAGAACATGAAATACAGTATAATGAAAAGAGAAAGAAGGTTGATCCCTAAAAGAATGAGGTATCAGGAAAGATGACGGAAGGGCCAATTAATGTGGAAAAGGAAGCAACTCCCTAGGTCTCGGATACCCTAATACCATCGGTGTCGGAAGAGAACAAGAGTTGACCAAGAGAGGTCACGAAAGAAAACGGAGTGGAGAACGGCACAAGTAAGTGGAAGCAATGCCGGACTCAGCTGGGGTCCCGTGGTCACCAACCCACGTCTCACAAGTCATGAGCCCCAGGGGGGGGGGGATATTTTGAGGATACAGAACCCACGAAACCGGCAACTTGGCGAATGTATGTGGATCATATTATATTTCAATTTTAATATCTTCTTCCGCCTAGAGAATGTACAACTATACAAAACAATAAATGTGGGTTTAAAACGTAACATATTGTAGCTATAGATATAGATTCTGGAAAATATATTTTGTAATGAAACCTAAAAATATTTTATTTTATTCTGACAACCATTTCTGAAGCCAATGTCCGCACAATGTATAAGAAGGGGAAAAAATCTTTACAAAATATATCACAAAAATCTGATTCAAAAACACATAAAAGGGCTCAGAATAATGAGAATAAAACGTAATGAGAATTTTGTAAAATATGCTTAAAGCCTGTTGATACTGTTCCAATAAGTAAAGATGGTGTCCCAAAATTAGAATCGAGCCTCCAAGAGCTTTTCTTGTTGTTAATGATTCTGTTAATTCATTTAGTGGCTTTGCGATATATTAGTTAGTTATTGTTGTTTAAAGGGGCGGAGCAGCGAGGCCATATGCCCCATTTGTAGATACGTAGGTAGATTGTTTCAGATAGCCTGTGCTATTGTGTTTTCTGTAGTAGTGTGTGAATTGTAATAGAGTCTTGGCATAAAGTTAGGAACCATCCCAGCATTTGTCTGGAATGAAGATTGGAAACAATGGAAGATCTCTTCTAGGATAGCCGAGATGGGAATCGAACCCGTCTCTTCTCAGTTTTGCCTCTTGAGGTTGAGTGTACCCCGCTCCAGCCCTAGAATCAGAATTATTATTTGTTGGCAGAGTCGGCAAACCTACCTGGGATCCTGGGCGATAGACAATGCTGCTAGCCTGGTCTGGTCTGGAACGCGGCGACGCGGAGTCGGCGAAGCCGACTACGCGCGCATTTATTATAGCCTGTCAGCCAGATGGCCTCTAGCGCTATATCTATTATTCGGTATGGGCCTAACAGAACTGGAATAAGGGTATTGGGTGATTACCTTTGTGTCTTAATTGGCCAGGATGTGACCTGGTGCTCAGGGCACCTTGAAATACTTAAGTTGGAAGTTATAGAGAAAATAAAGTAAAAGGAAGGGACTCAGGTGAGCCGTTTTTTGAAGAGTGAATGTCTTTAAGAGCTGTAGTAGCTATTGAAATTCATTCGATAAGGATTCGGGGCCGTTTGTGGCGGCACCCGGTTGCTTGGTAATCACCCAACCTGTTCACTAGAGGGTTGGAGTTACCTCTTTTTGTTCTGTAGAGAGTGGCTGCCTGCTGTTTGATACGGCAGCTGATGACCGGAAGTTGGTACTCAGCGTGGAGTTGGGCATTGCGCACGAATCAGGGAGCTCCTGATATCATGCGCAAGGCTTTATTTTGAACTTGCAGAAGTACCCGTTCTTCGAACTGTGTTCGGTGTTAACACCAGATATTATCAATTGAGCTACTGTTGCAATGGTTAGCGGTTTGTCATTCCTCCATAAGTTTATCAGAACGAAGTTAGTTTTCTGGGAATATCACACACACTGTTAAATTAAGGGCCTTAAAATGTGGTTTTCGGAGAGCCCTTATAGACTCGCGAATTTTGTGTCTCACATTGAGAAGCGCAACATATGCTTTGGTCGTCCTACTAGGATAATTTTTATATATCGCCTATTTTAGCATGTATTTTGAGAAGTTTTTCCCTATATCCAACCTTCTATCTATGAAAAGTACGGTGAAGTGTTTTATAAATATTTGGTGTATTGACTCATGTTTACCATACCTAATTTTACGATGCACCAAGCATCCGAACACGAGTTATAGGCGTACATAAAGATACACAGAAAGACAGACAGACAATTCTATTGTCTACAACATATCACCCAGATACCAAAATATGGGTATATCTACCACACAGTATCAAAAATTCATCCTTACGATGAACCCTTATGTCGACAAAAAAAAAAAAAGATTAGTTAAAATGTGCTCTCAAACTAAATTCACCTAACGTGTACTTCCTGACGTGAAATAGAATTGATAGCCTTGTAGACGAAACGCAATACACGTCACATACAAATTGACCCTCTACCTTGTGTTACGTCCCCATACACAGGAAGACCTCTTTCATAAATTATAAAGACTTGTGGTGTATGAAAATTCAGGTTCTTTAGCCTCAAATGGCCCAAATTCCTAAAAGTCGCAAAAAAAAAAGCTGATTCAATTCAGGAATTTTTGATAATAATGTTGCTGTTTGGAGATATAATAGACCTTCTGTACTGTATGTCGCACGCAAAAATTGCATGAAAAAAATCTAGGTTACCCCTTGACCCCCTTAATTGCATTAATGAATTATACAGTCTACGTTGGTTCCGTGATAACCTTATAGCCATTTGCAAACTTTCACAGAAATGTAATAAATGGAGTGGCATTGCTTCTTACAGAAATAGATGGAAAGTTGGATGCCACCCCTTGAGATAATGTTGTCATGGTTACCGATTTGCATTACTTCATTGGTTTGTTAAATTAAATTAAATTAGTTTTCTGGGAATATATCAGAAACTGTTGGTTTTAGAGCCTTATAATGTAGTTTTCGAGGACCCTTTAGGGCCCCCGAGTTTTGTTTCTGGCACAGAGGGGCTTTGTCTCGTCGTTGTACGCCATAATATAATACTAATAATAATAATATAATATAGGGATAGGAATATAATAGACCTGCCGTACCACACCCGCAGGTGTAAATCGCGTGAAAAATTCTAGAGTATCCCTGACCCCCTTAAGCGCATTATACGTATTGATTAATTTTACAGCGTAATTTGGTTCCGTGATAACCTTCTAGCCGTTTGCAAACTTTTACACTAATGTTATTAATGGAACTGCCGTCTTACAGCAATAGATGGACCTCTGAGAATCTGTTGCCATGGTTACCGGCTTGCATTCGTTCATTAGTTTGTAAAATGAAATTAGTTTTCTGGGAATATCTCAAACAACGGTTGGTTTTATGGCCTAAAAATTTGGTTTTCGGGGACCCTTTAGGGCCCCCAAGTTTTGTCTCTCACATTGAGGGCCTGAAAATGAGCTTTGTCTCGTCCTTCTACTCCTATTTGAGCATGTAATTTAAGGCGGTAGGCCCCTTTTTATGAGAGGTACGGAGAAGAGTTACATCAATGATTAGTTTCGTGTCTATGATGGATAAGTGTACCGAATTGTACGTTGATACACCCAGCCGTTCTCGAGTTATAAGGGAACAAATTTGTCCACAGACAATCAAACAAACAGACAGACCAAAACATTATTTTCGCGCGCATCTATCATAAAACAGTCTGAAACATGTAAATAACTCAAATTTCCGTTGAAATTCAGAAAAAAAAAACAGACAAATTTTCTTTTTATTCATGTACAGATATACTGCATCGCGCGGTGTTGACCGTGTTTTATTGCACAAATTTAGGTTTTACTCGCTAACCGTTGGAGATACACGAAAAGTGATAAGAACATTTTGGATAGAAAATTAAATTCTAAAGCTCGTGTATACCATCAAAAGTTTGCTATTTCTTAACGTTCTCTTTTTATTTGAAATGGAAGTATGAAGTTTTGAAACCAAAGAGTGTAGTGACGTCACAAAAGTAGGTTTTACTCGCTAACCGTTGGAGATACACGAAAAGTGATAAGGACCTTTCGGATAGGAAATTAAATTTCCTAGGTCATGTGTGCCATCAAAAGTTTGCTATTTCTTAGCGTTCTCTTTTTATTTGATACTAGCTGAAGTACCCGTGCTTCGCTACGCGTCATAAATAAATTACAATGTGAAGGTGACAGTTAAAACAGGGGATAGGCGAGGTGCTGCGCAGAGGGAGATTAAGGATGGAACATTTTGTCCAACTACACCGCTCGGCGTTGACCGTGTTTTATAGCACAAATTTAGGTTTTACTCGCTAACATTTGCAGATACCTTTCGGATAGAATATGTAGTTTTAAACCTCGCATATGCCATCAAAAGTTTGCTATTTCTTAGCGTTCTCTTTTTATTTGAAATGGAAATATGAAAGTTTGAAACCAAAGGGTGTAGTGACGTCACTAAAATGGTCGCCATTTTAAATAGTGCAAAGTATTGAAATCAAAAGTAACCTATATGTTAACCAGGTAAATCAGCTACTTCCATGTAAAATTCACGTAAATCGGACCGGTGGTACTTGCGAGATTGAGTAATACACAGACACACACCATCTCAATTTTAGCCTCGCTTCGCTCGCGTCATAGCCGTATCATATTGTTTTTCAATGAAATGCAGGTTTAACCCCGTTAACACCCCTTTAGAACCTGAATACCCAAAGATCCCTCCTTAGTAGACGTTTTCGACACCCAACAAACAAACATATCCCCAAAATATCATTCTTCTAACTTAAATAGTTTTGGTTGGTCGATGAGAGCAAACATACAAAAATCCTTCCTTAGTGGACGTTTTTCTTCCAGAAGTTCACCCCTCCCCATATGCCCCTTAAATTGCATTTATGAAAACACGGTCGAACACCTATTTATTTTATTTATTTATTCATTTATTTATTTATTTATTTTTAAGCTGATAGATTTCCTCCGAGTTTCAGACTCCTCCCTATGTCGTTTAAGAGATACACGCTCAGTTAGGAATCTTTCAACCCCCACTTTTCATCCCTTTCACCTCATAATATACACTACATCGAAAAACCATAAGACATGTGTCAGCTTATTTTTAATGATTAGTATATGTGCCAAGTATCACATCCCGATATGAAACCACTCGTGAGATATTGTTATTCAATGGAAAGCACGTTTACCCCCTTAACACCTCTTTAGAACCTGAATATCCAAAACTCTTTCCTTAGTGGACGTTTTCGACATACAACGAACATATCCCCAAAATTTCATGTTTCTAACTTCAATAATTTTGACTGGGCGATGATGAGTGAGTGAGTCAGTCAGGTCATTTCCTTTCATTTATTTTTGATAATTTCACCCGTCCCCATGAACTCCTTAAATTGGATTTATGAAACAAACGGTCAAACACCTATTTACTTATTTAAAGCTGTTTTCCCCCTGAGTTTGATGAGTGAGTAAGTGAGTCAATCAGTTAGGACACTTTCTTTCCTGTTTTTTTCCTCCAGAATTTCACCCCTCTCCAAGGGCCCCTTAAATTTGATTTATGAAAAAACGTTCGAACACCTATTTACTTGCATTTTAAGCTGTTTTTTCCCACCGAATTTCAAACTTCACGCCTATGTCGTTTCAGAGATACACGCTCCGTCAAGAATCCCTCAACCCCCAATTTTCACCCCTTTCACCTCATAATATACACCACATCGATAAACCCTTAGACATATGTCAGATTACTTTTAATGATTAGTTTATATACCGAATATCACATCCCCAAACAAACAACTCATGAGATATCGTTATTCAATGAAATGCACGTTTACCCCCTTTACACGTCTATAAAACCCGAATAAACAAAAATCATTCCTTAGTTAACGTTTTCGACATACAGCGAACATATTCCCAAAATTTCATGTTTCCAACTTTAATAGTTTTCGCTGGGCGTGATGAGTGAGTGAGTCAGACAGGACATTTTCTTTCAATTATTTTACCAGAATTTCACCCCTCCCCATGGGCCCCTTAAATTGGATTGATTAAAAAACGCTTGAACACCTATTAACTTATTTCTTAAGCTGTCTTTTTCCCCGAGTCAGTCGGTTAGGACACTTTCTCTTTCCCCCCCCCCCCCAGAATTTCGCCCCACCCCATTGGCCCCTTAAATTAATTTATGAAAAAACAGTCGAAAACCGATTTACATACTTTTTAAGCTGATTTTTCTTCGCTGAGTTTCAAATTTCTCGCCTATGTCGTTTAAGAGATAGGCCTACACGCTCCATTAGGAATCCTTCAACCCCCACTTTTCAGCCCTTTCACCTCATAATAATACACCACATCGAAAAACGCTTAGACACATGTCTGCGTATTTTTAATGATTAGATTATATGCCGAGTATCACATCCACAAATGAAACCACTCGTGAGATATTGATATTCAATGAAATGCAGGTTTAACCCCGTTAAGACCCCTTTAGAACCCGAATATCCAAAAAACCTCCCTTAGTGTACGGTTTTGACATACAACGAACATATCCCCGAAATGTCATGTTTCCAACTTCAATATTTTTGGCTGGGCGATGATGAGTGAGTGAATGAGTCAGGACATTTCCTTTCAATTTATTTTTTCTTCAGAATTTCACCCCTCCCGATGAACCCCTTCAATTTGATTGAAAAACAAACTGTCGAAAAGCTATTTACTTACTTTAAAGCAGTTTTTCCCCCTGAGTTTGATGTGTGAGTCAGTCAGTCAATCAGTTAGGACACTTTCTTTCCAGTCCCCCCCCCCCCCCGAATTTCACCCCTCCCCATGGGCCCCTTAAATTGGATTTATGGAAAAGCGGTCAAACACATATTTACTTATTTTTATGCTGATTTTTTTTCCGCTGAGTTTCAAACTCCTCGCCTATGTCGTTTAAGAGATACACGCTCCGTTAGGAATCTTTCAATCCCCACTTTTCACCCCTTTAACCTCATAAACACATCGAAAAACCCTCAGACACGTGTCTTGTTACTTTTTAATGATAAGTTTATATGCCGTGTATCACATCCCCCAATGAAACCAATCGGGATATATTGTTATTCAATGAAATGCAGGTTTAACCCCCTTAAGACCCCTTTAGAACCTGAATATCCGAAAATCCTCCCTTAGTAGACGGTTTTGACCTACAATGAACATATCCCCAAACTGTCATGTTTCTAACTTCAATAATATTGGCTAGGCGATGATGAGTGAGTGAGTAAGTGAGTGAGTCTGGACATTTTCTTTCAATTTTCTTTTTTCAGAATTTCACCCCTCCCCATGAACCCCTTAAATTTGATTTATGAAAAAAAAAAACTGTCGAACAGCTATTTACTTACTTTAAAGCAGTTTTTTCCCTCTGAGTTTGATGAGTGAGCCAGTCAGTCAATCAGTTGGACACTTTCTTTCCTGTTCCCCCCCCCCCCAGAATTTCATCTCTCCCCATGGGCCCCTTAAATTGGATTTATGAAAAAACTGTCGAACACATATTTACTTCTTTTTTATGTTGTTTTTTTTTTCGCTGTGTTTCAAACTCCTCGCCTATGTCGTTTAAGAGACACACGCTCCGTTAAGAATCTTTTAATCCCCACTTTTCACCCCTTTCACCTCATAATATACACCACATCGAAAAACCCTCAGACACATGTCTTCTTATTTTTAATGATGAGTTTATATGCCGAGTATCACATCCCCCCATGAAACCAATCGGGAGATATTGCTATTCAATTAAATGCAGGTCTACCCCCTTAACACCCCTTTAGAACCTGAATAGCCAAAATTTCTCTCTTAGTGGGCATTTGCGGCCCTTGAGGAAGCTGCATACAGATTTGATTCCAATCCGTTCGGTGGTTTCTGAGAGTTCGTGATGAATAAATGAATGAGTGAGTGAGTGAGTGAGTGGTATTTGACAAATATATAGTAGAAAGAAGATAGTGTCAAGTCTTTGTTATGCTAAACTCGGTTGACAGTGCTGTGTGAGCAGTTGAGTAACTAACGGGATTTCAAGTAAAGATCCTCATTTTCTATACCGGTAGTGCTGAGCGCAATTGGCATCAAGTCGGCCGTGTCTCGACTTGAGCTATGTTGCCATGGAAACTATCTGCCTTGCCATTCCTTCATGAGTATATTTTATGATTTAATTAGCCTGTTTTTTAGTGAAAAGGGGCCGAAATCAGAAGAATGAGAAAGACTATCGAAAATTCATGTAGCCAGCGGTTCCTTCTGGGTCCTAAACTATGTGTATGCAAAATATGGTTGAGATTGGTGGAACGGTGTAGATTTGTATACGGAACCAACATATATACATACATACATACATACAGACTTTCACTTTTATATATTAGATGGAAATATGAAATTTTTAAATCAAAGGGTGTAGTGACGTCACTAAAAAGGTCGCCATTTCTTAATTGTGCAAAATATCGAAATTAAAAGTATGCTATATGTAAACCTGGTATACCGACAGTAGTGGCTACGCTGGCTAAAGCGCAGTGTTAGGTCATGGGGCCAAGCTCTCTGCTGACTCGGTAGACGCGTGGGTTCGAGCCCCACCGTCGGCCGTCCTTGAAATGGTTTTCCGTGGTCTCCCATTTTCAACACCAGGCAAATGCTGGGACGGTACCTTCTGACAGGCCACGGCCGCTTCCTTCCATATCCTTCTCCAATTTCATTCACCTTAATCAATTCCATCTCTCATCCCGACGCGCAGGTCGCCCACGGGCGTCGAATAGAAAGACCTGCACTAGGTCTCTGAGGAGACCACACGAAAAAAAGAAAAAAAACTGGTATTTCAGCTACATCCATGCAAAATTTCATTTAAATCGGACCAGTGGTTCTTGCGTTATTGAGTAACACACAGGCAGACAGACACACACCATCTCACGATAAGCCAAGAGTTTGCTAAAGTCATCGAGTGAACTTCTGGCCTTAATGATAGGCCAGAGTTGCGCTAGAACGCCCTTTGCACTGTCGGCGCGCTTTTTAACTTCCTTAGCAAAGGTAAGGCCGCGGTCTAGCGTGGTTCCCAGATACTTAGTAGCTTCTTGCCATCTTATTACTTCGCCGAAAAAGGTGAGATCCTGGACGTCTGTGAATTTACGTTTCTTAGTAAAAGGCGTGGCAGAATATTTATCTACATTAATTTTAATTCTCCATTTCTCGAACCAGGATTCGAGTATATCTAGAGCTTCTTGGAGGTTAATTGAAATTCTATCTCCTTTCCAGGAAGTGGTAGAAATAGCAGTATCGTCTGCATATAGGTGGAGGCTAGTGTTTTTTGTCTTGGGCATGTCAGTGACATAGACGTTGAGAAGGTGGGGGGGAAATGACACTGCCCTGCGGTACACCGGCTTTTATTTTCCTAAGTGAGGATTGGGCGTCCTCCACCTGGACATAGAATTTTCTTTTCCTAACCGCTACAGCACGAGGTGTGGTGTATTCTTGGAATACACGGTAAGATAGAGTATATTTTTAATGCTCTTTGCTTGTTCATTCCTTCCTTTTTCTCAAACACCAACAGTGATATCCTATGTTCTCTTTGCTGTTTAGGGTTCTCATGTTATTCGTGAGTCTGTTCTAGATATATATCTTCCATGACCCACCTAGCGTCATCTAGCAGCGAATCCCTGAAGTTCCTCAATTCTTCCCTGTACAAGAGGACTTCCTTATCCATCTGGCCACCAGATCTCGTCGCCATCGCCAGCTATCATCTCCGTGATCAAGAGAACTTCGTCTATTTTTTCACCCACCAGGCTGCGATAGTGTCGCCTACTATCAACTCTTTGAAGACCATCTTATCAAGAAAATTAACTTTTCAATATTGGTTATGCTTATATGTTTTCCTTTTGTCTCCTACCCCCACTCTTTTCCCTTTCCTGGTCCCTCTGCGCTTCGCTGAGTGGGTCTCACTTGTACGTCGGCAGTCGACTTAGTCAGTCAAGGCTCAACTAGAGCCAGCCTCCTGAACTAAAGAGGCATTCTTTAGATTCCACGCCATGTTGGAACTTTAATCGTCAAAGGGGAACTTCATCATCACCATGAAGCAAAGATAAGTACAGACTTCAAGTTTTAACCTCATTCTCACCGTCTTTTTACAACTACATGCTTTTAATAATCATTTATAGGCAGTGTGAGATTACTTATTTGTGGCAATAATCATCCTTCGCGGGATTTTCCATATTGAGCTTTGTCTGTCTAAGCCAATCTTCGTGAAAGCTGCATTTCTGATGCTTATTAAATTTATTTATTTATCCGAGTCCAAAACACATACATATATACATATAAATTACACTAAATTTCATTACTCCAGTGTTCAACTGTTAGAATGGCACAGTCATTGGCTTCTATCAAGTCCTGCATAGTACATGGTCTTGATAACATGCTGCAATTCAGAAGGTGCTCAGGGTCTTGTCTTTCACCACATCTACAAAGTTCTTCAGCACTGTATCCCCACTTCATTAAATTGCTTTTGCACCGACTCACACCAGTTCTCAGTCGGTTTAGCGTCTTCCAGGATTCGTATTGTAGGTGGTAGCCAGCTGCCGGCTTTTCCTTCATTTCCCACAATCCTCCTGGAGATTTTGCTTTCCAAAGTTCAATTCGGCGAGCTTCAGCTGAGGAATGAATTGATATTGTTGTTTGGAGGAAGCTCTTTCTTGATTTTAGCCTAGGTGGAGAGACATCAAGTCCATACATTGGATGTCTTGGATCTGTTTCTTGCTTTTTCTTCTCTACTTCTGCCACTACTTGTCTTCTAACTTCTGGAGGTGCTACTCCCATAAGCGGAAAGATCTTATCGACAGAAGTTGGACGTAGACAGCCTGTCACAATGCGGCCTGTCTCATGGAGGGCAACATCTACTCATTATTAAATGAGAGACCTTCTCACAACGTGGGATATTATTGAATACCCACTGTCTATAAAATATTAAGCTCGTTCCACCGCTGGAATAACTTTGGCCCCATTCTTATATTAGGATCGTTCTGGAACCTTCCAGAATCTGCACTCTATCTACAAGTCGTGCCGTCATGTATTTTCCACTCACTTGTGGGAATACTATTTAAAAATGAGGAATCTTCTTTATAAATTACTGCTCAATAGCTAATGTTCCTTCCTCCGTTGGAATTTTCTCTGGCGTATTTAATGATAATCTACAACTTTCTCAAGCAATGGACTCTCGTCTATCCAGTGTAACTAGTCATTTTCCATAATTGCAATAACTTTCTTTGCCATAAACTTTTGCGCTACTACAGTGAACTTTTCATCCATTTCAACAGACTATAGTGAAAAACAGTGTTCTTTCAGTATTTCTTCCGCGTCGCGCTCGTCCGATTATTATAAATACGGCCATGAACTTTTACCTTCCTTCCCAGTTGATCTTTCCTAAGCCCCTTACTATCAAACCATAATAAAATTGTTACTTTAGGTCTTTTTCAAAGAGGTGTCACTCTAAAGACGTGCCCTCCCACTTTTGCTTACATGTAATTAATTAATTTCTGTATAACTACGTGTCTGGTAAACGTTTCAAACTTACATGGTTTCGCCCTTCTAATTAGGGAATACAATTCTTTCAACTCATAAGTGAGTTATTTCTAAGTTTCACGAAAGGGAATCTTGCCCCATTTGGCTCGTGATTCCTACTTAAATATAGGAGGTCTAGAACCTTCCTTTTGACTTTCTCTTCAGGTTTCACAGTAAGTGACCTGCCCTCTTTGTGTAATTATTAAAAATAGGTAATTCCGCTTAAATATAAGAAGTTAGGAACTTCTATTTTATTCTTCCTGTTTTAGTTGTTGTTACTTTCGAAATTGTTACTCTTTTCAAGATATTTTCTCAGAAATTTCTTGAAGTACACACCTTGTACTCTATTTACTGTCTAACTTTAATCACTTTAATTGTACTTAACTTTTGTACTTTATCCTCTCTCTTTTAAAATCTTGCGAGGATTTTAAAATATATAAAGTTTTGAAACCAATAGAAATGTTAATTGCCTGGCGCAAACTTTAGATGATTTTTCAGAGGTCAGTGACCCCATTTGTTATAAAGTCTAACTTATATATTTGTCAAAAAACTACTACTTATTTGTTAAATTCATTACGCTCTTGTGCATTGTTAAAATAAATTCAAGTTCCTTTTTTCTTTGACTCATCATTTCTCTAATACTACAGTTAGGCAAGATCCTGTCTTCCCTGACTCTTCCTAGGTTCATGCCCTCGTTAATGCAAATAAATCTTGTGATAGGGTTTTCACCACTTGTTGCATTTGAGCAAGAACTCTTAGTTGCCAACTCGGTAAAGTCTCTCTTAGCTTTAATAGCTAATTCTAACTGGCCAGTAAGGCAAGCATAGCTCGCTACGCCAGCTTCCTGCTTGTGCAGATTCTCTCCAATTCTTATGTTTGGTTTTTAAAAATTTAAGTGTTTCTCCTTGCCTAAACTTTTAGTCGGCTCCTTGCTGGGTAAAATCTTAGCCATTTCCAAATGCAACTATTGGTGCACTTACCAAAATTATTCCCAAAAGTATAATTGGTTTATTCCTATCCTTCTTGGAAGCATTTGGTCTCTCTTTAGAAATTCTACAATTTCGAAGACAACAAATATCGAAACCTATTCAAATTATTGGCGTTCTTCAAATTACTTTGAACAGATACATAATAAATCTGTTACTCCTTGTCTTGCCAGACCTTCACCCTTCCCCATAGTAGGCATATGTATGCTTGAGAGGGAATACTCTAAAGCCACCCTCTCGCAAACCGCCCAAGTTCTAGCTGCGTCTCCCGTTAGCTTTGTCCAGGTCCCTACTCACTTTAGGTATAGGAGAGCTGATTTGCAGTGGCAGTCACCTTTTAGGACATTTAAAGTTAAACTTATAACTTTTGGGGGACTCTCCTACTATTTCTCCATCCCTTTTTTCCAGTCCGAAACCCACTCCCTTTTCTTTATCATCTTCCCTTGGTGGTTAGGTTATTCCTCAGCCAATAATCTACCCAAGGTGATCACTAAGAGCTTGGAGTGCCAAGTTAATGAGCTTGTCAGTGCTAATCCCGATTATCTTTATGATTTACAAGACCTCTCTCTCTTATTGTCCCCGATCATAATACCTAGATATCCTCTTACCCCAATGTTAGGCCCTAGCAACTGCAATTAGTTATTAAAGAAGCACAAGTTATTAAAAACTGACATCTTAAAATGACGCACATCATTCGAGTCTGTGAAGTTTGGTCCGAAGACTCACTTGAGCACTGTGATGCGTTATTTTTGCTTTAGATTTCTTTGTGTGTTAAAGTCATTAATATGAGTATATTGAATGAATTGATGCAACACTCTTGAGTTCCCCCCCCTCCTTTGTAATCGCTTCATTTAAGAATTTAAGAGGGGCAATTCTTTACTGATTTTAATCACTCTCCTACCAGCGTAGCATAATGCGTGGAGTCATCCTCCACATCACAAATGGGGAGCTACAACTCTGGATTTCCAAGCCTCGAGTCCCATCAATAAGAAAGGCCTCGGAGAACTTACCCCAATCTCAGGTATAAGCAACTACAATTAGTCGTCACAAAAACACAGGTTATCAGACACATGCAGCGCACACCCAAGTGCATGGTTCTGATGACCAAGGTGTACCAACCCCTTAAATGTATGACCAACAACAGGAATAATAATCGATAATCACTTAGTAATGAGTGGTAGTTGAATTAGTCACCAGAAAATTGCGTCGGTGATTCCAACAACGGGTAAGTGGTGTCAAGAATGGGCAAGCGCATCAAAAGAACCAGATTCTGTTCGCAATCACTTTGTTGAGCTAATTCAGTTTGATTCCTGGCATGTATGATGTGCTGTGAATGTCGCAATGTGAATGTTAATGCTCGATATTCAGCGGCACGTGTTCATTCGTCGCGGCAGTAGAAACTCTTACGACTTGCGGTAGTACTGGACGACTCCTGGCTTCTTCATTAACATCATTCACCACATTCTGTTGATATTCATAGACGTGGAAGCTCTAGTTTTGTTCTTGCCACACTATTCAGATCTACTCAGGCGAGCAAGATGCAAAACACTATGCAGTAGCTCAAATTTTCAATGGCCATAACTTGATAACAAGAACGGTATAACTCGACACTCTCTTTGACCTACCGTTTAGATATGATGGAAATATGGCCAATATTACGCCTTTACTTGGATTAGGCGGCAGCACGCCGGCCTCTCACTGCTGGGTCCGTGGTTCAAATCCCGGTCACTCCATGTGAGATTTGTGCAGGACAAAGCGGAGGCAGACAGGGTTTTCTCCGGGTACTCCGGTTTTCCCTGTCACAATTTCATTCCTGCAACACTCTCCACTGTTATTTCATTTCATCTGTCATTCATTTAATCATTTCACCAGGGGAGTGCGACAGGCTTCGGCAGCCAGTACAGTTCATATCCTCGCCGCTAGATGGGGGCTTCTTTCATTCCATTCCTGATCCGGCCCGTCGACTGGAAGCAGGTTGTGGATTGTCATTTTCTTACGCCTTTACTGGCCTTTAGACCCATAGGAAATCATTGACTCATTTTTAGCCTACTTTTCACATTTTGCAAAAATGAGGAAAAAATAGACGTATGAGATCGATCCGGGCAAATGTGTGTGTCTGTCCGTCTGTCCTTCTGTCTGTCTGTCTGGCTGTGTGTGTGTCCACCGTATCAAATCCTAAACGGCTGCAGCAATCAAAACAAAATTTGGTAGAAGTAAAGATCTATACCTGAATATCTCAATGCCGTTTCTGAAAATGATGTCAGAGCTACCAAATGCAGAAAAATTGCAATTGAAATTTGAGCTCCATGTTGGATATCTTGGAAAGTATGAAAGGGAGCTATTTTAAAATTGGCACACGTATCGGTAATAATATTTCAGTTTAATTTCCAGGAGGCCATACATGGCAGTGTTGCCAAAATGATTAGAAGCCAGCTGATAGGTCCTATTTTGAATTGCATGTAACTTATACACTATAAATTGGAATTCAACCAAATTTCGTATGTGCTATGTGTACATAAACAGATATGACAGCGTCTTCTTAATAGCCACCAGGGCTGCCAACTGTTAATAAATGCTCCCTCTCTATTTTCTTATCCAAATACCAATATATCAGAAAGTATGCAAGCCGACAGCTTTAAACTATGCACACGTATAGTACCTGACATTCTAGTTTATTTTGGAGTAACTTCTGTACGTCAGTGCTACCAACATGATTCTAAGACTGCTAATAGGACCCATTTTTAAATACATGTAATTTCTACAGTATACTATCAATTGGATTTCAACCAAATGTTGTATGTGCTGTGTGTAGCATAACAGATATGACTATGCTTATTCTTAAGAGCAACCAAGGCTGCCAACTGTTAATAAATGCTGTCTCTATTTTTACCCTAATATTAATATATCAGAATGGTCAACAGCTTCAACGCCGGATGAAGACTTCGAGTCCCAACGACGAAGAAGGTGGATGAACTATTTTTAGCAGCGTCTGACTCGGATCGAGCGGCTGCAAAGGGCGTCTGTTCTCCATGTTAGGAGCGGCCCAAATTCCTGCTGGCAGTAGCTCTAAAATGCCCGACGCCAGGCTGTGGCGACAAGCCGGTCGGTAACTCTGTCGCAACCCATGGATCATGTCTACGTCAATTTTGTCGGATAATGCTAGGGCGTCCCCCAGAAGCGACGCGCGTCGGCCTCGCCTGACCGCCGCGACAAATGGACAAGGGCTACTGGTTCAAGGGCGGAACCAGTTAAAGAAGCAAGTCCAAAGCAGACAAAATTTACGCATCGCCACGCTCAACATTGGGACTCTTACTGGACGCAGCCGTGAACTAGCAGCGATGCTGAAAGAACGGAAAGTGGACATTGCATGTGTACAAGAAACACGCTGGAAGGGGCAAAAATCTCGTGACATCGGAGATGGCTATAAACTGATCTACCATGGTACGTCCAACAGAAATGGTGTTGCTGTCATCGTTTGTGCCAGCCTGAGAGACCGAGTTGCTGAGGTTCAGCGCTATTCAGACCGCCTTATGTCAATTACAATCGACATTGCATCTTCTCGGCTTCGTGTCTTCTCTGCATATGCACCACAAACTGGCTGTGATAAGCTAGAAAAGGAACAGTTTTGGCAAGAGCTACAAGATCATGTTTCAGCATGTCCTCAAGATGAGTTTCCACTTCTCTGTGGTGATCTTAATGGTCATGTTGGTCATACCAAGGACGGTTATAGCTGCCACGGTGGTAATGGCTATGGTACCCGGAATGATGATGGAACACAAATTTTGGATTTCGCCGAGGCAAATGACTTGGTTATTGGTAATACGTTTTTCAAAAAGCGCATAAACCACCTCATCACCTACACCAGTGGTGACTACAGCAGCCAAATTGACTTCATCCTTGTTCGACACCGTGATCTCCGACTAGTATCAGATGTGAAGGTCATACCATATGACTGTGTAGCCCCTCAACATAAGTTGCTAACGGCAGACTTAAGGATCTCTAAACATCGTAGAGGCAGAGGGATAAATGTCCTTGAGAAGATCAAGTGGTGGAAGCTTAAAGACCAAAAGGAGACTTTAGCAGGCAGTATAAATTTTCCTCCCATCGACCTGAATGCGATAGACAACACCTGGACTACATTCTGTAAATCTGTCACTGAAACCGCCACAGCAACTTTGGGTACAACAAAACCTAGCTCCCACCGAATTGATAAACAAACGTGGCTATGGACACCCCAAGTGCAAGAAAAGGTGCATGAAAAAAGGAAGGCATACAGAAACTGGGTCTCACAAAAGACTCTAGAGAACAGGGAAAGGTATGCCATAGCCAAACGTGAGGCTAAGAAAGCTGTTGCTGAAGCTAGGTGCAGTCACTATGATGACCTGTATACAACACTGGACTCAAAGGAAGGAGAGAAAACTATCTTCAGGCTGACCAAAGCTAGAACAAAGTCAGTACAGGATATTGAGCACTATGTGTGCATAAAAGGCAAAGATGGTCAACGTTTACAAGACAAACAGGATATCCTCAAACGTTGGCAACAACACTTTGAAGAGATTTCCAACATTGAGTTCCCACATCCCTCTATTCCAGAAGGTACTCCAACAGCAGGTCCTATCTCACACATCACATCTGAGGAAGTCACCAGTGCCATTAGGAGTATGAAGAATCAAAAAGCACCAGGACCAGATGACCTGCCGGCAGACTTCTGGAAGTTGCAGGAATTAAAAGAACCCGCGATCAACTGGCTGACCAACTTTTTCAATGCCATAGTTGACTCTGGAACTGTTCCCAGTGATTGGGCTACAAGCATCACTGTACCTATCTTTAAACAAAAAGGTGATCCAGCAGAATGTACAAATTATCGTCCAATTCGCCTCCTGTCGCACACAATGAAGATTTTTGAGAGAATCCTTGATCGACGACTGCGGGACATCGTCAGTATTAGTACCAACCAGTGCGGCTTCGTCAAGGGTGCGGGAACAACTGATGCAATCTTCGCTGCCAGAATGCTCATCGAAAAGCATCGCGAGAAACAACAGCCACTGCATATCGCCTTTCTTGATCTTGAAAAGGCTTTCGACCGTGTTCCACATCGTGTGATCTGGTATGCACTTCGTAACCATGGTGTACCAGAAATGCTTATCAGCTGGATCAAGATGCTATACACAAACACCACAAGTTGTGTACGTTGTGCTGTTGGCACCTCGGAGAGCTTCCCAGTGAAAGTCGGTGTACACCAAGGATCTGCACTGTCCCCATTGCTCTTTGTCCTAGTCATGGACACAGTCACACGGGATCTGCAAAGGAATGTCCCTTGGACACTCTTATATGCTGATGATGTCGCACTTGCTGATACCACCAGGATAGGATTGCAGCGTCAAGTTGAAAATTGGAACAGCCGTCTCTCACAATACGGTCTTCGACTGAACAAAAAGAAGACCGAATACCTTGAAACTGTCCCAACCAACGGATCCATCCAAGTTGATGGAGAGACATTGACGAAGACCTTAAGCTTCAGGTATCTAGGATCTCGCCTACAAGCTGATGGTGAGATAGGTGATGAAGTGCGAAGTAGGATAAAGGCTGCATGGATGAGATGGAGGGAAGTTACAGGCGTACTCTGCGACAGAAGGATGCCACTATACCTTAAGTCCAAAATATACCGCATGATAGTACGTCCTGTTGCTTTGTACAGTGCTGAATGTCGACCAGCTGACAAAGCTACGGAGCGCCAATTACATAGCATGAAAATGCGTATGCTCCGTTGGTCGATGGGCATCACACTCCTAGATCATATAAAGAATGACTCTGTTCGCCAGCAAATAGGAGTTGCACCCATCACTGAGAAGGCACGGGAAAAACGGCTTCGATGGTATGGCCACGTCTTGCGTGCTGCACCTGGAACTGTTGCCAATTCCGCTCTCTCCTTTGAAGTTAATGGGCACCGTCCACGTGGGCGCCCAAAACAGCGCTGGCATGATACAGCAAATGCGGATATGAAGGCTCTCAATCTAAGACCTCATGATGCCCAAGATCGTGCAAAATGGCGAGCCAAGACCAAAACAGCGGACCCTGCAGCAGCGGGAAAACGCTAGGAAGAAGAAGAAGAAGAAGAAGATTAACATATCAGAAAGTATGTAAGCCAACAGCTTTAAGATTTGCACACGTATAGAACCTGCCAATCTAGATTAATTTGGAGAAACTTATATACGTCAGTACTGCCAACATGACTTCTCTAAGCCTGCTGATAGGTCCAATTTTAACATAAATGTATCTTCTATACTAACAATGGATTTCATCCAATATAGGCACAACAAGAGATCATAATATTTCAGATTATTTCTAACCAACTCATGCATGATTTTTTGCCAACATGATTTTACACACGCTGATCGATCCAATGTCTAACTGCATGTAACGTCCATGCTATCCATTGGACTTCAACCAAATATTGTATGTGCATTTTGTACCTTAAGAGATGGAACTAACAATAAATTCAGTCACCAGGGCTGCCAACTGTAGTGGTCTATTAGCTACATTATACCAGGTATATTTCGAACGAATTAGAAATGTCGTTATTACCAACTTAAATCCGTCATTATTCTAGATAGGTGTATATAGATTGGCATGAATCTTAAATTTTAAGAAAAGTAGGCTCTTTAGATCGTCACGGAACTTCTGTTTCAACTGGATGAGTCAACCAGTAGTCACTTGGAAGTACTAGGACAGTTGTTGTTTCATATCAGAGGCTTGGCTATCGTGGTCACTTAGCCATGTGCACTTCAGTGTGTGTATATATAGAATTTTTCTCATTACCTATGTAACTGTGGGGTCTGTAGTCGTGGGTAATTGTAATTAATATGAGGAATTGGAGTGGACGACCGTGGCTTTAAGTTAGATATCCATAGAAATTACTTGATTGTAAAGTTTCTATAAATGCTAGTTGATTTTCTTTAGATCGTTGGATCGAATAAACCAGGGCACAATTCATAATTGTGAGACTTGTTGCAAATAATTGAAGATTATGATCAGGACATATTTGTTCCTAGCAATTGCCATAAAGAAAAATATTTGAAGCTTTATTGTTAACATATATAATAACAGAAAAGTGCATGAATGTGCAATCTGAGTTCTCTATTCTTTGCTGTAATCTCAGAGCGATTTTGTCCAAATGTCACATTTATTTTAGTGGTACGTATCGAACGTTTCATTGCAGAGTTTTACATACGCGTTCTTCATTCACTCGATGGAAGTCTTCCTCGCAGAGATTTTGGTGGAATCCGTGGAATGCTATCCGAGTGAGGGCAATCCGTAGTTCTTGGTTTGATCCCAACCAACCTTTCTCCGTCATGGCGTAGAAGTCCTTGTTGATTTCTTCTCTACTTTCCATTTTTGTTTCAGGTGGTTTTCAATCTGATTTGTATCTCAATTTTTATGTTTCCAATATTATTCACTTTTACAGTAGCATTTAAAAATGCCTTAAGTAATTTCATAACGCTTCATAAGTTACTCACACGCACTAAGCTACTAATTAAATGTCAATTTGATGTGAACATTTTTTTCTAAATTCATATTAATCAGACCAATGGTAGGAAGGGCCTCCCATGCCGGACAGGTCTTCGTGACGTAGGAGCCAGACTAGAAGGGATACCCTGGTCCTCCAGGTTGGGGGTTAGGCGTAAGGCTAACAACCTTACCCTGTAAAAAATCTTCCTGTTCAGAAACGCCAACAGTATGCCTCGAACTCGGACGGAAATAATGGAAACAGACCTAAGCTTGGTATTTCGGATTTGAGATTTGGTTTATGGAATGTAAGAACTCTGGCAACACCAGGAAAATTGGATTTAGTTACCAAGGAACTAGAAAAGTATAACATAGATCTTGTTCGTCTACAAGAGACAAGATGGCCATTAAATGGTCAAATTAACTCCAATAGCTATACCCTGTACTATAGTGGCTGTGATAATGGAAGTTACCATGCGGGTGTAGGAATTGCCATAGCCAAGACATTTTTAAACACCTTAATTACGTTTGACCCAGTCAATGAAAGAATGTTCTACATGCGATTAAAAGGAAAGTTTCATAATATTTCTATAGTATGTTTTTATGCACCCACTGAGGAGGCAGAGGACGATGTTAAAGACTCTTTCTATGATAGTTTAGACCAACTGATGACAACCCTACCCAGCTATGACATAAAATTGTTTTTGGGAGATGCAAATGCAAAAGTTGGTAATGAAGAAATACGGAAACAGTACACAGGAGGCAACAGCCTTCATAATATTTCCAATGATAATGGACAAAGGCTAATCAGCTTTGCTATCGCCAAAAACCTTAAAATTATGTCCACTCACTTCCCTCGAAAAGATATTCATAAAGCAACATGGGTATCTCCTAATGGCATAACAAAAAATCAAATTGACCATGTTTTGGTGGAAAGTAGACACAAAAGTAGCATCGTAGATGTAAGAAGCAGGAGTGGTGCAGAATGTGGAACAGATCACTACCTAGTCATTTTCAAACTTAGACAAAAACTATGTATAGTCAAAAGAGTGAAACAAACTACAGCTACAAAGATTAATATCAAAAGGTTTACTGATCAAACTATAAAAAATGATTTTAAACTGAAGCTAACCAACAGATTCCAAATTTTAGATCAACAAGAATCAGAACAAACGGTAGAGGAAAAATGGCAAAAAATAAAGGATTCTATCACAACAATCGCCGAAGAAGTTGTAGGCTATCGAGAGAGTACAAAAGGGAAAACACCTTGGTTTAATGAGGATTGCCAAAGATTAATAGACGATAGATTAAGAGCAAAAAAGTTGATGCTTACCAAACAAACTCTAACCAACAAACAAAATTACAAACAGATAAATAGGGAGACTAACAAAACATTACGAGCTGCTAAACGGAACTTTGTGAAAGATCAGATAAGAAAAGCAGAAGAAGATAGCAACAAAAATAATACAAGAGATTTTTTTCGCTCTGTCAGATATTTTAAACAAGGGTACAATGCTAGATCAGTAGGGGTAAAAGATAGGAATGGCAATGTTGTTTGCAACCAAACAGAAGTGCTAGCAACTTGGAAAAAATACTTTGAAGACCTCTTAAATTGTGAAGAAGTGGCAACAAACATTGAAGAGGAATTATACCTAAATGTCCAGCCAAAGATTAACCCTCCTACCTATGAAGAAGTTGAAAAGGTAGTTAAAAGTTTAAAAAACAATAAAGCCCCTGGAGAGGATAACATAATAGCAGAACTCCTTAAAGCAGGTGGAAGCCATTTGCTAAAAAGGTTACATAACTTAATTGTAGAAATCTGGGAGAAGGAAGAAATCCCAGTAGAATGGAAGATGGCAGTAGTAGTTCCGATTCACAAAAGGGGAGATCAATTCGAGTGCAATAATTACCGAGGGATATCATTAATAAGCAGCGCATATAAAGTATTCTCAAGAATAATTTACAACAGACTAGCATGCTATGCAGAAGAAATTCTTGGAGATCACCAAGCAGGATTTAGAAGCCAAAGATCTACAGCAGACCAAATTTTTGTCTTAAAGCAAGTAATATCCAAATATTGGGCGTTTAACAAAACAGCCCATCTTCTTTTTGTAGATCTCAACAAGGCATACGATAGTGTCAATAGGAAACAAATGTGGAAATACATGCAGCGGAATGGAATACCAGAAAAACTTATCACTATGGCAAAACTGTGCACAGAAGGGTCCAAATGCAAAATTAGAATCAATAATGAATATACCGAAGAATTTAATGTCAACACTGGAGTAAGACAGGGAGATGGACTCTCGCCTTTATTATTCAATTTAGCTTTAGAAGAAACATTGAAACGAGTAAACCAGCTCCACTCAGACCTTGAAGTGGGAAACAAGATAAACATATTAGCTTATGCTGATGACATAACACTCATGGCAGAAAGCGAATACGATCTAAAAATACTCACAGAAACCCTTATTGAAGAAGCCAAGGAGGTAGGTCTAATGATAAATGAACCAAAAAAAAATATCTAGTTGTAGGAAGGAATGCAGCACAAGTACAAAACCCCTTAACAGTTGCTTCATACGCTTTTCACAGATGTACTGATTTCAGATATCTGGGGATTATCATAGACCAGAATAATATGGAAGAAACAGAAATAAAATCAAGAATTCTCAGTGGCAACAAAAGCTACTGGTCTCTGCAAAATCTCTTAAAGAGTAAAATTATATCTAGAAAAACTAAAGTGAGAATTTATAAAAGCATTATACTTCCTGTTGTCACGTATTGTGCCCGTTTAGACTGGAGTCCGCACGACCACATATGCATTTTACCAAGAATCAGTCAGCACGAGAGTCAAAATATCCCGGGGCGCCAGATGGGTTAAAGCTAATCGCAAAAACGACATCAAATGAAAAAAATGCTTTACTGATTATTGGCTCAATGCAACAATAAGGATAGAAGGAGATTCAACTGGGCATAACACATCATGTAAAATTATCTCATTTTATTCTGAATTTAAAATTGACTGCAAAATAAAATGCTCAGAGCAGCATCATTCATGTGTGGCGACCCACATTACTATTTACACAATGTACAGAAATTTTCCAACACATTGGACAATAATCTTTGGAGACACAAGTCTGATTATCAGTCCTGTAGACTATGTTACAAAATTATATCCATTATTTATGATTAAATCCAATTCAAATTTAATTGTCTTTACTGGAAATACTGTAGTTCACTGGTTGAATTTTTACATAATATTAACACTCGTAGAATAATTGTTCATAGAATTTTTAACTTTCACTTATTTTTCCAGTTTCAAAAAAATATTGTCAAAAAATACTATTATCTCTGAATCAACACAAATTATGTACACATATTAATAACAACATCTGAAAAGTATTTGACCATTGAGCATAGCATCGAAGAACTGTGCGAAGCACAACAAAATTAATTGTTCTTCTGACATTAAACGTTTCGAGAAGTGACTCGATTATGAACTTCAAGTTCCTAACAAAATATATGATTTCTGAATCATCAACTTGATCAATAAATTGTTGGACCATTCAACTATTCGATTTTCCACTTGGAATCATTATTAAGAAAAATATTTATAATTGTGGCCATTTTAGTAACTTTCACAACTTGCAATTCTTGAACAGAATGCGGAAATAAGAATTGTAGCTTCATAATAAATTCATTTAGTTCACGACACTAGGATTGAAAACATCCTTCAAATTATTCGTGGTTATAGAATTATTTTTAATTGACAATGGCCCATTCTATTATTTTTATAAGAACACAATATTCCAACAACAACGGCAAAGGTCTTCCTCTGAAGAAGAATAAAATACTATCACGACAAATCCGGGTTCTAGCAAAATCAAAGTCTTAATGGAATCCGTAAACAAGGTTGAAATAAGAACTGATGGTTTTTAAGAAATAACCTTTGGGTCATTCATACGACGCAATGTGTAGTTCCAAAACTCCTTCTTTAACACTGAGTCATCGAACCAGCTATTTGATTGATGCTCAAATAAAAACCTCCTCATTCCTGCGACTTAAACATGCACACCTGGGAATGGCATTTCAACTACTCCACACACATAAATTTTCTTCCCAAAATTTATACAATAAATCAAGCCTCTGCTTATTATCAGCACTGGAAGATTTATAAACTTACAAGTTTATTTTATTTTACCATTCAGTTCAAATCGTGAAGTTACCACACTTATGATACTCTCTATTTCACTTTCGAATGTGTATCTACGTCATGATTTTATATAAATACAAAAATATCCTAATTGATACAAATATCATTTGCTTCCCGTTTCATGCCTCTCCGTGTTATCTGAAAAATATACTTTGCTCATTGCAAATATTAACTGTTCAACCAGAACTGTAATGTTGGTTGAATGCGGGCTTGCGCTAACCACTATCCTTCGGAAAATCACCTGTTCCAAACTAGAAATGATTAAACTACTTCATAAGCTCTCTCTCAATGAATGTGATTATTAGAAAATATAAGATCCAAGAATTATTTAGAAAAGTTATGAAAATCATTATTATTATTATTATTAGTGGATTATTATTATTATTATTAGTTATATTATTGTAAATGTGTTTAATTATTATTTCATTATGTGAGAATCCACATGTTCGATTCTTAGAATATGGATAAAATATCCATTTCTCAACAAAAATAATTATTAACTTTTACAGTTACCTCGGTTGATTACCGTGATTATAAAAAATATATGAAACATTCAAATAAATGCTCGGTATGCTCGGTCATCGATCCTAAACTGTTCTGAGTGCTGAAAATACTCAGAATAACTCTAATATGTCTTGCGTAAATCATTGCAAGATTTAAATACGAAGAAAAACAAATGTGTTGGTCATCTGCAGAAAATGAGTTTGTTCCAATTAGCTAGGCATAATATAAAAGTCAAATGTGGCTTACATTTCTCGTTGGTATTGAAGCGTAGTGAATCTGGTCTGTACCAGATTTATCCAGATACATGCCCTATTGGACACGCACGTCTAATCCTTGTATCGGCCGCCATTATATACCCACAATCTGTCTAACACGACATAGTGGAAATATTTCTTGAAGTTTGAAGTAACTGCTGATCCATTTTAATATTGGCTTCAATTAAATCCATAGCAGTTCGCTTAAATAGGGTCAGATCTAAATGATCTATTCTCAAATACGTCAGTTGTAACATAACTCACGGTAATCTTTTCAGTACAAGAAAACACTGACAGTCTAAATCAACGGCTGTTCTGAAGATCGTTCCCTGGGCATGGTTTATCACCATCTATCATGCGCGAAGCAACTTATAGTTTCCCTTTGTCGGCTAATGAACAACACCGTGATAGACTGGCCTTCAATATACTGAAAGATCGGAGTGGTTATCAAGTTACAATTTATGAAACTGACTAATTGGATTAAAATATCCAAGTATTGAATTATTATTACTGGACTGTGACAAAGTACTTTCTAGACAAAGTCTAGCATGTGTCCATATAGAAATAAAGTATTTCACCAGTGTCCGTAGAAAAATAACAATCACCTTAGTGATTCCCTCTGCCGGAAACTTACTATGTTCCACACGTATCGCAGCACTTTTGTGACTATCACAATTTAAAGATATCTTCTGCGTAGATCCGGCAACCATGTGCCTTGGCTCAACGTAGCAGCAGCACCTTGTCATGCAAGAGCTTGGTTCGAAGTGAGCTGATGTTGCTTGGGCCGGTCGGCTTTTATTCAAAACGGTCGGGTCCACGCTGGATCACGCTGAAATCTGGAATTCCTCATATCTCCGGTGTCTCTGGTCCGATTCACTTGGGACTAAGTGCATTCTCTTTCATTTGGCCGTGCCAGTAATCTGATCCAAGTCTCAAGTCTCTACTCCATGGCTAACAATTTAATCAACAAATAGTCTCGACCTCTGCTACCACTCGCTACGTCACTTAACATGCTCTTGGCTGCACAAAGTTTCCATTCCATTCTAGAAGTAATGGAGCGCGATATTCAAATATCTCAACTTTCAAAAGCGGCTGTAGCCTTTCCCTTGATATCTAGGTGTCTGAATCTTGGAATACCCATTCCTAGAGTTGGGCACAGTATGGCTCAGAAACCTGGGTATTGTCCAAGCAAACTGAAAGGAAATTAGTAACTTTTGAAAATAGAATACTACGACGCATTTTCGGACCGATAGTAGAAAATGGCCAGTGGAGAATTAGAACAAATAAGGAATTGCGGGATCTCTACAAAGAACCGGATATCGTCGCCCGTGCCAAAAGCCAAAGACTGCGCTGGGCTGGTCATGTGCATAGAAGAAGTAGAGAATTGAATTTAAGGGCAGTTTTGGAAGGTGTACCCAGAGGAAGGCGACCATTGGGACGACCGAGACTTCGCTGGTGGGACCAAGTTCAAAAAGATATGAGAAAAATCGGAGTCACGGAGGACATAATGGATGATCGAGAAAGATGGCGCCGTGCTGTTGGCGCGGCCAAAAACCTGCTTAGGTTTGAGTGGCCATCTAGGTAAGGTAATGGTAGGAAACACCACATGCACTTCTGTGCCCCCATTAAGGCATTGAAATGTCAACCAATACTGTAACCTTCCAAGTTACAAAGGAACTGAACCCGGGTTCTGGGGAGTCACGGATTTTATTAATCGTGTGTATATTTTTATTTTAGTTCTTTTTATGTTTTATAATTATTTATTAGAGTGTATATTATGACGCGCTTAATTTATAAGTAATTTGTTTAGCGTATAAGTATTATAATTTGAGCAGGATCCAAATCAAGGGAAGTTGAAATATTTAACATTGGAGTAATCTGAAAGTTTTGTAACAGAAAAGTGCACACAGGCGATGAAATACGAGTTGGTGTTCAGACACGGGGTAAACCCCGAGCGCCAGTAAGCGTGAGTCAGAGGTGAGACTTGGCATCCATGTACGAGCCGTGACGATAGGCTGTGTTCCATATATGGTCATGTTGAGAATCAAGCGTTGGGATTGGGTGGATCCGTGGATCAACCCAGGTAACCTGTGATTGTTGAGGGGGGGGGGTGATGACGGTACTTGGGATTTTGTGGAAGGCATTGGGAGACACTCTTATTCAGAACGCGGGCTGGTGTAGACTCTTATTTTGGACCGCGTGTGGAGCGGGTCTCTATTTAGAACTCCGGGCGGGAGTGGACTTGTCTTTTTGGTCTTGTGTGTGGAGGATAAGACATTACAGTTTTACACTAATTATGGTTTTGGATACAATAACGGAGTTGCTGGCTATAAGTTCTTAATTGAATGATGAGCCTAGTCGTAAGTATATCGCCAAGGTTACTTATTTCGAACAGCATGAAGTATTGTAGTCTAATATCTGTACATCTATATTGCAATTATAGCGGCAATTTATTCGTCCAAGGATGCGAGTCAAATGCTCTGCATTAGTAAATTCACGAACGGATTCCAAACATTGGTCTGATACTAGATCCACGACGCAAAGTAAATCATTGCATGCTGGTTACAAAAGTAACAAACGTAATAATTAATCGTAAAGGTAGGAGTGGCGTGTGAATCAAATCATTTGTGCTGCGAGTATAGGCCTAATTCTTTTGGGAGCAAATAACCCCAGAATTAGTAGAGCTAGGTCACCACTGCTGGAGCCAACATCTGTAAGTACCGATCAACTTTATTCCTGAGGGTCATCTATATCATGTCATATGTGTATCTGTGGAAATACGATAGGGAGTGTTATTATTCTGTACGAGGAGGATCCTGCGAAATGTGTGTCTTATGTCTGGTAGGACAATATATTATCAATTTTACCAGAAGCTGAAGGGTTTTATTTATTAGGTCACTTAGGTATAGTTAGGTGTGAATGTCTATTGCTGTTGTTATAATCGTACAGGTGTTCAACCCCCACGCACCCCGTACCTATTTAGTATTGAGAGGAGGAAACATTACAATACAGATACTGAGTACATGCTACGCTTACAGAACCATTCTCCAAATTGTATTCCCCCGAGTGTGCCGGATTAACATAGCATGTGTCCATTTCACGTGATTGTATCACTTCTGCTAAGTATCTAGCAAGTTAATAGCCAAGTCCTACAAAATGTTTAGCTTGCCAAGACATGATGGGCAGAAATCTCTTCACGAGATTCGTTGTCATAGTACTCAGAAGTTTGTTCTCTCTCAATATGGGTCACTGCGCACAGAAATGACGCCACAGGATTAGTAAGGTTTATTGTACAGAGTTAATTAGTGCAAATTTCAGTACATTAAGCGGGACATAAAGGAGGTAAAACTTCAGTGGCGAGGAACGAATACCGTAGCTTTCAAAGCTTTTTTAGAATGTCTGCGCATAGACTGAATCGTATTAGCGAAGTTGGCTAAATGTTTAAGGCATTAGTTCCAGGGAGGATGATACCATGACAGTAATAAACATAAGAGATTATTTGTTTGCTAACTTTAAAGGCCACCTTCTTTGGTTTAGGGATACGTATTAAGACACCGGATCCAATGGTCCGGGCTCCAATCCAGGCTTCGGTGGCGTAGTTGGTAGCATGCTGAACTGCTGTAACCAAGATTGCGGGTTCAAATCCTGTTGTAGGCTATCGCTATTGCAAGCTAATGTACCCCATCCAGAGCCGTCCTAAATATCACCAAAGCGAGCAGTGAGGCTAAAGGATGACAAATCATTCAATATAGAGTCCGAATTTAGTAGTTTTTCTTGCTTCACATGTTTAGTTATGTTTTATAATGTATTTGACCGGCTTCGGTGGCATAGTTCGCAGCATGCTGAACTGCTGTGCCCAAGATAGAGGGTTCAAACCCGGCCGAAGTCGTCGGATTTTTTTAAGAGTGTAAACATCCTTCAGTATGCTTTCCTTCGGAGGGGAAGTAAAGCCGGTGGTCCCATGTCACTGATGTATGGCATGTAAAAGAACCTTCCACAGACTAAACTTGTATGGAGCTGAATTTATAGGTTAGATTTCGTTGGAACGCTCTATCAAAGTTCCAACGTCCACCACTAAGTACAATTGACATCTGGTAGCGAAAGTTGGAACTACTTGAAATTGAACGGAATTTGTAGCTAATCCTATGGGTATCCGCTTGATTCAGTTACAGCCTCTGGCGAGCCGAACATGTTCGGACACTCCTAGCCCTAAATGCCGTACGATAAATAAAAAAATAAATGCCCGATATCCTAAGATATAGTGCTGCCTGTAGTTCGTTAATTGACCATTTTGTGTTGTAGTGGCTAGCATTCTTAAATATCGCCTCGGAGATCCGTTTCAAATCCTGGCTTAGCCATAAAATTTATTTCCGGTCTGATGGCCTGAACGGGTACACTCAGCCCCGAGAAGAGAAACTGAGAAGAGGTGCGTTAGCTTCCCACCTCAGCTACCCAAGATGTGATTTTCCATGGTTTCCAACTTCTAGTCCAGGAAAATGCTGGGATGGTTCCTAACTGAAGATCATGGCCTCTTCCTTTACAATCCTCACCTGAATTACGATTACACACACAGGTTATCAGACAAATTCTACCCACATACAAACCCTCAAATGAAACATCAAGAACAACAAAAAACATGTGTGTGTGAAAGCACTAATTATGGTGTAGAATAGAAATAAGGTCCCATTCCGCATTTTCGAAGAGAGGGTACGGAAAAAGGTATTATTATTTAGCGCATCGCTTTTAGTGCCGGGAGTGTCCGAGGACATGTTCGGCTCGCCAGAGGCTGTAGCTGCTTCAAGCGGTCACCCATGGGATGAGCTACAACTTCTGTTAAATTTCAAGTAGTTCCAATTTTCGCTACCAGATATCACTGAAACCTAGTGGTGAACGTTGGAACTTTGATAGAGCGTTCCAACGAAATCTAACCTTTAAATTTAGCTTCACACAAGTTCAGTTAGTGGAAGGGTCTTTTACATGCCATAAATCTATAACATGGGGCATCCGGCTTACTTCCACTCCGAAGGAAGGCATACTAAAGGATTTTAACGCACTTGAGAAATCCCACGACTTCGGCCGGGTTTAAACCCACGATCTTGGGCACAGCAGTTCAGCATGCTACCAACTACGCCACCGAAGCCACTACGGAAAAAGGTGATATACTGTCAGCACTGGGATTCTAACCCTCGATCTCTAAACCCACTGTAACTCCCGTTTTGAGTCTTAGATGGCGACATGCTGTGTGATTAAATACCGCATTCAAATCCTATATAGGGTGAGTGGTGTATGACTAAGCAGCCGAGAACATGCGATTCCTCTTCAAGACACGAAAGGTGTTTTTAGTTCATATTTAGAGGCTTGGGACATATTGATCATCAGCCCCATGAAGTTGTGTTTGTTGATTTTGTCTGATAATCTGTAATTAGCTGCTTAGCTGTATTACGGACAGGGATGGGGTAGGTACCCCGGAACTTGAAATAAGGTAGACTATCTTCCCGGCAGTTTCATGGAAGGAGCGTGGAAAATCTGCAATATTAAGACATTATAGTCTATGGAGTTTCAAACTGTTTATATAAACAGATTCTACGATATTGAGTCTGGGCCTAAAAGTTCTCAGAATGTTACTAGGCAAATAATACTGCTCTGGATTCTTCAAATAGGCATACTTATTATGTCTGCAAAGACAGAAATTTAAAGTGAAAAATTACGTATAAATAGATAAATTAATATGGCAGTTTCATGTAGTTGAACTTAAGTTCTAACTTTGACGATTAAATTTGATTTTATTTAAAATATCACGGACTGATACTGTGTCAAGTTTGAAGTTCTTTCCGTACACGTATTCCGATATATTGATACTAGGATTCAAACGCATTAAGATCATTAATACACAATTGCTGGCTGGCCCTGGTGTCTCGTAGCCGTACTGAGGAGAGCTTTCCACGGGCTACATGGTGCTGGGATTGCCCTGCAATCATTCGTCCTCTTCTCTTGCTATACGCCGTGGTAGGTAGTAAAATCTTTATGTGTGGAATATAAAGGTGATGTCTAGCAGCTTTGTTGATACCGTACATAAAAAACTATCGCAATGGCCGAGTTATAATTCGTAATATCTCTCATTCTGCGCATTAATACTGAGTATAAAAGTTAAATATGTTGCTGTATACTGTGGCTACTGTACCTGTACGACTATTAGTCCCTTCAGTTTCTTGAAAGTTTTTTGTTCTTTTCTGCTAAAAGAATATCACATATTACTGCCCATAAGTTACTGTTGGTTGGTTGGTTGGTTCCATAGTTTAGGGGCTGCGACAACGCGGTTATGTAGCCCCGTGTACTTTAAGTGTGTGTAAAAATTGTCTGATGACCGGTGTTAATTGTGATAGCTGTATTAGTGTGTGTTAGCAGTAATTCAGATAAGGACTGCAGACGATCAATTTTCAAGTAGTTCCTACTTTTGCTACCACATGCTATCGTCCACGACACCTAGTTGCGAACTTAGCTGCTAGATGCCATCGCAGCCAGCACCTGGTGGCAAATTTAGGGATTATTATAGCTTTTTTAAATCTAACCTACACATTTTAGCTTCACACAAGTTTAGTTAGTGGAAGGGACTTTTACATGCCATAAATCTATGACATGAGCTCGCCGGCTTTATTTCCCCTCCGAAGGAAGGCATACCGAGGATTTTAACGCTCTTAAGAAATCCGACAACTTCGGCCGGGTTTGACCCCGCGTTCTTGGGCATAAAATCTGAGCATGCTATCAACTACGCCACCGAAGCCGCCATAAGTTACTGTAGTGGGCACTGTGATCAGGGAACTTAACGCACTACAGTGCAAATAGTGCACCAGGGTACAGCAACCAAGATGTGGGATGCGTCACTTTTACTGGCCGTTTCCGTGTGACAGTGTTTCTTTATTCCTTCTTCTCACTTGTTTCCTTACGTCCCTTTTAGCTACTGCAGCTTTCAGAGAAGCCAGGGTGCTGGGATTTACCCCGAAAGGGGTCTTAAACGTGCCAATAAATCTACTAGCACGGCTCCCTCGCGTTTGCGCATCCTCAAATGCCAACTTACTGTGCCAGGATTCGATCGTGCAACCGTGGGTATAGCAGGCGAGAACATTACCGCTGAGCCACGCAGCCAGTCTTTCTTCAATCTTCCATTTGTTTTATTACTCCCGGGTTATTTCGATGTTACTACACCAACAATGCATACAAAAGGGCCATTTTAAGAACAGTATTGCGCTTCTTACTTTAGACCACCTCATGGAGTAGTGGCTAGCGTTCTTAGCTGTTGCCCTGGAGGTCCAGGTTCGATTCACGGCTCTGCCAAGAAATTTTTATTCTGGTATGAGGGCTCGAACAGGGTACACTCAGCATTGAGAGGCACAACTGAGAAAAGGTTCAATTCCCACCTCAGCTATTCCTGAAGTGGTTTTTCGTGGTTTCCCCGCTTCTACTCCAGACAAATGCTGGGCTGTTTCCTAAATGAAGGCCATGGCCGCCTCCGTCCCAATTCTATCCCTAATTCACAATTACACACACTAGTACAGCCATCACAATAACACAGGTTATCACACAAATTACACAAACAAATACATAGGGCCATATGACCGCCATGTCGCAGCCCCTAAAATAAGCAATAACAACAAAAGGTTCTTATTTTGTGGCAGAGAACATTCATTTGGCCATTCCTCACTTTCTGTGTTTTACTTTTCAAGTCCAAAAGTTATGGCATCATGGCGCCAACTTATGTGTTTATTCAGTCTTGGACCAAGTTCAGTAATTAAAAGAAACACTTTGATCGACTGAAATGAAATGTAAATGCTTTTCAGTCGGTCAACTTGATTGTACCCAAATTGTGATACAAGTTATTCTCTAATCCTGAAAAAAAGATGGGATTAATTAATTGTCAAGCGATCGTCCTCCGATCCTTTACACTCAGGCTATGAATCTATGTCTACGAATCTGTGGGTTAAGACATATACGCTACAGAGTGACCGGAAAATCCCTTTACATGTTATAGCATAGGACCGTTAGACATGTCTTATAAGTATTTATTATTAACATTATATATTATTACATATTGTTGAGATAACTATTTCCCGCCAAAAGCTGAGTCCTGCGCATGACACGCTCACTTTGGTTAGCGTGGGAAAGCCGTGTCACATGGTTCGCTGTCTTCAGTCGGATGAGTTAAACCATGGCGGATAGCCCAAGTGCTTTCACTGTTGAAGAGCGTTTCGTGGCTTCTGTTTGGGTTCACGAACGTCAGAATACGAAGAAGACAATGCTAGATATTTTGAAGGTCTTCGCTCTGAGCTTTGGAAAAATCACCGACATCACGATGTTCACGTGGGAGAAGAAAACCTTTGCAACGGGAAGTGTTATCGATGCACCACCTAGCGGAAAGCCTACGACTCGCACCGGAACTTGTGCTGCTGTGGCGGGCGGAATCGATTGAACGATCGCCGGTGTAGTCAACCCGTAAGCGGTCTGCGGATTTAGGCATCCTGCGATCGACCATGCAATACCATATGCGGAAAGACTTGAAACTTTCATGTTTTCAGTCATCCTCAGTGAATGGGGAGTGATCGTTGTTGATCAATGAATTGAATTGTTATGTTAACCAGACATTATTATTGATTTAAGCCCACTACGGAGCGCTTATGACTAGTTCTTCCTCGATGCCCTTTTCCGTTCCGAATATCTCTTGAGCCCTGCTGATAATTTCTCCTTTCCCTCCTGCGAAAGGGGCTTCCGACATTTAGGGACTCTAGGTGGTGGGGTACACGATTCTACCCTAGCACAAAATTTAGAACGATCTTCTACATCAATGTCAGCAATTCCAGCCGAATCCAAGTCGTTTAGTACTTCATTAAGCCACAGACTTCCAGTCTTGTAGCTTTTAACCAAGGAGAAGATCTTGGTAAACCTGTTGCTGTTCATTCGTTGTAGGTGCCCGTAGAACTTTAGCTCCTACGTCGCATATTGGTATTGGCTGATTATAACTGTTGATACAGGTCAGAATTAGATTTCAAAGGGTAGGTTCCATCTGGGAGCAATCTCGGGCCATGGATTTTCCTGAGGATACGTCTTTCGGCTTTCTCCAGGTCACCCATGGTACCTTTTCTGTTCATCAAGAGGGTCTTTGGGGCATACAGAAACTGTGGTCTGACAGCAGTTCTGTAGTGACAGATCTTAGCATTCCTCGAAATGCATTAACCAGGCGTTTAAAATGACATAAAAATGACCATGATAGCCGCCCGATTTCTTATTGACTATGTAATTATAATAACATTTATATAACCGTTTCAGTCAGATTGTGGCCTTCCTCAGCGTAATTATGTAAATGTGCAAGAACATACTCTTAATATAAATTTTGCCATAACAGAGGATTCTAAAAATATTCTTGTTCCAAAAGATCACAAATAATTAAAATTTTAAAATCAGATCTGTTACAAAATGAGTTAAGAAAAACATGAAAAAGTATTGATGAAACCAGCGTGGAATAGAAGAGATGTGGATGTGAATATAGATAAGTTGAAATAGTTAGGTTATAACTGGTAGTTTCGTAGGTATTTGCGAGGTAGAGAAATAATGGAATGAAAACGTTGGAAATACGTGTTACGAGGTAATGATATAATCGGCTTCGGTGGCGTAGTTGGTAGCATGCTGAGCTTCTATGCCCAAGATCGCGGGTTCAAACCCGGCCGAAGTCGTCGGATTTTCTAAGAACGTTAAAAATCCCACAGTATGCCTTCCTTCGGAGGGGAAGTAAAGACGGCGGTCCCATGTCACAGATTTACTGCTTGTTAAAGAACCTTCTACTAAATACACCTGTGTGAAGCTAAATTATATACAGGGTGTATTTGATATGATGGAAGTCCGTTACACTGGTGATAAAAGAGACTATTCTAAGCTTCCTAGGTAAAACATTTGTCACCTATCTTGAAATTGATAATTAATCATTAAAAAGTCAATGTTTTTAGTTATTTCAGAAACTAATCAGGCAGAAAGTGGTGCGGCAGGCTGGGGTAAACGAGGCGGATCCAGGAGCGACGACGCGCGAAGGGGAAGTTGTTACGTAATCGGAGCATTGACCTTACCGGTTGACTTGAGGGGTGGTAGGCTATCAGCTGTTATGAGGATGAGCTCTACCGTCTCGTAAGAAAATGTGCATTGCCGTTGTTCTTGTTGATGTTGTTGACAACGCACGCAATGGCTTGGGACGTTAGGACCGGTAGTATTGTGTAGCCTACTTTGTAAGTGCGGAATTCATTGATTGATGTTCATGTATAAAATAATTTCGATACTCAGCCCTGATGTATCATTGGCGTTCGTGTCGGACCTTCTGTTGACTAGTTTCTGAAAATACTAAAAACATTCACTTAATGAAATGCAGTGTGACAAAATTCCGACATCCCGTAGTCTGTTCAGAACTAGGCATTTAGGACGGAAGTAAAATACTTGATGTTTTGTTTGAGAGGCTTGGCGATTTTGGTCATTTAGCCCCATGTAGCTGGGTGTGGGTAGAATTTGTGTGATAACCTGTGTTTTGTGGTTTCTGTAGTAATGTGGGTATTTGTAATTCAGGTGAGGATTCGGAAGAAGGCGCCGGCCCTGTGGTGTTGGGGCAGTGCAACTGCCTCTCACCTGGAGGCCCTGGGTTCGATTCCTGGCTCCATCAGGGATATTAGAAACTGACGTGAGGGCTGTAACGCAGTGCACTAAGCCTCGTGAGGGAAATTAAGTAGCTGTCTAACAGTGAGGCAGTGCCCGAGTCAGGAAAATCAAGATTAATGGCCGAGGGGACCCGATGCACTGACCACGCGTCACCCTAATATCTGCAGGCCAAATGGCTGGACAGCGGTCGCTTGGTAGGCCTAGGCCCTTCATGGGCTGCACTGCCAGCGGTTATGATTATTGAGAAGAAGGCGGCCGTGGCCTTAAGTTAGGAACAATCCTGACATTTGTCTGGGGTAGAAGTGGGAACCCATGGAAAACTACTTCCAAGATTTAATACTAGTACGGTACCACATGTTCATATTGTGAATTGTCCCATCCCATCTCCAGCCCTCGGGTGGCCATTAACTGGAGAGGGGGGGGGGGGGGAGGAGGGTTGATTTATTGGTCCATCAACAATGTAAATACATATGAAAATACACGAAAATGAAAATAAAATACAAACACATTGTTATAATACAGTGTTATAATAATAATAATAATAATAATAATAGTCTAATAATAATAATAAGAGTCAGCATGTGTAGTTCTGGTGGTAGAGTGCTAACCTTCCCGAGGGTGCGATCTACGTTCAGTCATGTAGTAAATGAATGGGATCTAATACGATCATCTCCATGGATTTCATGGCACATACAAGAAATCCTACGTACATTAAAGTATGACAACTCGACATACCAAAAAGAAACATAAAAGAAGTTAGTGTGTCTAAAAGCCTATTATTACTATTATTAGTATTATTAATATGTTTATCACAGTTGTTGCACCATCTTCACACAAAGATAGACCAACAGTTCCTTAAATTAATTTACCAAATCTTTAGGATTTCTATTTTCTATGCAAAGTTCATGAAGCTGGCAAAATCCTAGACAGATCCACCATCACTAGTCATGTTGCCACTCCCCATGAAGGTGTGAATCAGCTGTTCATAGGGTCGGTTTGTGTATTTCAATGTCATTGGCAGACAAGGCGAGGAGGTCACTCAACTGCAGACTCTGGTCAACATTCCTCAGCGAAGGAGGGGAGGGTGACGGGGAGAAGTCAGCTCTGCTGCTGAGGGGAACGAAGTGAAAGCCCGTTTCCAAGACATTGACCGACGATTTTTGTGATTTAATTCCACCTACTCTAATTAAGATCCGACTTAATTTCATGAAGATATTTGCTTAGAATACCATCTTCTATCACCAGTGTAAAGGACTTCCATCATATCAAATACACCCTGTATAGGTTGAACATTTGACTAACGTTCTTAGGTTCCTACGTTCGTCGTCAAGATCCGACTGCGGTGGCATCTGGTAACTAAGTTCTGAAATAGATGGTCGTTGACGGTGGCGTTTGGCGGCAAAAGTAGGAACTACTTGAAAAAATGCAATGCCTGCAGTCCTTACTTGCATTAAAACAGACACACACACTAATACAGCCATCACAATTAACACCGGTTGTCAGACAGATTCTACACACACCCAAAGTACACGGTGCTACATGACCGCGTTCTCGCAGCCCCTAAACTGAGGAACCAACCAACCGAGGTAATGTTATGAATGGGCAAGAAATGTATTGTTAATTCAAAATAAATGTTGAAATCAAAAATATCTTGTTTTATTCATAACAATGTTTTCATGTCTAACTGTCCTATGCTATAACACGTAAAGTGTATTCTCGGCCATCCTGTATACACACTTTTATTTATTTAGCGTATGGCTTTACAGATACAATATTTAATTTGCCACATAATAAATAGTATACACAATAGCATATCCTTGCCAACATCTCTTTTGAATTTTCCCTCTTTCAACAACTTACAAAATATTCCAAGTTATGCTATTAATTTGGTTTTACACATTGTTGTTGCTGGCATCACAACACCTATCTGGTAGCTCAAAATATTTAAATCAACTAAATAACATCACTGACTCTATTAAACACTAATTTATTAAACCTAAATAACACACGGAAATTAAAATACACTACATTGCTTACTCCAAAAGGAATGCGAACGTGCGCGACGGCTCACATGACAACAGTCCCCAGCAATAGTTATTCCTTTTTTTTAAGAAGTCTTATTTATTGCTAAACAATTGACCTACAGTATGTATCATTAGTTTTAAATCTCTGAATAAAATATTAGTCACTTTTCATAAAACGTTCACTTACAGAGTTCACCAGAAGTTCTCCACTCATGTTCTGAACCGTTGTAATAATTTCTTGCATATCCATATTCCCCATTAGTGTCTTATAACCTGAAGTTAATAAATAGGAATGCTCTCTCACAAAGGTAATCCCTTACGTTGCTCTTCTTAGCCATATCATTGAGCTCATTTATGAAGCCAGCCCTGATGACGTCACTGTAGATCGAAACGAGCTTTCTTCTTCAGCTGTTCTATGTTCATATTTCCGTCGTCGTCCATCACGTTAAAAGCTTGCATCATGCACGAAATAAAGCGTTTGGTGTTGTTTTGTATATCTTTGCATCTAACATATTTATAGAACTGGATCAAATCTTTCCGAGTTGTGTTGGTTTTTGAGAGGCAGTTTTCAGTGTTTGTAGCAAAATACAAATGCCCGACAAGTGCTGCGCCAGTGTCATTTGGGAGAAACTGACCAGCACTGAAACGGCACTCAACACACATTGTAAAGTTACAAAACAAACATATATTGCTTAAATTTATGTTTAAAGATCATTAATTCACACAAGGGCACTCCAATAAGAATAACCTCCAACTTTTAGGCGTCTTGCTGCTTTAAAAAGCCAAACAGAAGCAGCTATTTAAATTGATAAAGTTCTAACGGCGTTGTTACTGACGGTTCCTTGGTTATATTCCATGTTCTTTATTGTATTCGTATCTTGGCCGGAAGAGAGATATGTCCGGTCGCCTGTTCGCTGTTGCTCGCTTAGCACCACTCAGAGGTCACGTGTAGGGTACTTTCAGGTGAAACCTACGGACGTGAGCAACAACTAAAGTAGTGCATACAGTTATTAAGCTATATACTAAACCGCATATACGTAGATATGAGCCTCCGCGGCTTAGGCGGCAGCACGCCGGCCTCTCGCCGCTGGGTCCGTGATTCAAATCCCGGTCACTCCATGTGAGATTTGTGCTGGACATACCGGAGGCGTACAGGTTTTTCTCCGGGTACTCCGGTATTCCCTGTCACAATTTAATTCCAGCAACACTCTCCCCTGTCATTTCATTTAATCTGTCATTCATTTAATCATTGCCCCAGGGGAGTGCGACAGGCGTCGGCAGCCGGCACAGTTCATATTCTCGCCGCTAGATGGGGGCTTCATTCATTCCATTCCCTGACCGTTCGGTCGACTGGAAGCAGGCTGTGGATGTTTCGTACGTTGATATAAATCAATAGCCTGAGTGTAAATGATCGGAGGATGATCGCTTGATGATTGAAATCAGGCATTCAAGTCTACTAATATTTTCAAGTCTAAGAAATAACAACCATCAAAATTTGTTGTCAATCGTGTTGACCGGATGAAATGCATTTACATTTCATTTACCAATCCAGCACGATATCAGCCTGAATGGTACCATTTATCAACGACAGATAGAAGTATTCGATGTCAGTTAACATGATATTGAGTGTTTTCATGTTAAGCTAAACTGATAATAATAATAATAATAATAATAATAATAATAATAATAATAATTTAATTTAATTTATTTATTAAATACTATTTATGATACGTTATTGTGATATGTCTCACGAATCTGATGACAGTACAGATTATCTGTGAGACATATTAATTATTATTTACAACATATATATAGATTATATTTCAATAAAAGAGTGGATGCAATTTTTTTTGTAATGATAATGATAATGATCAAAATATTAATGTAAATATTTAAAGACAAAAAGTTACACTATAGTAGTTATATTAATAAATTTATGTTATGAGTTAATGTTTAGTTAAGTAATATTTTTAATGCGACTTATAGATAGTTGTTTGCTGTTAATGTTCGCCAATCCAGGTGGTAGTTCATTAAGTAGTGATGGTATAATATATAGCTATTTATACATAAAGGTTTTACATATTTAGTACTTGTTATGGCTCTTGTTTGTATGTTGTGAGAGACCTTATGCCTGAATCTTGGATCATGGTAGTAGAGATTCAGTACAGTAATTTGAAACAACTCTTTAATATTAAAATAAGGGATATCAGTGAAATATTTATGGAACCTGTTTTGGCTATCTTGAAGATTATTAATTAAATTTGTGTTTTGATTTCCCCAAGCTGCTATAGCATATCTTAATTTGCTTTCAATCAGAGCACTATAAATGGTTTTGTAAGTTTTCCTATCTACATAAAATCGGAGATTTTAGACGGTGTAGAGGTTTGCTCTCAGTTTTTTTTATTATGTTTAATGTGTGTGTGTTCATTTTAAAGTGTTCATCAAGGGTAATTCCTAGGTATTTTTGTGTCGAAGCACTATTTTTGAAGGTGTTACATTTGCAACCCGCCAGAATGTTTTGGTGTATGCATGATATGCTGTGGTGCGTTAGTTTGTATTTTTCTTGGGTGAAGTGATCAACTCTGATGTGCATTATTTTAGATTTGGGCGTATTTATATACAAATTATTGTCATGACACCATCTTGTGATGTTATTGAAGTCTTCTTGAAGTCTATCAAAAGCTGTTTTAGAGTCTTTATGTTTGGTATATATAGTGGTGTCATCAGCATAAATAAATATTTTACTGTGTTTAATGGCTTCATTCATGTCGTTTACGAACAGGTTATATAGTGTAGGTGAAATAATACTGCCTTGAGGGATACCCTGTGTTCCTTCTGCTGCGTCACTGATAGTGTTATTGACCATTACTGCCATTTCCCTGTTTTTCAGATAGCTTTCAAATAGTGTGTAAGTCGTGCCTCTTATTCCAATATCGTGTAATTTAGAAAGTAGTTTATTGTGATTTATTGTGTCAAATGCTTTAGAAAAGTCAAGAAAAAGTACCATTATGTGATTGTTCTTATTTAAGGCATTATTTATTACATTGGCAAATTCAGCCAGGAGTAGTTCAGTACTTTTTCCCTTCCTAAACCCGTATAGGTGTCCCTTTAAAATATCATATTTATTTAGGAAATTCTTCAATCTCTTATCCAAGCATTTTTCCATTATTTTGAGTAGGATTGATAAAATGCATATTGGTCTGTAGTTGCCAAAGTCTAAGTGATCGCCATTCTTATATATTGGTTTAATAATTTTGTATTTCAGTTATTTTGGTATTATACCTGATTCAAATATCTTGTTTATGAGATGTGTTATGATTGCTATAGTTTTTTTGGAAGTTGCCTTTATGACTTTCAAGCGTATATTGTCTGCCCCGGGCGATTTGTCTGTTTTTAATTCCTTAATTATGTTTTCTATTTCGTATTCATCAGTTTCAAGTAATGTAAAGGAATTCATTAATGTGTTTCTATTTGATTGCCATATGTTGATATTACAGTTATGAGCTAGGCTGTTTATTTTTTCACTAAAGGTACTGTTGAATTTATTGACTATCAAGTCGTTAGTATAATGTATTCTTAAGTGTTTGTTTATGACTTCATGGACAGTTTGTGTTTTCCGACCTGTTATATCATTAATGACTTTCCATATTCCTTTATTATCGATTTTAGAACTATTTATCTTATTTTTATAATATTGATGTTTTGTTTTGTTTATTAGCTTATTTAATTTGTTTCTGAAAGCTTTGTATTAATTTTTTATTTTAATATTATCCTTGTTTCTGAGCATTGTTTTGTAAAGTCTGTCTCTTTCCTTACATTGTATTTTAGGTCATAAGTGAACCATTGTTTGCTTTTTCTGTGTTTACGTGTGGTTATATAAGATGCTTTTTGGTAGATTTCCTTAAATTTGGTTGTTATATTGTTATATGAGGGGTCTAGATGCAAAACCGGCTATCTCCACTTTTTTGTGAAAATGAGCTATGGTTGGAATACCATTCTCCGAGACGTTTGTGATCTGTTTATAAACTTGTTTGGATGCAAATCCGGCTATATCCCCTTCAAAAATAGGGTGAAAAATAGGGGTTAGTTGCAAACCCGGCAATCTCCGTACGGCGTTGAGGTGCAGAACCGGCTATCTCCATGGCTCAAAATGACTCAACAAAACCACGCTTTCCTGTGGCATTATGATGACATGTTTGTGACATTAGCGCTCCTACGGCCCTAAGCGTCAACTGATAGCAGTTAAGTACAGTCGAGTTGGCAGTCTAGAGTAAGGTGTGTGGATTTTTGTTGTTATGAGCTAGGAAGCAACGTGTGAAGTTTGTTGGGACAGTAACGACCTGATTGTAATTACTGTGTCTATTAATAACAGAAAAAGGTCATGGAGATCAATGCCGAACCCGTTTCACCAACCAAGGCAAGAAAGAGGCAAAGGCAACAGGAGAAATGGAAGAGGAATATCGCAAAGCAAAAGAGGTTAGTGTCTTTTATAGCATACTTTGATTTACGGTGTGCATAGTGTCACCGTTGTTTGAAACTATTTTCGGTAGACTTAAAATATGACACCAAAGGAAGAAATGGAATCTGTAAAAGATGGTTTGTGTCTGTCCATAGGTATGGTGCCACATTCCCGCCCTCCATTCCTGAGTGCGGACATTCGACCCATGCTTATCGCTGCTCGACCCTAACAATAGGCGAGATCACCGATTTTCATAAGCTGTTCTATGCTACACAGGATAAACAGATGCAAGATGCATTCCTAGCACGGTACTGCAGAAGTACCGTTTGCAAGCGTAGGCGCGCCAAAAATGAAACCCGTGCTCCAAAAGTGTCAACAATACAGTGTTATGTTAGGAATGGACGAAATGAACACGTGCCTGTCTGTCAAGCAGCATTCTTAAAAATACTACACATTACAAAACACAGACTGCAGCTTGTCACTAAAAATTGTACAGCAACAGGGAATTCACCAAGAGAAAGAAGAGGAGGAGATCACACCAGCCACAGGTATCGCAACGAGAGGGAATCGGTGGTAAGCTTTATAAGGAAATTTACGTGTGTAGGTGCACATTATACGAGATCGGCAACAAATGTCAGACGATACTTACCATCCGATTTGAATATCAGAAGGATGTGGCGGATGTATAACAGCAAAACACAACAAACAACTTTAAAAGTCAAGGAATCTTTTTTCCGGGGTGTGTTCAATAGATCTTTCAATCTGGGCTTCGGAACCCCTCGTACTGATGTATGTTCCACCTGCTTGAGTTTAGATGAAAAAATTAAAAGTGAGGTAGATTCAGCCAAGAAAAGTGAACTTTGTATTGAAAAACGCGTTCATAGTTTACGAGCAAAGGCGTTTTATTCAATTACTTCGAGAGAGGACGAATACTCTCCTCATCTTGAGCTTTGACTGTCAGCAAAATCAGGTTTTGCCTAAGTTACCTGATCAGTCCGCTTACTACAGCCGGCAATTGTATATTTACAACCTGTGCTTTGTACAAGGTTCTTCTAGGGAAAAGGAGACAGTGGATAAGACTTTTATATACACATGGACAGAAAACGAGTATCACAAGGGCTCCAGTGAGATCGCCTCTGCCGTCTATCACAGACTCACCAATACGAACTTCTCTGGCATAGAAACACTGCGATTAGTATGCGACGGGTGCGGGGGGCAGAATAAGAATCGCATCATCATCGCAGCGTGTGCTACATGGTTTCTGAATGCACCCCGTACACTGACGTCCATCGAAGTGATATACCCAGTAACAGGACATTCCTTTTTGCCTAGTGATCGAGTGTTTGGCAGAATCGAGCAGGTATTAAGAAAAAGGGAAACTGTCACAAATCCGACTGAGTATAAAAACATTTTTGAAAGATTTGGGACCGTTATTGAAATGGGAAATGACTGCCTAGTCTCTGACTGGAAGACAGAAGCAAATAAGGTGTTCAAAATCACTGGCTCGTGGCACTTCAAATTTAATGTTAGTAAGGGTTTCATTCTAACAAGGTCCAATTCACGTCCCATGAATAACGTGTTAGTCCGTGGAGAGCCTTATTACAGGACTGATGTATGCGTGGAAAAAAGTGTTTGTAAGCCAGGCAAGAATGTGGGAATGATTAATCCAGCCGTAATCAGGAAGGGTGTTGAAGTTAACCCTTTGAAATTACGGGACATTACTAAATTGCTTGCTAAACACTACGGTGACCAATGGAAAACCCTCAAAGACCTACGATTTTTCGCCGACTTGATCGAGATCAAGCAAGATGAAGCAAACCATGATGAAGGAACCGAGGGACTTATTGAAGAATATGGCTTGGAGGAAACTGAGCATCTCATTGTTTAAACACCTTTGTTGTGGAAAATTGTACTATATCATAATTCCATGGAATAGACCGAAAATACTTTTCTCTCCAGTGTTAATATTCTTATTTCACCCTTTTCAATCCCGATTCCAGATATTCTGGCAAAACAATCGATGCTATACTTGTATTTTCAATGGGTGAGATGCAAAACCGGCAATCTCCAATTTTTATTGCCCCCCTATTAATATGTTATCATATATTCTAGTTCGTTCATGCACTTAATGTCATTTATAAATCAAACAATACATTATAGAGCAATAACCATAATATTATATCACTTAGTTACTGAGGTATAAGAAATTTGTCTCTCCTGTAAAATTAGTGTCAGTGGAGATAGCCAGTTTTGCATCTAGACCCCTCATATATGTAATTAGGATTTTTTAATTCAAGGCAATCTGTCCAGTCTGTGTTGTTAAGGCTTGTGTGTATTATAGTATCGTTCATTAGCGTAATGCACGATTCATTATCTTGTAATTGTGTCATCATTTTTTGGCCAAATACCTGTATATGTTATGTAGTGGTCAGAGATGTCTGATTGTATGACTGCAGAAGTATATTGATCTAGTTTACTACGATTATGTGATCAATACATGTTCTCGAGTCTAAAGTTGGATCATAACGAGTACATTGAGTGATAAGTGGTAGAAAACCATGAGTTGCCATAATATTTGTATATTTGATACCTGATAGACTGATGTAATTAGATAAAGAATCAATGTTGATATCTCCTAAAATGGCGTATTCGCTGTACTTACTGGTGTGTTGTGTTATATGTGTCTCCAGTTCATCAAGAAAGTCATTTATGTTAGTGCTAGGTGGTCTGTAAATGCATGTTAATCCAATATTTTTGTTCATGTGAAGTATTTCTATTACCATTGATTCATGAGTATTGGAAATGTATGAATTGTGTGTTCTAATAGCCATGTTGTTCTTTACATATATGGCTATGCCTCCTCCTTTACGATTTTTTCTATTACAAAACACAACATTAAAATTATCCAAAGTAAATATGTAATTATTAGATTCAAGTAACTTATGTTAATTTCTGTTAAGCAAATAATATCCAGATCATTAATTTTGTTGCCTAAGGTTATGGTTAAATAATCCCAGTTTTTTGATATAGATTGAATATTTAGAGAAAGGATATTGATTTCAGCATTATTTCTAGTCTTATTACCATTTTCGATGAAATCGGGTATATTGAGGAATGTGAGTTTCTTTAGTATTCCAGAAGCATTTATATTGCTATCCCAACTGTTCATAATATCAATTAATATAATAATTCAATAATAATTCTTTATCTTCGGCGGGGTGGGGGGCTTACCTAATTTTGTTATTTTCTTCCTCCGGGAGATTCTCAATATACCAGATTCGTCGTTTTTTCGCGCTGGAATTTTGCCGTTTTTGACCCAAATGAATTTCCAGTTATTTTCTCTGGCCTGAATTTTAGTTTTCCATAGTAGCTCTCTGTAAAATGACGTTAGACTTTCGTTAATGAAAAACCTAGATTTAGTGTTCCCATGAGTGAGGAAATTTTGTCCTTTTCTTTTCAGTAAAAATTCATTCTTTTTGGAAATAGAGTGTAATTTCACCACTATTGGGGGGATTTTGTTCTTTCTTTGCAGTGGGGGCCTGTAAACTTCCTCTATATCAAACATGTTTAGATCTACTTCTAGAGTCTCAGCAATTTTGTGGACGATTTCATCCAGGCATTCATCTTTTGCGCGTGGCACTTCACATATTTCAATGTATTGTGGCCTACCGTTCTGTTCCATTGTGTGCACTTTCTCGTTAAGATCTGATATTATTTTGTCTTGTAGATTCTTTTCGTCTTTTAGGGTTTTTATTTCTGCTGTAAGTGATTTCAGAAGAATTGCATTTGACTTAGTTTCCTTAATCAACTCATCATATTTCTGCGCAATAAAGTCGGCACTTTTTACACTTTCACTCACTTGGTTTTTCAGTTCACTAATCTGTTTCTTTAATTCTAAAAACATACCTTTGATATCCGATGCGTGTATTATCTCCGTGTCCGGTGTTGAAGGTGGAGTCTCTGTGTCATCAGTATTAGCAGCTGGTTGGGTCATTGTTCCACCGCTTGCGACAGCAGGTGCTGACGTCGTCTTCTTGTAACCACGGCTTTGTGGACACCGCCATGATTCCTTCGCTTGTTTGGCCATACCTTTCCATGTACGTGTAGTTACGGTTGTAAATTCATAGTGATATTTCCCTTTGCATCCCGATCAGGAAACATAATCACCATCACTAGGAAGTCCTTCTTAACAACGGTCGCAAACCATTTCCTTGCTATACTTAACTTTTTGCGGAGCACTCAGGTACACGTCTATTTCCTCCGGTGTCTCACTGTATAATAATAATAATAATAATAATAATACTATCGTATGGCCTCGGTGCCAGGTGCAGGCTTCATTATTTGACGCCCAGAGGGTAGCTTGCATATCGAATTTTCTTGTTCCTTGAAGTACCATTAATGTCAAGCTCCTTGAACACCATAGCGCTTTCTAGTAGAGAAATGAGGAACATTGTGTTGGCGGAAACGCCCGAGATTAATTTTGCCATTATGAACACAAGAATGTAAGAGATGAAAAGGGGAAAGCAGAATACAGACGTCTGATAAATGAGGCTAACAAGAAGTGCAAGGAAGCGAAAGAAGAATGGTTGAAAGAGAAATGTGCAGGTATAGAAAATTGTCTGAAATTAGGAAAAGTATACACAGCTTATCGAAGGATTAAGAATACTTTTGGGGAAAAGAAGACTAAGTGCTGTAATATTAAGGACACGAATGGAAAGCCTCTAACGGATAGGGAAGAAAAGGTTGAGAGATGGAAAGTTTACATAGAGTGTACAAGGGAAAGGAGATTGAGAAACATGTAATGGAAAGGGAGGAGGAAATTGATGAGGATGCAAATGGAGATTTATTATTGAGATCAGAATTTGACAGAGCATTCGAGGACTTAAGCAGGAACAAAGCACCAGGCATAGATGATATTTCGATTGAGTTGTTACGCTGCATAGGAGATGAAGGTCTGATCAGATTATTTCACTTGGTGTGTAGGATTTATGAGACAGGTGAGGTACCCCCTGATTTCAAGAAGAATGTTATCATCCCTATACCAAAAAAAGTGGGAGCTGACAGATGTGAAGATTACCGTACAATCAGCTTGATTACTCATGCTTCAAAGATCCTGTCTAAAATAATTTACAAGAGGATTGAATGCCAGATAGAAACGGGGTTGGGTGAAGACCAGTTTGGTTTCAGGAGAAATGTAGGAACAAGGGAAGCTGTACTAAGTCTTAGGCTGATTTTGGAAGGTAGAATAAGGAAAGATGAGAGAACGTTCATGCATTTGTAGAATTAGAAAAGGCTTTTGATAACGTTGATTGGACTAAATTGTTTGACATTTTGAAATCTATTGGAATAAAATACAGGGATAGTAGGGTGATATACAATCTATACAGAAATCAGACAGCAGTCATTCGAGCTGAAGGACATGAGAGAGAAGTTGGTATTCAGAAAGGTGTAAGGCAAGGCTGCAACTTATCACCCATACTTTTCAATATTTACAGTACATTGAACAAGCAATGAAGGAAATTGGAGAAAAATTTAATGGGGAGTCAAGATTCAAGGAGAAATAATTTCAACTCTGAGATTTGCTGATGACATCGTCATCTTGACTGACACGCCTGAGGATCTGAATGAGTTTTTGATTGGTATGGACTCTGTCTTACGGAAAGAATACATGATGAAAATTAATAAATGTAAAACAAAAATACTGGAATGCAGCCGAAATAAATCAGAAACCTCTATTGACATCAAATTGGCAGGTGAAAACTGAAGGAAGTAGGAGAGTTCTGTTTCTTAGGAAGCAAAATAACCAGTGATGGACGAAGCAAAGAGGATATAAAATGTAGGTTGGCTCAGGCAAGGAAAGCATTTCTACAAAAAAGGAATCTGTTGACATCGAATATAGATTTAGGTATTAGGAAGTCATTTTTGAAAGCCTTTGTCTGGAGCGTGGCGCTCTATGGAAGTGAAACTTGGACTATTGGTGCAGCAGAAAAGAGGGGAATTGTAGCATTTAAAATGTGGTGTTACAGGAGAATGATGAAGACCAGATGGGTAGATAGAGTTACAAACGAAGAGGTATTAAGACGAGTGGGAGAGGAGAGATGTTTCTGGCGACTGCTAATGAAGTGAAGCGATAGGTTAGTAGGACACATGCTAAGACACCCAGGAATAACAAGCTTAGTTATGGAAGGAAGGGTTGAGGACAAGAACTGTAGGGGTAGACCAAGGTTATAATATGTTAAACAGATTGCCTCGGATGTAGGGTGTGGTAGCTATGTAGAGATGAAACGATGAGCTCAGGACAGGAAGGCATGGAGAGCTGCATCAGACCAGTCAAAAGACCGAAGACACAAACAACAACAACAACAACGAACACGGCCTACTGAATTCAAATTGGTTCTTTGACATGCCAACATCGTATGACATACGTGTCGAAATTTTTGCCGCCTTTCAAAAATCACTTACCACGACCAGGAGCGAACCTGCAAGCTTGGGGTTAGTAGTCTGACACGATAACCACTCACCCACCGGGGCAAGCTAACCTTAATCACATCACTGCAACAATTACATTTTATGATGGGTTAATTAACATGTAAAGCTGTTTTCTGGGATCCGTAAGCGAATGATTGCACAAATGAGGATATGAAAAGGAAGGTTAATATTGTCGTTCATATTCCCCAGATTGGTAAATGCACACACCCAGCGCAATGCAATATCACTAATTGCTAGGATAATGAGCTGCACAATATTGGACATGCACTGCAGGTGTATGGAATACACAATCTCGCACTCATATCATTGACTAACCTGTCTCTATGATCCATTAAAACGAGCAGTGAGCTGCTTCATTAACCTGTGCTGTCAGAGTAATACGGATCTAATTCAGTATGTCGCAAATGGATGGGAATAGAAGATTAAACGTGATGTAATCTTGATATCCATGTAATATACAGTAGGCTACCACTTACTTGTTCCCCTATCTCTCTTCACGATTACAACAGATACTAGCAATGTCACTTCCTAACCAAAGCAGTCCCCTCCCCCCTTTTTGTTTTTATTGGATTAGTGGTAGAGTGTCGACCTTGCGCCGATAAAGGTCTAGTAAATAATAATAATAATGCGCGTCAGAGTAGCAGTGGAAGAATAAAATCAACAAGGTCGCAAAATGGACAGGGGAAAAGACGTCTTGCTCGACCCGGTGCTGGGCCCAAGGTTTTCGGAGCGAGCAAAAGATGATTTCCAAAAAACCAAATGCAAACGAATAATTGCTTAATGCAATAATCAAAAGTGCAGAAACGAGATTCCCATAAAATTAATTAAATAAATCCCAGAGCCGTGTTAATCGTGCCTTTGTTACGTCACAAAGACAAGATTGACGAAATCGAGATAAGGATAAGGATAAGGAAGGGGAACTTAAATGTAAGAAATGAAAAGACAAGGGAGCTATATTACTTAAAATATAAAAATGTATTAAGGATAAAAGAAAGAGCGTGTACACGAAATAAACATATTATTTAAAACAAAGAAAAAGGCAAGCTATGACAAGATCAGTAATACAAAAGAAACCCAATACCAAGAATAAAGAATTCAAAAACTTAAAAAAAACTGAAAAGCACGACAGAACCTGAGTACCGCTCAACAACATGAATCTAACGAAAAGATACAAACTTGAAAGAAAATAAAACGAAACTTACAAAAGTTAGAGAGAAACGACAAACTTGCAAAAAGTCAAACTTCGAACTGCTAAGACGCGAAGCTTTTCATGATGTTATGTAAACATACCGGAGGGAAGGGGGAGGAGTGAGGGGAGTAAAACAAAGGGGAGAGAGATCTCACGGAGATAGGAGGAAGGAGAAGACAAGGGGAATTATAATTAAGTTATGTAATACGGCGAAAATCGAAAGAGAAAAACAAAACAAAAGGAAAATGAGATATACGGAGATACATTACATTACAATTGACTTGGGACGAAAGAGACCGGTAAAAATCGAAAGCACGCTATAATAAAATAGGCTTATATTCCAACATAATGCCGCACCAACGCGACATATAAAAAAAAGAATAATATGACATCGGAGCTGGAGAAAATCCCAGTTAACCACCGTCACATATATTCTATAAACAAAAGGGACACGTATTAGTGGGACGTTGGACATCAGTCCCGTTACCTCACACATACTGTCCACAAACAAAGGTCCAATTGCTACCAATCAAATGAAACATTTGTGGTACAAAGAGACACCGACGCAAAAGACGAGCACTAAGGCCCGACAGGAAATATATATAAGCCAAGACGCAGAAACGCAATACTTTCGAATCTTACAGGTATTAACCAAAATAATAAAACTGTGAGAAGGGCACATAACAAAAGCAACAAAAAGAACTCCGCCGTATGACATTACGCAAGGTCCCGGAGATCTGGTTCAAGGATTAAAATACTAACAATAACATCTTGAAAAGGAAAGAGAATTAAGCAAAAGAAGGAACGTTTAACAAAAACAATTACATTGCGTTAGATAGAAATACATTGAGCCGTACTCACATTCCGCTGCGCCATGAGGGTGGGCCTCTGCCCGAATACACACGTTCGCCTTACATCTCGGCGCGTCTAAGACTGACTTAGCTTCTGTCCCCCCAGAGGGGAGAGAAGCCTCTCAGAAAAATCAAATGCGTAGTTTGGGAGTGGCCCCAAACTCGCGTCAAATATTGTCAGAGCCAATGGCAGAACGAATTGCACAACAAAATGCAAGGTAGCAACAACACTAGCCAATACGAGAGAACAAGGTAGTATGTAGCCAGGGGTTGCACAACGTTAGACAGAGAGATACATACAGACAAACTGCGCACTTTTAAACTCTCGAGGCGTAATATAGAGATGTCACAACACATGACAATAATAATAATAATAATCATGATGATAATAATAATAATTACAATAAATTCTGAAAAGTGGTTCAAATTCCACCGCTTTCTCCAAAAAAAATTCTTTTACATAACAAAGGCATAAAAGATTTTTTTCTTTTTCATAACAAAATTATATAAAATAACATTCTTCGATTAGATACATTTGAACAGGGTGAAGGAAAGAAGATTACATCATGTACACCAGATACACACATGAAAAATTAAGACATAATAAAATGTTCTCACATTTCTCTTATTCATAAGACGCAGCTTAATTAAAAGTTCTTTGAACGTCATAACTTCCATAAAAGGCTTGACGAAACGCAAGTCTCTTTTCTCAAACACACATATATTTTCATACACACGTATTCACGAAGATGTTCACTGGTGAGGAAAATTTTTTCTTTTTTGGTACGAAAGAAAAAAAAACTTTAAGATGAAATTAAAACAACAAAAATTCAAATCATATAAAGGATCAGTACAGGCGTGAAATAAAGGCGGATCCTACCTCTACTGCACGTCAATACGTCACACATATAAAAAATGGATGTACCAAAAAGAAAATAATGATAATAAAACGGTCAATCTTGAGCTAGACTCTGCCAGATGACGTGGAGAAAGCGAAGTCTTCTTAATGGCGACCTTCTGGAAATCAGCCAATTTTCTAATAATAAAAGAAAGAGAAAGGTTAAATCATGATCACAAAAAAATATAAAGGGGAGCACCCTGTATACAAAATAAGGCTTGCGTCGGGGAAATATTTGGGGTTACATAAGCTGCGTAAGGGGGAAAGTGGATTCATTCTGCCAGCTGGAAAGTAAAAGTATGAATAGGCAGGGTCGTCAGACCAAATGAAAGAAGAGAAAACGAGCCGTGAACAGGGTCTAAAGGATACACCGGCCACTTCTCAGGTACTTGGAGACTAGCTATCGCTACCGGAAACACTCTCCAAATATATGACAGATACAGGAAAATAATACACATTATCTTAGAGAAAACATATTAGATTGAAATGATTTATAAAAACATGATTTCACAAAAACGTAAAACAGAAGTTACGATAAATAGTAAACAACTATATCAATAGACAAATCACTGTCACTACAAGAAAAGAATGTAAGTCAACAGACCATCTCAGGCACTGCCGAACAATAGCAAGTCGTGTCTGCAGCTCGGACAATGGGTCGGGCCGGCTCCTTACAACAAAAGCAGGCAGGTACTGGAAATTGCCTTAGGTAGAAGTATAGTTCAACACATCTTTCGAAATCCTCCGTGTAACTCAGGCGGCCACGGGTGTCTCCTGCCTAACTAGATACATAGCAGGAGTAAAGGGGAAAAATGTACTAATAACCTTCGTCAAATTACATTAGGTACTAACAAATAAAAAGGAATAATAACTCAAAGAAGCTGTCAAAATAAAAAATGCCATCCCGGACAGAGAACGAAAATCCAAATAATTACGTTACAAAATACCTTCCAAATAAAAGGAACAGACTGGAACCTCGCATAAAACCAATCAAGACCAGACATACAATCAATCAAACTCGAAACCCAATAATAAATATTACCAACCCACAAAAATAAAATGGTTACAGCGTCAATATACGGGCCGTAGACCTCAGAGGTACCGCATTAAAAAAATTAAAGACAGAGAGGGTATGGCCTATCCCATACAAATATAAGAAAATTGGGTAATGCACGCCAGAGTAGTTCACACGAACATCAATGTCCCATACCAAGGATGCCGTAGACCTAAAATGGTTGGTATCTCTGAGTAATACTTATCGTATATTTGGTTTGCCAATAAAAACGAATAAATAGTTCGTACGTAATATATATATAGTTTAAATTGAATAGGGTATAAAATCAAAATTGAACTAAATTTGAAACCACCCACAAATAACTGTTGATAAAAATTCATTAAACTCATTGACTCACACATTCATCTCAAAATACAACCAACAACAACAACACTACATACATACTCCTTCCCATAAACAAATCAAAATTTCCCCATTACATCAGAATGCTAATATGAGTCGTTGGAACACCATGGAAACTCAAATTACGGACTACAGGTCATCGTGACAAACTTCATCCCATACTAAAGATTGACGAATCGTGTAGAATCTATGTACATCCTAAGTGTGCGCCGAAGCCGTGGGACAGGTCCCATACCCTAATCCCGACGAAGACCTCACCTAGCAGGTTTCCCAACGAAATACACACTGCCATACTGAACATATAGTAACATCAAGCTTACCGTATATAAACAATTTTAAATGAAAACCTACATTGAAAATCCCCTGACAAAAATAAAACAATCACCATCCCTAATTATGAAACAAACTTAACTCCCAATCATAACACACATAATAGCTCAACAGACCATTCATTCATAACTGAAACAACAAACACTTTACTAACACCAAACGTTAGTATAATTACGCGAGGCTCAAGGTGGGTCAGGGCGACCGTAGGATTTAAAGAGTCGGTTCCCACAAGTGGGCCTACCTTCATTGGGGAAAATTTCGGAGAAAGAGGGGCGGGGGTTTTTAGGCTGCACGGTAATGACAAGAAACCTGTCAGCAGCTGTTCCAGACCGAGACATATGAAGGGGTGAGGCGAGTTCTGAGAAATATCACAGTCAACTAAGCGACTATTTACAACAAAGGTAAGGACTCAAACCCTTGAGAGAAATGCATTTTCTACTTCACAGAAAGTAAAATAAAAACGTCCACAACACTGACGAAATGAAAAGGAAGAGAAAGCAAACAAAATTTCCTGTCGCCTTAAAATCACCGTTAACTAAACAAATGTCTACTAGAGGAAGCAAATACATAAAAGTAGGTTACAATACCGTGACGTGTCGTGTTCCAGCGATGCGATGTACTCACTGATATGTTGCCACTGTTCACCTCGAAGCTGGGTCTTTTGGATGTCTTGTTTACTTGAGGGACTAAACCACCTTTCCTTGGAGATGGGTTTCCTGGATGCCCGTAGTTCACACAGAAAGTAACTTCACCCTTTCTTCAGGGGTGGGGAAAAACAATTCACTGAATTCCTTAAACTCAAAGAAAAACAAATTTTAATACAATGTAAATGAAGAGAAAAATAATAAAAGGTTAATAACTTGAGAGAGGTGAGGAGGGAACGATTTCGCACGCAACCACGCGATCTGCTACCATTGCGCCGATAAAGGTCTAGTAAATAATAATAATAATGCGCGTCAGAGTAGCAGTGGAAGAATAAAATCAACAAGGTCGCAAAATGGACAGGGGAAAAGACGTCTTGCTCGACCCGGTGCTGGGCCCAAGGTTTTCGGAGCGAGCAAAAGATGATTTCCAAAAAACCAAATGCAAACGAATAATTGCTTAATGCAATAATCAAAAGTGCAGAAACGAGATTCCCATAAAATTAATTAAATAAATCCCAGAGCCGTGTTAATCGTGCCTTTGTTACGTCACAAAGACAAGATTGACGAAATCGAGATAAGGATAAGGATAAGGAAGGGGAACTTAAATGTAAGAAATGAAAAGACAAGGGAGCTATATTACTTAAAATATAAAAATGTATTAAGGATAAAAGAAAGAGCGTGTACACGAAATAAACATATTATTTAAAACAAAGAAAAAGGCAAGCTATGACAAGATCAGTAATACAAAAGAAACCCAATACCAAGAATAAAGAATTCAAAAACTTAAAAAAAACTGAAAAGCACGACAGAACCTGAGTACCGCTCAACAACATGAATCTAACGAAAAGATACAAACTTGAAAGAAAATAAAACGAAACTTACAAAAGTTAGAGAGAAACGACAAACTTGCAAAAAGTCAAACTTCGAACTGCTAAGACGCGAAGCTTTTCATGATGTTATGTAAACATACCGGAGGGAAGGGGGAGGAGTGAGGGGAGTAAAACAAAGGGGAGAGAGATCTCACGGAGATAGGAGGAAGGAGAAGACAAGGGGAATTATAATTAAGTTATGTAATACGGCGAAAATCGAAAGAGAAAAACAAAACAAAAGGAAAATGAGATATACGGAGATACATTACATTACAATTGACTTGGGACGAAAGAGACCGGTAAAAATCGAAAGCACGCTATAATAAAATAGGCTTATATTCCAACATAATGCCGCACCAACGCGACATATAAAAAAAAGAATAATATGACATCGGAGCTGGAGAAAATCCCAGTTAACCACCGTCACATATATTCTATAAACAAAAGGGACACGTATTAGTGGGACGTTGGACATCAGTCCCGTTACCTCACACATACTGTCCACAAACAAAGGTCCAATTGCTACCAATCAAATGAAACATTTGTGGTACAAAGAGACACCGACGCAAAAGACGAGCACTAAGGCCCGACAGGAAATATATATAAGCCAAGACGCAGAAACGCAATACTTTCGAATCTTACAGGTATTAACCAAAATAATAAAACTGTGAGAAGGGCACATAACAAAAGCAACAAAAAGAACTCCGCCGTATGACATTACGCAAGGTCCCGGAGATCTGGTTCAAGGATTAAAATACTAACAATAACATCTTGAAAAGGAAAGAGAATTAAGCAAAAGAAGGAACGTTTAACAAAAACAATTACATTGCGTTAGATAGAAATACATTGAGCCGTACTCACATTCCGCTGCGCCATGAGGGTGGGCCTCTGCCCGAATACACACGTTCGCCTTACATCTCGGCGCGTCTAAGACTGACTTAGCTTCTGTCCCCCCAGAGGGGAGAGAAGCCTCTCAGAAAAATCAAATGCGTAGTTTGGGAGTGGCCCCAAACTCGCGTCAAATATTGTCAGAGCCAATGGCAGAACGAATTGCACAACAAAATGCAAGGTAGCAACAACACTAGCCAATACGAGAGAACAAGGTAGTATGTAGCCAGGGGTTGCACAACGTTAGACAGAGAGATACATACAGACAAACTGCGCACTTTTAAACTCTCGAGGCGTAATATAGAGATGTCACAACACATGACAATAATAATAATAATAATCATGATGATAATAATAATAATTACAATAAATTCTGAAAAGTGGTTCAACCTTATGCTCTCGGTTGCGTCTTTAGTAACAGAAGTGCTTACTTTCTACATGTCTCGATATTTACGGTAATAGTAACTGCAATTGCAATGAGGAAATATTGCGTAGCCTGCATACATTATATGATATTCTCGTTCTTTGCTGTTGTTTGAGTCTTCAGTCTCTTTACTGATCGGATGCAGCCCTTCATGCCTCCCTGTACTGAGCTAATTGTTTCATCTCTACGTAGCTATCCCATCCTACATCCAAGACAATCTGCAACCGTGGTCTACCCCTACAGTTTTTGTCCTCGACCCTTCCTTCCATAACTAACTTTGTGTCTTAGTTCGTATTCTACAAATCTATCTCTTCTCTTCATTAGCAGTCACCAGAAACATCTCTCTTCGTCCATCCGTCTTATTACCGCTTCATATATTAATCTAGCCACCTAATTTTCATCATTCTCTTGTAACAGCCCATTTCAAACGTTTCTTTCTGCTCTTTTCTGCTGCGCCGACACACCAAAGTTCACTTCCATAGAGTGCTACTCTCCAGACATAGGCCTTCAAAAATGATTTTCTTATAACGGTACCTAAATCTATAATTGAGGTCAACAGTTTTCGTTTCTGTAGAAATGCTTTCCCTGCCTTTGTCAAAACACTTTTTATATCGTCTTTACTTCGTCCATCACCGGTTTTGTTTTGCCTCCTAAATAGAAAAATTATCTTAATTCCAGTAGTGTTTCAACTGCAAATTTGACGTCAATCTGGGTTTTCGATTTCTTTCAGCTGCATTTTACATTTATTAATTTTAATTATGAATTCTTTCCTCAAGGTGGAGTCCATGTCATTTAAAAATTGATTCAAAACCTCTGGTGAATCAGCAAAGATGGCAACGTCATCAGAAAATCTCAGTGTAGAGATTAGGCCTATTTATCTTTGAATTTTTACTACTACTTTATTTTATTCTCTAATTTCTTTAATATTGCTTGTTCAATGTAGTCCTATAGGTTGAAAAATGTATGGGTGGTAAGTTGCAGCCTTGCCTTACACCTTTCTGAATACCAGCTTCTCTCTCATGTCCTTCGGCTCGAATGACTGCCGTCTAGGGTCTGTATACATTAAGAATACCTCCAACCTCTGTACTTTTTCCAATCCTTTTCAATATGTCAATCAACTTAGGCCTACTCCAATCAACGTTATCAAAACCCTTTTCTAAATCTACAAATGTCATCACGTTCTCTTAAATCTCTTCATTATGCCTACCAAGATCGTTCTTTAACAAAACAAATTTGTCATTTATCACAAACCCGCAGTATGCTCAAGGCAGTATGATTTTATTAAGTTGTTTAGCAAGGAAACGATACTGTATCGTCCTACATTCCGGAACAAGAGGGAAACAGAGTGACGTGTGGAATGACAAAGCCTGTCACTGCACCACCGAGATAAGAAATGTTCCAATATAGAAGGCGGACGAGGAGAACCACTGGCTATTTATACTGAATATAGAATGTGAAAAGACAAATATTGTGTGCCAGGTAGAAACAATGGAGATACGAAAGAGAGAAGAGGGTTTGTTTGAGGACAAACTCTATTTTCTTCAAACGAGAACATGTCACAATGATAATGTTACTCTGACACTTAAATATGGTTTCATTCATCAGCGCTAGAAACTGACATTCTCATCAACGTGCTTGTCAGTTCGTATTCTCTGGACGATATTACTGCCTGTGTATTGTGCTGTAGGAGGAAGACAATGAATAGAAGATTCAAGGCATGATGAAAATTAAATCTCTGTGGAGGGATTCTTCAATTTGTATGCTAACTTAAGTACTAAGAATAAGATCAATATCAATTTGAAACTCATTACAATACACCACCTATTATAACATATAGTACGCTTACTGAATTGGAAATTGAATCACGCTATCCATAAGGAGGTACCTGGGTGTGTAAACTTCTTTCTTAAAGGTCTCGGATGTATAGAATGTTGGTAAGTATTTTGTATTATTTAAGTTTTAACTTGCCAAATTGAATAAAGTATTTCACCTATTGTGTTAAACTAAGTCTTTACAGCGGTTGTGTGCAGTTTAGTTTCTCTCGTTAGCTGTATTCTGACAAATGTGTACCTAAAGGTATTAAAAAAGCCCCAAGATTTAAATTAAGCCTAAATTTAACAATATTGCTTTTAGAAACTGGACGATTGTATCATACCAATATATTTCTCTTGGTTAAGGAGAAATCACTAAATGCATGTGTGAAGTTCCAGAGCTTTGAGATCAATGGTATACGAGAAATGTGGCCCCAAAGAAAGTTATATTACTGTATTGTGTTCATTTCTAATGTGAACTGTTCAAAGTGTCCTGAAGTAAAGTTGGGACAGATGATATAAATGTCGTGCCCCTTATATCAACCATCACCACCACCACCACCTCCATCAAAGAGATCATGTTAGTATGCACAATAAAAGCCTTTTTCATATTGATGTGTAACATCTTTCCACTCGGTAGCTGGAAAGTTTTGTGGGAGTGATTTTGGAAAAGGGACGGAAGTGGATGGGACGGAAGTAGATGGGACGGAAATGCATGGGACGAAAACAATGAGCGCGTGCGGTGGCGGAGATCGGTACAACGACGTACAGTACTGTCGGCCACGTGGCTATGTGAAAACTATATCGCATACGGTTTAGTTCAAGGTTTGGAGACCCTATTAAAGATATTCGTACAATAAATCATTTTCAAGTTGTCGTTATTTGGTGTGAAAATATTCATTATATCATATTTGCTGAAAACAATCACGATTTTTTAAATCTTCATACTTTGGCTGTATTCTTACATAATGTAAGCACTCAAGGTACTTACGCCCATCTAGCTATCTGGGATCTATATCGCATCAACAAACACTCCAAGCAACGTAGTAATTCAGTATATTAACACCGACTACTAACAATGAGTGTAACTTTGTTGGTCTAAACTTATCACTGGGAGAAACACATTTAATATACCTACTGCACACCTAATTTTTAATCGCGCCTATACTTGGCAGTGCACTCTATCAGCAAAAAGAGGCCATTTTCAATAACAGTGCTGGCATGGGTTCCCTAAATGGCCGGTATAGAGCGCAGCTCGCATCAAGTGGGCAGTGGACTGCTCCCGCATACCGTAGTTCAACTAGTTGCACGTAGATGTCACTACTGCAGATCCAACTTTGTTTTAATTAAATACGGTATATTTTCCACTGCAAAATGCACAATATAACGCTCAATTGTATAACCTCTCAGCACTCAAAAAATTATTTAATGTAAGCTCTCAAGGTACTGTCGGCCAAAATACAGCACTATTATATCATATTTGCTGAAAGGATTTGTTACTGGAGTTTTACAAGTCGTTATTGCAGAAATAATCGTAATGAGAACTTACCGATGGTAATAACACGAAGGAATCTTGCTGGCACAAGGTAGAACTATGAGTTCATTCTTTAAAAAAATGCGAGTAAGTAATATGGAATTATTCGAATAACATGCCAGATGTTACACATCATATGCGACTACTGTAAGGCTCGTAATTGTTTTAGCAATGCACTTCACGTAAAAAGCAGTTAAGAGGAATAATACAAACCAAGATAAACCTCTCACAGGCTGAACTGGATGCTTCCTTGTTTCTTTTGTGACACTCGGCGCGCGAGATAAAGGCAGTGTTAGAGCCGTGAACATAGTCCATCTGTAAGAAATCGGTCACACAGGGTCTTACTGTTGGTGACATCCTGGATGTGACAGTTATTCCTATCTGAGTTCTGGTTTGCGATACCATTCGTATGAACTGCTCGAGACGCTAGGTGGAGTCTATCCATGCTAGAAGGTTGTAGGGTGAGGGGTGACCTCTCATCCGTTGTTTACTGGCAGACAAGTAACAGAATGCTGACGTATGAACCACCAACTCTCGCTACATTTACTGATTCAATACTGCTGCCAAAATAGCTCTCTGTGAGATGATCCGAAGTATTGCATTACGTTTTAAAATAAAATCTTCCAGGCTTGTAGCGACTGACTATTTTGATTCCTCAGTGTACAGCCTGTTCCGATTCAACACGGAACTGTAAAATGGGTTGCCTAACCAGCCGCAATCGGCCTGAAATCTGCTCGCTGCGCGCTTGCGTCGGGGCTGAGTTCGATTTCACTGATTGCCGCCTTCTTATGCAGCATTGTCTGTTTTATTTCTTTAATCAATTCATACTCCTTCCCATTTAATCCTCTTTCATTCCATGTACGAAGAATCGTTTTACCATGTCCTCGCCAGTTCGTCATCCTTTTGATCAGTCCGGTTTGCTCTCTATTTGTGCTTTTAATCCTTTAATTTTGAGTGTGCCGGGGATTGGCCGACAGCACTCTATCATGGTGGAGGGGCTGCCTCCTATCAGCTCCATTCAGCAGGTAATTTAAGTGTTCAGCTCTGTCTCTTATAACCAGTGGGTGTTACTGAAATTCCCACTGTCCTCCTATCAAGTCTGCTCACCGACCAAGTTTCCCGCTGGGGCTGGTTACCCAACCTTCCGCTGTGTTGCTCGGCTTAACGGTGGCACCACGTGTAGGTAGGATTAGGAGTATTGAGATGAGAGAGGCTACGAGATCTCTCTTGTAGAGTTCTTATATTCGCATCTCATCCCCACTTTGTAGCCAGGATCTCACGATGTTAGCAGAGATTCCCCCAGGTTCTCTCGGGCCCTGAAGCAGCAACAACAACATAAATTCGACAGGAACCAACCGAGATTTGTGCAGTTGGTTTACTTCATATAATTAAACGTTTTGGACATTTATTAGAATTGCCACATATCCATATTGGGCATTTTAACTACTTTTTTAAAATTATTGTTAAAAGACCAATCTTATATTTATTTAATTAATACTACATTTGTAAGGATATCCATTTTATTACTATATTTTATTTATTACAATTTGTATCATTAATTTTTCATTTTAATTTAGATTTAAGGCACATATGCTATTTTAGTTTTCAATTCTTAATTGATTTTCTTTTTAGGCTGAGAATGACCCCATTGTGGGTCGAAATATGTACCAATATATAAAATATATATTTGTTTATGTATTGATTTGGCGTATAACTTTAAACGTTTAATTCTAACATCAATACGGATATTTAAAAACATTTTTTTTCAATGGCAAATGTGTTTGCATTTTACTTCATATAAATGCTTATTCTATTTTAATATTGTCTTCCCATTGTCATTGAGCTCCCCTTGACGTGTTGACCGACCGTTGAACAAGTTATACACAGAAATGTGCAATGTACTGAAACACACGGTCATCACTGAGGCTGGAAGGGGATATTGGTTGGTCTTTAAAGTCACATACATCGCCTTTAATTAATCGATAGTCATTAATTAATGAATTAACAACCATAATACCCTCGCATACACGCAATGCACACATGTCATAAGCAATTATCTGCATGAGTTCAGTTATGAACAGATTTAACTTATTTATAGGACAATTTAATTGACCATACATCCAATATGTCAACTTATAATAATAATATCGTATGGCCTCGGGTGACGGGTGCAAGCTTTGTTATTTGACACCCAAAGGGTAGCTTGCATGTCGAATTTCGTTGTTCCTTGAAGTCAAGGAGGTTAGATATCTAAGCTCCTTGAACACTATAGTGCTTTCTAGTAGAGAAATGGGGAACTTTGTGTTGGCGGTAAATCCCGAGATAAATTTTGCCATTATGAACACGGCCTATTGAATTCAAATGGGTTCTTTGACATGCCAACATCGTATGACATGGTGTCGTAATTTTTGCTGCCTTTCAAAAATCACTTACCACGGCCAGGAGCGAACCTGCAAGCTTCGGTTTAGTAGACCGACACGTTAACCAGTCACCCACCGTGGCAAGCTAATATGTCAAATTATAATATACTGTAGCTGACTGGGCTTCTTCTCTCAGATCTACCGCAACTTGAAGTCATCTGACACTCCTGGTCCATACGTCAGGATGTTATGCTTGGTCATGTCTCACTCCCATGCTGCCTTGTGAAATGTGTAAAAATAATATTAGTAATGTCCGTTGATGCAGTGAGATTGAAGCCTTAACTCACTTCTCAGGTTTATGCTAATCAGGCGAAATGCAGAAATATCCAACAAGTGCCAAGAGCAGATCAATGGTTCTGAAACAACATTTCTGAACGAGAATACACAAAGGAGATAAAGGACTACATTCTAGAACTCTCAACTAAACCAACTGAAGCTGATAGTGACCTACTAACAAAAAAAAAAGTACGGTGCCAGCTGTATTATATAGCCTACTGTGTCCACCTCGTGACGTAGTGAGAGGCATTCTTAGTTGCCACCACGGAGGTCCGTGTTTGAATCCCGGCTCTGCCAAATAATTTAATTCTGACTTAGGACTGGTACGTGGTATGCACAGCCTCGTGAGGGTGAACTGAGAAGAGGCCGTTTCAATTCCCATCTCAGCTGTGCTAGATAACAATATTCTTGGTTTTGCGTCCCTTTTAACTTCTGCGGATTTTAGAGACGCTGGGGTGCCTGAATTTGGCCCCGAAGGGGCACGGCTACCTTGCATTTGCGCACCCTTAATTGCCAGCTAACTGCGCTAGGATTTGATCCTGCAACCTTGGGATTAGCAGGCGAGAACGTTGCCGCTGAGCCACGCAGCCAGACGAGCTGTGCGAGAAGTGGTTTTCCGTTGTTTCCCAATTCTACTGCAGGTACAGTAAATGCCGGAATGGTCCCTAGATTAAGGTCACAGCCACCTCCTATCCAACTCTTGCCCAAATGTAAACGCATACATTACTATAGCCACCGCAACGACATAGATTATCAGACAGATTTTACACACACAATAGGAAATTGGGTTATCAGTATAACAGCGATGACGCAGCCCCTAAAATAAGCAACAACAGCGAACTTCCTCCAGCACTGCTTGTTTGGTTTCCTGACAGACTATAATAGCCGATTGATGAGAAAGAACTCACTTTTGAAGTGAGAGTAGACTGCCAAGAAAGTTCTGAGAGAGGTCTTACGCTTTGGAATGGCTTTGTGGTGAACATTGATAATCTCGTAATTTGTCCACATCAGGAAAAAATAAACCCTAAATCTTCTTGTATTTTTTTTTTTCATTTACATATAGTCAGTGTATTCAGCTGTGTTACTAATCCGCAAATTGCATTTCACAATACAATGCCACTTTCTTCGCACATGTAACTCGTATTTTATTGTTCATGTAAATTGCAGTGATAAATTTTACTCTCTAAATTTATTGCCAAAACCAGACTCATAAATCGTGCAGAGATCCGCATGATACATACAGTAGTAACCTCGCTTGGGTATCTGAGAGGCTGGGCCCACCTTTTTGTTGCGGAACACTGTTCTGCTGACACGTCTCGCTCTGTGTGGCGAACTGTTTCTTGCGGCACAATAAATCTACAGCGCACTGTGTGCTGTGTTATTTCCGGCAAGATACACTATTTTATGAAGTAAGCTGAATCTGCACGGAGCAATCACAAATTTATGTCAATTGCACGCTAGGGGAACGGTAGGATATTACACTCCTACCGCCATATAGCAGTATTCCTTGGCTATCTTACTCAATAAATTGCTCCCTCCTTAGATCAAAATTAACCCTCCTTATATGAGATACGTAGACTTTGGTCATCACTCTTTCATCCTGAACTGAGTAACCGAGTGTATTAAATCACACCCCGTTTCTCCAATGAGGAGCAGAAACTCTGCAACACTTTTCGGGATGCAATGGTGAAGCATCTGAAGCATGGAGGACCAGGTTTGCCTTTGGAGAGAGAATCTATTGAGCAGGAGATCCAGAAATGATGCTGTATATGGTAGGCCGTAAAGTCCGCCAATTCCCTGCGGTGCAGTTCGCAAAGGCTACTATATAATTATGTATGATTGCACAATGGATATCGGGTTCAGCCGATAATAATTAGCCTAACTTCATGTATTCTATGGGTCCGTCTCCATCTCAAAACTCTTGTGTTAATTAAAGATATTTTTCATCTAATGGACAAAATAACTTTGGTGCAGTAGCTAATCAACACTCTGATAACTTTAGGACAACAATTTCAAATTCAAAATTGATTCCAACACTGTGACAATTTTAGACAGTTAGGATAAAAATAATATCCTTCGACAGTGACAATATCATACTATGGCACCCTCCTCAAAGCTTTCCTCGTTGCTCAAGATAGCTCACATCAACACACCTTCAACACTGGAAATCATGTGTGAAAGATCGCATAATGATTCGCTGTCTACAATACATTAATACATTACTAGCCTATTGTGTACCAGAATATTTAATTCATCGTACTGGTTTATTAAATTTCCAAGTGAACGGTTTAATGATGGTGGTAATGATAATTGCCGTTTTATGAAGGGGACAGTGGCCTTAAAGGCCAGAAAGAAAGTTCCGTTTGATAATAAGAACAAATTGAGTACAGATACAAATTATTTATTGCAAAACAATCTACAAATCGTAAACTATCTTCTCAAAAATCTTCCACCAGTTTGAAGCACTTGTCATAGTTTTTGTATGCCATCTTCATTAAACGTTGCCACCTGTGTTGTCAACAATTTCACGAAGAAGTGATATTGAAAAGTGTGGAAAGTTCGTAGAATGGTTTTCGTTGACGCGTTCTTCATTGTTGCTGTGCTGTAGAAATCCATCAGAATATCTTTCTTCTTTTCATGTAACTCGAGAAGTAGGGATGTACATGGGAGTTGGTGTTCTATTATTAGGTAAAAATGCAGAATGATTCACCTGCTAGTTCGTTTTCAAGGCGAGACGACTATGGTATTTCGACAGAGATAGCGTTCTCATATTTTCTAGATCCTCTAAATTTCCTTTGGTAAAGTCGGTCCATATTTGGTCCATGCCGCATGTCATAATAGGGGGGATCTTCATTTTAAACAGTGTCAGTTCTGAATTGACGGATAAGTTGCATAATTGGTCTATGTCTTGCATTGCTTTAATGGCACCAACTGCCTTGTCTTTTACTCAACGGGTGAATCTATTGCCTTGTGTTTAGTAGGTTAATCCAAGACACATTAATTATCAAACCCACGTTTGCGTTTTAGTTTTGAAAGCACATCCGTGACACTTGTATCGAGTTGCTGGCATATCACTGGCTGATGTACCCGCGAAATTCAGCCTTGTCTTAGAACGAGCAAGTAGCGACATCATTTTATATACCGTACCAAGAGCGTTGCAGACTTCATCCTGGAAAATAAAAGTAATGTAGTTTCTTACATGAAAGTACATCCTTATAAAGGAAGTAGATAAAGAGTGGTTAAGAGATAACAGGGTAAAGCAAACTAATTCTCAAGTGTATAATATCCTCATAATTAAGTGGACTGTAGCTCATCCATATGAAGTAGCCACGTACTCGCTTTTTTTTTACCGCAGAAGCTTTCACAAGTCTTTTAAATGATAAAATATACACATTTTCTTCGCATACAAATTATGAAGATTATAAAAATAATGTTATGAGAGAATCATGCATCTCAAGTGCCTAAACTACAATGTGTTACAACGTCAGCATTGGATATTTTGTTAGTTGGGATGAGTGGCACAGACCTGACAATGCTCTTTAAAAGCCAAGATTGTAGCTCAAACCACACTCGGTCCGATGCTATTTGAGATTACTTATGTGGGACAGCCTTGGGCCAGTAGCGTTACCAGTGCGTTTAAAGTACAATTCCAGAGTAAAATATTGTCATTCGCGTATCTCCAAAATTACTGTAATTACATGGGACAACAAACCCACATCATTATCACCATTATTATTTTATTAATATTATCATTATTAATACTTTAGTACTTTCAAGTGTAAGAATTGAAAGCCAGATTTCCATCGGTGCTTGAACCCAATCCCCTGCATTTCAGAGAGAGACAGCCATATTAGTCTTCCCCCGCCATCGCTACAAGGCCATCCACGTGAGAAGCACGCCGGCGCGTTGGTGCGCTCAGCGTGCAGTATGGATACCGCTGGGTTAACACGTCAGCTTAGAAACGGCTCTACATTGTTGATTTCAGAAAATATTATAAAAACTGGGCGTTAGTTATTGTGTACAGATTATTGTGTTATGATATCCCTGTACAATGCATGTTAATGGTGTGTTGTACTATTTCTATGCCATGTAAATAACTGTTGAACCATGAAATTGGAATGGAGATTAATATTAGAATCTCCATCTTTAACTGGACGTCTCTCTGAGCTGCAGAAGGATCTTCCACCTATATTTCCTTCTAAGGCTTCTAGACGGAGCATCATACTATGTCAGTATCCGACGCCCAATTCCATACAGGAAATCTAACACCTCATATAATGTACCCCTTGTGCTCAACAATTTTAATCCTTGAAGAAGTGCAACTCGAACGATAGATAAAGTAGGGTGGGAATATCTGGAAGTTAAGAGGATGAAATCCAGACTATACGCTAAGTTCAAAACGTACACTAATCGAGCAGCATGGGGAGAACTAAGCAAACGTCTGGAAAAATCCCACCTACCGGAGCAGGGCAGATCAACCTAATAGAGTTAAGGGCCGACTGCAGCGTACAAATTATGGGAAATATTATTTCATTAATCGTGGTATTGGAACTCATTACTTCCCAGAGTCTTAGAGTCTTTCCTCAAACTTATTGATGTGTTCAAGAGCAGATTACTACGATGTAATTACTATAGTTCTCAAATCGCGACTTGTGTATATTGTGTTAGATATTATTCTTGGTAATTTTCTGTAATTGTACAATTTGCCACCGGGGAATTACCTCCATTTGTAAATAAATTACATGAATGATTTTTTTTAGCGTATGGCTTTTAGTGCCGGGAGTGTCCGAGGACATGTTCGGCTCGCAAGTTTTTGTAGCTGCTTCGAGACGGACACCCAATGGGTGAGCTACAAGTACCGTTGGGGAGGGAAGGAGGGAAGTTGGATTGTAAGGACGAGGAGTTGGAAGGTAGTGGCTGTGGCCTATAGTTAGGGACCAACCCCGGCATTTGCCTGGAAGGAAGATGGGAAACCACAGAAGACCATCTTCAAGGTTGCCGGCGGGGGGATTCGAACCTCCTCGCCTCCCGGATGTGAGAGACTGCCAACAGTCATGCCGCAACGACCTCGGCTAACTCACCCGGTACATGAATGAATGAATGTATCTGTTGAGGCTGAAGTGTTCTATAGTTTAGCATAATGATGTTTTCTTTACAGAGCCATAGGGATGAGTGATTAAAGATCAGGACTAATAAGACACACTGGTTAATAATAACAGCTTAGAGTTTCACGGCCAGCGTTCATTACAGTATGAACAAATTGTCGCAGCTTGTAGGTCGTGGTTCAGGCTGGATGCTGCAATCCTACAAGCCTGGAATATTTGTTCGAGTAACTTACATAACACTTTCTCTTAAATACCAAGGTAGTAATCAGAATATTAACATAGCCTAATGTTTTTCTTTCGTTCCAGGTGAGTACTGCGGGTGATGAAAGTCGATTGTAAGTAACTGCTGAGTGCACAATGCATGTCAACCCCAAATGTCATCACTCAGAGACGTGTTTTCTCGTTATAGAGAATTACATTTCTGGGCATTTTACATAAATAATTTGAATCGGCGTCTCTAATGTATAAACATTTGGTAAAGGAGATTGGCGTCTTCTGCGTATCAGATATATTCTGTATTTTAAATATTACACAATTCATATGCAACATCGGATAAACTGCAACGGTACAGACGTCTTTATGAGCTGCAGAAGAGTCTCTTACCCATGATACAAGGTTCAAAATAATTCCAGTGCATGAAATAAAGTATTAACGATTGCCAAATCTAATAACATACACATAGTTACAGACTGCTTGCCTTCCTGTGTTTAATCCGTGAGTTACTTTAGTTAGTTATTGTTGTATTAAGGGGTGGAACAGTGAGGTCATCTACCCCTGAATCTGTGAGTTATCCAGATTGAATTCGAAGCCTCACAGCCCCTTATTCTCATTTACAATTGAAGACTTGAAATAAAGAAGGCTCTAAGTGCCAAAATAACACTTTTGAGGAAAATGAGTATAAACTACGTTAACAGCAGCGGCAGATTGACTGCATGGCATCTGTTGATAGATATTGTTTCTACACCATAATTCGGGTCAGTTCGAGCCTTTTAAACATTGTTAGGCCTGACGTGTAGATTCTATTTTACACAAACCTCAAACTGTGTAACTTTGGCGCTTAGAGCCTTATTTATATCAGGTATTCGTTATTAGTGCTGGCAATGTTAACCAACTTTCTTCTTTACCAGGAAATCGATTTGTGCCTGTTGAAAACCGATTACTCAAATAATCTAGTCCGAGAACGATTTTCGATTTTGGTAAAACATACTTTTCGGTAAAAATCGGTTATCGCTAAAAATCGATTGTTGTTAAAAATTAATTTTCGGTAATGTCATTTTTCAGCATATAAAATCGATTGTAGTCGAAATGAATTATCGATATACTTCTCGGTAAACTTGATATTTAGTTCAAAGCGATCCGAGCTTTAAGCGGGCAACAGCTTAAGTCTTCGCAATTATTGTCACACATACAATACGGGAGTGGATCTACTTGACAAACACTGCAATGTGACAACGCTGAGTACAACGCTCGATTCGCACGAGAACTCGGGTTTAAAGCGGATGTACAATCGATGCAACGCAGCAAAAAAAAACGCAAATCGCAATGCGTAGATGGACTGCGCAGTGAATCAACACTAACTAACCTAAAATCGGTCGAGTACATGCACTATGTGCGTTATCCACATGTTAAAGAAAAATATTGCTTCATTACCGAATAGTTGGCTTTACCGAAAGGTCGATTCTACCGAAAATTAATTATTATTAATAATATTATTATTTCATTATAAATTTAGCGTCGTAATTGATATGTTTGGCAACAGGTTTTGATTCATATTTTCGGTATTTTGAACCATTAGTACAATAAATTTAAATACGAGTCTCGCACCGAGGAGATATTTGATGTCTTTTTCGAAAGGGAGAATTACACCGCTGATTCGAATCTGAGGTTAGCAATTTTGTCTCAATGCTTCTCTCTCGCAACTCAACTTTATAACAGGGTTTCTGTTCTTTTATTTATTCTTTTATTTTTATATAGGCTATATCACGGTAAGCTTAGCTACTTCTTGCAAGTCGTTCTATTCACTTCGTGAGATCTTCAAAGTACAGTATCAACGTCTGGTGTCTGTTTGTCTACATAGCAACATCCAATGTCTGGTCTCTCCTGCAGTGTAGTGAAACGTCTCATGTCTTCTTTCAATAACGCAATAGTAGTTGTTGAGCTCTCCACTGCGTGTGGCGTAAAATGCCAAGTTTGGCTGCTTAAGGGACAACTTAGAGGACGGTTATTATGTATTTATCGTATGGCTTTTAGTGCTGGGAGTGTCCGAGGACATGCTCGGCTCGCTTAAGTCTGTAGGTGCTCCCAGCGGACACCTTTAATATTAGGGTGAGCTACAAGTTCCGTTCAATTTCAAGTAGTTCCAACTTTCGCTACCAGATATCAATGATACTTAGTGTAGAACGTTGGAACTTTGATAGAGCGTTCCGACCAAATCTAACCTAACAATTTAGCTTCACAAAAGTTTAGTCTGTGGAGGGATCTTTTACATGCCATAAATCTATGACATGGGGCCGCCGGCTTTACTTCCCCCTACGAAGGAAGGCATACTGAAGGATTTTAACGCTCTTAAAATCCGACGAATTCGGCCGGGTTTGAACCCGGTATCTTGGGCACAGCAGTTCAGTATGCTACCAACTATGCCACCGAAGAGGACGGTGATTAAGCTATATCACTAGTGGGTGGAATGTTCCTCCATCAACCACTATACTGAATGCTCAGATGGATGGTGGGGAAAAGGGTGAGACATATCTTTCTCCAGCTTAATTTGCCCCTGTCTACTTTCTGACGTTATTGATACTTGTGAATGGTGTTTGCCGGTTTCTGAGCTACATAGTATTGTACATGTAGAATTGTTTAACCAACTTCTCTGATCTCAGGTGATATTCTTGATGAACCTTGGTTAACCAATGTTCAGATGAGAAGGCTTCTTCTGTGTTATGTTCCAGTCACGTCTGCTCCGTGCCATCGTAAGAACGAAGAGTGACAGAGCAGTTATCTGATATATTATTCAGATATACTTTCCTTTTGTTTCACTCTCCGTAGGAGAATTAGCGTGTGAATAAAATATGAGGAAGTTAATAAATTATGAAAGAGTCCTTTATCGCTGGTAGAAGGAAAGCTTGACGAACTCTCTCCAACTAACGTCTAAGAGTACAAACGGTTTGTTCATAAGCAGGCTTATTTAATTCAAAAAGATATAAGAGATTATTTATCAAGGCATGTGACTTACTAATAAAATGTAAATATACTGAAACAACTAGTTTAGCGGATTTAAGGAAGAACCCGTCCCGTTTTTCTCACTTCCAGTTCAATCAGAAATGGTATGAACTATCTTCATTTTAATCATGTATCACAGAATAATTTGTGCATTGAAAACCAATAAGCCCATCCTACTAAAATTTGTGTTTCTATCACGTATATTCCTGATTTTAAGTGAGGCAAGATGCGTCTCTAAGGGTGAAATAGTTTTTACTGCCTGGTCTCATAAGATGGGTTGATATGAAATGAAATGAATGTAACTGGACAAGTAGCTGACGTGATCTATTAGAGGGTCCTGTCCTGGTATTTCCCGTGAGTGGAAAGTTGGAAAACATGGAATACCATTCGAATATCACCCAGTCGATTCGTTTGAACTCTTAGCTTACTGGGTTACCGTGCATTAGCTTATCTGGTAAGTCTTGCAATTCTAGAATGATTTACTGAGTATAAATTGACTTATCGATGGTAAGAACAATAAACTACCTCATTTAAGTTTTCAGATGGGTAGTTAGTTGCTGCTTGAGGATATGCCATTAGACCAAAGAAGCCACGCACGAATTAACGTAACCAGCACTCAGGTATATGCAGCAGTGCCTCTATTATTGTGCACATTTTGCATTCAGTATTGAACAGCAGATATTTGTCTGATTATCAATAAATGCAGTATGTTACCATGGATATAAAAAATAAGTTCTCCGCCTTGAAATGCTCTTTAGCAGTACTACTCGAAAATAATTAACATGACCATTTCATTTGATATAAAATAGTTATTGCCACTTCCACATTCACTCGAAGTAAGAAAAGAACGGACAACATCTTCCTTGGATTCCTTATGCATTGTTGCTTCCGTAAAATTAGTTCCATTCTTTTATTGAAAATTAAGATACATATACTTCTACCTAATGAGCAGGGAAGATCTCTACTTTGTATCTACGGAATCGTATTCACCGTGTTCCTCATTTGAACCAAGTGTATATATCTTGGTGACCAGCGGAAAAATACACTCAGTCGTATATTAGCCGATGACGTGGTGGCTGCTGAACGCGACATCCGCTTCAGAAGAGAGGGTTAAGGCCATCAATCTAAATTTTCAATTGATATTTGACTTGTTTGCTTTTGAATTTGAAATACTGCTTTTTGTAATCCGTTTATATTAGTTTATTATTCTAATTATTAGTTATATTTAATTTTTGTTCTATTAATATTAGGCTTTTTATATTTAGGCATCCACCTCTAAATTATAATTAATCTAAAATGTATTTGTAAACTGTGTTAAAAAGGGGAAGATGACTATGCTGGTTCGCCTCTTAAAACAACAACAATCGTCGTAATCATCATCATTAGTAAGTCTCAAACTATATTAGGCTGATCATGGGCATCCTATATATTCTGGTGATTTGAATCAAGCAATGGAACATGATAAGCATTTTCATAGACATTTTCATAGACATAACCTGAGTTGTTTGGTATCAGGTTTGTATTAGCCATACAGCCATAGATGGATAATCGAGCAGAATCATGGGCCAACTTAGAGCTTACTTCAAGATTTAGCCACGAAAGCAACAAAAGCTCCCCTACAACGGGTCACATCAATGTGATTAAATGTGGCAGCAGGGTAAAAATGGCAAGAAACTTTCACCCCACACTGACGTGTCGGACACTTTGCGAGAAAGCCGCGGTGTCAGCAAAATTATATCAATTGAAAAGCCCTGTGCAGGAAAGTTAGATTGCCTCCTATCATTTGGGAACACTGATACAGAAGGAATTTTCTCATAACCAATTTTAGAAATACATTATAAATATGACATTCTTTAACATATTTTCTGGACAGGTTTAATCAGATAACTTCGTGCACAGAAAATCATCTGTTTGATACACAAACCCTAGATTTACAAAAATATTGGAATGCAGCCGAAATGAAACAGAAACCTCCATGGATATCAAATTGACTAAAGGAAGTATGAGACTTATGTTACTTAGGAAGCAAAATAAACAGTGATTGATGAAGCAAAGAGGATATAAAAAGCAGGTTGGCTCAGGCAAGGAAAGCATTTCTACAAAAAAAAAAAAAAGGGATCTGTTGACATCGAATATAGATTTTGGTATTAGGAAGTCATTTTTGAAAGCCTTTGTCTGGAGCGTGGTGCTCTATGGAAGTGAAACTTGGACTATTGGAGCAGCAGAAAAGAGGAGAATTGAAGCGTTTTAAATGTGGTGTTACAGAATAATGATGAACATGAGATGGATAGATAGGGTTACAAACGAAGAGATATTAAGCCGACTAGGAGAGCAAAGATGTTTCTGGTGACTGCTATGAAGATAAGAGATAGGTTGGTAGGACACTTACTAAGACACCCAAAATGGCAAGCTTAGTTATGGAAGGAAGGATCGAGGACAAGAACTGTAGGGGTAGACCAAGGTTAGAATATGTTAAACAGATTGCCTCGGATGGCTATGTAGAGATGAAACGAATAGCTCAGGACAGGGTGGCATGGACGGCTGCATCAAACCAGTTAAAAGACTGAAGACTGAAACAAAGAACAACACCATCATTTTATCACAATGCTAAAATTAGGTTAACAAAAAGACCTTAGCGGATACCAATTTCTCTGGAATATTAACCAGGCTTCCAGAAGTTATTACGAGGTAGACATACGACGGATAAGGCACACTGAAGACCTACTGAAGTGTTAGAGACCATTTTCAGTGTTGCCTAGTTCTTCTACAGAAACCTTTCCAGTTGGTCAACTCAAATTGTGCGCAATTGCATTGATAAATATGCAAATTTAATCGTTTTCTCGCTACTTTTACAAGCTAACCACATTACAATAGGTCACCAGTTTAAATAGCAACGTTTGAATTAAAATCAGATCCTGAAATAATTATTCCACGAAAGATTTATCACACAACTAGCTGTTACCCGCGGCTTCGCCCGCAATAACATTTGGAATCATGTTATAACATTAGTTAAATAGATAGATAAGCATGGGTCCTAATGAAAATAATTCTATCACCTGTAACCAAAAATGCATGGGATGAAAAAAATGTCAAAATATCATGTTGGTTTTGGACCCTAAAAGACGTGAAAAATATAATAAAAGTATTAAAAAACTATTTTTTGAAATTTCATTCGAATCAATTTTTATGTAATTCCTGGGACTTTGAAAATTCCGGCCAAAAAGTACAAAATCATTAATAATTCCCTAAGTATTCGTCGTATGATGAAATAGCAAGAGACAAAAAAGATGTAATGTGTTATTGTCTACAACATAGGCCATGTATAATTTTACACACAGACATATTACGTTCCCCCCCCGATATTTTCACCCCTCCCCATGGACCCCTTATATTGGATTTATGAAAAAACGGTCAAACACCTGTTTAGTTATTTTTTATGCTGAGTTTTTTTGCTGAGTTCCAAACCCCTCGCCTATGTCGTTTAAGAGATACACGCTCAGTTAGGAATCCTTCAACCCCCACTTTTCTCCCCTTTCACCTCATAATATACACCACATCGAAAAACCCTCAGACACGTGTCTTCTTATTTTTTGTGCTGAGTTTATATGCCGAGTATCACATCCCCCAATGAAACCACTCGGGAAATATTGCTATTCAATGAAATGCAGGTGTACCCCGTTAACACCCCTTTAGAACCTGAATATCCAAAAATCCTTTCTTAGCGCGCGTTTGCGGCCCTTGAGGAAGCTGCATATCAAATTTAATTCCAATCCGTTCGGTGGTTTCTGAGATTTCGTGATGAATGAATGAGTCAGTGAGTGGTATTTGAGCTTTATATAGTAGACTAGCAGGTACCCGCGGCTTCGCTCGCGTCATAGTCGTGTCATATTTTTATTCAATGAAATGCAGGTTTAACCCCGTTAACACCCTTTTAGAACCTGAATATCCAAAATCCCTCCTTAGTAGACGTTTTCGACACACAACAAACATATCCCCAAAATATCATTCTTCTAACTTTAATAGTTTTGGTTAGTCGATGAGAGTGAATATCCAAAAATCCTTCCTTAGTGGACTTTTTCTTCCAGAATTTCAGCCCTCCCCATGGGCCCCTTAAATTGGATTCATGAAAAAAACGATCGACCACCATTTTACTTATTTTTCAAGCTGATTCTTCCCCCTGAGTTTCATACTTTATGCCTCTGTCTTTTAAGAGATACTTGCTCCGTTAGGAATCCTTCAACCCCCACTTTTCACACATACACCTCATAATATACAGTTCATCGAAAAACCCTCAGACATGTGTCTTCTTATTCTTAATGATGAGTTTATATGCCGAGTATCGCATCCCCCAAGGAAACCAATCGGGAGACATTGCTATTCAATTAAATGCAGGTCTACCCCCTTAACACCCCTTTAGAACCTGAATATCCAAAAATCCTCCCTTGGTGGACGTTTTCGACATACAACGAACACAACCCCAAAATTTCATGTTTCTAACTTCAATAATTTTGGCTGGGCGATGATGAGTGAGTGAGTAAGTCAGGACATTTTCGTTCATTTATTTTTCAGAATTTCACCCCTCTCATGAATCCCTTATATTGGATTTATGATTTTAAAAAAAAGGTCGAAGACCTATTTACTTCTTTTTAAGCTGTTCTTCCCCCCTGAGTTTGATGAGTGAGTGAGTTAATCAGTTAGAACACTATCTTTCCTGTTTTTTTCCCAGAATTTCACCCCTCTCCAAGGGCCCCTTAAATTGGATTTATGAAAAAAAACGGTCGAACACCTATTTACTTATATTTTAAGCTGTTTTTTTTTTTCGCTGAATGTCAAACTTCTCGCCTATGTCGTTTAAGAGATATACGCTCCGTTAAAAATCCTTCAACCCCCTTTTCACCCCTTTCACCTCATAATATACACCACATCGATAAACCCTTAGACATATGTCTGCTTAATTTTAATGATTAGTTTATATGCCGAATATCACATCCCCAAAGAAACAACTCGTGAGATATCGTTAATCAATGAAATGCACGTTTACCCCCTTAACACCTCTTAAGAACCCGAATAAACAAAAATCCTTCATTAGTTGACGTTTGTGACATAGAGCGAAAATATTCCCAAAATTTAATTTTTCCTACTTCAATAGTTTTCGCTGGGCGATGATGAGTGAGTGAGTCAGTCAGGTCATTTTCTTTCAATTATTTTACCGGAATTTTACGCCCTCCCCATGCGCCCCTTAAATTGGATTTATGAAGAAACGCTCGAACACCTATTAACTTATATTTGAAGCTGTCTTTTTCCCTTGAGTTTGATGAGTGAGTTAGTCAGTCAGTCAGTCAGGACACTTTCTCTCCTTTTTTTTCTAGAATTTCACCCCACCCCATTGGCCCCTTAAATTGAATTTATGAAAAAACGGTCGAACACCGATGTACTTATTTTAAGCTTTTTTTTTTTGCAGAGTTTCAAACTTCTCGCGTATGTCGTTGAAGAGATACACGCTCCGTTAGGAATCCTTCAACCCTCACTTTTCACCCCTTTCACCTCATAATATACACCACATCGAAAAACCCTCAGACACATGTCTTATTTTTTGTGTGTTCATATGCCGAGTAACACATCCCCCAATGAAACCAATCGGGAGTTATTGTTATTCAATGAAATGCAGGTTTAACCCCCTTAAGACCCCCTGAATATACGAAAATCCTCCCTTAGTGGACGGTTCCGACATACAATGATCATATTCCCCGAAATGTCATGTGTCTAACTTCAATAATTTTGGCTGGGCAATGGTGAGTGAGTCAGGACTTTTTCTCTCAATTTCCTTTTTTCAGAACTTCAGCCCTTCCAAAGAACCCCCAAATTGGGTTTATGAAAAAGACTGTCGAACACCTATTTACTTATTTTTAAGCAGTTTTTTTCCCAGAGTTTGATGAGTGAGTCTGTCAGTCAATCGGTTAGGACACTTTCTTTCCTGTTTTTTCCCCCCCAGAATTTCACCCCTCCCTATTGGCCCCTTAAATTGGATTTATGAAAAAACGGTCAAACACCTATTTACTTATTTTTAAGATGATTTTTTCCACTGAGTTTCAAACTCCTCGCCTATGTCGTTTAAGAGATACACGCTCCGTTAGGAATCCTTCAACCCCCACTTTTCACCCCTTTCACCTCATAATATACTTCACATCGAAAAACCCTCAGACACGTGTCTTCTTATTTTTAATGATGAGGGTATATGCCGAGTATCACATCTCCCAATGAAACCAATCGGGAGATATTGTTATTCAATGAAATGCAGGTCTATCCCCTTAACACCCCTTTAGAACCTGAATATCCAAAAATCCTTCCTTAGTGCGCGTTTTCGACTTACCACGAACATATCCCCAAAATTTCATGATTCTAACTTCAATAGTTTTGGCTGGGCGATGATGAGTCAGTCAGTCAGTCAGTCAGTCAGTCAGTCAGTCAGTCAGGACACTTGTTTTTATATAAGAGACTAGCAGGAACCCGCGGCTTCGCTCGCGTCATAGTCGTGTCATATTGTTATTCAATGAAATGCAGGTGTACCCCCTTAACACCCGTTTAGAAACTGAATACCCAAAAACCCATCCTTAGTGGGCGTTTTCGACTTACAACGAACATATTCTCAAAATTTCATGTTTCTAACTATAATAGTTTTGGCTGGGCGATGATGAGTCAGTCAGTCAGTCAGTCAGGACACTTGTTTTTATATAAAAGATAAGCATCGGTCCTAGTGGAAAATAATTCTATCACCTGAAACCAAAAATGCATGGGACGAAAAAAAAACATCAAAATATCATGTTGGTTTCGGACCTTAAAAGACGTGAAAAATATAATAAAAGTATTAAAAAAACTATTTTTCGAAATTTCATTCGAATCAATTTTTATGTCATTCCTGGGTCTTAGAAAATTCCGGCCAAAAAGTACAAAATCATTAATAACTCTGTAAGTATTCGTCGTATGATGAAATAGCAAGAGACAAAAAAGATGTAATGTGTTATTGTCTACAACATAGGCCATGTATAATTTAACACACAGACATATTACGTTCCCCCCCCCCCATATTTTCACCCCTCCCCATGGGCCCCTTATATTGGATTTATGAAAAAACGGTCGAACACCTATTTTGTTATTTTTTATGCTGATATTTTTCCGCTGAGTTCCAAACTCCTCGCCTATGTCGTTTAAGAGATACTCGCTCGGTTAAGAAACCTTCAACCCCCACTTTCACCCCTTTCACCTCATAATATACACCACATCGAAAAACCCTCAGACACTTATCTTCTTATTAGCCTACTTTCGATTTTTGCAAAAAATGAAAGTAGACTTATGAGATCACTACAGGGCGAAAAAAAGTGTGTCTGTCTGTGTGTGTGTATGTGTGTGAGTCTGTGTGTGTGTGTGTGTGTGTGTGAGTGTGTGTACTCTGAATGTCTGTCCCCCCCCTATCAATTCGAACACGGTGAAACAGAATTGAACGAAATTTGGTACAGAGGTAGCATTAGCAAAGGGCACCTCAGTGTCATACTTTATATCGCCGCCATATTTACCAAAACAGAATGGCGGCCACTCAAACCTTCAAAACGTAAAATCAAATTACGGCTAAACTAATCATCCGATCTCTACCAAATTTGGTGAAAACATACCATTATATAGGACGCGTCTTTCATCCAACATTCAAGGTCATCGGCCGTACCATTTCAGGATGGCGGCCGTGTGAATTATTCAACCATTTTAATCAATGGCTTAAAAGACCCACCAATTCCGATTATCGAGCCTAGGGTGGTTTAAGCTATCCTGAAGGTCGTGATCCGTTATTTATTATAATTTAATATTATAATATTATACTGTATGAGTGACTTAAAAGAGCTGAACTGTCTGTGTCACACGACAAGATGGCAGCTGTCCTCATGTGCCTGTCTTATATTTCAATAGTTTTAGTATGTTGTATGTGATATACCCTACTGATACAATAATATAAACTTTGTATGAAATTATCTTTAATGAAGATGTACTGCTGTGAAGAAATCGTTTATTTAAAGTCATTATTTGCCAACAGGTTGTATCTAAAGTCAGTTAAGAACACCATGATGTTAAGGATAGGATTAGCTCTGGGCTAGCGTGTTAGTCTGTCACGCAGTCGACTGGGGATCGAGTGCTGCTGCAGTAAACTTTTTTTTTCTTGAATTCTTTTACAAATGATGTGCACGAGCTCTTTCCACAGATACTGAATAAGATGTAATTTAGCTCAAAGGAGAAGCTAATGTATACACTCGTTTATTAATAAAATCACAGCCCCAGCATCGCAAATAAACAGAAGACATTAGGAAAAGGAGAATAGAAGAACTAGATACACGTTGTCATTAACCACAAGGGAGCGTGGTGGCTCAGTGGTCTAGCTGTATGCCTTTCACCAAGGCGGTCCGGGTTCGATTCCCGGTCAATGCATGTGAGATTTTCGAAGTGAAATGCCATGTCCTGTGGTTCGGATTCCACGTAAAAAGGAGGTCCCGTGGCTCATAATCACACGATTCACGGTCACGTAAAACTACAATCTTCCTTTTCATTAACCACAGCCTTCTTAATGCCTCTGTACGGTGCTGTCCTCTTGTGGGTTATGTGGGTAATATTGTTCCAAACTTACCGCTGTGTAAATACCTGGCCTCCTGAAGTATGGCAATTTTGTAATACCGGTAGTTCAACTATTAGCCACGATCGCGCTCCGATTATCTTTAAACACTGCCAGCTGGATCGCCTCCCTCTTGGCTACTTTAAACTGTCTACTCATTCAACACCCTTAGGCCACTGCCATCGTAGTACATTACGATGGCAGTGCATAGGCGTACAACATAAAGATTAATTCTCTGATAGGTCGCAGCACCAACCTACTGTGATCGGCGTGGATTTTTAAAGAGGAAGATACCCAAAACGGAAGATTCTTAACTTAGCAGGCTGGCTTAATATAGAGATTAACGGACGTGAATGCATTACAATAAGTTAGTAGTTTTGTTATTCAATCATCATAAAGTATACAATATTGATTTTGACACTTACTGGCTAATCTATATATATAAAAATCAATTTTACGTGATAGTTTGTCTGTGGGTGTGTATGTCTCCTATGCGTTCATATACCATTCATCCGATTGTGATGAAACTTGGCTGAGATGTTGAGTGCACTCCAAGGAAGGTTTCTGACTTAGTAAATACATTTTACAATAGGTAGCGCACGCGTAGATTCAACAAATGAGTGACGATGCGCGAAGCGTTTCAAACAAGTCCCGTATGTGTTCATATACCATTCGTCCGATAGCAATGAAACTTGGGTGAGATGTTGTATACACTTACGTGAAGGTTTCAAAATTAGTGAATACATTTCACAGTAGATAGCGCACGAGTAGATTCAACAAATGAGCGACGACACGCAAAGTGTTTCAACAAAGTCCCGTATGCATTCATATACCATTCGTCCGATAGCTATGAAACTTGCGTAAAATGTAGTGTACACTTCAGGGAAATTTTCTGGCTTAGTAAATCCACTTTACAATAGGCAGCGCACGAGTAGATTCAACAAATGAGCTACGACGCGCGAAGCATTTCAACAAAGTCACGTATGCGTTCATATACCATTCGTCCGATAGCAATGAAACTAGGCTGAGATGTGTGCACTCCAGGGAAGGTTTCTGGCTTAGTAAATCCCTTTAAAAATAGGAAGAGCACGAGCAGAATCAACAAATGAGCGACGACGCGCGAAGCGTTTCATCAAAGTCCCATATAAGGTCATATACCATTCATCCGATAGCGATGAAACTTGGGTGAGATGTTGTGTACACTCCAGGGAAGGTTTCTGGCTTAGTACATCCATTTTACAATAGGTAGCGCAGCAGTAGATTCAACAAATGAGCGATGACACGCGAAGCGTTTCAACAAAGTCCCGTATAAGGTCATATACTATTCGTCTGACAGTGATAAATGTTTGGTGAATTGTTGTGTACACTCCAGGAAAGGTTTCTGGCTTAGTAAATCCATTTTACAATACGAAGCGCACGTTTAGATTCAACAAATGAGTGACTAGGTGCGAAGCGTTTCGAAAACGTCCCGTATACGTTCCCATACCATTCATCCGATTGCGATGAAACTTTGGTGAGATGTTGTGTACACTCCAGGGAAGGTTTCTGGCTGTGTACATCCATATTACAATAAGTAGCGCAAGAGTAGAATCAACAAATGAGCGACGACACGCGAAGCGTTTCAACCATGTCCCGTATGCATTCATATACCATTCGTCCGATAGCTATGAAACTTGGGTGAGATGTTGTGTACACTTCATGGAAGGTTTCTGGCTTAGTAAATCCACTATACAATAGGCAGCGCAGAAGTAGATTCAACAAATGAGGGACGACGCGCGAAGCGTTTCAACAAAGTTCCGTATAAGGTCATATACCATTCTGCCGTTAGCGGTGAAACTTGGGTGAAATATGGTGGACACTCCAAGGAAGGTTTCTGGCTTAGTAAATACATTTCACAGTAGGTAGCACACGAGTAGATTCGACAAATGAACGACGACACGCGGAGCGTTTCAATACAGTCCCCTATGTCTTCATATCCCATTAGTCCGATAGCGATGAAACTTGGGTGAGATGTTGTGGACACTTACGTGACGGTTTCTAATTTAGTAAATACATTTTACAGTAGATAGCGCACGAGTAGATTCAAAAAATGAGTGACGGGGCACGAATCGTTTAAACAAAATCCGGTATGCGTTCATATACTATTCATCCGATTGCGATGAATCATTGATCAGTAATTGTGTACACGCCAGGGAAGGGGTTTCGACATAGTAAATCCATTTCACAATAAGTAGCGCAAGAGTAGATGCACAAATAGGTGACGACGCGCGAAGCGTTTCAACAAAATCCCCTATTGGGTTCATATAACCTTCTTCGATTGCGATGAAACCTTGATGAGTTATTGTGTACACGCCAGGGAAGGGCTTCGACTTAGTAATACATTTCTCAATAGGTAGCGCACGAGTAGATTCAACAGATGAGTGACAGCGCACGAATCGTTTAAACAAAACCCCGTATACGTGCATATACTGTACCTTTCATCCGATTGCGATGAAACATTGATGAGTTATTGTGTACACGCCAGGGAATGGTTTCGACTTACTAAATCCATTTCACAATTGGTAGCGCACGAGTATATGCAACAAATGGGTGACGACGCGCGAAGCGTTTCAACAAAATCCCCTATGCGTTCATATAACCTTCTTCGATTGTGATGAAACCTTGATGAGTTATTGTGTACACGCCAGGGTAGGGTTTCGACTTAGTAAATCCATTTCTCAACAGGTAGCGTACGAGTAGAATCAACAAATGAGTGACAGCGCACGAATCGTTCAAACAAAATCCCGTATACGTTCATATACCATTCATCCGGTTGCGATGAAACTTTTGGAAGTTGTTGTGCACGCTCCCACGATTGATTCTAAATTAGAAAATCCATTTTACGATAGCATAGGGCAGTTAACGGAAATTGAAAAACATGTTGTGTATCCAAAAGCACTTCAAGAAACAAAACATCAACGCCAACACTTTCTTTGATTGGCATTGCAACGCATGCCGGGTACAGCTTGTCTATATATATAAAAATCAATGTAACGTGATAGTTTGTCTGTGGGTGGGTATGTATGTCTCCTATGCGTTCATATACCATTCGTCCGATTGCGATGAAACTTGGGTGAGATGTTGAGTACACTCCAAGGAAGGTTTCTGACTTAGTAAATCCATTTTACAATAGGTATCGCACGCGTAGATTGAACAAATGAGTGACGATGCGCGAAGCATTTCAACAAAGTCCCGTATGTGTTCATATACCATTCGTCCGATAGCGATGAAACTTGGGTGAGATGTTGTGTACACTTACGTGAAGGTTTCAAAATTAGTGAATACATTTCACAGTAGATAGCGCACGAGTAGATTCAACAAATGAGCGACGACACGCAAAGCGTTTCAACAAAGTCCCGTATGCATTCATATACCATTCGTCCGATAGCTATGAAACTTGCGTAAAATGTAGTGTACACTGCAGGGAAAATTTCTGGCTTAGTACATCCACTTTACAATAGGCAGCGCACGAGAAGATTCAACAAATGAGCTACGACGCGCGAAGCATTTCAACAAAGTCACGTTTGCGTTCATATACCATTCGTCCGATAGCGATGAAACTAGGCTGAGATTTTGTACGCACTCCAGGGAAGGTTTCTAGCTTAGTAAATCCCTTTAAAAATAGGTAGAGCACGAGTAGAATCAACAAATGAGTGACGACGCGCGAAGCGTTTCAACAAAGTCCCATATAATTTCATATACCATTCATCCGATAGCGATGAAACTTGGGTGCGATGTTGTGTACACTCCAGGGAAGGTTTCTGGCTTAGTACATACATTTTACAATAGGTAGCGCACCAGTAGATTCAACAAATGAGCGATGACACGCGAAGCGTTTCAACAAAGTCCCGTATAAAGTCATATACCATTCGTCTGATAGCGATAAATGTTTGGTGAATTGTTTTGTACACTCCAGGAAAGGTTTCTGGCTAAGTGAATCCATTTTACAATACGAAGCGCACGTTTATATTCAACAAATGAGTGACTATGCGCGAAGCGTTTCGACAACGTCCCGTATACGTTCACATACCATTCATCTGATTGCGATGAAACTTGGGTGAGATGTTGTGTACACTCCAGGGAAGGTTTCTGGCTGAGTACATCCATATTAAAATATGTAGCGCAACAGTAGAATCAACAAATGAGCGACGACACGCGAAGCGTTTCAACCAAGTCCCGTATGCATTCATGTATCATTCGTCTGTAGCTATGAAACTTGGGTGAGATGTTGTGTACACGTCATGGAAAATTTCTGGCTTAGTAAATCCACTATACAAAATGCAGCGCACAAGTTGATTCAACAAATGAGGGACGACACGCGAAGCGTTTCAACAAAGTCCCGTATAAGGCCATATACCATTCTGCCGTTAGCGGTGAAACTTGGGTGAAATATGGTGGACACTCCAAGGAAGGTTTCTGGCTTAGTAAATACATTTCGCAGAAGGTAGCACACGAGTAGATTCGACAAATGAACGACGACACGCGGAGCGTTTCAATACAGTCCCCTATGTCTTCATATCCCATTAGTCCGATAGCGATGAAACTTGGGTGAGATGTTGTGGACACTTACGTGACGGTTTCTAATTTAGTAAATACATTTTACAGTAGGTAGCGCACGAGTAGATTCAACAAATGAGTGACGGAGCGCGAATCGTTTAAACAAAATCAGGTATGCGTTCATATACTATTCATCCGATTGCCATGAAACATAGATCAGTTATTGTGTACCCGCCAGGGAAGGAGACTTAGTAAATCCATTTCACAATAAGTAGCGCAAGAGTAGATGCAACCAATGGGTGACGACGCGCGAAGCGTTTCAACAAAATCCCCTATTGCGTTCATATAACATTCTTCGATTGCGAAGAAACCTTGATGAGTTATTGTGTACACGCCAGGGAAGGGCTTCGACTTAGTAATACATTTCTCAATAGGTAGCGCACGAGTAGATTCAACAAATGAGTGACAGCGCACGAATCGTTTAAACAAAACCCCGTATACGTGCATATACCATTCATCCGATTGCGATGAATCATTGATGAGTTATTGTGTACACGCCAGGGAAGGGTTTCGACTTAGTAAATCCATTTCACAATAGGTAGCGTACGAGATGATTCAACAAATGAGTGACAGCGATGAAACTTTTGAAAGTTGTTGTGCACGCTCCCACGAATGGTTCTAAATTAGAAAATCCATATTACGATAGCTTAGAGGCACTTAACATGTTGTGTATCCAAAAGCACTTCAAGAAACAGAATTTCAACGCCAACACTTTCTTTGATTGGCATTGCAACGCATGCCGGGTGCAGCTTGTTATCAATATAAAAGAAAACAAACAATACATTGTGGTAGAGGTGATTGTGTTAGGGATGAGGACAAAGAGTCATAAATATACCCATACATTTAGGAGAAAGTAGGCTATATGTTCTTTGCTGATCATCTTGTTTTTAATGATGAGTTTATATGCCGAGTATCAAATCCCCCAATGAAAGCAATCCGGAGATATTGTTATTCAATGAAATGCAGGTGTACCCCCTTAACACCCCTTTAGAAACTGAATATCCAAAAACCCTTCCTTAGTGGGCGTTTTCGACTTACAACGAACATATTCCCAAAATTTCATGTTTCTAACTTTAATAGTCTTGGCTGGGCGATGATGAGTCAGTCAGTCAGTCAGTCAGTCAGTCAGTCAGGACACTTAGTTTTATATAAATAGATAACACACGTTTATGTATAGAAAAGTGGTGGGAGGGGGGAGGAGGGGGCACTTAATTGGATGACATGTTTCGATCGTCACGCGATCAACATCAGACCCGGTTCACTTAGGCTGAGAAATGGTACGTTGTTCGTGTATTACACTGAGGCGATGCACAAATATACAGGGTGATTCTTATTAACGTTTAATACTCTCTATAGCGACATAGATAGCAATGAGACAAGTAATTTGATATAGGACACTTACGGTCGCAAGTGTCCGGAAATACCTTAAAATTCAACCACAACTGTTAAACATATGACGTCATCAGGTGACGGCTCAGCTCGAGCGGTCAGGGCCGTGCTTCCTTACGCACACCAAAGCAAACGTTGAATATCATATCACTGTGGTTCCGTGTCTTAATGTCAACAAACAATCTGCTTCCACTTGAAAGGAGAAGAGTGACAACAAAGAAAGCTGATGGGTAGGCCCCGGATTTGAACCTCGCACCCCACGCGCCCGAGTCGCACACGCAGACACGGAACCAGAGTGATATGACATTCAACGTTTGCTTTGGTGTGCGTAAGTGAGCACGGTTCTGACTGCTCGAGCTGAGCCGTCACCTGATGACGTCATGTGTTTAACAGTTGTGGTTCACTTTTAAGGTATTTCCGGACACTTACGACCCTAAGTGTTCTATATATAATTACTTGTCTCAATGCTATCTATGTCGCTATAGAGAGTTTTAATCGTTAATAAGAGACACCCTGTATATTTATATACATTATTTAGATTACAAATGTTTGTAAAAACTTGTGTAACGTGTCAATATTATTTACAGATGTTATTGCTCAGTTGATTCGAAGCACTTCTATAGTTGCTGCGTTTTAGGGTTCGGAAGTTTAAGGCCTAAAGAAGTACAAAATATGCAAGCATATATGTCCTAACACTAGCTAAATATGACCTAAATCTATAAAATATGACCTAAAAAACTATGACATCCTACTGAAAGGCGGAAGCACACTATCGTCATGTTCCGTGACCTCATGCGTACAGTGTCGCAATCTAACTTGTCCAGAAAGATGTGCTAAAAGACGTCCGTAGAGGAGCGCCCTCTTGGAATCAGGTCTTCTAAACCTGCTATCTGCGTGTTCCGGGAAAAGAAAGGAAAATATATCTACTACACTATTCGGAAATCCTGTGTTTGAAACTCGACGCAGATAACACGTACCTTGTTAACGACGCCTCAATTTAAACAAAAATGCTGACATTATATCCAAATATGACCTTATATCACTAAAATATGACCAAATATGACCAAAACAATAAAAATGGCTGAAATATGCATTCATAGGCAACATCAAATTGCTTTAAACGTGGGCAGGGACCCGTTATTCAAACGTATTTTTCAGATTTCGGGTAAAATGAGCTCAGGAAAATAATATGTTTTTTCCTTAACATCCGCACCTTATTTATTATCAATGCAATTTAAGTATGCTAACCTGTGACTTATTGTGACGAAATTCAGGTATGATATTGCCTACATTATTATCATTTTAAATGATCTTGTCGACTTCGTCGTTACGCTGAGGTCTGGCGTTAAGTTACGGTGACGGGACGAAATGTACCTAGAATGCACTGAGGTGTGTGACGTCATAGTGCGATGTAGCAGCCGAGTACCAAGAAGGCAGTGCGAGAACAGAGTTTCAAGAAGACAGTGCGATAACAATCAAGTAGGCAGTGAAGAAACAAAATAGAATCTTGAAACTCTGTTCTCGCACTGACTTCTTGGTACTCGGCTGATAGCATTTAAAATGATATCAAGTCCAGTCTTTCAGACGAACTATCAGTCTCTTTTTTGTTTTATGATTCTCATTCAAACGTTCCTGTTCAAATTGGTGGCCTATTTTAATGTGGTTAGCTTGTCACTGTAACTAGTAGACGAGTATATTTGCACATTATTTTATCAACTTAATCATACTAGTCTGTAAAACATGCACAATTCATCATATTTATGTATTTATCGTATGGCTTTTGCCGGGAGTGTCCGAGGACATGTTCGGCTTGCTAGAGTCTGTAGCTGCTTCCTGCGGACACCAAGAGGGTGAGCTACAAGTTCTGTTCAATTTCAAGCAGTTCCAACTTTCGCTACCAGATGTCAATGATACCTAGTGGTGAACGTTGGAACTTTGATAGAGCGTTCCGACGAAACCTAACCTAGAAATTTAGCTCCACACAAGTTTAGTCTGTGGATGGATGTTTTACATTCCATAAATCTTTGACACGGGACCGCCGGCTTTACTTCCCCTCCGAAGGAAGGCATACTGAAGGTTTTTTAACGCTCTCAAAAAATCCGACGACTTCGGCCGGGTTTGAACCCGCTATCTTGTCCACAGCAGTTCAGCATGCTAACAACTACGCCACCGAAGCAATTAATCATAAACACTATTAAAGTATGAATAACAGGATGATATGTTCTGTTCGTCCAGCGATCATTTATAGATCATATTCACATCAGGCGTTTATAGGATGTAGCAAATATGTATAATATTTTGTTATAATACCCATTTTTTACGTGTCTAAAATTTTTACATGTCTTCCATAGTTACCAGAAAATTCGTTTAGGTATTCAGTTTGCGCTATTACGTTATGCACAGCTTAGGGTTCGTCCCCATTCATGCTGCACCCAGAATTACAATGTTTGATAGCAACTTATTACATACCTTCCTAAAGACCGTGGATTGTTGACATTTTGGTACACTTCTCAAATATTATTTCCCCCTCATTATTGGTTGCCCTACCTTATCCCTAACATCACATCTATCACAATGTCGTTTTCTACGTTTTAGTGGGAATGTATAGATGTGACCTCTTGTCTAATATCGTTAATAGGGTTCGTCTTTCAAAAAGTGTATGTTCTTGGATGAATATATATGGATTATTTTAGGTCAAGTGCCCCACCTTCTACCTCGTGGTAGAAATTATTATCTAAATGTTATTCCCAATCCTACGTTTACATATTCTTTCCTATAGTTGAAAGTAGGCTAATGAGAAGACGTAAACATCTTACCCACTTCGTTTTCATATACCACCTTCCTCTAGCTTTGTTGACTTCTTTTTTTTATGAAGCTTATCTTAACCTGAGTTAATTTGACACTAACTCGTTTTCGGGAGCTTTTGTGAAATTATAGTTTTATGACGGTGACGATGATGATGATGATGATAATGATAATCTAATATTAATTGTAGTTATAATTGCATTTCTACAGAAAAGGAATCTGTTGACATCGAATATAGATTTAGGTGTTAGGAAGTCATTTTTGAAGGCCTTTGCCAGGAGCGTGGCACTCTATGGCAGTGAAACTTGGACTATTGGTGCAGCATATAAGAGGAGAATTGAAGCGTTTGAAATGTGGTGTTACAGGAGAATGATGAAGATCAGATGGGTAGATATGGTTATAAAGGAAGAGGAATTAAGACTAGTGGGAGAGGAGAGATGTTTCTGGCGACTGCTAAGAAAGAGAAGAGATAGGTTGGTAGGACACATACTGTACTAAGACACCCAGGAATAGCAAGCTTAGTTATGGAAGGAAGGATTTAGGATAAGAGCTGTAGGGGTAGACCAAGGTTAGAATATGTTAAACAGATTGCCTCCGACGTAGGGTGTGGTAGCTATGTAGAGATGAAACGATTAGCTCAGGACAGGGAGCCATGGAGAGCTGCATCAAACCAGTCAAAATACTGAAGACTCAAAGAACAACAACAACAACAACAACAACAACAACATAAGGGACCAAATGGTTAGGTTAAGAAAACGTGTCATATTTTCAATGTGATAATCAAGTTTTATGCGAGAACATAAAAATAAATTTTAAGAGTACAATGTAACTCGTCCGTCCGTAATTGAGAAGTAGCGGGCCTGTGTACCGCGCGGGCCAGGATCAATATTTAATTAGCGAGTAGTATGTTCATTAAGACAGGAGCATTCACCGGACTGATGGTACTCATGATGAGACGTCCTAATCATTATCAGTTAAACTGTGCGCAACGAAAGGTGACGTCCTAAACATCATAAGGTAAACTGTGTTGTAGGAGAGGGGACATCCTAAACATCATCAGGTAAACTGTGCTCAAGGAGATGATATATCCTAAACATCATCAGATAAGTTATGTTCTAGGAGAGGGGATATCCTAAACATCATCAGGTAAACTGGTTCTAGGAGAGGGGATATCCTAAACATCATTAGGTAAACTATATTCTAGGAGAGGGATATCCTAAACATCATGAGGTAAACTGTGCTCAAGGAGATGAGATATCCTAAACATCATCAGATAAACTATGTTCTAGGAGAGGGGATATCCTAAACATCATCAGAAAAACTGTGTTCTAGGAGAGGGGATATCCTAAACATAATCACGTAAACTGTGCTCAAGGAGATGAGATATCCTAAACATCATCAGATAAACTATGTTCTAGGAGAGGGGATATCTTAAACATCATCAGGAAAACTGTGTTCTAGGAGAGGGGATATCCTAAACAACATCAGATTAACTATGTTCTAGGAGAGGGGATATCCTAAACATCATTAGGTAAACTATATTCTAGGAGAGGGATATCCTAAACATCATCAGATAAACTATGTTCTAGGAGAGGGGATATCCTAAACATCATTAGGTAAACTATATTCTAGGAGAGGGGATATTCTAAACATCATCAGATAAGCTATGTTCTAGGAGAGGGGATATCCTAAACATCATTAGGTAAACTATATTCTAGGAGAGGGATATCCTAAACATCATTAGGTAAACTGTGCTCAAGGTGATGAGATATCCTAAACATCATCAGATAAACTATGTTCTAGGAGAGGGGATATCCTAAACATCATCAGGAAAACTGTGTTCTAGGAGAGGGGATATCCTAAACATAATCACGTAAACTGTGCTCAAAGAGATGAGATATCCTAAACATCATCAGATAAACTATGTTTTGGAGAGGGGATATCTTAAACATCATCAGGTAATCTGTGTTATAGGAGAGGGGATATCCTAAACATTTTAGGTAAACTGTGTTCTAGGAGAGGGGATATCCTAAACATCATCAGGTAAACTGTGTTCTAGGAGAAGGAATATCCTTAACATCATTAGGTAAACTGTGTTCTAGGAGAGGGGATATCCTAATCATCATCAGGTAAAATGTGCTCAAGGAGAGGAGATATCCTAAAGATCATCAGGTAATCTGTGCTCATAGAAAGGAGGCGTCCTAAACGTCAGATAACCTGAAACCATTTGAGAAAAGCATTGATTGGGCTGGTGGGACTCATTATGAGAAATCCTAATCATCATCAGGTAAACTGAGACTATTAGCGAAAAGTATTCACTGGATTGGTGGGACTCAAGTACAAGACCTCCTATACCGTACTTAATTATGGTCCTTGCTTTAATCTAGTGAGGAAAGCAATGGCAAACTACCTCACTCCTTATCTTGTCTAATACGCCTCAATAAAGCACAGCCTTGTGTTCTTGTGGGAATCTACCCACATACCCACATACCCACATAAAATACCGCAGTACTTATTGAGGATCCAGCCTTCGAACTGACTACCTAACAGTACAGCTATAATCTGACGCATGCTCATGGAGGGAGAGGGCAAAAAACCGTCTGATATTCCGTGTTATTATGTTGATGAGTGTACCAGCGTGTAGGTGTCCTCAGGCCGTAAACAAGATACCATTTAGGAATTCACGTGGATTTGGTTGGTTGGTTCCTTAGTTTAGGGGCTGCGACAACGCGGTCATGTAGCCCTGTGTACTGTGGGTGTGTGTAGAATTTGTCTGATAACCGGTGTTAATTGTGATGGTTGTATTAATTTGTGTTATCTGTGATTCAGGTAGAAGGACTGCAGACGATTAATTTTTTCAAGTAGTTCCTACTTTTGCCACCAAATGCTACCATCCATGACACCTAGCTGCGGACGCGGCTACTAAATGCCTTTGCAGTCAGAACCCGGTGGTGAACGTTGGAACTAATAGAGCGTTATCAAACTAACCTACAAATGTTTGCTTCCACAAGTGTAATTAGTGGAAGGTTCTTTTTCATGCCATAAATCTATGACATGGTACTTCCAAAGGAAGGCATGCTGAGGGATTTATAACGCTCTTAAAAATACGACGACTTCAAACCGGTTTGAACCCGCGATCCTGAGCATAGAAGCTCAGCGTGCTACCAACTACGCCACTGAAGCCGTTAAAACACGTGGATTTAGTGTGTAAAGTTCATTGAAAATCCACACTAAGAATGGCCGTTGTTCATGATGAAATTCGAACCTCAGGTATATTCATGATATTCTGTACAGTTAAAGGTCATGCCTAAGACAACCTTTCTTGCTAATGCACTTAAATAAGTGCACATATTTCTCTTCATGAATGATCTCATTGTTTCCTGATAGTAGCTAATGATGTACATTACCAAACAATTGGATGTATATCTAGTGTTAAATAGCCACTACCCCATGGGAATTACTGTAATATCTCAGGACCTGAAATGCGTGATTTAACCATAATAACAAGTTGACACTTCTCATAGGGAAACATGCCGACTTATCACTGGCTGTTTGAGACCAACATCACGAGATAGAATCTACTGTTCGGCTGGAATCGCCCCACCAGTTATTAAAAGAGAAGTTGCAGCCAGGACTGAGAAAACCAAAGCAATTACCTCATACACACACCCATTGTACGGATATGAACCTGCCCATCGACGACTGAGGTCTAGGAGGAGTTTCCTGAGTACAACAGAAGATCTACATGAATCTGTTAAGTCCAAAAGGTTAAGATTATGGAGATCTAGAAATACTCAACTTGATGGCTGGATGCTACCAATTGAACATCTCCCTCCAGGACATGAGGAACACTGGTGTTGGTAGATCAAGAACCATTATGTTAAAGTGGGGTTTTCCTGGCACATCCAGGCTATGTGATTGTGGTGAAGTCCAAACCACAGTCCATTTCTTGAACTGCATTAAGTCTCCTTTAAGTTGCACAATGGAGGACTTGTTGGCTGCGACACCTAAAGCCCGTGACTTGGCAAAATTTTGGACAGAAACGATTTGATATGTGCATTGTTAAGTACCATATTTTAAATGTAAAATGTATACTTCTGATACGAATAAATAAAACCATAACAACAATAGCCTTAGCAGAGAAATGTAATGTCAATGATTCCCGAGTACAGACGTTTACTTCATTAGTGGCTTGTTTCACGTTGGTCATCAGGTTCACTTCCATTGCTCTGCAGCTTGATTTCCCAAATTGTGTTCCAATAAAGGTCAAGGGATATCTTGGTGATCAGCCCCGTGTAATTTGATGTGAGTGAGGAAACTGTTTTATGACATCATATTGTGATGACTGTAGCGGTGTGTGTAACTATGATCATTTATTAGCGTATATGAATTAGACCGTTGTTAATTCGTAGTAATAGGGGCAGATAATCTCACTGTTCTGCACCTTTAAGCAATAATAACTAATTCATGTTAAGGACTTGGGAGAACCTAGCTAGTTCATCATCACCATGTACCTGGATGTGTGTTGAATTAGTCTGATTACCTGTGTTTTTGTCGTAACTATGTATGAGATGGGGTAGGTGCTCCGGGACTTGAAATATGGTGCAACCCCAGTATTTTCCAATAGTAAGTACAGAAATCCTAAGGACTACCACATTTAGGTTCATCACTTGAAGTGGCAGACGTATCACGTCCCTTTTCAATCAGTCCTCCAAGCACATTATATGTATCTGTTTCACACCTGGCAGTTGCTCGGCTGCGCCATCTCTTGGTGTGGTTGTGAGATTTAATGGCTACAATCCCCGAGGTTACGGTTTCTATTCTGGAAATGCCACGATATATATTCCTGGCCATATCCAGGGCCGTACTTCTAAATAGGCTAGGTAGGCTGCAGCCTAGAGCGGGAAATTTTCAGGTGGGGGGGGGGGGGGGGCAGTTTGGCAATTTATTCAATACTTAAAATGAAGTATTTCAGACGTTAATAATATTTTCCGTACGAATTTAAGAATACATGTTACGTAAAAATATGTTTTAGTCCTACTGCAGTTTTTTCTCCCTTAGAAGAGTTAAAAATTATCTGAGAACTAGTATTTCTGAAATACGGTTCAACTTACTTTCATTACTTTGTATTGTGGCAAATACAACAGAACACCTTCATATGAGGACATAATTAACGAGTTTGCCATTAAGAAATCTCGTAAGAAAGCTATGTAAATTTGAACATCAGGATTACGTGGGGTGAGTTGTTTTAGAGAAGTTCGTATATTTTTCAACAAATAAACCAGTAATTAACTACCTTTTATGTAATTTCATTTCACCATGTACAACAACTTAATTCAATTTGAACACAGTTTTTCAATTACGCAAAAAAATAAAATATTAAAAATATATATTTTTTAAATTAGTGATCACTGATCTTCTAGAACAAATCAATTAATTAATATCGAAACCCATTTTATTTCTTAATAAATCTTAAAAGAAGTAAGTAAAAACAAGTAGATAACGATTTTCATTATATACTTTTATTATATAAACCATTAAAATTGTAGTTTTATCTGAACTAAATGAACTTTATGTTTAAACAAGAAGTTCTGTGACGAACTAAAGAGCCTACTTTTCTTAAAATTTAAGATGCATGCCAATGATTAATCTATATGGATCTATCTAGCATAATGACGAAATTAAGTTGGTAATATCGAAATTTCTAATTAGTTCGAAATACAGTATACCTGGCATAATGTAGCCTTATAGAGAACTACATTTGGCAGCCCTGGTGACTGAATATATTCTTAATTCCATCTCTTAAGGTACAGAATACAAAATTTGGTTGAAGTCCAATGGATAGCATGGACGTTACATGCAGTTAAACATTGGATCTAACAGTGCGCGTAAAATCATGTTGGCAACAATGACATACATGTATTGGTCAGAAATAATCTGAAATAATGTCATCTATTGTTGTGTCAATTTTGAATTAAATCCATTAGTTAGTATAGAAGTTACATGCATTTTAAAATTCGACCTATCAGCAGGCTTAGAATCATGTTGGCAGCACTGGCGTAGGCTTATATTAGTTACTCCAAATTAATCTAGAATGCCAGTTACTATACGTGTGCAAAGTTTAGAGCTATTGGCTTGCATTTTTTCTGATATATTGGTATTTGGATAGAAACAATAGAGAGTGCATTTATTAACAGTTGGCAGCCCTTGTGGCTCCTAATATTATGCTTAGTCATATCTGCCTATGTACACATAGTACATACGAAATTTGGTTGAAATCCAATTGATAGTGCAGAAGTTATATGCACTTAAACATTGGACCTATCAACAGGCTTAGAATCATTTTGGCAACACTACCATGTATGGGCTCCTGGAAATTAAACTGCAATATTATTATCTATACGTGTGCCAATTTTGAAATAGCTCCCATTCATACCTTCCAAGATATTCAACATGGAGCTCAAATTTCAATTGCGATTTTTCAGCAGTTGGTAGCACTGAGATCATTTTCAAATATGACCGTGAGATATTCAGGTATAGATCTTTTTCCTACCAAATTTTGTTTCGATTGCTGCAGCCATTTAGGAGTTGATAGGGGGGCACACACACAGCCAGCCAGCCAGCCAGACAGACAGACAGAAGGACAGACAGACGGACAGACAGACAGACACACATTTGCCCGATCTCATAAGTCTACTTTTTCATCATTTTTGCAAAATGTGAAAAGTAAGCTAAAAAGATGAAAACGCCAATGAACTCTATCCTTTTGTTGTATGAAACAAATGTATTAAGCAAATATGAACTATAGAGGGGATGAAATAATGGACGTAGCCTATAGGCGGCCTACTCTTAAATCCGGCCATGGCCATATCGCTGGATTGTGGTTAACTCACACTCGAGACACAACTGAGGGGAGATGAGTTTGATTCCCATATCAACCATTCTAGGAGTGGCTGTCAATAGTATTCCAATTCTCCTCGCGGCAAATGCATTGGTGAAACTTGTAGATAACACTGTTTAACAATATAAGTGTTGATTTATGCCAAACGGGTGTATCTAGGTCTCAACAACACCTGCTTTACCACCTCGCAGAAATAGTACCACCTCCTGTTCGAAGAGAAATAGCTGCGAACTAGGAAAGGAAGACAGTGGGACAGGAAAGAGCCTATCCTCTGTCCTCTGAATTCAAGGAAGAGTTTCCTTAGAACATCGAAGGTACTTAGAACCACTGCTGAAAAAGCTAGGTTGCAACTATGGAGGGCTACGACCTACCTTCCCCCTGGATGGAAAAGAGTCTCTGAATCCTTACCTCCTCGCTATGGCGAGGAATGGACGACTTGGAAGTCCTTGAATAGACTGATATCTGGAGTTGGCAGAACAAAGGCTAATTTGGGAAGATAATATTCAATGTGACTGAGGAGAAGACCAATGCTTCAATGTCGACTATGTCCAGCCTCCTATACAGAAGACGATCTTCATCAAGGAACAGAAAAAGCATTGGAAATGGCGAAGGTTGGGGGGGGGGGGAAGCTGTGTATAATGTGTATGTTTCTGATACGAGAACGATAATAGTGTTGATTGGATGAAAATTAGTTATTTTTAACATTAATTTGGCTGACGACGCATATCAAATCGAAAATTTTAATTTATGAGTACATTTTAACTTGTTAATATTTCATTTAGGAATTGTAGCGTTAGGTCATGGGGCCAAGCCCTCTGCTGACTCGGTAGACGCGTGGGTTCGAGCCCCACCGTAGGCCGTCCTTGAAATAGTTTTCCGTGGTTTCCCCATTGTCAACACCAGGCAAATGCTGGGACGGTACCTTCTGACAGGCCACGGCCGCTTCCTTCCACATCCTTGCCCAGTTTCATTTACCATCATTCATTTCATCTCTCATTAACTCCTCTCATGAGGTTTGCGTCAGGAAGGGCATCCGGCGGTAAAAACCATCGCCACAAGGACTTCCATCGCATCTCATCCCCGACCCTGTTGGAGAACGGGACTAATAAGGGGTAGACATACATGCAATATTTCATTTAGGAGATTCGATAACCTGGTTATTTCAGCCCCCCCCCCACACACACACACTTTGTATATAATAATTATATAAATTCATGTAATGAGAGCGATAGAAATAGAGAGAGCGAGAGAAAATGTTTCTGATAAGCAGTGTTATTTTAGTGTCTGTTCTATTATGTGAATTTGCATTTGAGGTAAGGACTCATCCCAACGATTTCTAAGAGTAGAAGTGGAATACCACTTCCTAGGATGACTGAGGTGAGAATCTAACCCAACTCTTCTCAGATTTGCCTCCCGAGGATGAGTGTAGCCTACTGCGTTCGAACCATCAGACCAGAATTATTTAATTTCTTGGCAGAGTCAGGAATTGAACCCAGAACTCTGGGACGTGACGTGAGTAACAATACATAGCACGAGGTCATAAGAGGCGTCAGACCTCAATTTAAATACATCGTTTCGTTTTAAGGATATAAGAATGAAATTAGGAAATTAGTCTTCGGATGACAGCAAAGTTCACATTTTCAACTATCCTCTTTGCTTCGTCCATCACTGGTTATTTTGCTTCCTAAGTAACAGAAGTCCTCTACTTCCTATAACTTTTCACCTGGCAATTTGTTGTCAACTGGGGTTTATGTTTTCTTTCGGTTGCATTCCAATATTCTTGTTTTACATTTATTAATTTTAATCATTAATTCTTTCCACAAGATGGAATCCATACTACTTAAAAACTCTGGTGTGTCAGCTAAGATGACGATGTCATCAGAAAATCACAGAGTATAAATTATTTCTCCTTGAATTTTTATTCCTACTTTGAATTTTTCTCCAATTTCCTTCATTGATGCTTGTATGATAGGATGCAGCCTTACCTTACACCTTTCTAATGAGGCTGAATACACTCCATACTACGTCCCTGGCATGGTATAGAATTGACCTTCGAGCCTCATAAGAGACAAGGAAGCGTACTATCCCTACACCTTGATCCTGGCCCTAATAGGCCTACAGGTGACTCAAGAATATTTATATATCAATCAAAGTTTCATTTTAATATAGGCTATGTCATTTATGGCGGAAGTTACTCAAAGAATGAATGATTATAAGCAGTCAGCTCTTAAAATCCTTTGATGAGGGCTACTTCTAGACGTCAAAGATAGTCTACGTATATTATTTATAGGATCGTAAAAGAAAACATTAACAAACAGTTATATCCCAGTTGTGTTTCCATTATACTTCGTCATAGGCTAGGGAAAGCACTGAGAACAAAGTAGAGACAGACACGTAATGGATCGTCCATTTCTTACATCATTTGTTCTGCTCTGTATGGCTATAACAATACCGACAAAGAGTTAGCCAGTCATCCATTGGCTGTAATGTTCACTCATATTTTACTTCCGTGTTTGCTGAGGGCCTATCACGTTTGTGACGCGAATATAATTCAAACATGCCGTCATGAACAGAGAACTTACCTGAAAGTGTACGTAACAAATGAGACGTAGTCTTACATAACGATGCTGAAAGGGGCCAGGTTGGATTGTAGAAGGTTCCAAACTGCATACATAAATCTTTTGAGTTTCACCCGTGCTTTTATTAGAATGAAAGAATAGAAAATGTTGCATTCACAACAATGATGAAATATATGAAAATTCGGCATATGAGATCAAATTTTGCCCAAGTGTGAGTTTGTGTGTCTGTGTGTGCTTTGATTGGCCCCAGCAATTTCAATGAACTTCGGTGAAGACTTACTACTACACCGTCCGTGATCAACCATTCTTTTTAAATTTCTGTAGACAAAATATCACCAATCCAATGGGGTGGCCATAAGTACTTATTATCCTCGACCCTAACAACCTGAATAATTTGTTACATTATAAAGATCTATTAAACAAGTTCATTTATGTGACGTTAAGACAAAAATTATGTTCTTGGTTTTACGTCCCTTTTAACTACAGCGGCTTTTAAAGACGCCGGGTGCCGGAATGTTGCCCCAAAGGGGATTTTTAACATGCCAGTAAATCTACTGCCACGCCTCCCTCGCCTTTGTGAACTCTCAAACTCCAACTAACTGTGCGAGGATTCGATCCTGCAACCTTGGGCACAGCAGGCGAGTACAGTACGCTACCGCTATGCCACACAGCCAGTCGGAACTTAAGTAAATAACATATAACCACAAAAATAGACACGTGGCCACCTAAACCTCGAATATTGAAGTTCATTTTTATCGCTACCTCACCAACCAAGCTCTGTAACCATATTTGTTTATTTAAATGTTTATTTGAAAATAAATATTACATAGTCGCGTATTCCGAAGGTGGTCCCATTTTCTAGTCTTACTCTGTAGAGATTAACAAACTGATATTCTATTAAACAAACAGTATATTACTTCTATGTATAGACTGATAATAGCGTATGTTATGGTCATTATTACTGACTTTTCCTTCAAGTTCGATTAGTTCTAACAGGCGTTCTGAAAACACTTCAATGATTCAGAGAAGATTAAGAATACTGTAATATGTTTCTGTGTCTCAAGTTCAATGTTGGGAATCTGCCAAACTCCCAAGATAAACTGGGCCATTCAACGTACCTCTTGATGCTCAGATGATAGCAAGCCATGCAGTAGACGACGGGTTATTTCTGTTCGTTTAACAATACGAAGGTGTTTCAAGTGATCTATTTTGGATGAATGTAGGACAACGAACTGTTAGTTTAAGGAGACCCTCAAGAGATAAACGACGGAAGCCATGAACACTTCGTTAAGCTAATTTATTAATCAAAATCTTCAGCTTACCACTATCATTAAATAATAATTGTAGGAAGCACCCTTTAATGTTTAACTAAAATGGGATGGAGAAAGGTAGATGGCTTGCCTACTAATTTTACATAGGGACCAAATTAAATCGGTAGAAGATTACCAAAAATATGAATATCGAAGATAGTGATTAGATTATAGATGTTTACCTGCTATTACAATAATGTGTCGAAGTTGATGATCGTAAAGACACGCATGAAATATTGGGGGAAAAATACTTTTGCGTTGATAAATATTGTATTCGAAAGGCTACTTTTTAAGTTGTCACACTTAACTTGTGGATAGCATTGCAAAATTATAACGACTTGTGAATATTATGAGTGAACCGTAAAGGGTGTAATGCATTCAAGTGAAAAAATATTAATGTGAAATTGTATCGGATAGTATGACCCTGTAAAAATTAAATGTAACAAAACAAGCAGACAAAATCATGTAAAAGGGCAGATGAACTCCTTAATCCATCCCATAACATAACAATCATCTTCGTCATTATCATCATCATCATCAAAATCAAGGATCATTCACTCGTTTAACCGCGACATAGCCCTCTGCGTTAAATCGCACACCTTAAACTCTATGGAGTGCTGCATCAAGTCAGGAGATCGGGGGTTCGAATCTAGTCCTCGACAGTGGCTATCCTGTATGTGAATTACCCCGTGTCTTTCCCACACTAATCCAGGGAAACCCTGGGAAAATGGCTTATTTCAAGTCCCGGAGCTCCCAATGCCGACCTAAAAATATTACAGCTACAAACACAACAACAGTCATCACTAAAATACAGGTTATCACACAAGTTGAACTCACATTCAAGTACACGAGGTTGGTGACCAAGATGTCCCAAACCCTCAATGTGAATTAACAACAGCGACCGTTGCACTAAAACAGCTCTTGTTATTTCCGTACAATATATAAGCTGATACCTAAGTTGTTGTTGTTATTGGTCCTTTAAAGGCTTTGCGACATCGTGGTCATATAGCCACGTGTATTTGGCTGTGAGTAGAACTCGTCAGATAACCTGTGTCATAAAAGTTTTGAAGAAAAGAATAGTTACATACATATATTTTCGTTTGAGACTGATTTGCCTTTCAGCGTCCAGTCTAGTTTGCAAGCCTCTGTTTGCGAACAAGTCACCTCCATGATCCCCTATTAGCAGTTAGTACTGAGGTCTCCTCTGCTTCCGCACCTCTCACTCTGAAATCGTTCAACACTGAATCTAGCCATCGCCTCCTAGGTCTACCTCTGTTTCTCTTACTCTCTACAGCCGAACTCATTAACCCCTAAGGTAATCTCTCCTCCCTTATTCTCTTCGCATTACCCCACCATCTGAGTCGGCTCATACAAACAGCTTCATCTAGTGTGTTCATTTCTAACTTAGCCTTTATCTCTTCATTACGAGTACCCTCCTGCCATTGCTACCATCTATTGATACCAGCAATCATTCGTGCTACCCTCATATCAGTTACGTCTATCTAATGTATTCGGTATCGTGAATCTACTCAGCTCTCACTTCCATACAGTAAGTCCGATCAATATACTGAGTGATGTAAGGAGAGTTTCGTCACTTCATCAACTTCTTTCTTGCAGTATATTGTAGATCGCAAATTCACTAATGATTGTGAAACGTATCTTTATTTTATTTTCGACCCTGACTATTATGTGTTAGAAAACTGTATCATAATGAGGCTCATTATAACACTAGTTTTCATTATGAAACAGTTTCTCCCACCAATCAGAGCTCAAGAAACAGTTGTGTGACCAATTGGATAAGGATACCTTCGCGCATGCGCTCAAAACCCAACATGTCTATATAAATTAGCGAAAGTGCACCGTCCATATGTTCGCGTAAATAAACTGGTGAATATGAGGCAAGAAATAGCACTGTACCTTCATATCCCCAAATCCAATTTCTACACAGCGCGTTGTTTTTAAACGACTCCGGTGACAGTTTTACTGAATACTAGTGCACAATCTGAACATATGGCATTGAAGCACACAGAGCGCATGCGTCGGTCGGCCAGAGAGCTAGGAAAACAGAAATATACTACCCAGCGCAGCACCCGATCACAATATTCTAGTGACTGAACAGATATTTATGAAAATTTAAGTTAAAACATATAATACATTTATAATTATCGTCGAACATAAACAGTTGTATGCAACTCGCCTATAATGGTAACTAAGACATTCGTATGGAAATTATAAAGTTCACTACGCTCGTTTTATGAAGATACTCAAGTCTTAATTATTGCCATTGTAAGCTCGTTGCATAATGTACTATTGCAATTCTTGTGAGTCAGAATTTTTTTCTCTATGCCATTGTTTTGTGAGTAATAGCATCCGCATAAACTTATGATATCAATTTATTATTAAGGGGGAAATGATATCTCCTATCTTCACAATGTTAACTTATAGGTGTATTTTCTTGGGAATCTCGTTAGCCACATATCTCAAACTTTTACATGGATTCTGGCATTGTTCTAGTAAAGAGAAGTAAGGGGTATTCTGCCCGAAGGCAGGTCCAAGCCTCCGAAGAGACTATCCTCAGCCATGGGTCTGCGTGTGGAAGTTGTCCGGGTCCGTTCCGCTCCTCTGAATGTGCGCAGTACGAGGTCCCACCCAAACTGGCATACCATCCAAGTTCCAGCCAAGCCCAATGCTGCTTAACTGCGGAGTTCTTATGGGTTCCGGTGTTTCGACATGGCCAGGCCGTTGGCATTGTTTTTATTTTGAAGCAATATTTTTGAAATTAGGATAATGAGTGAGACATTTTATTTTATTTTTATCTCAAAATGTTTGCATCATTATTATTCTATATATTATCACCAGATAGTATTTCATCATCAATGTACATGACACTGTTTTAGTGTATACTTGATATACAAATGAACAGTTCCTCAAACTCTGTTGCTTATATATTTAGCAGACGCTGAGAAAGTGTTCCCTGATTGAGTTCAAAGATTAAAACTTAATCTCATAAATATGAAAAAGTGACATACTTATCAATACAATGGAACAATGTTCATTAAACCTTTTTTAAGAGAATAAATGGGGGTAAATATAATATTGATTTATTTTCCTAAACTTCAATTCCATTTCCCCTTAATCAGACCAATCCCAGATGCTATAATCTAGTAATACCGAACACACAAAATATCTATAAGAAATTACGTACAACACCCACTGTATAAACATATTTATAATTAAACAATGCATAATCATTACTGGGTGGGAAGCCATAATTTCCGAATGCAATTGTTTCAGCTGTAGCACAAATGTTCCCCAAATGTACGGTATCAAGCACATTAAGAACTGGACTAGCTGTACAAATACGAAAACATTATTCTCATATATGGAGTGTCCATATCACAATTATTCTCTTAATTTGACCACGTATGTACATTAGAATACTCTATAAGCACGGAAGAACATGTAACTGACGGCTCCTAGTGAGATAGACGATGGATGTATGAGCATTGTCATTTATTTATTTATTTATTTATTTATTTTACATTAAACAAGTAGTTCCGTGAAGAACTATACAGCCTATTTTCATATATCCTACTTATGTTAATTGCCACTATCAACATACACAATTTCTGTTTGATTGCTGTAATAGATTCGTAGATATTGAGAACCGACTAAATATTTCGGATGGTCGCCATGTTGGATTTTATATATGTAGGTCCTAGAGTTATGTACTGTTACATGCAGATTATTGTGAACGTGTAGTATTCAAACTTCAATCGCATAATTAGGACACAAGAAAAAACAAGGAGATTTTAAAATTTTGCACAGCTGCCATCTTGAGGTTATGGAAACAATTGAAATAAATTAGATGCCAGTGGATTAACATTCGTATAAGGATTTACTGTACCAAGTTTCACTGCACGCGGATGGTTAAATTGCGAGAAACGTCCATGTGAATATTTATAATTCGCGTCACCGCCATGTTGGATTTGTGATCACCAGGTTATTTAAAGTCCTATAGGTGAACTTAAGTTCATAGCCCCTATGAGCATTAAAAATTCAGTTTGATTGCTAAAATAGATTCGTAGATATTCAGTATCGTCTAAATATTTCGGATGGTCGCCATGTTGGATTGTTAAATGTGTCCCCACATAGAGTCATGTACCATTAAAGGAAAATTATTGCGTAGATTCATTATTCAAACTTTCACTTCGATCGCATGACTACATCACATTAAATAAAAACTTAATTTTAAAATTCGCACTGCCGCCATCTTGAGGTTATGTAAACAATTGAACTAAATTAGATACCAGTGGATTACAATGTGTATAAATATTTCCTGTACCAGGTTTCAGTGCGCTTGGAACATTAAATCGCGAGAAAGGTCTATTTAAAATTTTCAAATTCGCTTGGCCGCCATGTTCGTTTTGTAGTTAACCGGTTTTTTAAAGTCTTATAGATGGACTTCCAGTAGAGCCCTTTATCTCCGTACAAAATTTTAGGGAGATACCGCTAATAGTTTCAGAGATATAGAATGCCGGTGAAATATTTCGCACATCCGCCATCTTGTGATTGTGTGAACATTTGAACGAAGTTAGATGTCGGTGCATTACAATGTATATAATCATATACTGTACCAAGTTTCATTGCGTTTGGTTGGTCGAATCGCGAGAAACGTCTATTTAAAAGTCGCAAATTCGCTTGGCATCCATGTTGGTTTTGTAGTTACCAGGTTTTCAAAAGTCACATAAGTGAACTTATAGTAGTTCCCTCTATCACATTAGAAAATGTCAGGGTAATATCGGTAATAGTTTCGGAGATATTGAATGCTGGTGAAATATTTCGCACAGCCGCCATGTTGGATTGGTGAGTGGTAACAAAATTTGAAGGGCACGGTCGAGGTCGCCGGGAATAGTGCTATGAACTTTCCGAGTTTCATTGAAATCGCTCCTGCCGTTTAGATTTTATTAGGGGGGGACACACACACGAATCACACACACACACACACACGCACACACACACGGACAAAAGGTGATCTCATAAGCCTATTTTTTCAAAATTGAAAATAGGCTAAAAATATGGTACTTAACAATGCACATATCAAATCGTTTCTGTCCATAATTTTGCCAAGTCACGGGCATTACTGTAGGTGTCGCAGCCATCAAGTCCTCCATTGTGCAACTTAAAGGACACTTGATGCAGTTCATGAAATGGACTGTGGTTTGGACTTAACCACAATCACATAGCCTGGATGTGCCAGGAAAACCCCACTTTAACATATTGGTTCTTGATCTACCAACACCAGTGTTCCTCATGTCCTGGAGGGAGATGTTCAATTGGTAGCATCCAGCCATCAAGTTGAGTATTTCTAGATCTCCATTATCTTAACCTTGTGGACTTAGCAGATTCATGTAGATCTTCTGTTGTACTCAGGAAGCTCCTCCTAGACGTCAGTCGTCGATGGGGAGGTTCATATCCGTACAATGGGTGTGCGCATGAGGTAATTGCTTTGGTTTTCTCAGTCCTGGCTGCAACTTCTCTTTTAATATCTGGTGGGGCGATTCCAGCCAAACAGTAGATTCTATCTCATGATGTTGGTCTCAAACAGCCAGTGATAAGTCGGCATGTTTCATTAAGAGAAGTGTCAACTTGTTTAGCATGACTGTAACTGTACCAAACAGGACAAGCGTACTCTGCAGCGGAGTAACACAGAGCCAGGGCTGTAGTTCTCATCATCTTTGACTACCCCCTCCTCCCCCCCCCTCCCCCCCCCCCCCAATTGGTACCAGACAGTTGGCGAAGGATGTTGTTGATATTAGCTGAGTCTGGCTGCGTGGCTCAGGGTTAACGTTCTCGCTTGCTGAGCCCAAGGTTGCAGGTTCGAAACCTGGCGCAGTCAGCTGGCATTTGAGGGTGCGCAAATTTGAGGGAGCCGTGTCAGTACATTTACTGGCACGTTAAAGATCCCCTTTGGGGCAAATTTCCGGCACCCCGGCGTCTCTAAAAGCCAGGGTAGTTAAAAGGGACGTAAAACCAATAACAAAAAAGATATTAGCTGATTGGTTTCAAAGTAATTTGATACAATCATGCTTAACGATTTGAGAATAGAAAGCTTCTAAATCAATATCTGTGTTGCCTCATTGACAATTAATGCCCAATTCAATTCGTCAAATAATAAAGCCAAGTGATAAGTTATTGTTTGCACAGATTTCAAGGGTAGGGGGCTACTAACAGGATGACCAAAAGTTATCAATTAATTGATGAATTACAGTACGTGCATGATACATTTTAAACAATTGATATTTAGAGATTTGAAGCCATTCTTTCAGTGTTGCCAATACAAAATTGTCATTTGTAGCTCTACAGTCGGTCAACACGATTATGCTCTATGAATGGATATGTTACAAGATATAAATGTAAAAACACGATGATCAGTACAGAACATATAGCATACTTTCTCCTAAATGCATGGGTATTGTTATAACTCTTCTTCCTATTCAAGGAGTATAATTGAATGTTGGTAGTAGTAGCTTGTTGAAATACAACGTGCTATACGGATATTAATCATGAATATGAGGTACCCTTTGCTAGTGCTACCTCTTTAAAAAAAATCATTCAATTGGGTTTCACCGTGTTTGAATTGATATGGGGAATCGATTTGCGCACATACATGGCCGCTATCTGCAAACTATTGGGCTGATGAGCTTTTAGTTCAGTCAAAAGATGCTTCCTACAAACAGGTATGTTGTTGCAAAATTTGGTAGAGATCAAATGATTAGGTTGGTCGTAATTTGAGTTAAGCTTTTAACATTCGGGTGGCCGCCATTCCGTTTCCATCAAGATGGCGGTGATATAAAACATGACATTGAGGTGCCCTTTGCTAGTGCAACCTCTGTACCAAATTTCGTTCAATTCGGTTTGACCGTGTTTGAATTGATAGGGGGAATCGATTTGCACACATACATGGCCGCCATATGCAAACTATTCGACTGATGACCTTGTAGCTTGGTCAAAGAACGCTTCTTACATAACGGTATGCTTTTGCAAAATTTGGTAGAGATCAGATGATTAGGTTGGTCGTAATTTGATTTTAGCTTGTTACATTTGGGTGGCCACCATTACGTTTCGGCCAAGATGGCGGCGATATAAAACATGACACTGAGGTGCTCCTTGCTAGTGCTATCTCTGTACCAAATTTCTTTCAATTCAGTTTTACTGTGTTTGACAAGATAGGGGGAATCGATTTGCACACATACATGGCCGCCAACCGCAAATTATTGGGCTGATGACTTTGTAGTGTGGTCAAAAGATTCTTTATACATAAAGGTATAATGTTGCAAAATTTGGTAGAGATCAGATGATTAGGTTGGTCGTAATTTGATTCAAGCTATTAAAATTTCGGTGGCCACCATTACGTTTTCAGATGGCGGCGATATAAAACATGACACTGGAGTGCCAATTGCTAGTGCTACCTCTGTACCAAATTTCGTTCAATTCGGTTTCACTGTGTGTGAATTGATAGGGCGAATCGATTTGCATGCATACATGGCCGCCATCTGCAAACTAATGGGCTGATGACCTTGCAATTTAGTCAAAAGACGCTCGCTATATATATATATGTTGTTGCAAAATTTTGTAGAGATCGATTTATTAGGTTAGTCGTAATTTTATTTAAGCTTTTAACATTTGCTTGGCCGCCATTACGTTTCCGTCAAGATGGCGGCGATATAAAACATGACACTGAAGTACCCTTTGCTAGTCCTACCTCTGTACCAAATTTCGTTTAATTAGGTTTCAGCGTGTTCGAATTGATAGGTGGGGACAGACATTCAGAGTACACACACAGGCACACACACAGACATACAATTTTTGGCCCTGTGTAGATCTCATAAGTCTACTTTTATTTTTTGCAAAAATCGAAAGTAGGCTAATACACTCCTGGAAAAAAGTACATGTATTAGTTGATTATCTCTACCGTACTAAATGGGGAAATTTAGGATTACGCGTTTCATCCCTTATTTGGCCATCATCAGATACTGTTCACTGTTCAAGATTAAATTTTCACTAGTGTAATTGTGAATATTAGTAAATTTACAATTGTGAAAATTTAATTTTTAACACCGTGATCAGGATCTGATGATGGCCACTCGGTTGTTCAAATGCGTAATCCTAAATTGCCCAATTTAATAGTGACAATTAACTAATACATGTAATTTTTTCCAAGAGTGTATATTTTAGCCTATTTTCATTTATGAAAGAAATAGGCTTATGAGCTCACCTTTTGTCCGTGTGTGTATATGTGTGTGTGTCCCCCTGCCCCCTTCCCGCCTCCCTTCACGTTATACAATCTAAAAGGACGAAGCAATTTCAATGAAACTCAGTAAGTGCATAACATTACCTCGTCCGACCTCGAACGTGTCTTTCAAGTTATATACGTTCCATCAATCCGAACTGGCGGCCACGCGAAATATTTCAGTGGCATTCCATAACTCCGCAACAGTAACAGATATCACCATGACATTTTGTACGGTGATGAAGGGTATTACTAGAAGTTCATCTACGTGACTTTCATATACCTGTTAAGTATCAGGTGCGTTCAAAAAGTAACGAGCCGGAGGCTGGAATGCGCAAACTGGTGACGACATCGGCTAATCGTGGCGTGTGTAACGAGGTGTGGTTCCGACCAGAGCGTGGAAGGTCACATCCCGTCGCTAGAGGGCACGCGTGCACGTCACGTGACGATACAAAGCGAGCAGCAGCATGCATCAATCGTCCCTACCAAGACCAAGGCAGTAGGCCATTCGACATGCTTCCTGGTGTGGTTGAAGACTGTGGGGCACCCATTGGGCACACACTTTGCGCAAGTGCAGTCGTTCCTTCATGATGGTGTGCACAATTCCGACGCTCAATATGACCACGGCGGCTATGGCGTTTACTGTCACTCGGCGGTCCTGGGTAGTGAGTGCATCAACCAGCTGGACGTTGTCATCGGTAATGCAGGGGGGTGCCCCAGACCGGACATCATCGGCTAACGTCACCCGTCCTTCCCTGAAGCGCTTGTGCCACGCCTTGACCCTTGCAAGGGACATGCAGTGTTCGCCGTACACTTGTGGCATTCGGCGATGAATGTCCGTTCCCCCTACTCCTTTCGCTGTCAGAAACCGTACAACACCTCTTTGCTATTTGTTTGACGCCTCCATGCCACTGTTTGCAATGCGACTGGCAGCGTTGGACGATTGATGCATGCTGCTGCTCGCTTTGTATCGTCACGTGACGTGCACGCGTGACCTTCCACGCTCTGGTCGGAACCACACCTCGTTACTCACGCCACAATTAGCCGATGTCGTCACCGGTTTGTGCATTACAGCCTCCGGCTCGTTACTTTTTGAACGCACCTTATACAAAACGAGCATGGAGGCCAAGCAAATTTGACACATTAAAATAGGCTTTTCTCGCGATTTAACCAGCCGAGTGCACTACAACTTGGTACAGCAAGTATGTACATTTTTTTTTCCTGTGGTCTCCTCAGAGAACTAGTGCAGGTCTTTCTATTCGACGCCCGTGGGCGACCTGCGCGTCGGGATGAGAGATGGAATTGATTAAGGTGAATGAAATTGGAGAAGGATGGGGAAGGAAGCGGCCGTGTCCTGTCAGTAGGTACCGTCCCAGCATTTGCCTGGTGTTGAAAATGGGAAACCACGGAAAACCATTTCAAGGACGGCCGACGGTGGGGCTCGAACCCACGCGTCTACCGAGTCAGCAGAGAGCTTGGACCCATGACCTAACACTGTGCTTTAGCCAGCGTAGCCACTACTGTCGGTTATGTACATTAATTTTGTACAATTGTTTACATAACTTCAAGATGACATGTTTTTGAAAGTGAACTTTCAACAGTGCCCTCTATCACCGTACAACATTTCAGGGTGATATCAGTAATAGTTACGGAGACATAGAATGACGGTGAAATATTTTGCACAGCCGCCACGTTGGATTTGTGAGACGTAATAAAATTTGAAGGGCACGGTCGGGATGGGACAAAATAGTACTAGGACCTTACTGAGTTTCATTGAAATCGCTCCAGCCCTTAAGATTTTAATAGGGACATACACACATACACACAGACACGGTCAAAAGGTGATCTCATTAGCCTATTTTCTCATAAATGAAAATAGGCTAGTAATGAACCTACGTAATAATTTTCATCTAATGGTACATAACTAAATGGCCTATTATATAACAATCCAACATGACGACCACCCAATACATTTAGACTGTTCTCAATATCTACGAATCAATTACAGCAATCAAACTGAAATTGTGTTTGTTGATAAAGGCAATCAGCATAAGTTCACCTATGGATCATTCAATAACTTGGTGAGCACAAATCCAACATGGCGGTGACACGAAATTTAAAGATTTAAATGGCCTTTCCTCGTGACTTTTCTAAAGAGCACTGTGAAACTTGGTATGGTATACGGATACAAACATCTACAAATGACAATTGATATTAAACTTTCAGTTGGCCAACATAACATAATTAATAATTCCATTTTTTTAACCGTTGATTTGAGCCTCTATGGACTGCGTGTTAACAACAACTCTCATTTCAGTGTCTGCGTCTTGTTCGTTTGCCGGCTTTGACATCTTGCCAGTATCTCATGAGCCCAATCAGCTTGAACTTCCACTCCTCTGTTCAAGGGCCTCTCCGTATTCTGGGTTCTGCCTCCACCATAAAACCCGGATAGCTTTTCACCATCTTTCTGAAACTATTACTGTCTTTGATCTTATCCCCCGTAATGCCCCCCTGTCCCATATCTTTCTCACACTCTTGGAGATCTTAGGTTTAAGAAAATTCCAGATTATCTGTGTGAGCCGGTCATTATTCATACGAAAGATGTGCCCATAAAACAGCAATCTTCGTTTTTATTGTTGTTGTTATCGGTTCCATCTTGCTGTATACTTCTTTATTTGATATTAGTCGAACCTGTCCGTAAACCCATCTGTTGCCCAAGATCTTCCGTAGTAGTCTGCGTTGTCTTTTAAGTAGCTGATTGACTTGTCCTGTTCGATTCATACACAGGGTCCCCGAAGCATATATACCTTCTGGTCTGACAACAGTACTGTAATGCCTTAATTTGGTTCCTATACTCAGCATCTTCTTATTGTGGATGTTTTTAGTCAGATGGAACGCTCGCTCTAGTTTCAGGATGCGGATATTGCTCGCTTCTTGTTCTAGCCCATTCTTTTGGATTACTTCACCCAGGTATTTAAACTTCTTGAATCTTCGAATCTTTCCATGGTCTGTGAACAACCATTCTGGAACTTCACTGATGTTAGTCATGTATTTCGTCTTCTCAAACGAAATTTGTAGTCCTACTTTCTCTGCTGTTTCTTGAAGATGGTTTATCTTCCTGATTGCTGAACTGATGTTGTTTGCAAATATGGCTACGTCGTCCGCGAACGCCCGACAGTCAACATACACTCCTTTGTGTTTGGGGCCTAATCGAAAGTGATCTTCATGTTCTCCTTTTTTGTTCAGTGATTTTCTACATTCTCGAATTATCTTTTCTAAGATACAATTGAAAATAAGTGGAGAAAGTCCATCTCCTTGTCTGCCCCAGTTTTTTATCTCCAAGGGCTCTGATATTTCATTCTTGAATTATTTTGTGTTGACCGACTGAAAGTTAAAATATCAATTGTCAGTAAGGCGACACTAAAAAATGGCTTCAAATCTATCTTCAGATAACTTTTATGCTGAACTATGTAAAATATCAACAATCCTGTCCGAGGTCAGGATTGAACCAGCAGCAGACTAATCACACAGTTCTTCAACCTCACGCTATGGTCCCGAGTGAGCATTTCCCATCCTGTACATGTGAGAATAATGTTCATTAAGTATTGACACTCCGTTGTGGTGCACTCTGCATCCTCGTGTTGCTCATCTAGTATGCCAACCCATACAAAGGATCACCCTCATTAAGGTAAAATTAGGCTACGGAAGCCAGTCCTTACCCAACTGACTACTTAGTCAGATTGTAATTCTGATATAATTTATGCTCTGGTTCATATTTCCTTCAACCATGAACAATACACCACATATATAATTCTCTCTCAATGAAATCAAAGAAGTTCCACTTTTATTTTCTTGTTCACCGGCATTCATGTACAGTAGCCTACAGCTTTTATTTACGTATAATATGAGACGTGACCCATCTCTTCAAATTGAAATCTCTATAAATAATGATTATACCAGTATATTTTACAATGTATAGAGAAGACGGTTTAATTTACAGGCGGGTAATGAGTTCATATTCTAAAGGCCAACATAATATTACCTCTAATGAAGTATCTTGTCTGTTTATTTCTGAAAGGATGCTCTTACTTCCCTGTCTCTAATTAACCCCAACGTTAAAACTACTGCTTGGTTTTGCTGTACTTCTCCAACAAATATAATGAACATCCTTACTTGCTGTCATGGATATTACCAGAGTGAGAATCACAGACTGTGACATGAACTGTTCGACATCATAACAAAACGTAGTATGAACTTTGAACTTGGTACATTCATTATATAGTTGGTACTAATGGCTAGGAACCCTAACAAAAGTGAAGTTTTCGATATTAATTAATTGATATAAATCAGTCGGCCAACATATATTTCGACCCAGTAATAGTAGACGGGAAATGTAAGACAATACCTGAAAGAAATGTACGTGAGATGTATTTTTATGCACAGAACACAAACGGGAAGGGGGCTACTAGAGTGACACGTTTCGTCTGTCAAGGGAACATCATTAGATCCGGGCTGATTAAGTTAACTCCTTATACAAGACAACGACCTGGCACTACTAAGCATTATATAAACCCACAAATGTGCGTCTCCCGAACTGCTGCAAGGCTTGTTACTCCCACATATTATCGCTCTGTCTAAGAATAACCTGTGTATCACATACGATTTCTTTGCAATCTAAACAATACGAAATTAAATTTTAGCGTGATCGGCAGGTTAAAATTCTCGAGGCTCACTTGCCTGAGCTCATTTATTAGAAAATTCTGGCCGTAAGAAGAAACGAGATATTCAGTAAAGAATTGTAAAAAATCAGCAATATTTCTAGGTTTAAGGTAAAGGCACTTGCGCACTTAGTGTATTTATGTCCATAGATAAACTACTTTTGTGACCAATTTAACACAAAATTTATTAACAAGACTTCAATTAATTGCGAACACAATGCGTATACAGAGAACACTTAAAATAATGTATATTAAATGTAAAAAAATGTTTTTTAATTAATTGCAAATGCGCAGTCTTAAAGGCACTGTCCTTTAAGAATGCGCATGGCGTCCTGTAAGAATACGCATTAGCACAATTCGCATTTGAAGAGTCCTATGCCTTCATAGTTCGAACACCCTTCATGCCACCACTGTTTGCACCTACTACATTGCACCCAGTCTTCAATAATTGGTTCCTCATACTCTTCGTCACAGCAAGGACACACGATTTTCTCTTCTTCGGCAGTTGTGACAGCTGACGAAGTTGACGCTACTGAACTTACACCGAAGTGAAGAGTTTTCCTGCCCTGTTTTTTTGCTTGTTCATTCTTCGTTGCAAGAAGGCCATTCTTATAAGGAGAGGAAGATAGAACTTCAGACCTTTTGCAAGTTCTCTTGCGTTTGGTTGCTTGAGCTGCCTTTGGTAGGGGAGATATCTTAGCAGGTGACACCTGTGGCTCGTAAACTTTTGCATTTTGAATTTGCTCCTCTACAGCAGGTTCATTTTCCTGCACAGATGGGCGGAATGTTACCTCCGAGGGAGCAAAGTCGTCATCCAAAAATACATTCCGGTTAAACGGATGAATTCCAGTTTTGATGAAAGCTTGAACGGCTGTCTCCATCTTTGCTGCTCTCTCGTAGGCTGATTTGAAGATCCTGGCCACGTTGGCCTGTGTAATTGCAGTGCCAGGATGATTCACCAACCACGTATCAGCTTCTTGAGAATAGGCTTTCTTCAGAGGCCCAAAAAAGCCAACATCCAAAGGCTGAAGCCTGTGGCTTGCATGGGGTGGTAGTGAAAGCAAGGTGATGCTGTGTTCCCTGCAGTAAAGAACAGCATCAATGCTGCAGTGGGAAATGTGGTTATCCAGTATAAGGAGAACTGGATCCTCTTTTGATGGCTTTACAAAGTTTTTGAAATGTTTGAGCCACTCTACAAAGAGCTCAGTGTTCATATAGCCAGAGTCGGATATAATTGGCAATGTCCCTTCAGGAGCATCCATGTACAGATCTGGCTTCATTCTCTTCCTCGCAAAGATCATCGCTGGAGGAACAAATATGCCTGTAGGCCCCATACAACACACTACGGTAACTGCCTGCCCTCTCTCTCCCGATGTGACCTTACAGACTATTTTCTTCCCTTTAGGAGATATAATTTTAGGAACAGTATTAGGCACGGTTGATATACCGGACTCGTCCATATTAAATTTCCTATGAGCTGGGAACATTTCATCAACACACACACTTGCCAAATTATCATAGAATCGGTCACATTGGACTCGATTGAATCCAATTGCTCTTCCTATGCTGCACTTCTCTGGTGTGCGTAATGACAGCTTTTGCCTCTTACAAAAGGCCAAAACCCAGTTCTTTCCTGCTAATCTAGTTTTCTTATTGAACCTATGTTCAATCTTATTCCTCTCAGCAAATTCGTACGCTAAACTCATCAGCTGTTTTCTGGTAATTCCATAAAACCTTTTGTCCAGTTCCCTCAAATGGTCGGCCAATTTTTGTTCCTGTTCTGGCGTGAACACAGGTTTGTGACGTCCCAAGGAAATTGGTACAGTCCCCTGTAAATTAACGAAGAAATATATTACATAACGTAGGCTACTCGAGGAATAAATATTAAACATTGGAGTTGAAAATATTTATGTACTGTAGTAGGCCTATAATATTTGTTAAATATTTTTAATTGAACTTAATTTTTAAATATAATTTACTTAATTTAGTTAATTATGAATTGCCATAAACAATTATTAACCAACTACCGTAATTATTTTTTTCCTTGCCAATTTTAATCTATTTCTCAAAGTGGATTCCTTAGTACCCAATGAAGTAGCCACTTTTCTTTGACTTTCACCATTTTCAATTCTCTTTCTGGCTTCCTCTAAGATTTCTGTCGTAAATATAAGTTTCCTCTCTGATTTTCTTGAGTATGTTGAGCTCATACTGCCGTTAAATAGACGTCTGAAAGAAAGAATATCGTAGATATGAACGATTTCTACAGAACAAGAATGTGCCTGCAAGATGGCGCACAGTTCCTCCAAGACTGCGCAGAGCGCGCGGTCTTGCAGGTTTCTGCGTAGTTCAACACTTTCGCTAACAGATGGCAGAAGCAGTTACGTATACGCACATCGAGCCGCTCACAGTCTTTGTTAGGAGTTCCCATTGCGAGAGGATTATTTGTTTCAACTAAATCATAATTTAAAGGATCTCTAAGGCTTATTTCCTGAAGAATACAAATTACATCAAATAGGATGATTAATTATTCTTACCTCTTAATACTTTATACAAGTAGAATCAGCAAAATCGTTCACACTTTCGAAGAGCACTTTGCAATACACGTTTCTCCACAGAATGGCTTGGGTCACCAGTGCTGCCAACTGTAAGAAAATGCCACTGCGCAATCTTAAAGTCTGCGCAATCTTACCTGCCTTTACCTTATGCTGTGTCTTATGTGGGGTTTCGTCTAGGAACACCATGAGCCCACTGATGAGCCAGCTTGGTGTTCCTAGGCGAAACCCCACATAAGTCATGCCATAAACCTAGAAATATTGCTGAGTTTTAATTCCTTGGCCGTGAAAGCCAATATACCATCTTAAAGAACATATAGCTTACTTTCTCCTAAATGTACGGGTACAGTTAAGTTTATAGCTCCTTGTCCTTATCAAGGAGTATAATTGAATGTTCGTTGTAATAGCTTGTTGAAATACAACATAGTATATTGCACGTTATACTATGCTAAAGATTTTCCTAATTTCCAGTCCGTATGGCACTTACTGGACCTATTGTCACCTGCAAAGCTCGAGATGGTACTTTGGTTGAATGGTCAAGATGCTTGTCTCTCACCTGTGTAGCAAGGGTTTGAATCATGTTAAGGTTGTTTCTTTTAATTGTGTTTTATTATATTTGTTTTTTTATGTTCGACGATGTCGAAATGTAAACATTATGTGCCAGAAAACTGTATCATTGTGATGGTAATTACAGCACTGTTTTCCATTATGATACAGTTTCCCCAGTCAAGCTCATTAATTGACCAATTAGGTAAGAATACCTTCGCGCATGCGCTCAAAATCAACATGTCTATATAAATTACCGACCGATGTGTTACCGTAAATAAACTGGCCAATATGGGACAAGAAATAGGACTGTACCTTAATATCCCCAACACCAATTTCTACACAGCGCATTGCTTTCAAACGACTTCGGTGACCGTTTTACTGAATGCTGGTGCACGTCGGTAGGCTGCACACATATGGCATCAAAGAATATGTATGACATTGCCAAGTACACAGAGCGCATGCGTCGGTTGGTCAGAGAATCTGGAAAACAGAAATATGAAACCCAGCGCTTGCACTCCGATCACAAAATTCAAGTGACAATCTCCACAGATATGTATGAATATTTATGTAAAAACATATAATACAATCATAATTATCGTCGATCATAAACAGTCGTATGCAACTCGCCTCGCGTTTTATTCCTGGCTCTGCCAAGAAATTTAAATTTGATCCGAGGGCTGGAACGGGATACATCCAGCCATGCGTGGCAAAATTGAGATGAGGTGGGTTTGATTTCCACCTCAGCCATCCTGGAAGTAGTTTTCCGTGGTTTCCCACTTCTACTCCAGGCAGATGCCTATAGAGTTTCTAATCTTAGGGCCACGACAGCCTCCTAACCAATCCTCATCTGAATTCCAAATACACACATACTAATACAGCCATCATAATAACACAGGTTATGAAACGTAAATCCTCACACACCCAAGTACATTGAGCTAAATAACCACGATGTCCAAGCCACCTCAAAAATGAAACAACAACAACAATATTTTGCTCGTGTGACTGAATTTAGCTGCACGGTACTGTAACTATCAGGTTGAGCGGAATATGTATTCTGCACTGAATGTTCTTACGATATAAGTAACAAAATACGCAGTATGTATCCAATGCATAAATGTGCCCGTCATCTTCAGGCATTCTTTCAATGACTACTCAACAAGTTTCACACTTTACACAACTTTAAACTTTGTTTACGGTTGTTCACCAACTTCCCTTTTTTTTTGTATGACACGCAAAACACTTCGCAACATTCATTTGCCACTAGGCTGCTACGTCGTCTTTCTAACTAAAGACTAGGTGTTCCATAAGCTGACGAGGGTTGTAAGGATTCACGTGACGACTTATGGTCGCTCACTTGACTTGTGAGAAAATATCATTACTCGGTCTCCATATCTATTTAACTCATCGGTTCAGACATATTGCTCAGTTACGCGACCTCTCAGAAAAATAGAAACGTACAAGTACAATATCTCCAATTTACTCTTATTTAATTTAATTGTTTCTGCAAACTTCGATAATTTGTTGTAATTTATATATTATTTTTTTTATTTCACTCTCGCTAAAGCACAGCGATACATCATAGGGATAAACTATCAGAAGACTCGACGGACGGGAGTTCCAACACCACCGTCAGCCTTCCTTGATATGGGTTTCCCTGGTTACCTCAAGACCCGGCCAGTAGCTATTTTAATAGGTCAACTTCTTACTCTGTTTCATTCACTTTGAATCTTCTGTCATTAACTCATATCATGGAGTTGGTGGCAGGTAGGCCATTCAATCTTAAAGAAAACATCCTCCACAGAGAAATTCAACGCATCTCACACCCCATCCCACAGAAACGGGAGTAATGGCGGCTGGACATAAAATTAAAATTAGATAAACGAAAGAAAAGAAGAAAAACGCTTATTTGAATTCCTCTCGTTTCTTTGACGTTACGGAAAACTAGCTGCACATGAGAATTAGTGAAATTCAGTACATTTGCTCAAGGTAAGGAAGAATTATGGATATGTATGACTGTTGTGTATTGTCTCTAATACCTTATATGGTATTGTATTGCCCTGGGGGGTTGGTAGCTTGAATTAGGGCGGTGTTTACTAAAATATGTTAAAAATTGTATGCAGGACGCGAGTGCAACTGGTTTGTGAAGCAAAGAATGAAAGAGACAGGCAAGCTGAAGGCTGCCCTTGCTTACGAAGCGAGGAGCGAATGCTGACTTAGTGTTTACAAATGTTAAACACCTGACAAGCGATTGAGCCTGTGTGGCGCAGCTGAGTAAAGGCTTGCTGGTGGCGAGCCGGAGTTCGAGTAGAATGCTCAATAAATACAAGGAGGCAGTTTAAGAGGGTGTGAATGGTTTAATTTTTACAAGTGTGATGCAAAGTGCACAAGAATGAATGGGATGATTACAAGTAGGCCTTACTGGGTTTGGAACAGAAAGGAAATACTTAGGAGAACCTTGAGTACACTTACCAGAACTGCAAAGCGGTCGAGTAGGCATCGGACAGCACCTCGGTGGACGAAAGATGCTTAGTTCCTGGTAGGGCTGGTATTTAGGTAAATTGCCCGTGTTTGTATAATGTAGTGAGCAGATTCCTGCCCCACACACCAGGTAGCTACGGTAGGTGTTTGGATTTGTGTGGCAAGAGTTACCACAAGTGTGTACGAGAAGGCCTGCTAAGCCACTGTACTTGTAATGACTAGATGTTTGTTTTTGTTGGTTCCTCTTAGGGGTTGTAGCGTGAAATTGGGGTAAAAGGTGACGAAAGGGGATGATAGGGGGTGGCTACACCCTGTGGGAACCCCAGGGTATAACAATATAACAATATGGGTCCCATGTTTCGACTTCCGGAAAATTTCGACATATCTTCGCGTTTCACATCCCCCAGACCCCAAAACCACCGTCAGTTCAAAAGTTTATATATATTGTATGTATATATATATATGTATATATATGTATATCAGTTTCTTGTGGACACGATATATGCCGTAATTTTGCACCAAACACTTTGAATTTTTTACCGAATATGTATTCCTATAAAATCTCGGTCGAGTTCGTAACTGGGCTAAATCGGTCGAAGGGGGTGAAAATGGGGGGCTTTTTTCGAAAAAGTGAAATATTGCTATAACTCTCTTAATATGTGAAATATCGAATCCGTTCAACGTTCATACTATGTGTCGGATAAAGCCCAAAAATTTATGTTTGAAGAGTTTTTTATAGCACCAACCATTGACCAAAGGGGTGGGAAAAGTGGGTTTTTCGGGAAACATTAATCATATCTCTCTTAATAGGCACAATATCAAAACCGTACAAATGGACAATATTCCCCTAATAATTACCTAAAATTTTGTCTGAAAGAATTTTTGATATGACCCACCATTATGCCAAGGGATGAGAAAAATTATTTCGGAATTATAAGAAAATGCCAAGAGCTATCAGTGGTTGCCATGGCAACACTACTAAATTGATGAGGGATGAGCCATCAGACGTTGCCAAGATAACGCACTTGCACGAGATCATATTCAGAATTCCATCTAAGTGTGAAGCGGCTTCGGTGACGTAACTGGTAGTAAGCATGCTGAATGTCTATGCCCAAGGTCGCGAGTTCAAAGCCGGCCGAAGTCGTCGGATTTTCTAAGAGCGCTAAAAATCCCTCAGTATGCTTTCCTTTGGAGGGGAAGTTCCAACGTTCGTTGGAAGTTGCTGGTTGCGGTGGCATCTAGTAGCCAAGTCCACAGGTAGGTGTCGTTGACGGTAGTACCTGGTAGCAACATTAGGAACTACTGCTTGAAATTGACCGTCTGCAGTCCTTACCTGAATTACATACTAATAGAGCCATCCCTAAGTACACGTGGTAACATGACCGCGTTGTCGCAGGCCCTAAACTGAGGAACCAACCAAAATCTCTGCGGGAGATATAATTTTGCGTGAAGAAGTAACAGACCGTTACATAGTTACACATCAGTGTCGAAACCTTGCATAAGGACAGTGTGACCACAAGTATAAAAATGGACTCCAAATGACAAGAAGGTTACCGTTCCCATAAGACACTAAAATGTTTAAAATAGGCATAAAATGACGAAAAACAAAGTTAATTAAGCTCCAATTATAAAATACCTTCTCGCAATAAATGAGGTCTGATCCTTCTACGAAAACCTGCATATTCTGCCTATTTTCGCCTATCCCCAAGTTTGTCCGGTGAAATCTACCTCCGCCTTCCGGCGTGCCGAGAGGACTTTTTTTTTTAAGGAGCATCCAGGATGGTCAACCGAGGCGGACCGGATGTGATACCAATTAAATACATATGGGATTTTGGACGTGAAATAACACTTTCGATGATTTTGATTTCACGTCAAAAGGAGATACCGTGGTTCATGATAGAGACTTTAACGGTCATATCATCACACTTTCATTCTACCCTTCAAAAGAACAAACCCTGATTGCTATAGATACGAAAATCAGTCTCGGTGGAAGAATATGCCATGGATGAGTATTATTCTCGGTTTGTCAGTGTTATCCCTCAATAAGAAGCTGTTCATGTTGAATATAGGGGTTAATTCCTTTCTTTTTAGTCATGAAATTATGTTTTACCTTCAATGTTTAATTATCAACTTTAGATTCAATTAAATGGAGATTTGTCATTTATACGTGGGTTACGTTTTAGTTTATTTTTCATATTTTCAAATATCTTTTCGGTTTAAAGGGTGATGAACACAATTTGTAAAGTTATTAACCAAGAAACTTCCTTATTTTCGTCTCTACCAGGATAGTAAACACATGATTTTTATACAAGACGTCTGTACAATGGGGTAAGTTATTGCCCAATCAGAGTTATAAGTTCAGGTTTTCCAAGTAAGAAACGTAGATTGTCAGGAGCTTTTTGTTGTTACAGGTTCCTTATTTGGAAAAGATGATTTCAACGACGATGAGTCCACGGTTTGAATTTTATATATTTTTTTAAATTCTCTAAGCATTTTATGTCCAATGTTTTAATTGCAATGACGATGTGAAAATGTTATAAAAATAGATATTTACAAATTTTATTGATAGGTCACACTGATCAACCCAAGACTGTTTTGTGAGAATTGCATTAGTGCTTTTGACTGAAGAAGGCTCAAAATGAGCCGAAACATGTATCATAGTTTATAAGGACATCGTATGATATGAAATTTGTATTGTAACGCGGATATTCTTATAATATATAATAATCAATACGGGAAAATTTAGAATTATGACTAAAGTCATAGATATTCATGGAGAAACGGGAATTGTATTGTGGTATTAATATTGTTTTAAGGGGCAGAACTGCGAGGTCACCTGCCCCAAAACTGGAATAAAGATTTGACATACATGCATTGTATACATTGCACGCCGCCCAGCCTTTGGACTGTTGACCGACTGCAGAGTTACAACTGACAGTTTGTATAGGCAACACTGAAAAGTTAGCTTTATAACTACGGTACAATTATGTTCGACCCTGGCAAAATGTAAATATTATATGTCAGTAAACTCTACTATAATTAGGCTTATTATTCAGGGCGCCAGGAAATGTTCTCCCCAGTGGCTACGTGCAGCTGCGTGAGGTTGCGTCATCAGTTTAGTTGGCAGCACAGTGTCCTCGATAGTGTGAAGGCCACATGTGTGGGATGTGGGCTGTCGAATTCGTCAGTGTTTATAATTAGATTATTGGAAGGGTGCAACAGTATGTTATGAATGGCTGTGGTGAGTACAAAGTTTACTGTTTGTTTGTTATGATACAAGCGAGAGCCATGCTACCAACGTAACTGGTGACGCTATCTCTCGCAGCAGGTTGTAGGCACTGCGGAGAACAGTCCCTGGTGCCCTGTAGTACAAGTTATGATACAGTTTCTCCCACCAATCTGAGCTCAAGAAACAGTTGTGTGACCAATTAGGTGAGGATAGCATCGCACCTACGCTCACTTCCATGGCCCCCTATTTTAAATTTTACTGCGTGGCCAGTGTCATAGTGAGGTATTCCAGGAGGCCATGGTAAAATACAAGGTATTCTCTGCGTCCCATGCTCTCTGTTCAGTACATAAAACTGGTGAAATCTCGACAGATATTTATGAATATTTATGTTCGAACATAAAATAGTTATAATTATCGTCGAACATAAACAGTCGTATGCAACCCGCCTATAATGGTAATTAAGAACTCGTGTCTTAATTATTGCCATTATAGGCTTGTTGCATAATGTACTATTACATGTATTGGTTTTGGAAATGGCCTTCAAATGACTTATGGCTAATGTGTGCACTCTACACCTTTTCAAATATTCTGTTGTTGTTCATTCATTCAGGTGTTTGCGACATCAAGGTCGCATAGCCTATTGTACTTGGAAGTGTGTGTGGGATCCGACTGATAACCTGTGTCATTGTGATGACTCTAGTGGTGTGTGTGTTTGTGTTTGAGGCAAGGATTCGGAACGAGTCAGCCGTGGCCATAAGTTAGGAACCATCCTGGCATTTGCCTGGAGTAGAAGTGGCTAACCACAAGTAATCACTTCCAGGATGGCTGAGATGAGAGTCGAACACATCTTTCTCCAATTTTGCCCTACGAAGCTGAGTGTGGCCCGTTTCAGAGGTCCGCAGAGGACCATGCTCACCCTCTCTTTGGTGACCAGCCTCCAAGAAGGCGGCTAAAATCAAGGAAAAGTTTTCTGCTAACAATATCGATGCCTATTACAAAACCCGAGGTAGCCAGGATACAGCTATGGCAATCCACCATACCACCAGATTGGATGAAGGCCAAGAAAAGGCTCCCAGCAGGCCACAATAACAACTGGGAAACTTGGCGGTCACTCAACAGACTTCGGACTGGTGTTGGGGATGCAAAGTTAATCTCCACAAATGGGGATACCTACAGGAATCGGAACTCCTTGTGTGGACAGAGACAGACCATGGTACACCTGTGTTCCTGTGAACTGTGCCCGTGCTCTTGCACAACGCAGGAGTTAATGGAAAGTCATGAACGGGGTGTGACAGTGTCCCGTTTCTAGGCGAAGGAAATCTAAATCGAGACAGTGTTGTATATATTATTGTTTTATTTCTTTGTAATATTACGTATCATCCCTCTTGTGTATGTTGTAGTGCTTCGGACTCGAATAATAAAACCCTCAAACTAGAATTAATTTTCTTTGCAGAGCCGGGAATCGTACTTGGACGTTAGAGATGACAGCCAAGAATGTTTGACACTGACTCATACTGGCTCCGATAACCCTAAATATTTACAACAAAATAAAATTCCAACTGACTAAATGTGTTGGTTGGTTCCTCAGTTTAGGGGCTGCGACAACGCGGTCATGTAGTCCCGTGTACTTTGGGTGTGCGTAGAATCTGTCTGATAACCGGTGTTAATTGTGATGACTGCGTTATTGTGTGTTATCTGTAATTCAGGTAAGGACTGTAGACATTGAATTTTCCAGTAGTTCCTACTTTTAGCACCAAACGCAACCGTCAACGACTACTAGTTCAGAACTTGGTTACTAGATGCCACCTTTGAGTGTTGAACAAATTTTACGTATAATTAAGCTTCACACAAGTGTAATTAGTGGAAGGTTCTTTAACATGCCATAAATCTATGACACGGGCCCGCCGGCTTTACTTCGCTTACAAAGGAAGGCATACTGAGGGATTTTGAAAGCTCTTAAAAAATCCGAGGACTTTGGCTGGGTTTGAACCCGCGATCTTGGGCATAGAAGCTCAGCATGCTACCAACTACGCCACTGAAGCCACCTGACTAAATGTGTGAGAGCCAGTTTACAGCACATTCATACACTCGAGGCTACAGAATATAAGCGGGCTTACTGCAATATTTTCTCAACTATGACTTTACTCATAAGCTCTCTTGTAATAACGAGTTTCTGACGTAGTTTCAACGTATCCTTTTGCATCTAGCATATTATTACAGTCCTTGGGAGCAGCTTGCAGGTTATTAAAACACTTTATGTCCCCAGGTGCTCTCTGTGCCAGAAAATTAACTTCCTTCCGTTTCAAGATAGCAAGAATTTCATATTGCCAACCTTTGACATGTCAACCGAACAATTTCAGTTTAATAATTTTCTGTAGCACTTAGAATGTTCATTAGTCGTGATGAAATAGAAATGTTCATATTGTCGTTTGAAAGCCAGGATCTGAATAGCATTTTCTCTTAGGTAGCCTCTAAACACATACAGAATTACAAGTGTGCAATAACAGCGCCTGCCGATCATCAGCACAATCTTTGGATGACAGAGCTATTATTGAAAATCTTACCAATGACCTATATTCTTTATGTTCGGTTTGCAGCTAAAGATATGTAGTTGCTCGTTACAGACGTTGCTGTAATCGAGTTACTGTATTCATACTCTAGTTATTACATGCAGATTAGCGCCATATAAAATAGTGGTCATTTGTGAACACCTTGAGCTAAGCACTCGGTAAGCCTACCAGATTTGAATTACGTTAGCGTACATAGCGTACATTATTTATGAAATATGTAACAGCAGACTTGGCATGCAAATATCTGACACTTACTAGACTCGTAACTTTTAGCGCTGTAATGAAGTATGTCGGGACTGAGTTCAAGCACGCAGTTCACCGGTCACCTAATAAAATACATCCGGCGACAGGCGTGAGGCTCATTACATAACAAATGATAAATACCCGGACATTCCTTAAGTTATAATTAAAATTCCTCTATATTATATATTTATATGGTTCGGTGTCCTTTGTCGTCGTCACGTCATGTTAAGGGGTAACTAACTTCAATAAACAGGACAAAATATGCAGTTGAAGCCCAAATGCCGACAATAATATTATTATTATTATTATTATTATTATTATTATTATTATTATTATTATTATTATTATTATATTATTATTATTATTATTATAGCCGACCCCGTGGTGTTGGAGTGGCGTGACTGCCTCTCACCTGGAGGCCCCGGGTTCGATTCCCGGCTCTGTCAGGGATTTTAGAATCTGACGTGAGGGCTGGTACGGGGTGCACTCAGCCTCGTGAGGACAATTGAGTAGCTGTCTGACAGTGAGGCAGCGTCCCGGTCACAAAACCAAGATTAACGGCCGAGAAGACCCAACGCGCTGACCACGCGTCGCCCCAATATCTGCAGGCCAAATGGCTTGACAGCGGTCGCTCGGTAGGCCTAGGCCTTTCATGGGCTGTAGTGCCAGGGGTTATTTATTTATAATAATAAGGAGTGATGACAAGGTTCCATACTAGAAATAATCTGAGAATGTACGGTACTGTAAAATTATAGCTGTACATTGTATTAGGTTCGCACCGTACTGACAGATGAGACATTTGTGCACAACTGACCTGCTCTGGTTCCTGTCGACAAATAATATCTAAGACATTCATAGATGTGGCGATTCTAAACAATAGTAACATTCAAACAAAACATGATGAACAGATCGCAGGCGACACAGCTCTGACAGGGGCTATCGTCTTGTTTATTTGTTTAAACGAACTTCATAAACAAATAAATATATTTCCTTTGATTTTTCAAGAAATACAATATTTTTACTGTACTGTGGAAACGATTTAGAAGATGTTGGTACAATTCAAACCTTCTAACTCCCTCTGGTTTAGGAGCTTGAGTCTTGTGAAACATACACCTTAGTGATTTATTCACATACTAGCGGGCCCGTGCGAGAACTCTCGCATAATGGACTGTGTGCGTCCCCATGTGTACAGACTACCCGCTCGGTTTAGTGCTCTGCGGGCTGTACGCGACAGATTTCTCGCAGGGGCTATCGTCTTGTTTATTTGTTTAATAGCACTTTATAAACAAATAAATTATTTCTGTTGACTTTTCAAGAAATGCAAGATTTTTCCTGTACTATTGAGACCATTTGGAAGATTTTGGTACAAACCACACCTTCTAACTCCCTCTGGTTTAGAAGCTTGAGTTTTGTGATACATACACCTTAGTCTTAGCATATTATATAATAAGATGAGATGATAGCAACCAAGTGAGAGATCAGTTGACGCATCACAGCCAAGTTCTGTGATCTTCATTACAATCTTGGCAACAACATTCTCAAAACGCTGCTATTTCTAGTGCAGAATCTAGCAGATTTGATTAGTGTCATACCCTTGAATATCATAGATGTTGATTAACTGAGGCAGTGGAATCTACGTGGGAGGTAGATATTACAAAATGAACAGGACATTTTCACACTGTAGATTCAAGATCAACAGGTAGGAAGTATTGGGTTAAAAATTAAGTTAACTGAGGGCCACCACACCTGAGAGGATTAAAACCTGTGGCACAGCGATAACAAGTAGGCTGTTGTTGTTTGTGTCTTCATTCTTTTGACTGGTTTGATGCAGCTCTCCATGTCTCCCTGTCCTGAGCTAATCGTTTCATCTCTACATAGCTACCACACCCTACATCCGAGGCAATCTGTTTAATATATTCTAACCTTGGTCTGCCCCTACAGTTCTTGTCCTCAACCCTTCCTTCCATAACTAAGCTTGCTATTCCTGGGTGTCTTAGTATGTGATCTACTAACCTAGCTCTTCTCTTCTCTTCATTAGCAGTCGCCAGAATCCTCTCTCCTCTCCCACTCGCCTTAATACCTCTTCGTTTGTAACCCTATCTACCCATCTGATCTTCATCATTCTCCTGTAACACCACATTTCAAATGCTTCAATTCTCCTCTTTTCTGCTGCACTAATAGTCCAAGTTTCACTTCCATAGAGCGCCACACTCCAGACAAAGGCTTTCAAAAATGACTTCCTAACACCTAAATCTATATTCGATGTCAACAGATTCCTTTTTTGTAGAAATGCTTTCCTTGCCTGAGCCAACGTACTTTTTATATCCTCTTTGCTTCGTCCATCACTGGTTATTTTGCTTCCTAAGTAACAGAAGTCTCCTACTTCCTTCAGCTTTTCACCTGCCAATTTGATGTCCATAGAGGTTTCTGATTAATTTCGGCTGCATTCCAGTATTTTTGTTTTACAATTATTATTTTTCATCATGTATTCTTTCCGTAAGACGGAACAATAAAATGACAACAAACGAACTACCTATCCTTATGATTTAGTGCATGCGTCACAAGCACCACCTTCCTTCTGCAACGTGCCCTCTCCTTTGGATCAGACTCGACACTCACCGCATGACAGTCGGGTAGCTACCGGCCCTCTCCACTTACCAATGATGTCAAGCTTTTACAGAAGGTGAGCTGCAAGGATTTCTACTCAGGAGGTTTATTATTTCGAGCTTCTACAGATACTTCTAGCTGTTACATGCCGGCATTTTGCCTGTCTGGTTGTACTGTGGATGGAGGTACAGTGAGGAATTATACCACGTATGAGGTTGTTTATTGTTGTTTTCAGGGGAGGAACAGTGAGGTCATCTGTCCCTCACCATGTATGACAAACTGGAAAAAAATTAGTTGGCAACGCAGTAAGTTCACCACACTCTTGCACTTCAATGCTTACCCATCTTTATGGTCTCGTGGCATGTATTGATACTCTGGATCCAGATGTCTTTTGTTCGATTCCTGGCTCTTCGAAGATACTCTAAGGATCTCATTGGTATATACAGTATACTCAGTCTCGTGAAGGATGGATTAGATTCCCCCCTTTCTTGTGGATTTTCATGGTTTCCCACTATGTGGTTCCTAACGTAAAGGACGACCACCTGTTTGCAAATTCTAACCTCAATTACAAATGCACACACTACTACAGCCATCACAATGACACAGGGTATCAGACTCATTGCTGTCACCGTGGATGCCCAGGTTTGATTCCCGGCTCTGCCAAGAAATGTAATTCTGGTCTGAGGGCTGAAATGGGGTACACTCAGCCTTGTGAGGCAAAAATGCGAAGAGGCGGGTTCCATTTCTACCTCAGCCATCCTGGAAGTGGTTTTCCGTGGTTTCCCCACTTCTAATCCAGGCAAATGCCGGAATGGTATCTAACGTTAGGCCACGGCCGCTACCTACCCAAATCATAAATCAATTACAAATACTCACACTAGTACAGATACCACAGTCACCCAGAATATCAGACTAAGATCTACACACCCAAGTACATGGCCACGATGTCGCAAAGCCCACAAACGAATCAACAACAACAACTTTAATGGTCCAAATAGAAATATTTCAGCCGCCAGTTTGCCGCTTCAGATCAATTACAAACTAAGTAGAAATGTGGAACGACCTAAATATCACATCGCACTATCAATATTGCCAAGAAGGATGGAAGGAAGAGAGATTGTAGTTTTACGTGACCGTGAATCTTGTGAATATGAGCAACGGGACCTCCTTTATACGTGGAATCCGAACCACAAGACATGGCATTTCACTTCGAAAATCTCCCATGCATTGACCGGGAATCGAACCCAGTCCAACTTTGTGATAGGCCAACAGCTTGACTACTTCGCCACCACGCCCCATAATGCCAAGAACAGTCATGCGAGTGCTGCTATACCAACCGAGGCAGTTAGGCGCACTACGGCACAGGGCCATGGGGCCAGAATAATGGCCGACTCAAAAGACCAGTGCGTTCGAACACCACCTTTGGCCATCCTTGAAACAGTTTTCTGTGGTTTCCTTTTCCAACTCCAGGCAAATTCCGTTGAGGTACTTTGTAATGGGCCTAATGGGCTAATTTCTTCCGATAGGTTTCATTTTGTTTCATTCAAAATCTCCTCTAATGGGGTAGTGTCAGGAAGAGCATCCGTCTGTAAAGACTATCACATTGAAAACTCATCTCACCTCATTCCCGGTCACGTAAATTCTGGCACAAAAGTGGGTAGAAATACTTAAAACGATAGCTGCGCTGCTATATTATTGAGCAGAGCACAAATTACGAACGAACGAGTCGCATTGTGGTCTCGGCAGGTGAACAATGTGTATGTTGGTCACACCTAGTTAATTATTGTATTAAAATAAATTCCGCTCTGTGATACCATGTAATGTATTTTATTTTAATGCATTGCTTGATAGACGTAATTGAAACGTTCCCTTCCGACCTTAAAAAAGAGCAGAAATGTAATCAATGATTAAATCGTTTACATATGTCGAGATAAGGGAATCATTCAATTATTTATGGTTTTAAATATTACAGGACTTTTATTGCGTATTATTTCTCCATAGAAACATCGTTTCCAGTAAATAGGTTTAGGAATTTACTTGTTAATCTAATAGCAATCATGATAGGAGCAACATTAGTTCTTGAAATAAATCTGACATTATTTCTGAGGTATTAGGAGATGTAAACTTCTACCAAAACTAGACAAATGAATGTTCTATAACTATCTAGAACGATTAATTTTCAAGAGATACATTATTTCTCTTACCAATAATATACAGTGGGGTTGTTATATCAATACACAATGGACACTAAATGCAATAACATTTACTATGTTAGGGGAATGTATGATAATTACCATATTGATTAATAGATAATTCTTCATAATACTTCGTCAATCAAAACAAATTAAGGAAAAACTATTCACTTGTTGAACATCTAATCAATTAGATTATATATTGGCTTTCACGGCCGGTGAATTAAAACTCAGCAATTCTTCTTGGTTTGTGCCGTGTCTTGTGTGGGGTTTCGCCTAGGACACCAAGCTGGCTCATCGGCGGGCTCTTGGTGTCCCCACCCGGACCCCCACAGGAGTGACGAACTGCGCGCCACCTCCCTTTATATTCGATGCAACTGCACCACTTGACTGCGAGAACTAAAAGCTCAAGCAGCCTTAACCTCCCTATGAAGGCTTCCAAAAAGATGGAATATTGGCTTTCACGGCCAGTGAATTAAAACTCAGCAATTCTTCTAGGATTGTGCCGTGTCTTGTGCAGGGTTTCGCCTAGGACACCAAGCTGGCTCATCGGCGGGCTCTTGGTGTCCCCACCCGGACCCCCACAGGAGTGACGAACTGCGCGCCACCTCCCTTTATATTCGATGCAACTGCACCACTTGGCTGCGAGAACTAAAAGCTCAAGAAGCCTTAACCTCCCTATGAAGGCTTCCAAAAAGATGGAATATTGGCTTTCACGGCCAGTGAATTAAAACTCAGCAATTCTTCTAGGATTGTGCCGTGTCTTGTGCAGGGTTTCGCCTAGGACACCAAGCTGGCTCATCGGCGGGCTCTTGGTGTCCCCGACCGGACCCCCACAGGAGTGACGAACTGCGCGCCACCTCCCTTAACTTCAAAATTCACGAAAAACTGTATATTGCACCTAACTGTGCGTTACAATTAGTTGCATTTTTGGTACAAGAATGAGGTATATCCGCTAGAAACTCACGGTAATACATGTGGGGGTCCGGGCGGGAACACCAAGAGCCCGCCGATGAGCCAGCTTGGTGTCCTAGGTGAAGCCCCACACAAGTCACGGCACAAACCTAGAAGAATTGCTGAGATCTAATCAATTGTTCAGTAGAAAGGTTTGGTGCAAGAGGGGGTTAACTCCCAAATTCACGAAAAACTCAATATTGCACCTAAATGTGCGTTACAATTAGTTGCATTTTTGGTACAAGAATGAGGTATATCCGCTAGAAACTCACGGTAATACATGTGATTAAATATTTTCTCCCTCTTGCATTTGGGGCAACGGGCAATCGAGAAGCACCTCCAGTACGCGGTTGCTATTAAAAACTGCAAAAACTAAATTGGTGACATGTGGAACCATGAAGCCCTGGAGAGTACGCTACCTCAGGCGAGACAACCATTTCCCTTGCAGAAGACGAAGACACCTCTCAAATGAAACATTCCACTTACTATGGTATTTTTTTTGTTTTTATTTTGTTTGTATACTTGTATTATAAGAGTGAAAGTCTTTAATTGACATTCTCTTCATCATCTTACAAGTTACTGTTTTATATAAAGAGACATTCTCAGATACGGTACTTTAAATTATTTTTAATATTTTGGTGCAAGAAGGATGTAACTCAATTTTAAATTTATATTAATATAAATAATATTAATTAGTCTGAAATTTTAAATTGTAGCCATGAATTACCGCCATAAATTTAGCGCTTCAAAACATATCTCGAAGAATTATTCAAGCTATATGAAAAAAAAAGTCAGTTTTTTGTCTCCTCTAAAAATTACTGGTAAAACGGAGTTACCCCATCTTTCGCCAGACCCTTCAATTGTTTCGCATGGTTTGGCTACACAATATAGCCTTCTTCAGCTAAAAGTGCAATTAAAATATCGTTGTGATAAAACTATAAATTTCTGATTACAAAGAATATTAAATTTGCTATAATTAAACCTTAGGAATAATTATTAAAATAAATGGATATCCTTACAAAGAATGAATTAAAATATAATATATACACCGTATTTGATAAAATGTATATGCATAATTAAGCAATAATAATAATGTTATTGGTTGTAAACTACTGCGGCTTTGAGAAACGCCGGGGTGTCGAATTTTGCCTCAAAGGGGATCTATAACATACCAGTAAATCCACTAACACCGCTCCCTAGCATTTGTGCACCCTCAAATGCCAACTGACAGCGCCATGATTTGATCCTGTATAATTATGAGTAGCTTATTAACATAAAGTTCTAAAATGTAAAAACCTATTCTTGCTCTTATCAAAACAGCTCGATAACACACGTGGACTTTGTTTTGTGGTAAGTTTGAATGAGGTAGTCATCCAGATGAGAAATGAGGTTGTCTGTAACTTAATGCGTTAAATACGTAGGTGCCAGCCTATAATTATGTGTAGCTCATTAAAATGATGTTCTAAAATGTAAAACCCTAATGATGTGGAGATCAAAATAGCTCAAAAACACCTTGCCAGTGTTTTTTAGTAATTTTGAATGTCGTAATGCTTCAGGTAAGGAATGAGGTTGTCTGAAGATTAATGTGTTTTATCTAAAGAAGGCTTCATTTCCAAGCCGAAACATATACAATAATTGAACATTTTAATAGTTGTTTTTTAAACCGTGTTTATTGGCATAGTATTATTAAGAATTATCAATAGAAACAATACTAAAATTCAATGTTTCAATGTTAATTTGCTTGCCAGAGAAGTCAAAAATCAGTATTGTTATTATTATTCCCTTGTGTACACGCCTATTGTTACAGAAGGCGGGAAGCGATCGCCAACGCCATTCTACTGCAAGTTGATGATTTAAAAACTTGCGAACTGTTGAGCAAGTGTTGAGAATGACAGCTTTTGGACAAACAAATGTATTAATCGGAGGTTCGTTAAATCACGAATTTTGTTACGAACAACATTGAAAATAAATTGACACTTACTGTAAAGTTGTACTGTCTAATGTAAAGTGAGTGTACATACCACATCAGTTGCAGAAACCACTTTATAACTGTAAATTTATTAGAAGGCTGAAACATACATCAAGCTTCAGTTGTTGTCCCCTTGAATGCTGTTTCTCAAATATTAAAGATCGAAATAGTCCAAAATGTTCATAATAATAATTATTCTGGAGTTTAGGTGGGAAACCACGGAAAATCACTTATAGGACAGCTGAGGTGGGAATCGAAGCCATCTCTTTTCAATTTTGCTTTACGAGGATGAGTGTAACCCTTTTACAATCCTCAGAAATATATTTCTTGATAGAATTGAGATTCAAACACAGGACTTTTGGATCTGGTATCACAATATGTACCTTGAGACCACATTAGGCGATTCTCAGATCTTGGTTTTTCCTTTTCCTGGTGTATATATTAACTTCCTGATGAACAACGCAGACCATTCGTTATAGATCATATCCAGATTGTGTGTGAGATCATAAGGTATCAATTTCACCTTGCCCGTCAAAAAGTCAGTTGAATAAAACATGTCGAACTCTAAACACAGTCATTTTTCTTCCAGTTCACTCTAGTAAGTAGATTCTACAAAGGGAGACGTTTGCATGCGATACTACGAGCATGTGATTTAACTGTCTAGTATTTAAATTCTGTTCGTGTAAACTCTCACTAGAATCCATCATCATTTCTGGTCAGTCCGTGGTGAATAGCACGTACATTTGCGCTATGGCCCGGAGCAAGCGTAGTAAAGCAGCCCATATTTCTTTTTACGTGCTTTAGTCTGTATACATACCCTACAGCTCTCTGCCATATACCTACCGTCAGACAACACATCTTGAGGTATCCAGCTGAGAGTAAATGCTGTTTTTTTTTCACGTCAGCCACATAATTAAACACGCTCTAACTTTAGTTGAAAACTCAGTGTAATTGCCTGGAATTTGCAGTGCTCCATTCATGTTTCTCTAATTGCTTCTAAATGTTTGCTTTTTAACTTGTCTTGTTCTACCAAGAGCGATGGCCACGGTCTCTAAGGCGCAGTGGAGATGATGCCAAGCTATCTTTGAACTCGGTTGACGAGTGGGTTTGAACCCAACCATCGGCAATCCTTGAAATGTTTTTCCGTGCTTTCTTATTTTCAACCCCAGGCAAATGTCAGAACAATACCTTGTAATAAGGCACGTACATTTGATGTAAGACTTGGAGCAGCCTAAGGGGATGCACGCGCTGAATTCTCATAATTTATCCTCCCCCACAAATCTCAATACATTTTGTCTCATAAGTCTGTCTATGGTGAGGTTCACGTTAGAAGGGTTCCTTTGTAGCTTAAGTAGTTTCAAGAATATTGATTCTGCTGTAGTACAGAGGATAGTCGTGAGTGCAGTTGGGAAATTACAATTAGCCCGTATGTGGATAAGTGTAAGAGAGAGCCAATAGAAACAATAAATAAATAAATAAATAGACTTCAAAAAAGCCTACGACTCCATAGACCGGAAAACCCTATTCAATGTTTTGGAAGAATTTGGAATTGATAGCAAAACAAGGGCGATTATAATTCAAACATTAACAGAAACTGATTCCAAAATTAAATTTCAGGGGGATATCTCGGTGCCCTTTAAAATTCGGACAGGAGTCAGACGAGGAGATGGGCTTTCACCGATTCTGTTTAACGTTGTCCTGGAAAAAATAATGAGAAGATGGAGGAATGCCATGAGAGAAGAAGGGATAGAAGGAATATGATTAGGTACAAAGAAGCAAGGTGTGAAGGTTGATTGCTTAGCGTTTGCGGATGATATGGCATTGCTAGCTGAAGATAAAGAAGAAATTAAAATAATGCTTGAAAAATTACACGAAATTGCAGGTAAAACGTGACTCAGGATTTCGTATGAAAAAACAGAATACATGGAATACAAACATGATAACGAAAAGCACTTAGAAACAAAATATGGGAAGATCAAGAGGTCGGATAAGTTTAAATATCTTGGTGAATGGATCGAGCCTAATGGACTGGATAATGCAGCAAATAAAGGGAGGATCAGAAAGGTGGAATTAGCTTTTAAATTAGTACAGAATAGGTACAACAAAAGAACAATATCTTACGGAGCGAAGATAAGACACTATACCACGGTTGTCAAGCCTGAGGGATTGTATAGTTCAGAATGTTTAATACTCAACAAGAAAGGTGAATTAGAGGAACTGGAGAAGAAAGAAAGAAAGAAAGAAAGAAAGAAAGAAAGAAAGAAAGAAAAATCTTGAGGAAGATCTTAGGACCCGAAAATAGAAATGATGGTACATGGCGGAAGAGGCGAAACAAAGATCTCTACGGACAAGCAGAAAAAATCACAGATACCAAACGGAAGAGAAGATTGAAGTTCTATGGACACCTTACGAGAATGAGCGATAGTCGACTAACGAAGACGATCTTTAGTTACATTACCAAGATAAAAGCAACTACAAAATGGGTAGATGAAATAAGAAAGGATATGGAGGAATTTGGGGTCAGTCCAAATGAGATCTGGAATAGAGAGGTGTTTCGAGGTAGGATTGATGCATTCAAGGGGTTCCAGGAAAAGCAAAGGAGAAGAGCCAAGAACATCTGGTCGGAAGAAAGGAAGAGAATCCACAGTGAAAGGATGAAGAGTTTCTGGGAGCAGAAAAAGGGGCTAATCAGCAAGTCAATTGTTTCCCGTGGTCCAAAGTTGGCCAAAATCGAACAAAGAAGAAGAATAATATAACATTAAAAAAATGATAATGTTAGTTATAATAGGCCAATATCCAAACCCCCAAACCATCCCGATCTTACTGTAACTGTCCTATGACTAACAAAATAAGTACCTATACAAAATTAATCCTTCAAGAAGAAAGAAGAATAAATAAATAAATAAATAAACACAAATTAATAATAAATACATAAAGAAACGGTAGTGTTATCCGGGACTTAAAACCCCGTATTCTTCTCCTTTGTTTTGTCCATTGAAAGAGTGCATTTGAACTTGTTAGTTGGCTTGATAGTTTTTGCCTTCGCATCCTCCCAAAACCTCTTCATGAATGCACTGTGTTGCACCTTGTGTTCTGTGGACCACTTCCTACCAGTTTTCGTTCAAGTTTTCTTCACGAATTTGTGCTTACCTACTATTGTACCAAAAGATCCACGATTTTCTATAATGTCATCTGTGATATTGATTTAATGGAGGTCCACCTAAATTTCTTCTGGCCAGTTTAGTTTGGTCTTCTTTGAGTTGTTTACTTTCAATAATAATAATAATAATAATTGTATTATTATTTCAACCCCGTAATGTGCAAAAACCACATCTTTTCTACTCCTGGTTTGGTTTCATTATCTTCATTAATTTCATCATTCAATAATATATCCCATGTGTTTGACGTTAGGAAGGGCATCCACCTGTAGAAAACTGTCCACTTCACACAAATATATCGTTTCTCATCCCCGACCCCGTTGAAACGGGAATAATATGAGATATACATACTGTATACTTTAGTATTTTTGTGCTGAATAGGCTGAACTGTCACTATTATGAGAAAGTTAAAGTAATAATTGCACTTTGAAACCTAACGGCATTTCTTCCTTTCTTTTCGACATGTTGGTAGCAGTCGAAATGATATGGCTCATCATAAAATAAGGAGTCGGCTGTGTGAAGACGATAACTTAACATTTCTAAGAATTGAAGGAGCTTGATTGTTTGTTTGTCGTATTTGTACACCACCGTTGCATTTACGTAACGTAACCTGTTGAACCAAAAGCACAACATCCCTCGGTGTAGACAAAATATTGCTCCTCCCTTGTCCTTTCTGTCCTGTCGTTCTTTGGGGCAACATGGGTCATATATCTATTAAATCCTCGATTATTGATTGGTTAAATATATACACTATGTATATTTTTGACATTGTACATTTTTGAATAGTTCAGAGAATAGCCTATATTCTATTTAACACCAATGTGATGACTAGGACATTGGATAATGGGGGAGGGTTCGAAATTCTCCAACATGGCTGATCTGATCTTTCAAAAACATTGTTGTAGAAATAATATTCTTAGGGAAAGTGATCTTGCCATGTTCCCTAACTATAGCTACAGAGCGACAAATTAATCTGAATCCCAGCAAAATATGCGAACTACTAGGCCTCCCTTTGCCCCTCCTGTGAACATGTTGCTATTTGCTGTACGTGAAAGGCTTGACTTCAACATAAACCAACTGGCGCTGAGTAGCGCGCACGTGAGGATGATTTACGAATGGTGTCACTCTCTCCCCCCTACCCTACACGTGCTCACCCACCTAGCTCCCTCGCTCGTGCCGACAGCGCCCTCACTCAGGGCTTCACTTGAACTTGCCGAGCATTAACTTGTTGTTTCATTTAGGGGCTTGGACATGGCGGTAAAATTACACCCATGTAATTGGTTTGTGTACAATTAGTCACGTGACCTGTGTTATTATGGAGTCTGTATTGGTGTATATATTTATAATTGATGCGAGGAATGGGATGGATGCGTTTGTGACCTTAATAAGTTAACAACCATCCCGGCATTTGCCTAAGGTAGAAAGGGGAATTCAACCTAACTCATTTCAGGGTTGTCTCACGCCTCTGAGTGTTTTACCCATTCCAGCCCACAGATCAGAATTAAATTTCTTGGCAGAGCCAGGAATCGAACCTGGACCTCTAGGATGACAGCCCAGAACGCAGCCTTAAGAGTGGGCTTTTCTGTGCTCATACGGTTTTTAACACGCACGGGACATATTATTTCAAAACGGCCTCCATTACGGTAGCTGGTGAAGTGATTCTCTACTGCCTTGCATAATTTACTGCTATGGAAAACCAAAACGATTTTACCTATAAGTTAGTTAGTTATTATTGTTTTAAGGGGCGTAACTACGAGGTCATCTGCCCCTATGTACCAATAAGAGATATTGGCGTACCGACAGGGGGGAGTTCAATCACAGCCAAAAATGCTAACTAGCCGGTTCACGGGCTGATCAAACTATAGCTAAATCAGTAATGATTAAGTGATTGGAATTGTTACATTGAAGGAAAATGTTCTAAGGCATTTTAAAATGAAAAGGTACACATTCACATTACTAACTGCAATCCATGTTCACCCACCTATAAGCTCTTCTTCTTTGAGTAAGATTAACTTCCCAGTACTGGGCTTAAGTTCAACCTCTCATTACGGGCTTGTATTCCCTAGGGGTCTGATTTAAGTTAAGCAGCAGTGCAACGTAGAACAAAGTTCTTGTATCGTACCGCTCCTCTGAAGTAATGCTCCTGATTAAAGACACACTGCTCGGAACGATAAAACAAACATTCTATGGAAGTAATTCACAATTCAGATCAGAAGTTAGGTTCCAAATTTGGATTTGGATTACCGTATTCATGACAAGTGATTAGATCATGTATTAAGCAGAAATTTAGAAGAGAGGTAAAGAATTATACTGTCGACCCAAGCGACTCCAACCAGTGACCTGTGGTTCTTACGCCATACCTCTAATCTCTGACCAAAGGGAGACACATTCCAAATTCTCTTGGGGAAAGGCGCATACATGAGGTCAACTACAAATGGCAGATATGGCCACTTCGTGGCGTAGTGGATATTCTTCCTAGCTGACACCGCATTTGTTTCTCGTCCCTGCAAATAAATTTAACTCTCGTAAGAGGGGTGAAACGTGATACACTCAGCCTCGTGAGGGAGAACAGAGAAGAAATGGGTTCGATTCTTGCCTCTGCCATCCTAGAAGTGATTTTCCGTGATTTTCCACCTCTTTTCCAGGCGAATGCCTGGATGGTGCCAAAATTAAAGCAGTGACCACCACCTATCCAATTCCTAATTTAAAAAAAATACTAGTGCATACATTACAATGACACAGGTTATCAGACATATTGCACACATACGCGCCCTTAATTGAATCAACAACAATATTCTGTTAGTAGCCCGCTGTGGGCTATGGATTCCAGAATTAGATGTTCATGACCACAATGATAACAAATGGGACCTTTCAATTGTTAGGTCGTGTGTTGTACGGAATGTGCAAGTCATCTAGATAGTAGATAATATAATGTGTGCCTTATCTGGGACTCAAACCCCGGACCTCCAGTTGCTCTGACCACTAAGCTGTTGTCATCGATGTGCTCGTGAAAACCTCATTGTGGAATCATAAGCCCACAGCGAGCTGCTTTGTGTTGGAAATCCATATTAGGGCTCAGGCCATTTTTATCACCAGCCCTGGGTGTGTGTTGAATTTGTCTAATACTGTAGCATGTGTTTCTGTGGTGTATGTATTAGTGCAGGCAATGCGTATGTGCTAGCCTTAGTTGACTTCATGAATGCACCCCCAGCCAAACAGGGTAAAAGATACAGTCAGTCTGAAAGACTAGACTTTATATCATTTCAAATGACGCATGCTACAAATGCTACACATGTTAGAAAGGCTCAGGAGGGCTCTTTCAACAGACTGACTCCAATACGTATTAACTTGGGCTTCCCCCGCGGGGAAGGGAGAGCGGGAGGTGCACTCTGCTGCATGACGTCACGCACTCTCCGTCTCCGTATCGCATAACGCCATAGCCCGGGAGTATAGTCAGATTCGGTGCATATGCACTGAACAACATGATGACGTCATACGCTCTCCGTCTCTATATCGCATAACACCATAGCCCAGTAGTAAACTCAGACTCGGTGCATATGCACTGAACAACATGATAACGTCATACGCTCAAGTGCAACCTTAGTACATTTCCTCTCCGTAACCGTAACGCATAACGTAGACCAAAGCATAACGATGAAGTCGACAAGATCATCTGAAATGCTAAAACTGTGCATCTTTAACGATACATGAGCTGTATTTAAAGCTGAACATATAGCGGTGTTGTGGCTAACATTCATTCTAAAGTTCGTCTCGATTCCAGCTGTGCCATGAAATTCAATTCTTGCCTGAGGGCTGGAACGGGAACGTTCACGTCGTGAGTTTGATTCTCACCTCAGCCTTCCTAGAAGTGGTTTTCTGTGACTTCCTACTTCTACTCCAGACGAATGCCAGGATGATTTTTGAAGTGATGATTGAAGTGATAGAAGCCATTTACCTGTGTTGCCTAGTTCTATTAAGGAAAGCTTTCCAGTCAGTATAGGCCACCGCTGCCTCCTTCCCAATTCTCACCTCACTCATATACACACTACTACAAGCACCACAATAGCACGGGCTGTCATTCAAATTCTACACACACCTAAGTACACGGGGATGAAATGACCACGATTTCAAAGCACCTAAATAAAACAAAAGCATAATTTATGGCTGTGATGACCTAGAAGCTACTGTGGTATGGTTGGTGCTGAGAAATGACATTTCTGGCACAACTTGTGTCTGTGGATGCTCCGAGAGGTGTTATTCCTAGGGTCAATGCTCGCTCATCGCGAAAAGCAATATTAAGAATACCTCAACCTTCCTTTCCCTAGTGTGCCGAATTATTGCACTGGCTTGGTCCTTTTCAGTTTCAACCAACATAAGCTATGAATGTGTAATATACCCTTTTATACAAAGTAGAGTGAAAGCAGACTGCCACTTGCACTGATACAATTTCTTGTTTGGTCTTGTTAAAATAATCCACAGTTAGTTAGTTATTGTTGTTTTAAGGGGCGGAACTACGAGGTCATCTGCCCATAATAATAATAATCCACGATGGCAGGCATTTCACTCTAGAGCAAGGATGCAGATCTGAGTTCTTCCGCTACTTGAGTCTCTTTCTGGCATAGTTGATTGATGCCCCCTCGGAAGCCACGACCATACGTAGCCGAAGAGGCCAGACAGATCGTAAATACTCGCTAATATTCGTAACGGTAAGGCGTCTTTCTTTGTAGCAGCGAAGGACATGGGCTGTTGAAATGTAATAAGTTGCTGCCAAAAAAGCACAATTTAAATACGTTATATGCTTTTGTTGGGAGTGTGTTTATGTTCCTAGCGACGACGTTTCTTTGAGGCTGCATTTCTAGCCTACTTTTCACATTTTGCAACAAGTAGTTCCGTGAAGAACTATACAGCCTATTTTCATATATCCTACTTATGTTAATTGCCACTATCAACATACAACATTTCAGTTTGATTCCTGTAATAGATTCGTAGAAATTGAGAACCGACTAAATATTTCGGATGGTCGCCATGTTGGACTTCATTTAATTATGTAGGTCCTAGAGTTATGTACTGTTACATGAAGATTATTGTGTACGTGTAGCATTCAAACTTCAATCGCATGATTAGGACACAAGAAGTAACAACGAGATTTTAAAATTTCGCACAGCTGCCATCTTGTGGTTATGGAAACAATTGAAATAAATTAGATGCCAATGGATTAACATTCGTATAAGGATTTACTGTACAAAGTTTCACTGCACTCGGCTGGTAAAATTGCGAGAAACGTCCATGTGAATATTTATATTTCGTGTCGCCGCCATGTTGAATTTGTGATCACCAGGTTATTGAAAGTCCTATAGGTGAACTTATGTTCATAGCCCTTATGAACATAAAAATATTCAGTTTGATTGCTAAAATAATTCGTAGATATTCAGAGCCGTCTAAATATTTCGGATGGTCGCCATGTTGGACTTAATATAACTATATTGGTCCTAGAGTTATGTACTGTTACATGAAGATTATTGTGTACGTGTAGCATTCAAACTTCAATCGCATGATTAGGACGCAAGAAGTAACAACGAGATTTTAAAATTTCGCACAGCTGCCATCTTGAGGTTATGGAAACAATTGAAACAAATTAGATGCCAGTGGATTAACATTCGTATAAGGATTTACTGTACCAAGTTTCACTGCACTCGGATGGTTAAATTGCGAGAAACGTCCATGTGAATATTTATATTTCGTGTCGCCACCATGTTGGATTTGTGATCACCAGGTTATTGAAAGTCCTATAGCTGAACTTATGTTCATAGCCCCTATGAACATAAAAATATTCAATTTGATTGTTATAATAAATTCGTAGATATTCAGAGCCGTCTAAATATTTCGGATGGTCGCCATGTTGGGTTGTTAAATGTATAGGCCACTGGGTCATGTACCATTAAAGGAAAATTATTGTGTAGGTTCATTATTCAAACTTTCACTTCGATCGCATGATTACGACACAAGAAATAAAAACTTAATTTAAAAATTCGCACAGCCGCCATATTGAGGTTATGTAAACAATTGAAATAAATTAGATACCAGTGCATTACAATGTGTGTAAAGATTTTGTGTACCAAGTTTCATTGCGTTTGGAACATTAAATCGCGAGAAAGGTCTATTTAAATTTTCAAATTCGCTTGGCCGCCATGCTCGTTTTGTAGTTAACCGGTTTTTCAAAATCTTATAGATGAACTTCCAGTAGTGCCCTTTATCTCCGTACAAAATTTCAGGGTGATACCGCTAATAGTTTTAGAGATATAGAATGCCGGTGAAATATTTCGCACAGCCGCCATCTTGTGGTTATGTAAACAATTGAACGAAGTTAAATGTCGGTGCATTACAATGTGTATAAACGTATACTGTTCCAAGTTTTATTGCGTTTGGTTGGTTAAATCACGACAAACGTCTATTTAAACGTCGCAACTTCGCTTGGCCGCCATGTTGGTTTTGTAGTTACCAGTATTTCAAGAGTCACATAGGTGAACTTCTAGTAGTTCCCTTTATCACCGTAAAAAAATCCAGGGTGATATCGGTAATAGTTTCGGATATATTGAATGCTGGTGTAATATTTCGCACAGCCGCCATGTTGGATTGATGAGACGTAACAAAATTTGGAGGGCACGGTCGGGGTCGCCCGAAATAGTGCTATGTACTTACCGAGTTTCATTGAAATCGCTCCAGCCGTTTAGAATTTATTAGGGGGGGGGGAACATACACACACCTCACACACACACACACACACACACGCACACACACACGGACAAAAGGTGATCTCATAAGCCTATTTTTTGAAAATTGAAAATAGGCTAAAAATGGGGAAAAAGTAGACTTATGAGATCGATCCGCGAAAATGTGCGTCTGTCTGTCTGTCCTTCTGACTGTCTGGCTGTCAACTCCTAAACGGCTGCAGAAATCGAAACCAAATTTAGTATGAGTAAAGATGTATAGCGGAATATCTCACGTCCATATTTGAAAATGATGTCAGTGCTACCAACTGCTGAAATTCGAGCTCTGTGTTGGATATCATGGAAGGTATGCATGGGAGCTATTCCAAAATTGGCACACATGTAGATAACACTGTTTCAGTTTAATTTCCAGGAGGCCATGCATGACTGTGTTGCCAAAATAATTTTAAGCCTTCTGATAAGTCCAATTTTTAAATGCCTGTAACTTCTACACTATCAATTAGATTTCAACCAAATTGTGTATGTAATATGTGTACATAAAAAGATATGACTTAGCGTATTCTTAGGAGCCACCATGGCTGCCAACTGTTAATAATTGCTCTCTCTATTTTTTTTTATCCAAATACCAATATATCAGAAAGTATGCAAGCCGACAGCTTTAAACTATGCACATGTATAGTACTTGACATTATAGATTAATTTGGAGTAACTTATATACTTCAGTTCTACCAACATGATTCTAAGCATGCTGATAGGGCCAATTTTTAAATACATGTAACTTCTATACTATCAGTTGAATTTCAACCAAATTTCGTATGTGCTATGTGTAACATAACAGATATGACTAGAAGTATTCTTAAGAGCAATCAGGGCTGCCAACTGTTAATAAATGCCGTCTATATTTTTTTTAACTATTATCAGTATATCAGGAAGTATGCAAGCCAACTGCTCTATACTTTGCAGACGTATAGCAACTGACATTCTAGATTAAATTGGAGTAATTAATATAAGTCAGTGCTGCCAACATGATTCTATGCCGGCTGATAGGTCCAATTTTAAAATACATGCAACTTCTATACTAACAAATGGATTTCGTCCAAAATTGGCACAAGATATCAGATTAGGCTATTTCTGACCAGCACACGCATGACATCGTTGCCAACATGCTTTTACGCGTGCTGATAGATCCAATGTCTAACTGCACGTAACGTCCATTGGACTTCAACCAATTTTTTTATTCTGTACCTTAAGAGATGGAACTAAGAATATATTCAGTCACCAGGGCTGCCAAATGGTAATGCTGTATTAGGCTACATTATACCAGGTATATTTCGAACTAATTAGACATTTCGATATTACCAACTTAATTTCGTCGTTATTCTAGATAGATTCATATAGGCTACTGTAGATTAATCATTGGCATGAAACTTAATTTTAAGAAAAGTGGGCTTTTTAGTTCGTCATGGAACTTCTCGTTATTAATGAAAATTAACTAACAAACTAACTAAGTAAAAAATAAGAGGCGGAAGGATCCTACGGATTATGTTAGAATGGTGAACAAAAGGGGACAAGAGATAGAAAATAGGGAAGAACTGAAGAAAATGTGGAAAGAATATTTTGAAGAAGTTCTGAGCCCCAATGGAAACCACAGCGAGGAGGAAAAAAAATGGGGAAAAGGAAGATGGACTGCGAACAGAAAAGGACTTAGCATGGAAAGAAGTGGAAGATGTAGTGAGGAAGATGAAAGGAGGGAAGGCACTGGGTGTGGATGAGTTGAGTGTGGAGATGGTGAGAGCAGCAGGAGAGGTGGGGATACAATGGTTGTACCGGGTGATGAAGACAGCATGGAAGGAAAGGAAGACCCCAGAGGACTGGAAAACGGGAATAATTGTCCCGATCTTCAATAAAGGCAGTAGAACAGAATGCAGAAACTATCGGGGAATAACACTGATGAGTCATTGTGCAAAGAGGTTTGAGAGAGTTTTGGAAAGGAGAATTAGGCCAAGGATAGAAGGAGGGATGAGGGAAGAACAACATGGCTTCAGAGCAGGAAGGTCCACAGTGGATTTGATTTTTGCTGTAAGGCAGTTACAAGAACAGCACTATGAGTATGGAACAGATTTACCGATGGCCTTCCAGGACATTGAGGAAGCATATGACAGTGCATGCAGAAACAAAGTATGGAAGCCCCTGGAGGATAGAGGAGTAGAAAAATGGACTATAAGGAGGATAAAGAAGATGTACAAGGGAAGCGTGAGCTGTGTGAAAGTGGGAGGAGAGAGATCGGACTGGTTGGAACAAGAAACGGCACCGTGCACCGTCACCGTTACTTTTCATTGTGGTGATGGATGACTTAATGAACCGAGTGGCACAAGTAATTGGGGAAGGAAAGATGAAAGCAATGGTGTTTGCAGATGATTTGATGATTTGGGGAAACAAGGATGAGGAGGTACAGGAACAGTTGGACGTGTGGGAAGGAATAATACAAGGATATGGGATGAAATTTAGCATAAACAAGAGTGAGATGGTGATCACAACAAGGAAGAAGGAAAGAACCACAATGGGAATAACAATTGGTGGGGAACAGCTGAAGAAAGTGGAGAGTTTCAAGTATCTGGGAAGCCTGAAACAAGATAATTGAAGAAACGATAGAGAAATAAATGAGTGGGGTAGACAGGCAGAAGCATTCCGGAGGAGTGTGAGAAGCATGTTATGGGGCAAGGATGTCCAGTAAAAAGTTCATATATATCGGACGTACTATGTCCCTATCCTGACGTAAGCCTCGGAGACCTGGGTTATGAAAGGAAGGGAGAAGAGAAAATACAGGCCAGTGAGATGAGGTTCTTGATAAGCAGTATTGGAGCTACAAAGATGGACAGAATAAGAAATGAGAGGACCAGAGAATAAATGAAGGAGGAACCATTACAGAATGGTATAGAGAAATCTAGACTTAGATGGTATGGACATGTAAAACGAATGGAGGATACACGAGACGAAGTAGGAAGGAAAGAGACCGAAAGGAAGACCGAGAGACAGACAGGTGGCTGAAGAGGGTGGAAGAAAGCGTGAAGAAGAGAGGAGAAGACTGGACAAGGGTGGAGGCTGAGAGATGGTGGGAAGACAGAAGACGTTGGAGAGGCTTGTGTTCCAAACAGACCCGGACAGTGGCTGTAAACTCTGCAAGATGATGATGATGACATATTCGTAACATTTTGTCAGATAATCACTTATACAACTATTTTCATTTCATGGAGAATGCGTAGCATCCTCTGGCTGATTTAAACTGCCAACTAATTAAACGGTTTACGCTTGTCCATTGGTTTCCAAATGGCAGCACCTACATCCCCCAACAGCATTTTATAATGAAATACAGTAGTTATAAATTTTCTCTTTTAGTGCATTGCTTTTACATCTGTTGATCTTGATGTTGAGGCATTAACCTAATGATCAATTACCTACAGTACTTCCCGCTTGGTTTTATCACCAATCATACATAAAAGCATATAAAATAATATACGTGTCCGACGGGTGAAAGTACACAGAGTCTGAAGCAGTGATGTCACCTCTTAATAGGTATGTCAAGCCTTGTGAAACGTGAAAATTAGATTATCTCTACTTGAAGCCAGTATGGTGCTCTTAATATAATTATGAGGTGAGCATGGATGTGTTCTAAATTATATATTTATATAATAAAACACCCTTTTATGTACAAAAGGCTGCGGGGGGGGGGGGGGGTACATAATTTGATGACGTGTTTCATTGGTCATGCGATCATCATCAGATCCTGATCGCTTACGATTAGATAAAGTACGATGTTTATATAAAGATATTACACTTATTTCAATAGGCTATATTCTTTAGATTACAAACATTTGTAAAAACGTATGTATTGTGTCAAACTGAAGAACATTATCTGTAAATAAGTGATGACAACAATTTGTACGTGCAAAGCTCAAACGAAGTGTAATCAACTTTGTATTTCTCAATGCTATAAACCTGAGTTTCTCAACCATTTCTATCTATAAGTGTACCATCTTAGACCTCCAATAATTGTGGAACATCTCCACAATAATTACAATAATTATAAAAATTTGTTTCAAGGTGTAACAACCATTGTCAAAGTTACTGTTACACTATCATTAGAGACAGTAAAAATTCACGACTCGCGAAATCACTAAAACAATTAAAACAATAAACATTGGTTCAGAACATGTTTTACATTAAAATATCATATACCGGTAATTACACGTTCAAACTCGTGAAACACTCGCCAAAAATCTATGACTCGTGAATTTATCATCTTTTATTATTGTTATACGCGAAAGAAAACGAAACTTTTCGGCAATTAATAGACAAATTATCTAAATTTGAAAATTTTAGAAAGTTTTTTTTCCATAATATTACTGACCAAACTCCAAAACAGAACTGTTTTCCACCTTGTCATATCTGAAAAAATCCACAAGGTTTTGATTGTTGTCGTTAGACGGTATGAGTTGAAATGGTTCATATATAACTATTTATTACTGATATCATAACATAATAAAGCAGTGTGAAAAAATCAGTCTCACTAAAAAAAACACTCAAGAATATTTACCCTTGTTAACCAAGAATTTTAGCCCAATTCATACAAGAATTTAGACTGTCTCTATCTATCATGTACATGTACAATGTATGTTAATTTGGTAATGCATAGATTAAAGTGATAATTACAAACATGAAAAGAAAAATTGACAAATATATTTCCTTGAATGTTTTTGTCTCTTTAATAATTCGTAAAAATTCAGAGCCTTGCTAGTTAAAAATTGAGGTGTGAAGAATGGGTCAATGTTATCACGAATACTTGCATTAATAGGGAGTCTGGGGGTGTTTACTTGATATAATTTTATTTATTCTTGGCTTAACTCGAGTAGTAGCTAAAGATCATTTCTAGGATTTAAGCAGTTTCTGACGTTTTATTTTCAATTTCAATTGTGAGCCATATAAGTAAGGCAAAGTGATGTCCGGGGCTGAGAATATTTATTTATCCAGAAGTTACACACGTTTTTTTGATATCCAGTCTACAAGTCTCTCAACACCGTGTTGCTGGTCAGTTCGATGTATTGTATCCATTTAGCCCTGCCCAATTACCCCCAGGTTACGCCCATCTTCCAGTTGAGAAGCACTGTTATTGATCACAAAGCACTTGGAATCATCTGTAATGCATCAATCCCATAGAATAAGATTTGTAGATTGTCTTATTACGGGGCATGAATCATCCGGGTGGTTGGTTTATAGAGTAGATGATTCCAATAGCGTACAGTACGATGATTGAATGTTAAACTTCACTATACAGACCTCAGTAAATCAAGGACTATTTACAGTCTATTAGTATTCAGACACACACATTTCTCACATATCATCTCTGTTTATAGCAATTATTACGAGCACAGGCTATTAGCACAGCTCTGTTTCTAAGCGTGTTTAATTTTGTGGGTTATGGCACGTACCGTCATACTCGAATTATGGCTGCAGAATTATGTGCGATGCATTACATTGTAACCAGAGAAACTAGGCTACATAAAGTTACTCCAAAACTATCGAGGTGCAAGAAGAACGTTCAGTTTTTCAATATATCACAGGAAGAAGATTGAAGTGTTGTTATAATCTCTTTCCCTCGGAGAGCGGTCTTTTCGTAAACGGCTCAGCTGATATTTCAGATGTTGATTTCTTGACTTTGATTTCGGGGGGGGGGGGGGGTATCTTGATCATCAGACCTATGTATTAATGTGTTCGCATTGTCTGATAACCTGTATTTATGAATAACTAAAGTATATATATATATATATATCCACAGCCTGCTTCCAGTCTCCGACCGGGTCAGGAATGGAATGATTGAAGCCCCCATCTAGTGGAGAGGATATGAACTGTGCCGGCTGCCAAGGCTGACGCACTCCTCTGGGGCAATGATTAAATGAATGACAGATGAAATGAAAACCGGAGTACCCGGATAAAAACCTGTCTGCCTCCGTTTTGTCCAGCACAGATCTCACATGGAGTGACCGGGATTTGAACCACGGACCCAGCGGTGAGAGGCCAGCGTGCTGCCGCCTAAGCCACGGAGGCTTGAATGACTAAAGTAATGTGTGTATATGTATTAGTGACGGGAATAAGGTAGGTGTCCCGGGACTTGATGTAAGGTACTATCCAGGGGAGTGTGGAATAACCAGGGGGAAATACCACACACAAGATATCCGCTGTCAGCTTTGGAATACGATCCTGTGATCCTCGGACTTGCTACAACTGACCTCACGGCCGTGGTGCACGATTTATCGAGTGCTGCTACGCCGTGAAGTTGATATTCCTGAACGAATTTGGTACAGTGAACGTAAGAATTGAAAATGAGACCACCGCCAGGCATCGAACTCTATTACCATGAATTCAGGGCAGATGTGTGAACAGAATTATAATAGATTTTAGTTGGGTTTCACAAAACGCTTGTACCACCTCGTAGTTTAACAGGCAACATTCTTAACTTTCGGCCTAGAAACCCGGTTTCGATTCCCGACTTTACCAAGAAATGAAATATGGTCTGACAGCTGGAACGAAGCACACTCAGCCTTGTGAGGCAAAACTGAGAATATCCGGCTTCGTTTCCCTCATCTGCCATCCTGGAAGTCGTTCTACACTTCTACTCCAGGCAAATGCTGGGACGCTTCCTAACTTAGGGCCACGGCCGCCTACTTCCCAATTCTATCACCAATCTACAAATACAGCCATCACAGCAACACATTATTTTCTTGGCAGAGCTGGGAATTGAACCCGAACCTTCGGGATGAGAGCCAAGAACGCTATCTGCAACACCACGAGGTGTTCAGATATGATTTGATCTTTACCTCGTTTGATGGTTGTGTTCTTAGTTGTCTCAAATAACTTAAAAAAAACTGAATGAAATAAATAATTGCTCAGAAGTAGAGTATTTACTGAGGAGAGAGAGTGGGTAGACATCTAACAATTCTAGTTCCACGCACTACTACAGCTGTCATCCTACACACACAAATGTAAAGATGTGCCGGTCGTAAGCGCGTGAGAATTCTTATTAAAGCCAGAGTAGAAGACTGCGACCACTGAACAGGCTTATGCACATGCACTGCTGAGGACACATGCGCACTTTATTTGCATTGATCACAAAGGTTTGAAGACTCACTGTGCTTGGAGACACCACTGCGCACGTAATATGAACCAGTCAGGGGCGTGCTGGGGGGGCTGACTATCCTGAAAAATTGTGAGTGTTCTCATGGGATTGTCATCGCAAAATACCCAGAAATATCAACCAATTTCTTAGAACATATAACTTTGTGTAATTATTTTAGATGAGAGTTAATTGTAAAATTCTCGGTTTATAGGCTATAGCCTACAATATTAGTGGCAATGCTTGCCACGGTGGGTGAGTGGATAGCGTGTCGGTCTACTAACCCCAAGATTGCAGGTTCGCCCCTGACCGTGGTAAGTGATTTTTGAAAGGCGGCAAAAATACGATACGCATGTCATACGATGTTGGCATGTCAAAGAACCCATTTCAATTCAATAGGCCGAGTTCATAATGGAAAAATTAATCTCGGGAGTTTCCGCCAGCACAAAGTTCCTCATTTCTCTACTAGAAAGCGCTATTGTGTTCAAGGAGATTAGATATCTAACATCTAACCTCCTTGACATTCATAGTCAAGGAACTACGAAATTCGACATGCAAGCTACCCTCTGGGTGTCAAATAGCAAAGCTTGCACCAGCCACCCGAGGCCATACGATATTATTATTAGTGGCAATACAAAAAAGTCTGTAAAATACAACACAACACAAAAATAAAATGTTACACTTAATGCATTTTCTATCCTATGGAGTATGAATGGCAAATATCTAAATATTTATCAATTTATTAAGCAGAAAGGTAAACAGTTTTTTTTCTTTTTTACAGATTGATAAGGTATTTCACAAACGTACCGTACTGTGGAATTCTCAGTTTTTCCTCACACAGCTGAGTGTATCCCGTTCCAGCCCTCAGACCAGATTTTTTTTTTTTTTGGCAGAGCCCGGAATCATATTCGGACCTCCGGGGCGGCAGCCAGAAATGCTAGCCATTACACCACGAGGTAGTCTAATTTCAATCTGAATATTGTTTGTAACTTAGCCAATAAGTTAAGATTAGGGTAGAACCAAATTTACAATCATTTTATGTTTTTACCAAAGCAACACTTCCTTAATTTTTATTGGGTTCTTTCGGTGGGGTGGGGGTGGGGGGCTGGAGTCCCCATAGCTCTCCTCCTATATACGCCCCTGGTACCGGTAAAGACGGAACGGCCCACTAATACCCATGACTGAAAGAGAAGCTACTACAGTTGTCAACCTACACACACAAATGTAAAGATGTGCCGGTCGTAAGCGCGTGAGAATTCTTCTTAAAGCCAGAGTAGAACACTGAGACCACTGAATATGCATGTCATGTTTGGCTAATTCAGCCTGAAGATCGACTCTTGATACCGAGCACAAACATGGCCGCCTGTTCTGTGCATTACCTATATACCTTGTATATGTAAATTGCATGTTCTGAGGGTTCTGATGCTCAGTTGCTCAGTCATTGTTTTTGCAATACATCTTGTTACCTCTTCGTACATTAAACTGTTTTATGTTCATAGGCTGTGCTGAAGAATGATAAAAGCGGTCGTATTTTTTGATAACGTGGAGTTGAATTCTCGTTTATTGCAATCACTTCACAACAAATGCGCACGAGCTGCTGAGGACACATGCGCAATTTATTTGCATTGATCACTCCAGAAAATGAAGCTTAATACCGCGTCCTCTAATGCAGGCTGTTCCAGCCGAGCTGCTCGCTAGGGAGCAGATGAGTACTCGCCGCCTTGTGTTAGTAAACCTGCAACATGCAATACAGCTCTGCTGTGGGGGCTGCTGTCACTGTGCGGCGGATATATCAAGACTTGCAGGAAGCCCATGGACTTGTGTTATGACCTTCGACCAGTGAAGTATTGGCTATCACCCCCAGTCTCTCTCCAACCGTACTCGAGCATCACTGCTGAGTACTCGTGTGTACGCATACTCAAACTCGTGGATTTGGAACAGCCTGCTCTAATGCAATATTGGAGTCAATAAACAAAGTGAAACTAGAAGACTCTTCGTTTGGAGAGAGAACAAATCTTGTGGCGACCGGAGAATATTGTTTGTTGTGCTTCTCTTTTTTGCTGGCAGTGCTTGTCTGTGAAGCCAGCCGGCTCGGATGTCAGTCGCCATGCTCGCCAACCTGACGGCACGCCGCTCTCCACTGACAGGCGGTCGAGAATGTGCCCTTTAATACGGCAAGATGATATTAAACAAGTTAGTTGTACAAAGAGAGTAGCCTCCGTGGCTTACTGTCGACCAAAATATTATGTGCACTCGAGTTTGAAGTTTGTTTGTGAAGTAACCAATAGACCTACATAAAATCCAATATCATCAACATTTTCATAGTTCTATTTTACGTTAGTTCATGTAAGTTTGGAATTTTTAATTTATATTTTAATATTTTTTATCGCAGTTGAAACACAAAAAGTGCCCGTTTTTAGGCGTGTTTCAACCATGCGTCACATTTAAGAATTATTATCTCACAAACCTATCATCAGATCGAATCCAAATTTTAACACAATATACATTGGAATGTTGTATAACTGGTTTATTAATTTCAAGATGTTGTGTGTTCAAGAACGAAAGTTGTTATCATTTTTGTAAGGCAACTTTTTCCTGGCTCGGGGTCGTTGGAAAAGGTAGTTCTTGGTTGCGTTGTATTCCTGATACATCAAAAAGTTATGCTGTATGACTGTGAAATACGTAAATTAATTCACTTACTTTATATCGGTGTGTATTTGTACGGGGAATTAAAGACATGGTTCACCAGCTAGCCGCTCCGGGAAATGCTGTACAGCGTTGCTGATATGGAGACCATCACTTCCAAGCGAGGCGCGTGATGGAGCCCATCTTGGCTTTTTGCTCGGCTGTACAGCTTTCGCCGGAGCGGCTAACTGGTGAACCGTGTCTTAATTACCCGTACAAATACAAACCGATATAAAATAAGTGAATTAATTTAAGTATTTCACAATCATACAGCATAACGTCTTGATGTACCAGGATTACAACGCAACCAAGAACTACCTTTTGCAATGACCCCGAGCCGAGAAAACGTTACCTTACAAAAATGATATCAACTTTCGTTCTTGAACACACAGAATTTTGAAATTAATAAACCAGTTATATAACATTCCAATGTATATTGTATTAAAATTTGGATTCGATCTAATGACGGGTTTGTGAGATAATAATTCTTAAATGTGACGCATGGTTGAAACACGTTTAAAAACGGGCACGTTTTGTGTTCCAACTGCGATAAAAAATATTAAAATATAAATTTAAAATTTCAAACCTACATGACCTAACGTAAAATAGAACGACGAAAATGATGATGTTTTTGGATTTTATGAAGGTCTATTGGTTACTTCACAAACAACCTTCAAACTCGAGTACACATAATATTTTGGTCGACAGTAGGCGGCAGCACGCCGGCTCTCCCACCGCAGGGTCCGTGGTTCAAATCCCGGTCACTCCTGTTTTCCCTGTCACAATTTCATTCCAGCAACACTCTCCACTATCATTTCATTTCATCTGTCATTCATTTCATCACTGCCCCAGGGGAGTGCGTCAGGCTTCTGCAGCCGCCGCTATATGGGGGCTTCATTCATTCCATTCCCTGACCCGGTCGGTCGACTGGAAGCAGGCTGAGGATTTTCAGTAGTAAAAAAAAGAAGTCACTAGCTTCCAAGCGTGGCTCAACAGGGTAGGTAAGATAGGCATTTCGTAAAAGAAAACGTCCTTCATACTCATATTTAATATTTACTCTTCCCCCTCGTTGCACAATGACTAGCATTCCTGGCTGTTACCCCTAAGGTCCAGGTTCGATTCCTGGCTCTGCCAAATATGTAATTCTTGTCTGAGGGCTTGAACGGGATTAATTCAGTCTCGCGAGGCAAAACTGTGAAAAGGTGAGTTCAATTCGATTCCCACCACTGCCATCCAGGTAGAGGATTTTTGTGGTTACCCACTTCTACTCCAGGCAAATTCTGAGATGGTTATTAACTGAAAGTCACAGCCACCCCATTTCCAATCTTAATCTGGATTTAAAAATGTACTCACTAGTATAGATGACAGAATAACGCAGGTTATCTGACAAACTTCTACACACCTACAATGCCCAAGCCCCAACAACAAACTATTCTCTTTACATTAAGAATAAAATAAATTACATTTATTTAGTCTGGCTAGGTTCGGCCTTAGGGCCCTCTCTTCCATCTGTCTGTTTAGGAAACATATCACTCATTTGATACAATAACGTCATTCCTTAAATATCATGAATAGACGTGACGTCTTACAGTCCATAGTACGAAAGACAACACATTGAACTGTATACATAAGTTAAAACGATATTTTTATGATAGGACTATGACCATAGCGTATGTAAGACGTTCGTGTATTATATGAGCTTTATTAGCAACCCACCCTGGCTTCACCAGGGATCTTTAAAGGTTTAACCAGCGTAAGATTAAAAGGCTGGCACGGACGGCAGGTGTCAGACGCAATTCAGAAAAGCCGAGGTAAACTGCGAAACTCCTAACACATATAGGCCTACTCTTTTCTGAATTCTTAACTCGACACGACATGACAGTTTGATGCTGGCTGGGGAGATAGACTCGCTCGCTAGCTCATGACATCGTTCCCAAGCTAGTAATTTAAATTTCCACCGAATGGAGATTTTTGGAAGAAATGAACACGTAAAAACACTTATAGTGGGCATCAAAATTCATCCAGTGGTTCTCAAGATTACCCGTTACATCTTAGAATCGGGAACTTAGCTTCATACTATGTAGAGATTGCACTATTTATAATGTTTCAGAGGGTATTCTTTTGTTTTCAAAATATTTCAAATCTTCCGCTCTGTTGTGGACTTTTTTGTAGAACTTTCCATGCTGAACAATTCTTGCACTCGTAGTATATAGACTAAATATTGTTAATGGTTTACCCAGAGTAAGTTTAAAGGCGTACAGACGGCAGGTTTTTGTTCGACTTGATTCACTGAAATCGTTACTGCTCGGCTTCCTTTGGACATAAATGAATGACTTTCTAATGAAACCTTCCTCAGGAAACCCTTTACAGAATGGTGAAATCCGCATCAAAATTCATCCAGTGGTTCTCTAGAATTACCCGTTACTTCCAAGAATCGGGGAGCGGCTACGGTAGCGTAGTCGGTAGCATGCTGAGCTTCTATGCCCAAGATCGCGGGTTCAAACCCGGCCGAAGAGGTCGCATTATTTTAAGAGCGTTATAAATCCCTCAGCATGCCTTCCTTCGGAGGGGACGTAAAGCCGGCGGTCCCATGTCATAGATTTATGGCATGTTAAAGAACCTTCCACTAACTACACCTGTGTGAAACTACATTATATAAAGGTTAAACATTCGACAAACGCTCTTAGGTTACCATGTTCGTCGCCAGGAGCCGACTGCGGTGGCATCTGGTAATCAAGTTCTGAACTAGTAGTCGTTGACCGTGGCGTTTGGCGGCAAAAGTAGGAACTACTTGAAAAAATCAATGTCTGCAGTCCTCACATGAATTGAAAACAGATAGGCCTAACATACACTAATACAGTCATCACAATTAACACCGGTTATCAGACAGATTCTGCACACACACAAAGTACACGGGGCTACATGACCGCGTTGTTGCAGCCCCTAAACTGAGGAACCAACCAACCAAGAATCAGGAACTTCGTTTCATACTATGTAGAGATTGCATTATTTATAATGTTTCAGAGGGTATTTTGTTTTTAAAATATTTCAAATTATCCGCTCTCCGCCTTTTTTAAGTTGAGTGTTAAACCATTGCTCACGACTCGAGAATAACACATCACTTTGTAGGGCAGATAAGTTGAGACCATCGCTAGTCGACCAGCTACAGAGTACTCGCCCCTTGAATGTGTCTTATGACGAACAGCCCAACTTCGCCCTAACTCACAGTAGGCTACTTATACAGCACCTTGGCCGGTGTGTTAAGCCTATCGCTCCGATTGGTTACGATTTAATTATTATCTATTACTGTGTATTTCCCTTTAGTCTCTGTCCGCCTCGTTGCGCACTGGCTAGCATTCTTGGCTGTTACCACGGAGGCCCAGGTTTGATTCCCATCTCAGCCAAGAAATTTAATTCTGACCTGAGGGCTGGAAAACACAGCTTCGTGAGGCAAAACTGAGCCAAAACGGTGGGTTGGATTCCTACCTCAGCCATCCCGGAGGCGTTCTTCCGTGGTTTCCCTCTTCTACTCGAGGCAAATGCTGGGCTGGTACCTAACTCAACGCCACGGCCGCTTCCTACACATATCCTACCTCAATTACAAATGTACACACTAGTACAGACAACACAGTGACACAGGTTATCATACAAACTCCACACACACCCAAGTACTCAGCGCTACATGACCACGATATCGCAAAGCCCCTAAAATAATCAACAACTACATATTTAGTCTCTAAGTGTTGTAAGACGCACATTACGGATCAACATTAATTTATCCACTTTCCTTTCTGGGGGGCGTGGTGACGTAGCGGTGAAGCTGTTGGCCTCTCACCATGGTCAATGCATGTGAGATTTTCAACTTGAAATGCCATGTCCTGTGGTACGGCATCCACGTGAAAAGGAGGTCCCGTGGCTTATGATCTCGCGATTAACGGTCACGTAAATCTACAATCTTCCATCTTCTTTCCTTCATTCTCGTAACTCCTTACGAAGAACGGGAAGGCTGTGGATTATATGTTGTTGCTGTTGATTTCGTTATTTTCTTCTGTAGTTTTACATATTCATTGATTGTTCATTATTCATTTTATTTACTGTGCCACTTGAGTAAATACATACTAGCCTATTATTCTGTCTCCTAGAATTAGATTTAGAACATGCTGATGTTGTGTGTTGCAGGTCTCATCTCGAGTGATGTGCTCGCCGACCAAGTAAACACGTGGTGAGTTATTTATACCAGCACTCTTTGACTAGCTTCTTAGGGATCAGGTTCATGCCCTTGAGATGGAATCTACTCGTCAATCATTGTTATATAACAATCACCACGTGTTTCAGTCCAGCTGCATGACATGACTTGCGTATTCTTCAGGCCATTTGAGCTTTAAGTACTCTCTTGGCCCTCCTTACATTGTATGCGTACTTCCCGTCTGCATCATATACTGCTCGAGTCTAAGCTGCGTTATCCTGAGAGGAATGTGCATCATAGACTATGAGTAGTGGTGGTGACGAGTGATGCGGTTTCTCAGTCCTTGCGTAGTAACAGAAGCAACTACATTAGTCGGTGACTCAGTCACTCATTCCCAACACCACACTGGTTTCAGTAAAGACCCATGTTATCAGTATTGGAATAGACGAGAATGTCAGGTAACACGGCGGGCTCTCGACAGGCTTCTCAATTCTCGCCTGCTCCTACCCTGCCTCTGCCCTTCATCCCGCAAGTTCACAGAACTTGGAACCCAGCAGTACAATAGAGGAGTGTGAACGAATATACTGTACACGAGGCGTTCTCAACCTGGTGCTCGCGAGCCCCACGATGCTCTTTGGTGCTCTCGCCATACGTACTGCTCGAGTCTAAGCTGCGTGAACCTGAGAGGAATGTGCATCGCGGACTATAAGTAGTGGTGTTGACGAGTGATGAGGTTTCTCGGTCCGTGCATAGTACAGAACCAAATACATTGGTCGGTGGCTCACTCAGTCATTCCTAACACCACAGTGGTTTGAGCAACGGCCGAATGTTAGCAGTATTGGAATAGAAAGGAATACCATATATCACGGTGGGCTGTTGACAGATCCTTCTGTTCACGCCCGACCCTTCCCTGCTCTTTCTCCTCACCCCGCAAGTTCACAGAGCTTGGACTCGAGCAGTAGTGCCCTGCGCGGATAAACAAAACGCTATCCACATCCGCATTGGCACGTTTGTTATCCGAATCCACTGCCATTACACTAATATTTTAATTTATTTGTATATATTAGATACAGCATATAGTAGCCTATTAGAACAACACATTCATACATGAAAGTCATTCCCCTAGTCTATGTGTGTCATGTGAAATGAAAATCCACAGCCAGCTTCCAGTCTCCGACCGGGTCAGGAAAGGAATGAATGAAGCCCCCATCTAGCGGAGAGGATATGAACTGTGCCAGCTGCCGAGGCCTGACACACTCCTCTGGGGCAATGATTAAATGAATGACAGATGAAATGAAATGATAGTGGAGAGTGTTGCTGGAATGAAATTTTGACAGGGAAGACCGGAGTACCCGGAGAAAAACCTGTCTGTCTCCGTTTTGTCCAGCACAGATCTCACATGGAGTGACCGGGATTTGAACCACGGATCCAGCGGTGAGAGGCCGGCGTGCTGCCGCCTAAGCCACGGAGGCTTCATGTGTGTCATGTGCTATGTTTAAAATGAATGTGTTTTTTTTTTTTTTTTTTTAAGCTTATGGCTTTTATTGCCGGGAGTGTCCGAGGACATGTTCGGCTCACCAGTTTTGTAGCTGCTTCGAGACGGACACCCAATGGATGAGCTACAAGTACCGTTGGGGAGGAAAGTTGGAAGGGAAGGGCGAGGCGTTGTAAGGTAGCGGCTGTGGCCTATAGTTAGGGACCAACCCCGGCATTTGCCTGGAAGGAAGATGGGAAACCACAGAAGACCATCTTCAAGGTTGTCGGCGGGGGGATTCGAACGTCCTCGCCTCCCGGATGTGAGCGACTGCCAGCAGTCATGCCGTAACGACCACGGCTAACTCACCCGGTAAATGAATCTTATACAGCCAGAATTGCAACTATTTTCAGTTCGGAGTGTTAATGATGCTTAATGACATAATCTGAGATTAGCATAAATCATCTTACATTTGTCACGAAAAAAATAACATAGTCTACCGGTAACGGAAAAGATATAATGTGTCATAAACATCCATGTGCCAGTAATGATATTCAACAAGTTGGGATTGTATTCTAAAAACTATCCGCAAATTTACTCCAAACATTATCCGCAGCTTATCCGCTATCCGTCCAGCCATGCATTGCGTAGCACTTTGCGGATATCCACGGGTTTATCCACGGATTTCCGCATGCGCGCTGGGCTTTAGCCATACGAGCCACAAAGTGCTCCCGAGCACAAGCTCACCAGAGATCCATTATTCAATTCAAATTCTGTTGCACGAACCGGAATAATTGATTTTCATTACAAGCTTTGACAGACAGAAATGTCATCATTTTATCAATTAGTTATTTATTTATCGTATGGCTTTTAGTGTCGGGAGTGTCCAAGAACATGTTCGGCTCGCCAGAGGCTGTAACTGCTTCAAGCGGACACCCATAGGGGGAGCTACAAGTTCCGTTCAATTTCAAGTAGTTCCAACTTTCGCTAACAGATGTCACTGATACCTAGTGGTGAACGTGGAAGCCTTATAATGTAGATTTCGAGGATCCTTTAGGGCCTCCGAGTTTTGTTTCTGGCACCGAGGGGCTTTGTCTCGTCGTTGTACGCCATAATATAATACTAATACTACTAATAATAATAATATAATATAGGGATAGGAATATAATAGACCTGCCGTACCACACCGGCAGGTGCAAATCGCGTGAAAAAATCTAAGATACCCCTTGACCCCATTATGCGCATTATACGTATTGATGAATTTCTCAGCTTAATTTGGTTCCGCGATAACCTTCTAGCCGTTTGCAAACTTTCACACCAATGTACTGTAATTAATGGAATTGCATTGCGTCTTACAGCAATAGATGGACCTCTGAGAATCTGTTGATATGGTTACCGGCTTGCATTCGTTAATTAGTTTATTAACTGAAACTAGTTTTCTGGGAATATCTCAAAAATGGTTGGTTTTAGGGCCTTAAAATGTGGTTTCCGAGTTTTGTCTCTCACATTGCGGCGGTGAAAATGAGCTTTGTTTCGTCCTTCTATACCTATTTCAGCATGTATTTTAAGGGGGTAGGCCCCCTTTTATGAGAGGTACGGAGAAGAGTTACATCAATGATTAGTGTCGTGCCTCTGATGGATATCTGTTTCAAATTTTACGTTGATACACCCAGCCGTTCTCGAGTTATAAGGGAACAAAATTGTCCACGGACAAACAAACAGGCAGACAGACAAAAAAAAAATATTTTCGCACGCATCCATCATAAAACTGTCTGAAACGCGTAATTAACTCAAATTTCCGTAGAAATTCAGAAAAAAAAACAGACAAACTTTCATTTTATATAGGTATAAGTAGAGATATACTGCACCGCTCGGTGTTAACCGTGTTTTATTGCACAAATTTAGGTTTTGCTCGCTAACCGTTGGAGATACACGGAAAGTGATAAGGACCTTTTGAATAGAAAATTAAATGTTAAAGCTCGTGTATGCCATCAAAAGTTTGCTATTTCTTAGCGTTCTCTTTTTATTTGAAATGGAAATATGAAATTTTGAAACCAAAGGGTGTAGCGACGTCACAAATGTGGGTTTTACTCGCTAACCGTTGGAGATACACGAAAAGTGATTAATACCTTTCTGATAGGAAATTAAATTTTAAAGCCCATACGTGCCATCGAAACTTTCCTATTTCTTAGCGTTCTCTTTTTATTTGAAATTGAAATATGAAATTTTGAAACCAAAGGGTGTAGTGATGTCACTAAAATGGTCGCCATTTAATAGTGCAAAATATCGAAATCAAAAGTATCCTATATGTAAACCTGGTAAATCAGCTACATCCATGCAAAATTTCATTTAATTCGGACCAGTGGTTCTTGCGTTATTGAGTAACACAGACAGACAGACAGACACACACCATCTCATTTTTATATATTAGTATGATGATTTTTAGCCTATTTTCAATTTTGAAAAAATAGGCTTATGAGATCACCTTTTGTCCGTGTGTGTGTGCGTGTGTGTGTGTGTGTGTGTGTGTGTGTGTGTGTGTGTGTGTGTGTGCGTGTGTGTTTGATTCGTGTGTGTGTCCCCCCCTAATAAAATCGAAACGGCTGGAGCGATTTCAATGAAACTCGGGAAGTTCATAGCACTATTCCCGGCGACCTCGACCGTGCCCTTCAAATTTTGTTACGTCTCTCAAATCCAACATGGCGGCTGTGCGAAATATTTCACCAGCATTCAATATCTCCTAAACTATTACCGATATCGCCCTGAAATTGTGTACGGTGATAAAGGGCACTACCAGAAGTTCACCTATGAGACTTTCAAAAACCTGGTGACTACAAAACCAACATGGCGGCCAAGCGAAGTTGAGATATTTAAATAGACTTTTCTCGCGGTTTAACTATCTAAATGTAATGACACTTGGTACAGCAATTGTTTATAGGCTACACATTGTAATGCACTTGAGTCTAATTTAGTTCAATTGTTTACATAACCTCAAAATGGCGGCTGTGCGAAATATTTCACTGACATTCTATATCTCCGAAACTATTACAGATATCACCCTGCAATTTTGTACGGTGATAAAGGGTACTGATACAGGTATACCTATGTATATTTCATAAACCTGTAAAGTACGAAACGAACATGGCAACCAAGCGAATTTAAAATATGTTAATAGACTTTTCTCGTGATTTAACTCTCTGAGCGCAGTGAAATGTGGTACAGTAATTGATTTTGCAGATTGTAATGCACTGCCATCTAATTTAATTCAATTGCTTACATAACCTCAAGATGGCGGCTGTGCCAAATTTTAAAATTAAGTTTTAATTTCTTGTGTCGTAATCATGCGATCGAAGTGAAAGTTTGAATAATGAACCTAGGCAATAATTGTCCTTGAATGGTACATAACTCTATGGCCTATACACATAACACTCCTAAATGGTGAGCTCCCGAAATATTTAGACGGTTCTCAATATCTATGAATCTTTTACAGCAACCAAACTGAATTTTTTAATGATCATAGAGACTATGAACATATGTTCACCTATAGTACTTTCAGGAACCTGGTGAGCACAAATCCAACATGGCGGCGACGCGAAGTATAAATATGTAAATGGACGTTTCTCGCGAATTAACTATCCGAGTGCCGTGAAACGTTGCACGTTAAATGCTTATACAAATGTTGATCCACTGGCTTCTAATTTATTTCAATGGTTTGCATTATCACAAGATGGCTGCTGTGCGTAATTTTAAAATCTCGTTTTTACTTCTTGTTGTCTAATCATGCGATTGAAGTTTGAATACCACACGTACACAATAATCTTAATGTAATAGTACAAAAATAAAAATCCAACCTGGCGACCATCTAAAATATTTAGACGGTTCTCAATATCTACGAATCTGTTACAGCAATTAAACTGAAATTTTGTATGTTGATTGTGGCAGTTAACATAAGTAGGATATATGAAAATAGGCTGTATAGTTCTTCACGGAACTACTTGTTTATTAATGCAGCCAATGGCCATGTACTTTTCTTTTCAGGACGGGTCAGGGAAGGGATATTGGAAGGAAATCGGCCGTGGATCAATTGAAAGTAACCGTCCCGGTATTAGCCTGGTGGAGAAAATGGGAAACCACGAAAACTATTTTCAGGATACAGCCATGTTTTATGAGTAACAGTAAAGATGCTGATTCGCTTCAACTGTCCACACGTAAATATATCCTATCTTTCTGAGTCATGCAAGCAGTTGCAGCATGTCTGGTGAGCATTTGAGCACTAGATCGTGGTGGCACAGTGGTCAAGCTATGTGCCACTCACCAAGGTGGACCGGGCTCGATTCCCGATCAATACATGTGAGATATTCGGATTGAAATTCCATGTCCTGTTGTTCGGATATCACGTAAAAAGGAGGTCCCGTGGCTCATGATCGCGAAATTATCGGCCACGTAAAACTACAAGCTTTCTTTTTATTTCAGCTCTTCTGATAGGGATGTGAAAAGGAACGAGAGGCGCATGCAATAATATTAATAATAATGTTAATACATTTTATTTAATGTTGCCTGGGTACTTGGTTAAGTGCCCACATTCTCAGAACGTTTGAAACGCCTGCTCTACTGTTCTGACTGTGACTGAAACAGGATATCGTACCTTTGTTCAACTGGCGAGAGAAGTTATCTTTTTGGAAAATAGTGACATTCTATTTTGTTGTTGTTGCTGCGTCAGACACCTATGGTCATCAGCCTCATGTACCTGTGAGGGTATGCTATTTGTCTGATAACCTGACTTTGCTGATGACAAAGAACTATGTGTAACTGTTAAGCGTTTGGTTCGAGAATTCGAGTAGGTTTCCGATATTTGCCTGGAGATTGAATGAAATTAATCTGGGAAAATCGACGGCTCCGAAGGTGACTGTCAGGATCGAAATTCGTTCGAATCTCCAATTTTGCCTTTCTCCCCACTGCAGTGGTGGACTACGCTGCTTGGCTAAATTGTATTTTATCCTCAGAATTGTTCAATGATATGATAAACCACTTATATTTCAGTATGTGAACACATCAATGTGCCCAATTAAATTGGGTGATTTTTCATGTGGCCTCCTGAGAGGCCTAGTGTAGGTCTTTGTAGTCGACACCCGTGGACCTGCGCGTCGGAATGAGGGATGAGATGAATGGATGAAAGTGTGCAAGAATGTGGAAGGAAGCAGCCATGGCATGTCAGAAGGTATCGTCCCAGCATTTTCTTGGTGTTGAAAGTGGGGAAACCAAGGAAAACCATTTCATGGAAGGCTGACGGTGGGGATCGAACCCACGCGTCTACCGAGTCAGCAGAGAGCTCGGCCTCATGACTTAACGCTGCGCTTTTGCGAGCGTAGCCACCGCTGTCGGTAATTGGGTGGTGAATAACAATTATATACTCACCTGGAAGAATTGTTTTGGATCATATATTTTAATACACTTCACAAAATATTAACCCCACACTTGCTTTACTTCCAGATGTATATAAACGTAGGCTATATAAAAATCCATGTAATATTTTCCACGTCAATAAGTGTTGTGAATAGGGAAGGGTTATTCTCGGCTAAATATAATTGGGACATGAATATATTGACTCACTGAAGAGCAAATAGTTTTTGGACTAATATTATTAGTATTAATAATGATACAAATAATAATAGTACTTAGGAGTGTAAGATAAATTGTATAAACATAATAATCCGGTCGTTACTAATGACCTGCGTCATTTTCCCTGGCTATCACTGAATAATGTCCATGTATGTTGACTTATACATGCGAGACTGTGTGTTCACATTACTACCGCAGAGCTTATCCCCAGCGCATCGCGCCGGGATCAAAGGTGACCGCAGCTCATATACTTCAGTTGAGTGTCTCCCTCTTCACTGTCACCCCTGAACGTTGAGCGTCGTCTGGAGATAGCCTGTGTCCCAGTGCGAGAGGAAATAACGTGACCGTACGATAGGCAAGCTCTATTTATCTGTGCGCATTCACAAAGCCGCAGGGAATGAAACGAATGCCCTAGCTTATTGCCTGGCTATTCCTCGTGAATGCACGTCCGTTTCTATGTTAGTTGTAGATTGTAGTGAGTTTTAGTTCTAGTGTTCATTTTATCATTAGTTTGACCCAAATCATTAGAGGGCGATAACCTTGTTAGGCCCCTTAAAAACAATTATCATAATAGTCATCAACTCACATTTCTAGACGGATAAATAATTACAAACCCACACTAGCACAAATACCATTGTAACACAGGTTATCAGACAAATATAATTTTCACACCAGGTTCGTACAGCAACAATATACCATACGTTGGTCATATCGCTTCTCCGGTGGAAGTCTGCTACAATTCAAAAAATCCTCTCGGCACGCCGGAAGGCGGAGGTAGATTTCACCGGGCAAACTAGGGGATTGGCTATAATAGGCAAAATATGCAGGTTTTCGTAGGAGAATCAGACCTCATTGATTGCAAGAAAGTATTTTACATTTAGAGGTTAAAAATCAACTTTTTTTCGTTTTTGTATGCATATTTTTATCATTTTATTGTCTTATGGGGATGGTAACCTTCTTGTCATTCGGGGTTCATTTTTAGCCTATTTTCAATTTTGAAAAAATAGGCTTATGAGATCACCTTTTGTCCGTGTGTGTGCGTGTGTGTGTGTGTGTGTGTGTGAGGTGTGTGTGTGTGTGTGTCCCTAATAAATTCTAAACGGCTGGAGAGATTTCAATGAAACTCGGTAAGTTCATAGCACTATTCCGGGCGACCCCGACCGTGTCCTTGAAATTTTGTTACGTCTCATCAATCCAACATGGCCGCTGTGCCAAATATTTCACCAGCATTCAATATCTCCCAAACTATTACCGATATTACCCTGACATTTTCTATGGTGATAGAGGGAACTACTAGAAATTCACCAATGTGACTTTTGAAAAACTGGTAACTACAAAACCAACATGGCGGCCACGCGAATTTGCCACTTTTAAATAGTCGTTTCTCGCGATTTAACCAACCAAACGCAATAAAACTTGGTACAGTATATGTTTATACACATTCTAATGCACCGACATCTAACTTCGTTCAATTGTTTACATAACCACAAGAAGGCGGCTGTGCGTAATATTTCTCCGGCATTCTATATCTCTGAAACTATTAGCGGTATCACCCTGAAATTTTGTACGGAGATAAAGGGCACTACTGGAAGTTCATCTATAAGACTTTAAAAAACCGGTTAACTATAAAACGAACATGGCGGCCATGCGAATTTGAAAATTTTAAATAGACCTTACTCGCGATTTAATGTTCCAAACAGAATGAAATGTGGTACAGGAAATGTTTATACACATTGTAATGCACTGGTATCTAATTTAGTTCAATTTTTACATAACCTCAAGATGGCGGCTGTGCGAATTTTAAAATTAAGTTTTTATTTCTTGTGTCGCAGTCATGCGATCGAAGTGAAAGTTTGAATAATGAACCTACGCAATAATTTTCCTTTAATGGTACATGACTCTATGGCCTATACATTTAACAATCCAACATGGCGACCATCCGAAATATTTAGACGGCTCTGAATATCTACGAATCTATTATAGCAATCAAACTGATTTTTATGTTCATAGGGGCTATGAACTTAAGTTCACCTGTAGGACTTTAAATAACCTGGTGATCACAAATCCAACATGGCGGCGACGCGAAGTATAAACATTCACATGGACGTTTCTCGCAATTAAACCATCTGAGTGCAGTGAAATTTGGTACAGTAAATCCTTATACGAATGTTAATCCACTGGCATCTAATTTATTTCAATTGTTTCCATAACCACAAGATGGCAGCTGAGCGAAATTTTAAAATATCCTTGTTACTTCTTGTGTCCTAATCATGCGATTGAAGTTTGAATGCTACACGTACACAATAATCTTCATGTAACAGTACATAACTCTAGGACCTACATATATAAAATCCAACATAGTGACCATCCGCAATATTTAGTCGGTTCTCAATATCTACGAATCTATTACAGCAATCAAACTGAAATTTGGTATGTAGATATAGGCAATTAACATAAGTAAGATATATGAAAATAGGCTGTATAGTGATTCACGGAACTACTTGTTATACTTGTGATCACACTGTCCTTATGCAAGGTTTGGAACTGATGTGTAACTATCTGACAGTCTGTTACCTCTTCTCGCAAAATTTTATCTCCCGCAGAGATTTTTGTTGGTTGCTCAGTTTAGGGGCTGCGACAACGTGGTCATGTAACCCCGGGTGTGTAGAAACTGATAAACGGTGTTAATTGTGATGACTGTATTAGTCTGTAATTCAGGTAAGGTCTGCAGACGGTCAATTTTAAGTAGTAGTTCCTAATTTTGTACCATATACTAACGTGAACGACACCTAGCTGTGAACTTGGCTACTAGATGCCACCGCAACCAGCAACTTGCAACGAACGTTGGAACTTCTCCTCCAAAGGAAAGCATGCTGAGGGATTTTTAGCGCTCTTAGAAAATCCGACGACTTTGGCCGGCTTTGAACCAGCGACCTTGGGCATATAAGTTCAGCATGCTACCAGTTAGCCGCTTCCCACAGTCAGATGGAAAAATGAATGTGATCTCGTGCAATGGCGTTGTCTTGGCAACCTCTGATAGCTCATCCCTCATCAATTTAGAAGCGTTGTCACGGTAACCTCTGGTGGCACTTGGCATGTTCTTTAATTCCGAAATCATTTTTCTCATCCCTTGGCGTAATGGTAGGTCAGATCAAAAATTCTTTCAGACAAAGTTTTAGGTAATTATTAGGGGAATATTTTCCATTATGTACGGGTTTGATATTGTGCCTATTAAGAGAGATATGATTAATGTTTCCCGAAAAAAACACTTTTTTCCACCCCTTTGTTCAATGGTTGGTGCTATCAAAAAACCTATTTGACATAAATTTTTGGCACTTATCCGACAAATATTATGAACTTTGAAGTGATTCGATATTTCACGTATTAAGAGAGTTATAGCGACATTTCACTTTTTCGAAAAAAAAAAGCCCCCCCCCCCCATTTTCACCCCCTTTAACCGATTTTGCCCATTATCGAACTCGACCGATTTTTTAAGGGGTTACATATTATGTAAAACATTAAAGTGATTGGAGCAAAATTACGGCAGTTATCGTGTCCACAAGAAACTGATATATATGCATATATATACACACACATATATATAAACTTTTGAACTGACGGTGGTTTGGGGTCTGGGGGATGTGAAATGCGAAGATATGTCGAAATTTTCCGGAAGTCGAAACATGGCACCCATTGCAATAGTTAGCTTTCTGATGAAATCTACCTAAAATAGGGTACATAATTTAAAAATACTACCATCAACGACACCTAGCTGTGAACTTGGCTACTAGATGCCACCGGAACCATCAACTCGCAACGAACGTTGGACCTTCCCCTCCGAAGGAAAGCATACTCTGGGTTTTTTGGCGCTCTTAGTAAATCCGACGACTTCAGCCTGGTTTGAACCCGCGACCTTGGGCATAGAAGTTCAGCATGCTACCAGTTCCGATACCGAAGTCGCTTCCCACAGTCATATGAAAACAGAATGTGATCTCGTGCAGTGGCGTTGTCATAGCAACTGCTGATGGCTCATCCCTTATCAATTAAAAGTAAAGTTGTCATGGCAACCACTCTTGGCACTTGGAATTTTCTTATAATTTAAATCATTTTTGCTCACTCCGAGGCGTAATGGTGGGTCATATCTAAAATTCTTTCAGACAAAAGTTTTAGGTAATTATTGGAGGAATATTGTCCATTTTGTACGGTTTTGATATTGTGCCTATTAAGAGAGATATGATTAATGTTTCCCGAAAAACCCACTTTTTTCCACCCCTTTGGTCAATGGTTGGTGCTATCAAAAAACTTATTTGACATAAATTTTTGGCACTTATCTGACACATATTATGAACTTTGAATGGATTCGATATTTCACGTATTAAGAGAGTTATAGCGAAATTTCACTTTTTCGAAAAAATCCCCCCATCTTCACCCCCTTCGACCGATTTTGCCCATTAACGAACTCGACCGAGATTTTATAGGGATACATGTTATGTAAAAAATTCAAACTGATTGGTGCAAAATTACGGCAGTTATCGTGTCCACAAGAAACTGATATATATATATATATATATATATATACATAAATTATATATAAACTTTTGAACTGACGGTGGTTTTGGGGTCTGGGGGATGTGAAACGCGAAGATATGTCGAAATTTTCCGGAAGTCGAAACATGGTACCCATTGCAATAGTTAGCTTTCTAATGAAATCTACCTAAAAGCCATTTATATAATTATCAATGAAGAGCCACGCGTATTGGTAGGTGTGTCTGTACCAACTGACGAGCCCAACGGCACACTGGGGCGAAACGCTGGCATTGTTTGAGCTAACCGGACCATTTTTATCATTCATTGATAATTCATCCGCTCAAATGGAAACTACATCATATTCCCTTTGGGAATATTCAAAACCATTTATATAAGGAGAGACATTTCAAGGTTTTGAGTCCTGATGAAAAACAGTAAATATTATTTACGGAAAGTGTAATTAATGTATTCTAATATTCTTCAGTATTTTACAATTGAACGCGAAGACTTGTGGTGTATTATGTTCGTTTATTTATTAATATATTTTAATGAAGTAATACTAATTTTGAGTTATGGCAGTTTTCTATTCAGCGCTTCTTAAATTCTTAACAGTTATGGCAGGTTCGATTTACACAATTTTTCATTACTTCGGTGATATTATTTATTTGCTTGTAGACTATACTCTTTTGATGTGTAACATCTTTCCACTCGGTTGCTGGATACTTTTTGTGGGAGTGATTCTGAAAAAGGGACGGTTTACTTCATGGTTTGGAGGCCCCATAAAAGATATTCCTACAATAAATCATCCTCAAGTTGTTTTTCTTTGGTGTGAAAATATGCATTATATCATATTTGCTGAAAACAATTATGATGTATTAATACCTTTTCTGTAGAATGTATATCGCAAACGGTTTACTTCAAGGTTTGGAGGCCCCATTAAAGATATTCCTACAATAAATCATTGGTATCACGACGCACCTCGCGCATGCGCACCGGTCAGGATTTTGTACTGGAGTTTTACAAGTAGTTATTTCAATGACCAACAGAGTTCACTGTTGACAAGGGATTGGCGCTCCCGGGAAAACTAATAGGTCATCGGCTTTTTAATATCTCGCGAACCAATAATGCTAAGGCCTTGTATGAGGTGTCCTAGGACTCGGGGTGCCACCCACCGTTTTCCTATAGCCCCCTTAATTAACCAAAGGACACAAAAATAAAAAAATCTCACGAACCAATAATGCTAGGGACTTGTATGAGGTGTCCTAGGACTCGGGGTGACACCCCCTGTTTTCCTATAGCCCCCTTAATTTAACGAAAGGACCGAAAACTATTAGGTAATCGACTCCTTAATATCTAGCGAACCAATAATGCTAGGGACTTGTATGAGGTGTGCTAGGACTCGGGGTGACAACCCCCCCCCCCCCCCCGTTTTCCTATAGCCCCCTTAATTAACCAAAGGACCCAAAACTAAAAAATCTCGCGAACCAATAATGCTAGGGACTTGTGGTGTCCTAGGACTCGGGATGACGCTCCCTGTTTTCCTATAGCCCCCTTAATTTAATCAAAGGACCCAAAACTATTAGGTCATCGGCTTTTTAATATCTCGCGAACCAATAATGCTAGGGACTTGTATGAGGTCCTAGGACTCGGGGTAACCCCCCCCCCTCCCCTTTCTTCCTATAGCCCCCTTAATTTAACCAAAGGACCCAAAACTAATAGGTCATTGGCCTTTTATTATCTCGCGAACCAATAATGCTAGGGACTTTGTATGAGGTGTTGTAGGACTCGGGGTGACGCCCCTTTTTTCATGAGTTTTTGATTTTCAGAGATGGATAAATCCAGAGCAGAATACATGCGAAATTATCGACAAAAGAAACGTGAGAAAAATTAAAATCTGGAAGAGTACAGCCAAAAATAAAAAATGACTTCACATATATTTCATCTCAATTTCATAGTAGGATAACATGTCAGATGTTACACATCATATGCGACTACTGTAAGGCTCATATTTTTTTCATTTAATTATAAAAGTTGTAAATATGAGGCTAAAACACTGAAGTTGCATGCCCCTCATGGTGTATAATTAAATTTAATGGCGTTATCACGGGAATGGGGACTTGCATAATCGGTGAGGCATCATTATTTTACACGATGAGATAAAAAAAAAGTATGTTTCTTGTTTTTATCCATACTTTATCTGATTTTTCTGTTTTGCGGACAGAATCAATACCATATTTTAGGGTATTTTCTTTTATACAGATTGTGGCACTGTTCGTACGAAAGTCTCGACACTGACGTCTATCTGTTTAACAGTCTGTTATTCCTTCATGCAAATATTATCTCTTACAGAGACAGAATGAAAGCAGAATGAGACCTCACGAGATGGCGTTGCCATGACAACGTTGATCAATTTCGCAGAGCGGGTATTGTTTTCTTGAAATATCTCGAAAACCGTTCGTTTTAGGGCCTTAAAACGTGGGGTTCGCGGTTCCCACCGAACATTGCTCCTTGCATTGCTACGCGTGAACATGAACTGTATTATTTATAGAGTTGGATTTTGGGGTCTGAAACGAGGCGTGATTTTGAGTCTAATTTTATAGTCTCTGCGCCGCTTATTATATGTGAGTATTTCGATCTTTACGACGGTTTACCTAAGTATGATTGTTTCTATTTTGTACGGTATGCTTTCTTACTGTTTATAGATTTATTTTTTGTTAGTTGAATTCACCTGTTTGCAAATATTTAACTGATTTTTATCGTTTTCTACCATTTTGTGCAACCTAAATTCACAGACGACTGTGACGTATTCTACCGACTCTCTCATTTGTTTATTAAGTTTGCCTTATACTGTAAATCTCACTGGTCCATTGCGCTAACATATTTGAATAAAATTGGTATTTCTTCTTTCACGCCCAATGAAACCCCGCACAAGACACGGCGTAAACCTATAAATGTACCTGAATTTTAATTGCTTGTCTATGATTGCCAATATACAATCTTTTTGGAAGCCTTTATAGGGAAGTGATTGACTGTTGAGCGTTTACCTCTCGCAGTTAAGTACCGCGGGTGCACTAGATAAGTATTTAGGTAGCGCGCCATTCGCTACTCTCTTGTGGGTCCCCAAATTGACCACAAGTGCTCGCTGATTTCCCATCTCGGTGTTGCTAGGCGAAATCCCTCACAAGACACGGCATAACCTTAGAAATATTGATGTGTTTAAAATTTGTTTTGTTATTATTACTTGAGATGATTACAGTTTGTTTTGTTAATTTTAATCTTAATCATGGCATGATACTTAGTATGCACAATATTACTTACTGAGGATATGACAATTGCTACCATATTTGATGTATTTTTAGAATACTATTATACAATTTTAAATATACAGTAGTATGAGGAAGTTAAACGATGGGTGTTCAATATTTAAGAAAGATTTTTTAAATTTTACTACATAGAAGCATCCGTGTTCTAGGCGGCATCACGCTGGCCTCTCACCGCTGGGTCTGTGGTTCAAATACCGGTCACTCCATGTGAGATTTGTGCTGGACAAAGCGGAGGCAGACAGATTTCTCTCCGGGTACTCCGGTTTTCCCTGTCACAATTTCATTCCAGCAACATGCTCCACTATAATTTCATTTCATCTGTCATTTATTTATTCATTTCCCCAGGGGAGTGTGACAGCCTTCGGCAGCCAGCACAGATCATATCCTCGCCGTTAGATAGGGGCTTCATTCATTCCATTCTCTGAATCGGTCGGTCGACTGGAAACAGGCTGTGGATTTTCAAGTTCAGTACATAGAAGCTGATGTTTATTTCCAGTATATAGACGCACTTTCCTGCCTCTGATTAATAATTGGGTGAGAGAAGATGTATGTAGTCTACACAACATAGTAGTGCAAATGGAAAGAAGCTTGTAGTTGACATGAGCTTTATTCACGCGAAAATGAGGCACGGGACCTACTTTCGTACGTGGATTCTCAACCATAGTACATGATATTTCAGTCCGAAAATCATCGATGCTTTGGCTGGGAATTAAACTCCGTCTGCCTCGGTGAGTAGCAAGCAGCGTGACTACAGCACCAACACGGCCCCTTCTTAGTAGTGTAATAATGATAATTATTAATAATAATAATGTGAATAATATTTCCAATAAAAATCAAAATTTTAAGTCAAATGTTATTTGCCAAACACATAAAGAACTAGAAGAGAGAAGAAAATGAAAAAAAAGTCCTCTCGGCACGCCGGAAGGCGGAGGTAGATTTCATCGGGTAAACTTGGGGATAGGCGAAAATAGGCAGAATATGCACGTTTTCGTAGAAGGATCAGACCTCATTTATTGCGAGAAAGTATTTTATAATTGGAGCTTAATTAACTTTGTTTTTCGTCATTTGATGCATATTTTAAACATTTTATTGTCTTATGGGGACGGTAACCTTCTCGTCATTTGGGATACAGTTTTATACTTGTGGTCACACTGTCCTTATGCAAGGTTTCGACACTGATGTGTAACTATGTAACGGTCTGTTACTTCTTCACACAAAATTATATCTCCCGCAGAGATTTTGGTTGGTTCCTCAGTTTAGGGGCTGCGACAACGCGGTCATGTAACCCCGTGTACTTTGGGTGAGTGTAGAATCTGTCTGATAAACGGTGTGCATTGTGATGGCTGTATTAGTCTGTAATTCAGGTAAGGACATCAGACGGTCAATTTCAAGCAGTAGTTCCTAATGTTGCTACCAGATACTACCGTCAACGACACCTAGCTCTGAAGTTGGCTACGAGATGCCACCGCAACCAGCGACTCGCAACGAACGTTGGAACTTCCCCTCCAAAGGAAAGCATACTGAGGGATTTTTAACGCTCTTAGAATTTCCAACGACTTCGGCCGGCTTTGAACCAGCGAACTTGGGCATAGAAGTTCAGCATACTACCAGTTACGTCACTGAGGCCGCTTCTCACTTAGTCAGATGGAAAACTGAATGCGATCGCGTGCAAGTGCGTTGTCATGGCAACGTCTGATGGCTCATCCCTCATCAATTTAGTAGTGTTGTCATGGCAACCTCTGATAGCTCTTGACATTTTCTTATAATTCCGAAATCATTTTTCTCATTCGTTGGCGTAATGGTGGGTCATATCAAAAATTATTTCAGACAAAAGTTTTAGGTAATTATTAGGGGAATATTGCCCATTTTGTACGGTTTTGATATTGTGACTATTAAGAGAGATATGATTAATGTTTCCCGAGAAAACCAATTTTTCCCACCCCTTTGGTCATTGGTTGGTGTTATCAAAAACCTTTTCAAACATAAATTTTTGGGCCTTATTCGACACATAGTATGAACTTTGAATTGATTCGATATTTCAAATATTAAGAGAGTTATAGCGATATTTCACTTTTTCGAAAAAAAAGACCCCCATTTTCACCCCCGTCGACGGATTGTGCCCATTAACGAACTCGACCGAGATTTTATAGGGATACATATTATGTCTGTCTGTTAGGTAGTCAGCCCGAAGGCTGGTTGGATCCTCAAAAAGTACCGCCGTTACGTTATGTGAGTAGATACCCACAAAAACCCAAGACAGCACTATTTTGAGGCGTTCTAGGCAAGAAGAGGAGTGAGGTAGTTTGCCATTGCTTTCCTCACTGAGTCAGAACAGTAGTCCTAACCCTATGAGTTGAACCTTTCACAGCATTCACAGGCACTGACTGTGCCTCGAATGCCATTACTAAGCCCCACCCATACCTCAGTAGCTTCCATATAATCACAGCCATGAGTGAGACTGAGACATATGTAAAAAAATCAAATTGATTGGTGCAAAATTGCGGTAGATATCGTGTCCACAAGAAAGTGATATATGTATACTTTTTAACTGACGGTGGTTTTGGGGTCTAGGGGATGTGAAACGTGAAGATATGTCGAAATTTTCCGGAAGTCGAAACATGGTACCCATTGCAATAGTTAGCTTTCTAATGAAATCTACCTAAAAGAAATTTCACGTTAATCGACTGTAGCATTATAAATGTGCGTTATGTATGAGTAGTTCTTATTTAAAGATTCTTCGATGAAATTTAGTATGTTTTTTAATTTTTGGTACTCCTTTTTTCCCTAATCAAATTCGTATATTATTTTATTTATTTATTTATTTATTTATTTATTTATTTATTTATCGTATGGCTTTTAGTGCCGGGAGTGTCCGAGGACATGTTCGGCTCGCCTGAGTCTGTAGCTGCTTCCAGAGGATACCCTAAAGGGTGAGCTACACGTTCCGTTCAATTTCAAGTAGTTCCAACTTTCGCCACCAAATATCAATGATACCTAGTGGTGAACGTTGGAACTTTCATAGAGCGTTCTGACGAAATCTAAACTAACAAATTTTGCTTTACACAAGTTAAGTCTGTTAAATGATCTTTTACATGCCATAAATCTATGACATAGGACCGCCGGCTTTACTTCCCCTCCGAAGGAAGGCATACTGAAGGATTTTTAACGCTCTTAAAAAATCCGACGACTTCGGCCGGGATTGAACCCGCTATCGTGGGCACAGCAGTTCAGCATGCTACCGACTACGCCACCAAAGCCGCTATATATTATTATGAAGCTGGGATTCTAAGCGTTTATCCTCGGACTACCATTATCCTCTTGAAATGTTGCTGTTCGACAAAACCCGCAAGCCTAATACAATTAAGAGAAAGAAATGTATTGGTCCTTAAAATGTATTAGTTAGGTTAATAATGCATACTGTTAGGGCCCATGGGGACCCTACACCCCTTTGGGTTCCTACGCACCCCCCAGGAAGGAGATAGGGGCACGCCACTGGATCTACACTCACCCATACAAATCTACGGATAACCACACATCTACAATCTACAACTATCCCTAACACGTCTACGAATCTACCCAACATTCAACACCCTCTTCTACCCCAAAACTACCCCAGGCTGGAAGGCACAGCACATCAAATACATTTTCTAACACCGCAAGCAGGCTACCACTTACCACAGCTGGTTAACCAACAGCTTGCATCACATCATAACATGTACACAAGAAACGAGGGTAAACGCCACAGCATTGGATAATGCTGACACAGCAATGGAAGAACGCTTATAAGGACCGACGCCAGAGGACCAACTGTCTGTCTTTGCCGGAGGCTCCATTCAACTGAGTCTCGACATCTCACCTATAGGTAAGCGTGTATCTCAGAGTCCTAACACTAACGTTTACAAGTGTATCCCTACCCATTTTGACACCTGTATTACTTTATTGTAACACTTGCATCTACATTGTGCTACACGTCCCAGAATAGAGGGACACGTTCAGAACACTTACGGTCCAATGAATAAGTGACCTCCAAAACCACACATTCATTGTAACAGTTATTCTTACACTTTGTCTTTACCTCCTGACTCCCTACCTGACACCTTGAACTGCCTGTGTCATTATTTATAGCAGGGGTCTCCAAACTACGGCCCGAGGGCCACAACCGGCCCGCGGACAGATTTTGTCCGGCCCGCGGAGAGCTAGCATACTTGAAAACTCCTTTTAGAGAACATATTTTTTATAGCAAATTAAATTTAGTTTACTGAAGTATTCTAATTTTATGTTGAATAATTATTAATATGACATCTACATTGATATGGTCATGGGCTATCTACTCATAACATTGTTGTAGGCTTATTGTTATTGTTTTTGTGATAAGTTGGATAAAGAAACACAGAATTGTAATGAGTAAAGACATGTATAACATGCAGACATATGAAATACTAATGATATTTATGTAATTGAGATTTTCCACTGACAATAGTTTGTAGTTGTGGACTAATTTTACTTGTACCAATTATTAAAAGAGATTTAAGATGCTCATCAGTTAATGTAGATCTGTAAACATTTTTTGTGTACTTCATTTTGGAGAAGGTCTTCTCACACAAATAAGTAGTACCAAAAACAGAAAACAGCCCACGAGCAAATTTATGCAAATTATCAAATTGTGTCAGTGGAAGACTCTTATAAAATAACAACAAAGATGAGTTTTGATATTTGTTCTTAATTATATCACTGCACTGTAGTTCAATCAATTCCATTTGAAGTTCCGAGGCTAGGGTTTCAATGTCAGTATCAAAAGGATCCTGAAAAATCTTAATTTGATTCGCAAAGGCATCGAAGTCCGAGAAACGAGTATCAAAATTTATTTTCAAAGCACTCAAAGTTTCGATTGCAAAATCGATAGGAAACTCAGTCTCAGTGGTGTGGCTGAATATTTCACATGTTTTAAAATGTGAAAAACATTTACTTCGTAGTTGTGATTGAAACAGTATCAATTTCTTCCGGAATGATTTGATATTAGTGTATAAATCAGGAAGATGCTGGTTTTCTCCTTGCAATCTCAAATTCAGTTCTTTCACATGTTTTGTCAAATCAACATAGAATGCTAACTTCCACAGCCATGCATTGTTTTGTAATTCAGTAAGAGGGCGATGCTTTTCATTCAAAAAAATTTCGATCACTGCTCGAAGTTCAAAAAAGCGCTGAAGGACTTTCCCACAACTAAGCCAACGTACGGCAGTATGATAAGGTAAGTCATTTTCTCCAATCTCTTCAATAAATTGTCGGAATTGTCGGTGATTCAGCCCAAAAGATCTCATAAAATTAACAGTTGATATGACTGGTTTCAGAACTTCAGACATATCCAAACATTTTCCGCACAAAGACTGTTGATGAATGATACAATGTAAGACTAATGGTTTTGAACCACCGTCATTTTCTACAGCCTCTGACACAAGAGCGACCACTCCTTTATCTTTCCCACTCATGTTTTTGCCTCCATCAGTTGTAATACATTTCAAGTTTTTCCATCGAAGGTTCTTTTGATTAATGGCCATTTCAACTCCTTTAAAAATATCTGTACCAGTAGTTGTGCCATGAATACTATACATATCAAGAAGTTCTTCATGCACTTCATAGCTTTTATCTACTCCTCGAATATAAATCAACACCTGAGCAGTATCTGACACATCCGTTGACTCATCCAAGGCCAAAGAAAACCACTCAACATCTCCATTTTTGTCGAACAGTTGAGAGGATATATTTTCAGCGATGTTTTCTACCCTTCGAGCCACAGTGTTTGCTGACATACTGACAGTTTTTAATAAATTTACCTTTTCAGGGCACATTTCTTCGGCTGCTGCAATTATGCATTCTTTGATCATTTCTCCATCGGTGAATGGTTTTCCACGTTTTGCAATTTCAAGAGCCACACGAAAGCTGGCACGAGTTGCAGCCTCTTGTTCGGTTTTGAGTTTTGTAAATGAAGATTGCTGCGATTTCAATCCGCGCTTCATAGCTTCGAATTTTTCTGTCCGCAAACTTCCTGTATATTTTGAGTAATTTTGAAAATGTTTTGTTTCATAATGACGTTTAATGTTATATTCCTTGAGAACGGCTATGCTTTCATTGCAAATCAAACATAGCGCCTTGTTACTGGACTCAATTACGAAATACTGAATGTTCCACTCATCTTTGAATTTTCTGCATTCACTATCAATTTTTCGCTTCTTTTCCATACTACTAAATCACACACAAAAGCAACAATTCAAATCAAAATACTGTTACAAAGATGTCTTAAACTTAAACACGCACAAACATGTTTTAAGGAGGTACGCACTATTTTATTTCACAACAGTGTCATAGGAACTGACTTGTGGTTGCGCAACTAGCCTTCTTATATATTCCAATTACTGCCATCTAGAAGTGAGTGGAAGACACCAGAACTCTCTCGAACCAACGAGATTACTCTGTACGTGCTATTAGCGCCATCTGTTAGCGATAGAAGGTACTACCTATTTCCGCTTGTGTCCACCAGATGTCGTGTCACGTTACTCCTCATGGCTCGTACTCTACGACTAATCTAGAAATTACAGATAATGACCGGAAAATTAATAATATGCAGTGTTGCCGTTTTGCGGACTTTAGTCCGATTTGCAGCCTTTTTTCAACGTTGCGTACTTTTTCGGACTTTTTTTTTTCATCAGTGGACTATTTCACTTTTTACCACCGGCAACAATGATAATATGGTTTTGGCCCTCGGAACTTACTGGAGTAATCAGTATGGCCCTAAGGCTGGAAAGTTTGGAGACCCCTGATTAATAGAATTGCTGTGCGAGCAGTGTAGACCTTTTCAGTGTCACAGCCTTGAAGTGCTGGGTAGCACGTCTGGCGAGTATAACGTTGCGCGGTCAGCGAATACTGCAGTGTTCATAACATTAGGTGCTCTACAAGCTAATAGCTCCTCATCAAGAATACACCCCTTTGATTTACAACCCCGATCGTACAGATCGTCTTACGATCACGCTACACATTCACCAACACACACTCGGAGTTTCAGCACCTTTGTTGAAACTCACGCTGAGCAAACGCCATCCTCTGAACTCACCCTTACACTCCCTTGTTCGACCAAGGTTCAGGTCAGAACAATACAATGATAAAAGTAGGCTCCTTAAATATTCAGTTCTATTAGCGAAGTTTCAAGCTTAATCTATAAGCTACGAGCAGTATAAAGCCGTCGTACCCGCCTATTTAACAACTTCAACACAATTTGTGATCACATAAAAAGCGCGCAAGGAATTTGAGTGGCATTAATATTCCTCATTATAACAACGACCTTCCTCCGGGTTGCACACAATACGACAATGCGAGCAAAAGTACGATCTCTTAATATCCAATTGTGATCCCGAGCAACGCTGGGCATAACAGCTAGTCCCTATATATATAAAATTGTACTTTTGTCCTTCTGTCTGTCTGTCTGTCCGTTTATTCCTCCATCAATTGAACACGATTCAACAGATTTCGTTCACAATTAGCAAATGGCTATAAGAACATCCCGGAATCACTTTAGGATGTAAATTTCAACTAAACATGCAATGCGCTTAAGGGGACCAAGGGGTGCCCTATTATATTTACCTTCGATTTACTCGTGAGATATGTCGTGCGAAAGGTCTTTATAGCTCTATACAGCAAGATTATTCTCATTACTTCCTGTAACGAAAAAGTTTTTTTCTCAATTAATTATAAAAGTTGTATTTTTTTTTTATTTAGTCAATTTACCCTCTAGGTTGGTGGATCCCACGGACTCAGCGAGGGAACTCACCACTACCGCCTCTATGGGCAGTGTCCTGGAGCTTGGAACATCTGGTCGGAATGGATACAACTGGGGAGGTGTGATCAGCACTTCGCCCAGGCGGCCTCACCTGCAAAGCGAACAGGGGCCTCATGAGGGATGGGAACGGATGGAAGATTGGGATGGATAGGCTTGGAAGAGGGAAGGAGGCGGCCGTGGCCTTACAGTAGGTACCATCCCGGCATTTGCCCGAAGACGAAGTGGGAAACCACGGAAAACCACTTCGAGGATGGCTGAGGGGGAATCGAACCCCCTCTACTCATTTGGGCCACCCGAGGCTGAGTAGACCCCATTCCAGCCCTCGTACCACTTTTCAAATTTCGTGGCAGAGCCGGGAATCGAACCCAGGACCTCCGGAGCGGCAGCTAACCATGCTGACCGCTACGCTACGGAGGCGACATAAAAGTTGTAAATATGAGGCTAAAACGCTGAATTTGCATGCTCCACAAGGTTCATAACACCATTTAGGGGCGTCATCATGAGTATGGGGACTTACAGCATCGGTGAGGCATCATTGTTTTTAATAGGACCACCTCGTGGTGTGGCAGCTAGCGTTTTTGGCTGTCACTCCGAAGATCCTGGTTCGATTTCCAGCTCTGCCAAGAAATTATAAATCTGGTCTGAGGTTTGGAATTGAGTACACTAAGCCTCATGAGGAAAAACTGAGGAGAGGAGGGTTTGATTTCCAAGGAATCTACAACCAAACAACTCTTTTGAATCTCGCCTATCTTACACTTTAAAATGACCACAAAACTGCCACAAATATTTTAATTGTTCAATTGAAGTGGATTTACGTAGTTCCTGAACTTCTACTCCAGCCAAATTTTATGCTGATATGGGTTCTAACTTAAAGCCCCTCCCGCTTCCTACTCAAATACAAGTACACACACTGGTATAGACATCACAGTGAAGCAGGTTATCAGACAAATTCTACACACACCCAAGTACACGGGACTAGATGATCACGATATTGCAAAGCCTCTAAGGAATCAACAACAAAACGACTCTTTTGAAAAAGTAATCTTGCCTAACTTACACTTTAAAATGACAAGAAAATTGCCACAGCTACTTGAATTTTACAAATGATGTGGGAAGAAAGGTGAATTACGTGCAGTTGAATCACTGTCTTTACGATTTATGTTGTGTCAGCTTTACAGTAAACAGACTTGATTAAAGGTAGTTATAACTATTAGCCTACACGAAACAACTAAAATCGCATCTTTTGTTTGTTATGTAATAATCTTCCACCATGGGTGCGATATGAGCAAACACCGTATATGAAGGCGATCAAGTATAATTTGGTGTGTGTAGAATTTTCTTCCTATAGTTGATAACACTCTGAACCACCATAAAGAGAAGTCAATTGACCTACTTGTACTGTAAGTTCCTACCCTTAAACTGTATCCCCCGAAGTAGAAGGATAAAAGCAAGCATTAGGGGCGATGCGACTAATGGGTCTGAGGCTCTGAACCTACATCAAGCTAGGGTATATTAACCACGATAAGGTCAAGGTCTCAGCACATTGGCCGTAACATCCCGCTGAGCTCTAAGTAAACTCTGCTGTTAGCGGGAACAACAGTGAATGACTCTTGATGGAAGGAAATCTCTCACGCGCAAGTAGCGCAGCCCATTAAATCTGAAAATGATCTTTAATGCATAGAGGGTCACCAGTTGTTCCCGACTGTCTCGGACTGTTACAGACCCAATGGAATCCCGACCAACGTACTGATAAAATACAAATAATTCCAACCACATGAAAGTACATGGGGGCTGCGTGGCGCAGTCGGTAGAGGCGCTGAGCTACTAACTGAAAGGGAGTGGGTTCGATCCCCACCCAGGTAGTGGATTTTAGAAACAACACTACCACTTTCGGAAACGCAAATGGCCCTGGGGTTTACTCAGCCTACACCAGAAATGAGTACCAGGGTGATTCCTGGGAGCAAAGGCGGCCGGGCGTGGAGCTGACAACTCCATCCCATCTAGTGCCGATGTCAAAAAAAGTGGAAGCCTCCACTACTCCCAGGGCCTCCATGGCCTGTATGGAGTTGGCTTTTTCTTTTTACATGAAAGTACATGATTCCATATTATATACTGAAGTACATGGGGAACATAACTACGATACCACGAACTCCTAAATGAAACAACAACAACAACAGCAAGGGAAGGTGTACGGTGCATTGAAGTAATAAGATCTTGTTGCAAATATGCTTCCTTCAGTGGCTTGACTTTTACATTTAGCTGAGCGGATATGTTTGGATTCCATGTCTGCGGTGAGCCAAGGCTCTCCCTTAGCGAGGCACAATGTTGTCACTCTCCACCGTAGCCACTGAGAGCAAGCAGCGAGACTGGACAGAACTACCTCCAGCTGTGCAACACTGGACACCTGACACGCGAGTTGGCCCCTGTTCGCTTTGCAGGTGAGGCCGCCTGGGCGAGGTGCCAATCCCACCTCACCAGTTGTATCCGATTCGATGTTCCCAGCTCTAGGACACTGCCCGTAGAGGCGGTAGTGGTGAGTTCCCTCGCTGAGTCCGTGGGTTCCACCAACCTGGAGGGTAAACGACTAAAAACAAACTTATTTATTTGTTTATTATTTATTTTGCGCATGCCATACTCAACTTATTTGCTGGAAAGAAAATATTTATATACCCAGATGTCCGGTCCATGGCTAAATGGTTAGTGCACTTGGCTTTGGCCCGAAATGCCCCGGGTTCGATTCCCGGCCGAGCCATCAGGGATTTTAATCTCCTGGGGTTAATTCCCGAGACTCGGGGACAGGGTATATGTAACGTCTTCATCATCACTACTTCATCCTCATTACGACGCGCAGGTCACCCACGGGCGTCAACTAGAAAGACCTGCACCCGGCCTCTCCGGAGGCCACACGATAATTAATTATTTATACCCAGATATTAAGTACTGTACATCAAACGGAGCAAATTCTTCAATCTCTCGGTGACTGCAGTCTTTAGTAGCATTACTCTCTTCCCTCACTCCTTCAAGCCTGATTAAACAAAAACAACCAAACACGTCGAAAATATGACTGTCTTTCAAAACAGCTTAAAAAGAGTATAACTTCAAATCTGTGAGAGATTCCTTATTATTCCGGGATCGAATCCCGGCGCAGTCAGTTGGTATTTGAGGGTGCGCGATGCGAGGGAGCCGTGTCAGTAGATTTATTGGCACGTTTAAGATCCCCTTCGGGGCAAAATTCCGGCATCCCGGCGTCTCTAAAAGCCCCAATAGTTAACAGTAACGTAAAACCAATTGCTTTATTATTTCTTCTTCTTCTTTCGATTCGGCCATCTAAGGACCACGTCATTTCAACTGCTTCTTGCTGCATCGAGCTTTAACATCCTCCCAGTACTTTCGCATTAGTTCTCGATGCTGTTGTTTCCTTTCTGCAGTCCACTTCTTGCAGGTTGGAAGCTTTGGCTTTCCTTGAAAACATCGGTGTGCTGTTAGTTTTTGTTTAAGTGTGGCACGTTCCCAAATATTGTTGCCTGTTATTCCCACTTCTTGTAAATCTTTGTCCACCTCAATGAACCAAGCTCCCTTGGTTTTCTTTTTGAGGAAGTAGGTGAAAATTCTATTTGTCAATCGTGCTGGGTTCATTCTTGTTATTGCTTTATTATTATTATTATTAGTAGTAGTAGTAGTAGTAGTAGTAGTGGTAGTATTAGTAGTAGTAGTAGTATTACTATTATTATTTGAGTTTGGAATTTTAGATGGAGATATTTTTGTTTTATTAACGATATCAAATATTCAACGCAGCTTATCAGTGAAGCAGCCTACCTGTTTACCACGACATAATGACCATTAGTATTATGATGGTTTCCGTGCTAACGAGCAAGACGCCTCTCATTGAGGTTGGAATGCTCGTTAGTATTCACGGAGAAGCATTTTTATGTAATACAGCTGTATATGCTGTGCTTCAGGGAGATGTCAGTGACTACTTCATTGCGAAGGAAGTAAGTCCCCTTTCTTCCTTGTTTACAGCAACAAAATAATATATGTCTACCACTTAATATTTCCCTTTCAAAATGCCCGAGGAACAGAAGCTATGTCCTGTATGGCAAATTGGCTGGCATTCTTGTTGACTAACAGTAATACCAATGAGTATTTAGTAATTTAATTACACCGTATTGTACCCGAATTCAGGAATGATCCACCAATATCCGCCGCTGGAAAATGGATCGTAGCATCTTCTCGGCTAGAAAAACTACACAGTGCTACTTGGTGGATACACTCTGGATAAGGGACATGGGAATACAACTGAATGTGCTGTAGTAACTAACTACAAAACATAAGGGTTCTCAGTACTACTCGGGAATACGAGAATCAAAAATCTCAGGCGTAAGGATACGGATCAGGTCCCTAGGAAAAACCTCCACCCCTTAGCACATTCCTCTACCAATTAACTACAGAAGACAATGCCAAATTTCTATAAAAGATCAGGGAAACGTATGTCACGTGCCTGTCAATTATTCTTGACACGTTCGTTGGAAGTATGAATTCCAGTTACAGTTTAAAATGTTCAACGAGTCTTAAAAACTTACGTTCAGTTTGAAAATAATACGTTAATAACATGAAAACTTCCACAGATTAATAATATGTTCCTCTAAGAAACATTCCTAGTAAATGATTGCACACGACTGCTGTGACCTAGAGCACGGGAGTTAACAACAAAAATGAAATTAATGTCGTCAATTTTAAATTCCCCGCAAAACAAATGAATTTACTCCTGACGTAGATCTTCGTCATTACAAATGCTATTCATTAATCTGTACAAAATAATTCCCGTAGTTCCGCCCTTTAATACAACAATAACTTACTAACTATAACTCCCGTCTGCTACTTTCCTAATATCCTTCCTCAGAAGAAATAGCATTAAATAATTCCTAACAATATTATACATGGTTTATATACATTACAAACATTTACGTTGAAGTTCGTCGACTAAACATCTTTAAATAACATATTTACAACTGGCCAAAGTGCCTACATAAACACGAGTACAGTATATCAATAAAATTACATTAATAACTTCTATTAATTACTTATACTAGTTTCAGCCACGTTGTGGCCCTCCTAAATAATACACTGCTTTCCAAAAGAAACCATTATTTTTATGGCTAGCAGCCCTTCCTGATGCCAACGCGTAAGAGGAGTAAATCAGAGCTAAAGAGAACGAAGGAGAATGAAAATGAGCAAGGAGGTGGAAGGAAGCAGCCTTAGCCTATTAGAAGGAACTGTCCCAACATTTGCCTGGAGATGAAAATGGACCAGTATTCTAAATTCTCAATTATTAATTGAGTCAGAGAATTGTTTCTTTTTTAATTTGATGTACTGATTTTTGTACGCGGTAAACTTTTGTTTCTTATTAAAATTGTTAGTTTTGTATAATATTTTTTACATCCCTACTGAGTCCTATGGAATAGGTGTTAACACCCAAACTCATTTCAGTAACGAGTAGATCCTGTTCGTTTGCCAGCGCTGACATCCAACCAGTATATTTTGAGCCCATCAATCAGAATGTTTTTCTCTCTTCGGAAAAATGTCCTCTCTGTTTCCTGGGTTCTGAATACGCTATAAGACCCTGATGGCTTTTCACAGTCCTTCTGAAACTGAGGAGCTTGTTTTCAAAACTCAATATCTCCAAAAATAGAAAAAGAAGTTTTTATGGTTGATTCGGTAACATTTGCCTCAGCTGCATTGGGTGGTAAATTATTTTTTGATCATATGTTAATATTTTCATTGATAAGGCTGTGAGAAAGCATGATTTTAGTTCAAAACTGATTATATCCATCACTTATATTATATTGAACTAAATGCATTTTTTTAAATTAAGGCATTTAATTTCTATTTGTGCCTATTAATATTATGTTCAAAATAAATATCATGAATTAGGATAAGTGTTTGAGATTATTTCCATAGCTAAATACAACAACCATTTGTTTCAAAACTAAATATATCCATTCATTTTTATCAATAATTTTTATGCGCTATATATATATATATAATTTGGTGCACATTTGGTGATAGTATGTTGCTCTATCTAGCTATCATTCAAACTATATATTACTCCGTTTTGATAATCCTGTATGAAGATATATGGTTTTTCTCTCTCCTGTAATATTTATGATTGTGGAGATATTCAGTTTTGAAAAGAAACACCTCAACTGTTCCTGTCATTTATATTATCATTTCCACTCAGATTTTTCTCACACTCTTGAAACCGTTTTTCTAGGTGTCTTGGATTTTAGAAAAATCAAGATTTTCATTGTGAGCCGGACATTGTTATTTTAATAATATTAGGCTGTTCTTATTTTTTAGCCAATTTTCAGTTTATGAAAAAATAGGCTTATGAGATCATCTTTTGTCCGTGTGCGTGTGGTGTGTGTGTGTGTATGTGTTTCCCCTAATAACTTCTAAACGGCTGGAGCGATTACAATGAAACTCGGTAAGATCATAGCACCATTCTGGCCGACCCCGACCGTTCCCTTCACATTTTATTGTGTCTCACCAATCCAACATGGCGGCTGTGCGAAATATTTCACCAGCATTCATTATCTCCGAAACTATTATCGATATCGCCCTGAAATTGTGTACTGTGATAAAGGCCACTATTATAAGTACGTCTATGAGACTTTCAAAAACCTGGCAACTACAAAACCAACATGGCGGCCAAGCGAATTTGAGACTTTTAAAAAGACTTTTCTCGAGATTTAACCATCCAAACGTAATGAAACTTGGTACAGCAAATGTTTATACAAATTGTATTGCATTGGAGTCTAATTTTGTTCAATTGTTTGCATAACCTCAAAATGGTGGCTGTGCGAAATATTTCACTGCCATTCTATATCTCCGAAACTATTACAGATATCACCCTGAAATTTTGTACGGTTATAAAGGGTACCGATACAAGTTTATCTATGTAACTTTCATAAACCTGTAAAGCCCAAAACAAACATGGCGACCAAGCGAATTTGAAACATTTTAATAGAGTTTTCTCGTGATTTAACTCTCTGAGCGCAGTGAAATGTGGTACAGTAAATGATTATAAATATTGTAATGCACTGGCATCTAATTTAATTAAATTGTTTACATAACCTCAAGATGGTGGATGTGCAAAATTTTAAAATATTTTTTTATTTCTTGTGTCGTAATCATGCGATCGAAATGAAGGTTTGAATAATGAACCTACTGTCGACCAAAGTATTATGTTCACACGAGTTTGAAGGTTGTTTGTGAAGTAACCAATTGACCTACATAAAATTCAATAACATCATCATTTTCATCGTTCTATTCTACGTTAGGTCATGTAGGTGAGGAATTTTTAATATATATTTTAATATTTTTTATCGCATTTGGAACTCAATAGGTGCACGTTTTTAAGAGTGTTTCAACCATGTGTCACATTTAAGAATTATTATCTCAAAAACACGTCATCAGATCGAATCCATATTTTAACACAATATACATTGGAATGTTGTATAACTGGTTTATTAATTTCAAAATTGTGTGTGTCCAAGAAACAGAGTTGTTATCATTTTTGTAAGGTAACTTTTTCTCGGCTCGGGGTGGTTGGAAAATGTAGTTCTTGGTTGCGTTGTAATCCTTATACATCGAAACGTTATGCTGTATGACTGTGAAATACGTAAATTAATTCACTTATTTTATATCGGTTTGTATTTCTACAGGGAAAAAACACATGTTTCACCAGCTAGCCGCTCCGGGAACAGCTGTACAGCGTTGCCGAAATGGTGCCCACACGCATCATGGCGAATCTCGCTCGGAAGTGATGGGCTCCATCTCAGCAACGCTGTACAGCTTTTTCCGGAGCGGCTAGCAGAAAACCATGTGTTATTTCCTCGTACAAATACAAACCGATATAAAATAAGTGAATTAATTCACGTATTTCACAGTCGTACAGCAAAACTTTTTAATGTATAATGATTACAACGCAACCAAGAACTACATTTTCCAACCACCCTGAGCCGAGAAAAAGTTACCTTACCACAACGTTAACAACTTTGTTTCTTGGACACACAAAATTGTGAAATTAATAAACCAGTTATACAACATTCCAATGTATATTGTGCTAAAATTTGGATTCGATCTGATGACGGACTTTTGAGATAATAATTCTTAAATGTGACGCATGGTTGAAACACGCTTAGAAATGGGCACTTTTTGTGTTCCAACTGCGATAACAAATATTAAAATATAAATTTAAAAATCCGAACCTACATGAACTAACGTAAAATAGAACGACGAAAATGTTGATGGTATTGGATTTTATGTAGGTCTATTGGTTACTTAACAAACAACCTTCAAACTCGAGTACACATAATAATTTGGTCGACAGTAGGCAATAATTTTCCTTGAATGGCACATAACTCTATGGCCTATACATATAACAATCCAAAATGGCAAGCATCCGAAATATTTAGACGGTTCCCAAAGTCTACGAATCTTTTACAGCAATCAAACTGATTTTTATGTGCATAGAGGCTATGAACATATGTTCACCTATAGGACTTTCAGTAACCTGGTGAGCACAAATCCAACATGGCAGCGACGCGAAGTAAAAATATTTAAATGGACGTTTCTCGCGATTTAACTATCCGAGTGCAGTGAAACGTTGCACGTTAAATGCTTATACAAATGTTAATCCATTGACATCTAATTTATTTCAATTGTTTGCATAACCACAAGATGGCAGCTGTGCGAAATTTTAAAATCTCGTTTTTACTTGTTGTGTTCTAATCATGCGATTGAAGTTTGAATACCACACGTACACAATAATCTTAAAGTAATAGTACATAAATAAAAATCCAACCTGGCGACCATCTGAAATATTTAGACAGTTCTCAATATCTGCGAATCTATCACAAGCTTCAAACTGAAATTTTGTATGTTGATAGAGGCAATTAGCATGAGTAGGCTATATGCAAATAGGCTGTATAGTTCTTCACGGAACTACTTGTTAGTCATTCAATTCTACAGTTTAATGAAACTAGATTAGTATTTTAAACTGTGTTACTAGGGTCAAATGACCTCTGTGTTCCACTCCTTACAGCAACAACAATCATCTCAGAATAAAGTGCAATGTGCTATTTCGCAGTGAACGTAGCTGGTGGAGATTCACAACACGTTTACACTCAGCCTATACGTTGTCGTCTGTGTATCCTGAAGAGTCAAAGAAGATAACTCAAGTGAAGTACTTGTATATCAGCTGTGATTTATTCACCTTGAAAAACTCATTATGTGACAAGTCTTATCTTCAAGGTTTTGTTGTGTCATTCCCTTATCGGAGTTTAAACACTAGGTTATTCTGATGAAGCTCTTGTGGTCTCCTTGTTGAAATCATGGCATGAATGATATACCGTACCTTAGGAAAACATTACTGAATTTAATTGGCGCAATCAATGCTAACATACGGTATACAAGCGCCATTCAACTGGATTCAAATATCTGTGTTCTGTGTACCTTTGTACTTTGCATAGAATGAAATGAAACAATCTATTGTATGCGCCTCAAAACATTGCTGAAATGAGAGTTGGTTCGATTTATGTCTGTCTGTGTGTCGCTGTGGTCACGTATCAAATAAATTAATGACTGAGTGTAATTCCAGCCTCCAGAATGGCTGAGGTGCGAATCGAACCCACCTCTTCACAGATTTGTCCCACGAGGCTGAGTGTACCCCGTTCCAACACACAAACCAGAATTACATTTCTGGCAGAGTCGGTAATCGAATCCGGATCTTGCCACCTCAGCCATCCTAAAAGTGTTTTTTCCATTGTATCTCATTTCTACTCTAGGCAACTACCGGGATGGGTCCTAACTGGGCACCTCCACCCAATCTCATCTCAACCACAAATACACACAATAGCACAGGTTATCAGACAAATTCAACTCATTCATCGACGACTACATGCAGCTGAACTGACGACGTTGTTCAAGGCCCAAGCTGAAACAACAACTAGCCTACTATACATGGTGAACAAAACAAGAAACTTCAGAGAGCTTTAAATTCCTGCATTAGGTTTATTTTCTCCTTGAAATTTTCCTCACACGTGTCTCCTTTTTATGATCTACTTTCCTGGCTAAAAGTAGAACAACTAAGAAACCTGCACATATGTACCCTCATCTATCGACTTCTCAATGAAAGTACTCCTCACTATCTCTCTTGTAATTTTCGTTTTCTTTCTTCCTTTCATGATCGTCACACGCGATCTGGATCTATAATTGCAATTCCTCTACATCATTCAACTGCCTTCAGTAACTCTTTCCTTGTGTCGGGAACTAGAATTTGGAATAACGTCAGAAATTGTACATCCCTAACAACTTTCAAACGTGCAATTTGTGTATGAATGTGTGAGTGAATGACAATAGTATAATTTTGTTAAAAATGTACGTCATTTAAATTATATAGCTTAGTTAATATCACGCAGTCGCCAATTTAATTTAATTTATTTTTTATTTTATTTTATTCTAGTATTTAAGGTTTTCCTAGTATTTAAGTTTGGTAGGTTAAGAATAACATATGTGAGTATTCATGTAAGTTGCACTGTGTGTGGTTAAGTGTAAGAGAGGGCCTAGAGCCCTAACTTCGCCACAATAAAGGCACCAATAATAATAATAATAATAATAATACAGTACATCCAAAACGGATTGCATTACCTTGGTGCGAAGAGTCCTGCACCTTGACATGGCTTAGAGATATAGCCTACACAAACAACGATTCAGCTCTCTTAATTGCTCATGAAAACCACACATTGCCAGACATACGGACAAAAGGTGATCTCATAAGCCTATTTTTTCAAAATTGAAAATAGGTTAATGATTGCCAAATCAGCCGAATACACAGAATATCCAAAATACTATAATGTAATGATCGCCTTTTGCAATGAATTTGTATTTCTAGCAAAGAAAATACATTTTCAATTACGTGTCTTGTTCGTATAATACAGTAGATCTGGTAAGGAATTCAGCTGCCTATTTACGTACATGATCACATGCCAACTCACTTGCTCGCATGGCTGTCTGTGTAGTGCATTGACGTTTCATTTCCTCTCTGTCAACGTTTACGGGGTCGAATCCAGGTGGTCAATTGAAAAGTGAGAGTTCTAAATTGCGAGAGACCCATGTCAATCGATTCATTTGCACGTTAAAATTATGTTTTAAGGCAAAATGCTGGCATCCTGGCAAGACGTCTCCAAAGTAACAGCAATTGGAAGAAAAATAAACCTCGTAACTTAATTGTCAATATTAGTTACCACATTGGTGTTTCAGCGCCACATCGCCCAGAAGATCGGTTGGTTCCTCAGTATAGGAGCTGCGACAAAGCGATCATGTAGCCCCGTGTACTTTGGGTGTGTGTAGAATCTGTCTGATAACCGGTGTTAATTGTGATGGCTGTATTAGTGTGAGTTATCTGTAATTCAGGTAAGGACTGCAGACGATCATTTTCAAGTAGTTCCTACTTTTGCTACCAAATGCTACCATCGATGACACCTAGCTGTGAACTTGGCTACTAGATGCCACCGCAACCGGTACCTGGCGGCGAACTTTGGAAATAATAGAGCGCTAATCAAATCCAACTTACAAATTTAGCTTCACACAATTGTGGTTAGTGGAAGGTGATTTTACTTGCCATAAATTTATGACATGGGCCTGCCAGCTTTACTTCCCCTCCGAAGGGAGTCATACTGAGGGATTTTTATCGCTCTTAAAAATTTCGACGATTTCGGCCGGGTTTGAACCCGCAATCTTGGGCATAGAAACCCAGAAGATCAGCTGTATGCGTTAAGTCACGGATCATGAGTGCAAGGAGAAACTGGAAGTCTGGAGTTGAAAGGTTCGAATCCAGACGCTGACAGTGGACATCCTGACTGATTCCTTTGCGGACTCCGCCACGCTCCCTTTAGGAAAATGCTGATTTTGAAACAACAATCTAACCTTTTACTCACCATTTTCTTTCACGCGTACACCTGATGTGTGCAGCTGATAACTTAAATTACTTCTCGGAGAGACTTGACACTCAATTGCCGATATAAATAGAGATATCAAAACTAGGGAGACTGCCGAGAGTACGTTTACATAGGTGATCATACACAAATTGATAGCGGGGCGGGGGGTAATGGTTCAGTGGTCAAGCTGCTTGTCTCTCACCAAGGTGAACCTCGTTCGATTCCCTGTCAATGCATGTGAGATCTTCAAAGTGAATCATCACGCCAGGTGGTTCGGACTCCACATAAAAATTACGGTACCATGGCTCATGATCGCGATATTAACAGTCATGTAAAGTTACGAGCTTCCTTACTTTCATTCCCCTCAGGGGCTAACATCTAGTGGAACATGGGTTGGCAATCACGGGACCCCAGCTGAGTCCGGCATTACTTCTACTTACTTGTGCCGGGGTCCTCTCCGTCTTCTTTCCTGTCGACTTCTCTTGGTCAACTCTTTTTCTCTTCCGACCCCGATGGTTTTAGGGTATCCGAGACCTAGAGAGTCTTTCACTTTCCCGCCTTAATTGGCCCTTGTCTCATCTTTCCTGATACCCTCATTCTTCGAGCCAAGTTCCACGGTCTTTAATAGTAGTAGATGTTCCTGTATTCAATAACATACTTTCTTATCTAGATTTGGCAACGTCACACAAAATAAACATGGCATTGACCTCAGAAAGAACATAGTAACAAAAGGGGGAGAAAGGGAAAAACAAGTTCCGCCCAGTTAACACCCAGGTTAGTCGACTATAACTGGTGTCAGAGTGAACACGAAACTGCTTGAAGTTCCAGTTAGGAAGACAACCGGATAAGTATCAGCCTGTATTTTTACAGTATAACCATAGTTGGTTTGGTATAACCATATAATCACCCCAAACCGACAAATTCCGGATTTTTATCACCATTTTAGAATTTTACCTAACATTAGATATACTACATTTAGCATAGACCGACAGTTGCATTACCAACACTGCAACTAAATAATTGTCCATATTGTATATATTTTTCACCTGTAATTAAAAAATAGATGTTATAGCCTAAGTGTAATGGATCTGATGATGATCGCTTGACGATCAAAACTGGTCATCCTAGTGTATTTATTAATCTCGTGTCATTTATTTCAGGATTAGGGCATAACCCAGCTCTATTTGGGTACATTCGTGTTGACCGACTGAAAAGCACCAAATTTTTTTAAACTTAGGCAACACTGAACAATGGCTTCAAACCTCACGGGAAGACCCCCCCCCCCCCCCCACTTTGTACCTGTGGAGCCGTATTCACCGTGGCCCACATTTTTACCGAGTGTGTGGATCTTGCTGACTTACGAAGAAACCTTGGTTTGCAGACGGCACTCAAACTTATATTAGCCGATGACGCGGTGGCTGCTGATCGCGTTATCCGCTTTATAAGTGAGAGTGGGTTAGGGCCAGCAATCTAAATTTTCCAGTGAACATTGACTCAACGACTTGTTCGTTTTTGAATGATAATGTTTTTGTTTTTTCCGTAATTTTTGTTTATTTTTATGATTTTGTTTTTTATTTAATTTTTGTTTTTGTTTTTGTTTTATTAATTTTTGGTCTTTTTAAATTTAGATGTCCACCTCAAAATTTTAAATTAAATTCAAAATTTGTATTCTTTAATCTGTGTTAAGAGGGACAGATGACCTCGTAGTTCCGCCCCTTAAAACAACAACTAACTAACAAAGTCTTTTCAACTGTTAGGTTCATGTCATCTAGAATTTTATCAAGTCCAAAGCACTCCAACTTCACTCTCACAGACAAGCATGATTTAACAGGCTTGCCACACACACCACAGAGCCATCTGTTAGCCACAAGAACAAGCAGAGCGGAACCCTACTGTCAGAACGCGCCAGTTTTGAAACACCAATTAATACAAAAGGTATAAGGTTTCTTCAAATAACATGTCAAGAGCCGAAATCACGGCTCAATATTAATACCTTTATTGATAAGTTATAGAGGTTATAGAGTTATAGAGGTGTGAATAACGAATGAGGACGCAATTCATATCGAATAACCAGGGGGAAGTTTAATACGTTAATGCATTGCTGAACATTTATTTTTCTATTAATTACACAGAATGAAATGTTTTCCATAGCTTTTTAATCAAAATAATGTAACAAAATATAATATATTTTGAAAAGTCAGATTTTAAGATAACTAATCCGCTGAGTTTAACACACGTTTTGCTTTATACTATGCATTTAAATAACCTCGCACTAGCATATCTCTTAGCATGTCACATAATCTCTTTTCAATAAATTTGCCACCAATAGGAAACAGTGTTTGTATACCCTCATCCGTACATCTTCCAATATCAAATACTTCCCACATCACATCATGTTCCTCGTCCGTAGCGAAAAGACTTCTGGTGAACATTATGGAAATTAGAAAGCCATATATTGCGTGATTCACATAGTCAACTTTGAACTTGTTCAATGACAAATCACTCTTCAGCTCTTTTTCCTTGCAGCCCAGGAGTTGCGCTGTGGTCTCAAGCATAGTCTGATGATAAATGTTGAGGAGAGCATCCTCATTATCAGCTCGAAATTCAGAAGTTGTATTAAGAAACAGCAGTAAGGAAATATCGATAGCAGGAGAAGCGTACCTTACTGTCTGAAAGTCGATAAGTTTTACCTCACATGGTTTCCCACCTTCATTATACCGGAACATTATGTTGTTTCTGTTGAAGTCTCCGTGACACAAAACAGCAAACGGTTCTTCTGCTTTCACCAGCGTGCGGTAGAGTTCACCCGTTGATTCACTGAAGATTTTTAGCAGTTTCTCTAGCAGTTCTTCGTATAGTTTGCTGTCTTCAGGATATAGCTCTTTGAAGGACCTAATGCATTCCTTGCCATTCACGCTAGTTAATTGCTCAAGGAAACGAAATGTTCCAGAATTCTGACTATACCTAGGGTCTTGCAAATCTTTTACAATATGTTTGTTAAAAGTACTGGGATCTTTTCTCTTCATTGCATATGAATAAGAGTGCAATAGTGCTAGAGCTTTAAGACTCAATACACAGTGTTCGAAATCCATTGCCTCAAAACTTGTCATTTTGAAACCTTTTACAGCTAAATTATCAATGATTACTATTGGATCTAATTTTGTATATGAAGAATGTAAACATTCTGGAAATATGTCAGGTAAATTACATCGTTGTGGAACCATCTTTAAGAAAAGTGGTATCACTTCACTATAGACTTTACACTCATTGAAATATTGCATATCTAGTGCCAGCCAATTGTATGTAGCCTCATCGCTTTCTTGTTTCACCTTAGCGATGAAGTGACGAACTTTGTGCTTACCATCTGGTAATTCCTCATGCAAGTCGATTGCCAGAAGCGACGCAGTAATAGCTGTAGAAAAAGGATGGACATCGCAGCTCTTGATATGATAAGGCAAATTCAAGGAACTCACAATATGTTCCACATGAACCTGTAGTTCTTTGGACGCTGCCATCTCAGACACTGGACATCACACCAATCTGTGGTCCAATTTATTGCACTCTACACCTTATCAAGGACTTGTCTCCTGATAAGCCAGCAGAAGTACCTCTCAAGTAGACACATCACACTGCTTATTGCCAGATATACTTGGGTGTTCTTAAGCTAGAAGAATCTTATGGCCCTCAGGGAATGAGGAAATGTCCATTACGTCTCCTGGTTCCAATATAGGAGTGTGTTGAAGTCTTCATCATGTTCTACATCGAATAGCAATCGCTTCAACAAAGCACTTCGTAATGAATTGGAAACTAACACGCATAATCCCAAATTTAGTAAAATTAACGTATTATACTTGGCTGCATGATTAATTAACCCACGAACAAAGTCAGAATTTGGAAAATCCATGAACAAATCTACTAACTTATTTCTTCATGTTCAGATATTACAGTATGTATACTTGTGGTTTGTAGGAGTTACGCGTTTGTTCTTACACAGAAAGCACCTTACCAGAGACCACTGAATCAAAAGTATGAAATAAACTTAATATTAATAAAACAAAAACTAAAAGTGTTAGTGAACGTTAGTATAATGAACTACACTATTAATCTGCATACATAAATCTATGACCTATATATAAAAGCAATCCAACATGACAGCCATGAGAAATATTTCACCTGCTCCGAATCTATTACAGCATTCAAACTGAAATTTTGTATAGTGATAGAGGCCATCAAAATAAAATCACCTGTGCATATTCAATAGCCTGGTGAGTACAAAACCAACATGGCTGAGACATGAATTTTAAGTATTTGAATGGACTTTTCTAGCAACTGAATCGTCCTAGTACAATAAAACTTAGCACAGTAAATACAAATCTCAATATTCTGGTGTATATTTGAATTCAAATTTAAGGGAAATTCAAGATGGCAACTGTGCAAAATTTAAATCTCATGCTTTCATTTGTTAAGTCCTACTGAAGCGATTGAAATGGAAAATTGTATAATGATCAACCATAATAATCTTCATCTGCTGGTATATAATTTTATGGCCTACCTATAAAATAATCAAACATGCCAGTGATGAGAAATATTTTACCAGTTCGCAATATCTCAGAACTACTACTGAAAGTTTGCATGGAGTTAGAGGTCTATTAAGTACGTACATATATGTCTCCTTTTCGGAGCTCGGGGGACATCCTAGTAGGTCATCGTGAACATCCTGAATGATGTTGGCATCATCGAGGATGATCATGAGAAGGTCTGCTTGGGCATATTGAGAGCTTCAATCCACATGCTGCATAACCATTTATATGGTGTATCGTAAAGTATGTTATATACTGTAGAGCCAACAATGAACCTACACTGTATATTATTCCGGATATTCATGGTCTCCCGGAATGCCAGGCGGATGTCCTTGTGGAAATACTGTATATACATACGAAACCGTGATCAACCCTAAAACAATATGACAGCCATGCGATATTCAAATACTACAATTACTGTTCTCTTCGTCGTATGGCATTCAAGCGATCGAAGAAAGCCTCGGACAATGAACCATTAAACCAACGTTAACAATAATAATAATTATAATAATTGCTTGCCACGGTGGGAGAGTGGATAGCGTGTCTGTCTACTAACCCCAAGATTGCACGTTCGCTCCTGGCCGTGGTAAGTGTTTTTGAAAAGCAGCAGAAATACGATACGCATGTCAAAGAACCCATTTGAATTCAGTAGGCCGTGTTCATAATGGCAGAATTAATCTCGGGAGTTTCCGCCAACACAAAGTTCCTTATTTCTCTACTAGAAAGCGCTATACTGTTCAAGGAGCTTAGATATCTAACCTCCTTGACTTTCATAGTGATTCAAGGAACAACGAAATTCGACATGCAAGCTACCCTCTGGGTGTCAAATTACAAAGCTTGCACCCGGCACGCGAGGCCATACGATATTATTAATTAATAATAATAATAATAATGAACAGGGGACCAATGTGAGAAATCTCGTATGTGCATGAATCACCTGCCCTGTTTAATGTTATGTGGGTTTCTTGTTCGTTGGTTCAAACGCACTTTTTAAACAAATTGTCTATACTTATGAAATCAGAGCGGGTAACTCTTTCTTATGAATGCACGATCGATTACTTGTGACTTTTGTATAGACCACCCTCCCGGCCCTACTGTTATGCGGCCTCGACATGACACAATTCTGACAGGGGCTATGAAACTGTTTATTTGTTGAAACGCAATTTAAAAACATATACAGTAAGTTTATTTCCGTTGACGTTTCACGAAATGCAAGATTTTTCCTGTACTATTGAGATGATTTGGAAGTTGATGGCACAAACCACACCTTCTAACTCCCTCTGGCTTAAGAGCATGAGTTTTGTGAAACATACACCTTAGTACTCAGCAATTTTTCTAGGTTTGTGCCATGTCTTGTGTGGGGTTTCGCCTAGGACTCCAAGCTGGTTTCATAGGGAGGTTATGGCTGCTTGAGCTTTTAGTTCTCGCAGTAAAGAGGCGCAGGTGCGTTTCATAAACAGGGAGGTAGCGCGCAGTTCGCTACTCCTGTGGGGGTCCGGGTAGGGACACGAAGATCCCGCTGATGAGCCAGCTTGGTGTCCTAGGCGAAACCCCACACAAGACACGGCACTAACCTAGAAAAAATGCTGAGATTTAATTTTAATTCACTGGCCGTGAAAGCGAATATACCATACACCTTAGTGTTTTATACGGTATACCGGGTGAATCTGCTGCCCCTAATAATATTGCTTAATGCAGCCCAACTTACGAGTGTTGTCAGGAAGGTCGATATTTCACTGCTTGCATCCCGTATGGTACTAATGGACTCCAAGCATATCTTGCAAACGATACGGAACACTATTATTAGGTAGATTTCATTAAAAAGCTAACTATTGCAATGGGTACCATGTTTCGACTTCCGGAAAATTTCGACATATCTTCGCGTTTCACATCCCCCAGACCCCAAAACCACCGTCAGTTCAAAAGTTTATACATAACTTATGTATATATGTATATATATATACAGTGTGGTCCAACCGCCCCTTATTATTTAGTTTTATGAAACCCAACTAACATAGCATTTCTCACGATGGTCGATATTGCTCTGCGCTCTGACTGTGTGACAGCAATGTAATTGGGTCATGGGTCTAGCAAAGGAAAACCGACCTTAAACTTTTCCCCGCCAAATACTACGGCCCATTCTACTAACATATGACCTTCTGCTCCTTGAAATAACACACATACACGTAATACGATCGAATTAATAGCTTACGCCACGAGATCTGTAACAGTAGAAAGTTAAATCAACACCATAAACCGTGATTGAAGACTTTGAGAAGGACTTGAACGTTTGAGGTGGGACGGCTACAGTAACTACAGCACGTTTAGCGTGCGGTATTTACCATGTCTTGGTGGCTGCGAGGTTTAAAGCCTGACCGTACTTGGTGGGCGCGAGCGGGTAGAATGCTGCTTCGAATCCAGTAGTAGGCATACTTTTTTTGAACGAAAGCCCACATTCCAGTTTAGTCGGGATGTAACTACATTGCCACATTTATTGCCTTACGACGAATTTTTGTGAAGAGTTCGTTGAATTTTGATGATTTATAAAGAGAACACGATCGAATTGGTACGTTATGCCACGTGACCTGTTATGGCAGAAAATTTAAAAAACTGGCATGAATATTAAAATAACATCTCGAAGTGTTGCTCCGGAAGTCCGGGTTCGATTCCCAGCTCTGCCAAGAAATGTAATACTTGTCTGAGGGCTGAAATTGGGCACACGTAGCCTCGTGGAGCAAATATGAGAAGAAGTGGGTTCGATTCCCACCTCAGCCACCCTGGAAATGGTTTTCCGTGGTTTCCAAATTCCGGGACGGATTCTATCTTAAGGCCACGGCCGCCTCCTTCCCAATCCTTAATTGCAAATACACACATCATTACAAGCCCGCAATAACTCAGGTTATCAGACAAATTATACACACACACCCAAGTAAACATGGCTAAATGTTCTAGGCCCTCAAATGAAACAAAACAACAACATATCGAATGATATTCTGATCGCCAGTGCTTGCATCGAAGTATACGTATTCCGTAGAAATTCCCATTGTATTATTAGCAAAAAATCGTGTGTCTATCTCTGTGTGTGTGACGTTGTGTGTGTGTGTGTGTGAGTGTGTGTACTCTGAATGTCTGCCCCTCCCTCCCCCCCCCCCCTATCAATTCGAACACGGTCAAACCGAATTGAACGAAATTTGTTACAGAGGTAGAACTAGCAAAGGGCACCTCAGTGTCATGTTTTATATCGCAGCCATCTTGACGGAAACGTAATGGCGGCCACCCAAATGTTCAAAACTTAAATCAAATTACGAATAACCTAATCATACGATCTCTACCAAATTTTGCAACAACATATATTTATAAGGCGAGCGTCTTTTGACTACACTACAAGGTAATCAGATCAATAGTTTGCAGATGGCGGCCATGTATGTGCGCAAATCGATTCCTCCTATCAATTCAAACACGGTGATACCGAATTGAACGATATTTGGTACAGAGGTAGCAGTAATAAAGGACACCTCAGTGTAATGTTTTATATCGCCGCCATCTTGTCGAAAACGTAATGGTGGCCATCCTATTGTTAAGAGCTTGAATCAAATTACGACCAACCTAATAATTTGATCTCTACCAAATCTTGCAACAACATACCTTTATGTGGGAAGCATATTTTGACCAAACTACAAGATCATCAGCCCCACAGTTTGCATATGGCGGTCAAGTATGTATGCAAATCGATTCCCCCTATCAATTCAAACACGGTGAAACCGAATTGAACGAAATTTGGTACAGAGGTAGCACTAGCGCAGGACACCTCAGTGTCATGATTTATATCGCCACCATCTTGACGGAAACGTAATGGTGGCCACCCAAATGTTCAAAGCTTAAATCAAATTACGACTAACTTAATCATCCTATCTCTACCAAATTTTGCAACAACGTATACTTGTATAGCGAGCATCGTTTGACTGAACTACAAGGTCATCAGCCCATTAGTTTGCAGATGGCGGTCATGTATGTGTGCAAATTGATTCCCCCTATAAATTAAACACGGTGAAACTGAATGGAACGAAATTTGGAACAGAGGTAGCACTAGCAAAGGGCACTCCAGTGTCATGTTTTATATCGCCGCCATATTGACGAAAACGTAATGGCGGCCATCCTAATGTTAAGAGCTTGAATCAAGTTATGACCAACCTAATAATCTGATCCCTACCAAATTTTGCAACGACATACCTTTATGTATAGAGAATCTGTTGACCACACTACAAGGTCATCAGACCAATAATGTGCAGATAGCAGCCATGTTTGTGTGCAAATCGATTCCCCCTATCAATTCAAACACGGTGAAACCGAATTGAATGATTTTTTTTACAGAGGTAGCACTAGCAAAGGGCACATCATATTCATGTATAATATCCGTAAAGCACGTTGTATTTCAAGAAGCTACTACAACCGACATTCAATTATACTCCTTGAAAAGGACAAAGGGTTATAACCATACCCATGTATTTAGGAGAAAGTAGGCTATACGTTCTTTACCGAACATCTTGTTTTGTTATTAAATTTTAACAAAAAGTCTTAGCATATCTTTAGGCCCGTATCACACGACACTCGCTGGCAAGGAAGGTGGTGTGATCGCTGGTACAAAATCCTGTATAATTCTGTTCTCTTCGTCAGTACACCTGCTTGTATGACCGAAGTGTATCACACGCTAGCATTTTGGACGCTAAGTTGTATGAAATAAAACCGAAGGGCTGTCGTTTGAGGGAATTAGTTGCTGTTCTTTCGCCTTATTAACGCAAAGCGGTCGCGAAAATTGCTTTAAGTAAATTAGAAAAACTGCCAGGTACTGAACGAATGCATTTCACTCAATATTTAAGATCTAACTGTAATAATTGAATATTTTACCATACGCGTTAATAAGAAGCGCAACAAAAACCTCTAGAGTGTGTTGGAAATGTGTGCAAGTGTTATTGCGCCCGCTCGCTCTTTCGAAGATCCCGGGTTCAAGACCATCCAACGGCAGATTTTTTAAATTCTTTTTAACTATTTTATTATACCCTCCCTACCTCGTACAGCAAGATTTCAACTTGGTTTTGTTCACATTATCTACGAAGACGATAGGGAAAGTTATTTTCTTGTCTCATTTAAATGGTTATTTTCCCTAAATACTGTTCTAAACCATGTCGCCTCCGTAGCGTAGCGGTCAGCATGGTAGGCTGCCGTCCCGGAGGTCCTGGGTTCGATTCCCGGCTCTGCCACGAAATTTGAAAAGTGGTATGAGGACTGGAACGGGGTCTACTCAGCCTCGGGTGGCCCAAATGAGTAGAGGGGGTTCGATTCCCACCTCTGCCATCCTCGAAGTGGTTTTCCGTGGTTTCCCACTTCGTCTTCGGGCAAATGCCGGGATGGTACCTACTGTAAGGCCATGGCCACCTCCTTCCCTCTTCCTAGCCTATCCATACCAATCTTCCATCCCTTCCAATCCCTCATGAGACCCCTGTTCGCTTTGCAGGTGAGGCCGCCTGGGCGAAGTGTTAATCACACCTCCCCAGTTGTATCCCTCCCGACCATATGTTCCAAGCTCCAGGACACTGCCCATCGAGGCGGTAGTGGTGAGTTCCCTCGCTGAGTCCGTGGGAACCACCAACCTAGAGGGTAAATTGACTAAATAAAATTTTAAAAAAACCTGTTCTAAACCATGGATGGATACTATTCGTTATAATTAATATTTTTTTAGTCGATTTTACCCTCCAGGTTAGGTTTTCCCACGGACTCAGCGAGAGATCCCATCATTACCGCCTCTACGGGCAGTGACCTGGAGCTTGAAACATCTCGACTGGGGATACAACTGGGGAGGTGGGATCAGCACCTCGCCCAGGTGGCCTCACCTGCAAAGCGAACAGGGACATCTTGAGGGATGGGAAAGGTGGGGAGGATAGGGAGGGATAGGCAAGGAAGAGGTAATGAGGCAGCCGTAGCCGTACGGTAGGTAACATCCCGGCATTTGCCCGAAGGCGAAGTGGGAAACCACGGAAAACCACGGAAAACCACTTTGAGGATGGCTGAGGTGGGAATCGAACCCCCTCTATTTATTTGGACCACCCGAGACTGAGTAGACCCCGTCCCAGTCCTCATACCACTTTTCAAATTTCATGACAAAGCCGGGAATCGAACCCAGGACGACCGGGGGTGGCAGCTAATCACGCTGACTACTACGCAACGGAGGCGACTCTATTCGTAATAATTAGAATTTTAATAGTTCAATATTTATAATAATATGACACGTTCTGTAATTACTGGCTTGCTGCGAGGCTCAGCTGGCTGTGCCTAAGGTTGCAGGTTCGTATCCTGGTGCAGTCAGCTGGCATTTGAGGGTGCGCAATTGCGAGGGAGCCGTGTCAGTAGATTTACTGGCACGTTGAAGATCCCCTTCCGAGGCGAAGTGGGAAACCACGGAAAACCACGGAAAACCACTTTGAGGATGGCTGAGGTGGGAATCGAACTCCCTCTATTTATTTGGACCACCCGAGACTGAGTAGACCCCGTCCCAGTCCTCATACCACTTTTCAAATTTCATGGCATAGCCGGGAATCGAACCCAGGACGTCCGGGGTGTCAGCTAATCACGCTGACTACTACGCAACGGAAGCGACTCTATTCGTGATAATTAGAATTTTAATAGTTCAATATTTATAATAATATGACACGTTCTGTAATTACTGGCTTGCTGCGAGGCTCAGCTGGCTGTGCCTAAGGTTGCAGGTTGCAGGTTCGTATCCTGGTGCGGTCAGCTGGCATTTGAGGGTGCGCAAATGCGAGGGAGCCGTGTCAGTAGATTTACTGGCACGTTGAAGATCCCCTTCCGAGCAAAATTCCAGCACCCCGGCGTATCTAAAAGCCAGAGCAGTTAAAAGGGACGTAAGACCAATAATGTCATAATTATCTGTATTTACTTTAGGTTTGGGGCAGATGACCTCGTAGTTCCGCCCCTTAAAACCTCACTAACTAACTAACTATTACTGTAAGTGTATAGCAAGCGCTTTTCGCACAGACGCCGTTGATAGGAATTATAGTTTCGGTCTGATGTATTTATTTATTTGTTATGTGGGTCGTCTGAGTGAGTCGGAGTTTTCCTTTAAACAAAGGTGGTAAAAATTTCGAACACTTGCTACCTTGAATATACAGGATACCTTGCTTTCGTTCTACGGATCATTATGTCGTCGTCCAATCTGGCTGCGTACCATCGGATATGTACGGTCCTTTTGAGGACCAAATAAAAAATCACTCGTTGGAACAGATAGATATGCGTCCATAATACATCCACAATAAACGACATTAAGCAAAAAAAAAAGTACTAGTTCAAGATTCGAACCTACTACAATGCGACTTCGTCGACGCTACTCTTGATTTAGCCACCATAGCTACCGAGAACCATGGTATATTGCTGGCACGCATTGAATCTATTCGTAGACACTTCCTGTCAAAACGTAAGCATGTGTTATTCGGAGCTCTAATCGTTTCAATCATGCATTATATTTGAGGTCATTGAAAGAAAACTGCCACTATTAATTTTCGCGAGGATGTACTCAACGGTAAAGTTGTACAATGGACGTAAAGGAACAGGTACGAATGTTTTTAGGATGACTGTGATATACGCGTTAGTTGGGTTGCCTTCCTCCAAAAAAAATAAGGGGCTGGCGGACCACACTGTATATATATATATATATATATATATCAGTTTCTTGTGGACACGATAACTGCCGTAATTTTGTACCAATCACTTTGAATTTTTTACATAATATGTATCCCTATAAAATCTCGGTCGAGTTCGTTAATGGGCAAAATTGGTCGAAGGGGGTGAAAATGGGGGTCTTTTTTCGAAAAAGTGAAATTTCGCTATAACTCTCTTAATACGTGAAATATCGAATCCATTCAAAATTCATAATATGTGTCGGATACGTGCCAAAAATTTATGTCAAATAAGTTTTTTGATAGCACCAACCATTGACCAAAGGGGTGGAAAAAAGTGGGTTTTTCGGGAAACATTAATCATATCTCTCTCAATAGGCACAATATCAAAACCGTACAAAATGGAAAATATTCCCCTAATAATTACCTAAAACTTTTGTCTGAAAGAATTTTTGATATGACCCACCATTACGCCAAGGGATGAGAAAAATGATTTCGGAATTTTAAACAAGATGTTCAGTAAAGAACATATAGCCTACTTTCTCCTAAATGCATGGGTATTGTTATAACTCTTTGTCCTTTTCAAGGAGTATGATTGAATGTTGGTTGTAGTAGCTTGTTGAAATACAACGTGCTATAGGGATATTAACCATGAATATGAGGTGCCCTTTGCTAGTGCTACCTCTGTACCAAATTTCGTTCCATTCGGTTTCACCGTGTTCGAATTGATAAGGGGAATCGATTTTCACACAAAGATGGCCGCCATCCGCAAAATATTAGGCTGATGACCTATTAGTTTGGTCAAAGGATGCTCCCTCCATAAAGGTATGTTGTTGCTAAATTTGCTAGAGATCGGATGATTAGGCTAATCGTAATTTGATTTAAGCTTTGAACATTTGTGTGGCCGCCATTACGTTTCTGTCAATATGGCGGCGACATAAATCATGACACTGAGATGCCCTTTGCTAGTGCTATCTCTGTACCAAATTTCGTTCCATTCGGTTTCACCGTGTTTGAATTAATAGGGAGAATCGATTTTGACACAAAGATGGCCGCCATCCGCAAACTATTAGGTGAATGACCTATTAGATTGGTCAAAAGATGCTCCCTCCATAAAGGTATGTAGTTGCAAAATTTGGTAGAGATCGGATGATTAGGTTAATCGTAATTTGACTTAAGCTTTGAACATTCGTGTGGCCGCCATTACGTTTCAGTCAAGATGGTGGCGATATAAAACATGACACTGAGGTGCCCTTTGCTAGTGCTACCTCTGTACCAAATTTCGTTCCATTCGGTTCCACCGTGTTCGAATTAATAGGGGGAATCAATTTTGACATAAAGATGGCCGCCACCCGCAAACTGTTAGGCTAATAACCTATTAGATTGGTCAAAGATGCTCCCTCCATAAAGGTATGTAGTTGAAAAATTTGGTAGAGATCGGATGATTAGGTTAATCGTAATTTGATTTAAGCTTTGAACATTCGTGTGGCCGCCATTACGTTTCTGTCAAGATGGCGGCGATATAAAACATGACACTGAGGTGCCCTTTGCTAGTACTACCTCTGTACCAAATTTCGTTCCATTCGGTTGCACCGTGTTCGAATTAATAGGGGGAATCGATTTTCACACAAAGATGGCCGCCATCCGCAAACTATTACGCTGATGACTTATTAGTGTGGTCAAAGGATGCTCCCCCATAAAGGTATGTTGTTGCAAAATTTGGTAGAGATCGGATGATTAGGTTAGTCGTAATTTGATTTAAGCTTTGAACATTTGTGTGGCCGCCATTTCGTTTCCGTCAAGATGGCGGCGATATAAAACATGACACTGAGGTGTCCTTTGCTAGTGCTACCTTTGTACCAAATTTCGTTCAATTCGCATTCACCGTGTTCGAATTGATAGGGGGGGACAGACATTCAGAGTACACACACTCACACACACACAGACACACAGACACACACACACAGACTCACACACACACATACACACACACAGACAGACACACTTTTTTCGCCCTGTGTTGATCTCATAAGTCTACTTTCATTTTTTGCAAAAATCGAAAGTAGGCTAAAAATGCCAAGTGCCATCAGAGGTTACCATAACAACGCTTTTAAATTGATAAGGGATGATCTATCAGAGGTTGCCAAGACAACGCCATTGACGAGATCACATTCATTTTTAGCCTACTTTTCACACTTTTCAAAAATGAGGAAAAAGTAGACTTATGTGATCGATCCGGGAAAATGTGTCTGTCCTTCTGTCTGTCTGTCAGTCCTTCTGTCTGTCTGGCTGTGTGTGTGTGTCCCCCCCCTATCGACTCCTAAACGGCTGCAGCAATCGAAACCAAATTTAGTATGAGTAAAGTTGTATACCGGAATATCTCAGGCCCATATTTGAAAAAGATGCCAGTGCTACCAACTGCTAAAAACACGCGCTAGAAATTTGAGCTCCATGTTGGATATCTTGGAAGGTATACATGGGAGCTATTATAAAATTGGCACACATGTAGATAATACTATTTCAGTTTAATTTCCAGGTGGCCATACATGACAGCGTTGCCGAAATATTTTTAAGCCTTCTGATAAGTCCAATATTTAAATGCATATAACTTCTACACTATCAATTGGATTTCAACCAAATTTTGTATGTAATATGTGTACATAAACAGGTATGACTGAGTGTATTCTTAAGAGCCACCAGGGCTGCCAACTGTCAATAAATGTTATCTCTATTATTTTATCTAAATACCAATATATCTGAAAGTATGCAAGCCGACAGGTTTAAACTATGCACACTTAAATTGCCTGACATTTTACATTAATTTGGTGTAACTTATATACGTCAGTTCTACCAACATGATTCTAAGCCTGCTGATAGGACCAATTTTTAAATACATGTAACTTCCATACCAACAAATGGATTTCATCCAAAATTGGTACAAAAAGATATAATATTTCAGATTATTTCTGACCAGCACTCGCATGACATTGTTTCAAACATGCTTTTACGTGTACTAATAGATCCAATGTCTAAATCCATGTAACGTCCTTTGAACTTCAACCACATTTTGTATTCTGTACTGTACCCGTTCGTCCTGGGGATGCGATGACCCATCTGCTATAACATCACATCCCTGGAGTTCCAGGACAGAGCGGAGTTAAATGAACCTCTAGTCAAATAAGGAATGTGTCGGAAATTCAGCTGAGTTCTTGAAAAAGCAGTGGGTTTCACGAGACAAAGTATCTCTAGGGTCGTTACGGGCTTAAGTTAATAAAAATAATTCAAATATAAATGGGCGCCATCAACTGAATTCCTAGCAAAACCACTTCCTTTCCGGATAAGCCTTACTCAAGACAAGGAAAGAAAAAGGAACATCACACCATCATCAGATCACAACTAAGATAAAAACAAATTTATTTTACTTTGATAGTCAGACAGACATTTTAAATATAAATCCTACCTAAGAGTATGGTCGAATGCAAAGTTAAATTGTCATTGTCCAAAAATCGAACCATCTCCTTTCTAATGCAAATTTATTTCAATCCACTTATCAAGAAAAATGTATAAAGTTCTCTTGGGTTCTCAGGATCACTGTATCACTATGTCTTTCGTCACTGACATTTGTGAAACCTGAGACCTAATTCTCTTTAATTTAACATCAATGTGGATTTAATTAAGTTACTAATCTGCCTAAACATACACATATAATAATCACTCATGTTAAATATCACATAAATTATGGTTTGCATGGTATAATTTGAACGTAGAACATGTTAATCAAATGTTCCTAAACATTGACTAATTAATTTACATTATTTACATCGTCATTAATCTCTTATCTGTGAATTACAGAAAATTCAAATTCTCATTGGTCAACCTCATCATTATTATCAAAATTAAATATTTCTCACATTAATTCTCACTTCAAAATTCCAAATATTCCTGTCAGAATCGTTAATTCATCACCATTACATCATTTAAATTCACATTTCAAGTTGCAATTCCTTCGAATTATCTCTCAATTAAATTTATTTAATTGCATATAAATTCATTAATCATCAGCTTCTTTAATTAATCATCACCTTCTAATTCAGTTATTCATCATCATTACAATCGTCTAATAATTCATTTCAATCAGTTTAATCAATTCAATCTTTAATTCATCCACTTATTTAATTCATCGATTTATTTCAAAATTTAATTTATCAACTTATTTAAATTTCAATCATCTGGTTATTTAGATTATTATTTCATCTAGTCATTCTGATTTTTATTTCATTAGGTCAGATCGTTAATATGCTTAAATCTCAGATTATTATTTCATTAATTATTATTTTCAGAAAATCTTGTATTATCAACTTCATTTATTTGTTTAATTTCCTAACAAATTGTTTAATAAGGTTTATAGAACGTTGTCTTACAGTTTTATTACTTCCAAGTTATATCTCGTATTTAATTATCATGCCAAAAATATTATTGTCTCCACGACATCACGTTGGATCTAACTATCCACAACGACATTATATTTCTTCAATATTCCAAATATCACATTTGAATATAAGAATTGCTACAAAAACTCCATAAATATTCAGCACATACAGCATGAATCTCAACAAATACGCTAGACTGGGTATGACGACCTCATGTCCGCTTCAAAATACATTATCAACGTTGCAACTATCAAATGGCAAATTCCACAAAATGCCTATCACAAACTTCATTTAACCACGTTGCATGATCTACAAAAATATATAAATGGCTTCAAATTATTAACGCACATAATCTCCAATGACTGTAATTACTCTGATCACATCTAGACAACTTCTTAAACAATTGGAAAAACATTACTTCAGTAATTTAATATTTGCTTTCAAATAGCATAAATTCTCTTTCACAAGTTTCATAATTCACATCGTAGAAAAACACCAATGTGCTATAATCTCTCACATCAAAATCTGCAATACTGATCTGCCTTAAAATAATTATGACCATTAATGATTAATCTTACAAGATTAAATTACTTTAAATCCTTCTCAAAGGTATCAAACACAATTATAAAAAAATCATCAAAGCATCAGCTGTAATAGCTGTTAAACTGAAATTACTCTCAAAAGAGTATAGCAACAAAATATTGGATTGGCAAACAAGAATTACTAAATGCAATCCTGTTGACATTTATCGTTACTTTATTTAACAAAATCTCGACTGATATGTGACTAGTAGTTCCTTGTTTAATTCACTTACATCTCGTGTACATTCGGATGATAAAATGAGTTCCTCAATGGCGAGTAAGATGTGTAACCACCGTGCAATCGTATAAATACGAAGGACCTCGCCCCGTCGACTTGGATGATAGTTCCCTAAACGGTGGGTAAGGTGAGTAGCCACCATACAATCGTATAAATACGAAGGACCCCACCTCGTGGACTATATGAATGAATGTACTAGAAAGGAATCAACAAGTTTCTAGTTGTCATATAAAAGCGACGTTCATTCACTAAAGTGAATAACATCTTAATATCTCCAAACAATCCAATGGAAAAAAAATCCCTACTGATGAATAATACACACTCGCTAGTATGCAATGAACTGACGAAGTAGTTTCTGATAATCAATTGCAGATCACGAGTTCGAAATACTCGTTACTCAAAAAAAACTATTCATGAAAAATATCCTAGCTGGAAAAATGTCTATAAGACCAAACATCTTCTTAATAAATCCAAACAACGGTGAGAATATCGAATAATGATGCCTGCCATATCATATGGTCACTCCATATTCTAGCAAATTCGAAGTATATAAATTCAAACCATGTCTTAATAATCAAATCACTCCTATTAGAAAAATATACATGTGTGCCCAGTATTCATGAAAATAATCGTATCAGGTAGATAGAACTCTTACAATACCTTTCATTATCAGTTGTAATATAATTTCCAAGATCGTCGATTTTCCCTACCTAAAGATTTCTCGTAAGATCGGCGTGAATATCATTTCATCCATGAAATGACGATTTCCTTCGAAATCCCAAGCGAATCAGCTGTTGGACTCCTCTCGTCAGGAATCGAATCCATCGCTCTGTGGTGCCATCTTGTCTCTATTCACGTTTACTCGATCATGTTGAACCTCGGATTACCCATAGCGGATATCGTCCAACTCCTTCTCGAAAAGTTCATGGTAACAGCGGACCCCCTACTCTTCTTCTAATATACGCCACTGTTCCGATAAATGTTCAGTTTGAGAATTGTAAGTCCACTCTCAACTTACTGCAAAGTTCTATTTGAGTAAAATAAAAATTTTACTAGATAGTGTTCAAGATTACGATACACCCTGTATCTGTCTATAATTTGTAATCCATGAAAATTGTATAAGATAAAAATCTTATAAATGCACGCTGTAATGTTCATCAGAGCCTATGCTAAACATTCAGTTTACTTGGAATAGTAAAAAGTCGCTTTGAATGTATTATATAACAGCATGGTTATAAGGTTATATGTGAAAGCCTGTGTTCGAACAACGTCGAAATGAAGCTTGAAACAAAGTCTTCATATGCGATCAGTGTGGTTTTGAAATACCCCGGCTATCTACAATTGTCTTCTCGGCTAGGTCGCCTGTATCAACGACCCGCGCGGCCTCTGTTGCTCGGTGATGCGAGAAATGTCGCCTACACTTGCCGTGACGGTTTACGTGTGTTGCGTGACCTTCAATGCCCGTCTCGCTGTGCTATAGAGCTGCTCTGTACTGCTCGTCTCATAGAGCCCAACTGAACTGCTCAGCGCTGTGTTCCAGCTTATGAGCTCCGTGCGGCACGTGGCTAATTCTCCCCACCACGGTGCTCCTACGTCACGAACATAGTCTCGAACCCGACTCCTCTCGGCTGTTCTGTTATACAATAACTTATTTCCATAAAATTATTTCCACATATAATGCATGTCATATATACTCTTCTAAGTTGTTTTAACTTATTATAATCCCATATATATTTCAATAAAGCTTCACATCTTTATTAATAATTCTATCTTCTCACAGATTTCAATGCCTCCTTGATTCTTGACCTCCTACGTCATCTTGGCTTTCTTCTTGACGCGATCGATGCGCTATCTTGTCTGCTTGCTTTCCAAAACCTCAACTATAGCTTAATGTCAGCTGGCGTAGCCGATAGCCTAAAATAGGTATCGGGTACATCTCTCCCGTACATCTTCTTTTTTTTTATCAGGATTGAGAAAAAAAAATACACTCTCAGGCATTCAATATATTATACATGTACACGATAGCTCTACAATTTCCTTTACTCAGCATGATGGTACTTTCTGACTCTCTATAATGATGATTTCCAATGATTAACACCTTGATTCTGTGTTATTCTGACGTTTATTCCTTCTTTCTTCACTCGTGCTGGCTCGATTGACATCTCTCACTGTCTCTTCGAGTGGTGCACTAGGCTGTCTATCCTCTTGTCTTGACCTTTCATGTCCACGATTATCCCTTCTGTCGTCAGGATCGTTTCTTCGGCCTTCCTGTCGGTCGTTTCCATTAAACTGTTGCCCTTGGTTCCAGTTATTCCTTCCCCGATATCTGTTATTATACCGATTCCTGTCCTGATACCTGGAATTTTGGTTATAATTCCTATACCGGCTATCTCTCGCTTCTTGATCGTATGGCCTTTCATATGGTCCTCTATATCGATCATTTCCTCTTGCGTTACGGATGTTTCCTCGATTCCCATCGTTCCGTCGGTTTTCCCAGGAATCCCTTCTGTCCGTTTGAGCTGCATTGTCCACGACTACCGCATTTACTTCTTGCGTGTTTCTGTTGTCGTTCCTATTACTTCTCGGTGTAACCTGTGCGCTCGTATAATCCAATCGCCTCAATATGTCATCATAATGTTCCAGCGTATTGGCTCCCGATGCTATCAAAGATCGCTGTACCTCTATCGGTAACTGTCGCGCTATAGCTTGCAAAAGCTCTTCTTCTGGCAATGGAGGAATAAGGAACTGTAATTTAGCCAGCTGTGACGTGAAGTAGTTGGCGTAATGCGTCGGATGTGACGTAGAATAGCGTTTAGAGTACATCTCCGCTCTTACGTTGAGTTGATCCTCGGCACTCCAGAATCTCCTCAAGAAAGCCATGGCAAATTGCTCCATGTTCGCAAAGTTGCTTCTGAACGCTCTAAACCACGTAAGTGCAGATCCATCTAAGGCGCGTTCTACTATCCTTAGCTCTCTTTCTTTGGCTACCCTGTGTTCCGCCATGTAGTCTCGAATATCTCGCAGAAATTCTACTGGTGTAACTCCTGTATTTCCCGAAAACTTTCTCGGTTTGTCATCTAGGTTCCTTATAATTGTGACTGGACCTGAGTATCGTTCACTTGGACTCGACGTACTCCTACTCGAACTTGGATTCTCCTGAGGGGTTGAACTGACCCTTTCGAATGTCACATTCGGTTGCATTTGACGGTCTTCTACCATGCTCGTGTCTTGATTCGTCATACTGCGGTCTATCGCTGTCTGATTCATCAATGTTTCCCCTGATGTTACATTATGACTGGTAAAACTGTTAACTATGGATTCTAGTTTAGTCATCCTGTCTTCTGCTAATCTCTTGACCTGAGTCTTCAACTCATCTAACGATGTAACGTCCTGCGTCTTGTTACTTTCGTCTAGATCGTTCCTCAACTTGTCAATCTTTCCTTCGCACGTGTTCTTCACTAACGCGACTTGTTCTTTCAACAGATCAACATCTGTTCTAAATAGTGTTGAATCTAATTTCATCGCTTCCTTGCTTTCCGTAAACCTAGCTTCTAAGTTTGCCATACCTGCGATTAATTTTTCATCTAACCCGTCACGTTTCTCTTTTGCTTCGGCATCGACCTCATTATATCGTTCTTCAACAATTGCTCCGACTCTATTTTTAAATAAAGTTAAGTTTTCGTTAACCTTTTGCTCTATATCGTCGTCTATCTTTCTAATATCCTTCTGCAATTGATTTTCTAACGACTTTATATTAGAATTGACCTCTCCCAAGACTTCATCTTTAATGGTCCCAATTACTGTCTTCAAATCTTTTATTTCGTTACCTAGATTTGTTTCTAGACCCTTAATCTTAGTCTCGAAAGATACTTCGGTAGACCAATCTTGAATTTTTCCTACATCTGCCACTAAACCATCGATGTCGAATCTCAACTTCGATACATCTGACTTAATGTCTTTCTGTATGGTCATAACGTCTGTTCTTAAAGTAAAAATATTTTCTTCTCCTCTATTTTCCAACTCGATAATATTTTTCCTTAATATCTGAACATTTTCCTCTCCTTTCATGTTTACTGCAATTATGTCTAATTGTAAAGTTTTCAACATCTCATTGTTCTTCAAAGTTAAACTATTCTCTAATCTGGTTAACTTATTTTCTAATTCAGTATTAGTTTCTTCACTACGAGACTGTAACTTCTCTTCCAATAATTTGAAATTGTCCTCACTATTTGACTGTAATTTCTCTTCTAATAACTTAAAATTGTCCTTCAAGTTAGCTTCACTATTTGACTGTAACCTTGTTTCTAACAACATCAACTCATCTTTGCTATTTGACTGCAATAATTTTAAGTTTTCTTCAGTACTAGATTGTAGCCTAGTCTCTAATGACTTTAAATTATCGTTCAGATTGCCTTCGTTACTAGCCTGTAATGCTTGTACATTCTCTTTACATTTAGCTTCTAATCTAGCTTCTGAATTATTAATTTGTTCTTTAACTTCAGTTTCCATCTTAGAAATGGTTTCTGCAATTCCAGACATACCCGTCTGTAACTCTCCTAACACCTTCGCTAAATCCTCTGGCAACATAATTATATTTCAATATAGAATTATATAGAGACGTTAGACAACAACACATCGCAATGTCTCAATTCCTGCATTCACTTGGGTATAGGGAAAAATATCTTATAACTAACATGATATTACTAATACGATTAACATGAACACTGGATTGGGCACACAAGTACATTGTCTGACTAAGTATAATAAATTTTGTAACACACTTAAATGAACTTGAGATCAATCTCTCAGTAATCTAAATCTGATGTGATTCCATAGAATTAACAAAATCGAAAAGCCCCACTAGTTGGATAAAGCCAATTCTCCCTCTCTCTCTGTACCCGTTCGTCCTGGGGATGCGATGACCCATCTGCTATAACATCACATCCCTGGAGTTCCAGGACAGAGCGGAGTTAAATGAACCTCTAGTCAAATAAGGAATGTGTCGGAAATTCAGCTGAGTTCTTGAAAAAGCAGTGGGTTTCACGAGACAAAGTATCTCTAGGGTCGTTACGGGCTTAAGTTAATAAAAATAATTCAAATATAAATGGGCGCCATCAACTGAATTCCTAGCAAAACCACTTCCTTTCCGGATAAGCCTTACTCAAGACAAGGAAAGAAAAAGGAACATCACACCATCATCAGATCACAACTAAGATAAAAACAAATTTATTTTACTTTGATAGTCAGACAGACATTTTAAATATAAATCCTACCTAAGAGTATGGTCGAATGCAAAGTTAAATTGTCATTGTCCAAAAATCGAACCATCTCCTTTCTAATGCAAATTTATTTCAATCCACTTATCAAGAAAAATGTATAAAGTTCTCTTGGGTTCTCAGGATCACTGTATCACTATGTCTTTCGTCACTGACATTTGTGAAACCTGAGACCTAATTCTCTTTAATTTAACATCAATGTGGATTTAATTAAGTTACTAATCTGCCTAAACATACACATATAATAATCACTCATGTTAAATATCACATAAATTATGGTTTGCATGGTATAATTTGAACGTAGAACATGTTAATCAAATGTTCCTAAACATTGACTAATTAATTTACATTATTTACATCGTCATTAATCTCTTATCTGTGAATTACAGAAAATTCAAATTCTCATTGGTCAACCTCATCATTATTATCAAAATTAAATATTTCTCACATTAATTCTCACTTCAAAATTCCAAATATTCCTGTCAGAATCGTTAATTCATCACCATTACATCATTTAAATTCACATTTCAAGTTGCAATTCCTTCGAATTATCTCTCAATTAAATTTATTTAATTGCATATAAATTCATTAATCATCAGCTTCTTTAATTAATCATCACCTTCTAATTCAGTTATTCATCATCATTACAATCGTCTAATAATTCATTTCAATCAGTTTAATCAATTCAATCTTTAATTCATCCACTTATTTAATTCATCGATTTATTTCAAAATTTAATTTATCAACTTATTTAAATTTCAATCATCTGGTTATTTAGATTATTATTTCATCTAGTCATTCTGATTTTTATTTCATTAGGTCAGATCGTTAATATGCTTAAATCTCAGATTATTATTTCATTAATTATTATTTTCAGAAAATCTTGTATTATCAACTTCATTTATTTGTTTAATTTCCTAACAAATTGTTTAATAAGGTTTATAGAACGTTGTCTTACAGTTTTATTACTTCCAAGTTATATCTCGTATTTAATTATCATGCCAAAAATATTATTGTCTCCACGACATCACGTTGGATCTAACTATCCACAACGACATTATATTTCTTCAATATTCCAAATATCACATTTGAATATAAGAATTGCTACAAAAACTCCATAAATATTCAGCACATACAGCATGAATCTCAACAAATACGCTAGACTGGGTATGACGACCTCATGTCCGCTTCAAAATACATTATCAACGTTGCAACTATCAAATGGCAAATTCCACAAAATGCCTATCACAAACTTCATTTAACCACGTTGCATGATCTACAAAAATATATAAATGGCTTCAAATTATTAACGCACATAATCTCCAATGACTGTAATTACTCTGATCACATCTAGACAACTTCTTAAACAATTGGAAAAACATTACTTCAGTAATTTAATATTTGCTTTCAAATAGCATAAATTCTCTTTCACAAGTTTCATAATTCACATCGTAGAAAAACACCAATGTGCTATAATCTCTCACATCAAAATCTGCAATACTGATCTGCCTTAAAATAATTATGACCATTAATGATTAATCTTACAAGATTAAATTACTTTAAATCCTTCTCAAAGGTATCAAACACAATTATAAAAAAATCATCAAAGCATCAGCTGTAATAGCTGTTAAACTGAAATTACTCTCAAAAGAGTATAGCAACAAAATATTGGATTGGCAAACAAGAATTACTAAATGCAATCCTGTTGACATTTATCGTTACTTTATTTAACAAAATCTCGACTGATATGTGACTAGTAGTTCCTTGTTTAATTCACTTACATCTCGTGTACATTCGGATGATAAAATGAGTTCCTCAATGGCGAGTAAGATGTGTAACCACCGTGCAATCGTATAAATACGAAGGACCTCGCCCCGTCGACTTGGATGATAGTTCCCTAAACGGTGGGTAAGGTGAGTAGCCACCATACAATCGTATAAATACGAAGGACCCCACCTCGTGGACTATATGAATGAATGTACTAGAAAGGAATCAACAAGTTTCTAGTTGTCATATAAAAGCGACGTTCATTCACTAAAGTGAATAACATCTTAATATCTCCAAACAATCCAATGGAAAAAAAATCCCTACTGATGAATAATACACACTCGCTAGTATGCAATGAACTGACGAAGTAGTTTCTGATAATCAATTGCAGATCACGAGTTCGAAATACTCGTTACTCAAAAAAAACTATTCATGAAAAATATCCTAGCTGGAAAAATGTCTATAAGACCAAACATCTTCTTAATAAATCCAAACAACGGTGAGAATATCGAATAATGATGCCTGCCATATCATATGGTCACTCCATATTCTAGCAAATTCGAAGTATATAAATTCAAACCATGTCTTAATAATCAAATCACTCCTATTAGAAAAATATACATGTGTGCCCAGTATTCATGAAAATAATCGTATCAGGTAGATAGAACTCTTACAATACCTTTCATTATCAGTTGTAATATAATTTCCAAGATCGTCGATTTTCCCTACCTAAAGATTTCTCGTAAGATCGGCGTGAATATCATTTCATCCATGAAATGACGATTTCCTTCGAAATCCCAAGCGAATCAGCTGTTGGACTCCTCTCGTCAGGAATCGAATCCATCGCTCTGTGGTGCCATCTTGTCTCTATTCACGTTTACTCGATCATGTTGAACCTCGGATTACCCATAGCGGATATCGTCCAACTCCTTCTCGAAAAGTTCATGGTAACAGCGGACCCCCTACTCTTCTTCTAATATACGCCACTGTTCCGATAAATGTTCAGTTTGAGAATTGTAAGTCCACTCTCAACTTACTGCAAAGTTCTATTTGAGTAAAATAAAAATTTTACTAGATAGTGTTCAAGATTACGATACACCCTGTATCTGTCTATAATTTGTAATCCATGAAAATTGTATAAGATAAAAATCTTATAAATGCACGCTGTAATGTTCATCAGAGCCTATGCTAAACATTCAGTTTACTTGGAATAGTAAAAAGTCGCTTTGAATGTATTATATAACAGCATGGTTATAAGGTTATATGTGAAAGCCTGTGTTCGAACAACGTCGAAATGAAGCTTGAAACAAAGTCTTCATATGCGATCAGTGTGGTTTTGAAATACCCCGGCTATCTACAATTGTCTTCTCGGCTAGGTCGCCTGTATCAACGACCCGCGCGGCCTCTGTTGCTCGGTGATGCGAGAAATGTCGCCTACACTTGCCGTGACGGTTTACGTGTGTTGCGTGACCTTCAATGCCCGTCTCGCTGTGCTATAGAGCTGCTCTGTACTGCTCGTCTCATAGAGCCCAACTGAACTGCTCAGCGCTGTGTTCCAGCTTATGAGCTCCGTGCGGCACGTGGCTAATTCTCCCCACCACGGTGCTCCTACGTCACGAACATAGTCTCGAACCCGACTCCTCTCGGCTGTTCTGTTATACAATAACTTATTTCCATAAAATTATTTCCACATATAATGCATGTCATATATACTCTTCTAAGTTGTTTTAACTTATTATAATCCCATATATATTTCAATAAAGCTTCACATCTTTATTAATAATTCTATCTTCTCACAGATTTCAATGCCTCCTTGATTCTTGACCTCCTACGTCATCTTGGCTTTCTTCTTGACGCGATCGATGCGCTATCTTGTCTGCTTGCTTTCCAAAACCTCAACTATAGCTTAATGTCAGCTGGCGTAGCCGATAGCCTAAAATAGGTATCGGGTACAGTACCTTAGGAGATGGAAGTGAGAATATATTCAGTCACCAGAGCTGCCAACTGTATTGCTCTATTAGGCTACATTATGCCTAGTATACCTTATTTCGAACTAATTAAGACATTTCGATATTACCCACTTAATTTCGTCATTATTCTAGATAGTTTTATATACTGTAGATTAATCTATGGCATGAATCTTAATTTTAAGAAAAGTAGGCTCTTTAGTTCGTCACGGAACTTCTTGTTCCATCTGACTATTAGGGAAGCGGCTAACTGGTAGCATGCTGAACTTCTATGCCTAAGGTCGCTGGTTCAAAGCCGGCCAAAGTCGCCGGATTTTCTAAGAGCGCTAAAATCCGTCAGCATGCTTTCCTTCGGAGGGGAAGTTACAACGTCCGTTGCAAGTTGCTGGTTGCGGTGGCATCTAGCAGCCAAGTTCACAGCTAGGTGTCGTTGACGTTAGTATTTGGTACAAAATTAGGTACTACTACTTAAAATTGACCGTCTGCAGACCTTACCTGAATTACAGACTAATACAGTCATCACAAATAACACCGTTTATCAGACAGATTCTACACACACCCAATGTACACGGGGTTACATGACCACCTTGTCGCAGTCCCTAAACTGAGGAACTAACCAACATCTCTGCGGGAGATAAAATTTTGCGTGAAGAAGTAACAGACTGTTAGATAGTTACACATTAGTTCCAAACCTTGCATAAGGACAGTGTGATCACAAGTATAAAAATGAACCCCAAATGACAAGAAGTTTACCATCCCCATACGACAGTAAAATGTTAAAAATATGCATAGAAAGACGACAAAATGTTAACTAACGTCCAATTGTAAAATACTTTCTCGCAATAAATGAGGTCTCATCCTCCTACGAAAACCTGCATATTTTTCCTATTATAGCCTATCCCCTAGTTTGCCCGGTGAAATCTACCTCCGCCTTCCGGCGTGCCGAGAGGATTTTTTTCCCTCGTATCAGTCTGCAGTTACATTGTAGTACATTATGCAATGAGCCTACAATGGCAATAATTAAGACACGAGTACGCTCGTTTTATAATTTCAATACGAGTGTCTTAATTACCATTATAGGCGAGTTGCATACGACTGTTTATGTTCGACGATAATTATTATAACTATTTTATATTCGAACATAAATATTCCTAAATATCTGTCGAGATTTCGCCAGTTTTATGTACTGAACAGAGCGCATGAGACGCAGAGAATGCCTTGTATTTGACCATGGCCTCCACGATTACCCTACTATGACAGTAGGCCACGCAGTGAAATTTGAATTGGAAGGCCGTGGAACTCAACGCAGGTGCGATGCTATCGTTAACTAATTGGTCAAACAACTGTTTCTTGAGCTCTGATTGGTGGGAGAAAATGTTTCATAATGAAAAATAGTGTTATAATGAGCCTCATTATAGCACGGTTTTCTGTCATATAATAGTCAGGGTCGAACATAAAGGGTATTTTCTTTATAATATGCTTGGAGTGCATTAGTACCATACAGAATGCAAGCAGAGAAAAATCGACCTTCCTGACAACAACGCTGGTTGGGATGCGTAAAACAAGATTATTAGGAGTTGCTGATTCACCTGGTATATTATGGTAATGTTGCAATCTACTCAACCTGCTTCCAGCCCAGTACGAGATGGCGTGTCATTGTCCCAGCATCACTGAAGTATGGATGTATATTATATTAGGTGGCGTTGCAAAGTAGTAATGCGTAACTGAAATAAATAATTGATTTCACACTCTCTTATGATATTTATTTAACATTTCATTTTATTCGAAGTTTCTAAATGTCGTGTATATCGCAGAGTTAAATGTTCTCGCTATCACTCACTGTCAGTTTATAAATGTAAACAATATTCAAAAACAGCTTGGTTATGAATGTAATTGATGTAACTCAACAACTTGCTCTTCTCTTTATGCACTGCTCTAAATAACCCCTTACAAGTATGTCACTTAATGTATCACATAACCTCTTATCAACTAATTGTCCACCTATATGACGTACCATCTCAAGATCCTCATCCGTACACCTTCCAAAATTAATCGCACTCCATATACATTCACTTTCTTCATTCGTGGCGAACAGTGATCTGGTGTATGACAAGGAAATTAAGAAACCGTACATTGCGTGGTTTGCGTAGTCATATTTGAACTTGTCAAAAGGCAACTGAGACTTCACCTCATCTTCTGCGCAGCCCAGGAAGTTTGCAGTGGTCTCCATCATAGTTCTATGATAAATATTGAGAAGTTCATCCTCATATTCAGCTCGAAACTCATAAGTTGTGTTAAGAAACAGCAACACGGAAATATCTGTAGCAGGAGAAGCGTACCTAACTGTCTGAAAGTCGATAAGTTTTACCTCACACGGCTTCCCACCTTCATCGTACCGGAACATTATGTTGTTTCTGTTGAAGTCTCCGTGACACAAAACAGCAAACGGTTCTTCTGCTTTCACTAGCGTGCGGTAGAGTTCGCCTGTTGATTCACTGAAGATTTTTAGCAGTTTCTCTAGCAGGTCTTCGTAAAGTTTGACTTTCTCAGGATACATAGCTTTGAACTTTCTAATACAGTCTTTTCCAATCACCCTAGTCATCTGACTAAGAAATTGTAACGATTTTGAACCATCAGAGAATCTAGGTTCCTTTAAATCATGTACAATGTGCTTGTAAAATGTACTGGGATCTTTTATCTTCATGGCATAAGAAAAAGAGTGGAATTCCGCCAAAGCCTTCATGCTCAATACACAGTGTTCATAGTCCATTGCCTCATAATTGCCCAATTTGAACCCTTTAATGTCTAGATTCTCAAGAATTACTATTGGATCTAATTTTGTGTATGAAGAATAAAGACATTCCGGAAGGATTCGAGATACATTACTTTTGGGAAGAACTATCTTCAAAAAAAGAGGCAGCACTTCGCCATACATTTTGCATTCATTGAAGAATTGCATATCGATCCCAAACAGATCACTCCTACCTTCCCCATCTTCTTGTTTCACCTTGCCGATGAAGTGTCGAACTCTTTGCTGACCGTCCGGTAATTCTTGATGCAGGTCGACTGCTACAAGTGAAGAGGTATTTGCCACCGAGAATGGACGAACATCACAGCCTTTGATGGGATAAGACAGTTTAAGAGATTGTACTATCTCTCGAACATGTGACTGTAGTTCTTGCGATACTGCCATCTCAGATACTGGTTAAAATAGCCGTATCTGATACATTTTATCGTATTCCTGCCTTATCAGAAATGACGTTAGTGATAAATCAATACGATGAATTCCCTTGCCTTTACTCAATATTATAGGCAAGTTACGAGGGAAGAGGGTCGTAAATATCCATCTTACTGGGTCGCGGTGTATATGCAACCCCCCCCCCCCCCATATCAGTTGCTATATGCCTTATCCAATTTGAAAGAAATGTGCCATATGGGTATCCCTTCTCTCGTGCTTTTCACATTACTGCCAAATTAGCAAAAATAAATGGTGGCCACCTGAGTCATCTAGTGGCTGAACCAAGCATCAGATGCCTATAAACTAGTTAGTTATTGTTGTGTTAAGTAGTGCGACAGCGAGGTTGTCTGCGCCTTGCCTATAAACTAAAGTGCTATGAATCACATGGTTTCTTGACGTGCAGTACCACGTTTCTAAGAATGGTCTTCTTTACCGGTATTTTACTTATGATGATCACGCGTCCCAGCGATATGTGGATGTGCCGTCCAACAGAATAATTCACGTTAGGTTCATATTAATGTGTGTAAGCATTAAAAAAACAAGATTTTCAGTAAAGAACATATAGCCTACTTTCTCCTAAAAGCATGGGTATAGTTATAACTCTTTGTCCTTTTCAAGGAGTATAATTGAATATTAGTTGTAGTAGCTTGTTGAAATACAACGTGCTATACGGATTGATTAGTTGATTGATTGAATCCTCACCTGAATTATATATACACACACACACTAATACAGCCATCGCAATAGCACAGGTTATCAGACAAGATTCAACACTCACCCAAGTACACGGGGATAAATGCCCCTGATGTCCATGCATCTCAAATGAAACATCAACAAAAACCGCATCCTACCCAAATCCATCCTCGTATAAAAGTACACACACTAATAAGCCTACAGACATCATAGATTAATTCACGTTAGGTTCATTTTAATGTGTGAAAGCATGAAGAAAAATGAGACTTAAACTTACTGTACTGTAGAAGTGCACGATTAGATGGAAATATATGTTATATACAATGAATTTAAAGCTCATTTTTCTTTGTGACTCTAAAAAAGCAAAATGAATCTAGAGTGAATAATTCTATTGGAGGGCACATCGAGACACGGCTGCGAGGTGTGATCAATCATAAGGAGAATGAAAATCCACAGCCTGCTTCCAGTCTCCGACCGGGTCAGGAATGGGCTTCATAAGGAGAATATTGGAAAAGAATAGCATTGACAGATACGCGGTATTGTACCTGGACGGATACCCTGAGCCAAGACTCTTGATTGGGGTCGACTTGGGTACATTACTGACTTATGAGTGCATTCCAGCAGAAGTATAGTATAGTATAGTAACCTTAGGAGTCATTTGTCAGTGTTGCGCTATTAATAACTAAATGGTAATGTTTAGTTGATCAACATGAATTTGTGCACTACTATGAGATTCCATCTGCATTAAATATACATGTTTCATCAGAAGGTCTGACAAGTTTCGGTCTGGTGTATTCACTGATCAGATGATTCAGCAGGTGGTAATGAGGTCTCTGAAAGCCCAAGATCTCATGGACGAGGCATAACGGACAGTACCCTGGTGACTTGGGTTGTCACAATACCTACATTCATGGAAATTGCGGTACAAGTGGAAGGCTTTTGTGGTGTGTCGTATGGTACTTCAGAACAGCACGTCGACGCTAGGTTGTCAAGGGTACAGAGGGAAGATGCAGACGTTGCGATCCTTCTTGACTGGGTTTCATCTCACTATCCCTTCCCAACTGGACGATTTGTGATGTCAATTAGCACAGGAGTAACTGCCGATGTGAAAATTGACTGCCATGAAGAGTTTGAAAAAGGAATTCAGAGTGTTGCTAAGATTAGTGGCAATGACTTCGGTAATGTCAAGTTTCAACGAAAAAACCGAGTGGCTCCTCTTAAGGCGTTCAACTCGAAAGTCTGGATTCACGGTGAAGATATACCAGTAAATCCAGATACACTTTTCCTACGCATGACACTTATTAAAAAATCTGAGGAACAGTTCAAAAATTATTTCGAGTTTGAGTTAGCTCCTTATCCCCTTTCCATCTTTGATGAAACAGGAATGCGGAAAACAAAGAAATCTGAGTTCTAAAATTTATTTTCACCAGTTGCTGATCCACCAGATCTTGCAGGTAGTGCCATTGTAATTGATGGGGGGTTCCTTCTACATCGAGTGGGTTTGGAATCCAAGGAAAAGTTTCAACAATTCTCTCCTAATATGTTGACTACGTTAAGCAATACTACATCCCTGCCAGTACATTTATCATTTTCGATGGTTACCCTGTTGATGCATCAGTAAAGAATACAAAATCAGCTGAGTGTCATCGCCATAAAAGCGAGACCTCCTTGGGCAAATTCCGCCACGAGATATTTTCAAAATCCCTCATAAAGCCAACTTTCAATCTGGCCTCTCTACCGCCAACAAACGCAGCCGCCAACCAACATATTTTGCGTGTCTACCACCAAATCCAGGGCTGGTATGATAGACCAAAGGATCCTCTCAGCTGGGGTTCGAAGAGGACGGACCATGGCCTGCTACCCACCATGAACACCAACGATCCAGCTCAAGCTGAAATTCTCAACACAGAGTCCTGCGGATGTAAGAAGGGTAGTGCAGGGAGTTGCAGCTGCCGGAAAGTTGGTATGAAATGTTCAACAATTTGCCTCAACTGCCACGGCCAGTCCTGCTCGAATTCAGCATTCAGGATGAGGGTGTGCCCCACATGCTGATCGCCGCAGAAGCAGAAATAGGTGAGGACAGTCCCTTTGAAGATGAAATCGATGAACAGGGGCTCGACATGCCATCCCAGCTTGAGAGCTTTGTAGATGAAGGGCCATCGACATCTAAGAAAATGCGAGCATGAATGCTGCCTTATTTTCTGCTGCATGACCATTGATTTCTATAACATGTTTCTATTCATATTTTATCAATTTGTGTCAATTTTAAATGCACCCATTACTTTATTAATTATTATTAATATGGTTACTAATTAAAGAATGGCAATATACAACTTTGTTCTAATTAAAATGTTTTTCATTCGTACTACTACGAATCACTACTCAGAGTGTGTACAATTATATAACTAGTTTTATGATTTGCGTATGTTTTAGAAATTTGAATTGAAATGTTCTTAGCAGTGATCAGAGTAGGTAGATTGATTTTTCGTACTTACATCATTATGTCATAACAAGAACTTGCCCTTTTTTTCGGAATGATTCGCTATTTGTGGAATTGAATTAAATATTATTATAGTAGTGATTAAACTAGTTAACTAGTCATTTGAAATTAAGAGGACTTATCAAAATTGTCTATATAACCTGAAATGTTATTCTCTACAACTATTATTCTATGGGAGAATCTGTTTCAAAGATATGTGGTCTTGGAAAGCCGCAAAATATAAGTTTGCACCTAAATGAGAAATTTCCCCAGTTTTGAACTTTTGATTTTGGCTATACCACTGAACCAAATTTGAAGTTTTAGAAGTTCATTCGACGCAAAAGTTAACCCTCTTTAATATGTAACTGATTAATATTTTCTGTCCGACGTACCGTTTTCGAGCTCCAAGCAAAACCCTGAAGAAAGAGGAAACATTTCATGGTTATTTGGGTCCCAAAGGTTATCCACACCTCTTGGGATTGTGCAAACTCAGAGTACACGCATTTAGGACCAAACGAAGGTATTAAAACGATTTCCAGCTTTCTGGAAATTAATTCCTTGAAAAATTCTAATTCGATTGGGCTAATGTTAGCTATGAAACTTTCATTCAGACATGACTGCCCGCGACTAATAACATGAATGTCCTTAGGTATAAAATGATTCAATAACATCAAGAGAGTTGCTGATTTTGTTTTGCCAGTGTTTTGGCATCTTTCCCTGCACTAATGAGAGGGAATGAGAGTAGAGTGGGAGTGTTGGCTAATCCAAGATCCAGACATTTGTTTGCTAACCATGCTTACGGTCGACAAACAAGTATTGCTGTTGACATGGGCGAGACCTATTTGCAGCCAACTGTGGGTGTACATTCCTGTTTTAGTATCCCAGACTAGATGATTGTCTTATTTCATACATGTGTCCCAGCGCACCGTAAATTAATTATGAGAGTGCCAATTCATGTTAAACTAGAAGTACCAACCAGATCTAATTCCTGTACTGAATAACTGAGTAACCCATAAATGGAATTATCTACAGGTATGAATCCAGATGGTTTTCCTCTTCAGAATAATACTCAATTGTACACAAAAATAAGTTGTTCAATGAAAATCTAATAACAGTGTTGCCTGACCCACAGGCAGGGATTACACGGCCACAAACTTCAAAATGCACGCAAATACACGCTAGTTCATATCTCCACGTGCTTATGGGTTGGAAGAATCACACATATGAGGACTGGAAAAACGAAACCTCTGCAGAATTTATACAATCAAAAGTAACTTATTTTCGTTCTAGTCACAAAAAGGTCCGTATGCTTTGGTTTCGTAATTTATGTCATACAACACCAACGAAAATCCAGTATGTTTTCAAGGTGCTATCGGCTTATAAAATAAAATGACATTCTATTTCTAATACACCTGAACCCCGTGGCGCAGCTCACCACGATGGGTTGCTACAACAAATCCAGAGATTAAAGGTTTGAAGCCCACCTCGTGGTGTAGCGGCTAGCATTCTTGGCTGTCACCCCGGAGGTCCAAGTTTGAATCTCGACTCTGATGGTTTGAACGTGGCAAGAATGAGAAGAGTTAGGTTTGATTCCCACCTCAACCATCTTGGAAGTTGTTTTCCGTGGTTTCTCACTTCTACTCGAGGCAAATACCGAGTTGGTTCCTAACTTAAAGCCACGTCTGCCTACTTCCCATCCGGCACCTGAATTGCAATTACAACCACCACCACAGGTATCACAATAACACCGGTTATCAGACGAATTCTAAATGCACATACACAACTACACTGGGCTAAATGACCACGATGTTCAAGCCCGTCAAATGAAACTACAACAATAAAGGTATAAACCCCCACACCGACAACGGCTTTCCTGAGTGTGGATGATCTCCGAGTATTTTCACACACCCTCCAAGAAAATTTATATGGTAACTATATCCGCAATATATGATTTATGTAAAGTAAGATGTAGCAAAACAATACTGATTGTACCTGTACATCCGCTTTGTTAAGCACAAACTGTATTACTTCGCATATAATGTGGTTCCGCCAAGTTAATTCGGTCCTTTCTACTAATAGGAAGGTATAGCGTTTATACCTCCATGTTTTGTTTAATTTAATTTTATTTTATTTTGTTTCATTTTGTCGTTTTCTTTCGTTTTATTTTGTTTTTAAATTTATTTATTTATTTTTTTGTTTTGTTTTTTTTATTTTTATTTTGTTTATTTTGTTTTATTACAATTTTGTTTTGTTTATTTTGTTTTATTTTATTTTGTTCTGTTTCATTTTGATTTTCCAGAAAACAAACATAAAACCAAAAGCAAAAAACACGAAGCAAAAATAACAATTCTAAAAAAATCAAAAGCAGAAAACAAAAAACACGAAGCAAAAATAACAATTCTAAAAAAATCAAAAGCAGAAAACAAAAATCACGAAGCACAAGGCAAAAGCAAAATAAAGAAAAATCAAAACCAGAAAACAAAAATCACGAAGCACAAGGCAAAAAGCAAAATAAAGAAAAATCAAAAGCAGAAAACAAAAATCACGAAGCACAAGGCAAAAAGCAAAATTAAGAAAAATCAAAAGCAGAAAACAAAAATCACGAAACACAAGGCAAAAAGCAAAATAAAGAAAAATCAAAAGCAGAAAACAAACACAAAAACCTAATCCAAGAAAGAAAACCATAAAGTAAAATTCAAAAGCAAAAGCACAAAGCGTGGCAAAGTCCAGAGAATCGTGTCTCATGAAAATGATTCTTATTCACAAGTCGACTAAACGAGTTTTGCAACTGGGAGACTCAAACAGAACAGAGGAAGAAGACTGGATCCCTCTCAATGTCAGTGAAAGACCCATCTTAGGAATTCCTCGAGTTCACCAACTCTAGAGATCAATCGCCGTAAGATCTTGAGGATGTAGCCTACTTAGGGTTAGCTTTACACACCCTGCCAACTTAAGGTTCAACAGTGTGATTAAATTGAAATATAAATTTACTGACAAGTTATAAATAACTTTCTAGGATGAAATTCTAGCAGACTGGCATCCCTCACCCGACCCCTTAGAAATTATAATAATAAGTAGTGGACTCGTGCGAGAACTCTCGCTGGGTTGTGTACGCCCCATGTGTACAGACTACCCACCTGGCTCTAGTGCTATGCGGGTAGTACGTGACACAGTTCTTCCAGGGGCTATCGTCTTATTTATTTGTTTTAAAGCACTTTATAAACAAATAAATATATTTCCGTTGACTTTTCAAGAAATGCAAGAATTTTCCTATACTATTGAGACGATTTGGAAGATTTTGGTGCAAACCACAACTTCCAACTCCCTCTGGTTTAAGAGCTTGAGTTTTGTGAAACATACACCTTAGCGTATTATATAATAAGACTATCAGAAGTACCCGCTCTTCGAACGGTCTTCGGTATTAATAACCAGACGTTATCAATTGCGCTACTGTTGCAATGGTTAGGGGCTTCTCATTACTTCATAAGTTTATCAGAACGAAGTTCGTTTTCTGGGTATATCACAGACACTGTTAATTTAAGGGCCATAAAATGTGGTTTTCGGTTTGACTCCCTAGTTTTGTGTCACACATTGAGGAGCGCAACATACGCTTTCGTCGTCCCTCTAGAATAATGTTTATTTTTCGCCTATTTTAGCATGTATTTTGAAGAGTTGTTCCTTAAACCCATCCTCCTATGAGAAGTACGTTGAAGAGTTTTCAAAATGATTGGTGTATTGACTCATGGTTACAATACCTGATTTTACGATGCTCCAAGCACCCGAATATCAGGTAAAGGCGTACATACACATTAAGATATATCAACCACACAGTATCAAACAAAATCATCATTACGATGAACCCGTTTGTCCACAAAAATATGATTAGTTAAAATGTGCTTTCAAACTAAATTCACCTAACGTGTACTTCCTGACGTGAAAATAATATTGGAAACCTGGTAGACGAAACGCAATATATGTCAAATTAAAACTGACCCTCATCGAAGTGGAAAGGCCCCATCCCCCCGGAAGACCCCTTTAATAAATTATAAAGGCTTGTGGTGCATGGAAATTCGGGATGTTTAGCCTCTAATGGCCCCAATTCTCAAAACTTGCACAAAAAAAAACTATTCTAATCCAGGAATTTCTGAAAATAATATTGCTATTTGGAGATATAAACGACCTTCTGTACAACATATCGCACGTGTAAGTCACGTGTGAACATTCTAAGGCACCCCTTGACCCCCTTAATCGCAATGTTGAATTGTACAGTCTATGTTTGATTCCACGATATCCTTATAGCCATTTACAAACTTTCGCAGAAAGTTAATAAATTGTGGCATTGTTTCTTACAGAGATAGACGGAAAGTTGGATGTCACCTCTTGTGATACTGTTGTCATGATTACCGTCTTGCATTACTTCATTAGTTTCTTCTTGTTCTTCTTCTTCTTTCGGATGGGCCAGCTAAGGACCACAACGTTCAACTTTTCAGCTTGGTGAGGGACTTGATGTTTACCCAATATTCGCGCATTCTCTGGCTATGTTACTCCTTTCTCTCTTTTGTCCAGATGATGCCGGTTTGCTTACAGGGTGGTCTGCCCTGAAAACTCTTCTGTTTAAGTATATTTCTGAGATGTGATCGGCTACTAATATCACTTTTCATTATCTTCAGTTCTTGGATATCCATATTAACTACTGTTAGCGACGGTGTCACGCTCTTTCTATTCCCCCAGTAGTTGAGAAGCCGGTTGGTTAGCCTTGTTGGGTTCATCCATGAGACATGTTCGTAGAAAGCCAGACGTCTCTTCCTGGCCCCATCTGTGATTTTCTCAGTATATCTATATAGCTCCTGTTTTGGTCTTCTTCTGTACTCGTCATCTATTTATTCGTTTATTAAATGAAATTAGTTTTCTGAAAATATGTCAGAAACGTGGGTTTAGAGCCTTAAGACGTAGTAGCATCCGAGCTACCGAGGGGCTGAAAATGTGCTTTGTCTTGTCCTTGTACGCCATAATATAATAATAATCATAATAATAATTTAATAATATAGGGATAGGGATATAATAGACCTTCAGTACCACACCCGCACGTGTAAATCGCGTGAAAAAATTCTAGAGTACCCCTTGACACCCTTAAGCGCATTATATACGTAATGATGAATTTTACAGCTTAAGTTGGTTCCGTGATAACCTGATAGCCGTTTGCAAACTTTCACAGTAATGTAGTAAATGGAACTGCATTGCGTCTTACAGAAATAGACGGTCTCCTGAGATTGTGTTGCCATTGTTACCGGCCTGCATTCTTTCATTTGTTTATTAAATGAAATTAGTTTTCTGGAAATATCTCAAAAACTGTTGGTTTTAGGACCTTAAAATGTGGTTTTCGGGGGACCATAGGGCCTCCGAGGTTTGTTTCTCACATTGAGACGCTGAAAATGAGCTTTGTCTCGTCTTTCTACGCCCAATTCAGCATGTATTTTAAGCGGGTAGGCCCCCTTTTATGAGAAGTACGGAGAAGAGTTACATCAATGATTACTTTCGTGCCTCTGATGGACATCTGTACCAAATTTTACGTTGATCCACTCAGCCGTTCTCGAGTGACGCGCGTGCAAAGTTGTACACAGACAGACAGACAGACAAACAGACAGACATACATACAGACAGACAGACAGACAAAAAAATTATTTTTGCGCGCAACCATCATAAACCAGTCTGAATCGCGTTAATAACTCGAATTTCCGTGGAAATTCATAAAAAACAGACAAACTTTCATATTATATAGAGAGAGATTATTATTATTATCAACACTAGAAATGTTTATATTAAGGCTTTCACGGCCCGGATTACTATATAAATAATTCATGTTTTTAGGCTAATGCCGTGTGTTTTTAAATTAGAACCATACGTTTCGGAGAAACCTTGCCTCCTTTTTCAATGGAATCAAACAATGGGGCCAAAGAAAGTACGGTACATCAATGAGATTACAATATATATATAAATTCCTCTGTTCGTCACCAGAGAGCAGCTGCCAGAAATTACTATATGGACTATGGCAGAACGGCGGACAGAGTAGTAAGTAAGGAGAAGGTAAAGGAGGCGGGGTGAAAATATAGAGACTCCTCGAAGAATGAGGATGTCCAAAAGAAAAGGGGGGGGTGAGGATTGAGGTGGAGGTGGAGGGTTAGATGGATATAAGGAAACTTAAACAAAAGGGAAGTGTATCTGAACGATACCTAACTTCATACAGGCAACGGCGAAAACACAGATGGAAACTCCTCCAGTGACGAACAAAGGAGATCAAATCCAGGCTCTGTAGCCATAGGGGAAAAAGTACAATTTGAAATAGGTGAAGAACAGAGAGACTGATAGGAACTATCTTCCTAGATCCTTAATAACTGGTAGCCAAGTGTCACTTAGCTGATATCCAGTGTCTTTGTTAATGTTATTGGGATTTTTACGAATTTCAACGGCCTCCCTTATAATTCTAGACCGGTTGTGCTTAACAAGGGCAAGCGCATGAGCATCCTTGAAACATACATCGTGCCATGAAGACAAGGCATGTTCAGCTATAGCTGATTTGTCAGGTTTGTTTAGACGGATGTTCCTTTGATGCTCTTTGATGCGAATTGCAATGGACCGTTTTGTTTGTCCAATGTAGACTTTTCCGCAAGTACAAGGGACTTCATACACCCCCAGGTTGTAGTATTGGGCACAATTTATCTTTGTTTAATGCTAAACGTTGACCAATTTTCGTCATAGTGCCGAAAACTGTTTTATCTTGTGCTTGCGGAGAATCTTAGCAACGCGGTCAGTGGTGTTGTGAATATAAGGGAGGTAAGTAGTTCCCCTCACGTCGGAGCTCTGAGAAGATTGTCTATCCCTCCTTCTAGGATGTAGGGACCTATATATAGTGGATTCATTATAGCCATTACCCTTAAGCATGGTTTGTAAGGCATGTAACTCTTCCTGAAGAGTTGATGCCTCACAAATACGTTCCGCTCTTTTGGCTAGAGTTGTTTGCAATTTTTTTTTTGTAATCTCATTGATATACTTTCTTTGGCCACATTGTTTGATTCCAGTGAAAAAGGAGAACAGATTTCTCCGAAGCGTATGGTTCTAATTTAAATACACACGACAGCATTAGCCCAAAATCATGAATTATTTATATACTAGAAATGTTGACACACTCTCAAAAGGGAGGCGAGAAGGCAGCTGAACGTCACCTGTAATGGTCACAATCTGAAACATTGTGTGTATCCTAAATACTTAGGAATAACGCTGGGTCGCGCGCTAACCTATAAACAGCATTGTATGGACACCAAACGGAAGGTATGCACCTGGAACAACATAATTCGGAAGCTCACAAACACCAGATGGGGAGAGCAGCCTAGTGTCCTGCGTAAAACTGCCCTTGCTCTGAGTTTCTCTGCTGCAGAATATGCTGCCCCAGTCTGGAGGAACTCTGCTCATGCCAACCAAGCAGATGTTGCCCTCCATGAGACAGGCCGTATTGTGACAGGCTGTCTACGCCCAACGTCTCTCGATAAGATCTTTCCCCTCATGGGAGTAGCACCTCCAGAAGTTAGAAGACAAGTAGCGGCAAAAGTAGAGAAGAAAAAGCAAGAAACAGATTCAAGACACCCGATGTATGGACTTAATGTCTATCCACCTAGGCTAAAATCAATAAAGTGCTTCCTCCAAACAACAATATCCATTCCTTCCTCAGCTGAAGCGCGCCGTATTGAACTTTGGAAAACAAAATCAACGGGAGGATCGTGGGAAATGAAGGAGAAGCCGACAGCAGGCTACCATTTACAATACGATTCTTGGAAGAAGCTAAATAGACTGAGAACTGGTGTGAGCCGGTGCAAAAGCAAATTAATGAAGTGGGGATACAGTACTGAAGAACTTTGTAGATGTGGTGAAAGACAAGATCCTGAGCACCTTCTGAATTGCAGCATGTTATCAAGACCATGTGCTATGCAGGACTTGATAGAAGCCAATGACTGTGCCATTCTAACAGTTGAACACTGGAGAAATGGCATTTAGTGCAATTTATATGTATATTTGTATGTGTTTTGGACTCGGATAAATAAATAAATTGTTTATTCTCACCCGTAGAGCCAACGACACATTCAGGGATAGTGGTTCACACAGCTCACTATGTTTGTACACGCATGAGTTATGGCATATGTTTCCAGAACAGTGTATATCTTGAGCTAATGACTTTATGAGACAAGGCTCCGACTACTGGCAAATCGTTACTGTTCCATTGCTTCTGTGAGCGAAGCTCTTTATGAGCCGTGGCTAACGCGTCACATTGTCCTACATTTCCAAGGGTAATTAGAGCATTTCAAAAGACCAGCTACCGTTAAACCACAACGGCTAACCCCTTGGCCTTTCTAGCTACCACTGGGACATAATCATTATATTCACACATATTATTGATAACCCTCTTCATTTTAACTGTAAATAGGCATCCCTTAGAATGATTCTAATGCTTTTCGTTACATAACTGTGAATTGACTTTGTCGTACTTTTAACTACCGGTACAGTGGTTTTAAAGACACCAGACTGGCAAACAGTTTTCCCTGTAATTAGACCTAATATTTGATGTAGCATTCCATCTACTGACACCACACCAATGTGTTATACATCACTACTTTTCATAGACGGGTTCAATAAGGCATTCATATACTTTTTAAGAAACTTTCTATAATTGTAAACCAAACTTTTTTGATTTTTTAAAAGTTGTTTACAGTTGTGTTGATGTTGAAGTTTGTGTCTTCAGTGTTTTGACTGGTTTGATGCAGCCCTTCACGCCTCCCTGTCCTGAGCTAATCTTTCCATCTCTACATAGCTACCACACCCTTCATCCGAGGCAACTAGAATGTAAATAAAGTCAGTTAAGCCATATGAATGGTTAATTTATAATTTAAGGGGTGGCAATTTTTTGTTACAATAATTGTCATTTCTTATGACCTTGCAACTACCATGATGACAGCATTTCAATTTTTCTTTCATATAAATATTACCATTAGTGTGTATGATGTCCCGTATTAAATGGAAGTATTTATCATTATTATACCAAGAAATATAAATTATATTTTCAAAAATTCAAAATTTCAAAATAAAACGTATTACGTTTTATTTAAATTCAGTTTTAAAATGGTGATTTTTTTCTCAGCTTTAGTACAGGACATTTTCTAATTTAATGGTCATTAATTTGAGACCATGTTGATGTTGATAGGTGAAATAGAACTTGACTTATTGATGTTTGAGCCTGTAAAGAAAGAAAACTATTCTTAGTTGTTGAGTAAATTTAGTTTAAAGTTATGCATTATGGTTAGACACGTGTGCCCTGGTCCATTTAAATCAATTTTCAGAGTATGTATATGATTGAAACATTTTTATGTCCTCCTGAATAGTATTTCTTTTGTTTTCCCCCTTTTTGCCCATTCTCTTAAATTTTCCTCTCACACTAAGATCTTTTGACTGTGGCCTTCCTTTGTACTGATTAGGCATGCCATAAAGTTGTATTTCGGAAAATAATATAATATTGTAAATAATAACAATGATGTTAACAATGAAACCAATGAAATAAATTAGGTATTTTAAGAATCAATAGATAATAAAATACTCGAATAGAACACTGGTAGTCTCTGTATAGTTTAAACCAATATCGCCTTTAAAAGATGATATTAATGAGGCATCCGTAACGGATTGCTGTGCAGCAACTCTCCCAAATGTCAGATAGAGACGCCGGCCCATCCTGTAGGTGTACCTCAAGGCTAACACGGCCAAGAAATAAGCTTACCATCTACTACAGTAACGGTTAAGGCTTATTCTGTACTAAAAACCTGCTGATTTAAGTGTATTAAACCAACTTAATAATATTAATATATAACAAGTAGTTCCGTGAAGAACTATACAGCCTATTTTCATATACACTACTCATGTTAATTGCCTCTATCAACATACAAAATTTCAGATTGATTACTGTAAAAGATTCATAGATATTGAGAACCGTCTAAATATTTCGGATGCTCGCCATTTTGCATTGTTATATGTATAGGCCATAGAGTTATGTACCATTCAAGGACAATTATTGCCTAGGTTCATTATTCAAACTTTCACTTCGATCGCATGACTACGACACAAGAAATGAAAATTTAATTTTAAAATTTCGCACAGCCGCCATCTTGAGGTTATGAAAACAATTGAACTAAATTAGATGCCAGTGCATTACAATATGTATAATCATTTACTGTACCACATTTCACTGCGCTCAGAGAGTTAAATCACGAGAAAAGTCTATTAAAATGTTACAAATTTGCTTGGCCGCCATGTTCGTTTTGTAACTTACATGTTTATGAAAGATACATAGATAAACTTGCATCAGTACCCTTTATCACCGTACAAACTTTCAGGGTGATATCTGTACTAGTTTCGGAGATATAGAATGTCAGTGAAATAATTCGCACCGCCGCCATTTTGAGGTTATGTGAACAATTTAACTAAATTAGACTCCAGTGCATTACAATGTGTATAAACATTTGCTGTACCAAGTTTCATTACGTTTGGATAGTTAAGTCGCGAGAAAAGTCTATTTAAAAGTCTCAAATTCGCTTGGCCACCATGTTGGTTTTGTAGTTATCAGGTTTTTGAAAGTCTCATAGGCGTACTTATAATAGTGGCCTTTATCATCGTACACAATTTCAGGGCGATATCGGTAATAGTTTAGGAGATAATGAATGCTGGTGAAATATTTCGCACAGCCGCCATGTTGGATTGGTGAGACACAATAAAATTTTAAGGGCACGGCCGGGGTCGGTCAGAATAGTGCTATGATCTTACCGAGTTTCATACTAATCGCTCTAGCCGTTTAAAAGTTATTAGGGGGACATACACACACACACACACACACGCACACACGGAAAAAAGGTGATCTCATAAGCCTATTTTTAGCCTACTTTTCACATTTTGCAAAAAATGAGGGAAAAGTAGACATGAGATCGGGCAAATGTGTGTCTGTCTGTCTGTCTGTCCTTCTGTCTGTCTGGCTGGCTGGCTGTGTGTGTGCGTCCCCCCCCCCCCCCTATCAACTCCTAAACGGCTGCAGCAATCGAAACAAAATTTGGTAGGAGTAAAAATCTAGACCTGAATATCTCACGTCTATATTTGAAAATGATATCAGTGCTACCAACTGCTGAAAAATCGCAATTAAAATTTGAGCTTCATGTTGGATATCTTGGAAGGTATGAATTGGAGCTATTTCAAAATTGGCACACATATAGATAATAATATTACAGTTATATTTCCAGGAGGCCATACATGTCAGTGTTGCCAAAATGGTTATAAGCCTGCTGATAGGTCCAAATTTTAAATGCATATAACTTCTACACTATCAATTGGATTTCAACCAAATTTCGTATGTGCTATGTGTACTTAAACATATATTACTGAGCGTATTCTTGAGAGCCACCAGGGCTGCCAACTGTTAATAAATGCTCTCAATTTCTTAAATCCAAATACCCATATATCAGAAAGTATGCAAGCCGACAGCTTTGAACTATGCACACGTACAGTACCTGACATTCTATATTCATTTGGAGTAAGTTATATACGTCAGTGCTACCAACATGGTTCTAAGCCTACTGAGAGGTCCAACTTTAAATACAGGTAACTTCTATACTATCGTTTGGATTTCAACCAAATTTTGTGTGTGCTATGTGTACCATAACAGATATGACTATGCCGATTCTTAAGAGTAACCAGGGCTGCCAACTGTTAATAAATACTGTCTTTATTTTTGTCACCCTAATATCAATATATCAGAAAGTATGCAAGCCAATAGCTCTAAACTTTGCACACGTATAGTACCTGGCATTCTAGATTTATTTGGAGTAAATAATATACGTCATTGCTGCCAACATGATTCTAAGCCTGCTGATAGGTCCAATTTAAAATGCATGTAACTTCTATACTAACTAATGGATTTCATTCAAAATTGACACAACAATAGATCATATTATTTCATATTATTTCTGACCAATACATGTATGTCATTGTTGCCAACATGATTTTACGCGCGCTGTTAGATCCAATGTTTAACTGCATGTAACGTCCATGCTATCCATTGGACTTCAACCAAAATTTGTATTCTGTACCTTAAGAGATGGAACTAAGAATATATTCAGCCACCAGGGCTGCCAACTGTAGTTCTCTATTAGGCTACATTATGCCAGGTATACAGTATATCGAACTAATTAGAAATTTCGATATTACCAAATTAATTTTGTCATTATTCTAGATAGATCCATAATATAGATTAATCATTGACATGATTCTTAAATTTTAAGAAAAGTAGGCTCTTTAGTTCGTCACGGAACTTCTTGTTTTTTCATAAAATGAAAATAGGCTAAAAATGAGATGGTGTGTGTCTGTCGTCCTGTCTGTTACTCAATCACGCAAGAACCACTGGCCATATTGAATTGAAATTTTGCATGGATGCAGCTGATTTACCAGGTTTACACATAGGCTACTTTTGATTTCGATATCTTGCACAATTTAAAAATGGCGACCATTTTAGTGACGTCACTACACCTTTTGGTTTCAAAATTTCATACTTCTATTTCAAATAAAAAGAGAAGGATACGAAATAGCACACTTTTGATGGCACATACGTGTTTTCAATTTAATTTTCTATCCGAACGGTCCTTATCACTTTTCGTGTATCTCCAACGGTTAGCGAGTAAAACCTGAAAAACACGGTCAACGCCGAGCGGTGCAGTATATCTCTCTCTATATAAAAATGAAAGTTTGTCCGTGTCTTCTGAATTTCTACCGAAATTTGAGTTATTTACTCTTTTCAGACTGTTTTATGATGGATGCGCGCGAAAATAAATTTCTTGTCAGTCTGTTTGTTTGTCTGTGGACAACTTTGTTCCATTATAACTCGAGAACGGCTGGGTGTATCAACGTAAAATTTGGTACACATATCCATCAGAGGTACGACACTAATCATTGATGTAACTCTCTTCCGTACCTCTCATAAAAGGGGGCCTACCCCCTTAAAATACATTCTAAAATAGGCGTAGAAGGACGAGACAGAACTCATGTGAGAGACAAAACTCGGGAGCCCTAAAGGGTCCCCGAAAACCACATTTTAAGTCCCTAAAACCAACCGTTTTTGAAATATACCCAGAAAACTAATTTCATTTAATAAACTAATGATAGAATGCAAGCCGGTAATTATGGCAACAGAATCTCAGAGGTCCATCTATTGCTGTATAATACGCAATGCAATTCCATTAATTACATTAGTGTGAAAGTTTGCAAACGGCTATATCGTTATCACGGAACCAAATTAAGCTGTAAAATTCTTCAATACGTATAATACGCTTAAGGAGGTCAAGGGGTACTCTAGATTTTTTCACTCGATTTACACCTGCGGATGTGGTACGGTGGGTCTATTATATTCCTATTCCTATTCCTATATTATATTATTATTAGTAGTAGTATTAGTATTAGTATTTTATTACGGCGTACAACGACGAGACAAAGCCCCTCGGTGCCAGAAACAAAACTTAGGAGCTCTAATGGGTCCTCGAAAACTACATTATAAGGCTCTAAAACCAACAGTTCTGAGATATTCCCAGAACATTAATTTAATTTAATTTAACAAACTAATGAAGAAATGCAAGTCGGTAACCATGACAACATTTTATCAAGGGGTGACATCCAACTTTCCATCTATTTCTGTAAGAAGCAATGTCACTCCATTTATTACATTTCTGTGAAAGTTTGCAAATGGCTATAAGGTTATCACGGAACCAACGGAGACTGTATAATTCATCAGTGCAATAAAGGGGGCCAAGGGTTATCCTAGATATTTTTCACGGAATTTTCACGTGCGACATATAGCACAGAAGGTCTATTATATCTCCAAACAGCAACATTATTTTCAAAAATTCCTGAATTGAATCAACAAATTTTTTGAGGCTTTCTAGGAATTTGGGCCATTTGAGGCTAAAGAACCGGAATTTTCATGCACCAAAAGCCTTTATAATTTATGAAAGGGTTCTTCCTGTGCAAGGGGGCCTAACACAACGTAGAGGGTCAGTTTTTATATGGCGTGTATTGAATTTCGTCTACAAGGCTTTCAATTCTATTTCACGTCAGGAAGTACACGTTAGGTGAATTTAGTTTGAGAGCACATTTTAACTAATCTTTTATTTTTCGACGTACGGGTTCATCGTAAGGATGATTTTGTTTGATACTGTGTGGTAGATATAGCCGTATTTGGATATCTGGGTGATATGTTGTAGACAATAGAATTGTTTGTCTGTCTTTCTGTGTATCTTTATGTACGCCTATAACTCGTGTTCGGATGCTTGGTGCATCGTAAAATTAGATATGGTATCCATGCGAGTCAATACACCAATCATTTATAAAACTCTTCACCGTACTTTTCATACAGTAGAAAGGTGGAAATAGGGAAAAACTTCTCAAAATACATGCTAAAATAGGCGAGATATAAACATTATCCTAGAAGGACGACCAAAGCACATGTTGCGCTTCTCAATGGGAGACACAAAATTCGGGAGTATTTGAAGGGTCTCCGAAAACCGCAATTTAAGGCCCTTAAATTAACAGTGTGTGTGATATTCTCAGAAAAATAACTTCGTTCTGATAAACTTATGAAGGAATGACAAACCGTTAACCATTGCAACAGTAGCTCAATTGATAATGTATGTTGTTAACAACGAACACCATTCGAAGAACGGATACTTCAGCTAGTATACAATAAATGAACACAAGGAGAGACTTTGTCAGGAAGAGACATGCACTCCCCTCACGTTATCGACTGCAATTTGCGTCATATGCGAGCAACTTGCACCTAACTCACAGACAGTGGTTATTGCTTAGATAGCGAAATAGCTTATACCCTGCCATCTAGCTGCAACAATGGGAACTTATGGCTACAGTGTATGTGGCGTCTTTACCGCAGCGGCATCTGCATCGTACTTACCTTAACATTGTCCGTAGAGGCGATTGAGCTAGCCAGGATACGCTACATCACACCCGAACAGGTACAATACTCACGTAACCATGAGATACTGAGCCCCTAAAAATACATGATGAAAATACTGAATATATGATAGCCTCCGTTGAAACTAGTAAATAAACATGCCTTCATCATTTAGCACAATACAGCTCTACACGCACTATCTCCAACATGTCGCTTTTCAACGAAACATGCAATTACTGGTATGCCCCCTTTCAGCTCTATATTCATATCCATAAAGGTCACCTAGCTCCACCAGTTGAAACAAAAGTTCTGACATTCTGTATGGACACACTGCGCATTTTATGACTGTTGTGGTGCTTTTATGTTCGCATTTTTATCAGTTACCATTAAAATTAATTTATTCTGAATTTTATCTACAGTGGTTGCTGCTCTGTTTTGTCTATCTACAGCACTCTAAAACGCGGCATGAGATGGCGAGTGTTTTACGCTCTAGCTATCCTTCTAGAACAATGTTTATGCAAGGCTTAGAAATTGCGTTCATAAATATTGTTGTACTGAGCGCCTTTGAAATCTGCACTCTGACGAACATGAAATAATTGCACCGATAAATTAAAACTTAAAGCGAGAAGCATCCATCCTTTTAGAACAGTGGTGTAGTTCAATGAAACCTCCTTAGGAGGTATATACTGTATTTGGGAAACAATAGCCTTTGAATGGCACGGTAGTATTGAAATAGCAATATATATGTATTTCCTGTGCTTCCTCGACTTACAAGGCTTAACAATCATAACGAGGTGAAAGAAGAAAAATTAGAAGATTAACACAATAAGAGTAATGAACTATGAAATCTATGACACACATAAATCAGAATAAAAGACCTGAAGAGTGGGCAAGCCGCAACTAAATATAAATAATTAAAAAAGCTATTCAGCCTTAAAATACAAATAATTTACGATTTTTTTTAGCGTATGGCTTTTAGTGCCGGGAGTGTCCGAGGACATGTTCGGCTCGCCAATTTTGAAGCTGCTTCGAGACGGACACCCAATGGGTGAGATACAAGTACCGTTGAGGACGGAAGTTGTAATGTAAGGACGAGGAGTTGGAAGGTAGCGGCTGTGGCCTATAGTTAGGGACCAACCCCGGCATTTGCCTGGAAGGAAGATGGGAAACCACAGAAGACTATCTTCAAGGTTGCCGGCGGGGGGATTCGAACCTCCTCGCCTCCCGGATGTGAGCGACTGCCAGCAGTCATGCCGTAACGACCACGGCTAACTCACCCGGTAATTTACGATTATAGGTGATTTCTGAAAATACTAATGGATCCTTTAAGGGCTGTTACTGCTATAGTATTATTGGTGGCATTTGAGATACGAAATTTTCTACACGTTGCAGCAAAAAAAAAGAAGGTATTGTTCCCCAGGCCCCCACTAATAACCCAATAACTTCTATTTCTTGAAGGCTGTATTTTTTCTTGTAGAAAAGGACTGTAGGCTTGTAAATATCCTTCTTTTCATTGTTCACTTCATCTGGCTGCTCAGCATGGGTTTCAAAACGCACGGTCGGATCCAATATACCAGGTGGCCCGTTTGCCCCGTGCAATCTAGTTTTAGGTGTCCTTCATACATTAATGCCGTAGGGGATGTCTGTTAACTGATTTCCACAGGGGTCACATTGAACGCAGGCCGATTACGTCAGAATATGAAGGAATACCATCCGGACGGCCGCTATCTGCATGTTCCTCAGTGCTACCCGTCTAATGCACCCCATTGCCTTTTGGAGCCTCGCATTTGAGAGCGTAATAGACTCATATGTGGTACAACAACATGACAGTTGCTAGCAACATATTGACGATGGCTGGTGTATTCAGCATCGATGAGTACACGGTCATTACACTAATCTATGGAGAAGCTGGTCGTAATGCCTTTGAAGCTCGTAGACGGTAAGCACTGGTGTTTCCAGATAGACGTCTGCCGTGTACGCTCGCCAGAGAGGCCTCATACGGCTATGGGACGCATTAGACGGGAGTACTGAGGAACATGCAGCGTTCGGCCGTCTGGTTGTTATCTCTTGACAATCTGACGTAACCGGCTTGCATGTTAGATTACCCCTTAGCAATTCAGTTATTAGACCTCCCATTCATCACCCGTACATGCGGGACACTTATAAGTAGGGCTAGGATTTTTAGGTGCTAAAAATCGGGGAAAATATTTATCTATAATATATTAAAAATACCTGAAATATGTGACTAAAAAGTAAAAATATGTTAATATAATTTAGTTTATTAATGTAAATATAAACAATATGCAGTACTCGCGAATGCAATTTATTGTATGTCTCACTGACTGCTGAAGCATTACAATAGACAACGAGATACATCTTCAAGTTGTCCATCACAAATGACCGACGATTATAGCGAAACACTTATTCAGAAGGCTCGAAACTTCGGCAATATGTTTCTTGCCCTGAGGTGTTGTGTAACTTGAGGTCGCTGTTCAGCCTTTATTGCTTTCCCACATGGTTGGCAGAACAGAATCAGAAGTAAAATAAAAAAAAGTCCTCTCGGCACGCCGGAAGGCGGAGGTAGATTTCACCGGACAAACTTGGGGATAGGCGAAAATAGGCAGAATATGCCGGTTTTCGTACAAGGATCAGACCTCATTTTTTGCGAGAAAGTATTTTATAATTGAAGCTTAATTAACTTTGTTTTTCGTCATTTTATGCATATTTTAAACATGTTATTGTCTTATGATGACGGTAACCTTCTTGTCATTTGGAGTCCATTTTTATACTTGTGGTCACACTGTCCTTATGCAAGGTTTCGACACTGATGTGTAACTATGTAACGGTCTGTTACTTCTTCACGCAAAATTATATCTCCCGCAGAGATTTTGGTTGGTTCCTCAGTTAAGGGGCTGCGACAACGCGGTCATATAACCCCGTGTACTTTGGGTGAGTGTAGAATCTGTCTGATAAACGGTGTAAATTGTGATGGTTGTATTAATCTGTAATTCAGGTAAGGACTGCAGACGGTCAATTTCAAGCAGTAGTTCCTAATGTTGCTACCAGATACTACCGTCAACGACACCTAGCTGTGAACTTGACTACTAGATGCCACCGCAACCAGCAACTAGCAACGAACGTTGGAACTTCCCCTGCAAAGGAAAGCATACTGAGGGATTTTAGCCCTCTTAGAAAATCCGACGACTTTGGCAGGCTTTGAACCCGCGACCTTGGGCATAGAAGTTCAGCATGCTACCAGTTACGTCACTGAAGCCGCTTCAAACTTAGTCAGATGAAAATCTGAATCTGATCTCGTGCAAGTGCGTTGTCATGGCAACGTCTGATGGCTCATCCCTCATCAATTTAGTAGTGTTGCCATGGCAACCACTGATAGCTCTTGGCATTTTCTTATAATTCCGAAACCATTTTTCTCATCCCTTGGCGTAATGATGGGTCATATCAAAAATTAGCTAATTATTAGGGGAATATTGTCCATTTTGTACGATTTTGATATTGTGCCTATTAAGAGAGATATGATTAATGTTTTACGAAAAACCCACTTTTTCCCACCCCTTTGGTCAATGGTTGGTGCTATAAAAAACTCTTCAAACATAAATTTTTGGGCTTTATCCGATACATAGTATGAACTTTGAACTGATTCGATATTTCACATATTAAGAGAGTTATAGCAATATTTCACTTTTTCGAAAAAAAAAGCCCCCCATTTTCACCCCCTTCGACCGATTTAGCCCAGTAACGAACTCGACCGAGATTTGGTAACAAATTCAAAGTGATTGGTGCACAATTACGGCAGTTATCGGGTCCACAAGAAACTGATATATATACAAGCTGACCCGGCAGACGTTGTCCTGCCAATCAAAGAAAGTGTTGTAACTTTGTTTCTTGAAGTGCTTTTGGATACACAATATTTTTTTTCAATTTCTGTTAACTGCCTCTAAACTATCGTGAATTGAATTAATTAATTTAGAAACATTCGTTGGAGCGTGCACAACAACTCTCCAAAGTTCCAACGCAAACGGATAAATGGCATTTAACGCATACGGGATTAGGTTTAATTGATTCGTGCGCTGTCACTCATTTGTTGAATCTACTCGTGCTCTACCAACTGTGAAATGGATTTACTAAGTTAGAAAGCTTCACGTAAGTGTACACAACAACTCATCATAGTTTCATCGCAATCGATGATTAGTATATAACGCATACATGATTTTGTTGGAACGCTTCGCGCGTCGTCACTCATTTGTTACATCTACCCGTGCGCTACCAATATTGTAAAACGGATTTACCAAGTTGAACACCTTCCCTGGCGTGTACACAGCAACTCATCAAAGTTTCATCGGAATCGGATGAATGACATATGAACGCATAAGTGATTTTCTTTAAACGATTCGAGTGCCGTCACTCATTTGTTGAATCTACTCATGCGCTACCTATTGTAAAATATATTTACTAAGCCTGAAACCTTCTCTGGCGTGTACTCAATGATTCACCAAGGTTTGATCGCAATCGGATGAATGATATATGACCGCATACGGGACATTGTGAAAACGATTCGCGCGCCGTCGCTCATTTGTTGAATCTACTCGTACGCTACTTATTAAAAACTGGATTTACTAAGACAGAAACATTTCCTGGAGTGTACACAACAATTCACCAAAGTTTCATCGCAATCTGATAAATGGTATATGGCCGCATACGGTACTTTGTTGAAATGATTCGCATGCCGTCACACATTTGTTCAATCTACTCGTGCGCTACCTATTGTAAAATTGATTTATTAAGCCAGAAACCTTCCGTAGGGTGTACACAACATCTTGCCCAAGTTTCATCGTAATCGGACGAATGGTATTTGAACGCATACGGGACCTTATTGAAACGCTTCGTGCGTCGTCACTCATTTGTTGAATCTACTCGTACGAAACCTCCTGTGAGATGTATTTACTAAGTTAGAAACCCTCACGTAAGTGTACACAACATCTCACCCAAGTTTCATTGCAATCGGATGAAAGGTATATGCACGCATACGGGACTTTGATTAAAAGTTCGCGCGTCGTTGCTCATTTGTTGAATCTACTCGTGAGCTACCTATTGTAAAATGGATTTACTAAGTTAGAAACCCTCGCGTAAGTGTACACAACATCTCACCCAAGTTTCATCGCTATCGGACGAATGGTATTTGAACGCATACGGGACTTTGTTGAAACGCTTCGCACGTCGCCGCTCAGTTGTTGAATCTACTCGTGCGCAACCTCCTATGAAATGGATTACTAAGTTAGAAGCCTTCACTTAAGTGTACACAACAACTCATCAAAGTTTCATCTCAATCAATGAATGGAATATAAACTTATACGGGATTTTGTTGAAACGCTTCGCGTGTCGTCACTCATTTGTTGAATCTAGTCGTGCGCTACCTAATGTGAAATTGATTTACTAAGCCAGAAGCCTTCCCTGGAGTGTACACAACATCTCACCCAAGTTTCATCGCTATCAGACGAATGGTATTTGAACGCATATGGGACCTTTTTGAAACGCTTCGCGCGTCGTCGCTCATTTGTTGAATCTATTCATGCGCTATCTATTGTAAATGGATTTACTAAGCCAAACACCTTCCCTGGAGCTCACTCAATATATCACCCAAGTTTCATGGCAATCGGATGAAAGATATATGAACGCATACGGGACTTTGAAACGCTCTAACGTGCAGAGACAAACAGTAGAATTCGACATCACTGCCACCCTTGGTATAAAACACAACTTTTCGCCACGGGCGGAGTGTATGTAATGGCGGTAGTTGCACAGATTGCGACTAGGTGGCTCTAACGTGCAGAGACAAACCGTCCAAAGACATCAGCTTTCACGAAGGCCAAGGCTAGTGGTTTCCATGACGACTGTTTTTGACTGTATATTGTGGTTCTAAAATTGTGTGTAAATTGTGGTTCTAAAATTGTGTTCATTCCACCTACCGGGTCAGATTGTGAATCTAAACCATACATGGACCCACCCTAATATACATACCAAATTCCATCAAAATCGGTTCAGTCGTTTAGGAGGAGTTCAGTCACATACACACGTGTCGAAGAATTATATATACAGTGTGGTCCACCCGCCCCTTATTATTTAGTTTTATGAAACCCAACTAACACTGCATTTCCCCCGATGGTCGATATTGCTCTGCCCTCTGACTGTGTGACAGCAATGTAATTGGGTCATGGGTCTAGCAAAGAAAAACCGACCTTAAACTTTTCCCCGCCAAATAGTATGGCCCATTCTACTAACATATGACTTATTGCTCCTTGAAATAACACACATACACGTAATACGATCGAATTAATAGCTTACGCCACGTGATCTGTAATAGTAGTAAGTTAAATCAACACCATAAACCGTGATTGAAGACTTTGAGATGGATTTAAACGTTTGAGGTGTACGGCTACAGTAACAAATGGAAATGCAGCGCGCGCTTTGTACCAAGCACTGGTGGCCGATGCGGTTAAGGCATGGCCGTAGACGGCGGGCGAAAATGGGTAGAATAGTGCTTCGAATCCAGTCGTAGGCATACTTTTTTTAATGAAAGCCCACGCTCCATTTTAGTTGGGATGTAACTACATTGCCACATTCATTCCCTTACATGTATTTTTGTGAAGAGTGGGTAGAATTTTCCTGATTTATAAAGAGAATACGACCGAATTGATAGCTTTTGCCACGTGACCTGTAATGGCAGAAAATTAAAAAAACTGTCATGGATAATAACATAACATATCGACGTGTCGCTCTGGAGGTCCAGGTTCTATTCCCAGGTCTGCCAAGAAATCCAATACTGGTCTGAGGGCTGAAATTGGATACACTCAGCTTCGTGAAGCAAATCTGAGAAGAGGTGGGTTCGATTCCCACCTCAGAACTCTGGAAGTGGTTCTCTGTGGTTTTCCACTTCTGCTCCAGGCTATTGCCGGGACGGTTTCTAACTTAAGGCCCCAGCCGCCTCCTTCCCCATCCTCACCTTAATTGCTAATACATACATTATACAGACACCGCTATAGACAGGTTATCAGAGGAATTCTACACACACACACAAGTACACGGGGCTAAATGACCGCGATGTTCTAGCCCCTCTAATGAAACAAGATTTTGATCGCCGGTACACGTATTCTTTAAAATTTTCCGTGGTATTATTTTGTTCGTCGCCTCCGTAGCGTAGCGGTCAGCATGGTTAGCTGCCGCCCCGGAGGTCCTGGGTTCGATTCCCGGCTCTGCCACGAAATTTGAAAAATTGGTATGAGGACTGAAACGGGGTCTACTCATCCTCGGGTGGTCCAAATGAGTAGAGGGGGTTCGATTCCCCCTTAGCCATCCTCGAAGTGGTTTTCCGTGGTTTCCCACTTCGTCTTCGGGCAAATGCCGGGATGGTACCTTCTTAAAGGCCACGGCCGCCTCCTTCCCTCTTCCTTGCCTATCCATCCTCACCATCCCTCACCTTCCCTCATGAGGCCCCTGTTCGCTTTGCAGGTGAGGCCGCCTGGGCGAGGTGCCAATCCCACCTCACCAGTTGTATCCCTTCCGATTCGATGTTCCCAGCTCTAGGACACTTCCCGCAGAGGCGGTAGTGGTGAGTTCCCTCGCTGAGTCCGTGGGTTCCACCAACCTGGAGGGTAAACGACTAAAAAGAAAAGAAAACAAATATATTTTGTTCGGGGTCTACTCAGCCACGGGTGATCCAATTGAGCATAGAGGGTTCGATTTCCCCTTCAGTCATCCTCGAAGTGGTTTTCCGTGGTTTCCCACTTCGTCTCCAGGCAAATGCCGGGATGCTACCTAACGTAAGGCCACGGCCGCCTCCTTCCCTCCTCCTTGTCTATCCCTCCCAATCTCCCCATCCCTCGTAAGGCCCCTGTTCGCTTTGCAGGTGAGGCGGCCTGGTTGAGGCGTTCGTCCCACCTCCCCAGTAGTATTCCCGTCCTATGTTTCAAGCTCCAGGACTCTGCCCTGGAGGCGGTAAAGGTGCGATCCCTCTGTGAGTCCGAGGGAAAAGCTAACCCTGGAGGGTAAACCGACTAAAAAATATATTTTGTCATTAAATTCTAGCAAGAAGAAGAAAACTCTATTTGACGTGTACATATTAAGATGTTTCGTGTAATACCGAATTCGGAAAACACGTACCGTTCGTGGAATCCAACCTGAAAATGCATCTGCTCGCTATATTACTAGTGCCCCATCCTCGATAATTAACTGTGACCTCTTGTATCATTTCTGTCGTAAGACATTGGTAAAGTTGTCGACACAGACGATAAAACGTACCGAAAACAAATTATAAATCTTCCCCCTCTACTAAGTATCGAACCCCGAATCCTTCAATACGCAGTCCAACGCGTTACCCTTTCAGCCACGGTTGCTTACACTACATGTGGAGCAGAATACACCAGAAGGATAGAAAGTGAGAAGTGGGATGCCACGGGAAACCACTTCCTAGATGATTTAGGTTGGCCTCGAATAGATGATAAAGATTTTATAATCAATTCCACAAGCATGCCAACATACGTTATTTTGTTTGCACAAAAATAATCCTACCCGAGAGTTAATTCAGCAGGAAATTAAATATTCATAAATAACTGTCAGTCGCCTCCGTAGCGTAGCGGTCAGCACGGTTAGCTACCGCCTCGGAGGTCCTGGGTTCGGTTCCCGGCTCTGCCACGAAATTTGAAAAAGTGGTACGAGGACTGGAACAAGGTCTACTCAGCCTCGGGTGGCCCTAATGAGTAGAGGGGGTTCGATTCCCCCTCAGCCATCCTCGAAGTGGTTTTCCGTGGTTTCCCACTTCGTCTTCGGGCAAATGCCGGGATGGTACCTTCTTCAAGGCCACGGCCGCTTCCTTCCCTCTTCCTTGCCTATCCATCCTCACCATACCTTACCTTCCCTCATTAGGCCCCTGTTCGCTTTGCAGGTGAGGCCGCCTGGGCGAGGTGCCAATCCCACCTCACCAGTTGTATCCCTTCCGATTCGATGTTCCCAGCTCTAGGACAATGCCCGTAGGGGCGGTAGTGGTGAGTTCCCTCGCTGAGTCCGTGGGTTCCAGCAACCTGGAGGGTAAACGACTAAAAAAATAAAATATGTTCGAACATAAATATTCATACATATCTGTCGAGATTTCGCAAGTTTTATGTACTGTGCCACTGCGCGGGGATTGCGAATGTGGTGGCAACAGGATGGGGCCCCACCTCACGGATCATTAGTCGTCAGGAACCATCTTCATGATACATATCCAAATAAATGGATAGGAAGAGGAGGACCCTTTCACTGGCCTGCCAGATCACCCGATCTTACGCCACTTGACTTCTTCCTGTGGGGTCACTTAAAGCAGGTAGTATATGCACATGAGCCTGAAGATCCTGACCACCTTCGGCAACTAATCACCGAGGCATGCCAAGCTGTTACACCTCAGATGTTACAGCGTGCAAGACTGTCTGTAATACGTCGTGCTGAAATCTGCATCAACCAAGGTGGTCAACATTTCGAACACTGAATATGCAGAGTACCTTGCCTTATTCCTACAGGGGGGTGTGGTGGCGCAGCGGTCAAGCTCTTCGCCTCTCACCAACGCCATGTCCTGTGGTTCGAATTCACGTAAAATGGAGATCCCGTGGCTTATGATCGCGAGATTAACGGTCACGCTAAACTACAAGCTTTCTTCCTACATACCATTATGTCATCGTCTAACCTGCCTACGTAGCATCGAATAAAAACGGTCCTTTTCAGGACCAAATAAAAATTCATTCATTGGAACAGGTAGATATGTGTCCGTAGTGCAGCTACTGTAAACGGCATTAAGCAAAAAAAAAAGAACTTATTTGCCTGGGGATCGAACCTGCTACATTGCAGCATGACTGACGTTACGGCAGAGAACCACGATTTAACCATCTTAGCTACCGTGAGCCGTGGCGGAATGCAGTCACGTATTGAGTCTATTTGTAGTCCTCATAGACACTTCACGTCTTTCGTAAGGCAGTGTTGTTTGGATGTGTCGATTTACACATTCGTTATAGTTGATGGCATTGAAATAACACTGCTGCCAATAATTTCGACTTTATACGCGAGCTTGAACTCAACCGTAAAGCTGTACTAGGCCAAGTACTAATGTTTTTAGGACGACTATGATATACGCGTTAGTTGGGTTGCCTTCCTCCAAAAAAATAAGGGGCTGGTGGACCACACTGTATAAAGATATATACTCGTATATATATATACAGTGTGGTCCACCAGCCCCTTATTTTTTTTGGAGGAAGGCAACCCAACTAACGCGTATATGACAGTCATCCTAAAAACATTCGTACCTGCTCCTTTACGTCCATTGTACAACTTTACCGTTGAGTACATCCTCGCGAAAATAGTAGAAATCAATAGTGGCAGTGTTCTTTCAATGACCTCAAATATAATGCATGATTGAAACGATCAGAGCTCCGAATGACACCTTCTTACATTTGGACATGAAGCGTCTATGAATAGACTCAATACGTGCCAGTAATAAACCATGGTTCTCGGTAGCTAAGGTGGCTAAATCAAGAAGTGCTGGAGTAGCGTCAACGAAGTCGCATTGTAGTAGGTTTGAACCTTGGACTAGTATATTTTTTTTCTTAATGTCGTTTATTGTGGATGTATTATGGACGCATATCTATCTGTTCCAACGAGTGTTTTTTTTATTAGGTCCTGAAAATGACCGTACTTATCCGATGGTACGCAGCCAGATTGGACGACGACATAATGATCTGTAGAACGAAAGCAAGGTAGCCTATCCTGTATATTCAAGGTAGCAAGTGTTCGAAATTTTGACCACCTTTGTTTAAAGGAAAACTCCAACTCACTCAGACGACCCACATAACAAATAGATCTGTTATGTGGGTAGGCTCACGAATAAATACATCAGACCGAAACTATAATTTCTTTCAACGGCGTCTGTGCGAAAAGCGCTTGCTATACACTTACAGTAATAGTTATTTAGTGAGGTTTTAAGGGGCGAAACTACGAGGTCATCTGCCCCCAAACATTCAGTAAATACAGATAATTATAACATTATTGGTTTTACGTCCCTTTTAAGTGCTCTGGCATTTAGATACGCCGGGGTGCCGGATTTTGCTCCGAAGGGGATCTTCAACGTGAAGGTAAATCTACTGACACGGCTCCCTCGCTTTTGCGCACCCTCAAATGCCAGCTGACTGCGCCAGGATAGGAACCTGCAACTTTCGGCACAGCAAGCGAGAACGTTACCGCTGAGCCTCGTATCAAGGCAGTAATTACAGAACGTGTCATATTATGATTCTGGGATAAATATTGAACTATTAAAATTCTAATTATCACGAATAGAGTCGCCTCCGTTGCGTAGTAGTCAGCGTGATTAGCTGCCACCCAGGACGACCTGGGTTCGATTCCCGGCTCTGCCACGAAATTTGAAACGAGATATGAGGACTGGGACGGGATCTACTCAGCCTCGGGAGATCCAAATGAGTAGAGGTGGTTCGATTCCCACCTCAGCCATCCTCAAAGGGGTTTTCCGTGGTTTCCCACTTCGCCTTCGGGCAAATACCGGGATGTTATCTACCGTACGGCCACGGCCGCCTCCTTCCCTCTTCCTTGCCTATCCCTCCCGATCGTCCCCTCCCTTCCCATCCCTCAAGAGGACCCTGTTCGCTTTGCAGGTCAGGCCACCTGGGCGAGGTGCTGATTCCACCTCCCCAGTTGTATCCCGCAGACAAGATGTTTCAAGCTCCAGGACACTGCCCATAGAGGTGGCAATGATGGGATCCCTCGCTGAGTCCGTGGGAAAACCTAACCTGGTGGGTAAAATCGACTATAAAAATAATAATTATAACGAATAGTATCCATCCATGGTTTTGAGCAGTATTTAGGGAAAATAACCATTTAAATGAGACAAGAAAATAGCTTTCCCTATCGTCTTCGTAGATAATGTGAACAAAAACAAGTTGAAATCTTGCTGTACGAGGTAGGGAGGGTATAATAAAATAGTTAAAAAGAATTTAAAAATTCTGCCGTTGGATATTCTTGAACCCGGGATCTTCGAAAGAGCGAACGGGCGCAATAACACTTGCACACATTTCAAACACACTCTAGAGGTTTTTGTTGCGCTTCTTATTAACACGTATGGTAAAATATTCAATTATTACAGTTAGATCCTAAATATTGAATGGAATGCATTCATTCAGTACCTGGCATGTTTTCTAATTTACTTAAAACAAGTTTCGCGACCGCTTTGCGTTAATAAGGCGAAAGAACAGCAAATAATGCCCTCAAATGACTGCCCTTCGGTTTTATTTCATACAACTTAGCGTACAAAATGCCAACGTGTGATACACTTCGGTCATACAAGCAGGTGTACTGACGAAGAGAACAGAATCATACAGAATTTTGTACCAGCGATCTCAGCAGCTTCCTTGCCAGCGAGTGTCGTGTGATACGGGCCTAAAGATATGCTAAGACTTTTTTGTTAAAATTTTATAACAAAACAAGATGTTCGGTAAAGAACGTATAGCCTACTTTCTCCTAAATGCATGGGTATTGTTATAACTCTTTGTCCTTTTCAAGGATTATAATTGATTGTTGGTTGTAGTAGCTTATTACATACAACGTGCTTTACGGATATTATACATGAATATGATGCGCCCTTTGCTAGTGCTATCTCTGTAAAAATTTCATTCAATTCATTTTCACCGTGTTTGAATTGATATGGGGAATCGATTTGCACACATACATGGCCGTTATCTGTAAACTATTGGGCTAATGACCTTGTGGTTCAGTCAAAAGATGCTTCCCACAAAAAGGTATGTTGTTGAAAAATTTGGTAGAGATCAAATTATTAGGTTGGTCGTAATTTGATTTAAGCTTTTAACATTTGGGTGGCCGCCATTCCGTTTCCGTCAAGATGGCGGCGATATAAAACATGACACTGAGGTGGCCTTTGCTAGTGCTATCTCTGTACCAAACTTCGTTCCATTCGGTTTCACCGTGTTTTAAAAGATGGGGGGAATCGATTTGCACACATACATGGCCGCTATCCGTACATTATTGGCCTGATGACCTTGTAGTGTGGTGAAAAGAATCTCTATACTTAAAGGTATTTTGTTGCAAAATTGGGTAGGGATCAGATTATTAGGTTGGTCGTAATTTGATTCAAGCTTTTAACATAAGGATGGCCACCATTACGTTTCCGTCAAAATGGTGGCGATATAAAACATGACACTGACGTGTTCTACGCTAGTGCTACCTCTGTACCAAATTTCGTTCAATTCGGTTTCACCGTGTTAGAATAGATAGGGGGAATCGATTTGCACACATACATGGCCGCGATATGCAAACTGTTGGGCTGATGATCTTGTAGTTTGGTCAAAATATGCTTCCCAAGTAAAGGTATGTTGCCGCAAAATTTGGTAGAGATCAGATTATAGGTTGGTCGTAATTTATTTAAGCTTTTAACATTTGGGAGGCCGCCATTACGTTTTCATCAAGATGGCGGCGATATAAAACATGACTCTGAGGTGTCCTTTGCTAGTGCTACATCTGTACCAAATATCGTTCAATTCGGTTTCACCGTGTTTGAAATGATAGGGGGAATCGATTTGCACACATACATGGCTGCCATCTGCAAAATCTTGGGCTGATTACCTTGTAGTTTAGTCAAAAGACGCTTGCCATATAAATATATGTTTTTGCAAAATTTGGTAGAGATCGGATGATTAGGTTATTCGTAATTAGATTTAAGCTTTGAACATTTGGGTGGCCGCCATTACGTTTCCGTCCAGATGGCGGCAATATAAAGCATGACACTGAGGTGCCCTTTGCTAGTTCTACCTCTGTACCAAATATCGTTCAATTCGGTTTCACCGTGTTCGAATTGATACGGGGTGGAGGAGGGGGGGGGGGGGGTGGCGACATTCAGAGTACACACACTCCACACACAGACACGCAGTCACACACACAGACAGACACACAATTATTGGCCCTGTGTAGATCTCATAAGTCTACTTTCATTTTTTGCAAAAATCGAAAGTATGCTAATAATACCATGGTTCGATGCAAGCACTGGCGATCAGAATATCCTTCGATATGTTGTTGTTTTGTTTCATTTGAGGGGCTAGAATATCGCGGTTATTTAGCCCCGTTTACTTGGATGTGTGTGTAGAATTTGTCTGATAACCCGAGTTATTGCGGGCTTGTAATGATGTGTTTATTTGCAATTAAGGATTGGGAAGGAGGCGGCCGTGGCCTTAAGATAGAATCCGTCCCGGAATTTGGCCGGATTAGAAGTGGGAAACCACGGAAAACCATTTCCGGGGTGGCTGAGGTGGGAATCGAACCCACTTCTTCTCATATTTGCTTCACGAGGCTACGTGTACCCAATTTCAGCCCTCAGACAAGTATTACATTTCTTGGCAGAGCTGGGAATCGAACCCGGACCTCCGGAGCAACACTTCGATATGTTATGTTAATATTCATGCCAGTTTCTTAATTTTATGCCATTGCAGGTCACGTGGCATAACGTACCAATTAGATCGTATTCTCTTTATAAATCATCAAAATTCAACGTACTCTTCACAAAAATACGTCGTAAGGCAATAAATTTGGCAATGTAGTTACATCCCGACTAAAATCGAATTTGGGGTTTCGTTCAAAGAAGTATGCCTGCTACTGGATTCGATGCAGCATTCTACCTGCTCGCGCCCAGCACATACGGTCAGGCTTTAACCCTCGCAGCCACGAACACATGGTAGATACCGCACGCTAAACGTGCTTTAGTTACTGTAGCCGTCCCACCTCAAACGTTTAAGTCCATCTCAAAGTCTTCAATCACGGTTTATGGTGTTGATTTAACTTTCTACTAATACAGATCACGTGGCGTAAGCTATTAATTCGATCGTATTACGTGTATGTGTGTTATTTCAAGGAGCAGTAAGTCATATGTTAGTAGAATGGGCCATAGTATTTGGCGGGGAAAAGTTTAAGGTCGGTTTTTCTTTGCTAGACCCATGACCCAATTACATTGCTGTCACACAGTCACAGCGCAGAGCAATATCGACCATCGGGAAAAATGCGATGTTAGTTGGGTTTCATAAAACTAAATAATAAGGGGCGGGTGGACCACACTGTATATACATACATAAATTATATATAAACTTTTGAACTGACAGTGGTTTTGGGGTCGGGGGGATGTGAAACGCGAAGATATGTCGAAATTTTCCGGAAGTCGAAACATGGTACCCATTGCAATAGTTAGCTTTCTAATGAAATCTACCTAATTATCTTTAAGTTCTGCAACATACTGCTGCAGACGATAACTTGTAGTTGTTTTTACTTTAGGTATCGTAAAGCTGCATTTCACTTCACAGTGCCAGAAATGAACTGCATGTGAGTGACACTGGTTCCAGGTAGCTGGGAGAGGGGAGGGGGAAGTCTAGCACGTGGTGCAATATGGCTATGGACAAAGAAATCCCCGACTTCCACAGTGAGTGGCACGAGGCGACAAGTTAAGAATAACACAGTACCAAGCTCACATACGCTCTGCATGAAGATTAGATAGCTCACAGGTTCTTCCCCGTTGAAGTAACACACAACAAAAATGTAATAAACTGAAAGATCTAGCATAATGATATATAAAAAATAATATTATGTCTTTTTATGTGCTAATAAGTGAAAAGCAGGAATTTATGTATTTATAGAAAAAGTGATTAAAAGATGTATTTACATAAAAAATATTTATTTACCTACAAATCCTAGCCCTACTTATAAGTAGCTTGCACGGCGCAAATGGGCCACCTGGTATAACCCTATTACAGTACACTCTGGATTATCCGCAGCCAGATTATCCGATTTGTGGATTAACCATGGCACACAGTGGATAATCATTTTCCCCCCAGAAAATTTCCAAGTGCTACCATTTGTATTTGACTGTAGCTCACAAAGGGTAGCACACAGCCTCCTACCTCCCTTGCCCCTCACCGTTTCTTGTTCTTGTTCTTGTTCTTGTTTAGTTTACAGGTTCAGTTTAGATAGTGAGTGCCTACAGTAAATAGTATAATTGATTTTTGTCCGCACTGAACAATGTCTGAAAAATACAAACGAGTAGTGTTGACGATAAACCAGAAAAGAGAAATTGAGCGTAAACATGAAGAGGGCACACCCCCACGACGCCTTTCTTTGACGTACGGCGTAGGTGAAACAACAATGCGGTATATCCGAAAGACGAAAGACAAGACAATTAATTTTGCTAGCAATTCCGACTCGTCCAAGGGTTTATCGAAACAGAAAACTATGAATACTTCCACTTACACGCTGCTTGACATAGCAACGTCAGAATGGATGTCCTAGATATTTTTAAACAAGATGAAATATTTTAATGTATCAAATGGTTTCTTAATCATCATTTTATTCAAACTTGTGGAATATCTGCGATTTTCTATTATCCACGGGTTCTCAATCCCCGATTACCGCAGATAATTAAGAATCTACTGTAAGTGTAGAATGCTTCCACTGGCTATTGCACTCATATGTCACCGATTTGGATCAATAATATGTAAGGATTCAATTAAAATTCACCTATTACAGTGCTACATCTCGATACCAAATCATGATACCTGTTATCAGTGAGTTGTTATCACGACTTATTTTTCACTTCCTATCCTTCATTTTTTTCTAGAAGAAAATCCACAGGAGATCAGTAATGTTACGCTCCGTTTTAATGATTCTTTGATAAGCTTATGTTGAACTTTGTGCTTACTCAATTGTTATCTTCGAGTGATTTCATATCTCTATTCTACATGATTGTACATGGTCGTGTGGATCCTCCCAATCTGTGCATCATCTGCTTTCGAACTGCCCTACTGTTGAAAGAGAAATATATACAGTACATAAAGGTCACTTCAACTACCACAATAATTAAATGACAAAGCCTCTGTATCCTATATATAAATACCATGTTGTTATTGTTATTTGCTGACATTTACCCATCATATTTTCATTAAGTTTTTATTGAGGGTAATAGAATAGAACTGAGGTTCCCATTAGGAATTATTCATGGACCCCCTGAAGCGATTGTTATGTCAGCACGGACCCCCTGCTCTAAAATCTTCTAAGTCAATACTTGAAATATTTAAATTCCTAATGGCAACCTCTGTACTAGTTTACAGGAAAGAAGGCAATCTTTATATATTTCGTCATGACATAAAAAACGTACAGAAACCAACATTATCGCCTCTTTTGATGTGTCGGTGCAGAGCAAACATGTCACACATCTGGAGCCTTGCCAACAACATCTCTTCAATATTGCTTTACATATCTGTAATTCGCCTTTGCACAGTATTGTTAGACAGCGGGACGGTACTTATAAGCTTTGCGGCAGCATCGCCCAGCATTCTCTTGCACAAAATATGTAATTGCTGAAGGTAGAATGAGCTGCTCAGCAATGGTATGGTTTTTGGCACGTTTTGCGACAAGTTGAGATACTTCGTAGGATTCAATCGCTGCATTGTCATTCACATTTGCACCAGAATTTTTGGTAAAGACTTTCAGGCATGATTTCGGTTCAGCTAACTTTATTTTGAAGAATTCAATGGATTTACTCTACCTTTGTGCTCCGAGTGTTTGGTATCTAGATGCCTCTGAAGGTTTGCAAGTTTCATATTCTCGTTGGAAAGGGTTTCAAAGCATGGGACAAAGGCTTGGGACAATCTTTAGATCCACAATTCGTAAAGCCAATTTCCAATATTTTATGTCGTATTTCCTACTTTTCGCAGTAGGCTTACTCTTTGAATGGTTAGGCTCAAGAGAGACAGCAGTCGGCCTATTCACTTCTATATAACGACAGTTTCCACTTCGTCACTATCTGTAGCAGTGGGCCTACTTAGTTTTAAAGATCTACTCTTCAACCAACGATCCATATTCAATGGACTTCAAACTATAATAACAATCAAAAGTTTCAACTTTCAAAACTCATGTAATTATGTTAACACACAAAATGCAAAATGGCTACGGAACATAACACCGAGATAATGGAGCAGGACGCTTTCCAGCGGAAAACTTGAAACCCTCAAATTACGCTGCGCCACTTATGCCGTGGATGACAATAAATAATTATTATTTTTTAGGAACTGTTTGTAATTTCTCCGTTTTCCATTTTCATTATTGCGTTATTTGTTGACGACTCTTCACGGACCCCCTGGTCAACGGTTGTGGACCCCTGGGGGTCCGCGGACCACCTAATGGGAACCTCTGGAATAGAATATCACAAAGAGGCAGAAAATAACCGTGTCTATAAAGTGATCCTTATTGACAAAGTTTAAAAGATATCGAAAACAAGATGTTCAGCAAAGAACATAATATAGCTTACTTACTTCTAAATGTATGGGTATGCTTATAACTCTTTGTCCTTATCAAGGTGTTCGTTGAATGTTCGTTGTAGTAGCTGGTACTGCAACCTAGCAGTGAATTAATATATATCTTGTACGCCTCTGAGTGTTGAATGGGCAGGCAGTTTAAAGCAACCCGGAGGGATGCGATCCAGCTGGCAGTGCTTAAAAGTAATCGGAGCGTTGAACTATTACAAAATTGTCTCTTCAGGAGGCCAAGGATTTGCAAAGTGGTATGTTTAGGACAATTATCCACGTAACCCGAAAGAGGACAGCACCGTACAGGGACATTGAGAAGGCTATGGATGACAACGTGTATCGTGTTTTTCTATTCTCCTTTTCCTGTTTGTGTGTGATGCTGGGGCTGTGATTATTAATAAACGAGTGAATACATTAACTTCTACTTTGAGCAAAATAGTATTTGATTTAGTATCGGTGGAGAGAGCTCGTCCACATCATTTCTAAAATAATTTAAGTTAAAAGGAAAGCTAACTCTACTAGGCTTCGAACCCCAACCAACCGCGTGAGAGACTAACGCTCTAGCCCAGAGCCAAACATGTCCGTAACATATCAGTGTTATTAACTGACTTAGATATAACATATTAGCAAACAATCTCTCGAAATCAACGATTTCTTCACTGAAGTACATCTTTATTATAATTCATTTCATACAAAGTTTATATTATTTCTATCAGTAGGTTATATCACATGTTACATACTCAAACTACTGAAATATAGGACAGGCACAAGAGGTCAGCTGCCATCTTGCCATGTGACAGAGACGGCTCAGCTCTTTTAAATCACTGATAAAGTATAATAATACGAGTACAGTTGAAAATTATAATAAACAACGGGTCACGTCCTTTAGGATAGCTTAGTCAGAATTTGTGGGTCCTAAGTTATGGATTATAATGCTTACATAATTCACACGGCTGACATATTTAAATGGTACGACTTATGACCTTGTAGTTTGGGCACAGGACGCGTCTCATACGAAGGTATGTTTTAACCTAATTTGATAAAGATCCGGTCTTTAGTTTGGTCGTAATTTAATATTACATTTTGACCATTTGAGTGGCTGCCATTAAGTTTTGGTAAAGATGGCGGCAATTAAATCATGACACTGAGGTGCTCTTGGGAATTGCCATCTCTGTACCAAATTTCGTTCAATTCAGTTTCATTGTGTTTCAATTGATGGGGGGAGTCCCGTGCCTTGGGGTAAATCTGAGACTCGTTCTCATACAAAGCTTCTCTGTCGCTTAGAGTGACATCGGACATGAGTGTAAACTCTCAAAGATTGATCGCCACTTGAGTGGAAGATGCAGTGCATCAACGCGGTTCTCATCAGGAGGAAAAATTGATAGCGGGACAGACACACGCACACACACACTCACACACACAATTTTTGGCCCTGTGTAGATCTCATAAGTCTACTTTCATTCTTTTTTTTTGCAAAAATCTAAAGTAGGCAAAATTAATACCCTTAGTCAATAAAATTAATAATTATGTGATGCAATGTACCGTACCAGTCTCAGTCATAGGCAACGTGATTATAAAGTGTTATTTTCACGTTAACATAATTATGAAAATAAAATACGTCATTCTAACCTCAATAGTAAAAATTTTCACTGTACCTATACATCGTGTCCAGCTAATCGTTTAATGTCAACTATTTTCATTTCTTCTATCTGATTCATTACGAACCTCTATCTCATTTCAATTTTATCCTTTTAGAACATTGGCATTCCCTACGTCAAGCTATTTTCGAGAAGTATTTTTCCATATTAATAAAAATTGTAACAGATCTGGTTTTATTCGTTTTTTAGTATATTTTTAAATTATTTAGATATTTAAAATTTGTAGAAATAGTTTTGAACCTAACCTTTTTATAAATTTAATTATCACACAGACTTGCAACTTCATTTTCTATTAATTACATTCGGTGACGAAGGTCATTATGTGACCAAAACCGGTAAACTGAATTACATGAATAATTATTTTATTAACTGAAGGTATTATTTATTCGTTATCTCTTAATAGAATATCAGTAGGCAGAGTGCATTTTCTGTATTGTCAAACCATTACCCTTGTATGCCAAGCAAATTAGTGATCTGTGTATGTATCGGACACTCAGTAATAATAGTAATAATAATAATAATAATAATAATAATAACAATAATTACCGTACCATATGTTGACAACTAGTTTCGTTGTGCTCTTTTTGACAAAGATCAGCATCGATTGTATGTTTCTGAATATATTACAAGGACCGGAAATGAATTAGTGCTTTTTGAAAGAGCGTAGGTGAACGAAAGGAAATAGTTGGGAAACTAAATAAAACTTCCCCAAAAGCTCAATTTTTATTTTTATTTTTATTTTAATGCATTTTGTGACTAACATGCTTTTATGGAACATGTTCCACTCTCTAAAATAATTCTATAAACTTTCTTCCGGAAGATATGCGCAAACGAAAATCGTGTAACTACGCCCTTTCAAAAACAGTCGGAAAAATTAGACACAAAAAATGTTCATTAAATTGTTTGAAAATCCAATCTATTTGCTAAAGACAGATATTTATACATATATGGCAAAGATGGGCACAACTATAATGGATCATTGTTAAATATCAGTTTAGGACTTAAATTGGATTTTTTTTGCATTACTAAGAAATTAGTGCAAATTTAAAGCACAGACAATGTGTTCAGATGGAATGGATTAGCTACATACAAACATTGCAACACATCTGAAGCACAGGGAAACACTTACAACATAAGAAAGTCATTGTTGGTTGGTTCCTTAGTTTAGGGGCTGTGACAACGCGGTCATGTAGCCCTGTGTACTTTGGGTGAGACGCACGACCGCCCTTTCCAAAAATCTCAATATTTATGAACATGAGTTTCATACGGAAAGAACGCTTGCACAAGCTTCCTTTCAAAGGAAACAGATGGCTCTATCCAAAAGGAAAACAAAACGCAAAAAATAGTGAAAATGTCAAAAAATGTCGATTACGCCCTTTCAAAAAACACCGATTCAAATGTGCTCGCAATTGAGCTATAATATACACGAGAATATAAATATTGCGTTAAAATTTAATTACAGAGTATTGGCGAGGAAGTTGTCTTCATTAAAGCTTTTAGTAATTTTAAAATCCTATAGATAATTTTAGAAATACTCATTGTATTAATTATGACCCTTGACTCTATTTTAGCCAAGACCTTGGTCTATCTCCGTTACACAGTCGTTAAGATAAAAGACAACGAACCGGTAGTCATACAAGACATGCAGGGGAGAATAATAACAACAATGAATATTATGTTGAGGGGCGTAACGTCAACGTCACATGTCCCTCAATGTATTATTATTATTATTATTAATATCGACCCTATTATTATTAACAATCGTTCGTCACTGAATCTGACAATCGCCTCCTAGATCTACCTCTGCTTCTCTTACCCTCTACAGCCAAACTCATTAACCTCCTAGGTAATCTTTCCTCCCTCATTCTCATCATATTATCTCGCCATCTGAGTCGGTTAATGCGAACAGCTTCATCTAGCATTTATCTCTTCAAAACGAGTACCCTCCTGCCATTGCTCTCATCTATTTGTCCCAGGAATCATTCGTGCTACCCTCATATCAGTTACCTCCAGCTCTCACTTCCATACAGCAAGGTCGGTTTAAATACAGAGTGACGTGTGGAATGTTTCCTGGCTAAACTAGCTTCTTTCTTGCAGAATACTGTAGATCACAACTGAGAAATCACTGTATTGGCTTTTATGCACCTCAACCCTGTTTGTTCCCCAATACTACCATCCAGAAAGAATATACACCTTCCCACTTAGGAAAATCTTCAAGAACATCGGAGTTTTCAACCTAAGCCGAAACTAAAAACCGGGAAGGCGTGGGCGACGGAGAGAAATGTGCAAGGTCGATTACGAATGAAAGAGTACTGGGCCAACATTTAAAGTCAGAAGAAACAGTTGACATGACGTGGTCTTTAGTTGGCCGTAACGAAGCAAGACGAAGTAGAAGAATTATAATATTTTTGAGTTGGAGGCATTGAAGCGATCTAGTCTATAATTTCACTGCCATCTGGCAGTGAAATCCAGACCTCCACTGGCTTAACTGTAGCTGAGATTCAATTGATTTTGTTTTGCAGTCATCATAATAAAATCATGATGCCCCTCCCTCTCGGCTTAATCGTGCGAGTTAAATTGCTCATCACGATGGCGATGGGGACCTGAAGCAAGTCCGTAGATCATAGTTTCGAATCAAGGTGCTGACAGCGGCTATCCTGGGTATCGTTTATCCTTGGTTTTTCTACACTTTTTCGAGGAAAATGCCGGGATATTACCTTTTATCAAGACCCTGGGCACTTACACCATCCCAGATCCTAATAAGTACAGCTACACAAACGAATACAGTCACCTCTGAAACACATTTCAGCAGACAAATTGAGCACACACCCAAGTATACGAGTCTCATGACACAAGAAATTTTAAGACCCTAGTGTGAATTAACAACAACTCCTGAAGATTCGATTTTGTGCTACTCGGAGTGCTGTGTATATTTGCTGCCCTTCCATAATCTGACTTCCCTGGACATGAATGGAACTTGTGATCTTGGGATAGTGAGGCTATCACTGATCCACCGACAAATAATAATATTATATTTTTATTATTATTATTATTATTATTATTATTATTATTATTTCTTTTTAGTCGGTTTACCCTCCAGGTTGGCTTTTCCTTCGGACTCAGCGACGGATACCACCATTATCGCCACCTGGGCAGTGTTCTGGAGGTTGAAACACCTGGCCGGGGATACAACTGGGGAGGTGGGACCAGCACCTCGCCCAGGCGGCCTCACCTACAAAGCGAACAGGGGCCTCATGAGGGATGGGCAGGGAGGGGAAGATTGGGAAGAATAGGCAAGGAAGAGAGAAGGAGGCAGCCGTGGCCTAACGGTAGGTACTATCCCGGCATTGGCCCGGAGACGCAGTGGGAAACCACGGAAACCCACTTCGAGGATGGCTGAGGTGGAAATCTAATCCCCTCTACTCATTTGGACCACCCGAAGCTGAGTAGACCCCGTTCCAGTCCTCATACCACTTTTCAAATTTTTGTCAGAGCCGGGAATCGAGCCTCGGACCTCCAAGGTGGCAGCTAAGCACGCTGACCACTAAACCACGGAGGCGAATATTTTTAGCCTACTTTTCACATTTTGCAAAAATGAGGAAAAAGTAGACTTATGAGATCGATCCGGGAAAATGTCTGTCTGTCCGTCCTTCTGTCTGTCTGTCTGTCTGTCTGGTGTGTCCCCCCCCCCCCTATCAACTCCTAAACGGCTGCAGCAATCGAAACCAAATTTGGTATGAGTAAAGATCTATACCGGAACATCTCAATGTCGCACTTGAAAATGATGTCAGTGCTACCAACTGCTGAAAAATCGCAATTGAAATTTGAGCTCAATGTTGGATATCTTGGAAGGTATACATGGGAACTATTCCAAAATAGGCACACATATAGATAATAAGACTTCAGTTTATTTTTCAGGAGGCCATATATGACAGTGTTGCCAAAATGAGTCTAAGCCTACTGATAGGTCCAATATTTAAATGCTTATAACTCCTACACTATCAATTGGATTTCAACCAAATTTCGTATGCGCTATGTGTACATAAACGTATATGATTGAGCGTATTCTTAAGAGCCACCAAGGCTCTCTCTATGCTCTATGCTCTCTCTATTTTTTATCCAAATACCAATATATCAGAAAGTATGCGAGCCAACAGCTTTAAACTTTGCACACGTATAGTACCTGACATTCTATATAAATTTGGAGCAACTAATGTATGTCAGTGCTACCAACATGATTCTAAGCCTGCTGATAGGACCAATTTTTAATTACATGGAACTTCTATACGATCAATTGGATTTCAACCAATTTTCGTATGTGCTTTGTGTGCCATAACAAATATGACAATGCGTATTCTTAAGGGCAATCAGGGCTTCCAACTGTTAATAAATGATACTTATATGTTTTACCCTAATATCAATATATCAGAAAGTATGCAAGCCAACAGCTCTAAACTTTGCGCACGTATAGTACCTGACATTCTAGATTAATTTGGACTAACTAATATAGGCCTACGTCAGTGCTGCCAACATGATTCGAAGCCTGCTGATAAGTCCAATTTTAAAATACCATTAACTTCTATTCCAACAAATGGATTTCATCCAAAATTGGCCCAACAATAGATCATAATATTTCAGATTATTTCTTACCAACACATGCATGACATTGTTGCCAACATCATTTTACGTGCGCTGATTGATCCAATGTCTGACTGCATACTATCCATTGGACTTCAACCAAATTTTGTATTCTGTACCTTAAGAGATGGAACTAAGAATCTGTTCAGTCACAAGGCTACATTATGCCAGGTATATTTCGAACTAATTAGAAATTTCGATATTACCAACTTTAAATATTTCGTCATTATTCTAGATAGGTCCATATAGATTAATCATTGGCATGAATCTTAAATTTTAAGAAAAGTAGGCTTTTCTTTCGTCACGGAACTTCTTGTTATTAATAAGAATCATTAATCGTATAGATCGTACTGTTTGGTATACCGTATATCTTTTGATTTGTGCTATCTAGACCGTCCATTCATTAATTTTCTCGTTCACCCCAATTTCAGTAATAATTTTCAAATAGTTTAAGATCTCGTTTAATAAAATTTTACGTGAAACCGATAATTTTGGGTACGTTTCGTACGCTCAAGAGTAACATATTATGTAACTATGAAGACATGTTGATTGCGTTGAAATCAACATCATACTGTGAGGATAGTTGTCCAAGGGCGTGGCACACCTGGATCCCTAGTATCCTGCTCATTACAACTGCACCGTATGATGCTTGGTGATATTAAACAGTAATGAACTTAGCAGTCACTAACACAGACACATGGCTGTCGGTCTGGCAGAATTATGGCGGGTGCAACAAATTAAACATTCAGATTTCTATATGCTGAGGCATTACCACCGTATGTTACTCACTAAGATCAGAATTCGGCAAACACTGATTCGTGGATCAATGATGTCAACGAGTTTTTTTTTAGTAGGAATAACATGCAATCTCTTTTCCCATAACTTCTATCAGGAAACATATAATAGTAAGCCATCTGAAATATGACATTCACGTTGGATGTAAAGATGGGAATCCCAGTTGCACAACAAATCAGGCATAGTACAAACTGCGGGTTAGACAGTACGATTGAATCTCATCATCAGTTGACCTAAGACTGACCCAACTACAAAATGCACCTACTGGTTGGAACCTGAAAATATATTCGATACACATTGCGACAGCCTTAAAGAGTTATATTAAGATTGTAAATTATTCAGTTTCTTCTTGCAGCTTGAGAAACGTATTTAGAAGATTAACTACTGTATATATTATATTCTAAATTGCCTGATTTTTAATTTGGAAGTTTTCATAAGAAACTCTGCATCATATTTAAGTAATTTTGCTCTCTTTGTAAGGAAATCCATTTCATTACGTTATTTTACATTTAATTATAATATTTAATATAGATTTTCTTACTTATCCAACATTAATTTGTATAACTTGGATATAGGCCTAACTATAAAATTTTAATATTCATGATGTTGACTGGAGAAAAGTTCATTGCTAGGTTGAAACATGTGCCTTTGGTATATGGATAGATATGTTTAATTACGTATTGATTGGCATATATTTATCCATTTTTGAGAACGCCTTGAATAAGTGAAGTAGGTAGAGACCAACTTAATGTTTTTGGAAAATGCGTTACGCGGGAAGCATGTGCAGTTCAAACCCAGTGGGCTTCTCCGGACCCACAGTTAATACAACTTAGTTAATAAAACGTCAGCAGTTCTACTGGATACTTTTACTCATTCTTGGAAGTTGTTTGTGTAGTTGAAAATCTGTGTTATAGGGAAAGTGCTAATTGAGTAAATCTATTAATTAGTAATTTAATTCCAATACCTTCATAAATCAAAGCTCCTCTGAACATGGCTTTAATCGGAGGTTTGTTTTCGAAGTGACCGCTGAAGCGGATTAGGGCTATTTTGCAATGCTTTGTTTGCAGCTTGCAAGCTATTCTCTATACCTCGCTGCCTTTGTGGGATTACTGTGTTTCATAAACAACCGCAGCCTTGCATCACCAGCTGAACCAGTGCAATGCTCTTGTCTCGCTGCTCCCAGGGTGTTATAGTGACCACAAACAGAATGCATTCAGTTGTTTGCTTTAGTAGAGAGATTTGAACAGGAGACCTCTTCACTGCACGATATCTCTAGGAAGATTTGTGGTTTCACTTAGGGACTTGGAACATGGTGGTCATCATTGCTCAAACATACTGTCGATATTGGACATAACTATTCCAATGTTCTTAGCTGTAGTGGTGCAGTTGTTGTTGCTGTTAATAATTATTTTAGTGGCTTGGAACATCTTGGTCGTTAGCCCCATGTACTGGCGTGTGTTTTCAATTTCTTTAGTCCATTAGCGGCTAGCATTCTTGGCTCTCCTGATAAATTCCCAGATTAAATTGAATGGGGTACACTCAGCCTCGTGAGGCAAAACTGAGAAGAGGTGTGTTCGATTTCGATTTCAGCCATCATGGAAATGGTTCTTCGTGGTTTCCCACTTCTACTCCAGAGTCAAATGCTGGGATCATTACTAACTTAAGACCACGGCCTGCCTCCTTGTCTATCCTCTTCTGAATTACGAGGGCTATTCCAAAACTAAGGTCCGGTTATAAAAAACTTCCAAAATAAAAATTGTTTCCAAAACAATTGTTTTCTTGACATTCCTTACGTCTTTCTCTATTTTTCTACATAATTTCCATACTTATTTACACATTTGTCACATCGTTCCACACGCTTTTGAATGCCTAAGTCATAGAACTCGGCCGCCTGCGAAGCCTACCAGTCTTTAACAGCTTCTTTCACTTCATCATCTGTGTCGAAGCACTTGCCGCCAAGAAACTCCTTTAGGTAGCGGAATAGGTGGAAATCACTTGGCGCCAAGTCCAGACTGTACGGTGGGTGGTCCATCTGTTCCCATCCAAATTTATTGATTAGTGTTTGCGTGTCATTTGCAGTATGAGGTCTGGCATTGTCATGCAACAACAACACTCCGAGGACAAAAGACCACGTCGCTTATTCTCGATTGCACGTCGAAGTTTCTTGCAGACAGAAATCGTATCACTGCCATTACTTCGCAATCGGCGGGCTGATTAATTGTCTTAAACATTGTGAACTGACACTATCAACAGCACACAGCAACAGTAACAACGCTACTGGCGGCTTTTGCCGCGCAAGGCATGCCAGGAGTCGGCGCGCATGCGTGTTTTGCCCTTGGCGCCGCTTTCAAATATTTACCGTGAATCGGACCTTACTTTTGGAATTACCTTCGTACATATACACACACTAATGCAGACATCATAATTACACAGGTTATCAGACAAATTCCACAAACACACACACCCATGTTCACAAGGCTACATCACCATAATTTCACAATCCCCTTAGATCATACAATTACAACAATAAGTCAACACTTACACAGGCGCTAAGTATCAAAAGTGGATTTCCCGCCAAACTATCTTAGAACTAACAGCATGTCGGAGGTGGAGTAAGCTGTGTTGATCGTCACGATAGGGTGTGGGATACACTCTCCTCTCCTCATCATTTCCCATAATAAATGGTTAAAACATGGATTTAATATTACCATTAGTGGGAATGTTCAATTACTTTTGAACAGAAGGTATAGAATTCACTGTGGATGGTTGCTGTGGTTATAGGACATAACGTACCACTTGGCCGGCTGATTACCTGCGAAGAGTCAGCTAATGACCTTAAAATATTTAGGAGAGGACACAACGTACCACTTGAAAGAGTGGGAAGTATTTAGGGTGCATGAAACCCTAACCACACGGCCACTTCCTCGGTATTGCTCAATTAATCCTGGTAATAAATACGTGGGCAATAACATAAACTAATATAAAATATGATAAATTTTTGGATTCCCATCACACTTTATCCAGGCTTTGGACTGGCAAAATGTTCATAAACATTTTGGCGTGTTTAAAATCAGCTGTGGTTAAGCTCTGGTCATTTTTCGTTTTCTTTACTTTGTTTTTATTTATTTTTTATTTTTAAAATGCTTTATGTGGGATTTATATCCTAGCGAATAGCAAGTTCGCCATGTGAAGTTTCATTCCAAGTTCTGCGAATATGAGAGGGCTCTCAAGCAAGATTTCAAGTTTCCATTCTCTTCATACCGCTTCATTATTCTGTCAAGCCGTTCATCATACATGACCTATTTTTTCTTTCTCTTTGAACTTTCAACGTACAATTCGTACTTCATCCGTCGAAGTGCGCACATAAACCGCCCTTATTCGTTGTACACAACTCCATGTTACAATACCAAAATGTTTAAAGCCGCACAGTGTGATCGCCACTGATGTTTATGTGATAATGAACCTGTAACTGGAATGCCCGTCTGACATCAAGTGGTATGTTATGTCCTAGCGTAAATATTTGGGGATTACGGGAAAACCGTTCTTAGGTAGATAACGACCTAGGTGCTACGTTATGTCCTCGAAAATCAAGTGGTACGTTATGTCCAGACACCGGTTGCTGTATTATGCTCATCGATTGCCCAATAATGTTGAGGACCTCCAACATGGGTTCAGAGTGTTATGAAACTCTCTAGAGATATTTTCTTGCGTTGACGATATGGAGAAGTAATGTTATCGCTTCCAATATCCGTGCCGCGGACTGTGAACCCACTCAGAGCGTTCTCCAAGTGGAAAGGAGGGGCTGACAAGTGCTTGTTATCAGGTGTGTCATGGTGTACTCATGTGTATACAAAATGTCCTGGGAGGAAGGAGCCATACGTTATGAGGTGATAGTTTAGGTTATTCTAAAGCAAAAACATTATACGAACATATGCAATGGTTTCCGAGATACAGACCATATTGTGTAATTCTTGTACTAGTGGTAAAGTATCTCAATGAAATTTATCCTGGACGCTGTATCGGTCCCGGATGTGATGTTGCTTGGACACCAAGGTCACCCGACCTTATGCCGCTGGCTTATTGTTTGTGAGGTTGGATAATGAACGAAGTATACAGGGAAAATGTGCAAACAAGGGAATACTCCCATTTTAAATGATTATGTGCTCATTAAAGATAAGCAACATAGCATCTGTATGTAAGATCTGCAAAATGCATTGAACTTGATAGGGGTATATTTGAGAATACGATGTTAAGGGAAATGACAATTACACAATAATTACACATAACTTTCAAAGGGAAATTAACAATTGACAATTACACAATACTGTCTGTATATCGGAAACCATTGCAAGTACAGTAAAGCACATGTTCATATAATATTTTCGCTGTAGAATGATCAATACTATCACCTCTTAACGCATGGCCCCTTCCTCCTGGAACAACCTATATACACTGATATAGCATCACCTGCTTGTACTGCTCAGCTCAGCTGGCCGCGTTGAGTCTCACTCTAGGACTACAAGGGGGAGCTTCAGCAAGATCGGAGATCGGGGGTTCAAATCCCAGCATTTATTGTGGGCATGCTGTTTGTAGTTTTCTCTGGGATACCTCTAGGACAATCCTGGAATAGTGTCTTCCCTTCAAGTCCTACCACGTCCTATCCAAATTATTAAAATTACATACACTACTGTAGTTGTCACAAAAATACGGGCGATTAAAAAAATAGTCGGAACTAATGGCTAAAGATTGTAGTTGAAGCAACGACAACATAATTAAATTATGGCCTTAAAATCATATATTGTGGTTCACATCAAGGCTCAGTCTGACGGTACTTAAGGGTGCAGTGGTCACTTGCAATCATTTGTATGTTTAAGAATTAAGACTACGTTTAGTGTACAGGATCTAATGCTGGTTGGATTCAGAATATCTAAGTCACAATCTCAAGGTAACATTGTGGTGTTTGAAGCCATATTTTCAGTGTTGCCTTAGCACTAAACTCTCAAGGTAACAGATATGAAAGTAGTGCAAATGCGAATATTTTCTGGGACAAACTGATGGTAGCAATGTGAAGAGGGCACTAGTAATGAAGAGATTGTTGGTTGTGAGGTGCCAATGGACAAGGAGAAATTACAAAGTGATCAAACTCAGCTTTAGAGGATAAGGAAACAGCAGATATGTTGTAGATAATGCACAACCGGGATGTTGAATGACTTGAAGGTCAACATTATAGAATCAGCTATAATATTAATTGCTAATAGGGCATCCTGGATATGCCGCAAGTATAACAACGTAGGTCCTATCATTAAATTAATTAATGTATTTGGAACAATAAGGAAGAATCATTAATGGTTAATGTGTAATTCATGCTATATTTCTAATTCCAAATATTATAGGACTTTATTCCAAAAATGCAGTCCCCAATCTAATAATAATGCTCTCTCATTTACAGGTGAGTCTTCTTACTGACTAGCTTGGAGGTTACATACCGATACCTGCTATTGGTGAGTTCCAAATGTTTAATTACACACGATGAATAATACTGCAATCCTGTGTTCTTGACGGGTAGGAGACATGGCCAATGACCAAGCCGTGTTATGCTCGGTACACGACATCAAAGGAAATTTCGTCCAGCTTATGGTCCTCGATTCGTAGGTCCCTTGCAGTCAGTGGTTCTGCTTTCCACTGCAGAGTATATTCTTTAAGCTTACAGTATATAATTATTACAGTAGGCCCTACTTAAAAAAATAATCCTTGATTCCTCACAATAGCTTGAATATAATTCAATCATGACTTCTTAAAATGTCTTTAGTTTATTAACTCTAGCTCTATGAAATCTCAGAAAAACTGTTTTCCACCTTGTTTCATTCTGTTAGACCAATCAAAACCACTGTTAGGCCTACTACTTCTACTCTCATTCTCCGACATGTAGATTATAACATATTTTATTTCATACGCATTTCAGAATCAATGCACGTTGATTTACTCTATTAATAGCAATGCTTTACTGTTAATAGATTACTTAGAAATATTTAAATGGAAGCTCCTATTCTAGCGGCTTCGGTGGCGTAGTCGGTAGCATGCTGAGCTTCTATGCCCAAGATAGCGGGTTCAAACCCGGCCGAAGCCGTCGGTTTTTTTAAGAGCGTTAAAATTCCTCAGTATGCCTTCCTTCGGAGGGGAAGTAAAGCCGGCGGTCCCATGTCATAGATTTATAGCATGTTAAAGAACCTTCCACTAATTGCACCTGTGTGAAGCTAAATTGGATAGGTTAAGAATGTAAACAACGCTCTTAGGTTTCTATGTTCGTAGCCAAGAGCCGACTGCGGTGGTGTCTAGTAGCTAAGTTCTGAACTGGGTGGCGCTTGGCGGAAAAAAGTAGGAACTATTTGAAAAATTCTAAGTTGCAGTAGGTAAAAAACAGATAACACACACTAATACAGTCATCACAATTAACATCGGTTATCAGACAGATTCTACACACACCAAAAGCACGCGGGGCTACATGACCACGTTGTCGCAGCCCCTAAACTTAAGAACCAACCAACCAAGCTTCTATTCTTCATTGAAATTTAAAAAATAGGATCTGATCAATGTTCATGAATAGGTACAGTTTTAAAATCTCTGAGTAATATGTTTGTAGGTTTCATGTATTACCCCTACATAAGTTACCTAATATCAATCTCAATACATAACAAATTATAAACTGTTTTTTCCTGAATATTTACTGTTTTAAGAGCAGTGGAGCAGTTTATTTAATAAACATAATAATTATGTACATCAAGCTGTGTTGAATTTTACAAGAAAAACTTCAATTCAAGAGATGAGTTCCCATAATTTTAGTTATATATTCCGGTTTCAATTATTTAAATCTGAATCCAATGCTGTACAGTGGCGATAAAAGTAGTAAAATTTACACAAAATTGAACTTAAACGACCAACATAACTTGTACTGGCCATCAAAAGAAATACACGCCCGAAAATCTTTTCCACCTCATATAAATGAAATGATTCAGTGAAGAATTTCTTTCTTACCATCGTCACAGTGTTAATGATAAGAAAGACAAATTTTAATGAAACGCAAAACAAAGAAAGGTATAAAAAACAACACTTAGGATGATGTATTATTCAACACAAAAATTGTAATGACTGCGATGGCGTTGATAATGAGAGTAAAAAAGAATCAACTGATTCAAGTCTCTAATATTCCGTTCAAGATGTGAGCACTATAGTCAGGTTTCCCTTAGTTAATCTATTCTAATATAATAAAGCTGAAGAGTTTGTCTGTGTGTTTGTGTCTTCAAACGCGATAATCTCTGAAATTACCAGTCGGATTCGAAAAATTATTTTTGTATATGATAGCCAGATTCAAGAGGAATAGTTTAGGCTATGTTATATTTCGGACAGACCACCCCATTCCCTGCAATTAGGCCATTTTGCACAAATCTACACCGTTTCACCGATCTAATAATTTGGACGGGCATATTATCGCTAGGCGACAACGGCTAACACTGTATCATGATAGTCAATACCGCACCATTGATGGACAGGTTGTCACTAGGCAACAACGATTTACTCTGTATCATGATAGTCCGGTAAAATTTGCTAAAGGACACATGGGAAAACTGATCGATTGACAATCAAGGATTGTATTGGACTGTAATATTCTCCATTTTCAGTTTTCATGTGTAGACAGTTGTTATTTCATTTGCGGGGCTTAGACATCGTGGTCATGTTGCCCCTTGTACATGGGTGTGTGTGTAGAATTTTTGTGATAACCTGCGTTATTGTGATTGTTGCACTAGCATGTGTAAATTGGAGATAGAATATGGTATTTGAAGCCATTTTTAGTGTTGCTCAACGATTTATTGGACTGTAGTATTCTCTATGTTATCGTATGCACAGTAAATCAGCATATAAGCAAATTGTAATGTAATGCTATCCTGTCAGAGAAAAATAGTGGCAAACTATCCTACATTCTCCTAGCACCGTTTTGCAGTTTTCACGTGTTGACAGTTGTTATTTAATTTTCGGGGCTTAGACATCATGGTCATGTTGCCCCGTGTACATGAGTGTGTGTGTAGAATGTTTGCGATAGCCTGCGTTATTGTGATTGTTGCACTAGCATGTGTAAATTGGAGATAGGATATGCTATTTGAAGCTATTTTTCAGTGTTGTTCAAGGATTAATTTGACTGTAGTATTCTCTATGCTATCGTATCCACAGTTAATATTTCATTTGCGGGGCTTAGACATCGTGGTCATGCTTTCCCTTGTACATGTGTGTGTTTGTAGAATTTTTGTGATAGCCTGCGTTATTGTGACTGTTGCACTAGCATGTGTAAATCTATATATTGTACCCGCTGGCCGAAGGTTTCGGGGAGCCACCGGTTTCAAATGACCCTTTCGAGACCCTCTTCCAGTTAACACACAAGTATAGAGGACGATACATTCATAGGCTGGTGTAGCACAAATGTCTGCACTCGGGGGTGTCGGGAATTAGTGAGGTTCGATCTTTAACCAGCTCAGAGGAATGCATCGAAAACAAAACTAAGCAAGAAAAGAGAGGTCAGTGTTAGGTTAAAATCACAAATAAATTTTATTCAGAATAGGTCCCTAGCCTAGCATGAGAGTTGCAAACGGCTAGTCCGATACTATTCCTCCCTGAAAGAAACATATAAAAAAGTCCTAAACAAGATCTAAATTGCTCTCACGGTCCTAATACAAAATTCGACAAAATGAACAAGCTAAGAGAATGGCTGGTAAGGTCGGCCCTAAGCAATTACATCGAAATAACTTACGGGTGGATCAAACATCAAAAGAATTTACAGCAAAGCAAGACATTTACTTGTTTACAAATACTAGAACATTTACATTTAGTAGCAAGGGGAAAATTTGTCCTATGCTATGATGGTGCCATCTCTAACATTTATCTTTAGAGTTAAGTTTTAGCTAGTCCTAAATATCATTAATTAATAAACGAGATGCGTTTATTACTAAGAAAATCAAGCTATGTGCACAATGATGCTGAATAGAAAAAACTATGCTAATACAACACAAATGCATACAATAATTCAGCACTCCTATGGTTGTGCAATTGGCACTGCCTACGTACTCGATTTGTCACTGTTTGTAACAAACGGTCATAGTGTCAAAGTGTTAAGAGAATAGAAAATATAGGAAAGCCTGCAAATGCGATAGTAATTAAACCATTACATCGACTCATATTGCTACTAATCCGATGTGCGTGCTTCAGTTATCACATCACCAATTAGAGGTCGACTAATCATGTGAAAATGTATTAAAATGTATCTACAATAGCTTAACAGTATCTAAGTGTTGACATTTGGTCCAGAAAAACAGTTTATTTTTAATGTTTATACATTTTATTTAGGTTCAGGGGGAATTTATAAGATTTGTTAGTTTTCAAAACCCTCTTTTTGATTATTATTAGAGTTTCACACAATTATTTATTCCTGCCAGTTTTGTTGTTCAGTTTATGGACCTTTAAAAGCGTTCAGTATATTCAGGTAACGTTTGTATCCAACTTAAGCAAATAACTCAATAGTTCAATAGTTTACGAGACACCCTGTGTCTTCACCAATATTTCATCACACTTATTAGACATCCTATGTCTTCACCAATTACTTTACTCTTATTTCGGATCCTTTGATCCAGGCGCCTTCGGTTTTGGTACGACTTTAGTCAGTTCATTACCACCGATATAACCACAATAACAATGTCGGAGGTATTCATCCACCGTCACGACTCATATAATATTCTTAATTTACAAAAGTGTGGAATCCTAATAGATACACGTTTGAATTGCTGGTAATAAAGATTATGTGTACAAAAAACACATCCTGACAACGCTTTAAATAAACATTAAGGTTTCTGATACAAGCTAACTGTGTGTGAGCGTTTATAAAATTGCCTCTTCCCTGAATAAATCGAACCTGCGTTCATTTGGTTACAAAATACAATTTCATTCTTTGCCTGTGTGGCTTCTATTAAAGAAATAAACCTGTTTTCAAGTATTGTTCTGGCCAATAAATGTGAGTAACGGAACTCTGCATTCCACTTGTAATAATGTCAAGAATCTCACAGCCTTCTATAACAAAATATCAATCCACTGCCTAGAATCGAGTGTGCTGTGTAGTGAACTTGGCTCGTAACCTTGGCCTCGATTTAACATTGCCAAACTAGTTTATTTGTCATCAGCCTGACAAAATAAAAGTTGATAATACCTGTTTTTAAATGATACGAATGAGCATTGAAAATCCAGCCTTCCTGGCTTCTATAAATGTTTAATAAACTATTCATTTCCACACGCGTCTTATAATTATCTACCTGCATTGTGAACTAAATAAATGTAACCAAATTAAACTAAGTCTACTGTTTTCCACTCTTACAATACGCTATAAATATTTGGTCTGTCTTACAGATTCAGCGTCACTTGGTTCGAGTCCCGCCATGAGATGTTGTATGCGGTCTCATGTATGGCTTTAGGTTACCATTTCATTGTGTCTGGACATCCTCCATCGCCAATTCCCCACGCATGATTTAGCAATCACATGCCATTGCGCGGTTGGAGTTGTATCTGAATATCTGCTGGTTTATCATTATTGCGATGTTGGCGTGGTAAAAATGTAGCACATGATTAAATAAAACTGTCGCGCACTGCAGCTAATATGCGGTAAAAAATTGCCCATTTTCACTCCGCCACTGCCTCTAATCTCTGTCGCTTGTGCGACACTCACTCGTGACTTGCACTGATATTTACACAAGAAAATTTTAACAAAAAAATAAATCAAAAACACTGCCCATCCGGCAAATAAAAATTGTACTTGTAGATATTGTACAGTTACACAGTTAGTTAAATCCACAGTTTATAGAACACTGAAACATGTGTGTGTGCGTGAGAATAAGACCATGCGGTCGCAAAGTTTTCTTCACACAAGTCCTTCATTTCACCTCGGATAATAATAAAAATATTTTACAGTTCTCGTAGTGGTGAATGTCTTCAATCCTGCAATTATAACACAATGCCATGATGGCTATCCGTAAGAAAGTTATTCGCAGATTTTTCCTGCCACATGGTTTCCTTTCACTTGTGCTCCATCATGCACATGTTGTCTCTTCCACAGACGAATAGGAACTGGTGTTACCAAATATGGCGTGCTCTCAGTACATGAGCTGGCCGAGTAAATTGATAGTTTCTTCGATTTACGAAGTATGCTGTACTTCAAATATGCAGAATTACTTGCTTATAATTATAGTAGATTTTTGGAATGTGAAAAATATGTAAAAATATAATCATAGGCGATATTGCTTCAGCTTCTTCCCGCCGCTCGCAGGGTATGTTCAATTACATTTCAGCATAAGTTTTAGTCTCTGTTGTCTGAGCAAACATGCGTCAACGGGCGCAATATACACTGATCAAAACAATTAGGGGATCAGGTGAGATATCATACACAAGATACATATGGTAACGTCTTTTATTTAGAGTTCGGTTACAATTGTAATTTGTGTGTGCTACAGTACGATATTGTGCTGTCTCAACTCTTTACTGGAGGTTTACATGGCGTTTACTTGGAGCGAGGCAGCATGTGGCTACCATAAAAGTGACAAACTCATTCTCGTTGCCCTCTAATATGGTGTGTGATCACCTCGGACGGCCAGGACAGTTGCACACCTGCGTGGCATGGACAGTATGAGGTTATCAATCAGCTCTTGAGGGATATTTGGCCATTCTTCCATGAGTGCAATATCCAGCTCAGCAACCGTTGTGGGAGGTGGTGGACTGGCTGCAATGCGTCTGCCAAGTGCATCCCAGACATGCTCAATCGGGTTTAAGTCCGGTGAACAAGCTGGCCACTCCATTCGTTGAATGCCCTCGTCGTCAAGCATGTTGTCCACCAGAGCAGCTCTGCTCAAAGCGCCACTCTGAACGACATAGAGCTCCGTACGTCTGCCAATACTCACTCCTGCCCACACCATTCGTCCCCCGCCATGATATGGTGCTGTTTCCTGAACACACGCGGGATTGTTCCAAGTTCCACGTTTTCTCCAGTTGAGGGAACGACGATTGTCTGGCTGAACACAAAATCTTGATTAATCTGTGAACAGAACCCGGATCCATTCGTTACGACGCCAATCCTGATGTTCCTCCGCCCAGTTTCTGAGGGCTAAACGGTGGCGTGGTTTTAATGGGACACACGCCATGGGTCTCCGTGCGTAGAGGCCACTTTCCCAAACGCGATTTCGGACTGTTCGTGTTGATATTGCGGGTCCTGTTGCCGCCTAGAGGGTGCGTTGCAGCTGAGTTGCATTCAGCCTCCTGTCTCGACGGGCCGTTAACCGGAGATAACGGTCATCTCTTGCTGATGTTACCCGGGACGACCTTGGCCTGGCCTTCCTTTAACGGTTCCTGTTGTCTGAAATCGCGTGCAGGACCTGGAAATTACACTTTGGGACACTCCAATAGCTGCAACCACCTCCTTCTGAGTCAGTCCTGCTTCCAACGTTCCTATGGCTCTCCATGCCATACCATCGGGTAAGTCACGTTGTTGTTGCATTGCACTACCTGCTCACTACACCATCTGAACGCAAATGCTTGTGTCATTCGTTTGGTAGAGTAAACACACGTCCACACCAACCCCCTCTGCAGCAACTTTCTGTTATTACCACTATCTCGGTTGCAGTAATGTTGTTTTCTCCACTCCGTAGAACCGACAGAAAGACGTCGAACCATTTTAGGTCATTCTGCCGATGACTATACGTCAGAACCTAGATATATCAACTGATCCCCTTATTGTTTTGACCAGTGTATATAAAACTCATTGTTGGTTTGTCTGTCTGTTATTTATACAAATCCACACCGTTTCTCCGATCTGAACCAAAATGTGTATTCTTACCCTTTGGAAACCTGCGAGTAACACTGTCTACATGAAATTTCGGACAGACCACTCCATTCCCTACAATAGGCCTTTTGGCACAAATCTACACCGTTTCACCGATCTGAACCAAATTTTACATACTTACTCTTTGGAACCCGACGAGTAACACTGTCTACGTGAAAATTCGGACAGACCACTCCATCCCTTTGGCACACGTCTACATCGTTTCACCGATCTTAACCAAATTTTATGTACTTACCCTTTTGAACCCTGCGGGTAACACTGTCCAATTGATATTTTGGACAACTCTCTCCAATCCCTACATTTAGATCAGCAGACAAAATGACCCGAATGTTACGTCCATTATACTGTACTACGTATCACCCCCACCACCACCACCACAAACATTTTTTTCTGTTAGTTTAAGTATTATATGCCAGTTCTGTAGTAGTATTCATTATCATCCATAAAACAAACAAATCCCCTGGGCGAAGCCGGGCACTACTGCTAGTAAGTCATATAACATATTTATATTCTAATAATTTGATCACGTCTGTAACATTTTTGATATCTCTACATAATAGGGCCTATATAACTAAGTCCCCGATTCTTGGATGTAACGGGTTATCTCGAGAACCACTGGATGGATTTTAATGCAAGTTTTACCTTTATGTAAAGAATTTCTCGAGGAAGCTTTGTGTAGAGAAACATTCATTTATGACCAAAGGAAGCCGAGCAGTAAAGATTTCAGTGAATCTAATCGAAGGTAAACCATGCAACTTTTAAGCTTACGCTGGGTAAACCGTTAATAAATACCTATATACTATTAGTGTAGGAATTGTTCAGCATGAAAAGTACTAAAAAAATCCGGGACAACATATTTGTATCTTTAATACATCGCCCACTATAAGTGTTTTTACGTTTTCATCTCTTCCAACAATCTCCATTCAGTGAAATTTAAATTACTAGCTTCGGAGCGAGTATACGAGCTAGCGAGCGTAACACCCCCTAGCCTCGGCCATCATCAAACTGTCGAGTCGTGTCGTGTTAAAACTTCAGAGAAAAGCATATGTGTTTGGAGTTTCATTGTTCACCTCGGCTTTTCTGAATTGTGTCTGTGACCAGCTCTCTAGGCGTCTTTTAAGCTTACGCTGTGTAAACCGTTAAAGGTACCGGGCGAAGCCGTGGTGGGTTGCTAGTGTTTAATAAAGAGGAACAAATGTGCCACAGACACGTAAGAACATTAGTGTAGTGTATGGGAAGACAACTCCGGATCACAAGAGACTACAAATATAATAAAAGTACTGCTCATGATCATAACTTCCCGTGATGATGATCGCGTTCCACGCAATGCGCATGGAACAGTACTTCACCTGCGATGTCCTGCTAACACGCAATCGTTGATACAATTGGGAACTGGAGAGGAAAATATGGATTCTCTAGTCTGCTCAGATGTTCTTAATGCTCATCTTAGTTTTATCTCACTGTTGTTTACTTAGCCGTTGTTGTTGTTGTTGTTGTTGTTGTTGTTGTTGTTGTTGTTGTTGTTGTTGTTGTTGTTGTTGTTGTTGATTTATTGAGGGACTTTGCAATATCAGGGTCATGTAGCCCCGTGTGCTTGGATGAGTGTGTAATTTGTCTGATAACCTGTTTTATTGCGATGGCTATATTAGTGTGTGTAATTGTATTTCAGATGAGGATTGGGAAGAAGGCAGTCGTGGCCTTAACTTAGGAACCATCCCTTCATACGTCTGGGATAGAACCGGGAACCCATGGAAACCACTTCTATGATGGTTGAGATGGGAATCGAACCCTCCTCTTTTCAATTTTGCTTCACGAGGCTGAGTGTACACCGTTCCAGCCCTAAGACCAGAATTAATTTCATAGCAGAGCCAGGAATCGAATCTGGGTTCTGTGGTGGTGACAGCCAAGAGTGCTAGCCACTACGCAACGAGGTGGTCATGTTCATTTAGCTTGTTATGACAGTGTGTAGTGTAGAATTTGGGGGTACATACTTGAAATAAAATAATGTCCTGTCATTTTTCTGGAGTATGTCTGGAAATATCCGGGGAATACCCCCAGGATGGCCACTGTATCGAGATAAGAGCCTTGCGACACCAAAAGCGTTGCTAACCAGTCAAGTCAAGGAGCGTGCATCCATACATGGCCCATGCAAAGACTAAGTTTGAAGACGTGCACTTTCGTTGACTTCCGATCCGGATTTGTGCACGTCCTCCCTTTCACTTGCGGCGAGGACAGATAGGCCGAAATAGAGCGAGGTTAGGTTGCTACAAGAGATTAGCGAAAACGCTTGCTGAGGGCTGGAACGACGTATGCTCAGCCTTGGGAGGTGAAACTTACAAGAGGAGGGTTCGATTCCCATCTTGGAAGTGATTTTCCATGGTTTCCCACTGCTACTCCAGGCAACTTCCGTGATGGTTCCTAACTTAAAGCCATGGCTGCCTCCTGCTCAATCCTCACCTGCATTACAAATACTCACGCTAATGCAGCCATCACACTAACACAGGTCATTACACACACCCACGTACACAGGGCTACATGACCAAGATGTTTCAAACCCCCTTAATCAATCAACAACAACAACAACAACGTATCCTGCTATTGCAACCTGCCCTTCGTCACTCAGTTTGCAGTGCTCTCGGGACCGAGAAATAGAATTAATAATGTTATGTACTTTTCTTTTAGGGACGGGTCAGGGAAGGGATATTAAAGGAAATCGGTCGTGGACCTATTGAATGGAACCGTCCCGGCATTTGCCTGGTGGTGAAAATGGGAAACCATGAAAACAATTTTCAGGACGGCCGAGGTGAGATCCGAACCCACGCTCTCCCGATGCCAGCGAGACACGGGATAGCGCGTTAACGCTCTCGGCCACCGCGGCTTCGGGGGCGTAGTTGGTAGCATGCTGTACTGTTGTGTCCAAGATCGCGGGTTCAAACCCGGCCTAAGTCGTCGGATTTTATAAGAGCGTTAAAAATCCTTCAGTATGCCTTCCTTCGGAGGGGAAGTAAAGCCGGCGGTCCCATGTAGATACAGAATAACAAGGATGTACTGCTACAAGAGGTGAACGCTAACGCTTGCTCGTTCTATGAGCAAGAGCAATACTCGTGAGACGTCAACCTGCGCAGTCCCTCCTTTGAACACAAGATTTCGGTAGTGAGCGCTGTAAAGGAGCGATATCGATCAATTTAGGTTTCGAGTAGCATTAGTAACGTCTGCCTTCAAACCCTCTAAACAAGAAACATATTTCTACCTTGTGTGATTCAGGGGTGCATTTTGAGACTCATGTTACCAGAGTCCTTAGTTTCTATTCTTGGCTTTGCCAATAAATTTAATTCTGGTCTGATGGCTGGAATGGAGAAGGTTCAGCCTCGTGAGGAAAAAAGATAATAATGAGGATTGACTTCTATCTCAGCCATCCTAGAAGTGGGTTCCCTTAGTTTCCCACTTCTACTGCAGACAAATGCTGGGATGGTTACATAAGTTGAATCCACAGCCATCTCGTTCCCAACTGCAGCCTCAATTGCATGTACACACACCATAATTTTAATTATTTATCGGATGGCTTTTAGTGCCGGGAGTGTCCGAGGACATATTCGGCTCGCCAGAGTCTGTAGCTGCTTACAGCGGACACCCTTAGGGTGAGCTACAAGTTCCGTTCAATTTCAAGTAGTTCCAACTTTCGCTACCAGCTATCAATGATACTTAGTGGTGAGCGTTGGAACTTTGATAGAGCGTTCCGACGAAATCTAACCTAACAATTTAGCTTCACACAAGTTTAGTCTGTAGAAGGATCTTTTACATGCCATAAATCTATGACATGGGACTGCCGGCTTTACGTCCCCTCCGAAGGAAGGCATACTGAAGGATTTTTAACGCTCTTAAAAAATCCGACGACTTCGACCGGGTTTGAACTCGCTATCTTGGGCACAGCAGTTCAGCATGCTACCAACTACGCCACCAAAGCCACCATAAACACTCTATCTATCAAGCATATGCCACACACATGGAACTGATGACCACGATGTCGCAAGACCTTAAATAAAAACAAGTTCAAACCAAGGAATCTGTCCAGCCGTTATTAGTTGTTATGTGGAGTTTAGTGCAGATAGGTAATCCAAAGGTCAGACATTTAGTAACATTAACCCAGAGACATTTCAAGAGATAGTATGTTACGAGTACACCAATTCCCATTCCTGCACTGAAGTGCCGCCAGCTAATTTGCAGTTTACGTGTTTTATCACGGGGCGGAATTACTTCGTGTAGTGCGAACTATTATAGCTGGTAAAATTTAATAAATTTAGTTGTTAGGGAAGTTTATAGTAAAGGAACATTGTAAAATTATGACCCACTCTAAGATAGCCATTAGTTTACTTTCTACAGTAGAGTTGGTAGCTTCCTATGGCGGTTAAATGGCTTAATCGTTAATGTAAAGTGCTATTTATGGTTCTATAAACTGCTGAGGCAAGTATCGTAGCGTTAGCGTGCGAGTCGACTACTAAGAGAGGGTACACAATTAAGTTCATTTTCTGTGCTCCAAGCCAGACCATTAAATATAGTGTTTTTCTCCAGTTCCAATGGTGAATAATTAGCATACTGTCCAGAACCTTTCAATAACACTTACAGATATACCGTCGTAACGTTACTTACCTCTCCGCACAACATCAATAATTAGCCATAGCAATACACACCTGACGTCTATCGTTAATTTTCCGTGTGTGTCACATACTCACACACAGTTCACTTATATTGGAAACCACTGCGCCATGGATCGTAAAGAAGACTGTCGCTTTAGCTTCGCTGCGCCCGTAAAGTGTACTGCTAAAAACGTAAATTTTGTTCATGAAGGAACGTGGTGTATGCTTACGATGTCAGTTATTCTCGTTGCAAGTTATTGACGAACATTTGAAATGAAACCAAGTATCGCAATTTTTCTGACATTACTCAGTCGCTACGCCTGCAAGATACATTATGTGTCACTATTGTTCACTTATAATAATTTTATTAATGCAGCCAATGACCATGTACTTTTCTTTTCAGGACGGGTCAGGGATGGGATATTGGAAGGAAATTGGCCGTGGACCTATTGAAAGGAACCGTCCCGGCATTTGCCTGGTGGTGAAAATGGGAAACCACGAAAACCATTTTCAGGACGGCCGAGGTGGGATTCGAACCCACGCTCTCCTGATGCCGGCGAGGTAGCGCGCTAGCGCTCTCGGCAAACGCGGCCAGTATTGTTCACTTACAGCCATTTCATTAAAATAAATAATATCTGGAGATATAGCCCCACATTACAACTGTATTTCTATGTTCACGTATAAAGAAATATACATTAACCTTACCTAGTATTACTGAGATGCACTATCCATGTACAGTCTTGTATGAGAGATCTCACAAGAATCACAACAGTGTCACTGAATATTATGCACATCCGCCATCATGAGAGATCTCACAAGAATCACAACAGTGTCACTGAAAATTATGCACATCCGCCATCATGAATATATAAGAAAATTAAATAGACTAATCATCATCTATTGTCCATCCTCGGTGTTAACTTACTACGGCATAGGGAAATTCCACAGCAACACAAATCTTTTGATTAGTCGAGAAACGATTACTCGTAAGGAATTTTTGAATGAACCGAACAAAACATGATATTTACATGGACTGAGATCAGGGATGTATGAGTGGTTTAACCAGCAACGAGCGTCCTTCTTCAACAAAGGTAGCAGCTTAGTCTCGGTCTATGCATTGTCTTGAAATTTTACATAACTTAAAGGTAAAGTACGATGTCTTCGTCTAAATCATAACGAGAGCATACAGAGTGTTGCTACAGTTTGCACCTCCACTGTTCTCGGATCAATGCCAATGCTGAGGAAGCTTCCCCTAATGCCGTGCGGCAAATGTGGAGAAGTAACGCGTAGTGGTGTTACCTATGTCCTATATGGGCATAATACTCAAATCACTGGCTATCAATATGGAAAAATTGAGAATGCAACCTGGTCTATATACAGGGTGTTTCAAAAATAGGGGGCATAATTTCAGGTATGTATTGGTTATATGTAGACAAACAAAATAGTTCATTACAACACGTGTCCGGAAATGCTTCATTTGCGAGTTATGGCCTTCACAACACTGAACTACACCGGAACGTTTATCTTCCGCAGATAATTGTCATTACAGAAGATGTTCAAAATGTCCACCTCCTGCTTGAATACAGACCTCACATTGATGTCTCATTGACCTCTCCTGGAACAACCGACGAGCCAACGCAGCATTGCCGACCACCTTACCGCACATGAAGTGCATCTCTGCCAGATGCTGATTTGAGTGCATGACTAACGCCAAACACAACACTGAGTTTAAACTTCGCCTCAGAATGAACCGTCCTCTTAATGTCTCCTATCACGGCAACGACCTGCGATAAGAAAAACGTTCTGGTGAAGTTCAGTGTTGTGAAGGCCATAACTCAGAAATGAAGCATTTCCGGACACATGTTGTAATGAACTATTTTGATTGTCTACATAACAAATACATACTTGAAATTATGCCCCCTATTTTTGAAGTATAAGCATGCAAGTAGCAGCCATCTTGATGACCTGTTATAAACAGTAGTTCGTTCATTCTCAATGTACCACCCTAAAAGACGTTGTCATACCGTCTTGCAAACAAGGCCGACGATATGTTGTTTTCTTCCCTCAGATGTGATGGAGCAATGAGACACTGCCACTACTACTAATACTACTACTACTAATAATAATAAGAGCAATAGTAGCGGCTTCGGTGCCGTAGTTGGTAGAGTGCTAAACCGCTGCGCCCAAAATCGTGGGTTCAAACCCGGCCGAAGTCGTCGGAATTTTTAAGAGCATTAAAATACTTCAGTAGCCTATGTTTTCCTTCGGAGGGGAAGTAAAGCCGGCGGTCCCATTTCATAGATTTATGGCATGTAAAAATTCCTTCCAGTAACTAAACTTGAGTGAAGCTAAATTTCTAGGTTAGATTTCGTTGAAACGCTCTATCAAAGTTCCAACGTTCACAACTAGGTGACAGTGGCATCTGGTAGCGAAAGTTGGAACTACTTGAAATTGAACTGAACTTGTAGCTCACCCCATGTGTGTCCGCTTGAAGCAGCTACAGCCTCTGACGAGCCGAACATGTCCTCGGACACTCCCGGCACTAAAAGCCATACGTTAAATAAATAAATAAATAAATAAATAAATAAATAAATAAATAAATAAATAAATAAATGATTAGCAATAGTAATATTTTTAATCGCTTATACTCCCAGCTCAGCTTCACCCACGGGTTCTGCGAGGGATCATTCCTCTACCGTCACAAGGACGGTGTCTGGAAGTTGAACACACTTTGACAGCAGATACAACTGGGGATGGTAACAGGCTATTCGCCCAGGTGACCGCTAACTTGGGCCTAATTAACGAAGGGTCAGGGAAGGGATTTTGAAAGAAAGTCGGACGTGCACCTGTTAAAAGGAAGCGTCCCAGCATTTGCTTGGTGGTGAAAATGGGAAACGACGAAAATACTGTTCAGAACGGCCGAGGTGGGATTTGAGCCACGCTCTCCCGATGCCAGCGAGGCACGAGCTAACGCGCTCTGGGCCACCGTGGCTGATAGTATAATAATAATAATAATATCAATGGCAATAATAATAATAATAATAATAATAATAAGAATAATTATTCTTATTCTTATTATTATAACAATAGCCTCCGTGGCTTAGGCGGCAGCACGCCGGCCTCTCACCGCTGGGTCCGTGGTTCCAATCCCGGTCACTCCATGTGAGATCTGTGCTGGACAAAACGGAGGCAGACAGGTTTTTCTCCGGGTACTCCGGTTTCCCTGTCATAATTTCATTCCAGCAACACTCTCCACTATCATTTCATTTCATCTGTCATTCATTTAATCATTGCCCCAGAGGAGTGCGTCAGGCCTCGGCAGCTGGCACAGTTCATATCCTCGCCGCTAGATGGGGGCTTCATTCATTCCATTCCTGACCCGGTCGGAGACTGGAAGCAGGCTGTGGATTTTCATTTCATTATTATAATAACAATAACAATGATAGGCTAATAATAGTAACCGTGTTATTTAATTCTATATGCTCCATTTACATTCGATATTACAAAAGGTCAACGAAACATTCTCAACCGCTAAATGAAGTAACAGCAAGAATAACGTATTTCATCTTACTTTGTAAGTCCTTTTGTAGTTATTATCGTCACAATCGGATTAAATGTATAGCTACATTACGATCTACAATATAAATTATACGCAGCTCAGTTCTTCTGTAAATTAGACAACCTAGTATGTGAGAGTAAATGTACCGTAGTGGGAATTAAATTGTAAGTTCAGAGAAATGTAATCCCGTTGACTGTTCTGGTGAATGAAACAACGTAGTTTGTACTATACAAGAGGAGGGATATTCCTCACAAAATGTAATCCCAGACGCTTGATGAACAAGTTTCATCAACAGTGTCTTGGAAATAATTAGTAGTTCTCTGGAGAATGTTTAACTGTACTCCTAGAGATGCTGAAGTGTAGTCTACAACAAGAACTCAGGTTTCATCATTGTATTGAAGGAAGGATTATATAGAGTACAAGGAGTTAAGATTAGTTGATTTGTAGGCTCGGGCGAATAGTGCTGAGCGTTTGTCGATCACTCCTCATCATGGTCGCTGATGTTACGAAACACCTGAGTATTGGCTCAACTCATCAGAGCCAAATATAATATACTAGCTGTACCCGGCATACGTTGCAATGCCAATCAAAGAAAGTGTTGGCATTGCAACTTTGTATGTTGAAGTGCTTTTGGATTCCAAATATTGTTTTTCTTTTTCCGTTAACCACCACTAAACTATTGTAAAATTGATTTACTATCTCAAAAAACATCCTGGGAGCGTGCTCAACAACTCACCAAATGTTCATCGCAATGAAATGAATGGTATATGAACGCATACGGGACTTTGTTGAAACGATCCAAGCGCCGTCACCCCTTTGTTGAATATACTCGTACGCTACCTATTGTAAAATGGTTTTACTAAGTGAAAACCTTCCCTGGCGTGCACACAACAACTCATGAAAGTTTTATCGCAATCGGACGAATGGCATATGGACGCATACAGGATTTTGCTTAAACGATTCGCGCGACGACACTCATTTGTTGAATCTTCTTGTGCGCCACCCATTGAAAAACGGATTTACTAACTGATACACCTTCGCGGGACTGGGCTCAACTCCCCAAAGTTTTATGAAAATCGGATGAATGGTATATGAACGCATACGGGACTTTAATGAAACGCTTCTCGCATCGTCGTTCATTTGTTGAATCTACTCGTGCGCTACCTAACATGACATGGAATTACTAAGACAGAAACCTTGCCTGTAGTGTACACAACCTCTCACCCAAGTTTCATCGATATCGGACGAATGGTATGTGAACGCATACAGGACTTTGTTGAAACGCTTCGCCCGTCGTCGCTCACTTGTTGAATCTACTCGTGCGCTACCTATTGGTAAGTGGATTTACTAAGCCAGACACCTTCCCTGAAGTGTACACAACATCTCACCCAAGTTTCATCACTATCAGACGAATAGTATATGAACGCATACGGGACATTGTTAAAACGCTTCGCTCGTCGTCGCTCATATGTTGAATCTACTCTACGCTACCTATTATAATATGGATTTACTAAGAGAGAAACCTTGCCCGTAGTGTACACAACCTCTCACCCAAGTTTCATCGCTATCGGATGAATGGTATGTGAACGCATACAGGACTTTGTTGAAACGCTTCGCCCGTCGTAGCTGATTTGTTGAATCTAATCGTGCCCTACCTATTGTAAAGTCGATTTACTAACCAGAAACCTTCCCTGAGGTGTACACAACATCTCAAACCAGTTTTATCACTATCAGACGAATAGTATATGAAGGCATAAGGGACTTTGTTGAAACGCTTCGCTCGTCGTCGCTCATTTGTTGAATCTACTCGTGCGCTACCTATAACATGGATTTATTAAGCCAGACAGCTTGCCTGTTGTGTACACAACCTCTCACCCAAGTTTCATCGCTATCGGACGAGTGGTATGTGAACGCATATAGGACTTTGTTGAAACGCTTCGCCCGTCGTCGTACATTTGTTTTATCTACTCGTGCGCTACCTAATGTTAAGTGGATTTACTAAGCCAGAAACCTTCCATGAAGTGTACCCAACATCTCATCCAAGTTTCATCACTATCAGACGAATAGAATATGAACGCATACGGGACTTAGTTGAAACGCTTCGCTCGTCGTCGCTCATTTGTTGAATTTACTCGTGCGCTTCCTATTATAACATGGATTTACTAAGCCATAAACATTGCCTGTAGTGTACACAACCTCTCACACAAGTTTCATCGCTATCGGACGAATGGTATGTGAACGCATACAGGACTTTGTTGAAACGCTTCGGCCGTCGTCGCTCATTTGTTGAATCTACTCGTGCGCTACCTATTGTAAGAAGGATTTACTAAGTCAGAAACATTTCCTGGAGTGTGCACAACAATACAACCAAAGTTTCATAGCAATCGGATGAATGGCATATAAACGCATATGGGACTTTTTTAAGCGATTCGCGTGCCGTCACTCATTTGTTGAATCTACTCGTGCGCTACAACTTTCATATTTATTCACCTTTTAAACCTTCTCTGGACTTCCACAAATAATTCAAGACCAAAATTAGCCAAATAGGTCCAGCCGTTCTCGAGTTTTAGCGAGACTAACGAACAGCAATTCATTTTTATATATTGGTAGTCGAAGAGATTGCACTAACTCTGGCAGTACATGATACCAGCCCTGCAGCAAGTTATAAGGTGTACGTCTCGGCGCCTTTCTTCACCCCTCTTTGAGGACAGCATCATGCAGTCATCTACAAGTATATATTATAACGTAGGTGTGGTGTATTTTCGCAAATACGATCAAGCGCGAAATGCTCTTAATGGCTTATTGTCTTGTATTTTCACTTTTAGCGACCTATAAACCACTCTTTAATGTGTTTTGAGATAGCGAAAGAATGCAAAATTGATTCAAAATGCTAAAATTATACCCAAATGCTACATAAATGAGAAATCCACGATTGTTTCAAATTAGTACATTATGCAACGAGCCTATAATGGCAATAAGACATGAGTATGTTTATGAAACAAGCGAAACGAGTTTTTTAATTTCCATACGAGTGTCTTAATTACCATTATAGGCGAGTTGCATGACTGTTTATGTTCGACGATAATTATAACTATTTTATGTTCAAACATAAATATTCATAAATATCTGTCGAGATTTCGCCAGTTTTATGTACTGAACAGAGCGCATGGGACGCAGAAAATACCATGGCCTCCTGGAATACCCCACTATGACACGAGAAGCCACACAGTGAAATTTAAAATAGAAGTCCGTGGAAGTCAGCGCAGGTGCGATGCTACCCTTACCTAATTGGTCACATAAGTGTTTCTTGAGCTCTGAATCGTGGGATAAACTGTTTCATAATGATAAATAATAGTTTTATAATGACCGTCATTATGATACAGTTTTCTGGCATATAATATTTACATTTCGACATCATCGAACATAAAAAACGTTTTTTAATCTTTCTTTTCTTATGGAAATTTCTTGTGAGGACTAGGCTATGTACAACCTTGAAATGTTTATGACCGCTTTACCACCGGTCTAGAATGCGGAAAGTAACCCCTCCTGCACATCGTAGCACGCCCGTCGCTTTCATTACCTTCGCGTAGGTCAAGTTGTAACGGTTTTGCTAGCCCACACGTTGAGCGACAAGTGTAACGGTTTTGCTAGCCCACGTTGAGCGACAAGTGTAACGGTTTGACTGCCCCTAACTGTTGGGTGATAAATGTAACTGTTTACCTTTGCCTAAGCTATGTTGTTTTAATGGGCGCCAAGACCTCAACGCAATGTTGAAATCTAAATTTGTATTTAACAACGTCTAACTCTGGTAGAACACCTTCAAGAATCTATTCACTCAGATCGTGGTATGATTTGATCACTAACCCAACAAACAATTGTATCAGGAGAAGGAATTGGTCTATATCTAATGCTACCTACTGAAAGCAAAGATTGCATTGTAAAAGAAATGAATTTATTATATAAAACAAGTATAGCAAAATTAATAATAATAATAATAAGTTAAAATTTAAATTGGAGCGTTGCGATTTTAATATTACCGATAGAAAATTACGTGAAAACGGAGTCTGATAAATTATTGATTTTACTCTTATACCCAAGCTATGAAGTTACTGAAATACTGAATTTAAATCAAAGATAAACGAGAGATTGCGTACTTCTGTGTCATTCGCGCTTACCACTGGAAATTGCCAAAGCATTTCCCTCGTACTGGATGATGCTGTGAGCTTCCCACAGTCTCCTGGACGTCGTCATCTCCGTCGATATTTGATGATATACTTGTAGATTTGGTGACTTTATGGTCCTAACATCGGAGCCATACCCTCGTACAACCACACTGGTTAAGTTTTAAACAGATAGTTCTCCACTCCACGGAACATCGGAGCGACACACACTTGCAACCGAACTAGTCAAGTCTTTCCCAGATTGTCCCCGCTCCACGGCGCGCCGAACGATATATGCACTCCACGGCTTCCCACTCCAGTCCCGACTTCCAGCTTACGTGGTCTCCACTGATTGGCTGCTCCCCACGCGCTACTTCCCCTTCTCTGGCTCATTACACACGGCGCGCAGATGATGAAGTCGATTTCCGTTCCAACTATCCGCCTTTTCTTGACGCTGCGACCCAAGCTTGCGTAATACTTCTTGACAAGAATCAGCCTGTATCTGAATTTCCAGTGAGTCATGTCTCTCATAATATCCTAACTGACGAAACTCCGTAAAATTCCGTAATCACATAATTTTCTATGATATTGTCGTTCGTAATAATTTGCTTGATAGTGTTTTCTAAGACATAGAAAACCTATCTGTATGCTTATTATTTTTTATAAAATGCTCCGAAAAATACCTTAATAATAATTATAATAAATTAATAATAATAATAATAAATTAACATGAAAAATTCTCTTGGCTGAACAATTTGCCGCGTAAATAAATATAGAATGGCTTCCTACTGACTTATGCCAGTTGCATAAAAACCCCTCGAAAAACACGTTACATATTCGCCTCGGATCATCGGATGATTTACTGTGACGACGGTCCATTATCCGATTATCCCAGACACGTTAATAAACCCCAACCAAAATACATATTACATAAATGAAATCACCCTAAATTATAGATATATACACTCATAATTTTTCTTCACGCACTTTGCGTCAAAGTTTGTTGTCACTATGGATTGCACTTTGCAACCAGTCCAATGTTTTTCATAAAGAATAATGTTCCACGGATATTTCCGCCTCTCAAATTTCTCTATGTTGGAAAAATAGACATAATTACTGTGTGAGCGCTATGTATATGAGATGTCACATCACACGCATCAAGGTGTTCTGATATATTTATATCTCCCTAGAACTTCCTTATTTCACTGGAGGTTCCTTCCTTATTGTGAAATTTAATCCCACTTATCACTGAGCACACGATCACACTATTTTGGCAGCGAATCATGACCATAATACTTAATCTCTCTTTATAAAAGATGAAATTAATATTGACTTCTGAAAAAAAAAACAGTAAATGCGCATTACATATAACACCAAATATTTCTGTGCCGTAATCGCCCTGTCTTGTTAAGTTCCCGTAGACCATATTCTACTTAATACTAGTTTTCAACACAGACCAGTTCTCCTCACACAAATGAAACCATTGTACAAATTACCTTAAATTACTCACTTACAAATCTTACATGGCGAGGCCGTAAACAGAAATCACGTGTGCCATTATGTATGAGTTTCATGAAGGACTGTCTCGCATTCTGATGGCCCATCTTTTGTCTCGTGGACGCCTTAAGCAAAAATACCCTGTCCAAGCGCTCACCCATCTCTTGGGGACAAATGGGAATTCACCAGCGCTACCAAATTCTGGACTTGGTGTATCGAGACATTTTAGTGCTCAAGAGCATCCGACAATCCCGTCATATTTCCCTGTACCTTAAAAACTCTCATTTACTTACATACTAACCCCCTGTGGGACTTCTGATACGCCTGCCTGGAAGACCATCTCCTCCCACGCACCAAATACCACACTTACTCATTTGATAGGCTGGCTCGCCAGCTAAACATCCTCACTTTATGACACATACTTTCGGAGACTATGTATATTATACGTCCCGTATAATCTGTTTCCCTTACTATCCTCCAGCACATATGCTGTTTTGCCAATACGTTTGGAAACTATAAATGTTTCTGTGTCACCTGCTTCCAACCTTGCAAGTGGCTCCCTTAACTTAACGTCATCACATTGCTCTACCTACCTATTTCTCAGTATCTGTAACGATGCCCTGTTGCTACTGTCCACACATGCTAACCCTACTTTCCTATGGTGTCACATCTCTACTTGACACTCTATGACCTAAAAATGTCACTTCTGACTGACAGAATGACGACTTAGACAGCTTCAAAGTGAACCCTGCCTGATCTAACTCCTGAAAAACTATATCTAAATGACGTAGATGCTCCTCAAAACTGCGTGAACTAATTACCATATCATCTATGTAAATGGTTACAAACTCTCCTGTGTCATCCCCTAATGCGATGTTTAAAGCCCTAATGAAAGCTGCTGAACTACTCTTTAACCCATAAGGTGTTCTACAAAATTGATAAAGGTTATATTTATGACTAAAAGCTCTAAATGGTCTATCTTCGTACATAAGTGGCACTTGCCAAAAACTGGAACTCAAATCTACACAAGTGAAATACTTCTTCCCCTCAAATGTTTGCATTAATTCCTCTATTGACATAGATTTCAGCTGATCTGAACTAATTCTACTGTTAACCAAACGAGCGTCTAAACAAATACGAACTGTGCCGTCGGTCTTGGGTACCGTGATCAAAGAATTAACATACGGACTGTTAGAGTGCTCAATAATCCCATCTTCAAGCATCTGGTTAATTTGTGCCTCAACTGCACTCTGATAAGCGAAAGGTACAGGATATCTATGTCCTGTGAATACTGACCTATCAATAACGTTCAATGAATGTGTATAGCAATTGGCCATACCAATGCGATCCTCAAAAACTCTCCTATTACACCATAACACATCATAGAGCCGAACACATTGTTCCACTTCTATATTTCCCTGAAATGCAGCATCACGTAACGAGTCCTCTAGACTTCCGTTCGTAATCACACTGCCCACAAAACATGGAGAACCCCGCTCTACGGCTGGCGATATCTCATTTAAAGTACAAATCACACCTACAATACTACTTCTCTGAATTTGGTCATTGAACGCTACTTCTACTTCAGAATCTCCCCATTTAAATTTCAAACTCCCTACATCATAACATAAGTTACCAGACACTCTACTTAGCCACTCTGAACCCAAGATAACACTGAATACTAAATTTGGAATTACAAGGCAAATCTGCTTCTCTACATGATTATTAATTTTAATGTCTACTAAGACTTGCTTAGAAATTACTTTAGACCTCTTCCCAACAGCTGTGATAACAAAAGTGCTTTTAATTGGCATCTCCTCAATATTTACTCCAGTTCCTTTCATGTTATCATAAAATGCACTACTTATGCAACTCTTCATACAACCACTATCAATTAAAACATCTGTGTACGCCTCGGACACGTTAAATTTAACTATGGGGCTCTTACTAACCACCTCCTGAATAATACCTTCATCATTTAGTTCACGTAATAATTCATTTCTTACATTTAGGTCATAGGGTTCCTGTATAATTGTATGGACAGGGCATGCTACAGACTGAGATTCTGACCTTACTTCGCAGCCTGGTTCGCGTTTAAAGAACCGCTACAGCTGGCCGTAGTACTACTAACTACTGAACTGGTCTGGTTGTTCTGGGCTGTGTTGTCATTGTTTGGCTGTATATTACTACCACTAGGCTGTCCTCTTCCTTGACTCCTATTCTGGTTGTAATTATTGTCATTATAATTTCTCCCTTGATTTCCCCTGAAATCATTGTTTTTCCCTTGATTTCCCCTGTAATCATTGTTCCTCCCTTGATTTCCCCTGAAATCATTGTTCCTCCCTTGATACTGATTACCATAGCCATTTCCTCTGTTCTGATTTAGCTGATTATTATTATTTCTATTTTGAGCGTTGGCCCCTTCGCCACCGTTCCCTTGAACTTCCTGATGCCTGGCTTCATTAGGCCAGGTGGGTGAGTGGATAGCGTATCGGTCTACTAACCCCAAGATTGCAGGTTCGCCCCTGACCGTGGTAAGTGATTTTTGAAAGGCGGCAAAAATACGATACGCATGTCATACGATGTTGGCATGTCAAAGAACCCATTTGATTCAGTAGGCCGAGTTCATAATGGCAAAATTAATCTCGGGAGTTTCCGCCAGCACAAAGTTCCTCATTTCTCTACTAGAAAGCGCTATTGTGTTCAAGGAGATTAGATATCTAACATCTAACCTCCTTGACATTCATAGTCAAGGAACTACGAAATTCGACATGCAAGCTACCCTCTGGGTGTCAAATAGCAAAGCTTGCACCAGGCACCCGAGGCCATACGATATTATTATTATTATTATTATTACCCTGGTTCCTATTGAAATTGTCCTCATAACCCCCTCTCCCTAGTGCATCAAATGTGCTTAACAAAATTTCTACTTGTGATATAGTCTTTACATTCTGGATACAAGCAGCCTCCTTGATCCTATAGGGAAAGTGCCTAAGTAGCAACCTCACCACATCACTTTCCTCCTTCAAGCCATCAAGATATTTTCTCACTAATACCTGCCCTAAAAAGTATTCGGTCATGATGGAGCTTCCTTTAGGGTTATATTTACCACACACTACTCCCTCACGATGCTGCGACTGAATAACCTCATTCCAGAACTTGTCACAGAATTTCATTTTAAAATCATTAATATCAGTAAACTTGTCTCTGTAGACAGCAAACCAATTCCTCGTTTCCCCCACAAACACTTGTTCTAAAATTTCAACTACCTGGCACCACTCAATACTATCATTTTCCAACCTCTCCCCGAATTTATTTTCTATAGTGTTCATGAACTCCATTTGGCACCCCTGTCGATTGCTGAACTTACCCAGTTCTACCTCCCTGTGTGTGCTATTCACAAAAACTGGCCTATTCTGACTATTTTCTTGCCTGATCCTAGCTTTTAATTTTAATTCTAACTCTGCGATTTTCTCCTCAGCCTTCCTCTCAATACTGTTTACTGTTAATTTAATGTTTCCTTCCGATTCTTCTACTTTATCATATAGCTTTGCTTGTTTCTCCTCAATTTTGCTAATGCTCTCTCTATTACTCTCTCTTAAATCATTTACTTCTGCAACTATTTGTGAGTGGCTTTCTCAATTCTACCCCCCAGCTGTTCCTTAACCTCTTTAGTTGTTACTTGAATCTTGTCAATTTCTCCCCCCAATTTCTTTTTAACCTGCAGTGTTTCTAATTTAACTAATTCCTTTAAATTTTCAGCCTGTGTGCTGTTTCTACTTTCCAACTCCTCCTGTACTTTTCCTAATTTCTTGTCTACATCTGCAATGATCTCTTTAACCTTCTCTTCCATTACTCCTCTGATTTCTCCTCTAATCTGCTCCATTTTCACACTAATTTCCTTGTTGTTCTTATCTAATTTTGCATTATTCTGTTCTAATTTTTTATTTAAAGCTTCTGTACTTTCTTTATTTTCCCTACTGTTTTGTTCTAATTTGGCGTTTAAGGCATCTGTACTTTCTTTATTTTCCCTAGGTACTGTTTTGTTCTAATTTGGCGTTTAAACTATCGCTCAATTCCCTATTACTCTCTTTATTTACCCTACTGTTTTGTTCTAATTTTGCATTATTCTGTTCTAATTTTGCATTTAAGGCATCACTACTAACTTTGTTCTGATACATAAACTCGAGAAGTAAAGTTTTTAATTCTGGTTGGCCGCATACACTCCCTGTTTCAGTATCGGGATTTACCTCCGCTACCCCGGTACTACCATCACTCGACATACTGCTCGTATCATCACTCTCCAGTTGAAGACCACTATGTAACCTCATCTGTTTTTCTTTCTCATCCCCCATAATGATATACACTGATAAAGACAAATAACCCCCAAAATACAGGCACAGAAATATATACTCTTCTCCTTCCACAAAAGTTATTAGGTTTTCAGCCCCAAGTTGTCGGCGACAAGTGTAACGGTTTTGCTAGCCCACACGTTGAGCGACAAGTGTAACGGGTTTGCTAGCCCACGTTGAGCGACAAGTGTAACGGTTTGACTGCCCCTAACTGTTGGGTGATAAATGTAACTGTTTACCTTTGCCTAAGCTATGTTGTTTTAATGGGCGCCAAGACCTCAACGCAATGTTGAAATCTAAATTTGTATTTAACAACGTCTAGCCCTGGTAGAACACCTTCAAGAATCTATTCACTCAGATCGTGGTATGATTTGATCATTAACCCAACAAACAATTGTATCAGGAGAAGGAATTGGTCTATATCTAATGCTACCTACTGAAAGCAAAGATTGCATTGTAAAAGAAATGAATTTATTATATAAAACAAGTATAGCAAAATTAATAATAATAATAATAAGTTTAAAATTTAAATTGAAGCGTTGCGATTTTAATATTACCGATAGAAAATTACGTGAAAACGGAGTGTGATAAATTATTGATTTTACTCTTATTCCCAAGCTATGAAGTTACTGAAATACTGAATTTAAATCAAAGATAAACGAGAGATTGCGTACTTCTGTGTCATTCGCGCTTACCACTGGAAATTGCCAAAGCATTTCCCTCGTACTGGATGATGCTGTGAGCTTCCCACAGTCTCCTGGACGTCGTCATCTCCGTCGATATTTGATGATATACTTGTAGATTTGGTGACTTTATGGTCCTAACATCGGAGCCATACCCTCGTACAACCACACTGGTTAAGTTTTAAACAGATAGTTCTCCACTCCACGGAACATCGGAGCGACACACACTTGCAACCGAACTAGTCAAGTCTTTCCCAGATTGTCCCCGCTCCACGGCGCGCCGAACGATATATGCACTCCACGGCTTCCCACTCCAGTCCCGACTTCCAGCTTACGTGGTCTCCACTGATTGGCTGCTCCCCACGCGCTACTTCCCCTTCTCTGGCTCATTACACACGGCGCGCGGATGATGAAGTCGATTTCCGTTCCAACTATCCGCCTTTTCTTGACGCTGCGACCCAAGCTAGCGTAATACTTCTTGACAAGAATCAGCCTGTATCTGAATTTCCAGTGAGTCATGTCTCTCATAATATCCTAACTGACGAAACTCCGTAAAATTCCGTAATCACATAATTTTATATGATATTGTCGTTCGTAATAATTTGCTTGATAGTGTTTTCTAAGACATAGAAAACCTATCTGTATGCTTATTATTTTTTATAAAATGCTCCGAAAAATACCTTAATAATATTTATAATAAATTAATAATAATAATAAATTAACATGAAAAATTCTCTTGGCTGAACAATTTGCCGCGTAAATAAATATAGAATTGCTTCCTACTGACTTATGCCAGTTGCATGAAAACCCCTCGAAAAACACGTTACAAAGTCAACAAGTGCTAAGTTGGTGGTACCGAAAATGTCTATAAAACAGCTTTAATATTTCATTCAACGTAGTTAATGATTCATAGACTTGCATTCACTTACCCACTGTGCTGGATAATGAAGCCAGACTTGGGGTGATTTTGTGTATTTTCTCTGCACTATTCTGGTTTTGCATCAGTGTAAATTGTCATAGCCTACTTTTCTGTGTAATGCTTTAGCCCGTAACAATTTTCTTCTGTGTTACCAATTAGTTGAAAATAAATATACAATTTACTTCATGCATCCTCATCTCTCTATTCAATTTTATCAAATTTGTTTTACTTTCGATTCCATGTCATCTCAAAATTCATTACTCATTCGTCTATTTGTCAGATTTAACCCCTAATTATATGTGTTTTCCAAAATGCTATAAGATGCTAAATTGCAAATGTATAAAAGCTACAAAATTCTATTTCTTCAAATCAAAATGCTAAATTTCTGATTTCAAAATGCTAAACATCACGACACCTAATGATAACGAATAATCGGTATATTCTTTATTCCTTGAATCAGATAGCCTGTTTTGTGGCTACGATTGATTGATTGATTGATTTTATTTTCACGGCTAGACTTAGAAGGAAGGAAGTTTGTTGTTTTACGTGACCGTTAATCTCGCGATCATGGGTCACGGGACGTCCATTTTCCGTGGAATCTGAACCACAGGACCCAGCATTTCACTTTGGAAATCTCACATGCATTGACGGGGAATCGAACCCGGTCTGCCGTGGGCTACACTTAGAGCTTGACAGCTCCTTTACAGTAGCACTCTTCATGCAACAGGATTAGGGCTTATAAGCATAGTAAGAAATAGAAGTAGAAAGACACAATACATCACATTAAATTAAGATCACATTATATAGCGTATCATGTCAGAAGCAACTAGTTAAATTTAAAAATGTTATAAAATACATTTCATACAAAATTCACAATATAAATAATGAAACATAAATAATAGAAAATTATAAACAAAAGAATGCATACAGATCCAGTATCGGCCTGAAAAATAAACACCATATACAAGAAATATATGAACATATTCTTGTGGTAGGTTGTCTGCTATTGCCCTGATGTTATAGTTGAAACTAATTGCACGACTCTACATGTCGTATAATGTCGTAATGGGAAACAAGTAAATTACTATTGCCTGTAGATACGTAACCTGATAAGATTATCATATCGTAATTATTTTATCATGCAAAGGTTTATAACACGCACATATCCTATAAACTAATCTTTAACCCATTCAGACATGTGATGCTTAGTGTTTTATATTGCAAAACGATTTTCGTTAATCGCTTATCCTCCCTGCTCGGCTTCGGCTAGGGGCCTGCAATCGCAAGGACGGCGTCTGGGAGGTAGATACACTTTGTCAGCAGATACAGATGGGATGGTGACAGGCGACCACTAAATTGGGTCTAATTAAGAAGGGCCAGGGAAAGGATTTTGGAAGGAAGTCGGCTGTGGACCTGTTGAAAGGAACTGACCCAGCATTTTCCTGGTGGAGAAAATGGGAAAGCATGAAAACCATACTCAAGATGGCGGAGGTGGGATTCAAACCCACGCTCTCCCGAAAACAGCGAAGAGCGAGCTAGCGCGTAAGTGCTCTCGGCCACCATGGCCGGTATAGCAAGACGATAAAATGTGTAAAATTTAATAATTATTTAATTTAACTTTATTGTGTTTAATGTTGCCTAAATGTCTAGCACCAAACAGTTTATTTATGCCATGTTTGGGTTAGTAATCATTATGTTTTTTCCATTTTACCTTTATGAACGTTACAATCACGAATAGCTGATCACAGAGGGATTAGTGTGACTCAACTCAACGAGCTGCAGTCTCTTAGAACCGACACTCTGCTTCGATGTGTCAGTATGTACTGTATTATACTTGAGTAAATTACAAGTTCAAGCTCCCTCTCGAAAACATTAACATGTGGTCTGTGGCCAACTGAAGTTTTATGTCATCTAAACCTGTTATCGTATACTGTGTTACTATTGTACATAGTCGAGAATTGAACGTCATATATGTTAACTGTCCAATTATTCACACTATAAATCAATGTTGATTCCACGCTCAACAACCAGGATCTGATGTTTGACATCCATGACGTGAAGAAAGTGAAATTATGACATGGCTCGCATTGTTTGAAGAGGGTGGGCACGATGCGAGAGTGTCTGCTGGTTATCTGCCAAGTCGGTACAAGCAGAGGTGAGTAGACTGGACCTCTAATTTACTTCCGCAGCCATTAATTGGCCTTTACTGATCCCTGCCACTCTCCTACTTCGCCATCTGTTACATGGTGTTATGGAACTTGAAAGTATTTTCATTTCATTTCACATTTATTCATCAGTGCCTTACACTATATTTACATTACACTGAAGGGAGTCTCTGAAAAGAGCAAAGCCCCACTTCGCATTCGGGATGCGTCAGAGCCCCCACTATATATACTGGGTTATATTTACATATGTACACAAGATGGCAAATAGTGAGAATCGAGCAATGATAAATTATTTACAGTATACATTAGAGGGATGGTAAATTTATATAGGATAAGGCAGGAAAACAAGAGAAGAGGTCACATAAATATTGTAAATGGAGATACACAGGAAACACTAGCACAACAAAGAATTGGGGCATAATTTATGAGGAACAACCTACTTGATGAACAAATAATGCCGCAGCTTCCTCTTAAACTGAACGGCATTATTGTTGCTGGCCTTCAGGGAACACGGTAGGCTGTTCCATGCACAGACCGATCTATTTACAAACCCCAGTTTGTACGACTCAGTCCTGGGTAATGGGGCGTACAGCGTTACTTCGCGGCCCTTCTGAGCTGATCGGTAGCCAAGGGAAATTTTGTCTAAAATAGCAGATGAGTCTGTATTATTAAAAAGTTTTCTCAGGTATAACAAACCAATTTGGGTAAATAGGTTCTCAATAGATGGAAGGCTACATTTTTGGCGTCTGATTTTAGAGTCTACGTCGGAATTTTTCGAAAGAATGAATTTAGTGGCACGATTTTGTATCTGTTCAACTTGGGGTAAATTCCGTTCACGATTGTGTATGGTGTCCGTAAGAGGAAATTAATTCACCCAACTTATTGTAACAGTTGTTGCTAGGGGCTTTGTAAGATCATGGCCATGTAGCCCCATTGTATTCAAATCGATGTTCAATGATTTTCAGTCGGTCAACACGAGTGTACCCAATTATAATGAGTGATTCCCTAATCCTGCAAAATGTTTACTTGAGATAAATAAATACACTTGCATGACCAGCTTCTATTGTTAAGTGATCACCAGCTAATCCTTTACACTTAGACCATTTTTATTTTGTTCTGTAGCCTCCTGAGAGGCCGAGTGCAGGTATTTATAGACGACGCCCGTGGGCGACCTGTGCGTCGGGATGAGAGATGGAATGGATGAAGATAACTGAAACTACGTAGGCAAGGATGTGGAAGGAAGCGGCCATGTCCTATCAGAAGGTACCATCCCAGCATTTGCCTGGTGTTGAAAATGGGAAACCACGGAAAACTATTTCAAGGACGAACGACGGTGGGGCTCGAACCCACGCGTCTACCGAGTTAGCAGAGAGCTTGTCCCCACGGCCTAACGCTGCGTTTTAGGCAGCGTAGTCACTGCTGTCGGTACTTAGACCATTACATCTATCCATACAAGTATGAGTATTCAAGAGAACATTGACTCTACATGCCATCGGCTGGCGCATAGCTTTCTGTCTAATGCCGACACGTATGGAAACCTTTAATATCTCAAAACGTACTCGTCGGATTTGCAAAATAAGCACATTACTGAACTTGTTACTTGATTCTTAGTTGTTCCAGTGGGTGAAATTAATATAGTTCTATTTAAAAAACGAAAGTTGCTACCGGTTTCTCGGTAAATAAGTATGTGCTGGGAGCGATATGGACCATGTTGTATGAGCCCCGTAGTACGATTTAAGAACTTGAAAACAGAATGACGATATCTTTAACGGTTCCGTAGATATTTGAGGTGGTCAACTTAGCTGAACCACCCTGTATACACTAATTTAGTTGCAGTGGTAATTGAACTAGCATAACTAGTTCAGATTTGTCAGTTGTATGTGATTTTTTGTTGAGGTACTGATAGTGGCGATAAACCTTCATGTTTGCTTGCTTAGTGAGATTATGTGATTGTTGTGTATATTAAGGCTTTCACGGCCTGGATTATATAAATAATTCATGTTTTTTGGGCTAATGCCGTGTGTATTTAGATTAGAACCATATGTTTCGGAGAAACCTTGCCTCCTTTTTCAATGGAATGAAACAATGTGGCCAAAGAAAGTACGCATATCAATGAGATTACTACAATCTGGGGTGTATGAAGTACCTTGTACTTGCGAAAAAGTCTACATTGAACAAACAAAACGGTGCATTGCAACTCGTACAAAGAGCATCAAAGGAACATCCTTCTAAACCAACCTGACAAATCAGCTATAGCTGAACATGCCCTGTCTTCAGGGCACGATGTATGTCTCAACGATGCTCATGCGCTTGCCCTTGTTAAGCACAACTGGTCTAGAATTATAAGGGAGGCAGTTGAAATTCGTAAAAATCCCAATAATTTTAACAGAGACACTGGATATCAGCTAAGTGACACTTGGCTACCAGTTATTAAGGATCTAGGAAGATAGTTCCTCTCAGTCTCTCTGTTCATCACCTATTTCAAATTGTACTTTTTTTTCCTCTAAGGCTACAGAGCCTGGATTTGATTTCCTTTGTTCGTCACTGGAGGAGTTTCCATCTGTTTTTTCGCCGTTGCCTGTATGACGTTAGTTATCGTTCAGATACACTTCCCTTTTGTTTATGTTTCCTTATATCCATCTAACCCTCCCCCCCCCCCCCCCACACACATTTTCTTTTGGACATCCTCATTCTTCGAGGAGTCTCTATATTTTCACCCCGCCCCCTTTACCTTCTCCTTACTTACTACTCTGTCCGCCGTTATACCATGGTCCATACAGTAATTTCTGGCAGCTGCTCTCTGGTGACGAACCGAGGAATTTATCTATATTTTTTGTAATTTTTGTAATCTCATTGATATACTTTCTTTGGCCACATTGTTTGATTCCATTGAAAAAGGAGGCAAGGTTTCTCCGAAACGTATGGTTCTAATCTAAATACACACGGCATTAGCGTTATTAAATGGTCAGGTTATTGTGGAATGTGCACTTAGCTGTTTGATGAGCGATACGTGGTCCGTCCTGTGCTGCTGCCGACACCGCTTCCTGCACTAAACAGGAAGGAATTTCCTGTCAGTAACAAAGCACTACAGTACAATAGGAACCTGCCTTCCGTCTTCCGTCAACTTTGGTTGGTTGGTTCCTTAGTTTAGGGGCTGCGACAACGCGTTCATGTAGCCGCGTGTACTTTGGGTGTGTGTAGAATAAGTTATGTCTGATAACCGGTGTTAATTGTGATGTCTGTATTAGTATGTGTTACCTGTTTTTAATTCAAGTAAGGACTGCAGACATCGAATTTCAAGTAGTTCCTACTTTTACCGCCAAATGCCACCGTCAACGACTACTAGTTCAGAACTTGGCTACTAGACACCACCACAGTCGGCTCCTGGCGACGACCGTAGTAACCTAGGAGCGTTGTTTAACCTCTAATTTAGCTTCACACAGGTGTAATTAGTGGATGGTTCTTTAACATGCCATAAATCTATGACATTGGACCGCCGGCTTTACTTCCCCTGCGAAGGAAGGCATACTGAGGGATTTTTGATGCTCTTAAGAAATATGACGACTTTGGGCGGGATTTCCGTCAACTTTGCTTGTCAGGGCAAACTTGACTGAATGGATGGTGAAGGGATGGGCCTGATGGGTACGGAAGTGATGCAGTGTGTGACTGGACCCCTAGGTTACATTGTCAGCAAGTCATCCAAGGTCAACTGAACTGAACGGGACGGAGGCAGTGTGCTCCCAGCTTCATATCTATCTCTTACTGTATCATTCTGGCCTTTTCCCCACATTCCTAACTGCCTGTATTGATCGAGCAAAGTTACATTCTAATCGTATTAGTGATCTTGGTTAGGATGATTTGAGCTAATTCACAGTCATGGTTCCCTAATTTTCGTAGACGATTAAAATTATAAGAAGATCACTCCTGTAGATGTCTACGTCATCATTGGTTATAACGTGACGAATACAAATCTACAAATTCATCACAAGGAAGTGTCATGTACTTACATATTAATGGTCAAACAGGTGGTACTGAAGAATTCTATGTATAATTTAGAGGTTCTAATACGAGACATTTACAAATAATCACTTATTTGATTCACTATGTAGCGTGCAAAATTTGTGAATACATCAATTTTAAGTAAGCTACTGTAGTATTATAAGAAACCAGACATACATAAATAATTTTTCAGCATTCCAGCCCTTGGTAAGCCATATTACAAACTGTGTAAGGACAATACTGAAAAAAATGAAAATCCACAGCCTGCTTCCAGTCTCCGACCGGGTCAGGAATGGAATGAATGAAGCCCCCATCTAGCGGCGAGGATATGAACTGTGCCGGCTGCCGAGGCCTGACGCACTCCTCTGGGGCAATGATTAAATGAATGACAGATGAAATGAAATGATAGTGGAGAGTGTTGCTGGAATGAAATGTTGACAGGGAAAACCGGAGTACCCGGAGAAAAACCTGTCTGCCTCCGTTTTGTCCAGCACAGATCTCACATGGAGTGACCGGGATTTGAACCACGGACCCAGCGGTGAGAGGCTGGCGTGCTGCCGCCTAAGCTACGGAGGCTTTGTAAGGACAATACTAAAAATAATAATTTTGGAACTGCCACCACATTATTTGTGCTTTTATTTATGTGAAACGTATGTGCAAAGCTGATGAATGAGCTTATAAAATGCATCATTTCCTCCCAGCTTGGCTTCACCCCCGGACTCTGTGAGGAATCATTCTCTACCATCGAAAGAACGCTGTCCAGGAGCTAAACACACTTTGTTAGCAGACGCGAGAGGCCGAACGCCCAGGTGACCGCTAACTTGGGTCAAATGAACGAAGGGTTAGGTAAGGAATTTTGGAAGGAAGTCTGCCGTGGACGTGCTGAAAGGAACCGTCGCGGCATTTTCCTTATGGTAAAAATGTTTCCCATCATACATATCCCCTGTTTATTTGTGTACTAATGCTAGTAGAAATTTAAATGAACTTATTGACAGCATTTCCTTGGAAACCAGCACTTAAAATTTTTAATTCTTCCACTTTGCTTTATTCAAAATGAAATTAAACATAATTTTAGCAAAAGCTTTCTTTACAGAAAATAAAATTGTTGACATCATAGTATATAGGCATTAAAAAGTCATTTTAAAGCCTTTGTTTGGAAGTAAATAAACATAATTTTAGTAAAAGCTTTTTTAAAGAAAACTAAAAATGTTGACATCATACGTATATAGTTGTAGGTATTATAAAGTCATTTTAAAGCCTTTGTTTGGAGCGTGGCACTCTATAAAATTGAATCTTGGACTGTTTGTGCAGCAGAGAAGAAGATAATAGAAACATTTGAAAGGTGGTGTTATAGAAGAATGATAAGGATTAAATTGGCGGATAAATTAACAAGTAAAAGGGTATTAGAACGAGTGGGGGAGGAGACATGTTTCTGGTGAGTGTTAATAAAGTGAAGATATAGGTTGGTAAGGCACTCAGGAATTAAAAACATAGCTATGGAAACGCAGGCCTAGGACAAGGACTGTAGGGTTAGGCAAAGGTTAGAATATGTTAAAAAGATTGTCTTGGTATGGTAGCTGTGTAGAGATGAAACGAACAGCTCAGGACAAGGAGACAAGGAGTGCTGTATTAAACCTGTTTAAAGACAGGAAATCCAAACAACATCACGACATTTAGTAACTGAAATTTCGTCATACTGTATTCAACAGCCATCATTGGCAAAATAAAAACTCACTTATACAGACGGTGCAGGAGTGCTCACACATCAATATCAAGGAAATATGCCTTTTTCACACCCGTACACAGTAGAACAAAGCCTTGTGTCGTTCACTTACGAGGATTTCCGTTCCTGAAATTTCAGATTTTTTTCTTGATGTTCGGTATATAAGGTCACCTGCTATTCACTGCAGATCACAGCCTAGAGTTAATATGTTAACTGTAGGTAAGCTCGCGCTCATGAACTAAACAATAAACTGAACAACAGCATAGTATGTGTCTTAAATCATGCCCAAAGTCTCGTAAGTCTATCTTAACAAGAACCACTTCTAAATACAAATTATCTTTCAACAAGGTGATAGTTAATCGTGTCATACCACTCAATTTCTGCATTTCAAAAGTACGAAAGTACGAAGCAATGGAAATGCAAAAGAATATCGGTAGAATCTCTCCTGCAGAACGGAACACAAGTGACTATGTAATGTACTCATTCACTAATGCATCTCTAAGCATTGCCGCTATTCTTTCATCAACATACTTTCCTCCAATCGATACATTTTTAATTATATTGTCCTCCGCCATATCTGCTCCAACATTCTTTTCCATTTGCATTGCTTCTTCTGGCGTCGCTAGTAGTCTTCTTGTAAATGACATTGCGACAAGAAAACCATACATTGCATGTCTTTTGTAATCAGCTTTGAATTCTTCTAGACTCAGTTCAGACTTGAGATCCTCCACCGCGCATCCAAGTAGAGAAACCGTTGCGTCTATCAATTCCCGGTGGTAATGTTGGAGGAGATCTTCTTCGTGTTTGGCACGAAACTCAGAAGTCGTGTTGAGAAACAACAGGAAGGATATATCGATGGCAGGAGAAGCATACCTCACCGTCTGAAAGTCAATTAATTTTACTTGGCAAGGCAGCCCATCTGCACCATATCGAAAGAGCATATTATTCCTGTTGAAATCACCATGACACAGCACAGCGAATGGTTCTTCAGCCTGAAGTATCTTGCGAAATGTTACTCCAATTGGCTCATGTAAAGCACTCAATAATTTATTTAATTTCGTACGGTAGGTTTTAGCAACCTGAGGATAGAAATTTGGAAGCGATTTAATACATTCTCCTCCAAGAACTTTCGTTACTTTATTCAGAAACCTTTCTGAAGTGCTCCCTTCTCCATAACGTGCTTCCTTACACGGTAGAACAACACTGTTTTGAAATAAGACAGGATCTTTCCTTTTTAAGGCGTACGAAAATGCGTGGAATTGTGCCAATGCTTTGAGTCCCAAACAGCAATGGACATAATCCATATCCGTAACACTGCCAAGTTTGTAGTCGGTCAAATTCTCGAGAATAATTACAGAATTTCCTTCAGCGTATGAAGCGTGCAAACACTCGGGAAGTATGTTTGATAAATTAGCTTTGTGTGATGTATACTTTAAGAATAGAGGAACGATATCACTATAAACTCTACACTCATTATAAAACTGTATATCCAGGCCAAACAGTTCTTGAAATTTCTTGTCATCCCTCATTACTTTGGCAAGGAATCTGCGTGTTCTCATTTGTCTGCCAGGTTCTTGCCCGCTTAGGTCAACAGCGTAAAGTGACGATGCCAATCCAGGTACAAAAGGTTGCACATCGAAACTTGAAATATGAAGATCCTGTTTCAAGGAACCCAGAGCACGTTCAACACACTTACGCACCTCCTCGTTCACCGCCATGGCACACAATGTATACCGCATCTGAATGTCACTGTGCATCGCACAAAGTGTTCATAAATAGCTCAAGCGCACTTCTCAGGATTACTGTTATCAGAATCATAAAAATGTCTCAGATTGCGTTGGGCTTGTACCATTTACTACCTCGGAAGCTGCATTACTGCTGAAATTCATAAACTCAGTATAACAAACTATGATACTGTATGATGTAACATTTGGGCCATTAATTTTAGTAGAGATCTACACATCAACTCACACCTCACAATCAAAGTGTGTAACAGCACAGTTTATGTTGTCTTTCTTTAAAATGTTCCAAATTAACCCATATGTAAGAGGCAGATAACCTCGCTGTTCCACCCCTTAAAACAATAACTGACTTATAACATTGTCACATGATTATTTAATCCTAAATTGCCCATTCAACAGTGATAATTAACTATTTATTTATTGAGTTTCCAAAAACATTGAAGAACCCTATTTTGCCTAATAGGGTTATATGACAATTAACTAATACATGTAATATTTTACAGGAGAGTATATTTTGTATTTACATGTTTATATCTTGGTCACAATCGTGTTGACTGACTGAACAGCTACAAATGACAAATGGTACAGGCGACACTGAAAAGAATGGCTTCAAATCTCAACATAACTAATAACACCTATGAATGAAAATGAAAATCCACAGCCTGCTTCCAGTCTCCGACCGGGTCAGGAATGGAATGAATGAAGCCCCCATCTAGCGGCGAGGATATGAATTGTGCCGGCTGCCGAAGCCTGACGCACTCCTCTGGGGCAATGATTAAATGAATGACAGATGAAATGAAATGATAGAGGAGAGTGTTGCTGGAATGAAATTTTGACAGGGAAAACCGGAGTACCCGGAGAAAAACCTGTCTGCCTCCGTTTTGTCCAGCACAGATCTCACATGGAGTGACCGGGATTTGAACCACGGACCCAGCGGTGAGAGGCCGGCGTGCTGCCGCCTAAGCCACGGAGGCTTCAACTAATAACACCTATACGTATTTATATTCATGTTTGAATATAAATTGTTATTGTCCAAAAACACCCAATTTCTGAATTGAATTTGTACTAGAGGACCCGTGCGAGCAATCTCGCATGTTCATAAACCACACTTTTCCCAATAGGTTTATAATGAGAGCCTTAAAGAGAAAGATTGCTGTAACACTCACCGGTTATTCGATATTTATGAAATTATACGATTTGATTTATTGATCTAAAATCCACGAAAAATGAAAGGAAAGACCTCAGAATGTTAAAATGACATGAAACAGGCCAAAGTGTGAAGTGGACAGCAATTATGGAGCGTAGTTTCATACAGCAACAGCATTTGCAAATCGCACACTTCGTACATTTTGTTGAAATCCTTTTTTTTAAAGAAATTATTGATATTTATGAATTTATAGTGCAATTCGTCACTGCTAATGTCTGTTCTCTTTCGTTTGAATGCTCATTCTCACTATCGGTCACCTGTGAGCGCCGCAGGAGGGATCTATACTACTGAAATAATATATATGATGTATGTAATCATGTATAATCTTATGCATGGACGATAGGAAAGTATGCGTTTTTTGTACTGAAAATGAAAATGAAAATCCACAGCCTGCTTCCAGTCTCCGACCGGGTCAGGAATGGAATGAATGAAGCCCCCATCTAGCGGCGAGGATATGAACTGTGCCGGCTGCCGAGGCCTGACGCACTCCTCTGGGGCAATGATTAAATGAATGACAGATGAAATGAAATGATAGTGGAGAGTGTTGCTGGAATGAAATTTTGACAGGGAAAACCGGAGTACCCGGAGAAAAACCTGTCTGCCTCCGTTTTGTCCAGCACAGATCTCACATGGAGTGACCGGGATTTGAACCACGGAACCAGCGGTGAGAGGCCGGCGTGCTGCCGCCTAAGCCGCGGAGGCTTAGCGTTTTTGTACTAATATTTCCTATTGGTACACGAGGCTTTCAATTCTCTAAACGGGTGCATTATCTTACCAGTTTTATTCGAGAAGGAAGCTTTGCGTAATCTTCAATATAACTCTGTCTTGTGACTTTGGTAAGTGATTTCATTTATTTGCGAATCCTGCACTAACAAACCTCACTGAAAATTTATCTCTTTCATTCTGAGTTTTTGTGTAGTGTTTCAGTAGAATGGTTGACCGACATCTTCAGTATATTAGATCAACGGATTTTATGCCTTTTCATAGTAAATGTCTAATGCGATCCTAATTTCTTGCTAAATTACGGGTCTGTAAGTTTAAAAGATGATTTTTGGTTATATTTTATATATTCAAGATGATTACAGTATTGTGTAGGCTAATGCTCAGTGCAGCAAGCATAACAGATTAAGTGCCTTATACGGAAATTTCTTCTTCTTAAGTATTTCAAGGTATTGATTTTTCTCCCCATATAAAGGGTGTAACTAAATACTTGGGAAAGTTCCGGGGATTCGATAGAGGACCTGACAACAAGCAAAACATGTCCTGTAAACATATGGTGTATTTGCTTTCGTTTCCGTGTCAGAAGCATTGTTTGTGGTGCACATTACACAGGCCGCTTCGCTATGCAGGTTGGTCATTTGTGTTGATAAAGTGTACGTTACTACTTACAGTTCTCTACAGAAGGTGCTCAAAATGGTTACCACGACCTTTAATGCAGGCGTCTATGCGCCGCATCATTGACTCCCTCACACGCTCTCATATTCCCGGCGTCTGTCGTATCTGCTGACATTCTTGCTCTATGCGCTGACACAGTATCCCCACGTTATGAAAAGGTGTGGCATACACAATGACCTTTAAATGTCCCCATACGTTGAAGTCTAATGGGTTGAGATCAGGAGAACGAGCAGGCCACGGTGTTGGTCCCTGACGCTCTATCCATTTGTTTGGACTTGAATTGTGACAAGTGGCCTGTGTGCCCTCCACAAATGGCCAACTAGCATCGTTCCACCGTCTGTGTTATGCACACCACACACAATGCTTGTAACACGGCAACGAACGCACATACACCATATGTTTACAGGACATGTTTTGCTTGTTGTTAGGTCCTCTATCAAATCCATGGAGCTTACCCACAGATATAGTTTCATCATGTATATAAAACCGAATGTTTGTCTGTTTTTTCTTTCTTCTGAATTTCCACAGAAACTTGCGTTATTAACGCGTTTCAGACTGTTTAGTGACCATTGCGTGCAAGAAAGGACAACACTTTTGTCTGTCTGTCTGCCTGACTGTGTACAAATATATACGCTTTTAATTCGAGAACGGCTGGGTGGCTCATAAAATTTGGTACAGATACCATCAGAGGCACGACACTAATTATTGATGTAACTCTTCTCCATACCTCTCATAAGAGAGGAAAGGAAGTAAGGAAATGAGAGGAGCTACCCCCGCAAAAATACGTGCTGAAATAGGCGTAAACGGACGAGACAAAGCTCAATTTCAGCCCCTCAATGTAAGAAACAAAACTCAAGGACCCCACTTTTTAAGGAACTAAAATCAACAGTTTCTGAGATATTCCCAGAGAACTAATTTCATTTAAGAAACAGCTAATGACGAAATGCAAGCCCTCATCAGCTCTCACTACCATCATTCGTTCATACTTCATAACGGGACTGGGTGATAGGCAAGTTAGTCACACGCACAGGGGAGCTGCGAGATAGGAAAGATTTCACTCTAACTTGATTCGTTGCGTAATGTGTAGACAGTAGACAGCACAAGCTGATGGGTGACAAAATACTGCTTGGATCCAAGCTCCGTGAACCTGAGAGGAATGTGGATCGCAGACGATGACGATATATGATGACAGATGTGCTAGGTTCCCGGTCAGTGTGTAGTAACAGAACCAAATATATTGGTAGGTGACTCACTCAGTTATTCGTAACATAACAGTGGTTCCTATGTTAGCAGCATTGGAATAGACATGAATACCAGATAACACTGCGGGCTGTTGACAGGCCCTTCTCTTCTCGCCTGACCCTTCCCCTCACCCAGCAAGTTCTCAGAGCTTGGACCCGAGCACAACTTGTATGAAGGATACACGGGAAGAACGATAAGTTGAGTGAAAGACTGCCTCTTAGGCCAAGAACTGCTCGAGTCCACGCTCTGTAAACCTGAGAGAAATGTGGATCACGGACGATGAGGAGAGATGTGGGGGGTTCTTAGTCCGTGCGTAGTAACAGAACCAACTCACCCACTCACTCATTCACACCACCTTACACCACACTGGTTTAGGCAATGGCCCTAAGTTGGCTGTATTGGAATAGACAGAAATGCCAGATAACACGGCGGGCTATTGACAGGCCCTTCACTTCCCGCCTCCACATTTCAAGGCCCTAAATTTAACAGAGGCTGTGACATTCCCAGGAAACTAAATTCGCTGTGATAATCTGATGAAGGAATGACAAGTCCTTAACCATTGCAACAGTAGCTCAATTGATAACATCTGGCTATTAATGCCGAGGACCGTTCGAAGAACGGGTACTTCTGCTAGTATTACATATATCCAAGAATGCTTCAGTGTACACTTGTCAACTAGGGTCACTCATAAGACGATTTTTTTAATCAACGAGTTTCTTGGTAATTGCTTCATTACTATCCGCCTTATCGATCTTAATGTTTCAAGAGTATGCATGACCACCATCTTGAATATATGGTATTCCTGCACATTTCCTTTCAACAAAGTAAATCTCTTCTCGTTCTAACTTGTTGTAAAGTTTCGAAGTTCTTAAGTTTATCAGGTGTTGAGCAATCGTTTTCACTATCTTATATTCAAGATGCTGGGTCTATGTACTGTAATATTCAGTTCGAGCAACTAAGGTTTGTCACAAATGCCACTATTTCACCATTTTTCCTGCACTTTCATCAATTACACCCTAATTTAGCGATTTTTATGATTTAACACTACACCTGGCCACTAACTCGAATGTATGAAGCCCATACTCTTGTGTCATTCATTCATTCGAGATTGTTTTGTCTTTCAGCGCCCAGTCTAGTCTGCAAGCCAGTGTTTGCGAACAAATCGCCTCCATGATCCCTTATTAGCAGTTAGCACTGTGGCCTTCTCTGCTTCTACACCACTCACTTTGAAATTGTTAAACACAGAATCAAACCATTGCTCCAAGGTCTACCTCTACTTCTCTTACCCTCTATAGTCAAGCTCATAAACTAACCTCATAGGTAATCTTTCCTCCCTCATTCTCCTCACATGACCCCACCATCTGAGTCGCCTAATAGAAACAGCTTCTTCTAGGGTGTTAATTTCTAACTTAGCCTTTATCTTTTTACTACCGGTACTTCAGTGCCATCTATTTGCCCTCGCAATCATTCACGCTACCCTTATGTCAGTTGTCTCTAACTTATGCATTAGATATCCTGAACCTACCCAGTTCTCACTTCCATACAGCAAAGTCGGCCTAAATACTGAGTGATGTAAGGAAAGTTTCGTCGCGACAGTTACTTCTTTCTTACAGAATACTGTATATCGCAACTGAGAACTCATTGCATTGGCTTTCCTACACCTTGAGCATATTTTTTCCACCATACTACCATCGTGAGAGAATACATAGTCCAAGTACTTACAATTGTTCTCCCGCTCCAATCCAGCTTATCCTACTTGGCATTCAATTTTCTTGTGTGTTCTTCCTAGCGTCATCACCGTCGCTTTTTAAAAGCTGATATTCACACCATATTCACTACATTTATGTGAAAGTTGTGATATTTTAGCTTTTAGCATATTAATCCTTATTTTGCAATGAATTAAAATGTTAAGTTTATTAGATGGTGAATAAGTGATTTGAATACACTAGCGTATTCAATTTGTTGGCTGTGCGCAATATGCAAAATGTTTACCTTGTACCTCGGGTAACTTATACCCATCGAGTCGTTTAGTTTCAAAATAAGCCCAATCGATCTCTGATTAAGGGACACTTCGATTCTTACTTCCCATACTTTAAACCAAGCAAAGTAGTTTATCGTAAATTTGAATCAATGACAATTTCATTCTTGACTAACGGAACGTTTTCTGAAGCAAATTAGTAGCAATGTTCGCTACAGTGTCCCCAAATAGCCCATAAACGAATTAAAGTGATCCTTATTCAAAAGTGGACTTGATTAGTTTTGAAACTAAAAGCTTTCTGAATGCCACGTTTATTGAGCTTTGTTCCATTGGAATTTAAGTTGTCGATTATTATATTTGAAAATAACGCACGGCCACAAAATTGAATTTTAATAACCAAGACATTTGTAACTTGAGCGTTCTACGCCCCCTATAGAGTGGCACTTAAATATTCAAAATTGAAGATTTAAATTTAGCAGGGATGCTGACTGTACCGGGATTCGAACCTCCGATCTCCAGGCTTGCTGAAGTCACCCCATCACCATTTGAGGCATAAGGCTACGCCGCGGGGCGCTAGGATTGAGGCGAGTATCGAAATATTGAGTCGAATACATCTCACCGTGTCCACTCAAGAAGATGGTGATCCTTTTCAGCAAGTTGTTTTTCGACGCAGTGAAGGTCTGCTTTCCTTTGCACCAGGACTGTGTCTGCGGGCAAGTTTATCTGATTTACTTTTTATCAAGACTCAATTGAGGACTGATTGTGCTGCTTTGTAAGGAGCTAAAGTCATTTCTATTCCTATCATACTCGCATTCTGCCTTGATTCACACTGCTCCTTCGTGCACCACAGACATATTGCTATTCGGTCGGAGTAAGAAGTATGACTTGAATATAACACATGCTCTCCTCGGACAAAAAACATTCATCCGACGCCCGTTGAAACGTGTTGCACGAAGTACAGCACTGGGCCAGAGATAGGGAGCTGTACGTGACCGGGGTGGCTCGAAATCCGCATTGATTGAAACCATGGATGATTGAGGTTAGTCATCGGTCAAATGTCCACCTCATAGTCCTAAGATCACGGGATCGAATCCCATCCGATGAAGTGGAATTTTTGTAAGACGGTAAAACACCACGGGACTCTTAAGTCGTACGATAAAATCTCTCGTGTCATATTGGGGTGGTAACGAGTCAAAAATGACTAAATCTCAGCCACAGGTCGCCCAGCCCAGTCAGAGTTTTCATTGCCAGGGGGCAGAACTACACAGAACGTCGAAATTGGAGAGTATTGTGAATCATCCCAATGGCTCCAATTCAAAGGATCTACGCCGTTGTAGTTGAGGCCATACAAAGAAATATTATTTATCATTTATCGTTTATCATTTATCATGTATCACTTATCATTTATCATTTATCACTTATCAGTTATCATTAATCTTTTATTATTTATCAAGTATCAATTATCATTTATCATTTATGATTTATCATTAATCATTTATTTAGCTACCTATGACTGACTTTGACAAGGCTGATTAAAATACTCAGCTTTTCTGGTGATTATCCTGATCCAAAGTATAGTGCAGAGAGACCAGTGTCGAAGTCTGATCTATCAGGACATTTTCAGTAAATGCTCAAATCAATTACTAGACTACATCTATTTCCGGCATAAAGCTTCTGACCGGGGTAGCCACACGCATAAAAGCACAAGACCATGCGTGTGTTAACTCCTGTCAGAATATGCATTTACTGAAAATGTCCTGATAGATCTCTTTAAATTCAGCGTGTGCGATCCCCATCGTCAGCCGTCCTAGCAAATGCTTGGGCGATACTGCACTTTCTAATAGGTTACAGACAGATGCCCAACTCCATGTCCAATGTATTTCATCTTCATTTATTTTGCCTTATTAACTCTTCTGATGAGGTGTGTGTAAGGAAAGGAAAACTGGCTGTAAGGACCTTCCACCCAGTTGAATCTTCCTACCTGATCCAGAACGCAGTAGGAGCGGGAACAATAGTATATTTTAAACATTATTGACTTACTGTTATCCCCCATTCCATGATTGTTGTAATCCTCCTTGGCAAGGTTATTGACAGACTGAGATGTAGTGTTTATAGTGAACTCCAGCGGTGAGTGGTTTCATCTCAAGGCAAGGTCTCATTTGTCAATGGATCTCGGAGACATATTCGTGACACTCAGGAACATTAATTTCCACGGCCGTCGTCGTTCAATGAGGAAGTAATTAGCGTCCAAAGTGTCAGGGGTTTACGAGGATAGAGAGCGGTAATCTGGTGAGAGTAACTCTCATACATCTGACAACTCGGCAAGTACTGTCGTAAACATTCATACTCACTTAAAGCTATTTGGTACGATACAGTTCGTGTAAATTGGAATCTAAATATCGTATCTCAATTACACCGTTCTTGGAAATTATAATCCAGTCACTGAATTTATATTTGAAATAGAATTATCTCTCACGCAAAATAGAACCAAATATATATATATATATATATGGAATCCTTGTGAAGAAGCATATGAGACTCGATTTCGGGGGTGTAACGGTCCATTTCGTAAAGTTGTTGTTAAGCGCTACTTATAAAAAATTCCTCTCGGCACGCCGGAAGGCGGAGGTAGATTTCACCGGGCAAACTAGGGGATAGGCTATAATAGGCAAAATATGCAGGTTTTCGTAGGACGATCAGACCTCATTTATTGCGAGAAAGTATTTTACAATTGGAGGTTAGTTAACATTTTTTTCGTCTTTCTATGCATACTTTCAACATTTTACTGTCTTATGGGGATGGTAACCTTCTTGTTATTTGGGGTTAATTTTTATACTTGTGATCACACTGTCCTTATGCAAGGTTTGGAACTAATGTGTAACTATCTAACAGTCTGTTACTTCTTCACGCAAAATTTTATCTCCCGCAGATATGTTGGTTGGTTCCTCAGTTTAGGGGCTGCGACAACGTGGTCATGTAACCCCGTGTACATTGGGTGTGTGTAGAATCTGTCTGATAAACGGTGTTATTTGTGATGACTGTATTAGTCTGTAATTCAGGTAAGGTCTGCAGACGGTCAATTTTAAGTAGTAGTACCTAATTTTGTACCAAATACTAACGTCAACGACACCTAGCTGTGAACTTGGCTGCTAGATGCCACCGCAACCAGCAACTTGCAACGAACGTTGTAACTTCCCCTCCGAAGGAAAGCATGCTGACGGATTTTTAGCGCTCTTAGAAAATCCGGCAACTTTGTCCGGCTTTGAACCAGCACCTTGGGCATAGAAGTTCAGCATGCTACCAGTTAGCCGCTTCCCTCATAGTCAGATGGAACAAGAAGTTCCGTGACGAACTAAAGAGCCTACTTTTCTTAAAATTAAGATTCATGCCATAGATTAATCTACAGTATATGAACCTATCTAGAATAATGACGAAATTAAGTGGGTAATATCGAAATGTCTTAATTAGTTCGAAATAAGGTATACTAGGCATAATGTAGCCTAATAGAGCAATACAGTTGGCAGCTCTGGTGACTGAATATATTCTTACTTCCATCTCCTAAGGTACAGAATACAAAATGTGGTTGAAGTCCAAAGGACGTTACATGGATTTAGACATTGGATCTATTAGTACACGTAAAAGCATGTTGGCAACAATGTCATACGAGTGCTGGTCAGAAATAATCTGAAATATTATGTATTTTTGTGCCAATTTTGGACGAAATCCATTTGTTGGTATAGAAGTTACATGTATTAAAAAATTGGTCCTATCAGCAGGCTTAGAATCATGTTTGTAGAACTGACGTATATAAGTTACTCCAAATTAATGTAAAATGTCGGGTAATTTACGTGTGCATAGTTTAAAGCTGTCGGCTTGCATACTTTCTGATATATTTGGATACAAAATAGAGAGCAATTATTAACAGTTGGCAGCCCTAGTGGCTCTTAAGAATACACTCAGTCATATATGTTTATTTACACATATTACATACAAAATTTGGTTGAAATCCAATTGATAGTGTAGAAGTTATATGCATTTAAAAATTGGACTTATCAGAAGGCTTAAAATTATTTTGGCAATGCTGTCATGTATGGCCACCTGGAAATTAAACTGAAATAGTATTATCTACATGTGTGCCAATTTTAGAATAGCTCCCATGTATACCTTCCAAGATATCCAACATGGAGCTCAAATTTCTAGTGCGTTTTTTTAGCAGTTGGTAGTACTGGCAGCTTTTTCAAATATGGGCCTGAGATATTCCGGTATACATCTTTACTCATACTAAATTTGGTTTCGATTGCTGCAGCCGTTTAGGAGTTGATAGGGGGGGGGGGCACACAGCCAGACACACAGAAGGACAGACAGACAGAAGGACAGACAGAAGGACAGACACATTTTCCCGGATATATCTTATAAGTCTACTTTTCCCACATTTTTGAAAAGTGTGAAAAGTAGGCTAAAAAAAATGAATGTGATCTCGTCAATGGCGTTGTCTTGGCAACCTCTGATAGATCATCCCTTATCAATTTAAAAGCGTTGTTATGGTAACCTCTGATGGCACTTGGCATTTTTTAAAATTCCGAAATCATTTTTCTCATTCCTTGGCGTAATGGTGGGTCATATCAAAAATTCTTTCAGACAAAAGTTTTAGGTAATTATTAGGGGAATATTTTCCATTTTATACGGTTTTGATATTGTGCCTATTAAGAGAGATATGATTATTGTTTCCCGAAAAACCCACTTTTATCCACCCCTTTGGTCAATGGTTGGTGCTATCAAAAAACTTATTTGGCATACATTTTTGGCACTTATCCGACACATATTATGAACTTTGAATGGATTCGATATTTCACGTATTAAGAGAGTTACAGCGAAATTTCATTTCTTCGAAAAAAAAAAACCCATTTTCACCCCCTTCGACCGATTTTGCCCATTAACGAACTCGACCGAGATTTTATAGGGATACATATTATGTAAAATATTCAAAGTGATTGGTGCAAAATTACGGCAGTTATCGTGTCCACAAGAAACTGATATATATATATATATATATATATATATATATATATATATATATAGATAGATAGATACATATATACATAAATTATATAGAAACTTTTGAACTGACGGTGGTTTTGGGGTCTGGGGGATGTGAAACGCGAAGATATGTCGAAATTTTCCGGAAGTCGAAACATGGTACTCATTGCAATAGTTAGCTTTCTAATGAAATCTACCTAATGCAGGGTAACATATAACAAAATAACATGCAGGAAAAAGTGAATACCAGGATTAAAACATATGAATTTAATTAACAGATCAACAAATTTACACTATTTACAGCAAAAACACAAGGACTCCCAAATGACACCCACTTGAATTAATAAAAGTGCCAAACAGGCCTGATCTCAGGAGAGATCGTAAACATCTGGACCAAATGTCCCAAATTACTGCAATGACATGTGCGTGTGCGGCTTCACTGTATGCGGTACGAAGTGTACAATTTAATGCGAGATTCGTTACCATCCAGTAAACCTGAGTTCTCCTATCTCTTCTCGTATTTTCTCTTGATTTTTACTTAACTGGTCTTCCAGGTTTTCGCGCAAGTGCATCCTTTCTTTCTCCTTTTTATCTCCAGTTTGTCAAGTTCTTTTATCAATCCTAACACATTGTTGTCGACTGAATTAATCTGCTCTTGTATATTTATATTCTTCGCCTCTATTCTGTTGAACTGTCCCTGTAATTCGTCCTGCGTGCTTTTAATCCCTGCCGTATTGTTCACACATGCTGCCTCGATCTGTTTCAGTTTGGCGGCTACCATTTCATCTAACTCTACTAGTTTGTCGTCAAATTTGGATCCTAGTTTCTTGATTTCGCCTAATTGTCTCGAATTATTCTCTGCCAACTCCTCCGCCAGTTTCTATAGTTCTATTTTAGTACTTTGATTTATTTCAAGGGTTATTCTCTATAACTGAACCGTTTGTAAAGTTGCCTGCTCCGATAACTTGTGGTTTAGTTAAACTAACTATTTATTATTATCATCACTCTGTTCACGTAATTGAGTAGTTATGTTATTTAATTGTTTATCATTCTGTTCACGCAACTTGTGTAATTGTTTATCGTTATCCAATTTCTGGATTTGCAATTGGACCGTAATGTTACTGTTCACGTCCTGTAATTGTTTATCACTCTGTTCACTGATGCTTTTTAACTGTTCCTCCGCCTTTGCAGACAATTGCACAGTCAACTGCGCGCACATCTGCTCCGCAACACTTTAATCTCCTCGATGCTAGCCAACGCAAAACACACGAATATACTCTGAGAAAATAGGGTCATGCAATGGGATTTCAGTCGTACACACACACATGTCTTGATATTTAAATATTACATTGATTCTAATTTAAATAAATTTTCAGTAATCAAACTCTTACTGAATAAAGACTCTCATTTCCAAACAACAAATAACTCCCTGGTGATCTGCTTTTAAATTCCTAACTAACAGAATTTACGAAAAACAATTTAATTAACCGAAGTTAATTAAATGTTAAGTAGGCTGAGGCAACACCATCCTGCTTTTGACTGAGTTCACTAAATATGCAAATTTTCTAATTTTAAGCTGGGCGCCAGAACATTTTATCATCAAACACAATATCAATTCCTAACCTTGTTCAACATTTCTAACTTTAAGAACTCAGTGATTTTACTGATACACATGGCGGTACAACTTCGCTTCAATTTATTGAATTTACTTCTGTCCTGCTAACATGGCATCGTTTCTCAGCGAAGAAGCATATGAGACTCGATTTCCGGGGTGTAACGGTCCATTTCGTAAAGTTGTTGTTAAGCGCTTCTTATAAAATTGCAGGGTAACATATAACAAAATAACATGCAGGAAAAAGTGAATACCAGGATAAAAAACATATGAATTTAATTAAAAGATCAACAAATTTACACTATTTACAGCAAAAACACAAGGACTCCCAAATGACACCCACTTGAATTAATAAAAGTGCCAAACAGGCCAGATCTCAGGAGAGATCGTAAACATCTGGACCAAATGTCCCAAATTACTGCAATAACATGTGCGTGTGCGGCTTCTCTGTATGCGGTACGATGTATACAATTTAATGCGAGATTCGTTACCATCCAGTAAACCTTCAGGGAACGAATCTGCATTGTCTTAGAGCTAGACAGACACTAGGAACATAATCTAAGCACTGATTAAACTAATCCGACACTTCCTACACTGAATAAAACAAATAATAATTTCCGCATGAAATTGGAATAAAAGAATTGCCGTAGCAATCAACACTAACGCCTAAAAAACTAGGACTTTTAAAATCAACACAAGTAAATCAACACGTGACCAATCAAGAAAAATACACACATGGCCGCTTGCTTTTTTACATGAAATACTACATACACCCAACGGTGACACAACAAACCAAAATATAACATACAAGCAAATGAAATGAGTCACCGAAATCACTAGGCTCAAGCCAACATTTACATCATAACTACAAATATTTCTTTTCATACGATATGCGGTAATTCGTAACGGACATGGCGAACTCCAAAATTAATATTATGATCCAATGATCATTTAAAAATAACAGGTTTGCTACAGATAGTTTAAGGGGTCAGTCGGTCGTAGCTAGACTGCCTAAACGATGAATCACCAGACATAGACGGGCGCAACGTGGCATCTGCAACATATGTCAACCCACGTGTCAAATACCTTGACCTGCCGTAGCAATGGCTCGAGTCTCGAAGAAGCGTGCTCCCAATAGCACATAATATACGTGTGTGTGTGTCAAATAAAAATATCTTAGCATTTCCCACGGAAATCCAAGAATCAGCACCAGACAAGGTAAGGTAGCCTCCCAGAGCGCTCCCCCTTTCCAATCAAAAAATACAACCACAATTTGAGGGCGGTAGGCACATTCTACCCCTCATCATGAAGAACCAATACACACACCTTGACACAATACACACACCAGAATCACACGTATGGGTTTGACAGAAACCTGAAATAAAATACATAAATATTTCCACCGACTTGCGTTTCCAGTCTAGTCCGTGACTGAAGATCCTGAAAAGGGATATAAAAAACTCAAAAATATAGAATTAAGGTGTTCTACAGTGACATCTTAACGTATTGGGCTCGGCAACCCTAGTATTAATATAAACCTGTTCGTAAAACATCTAACAACTTTTACCCCCTTCTGCTGATAAAAATGAATTTGAATACAGCACCATTTATCATCCATGAAGAACTTCGCATTCGCATGAATAAAATCCCAATGCACGCGCCGTGCATACTAATAATGACTCATAAGAAAAACATACAATCAAACAAAATTTTTGCCACGTGCCAACGTACTTTTAAAAGATAACAGTGTCGGTGCACGAAATCTAAAAAAACAAGAAAAACTATGAACAAAGAAATATTTACAACGTTCCCGCGTCTAATCTAGCTACATATTGAATAAATCAATGGTTTGTACATCACCGTCCAGCTTGCAGAAAATCAACCTCCATCCCAGAGCATTCCCCACGGGAAATTTACTCCGTCATCGTCGACATTCTGGTAGAGGCGTAGCACATCATCCCACCAATCGACCTTGCTGTAGACATCTTGGCGTGGCTTCTTAAAAAGAAATGTTCAAAATTAAAATTCTACCCTGCTAGAATCGCTTTGACCTACTGACTTTCACTCAAGAGTCCTGGGCGATTACTCCACGTGAAACTGGCCCTATCTAAGCATTCGCTTGATTCACACGCACATATACATCACAAAATATAACACAAAAATATTACAGAAAAATATTACAGTCTAGTCAGCCACGCAGCTGGCATTTAAAAGTCTCTCAAATTACTTATGCCGAGTAGCGCTTATCTCAACTAGAGATCTCTACTCTACTTGGCGTGAACTCTGCTCCCAAGAGCACAATAAAATGTTCGTTCAAACTGACGTGAACTATGCTCCTCAGAGCTCCTTCAAAAAGTGTCTCAAACTGGCGTGGACTATGCCTATCGGCACCTGATCAAATTGTGTCCCAAACTACTCATCACCGATCAATTTATTAGAAACTGGCAGAATGGAGTGGGATGGGGGCAATCTGAGAAAATAATCTGTAGTTCTCAACTCACGGACTTGGAACTAGTATCAAACTTCTTCTTTTTATCTGAACGTCTCAATGCACTCATGCGGAATCCTATCGGATCGGCGGTTCTTCATACACGTGTTTTCAGCGTCTTTTTTTTATAGCACACACATCTCCGCGTGGGTCAGGCGTCCTCTCTTCTGATTCGGTGATTCAATCGGGTATCGGTTTGAAATTCACCTCTGGCACGCCCATAATGACGCCAAATTGTTTGCCCGTTCACTCTGAGTTCGGCCTTGAACTCGGCTTACTAGGTCGTCCCCAGGAATAACTATCACGCCACCTCTGTCGCAAGCGTTGCAACACACTACTTGCCTTCGGTAGCCTACTTCAACATGCACTGCCTGGATATAAGTAATAATAATAATAAAAATCATCAAGACTTATTGATCGGCAAATCAATAAGGGTTCAATATTGATAGTCCTGTTCCCTAGTTATTAAAAATACCTTGTAGTTTTCTATGTAATCATTTCAAAACTTGTGTTTAGATTTGACATTAGATAAAATTTAGATTTAGTTTTTATATTATATTTAGATTAAACTTTTTAATACTATGCATTTTGATCTGTGTGAAATTAATAGTTTTAAGAATTATATTTAGATATTAATGATGTAGAAATACCTGGAAATGTATTTTACTGTGCAGGTGCACTGTTATTGTGTCGCACACTGAGCCCTGTTTTGTACCGTAAACAAATAAATAGATGCAAGAATTGGACGATTCCTTTGTCTACTATGGTATTATTTTTTGAGTTGTTGCGATTCGCTTGCACTTGCTCTCACGTACCCCCATGAAATTATGAACTTCTCTCTGTTGTAATTGTGGAATAGCTGGCCCCGTGGTGTAGGGTAGCGCGCCTGCCTCTCACCCGGAGGCCCCGGGTTCGATTCCCGGCTCCGTCAGGGATTTTAGAAACTGACGTGAGGGCTGGAACGGGTTGCACTCAGCCTTGTGAGAACAATTGAGTAGCTGTCTGACAGTGAGGCAGCGCCTCGGTCACGAAAACCATGATTACGGCCGAGGGGACTCGATGCGCTGACCACGTGTTACCCCAGTATTTGCAGGCCAATGGCTGGGCAGCAGTCGCTTGGTAGGCCTACGCCCTTCATGGGCTGTAGTGCCACGGGGTTAGTTAATTGTGGAATAATCTGTGGTAAAGACGTGCTGCAGTTATCGACGGGAAAGCTGAAGGTCCAATATTTCTCTACTTAATTAGTACTTCATAAATGTTAGGACACAGATGACGAGGACATTTATATTTTCAATAGTCTACCAGATATCAAGATTTTGGAAGAAACCAAACAGGTCTTTATGCCAAGAAGTGAAGCTTTCCAAAAATAGAGTTCGCTATTTCTTAACAAGAATAACCGTGACGAACTAAAGAGCCTACGTTTCTTAAAATTTTAGATTCATGCCAATGATTAATAATGGATCTATCTAGAATAATGGCGAAATTAAGTTGGTAAAATCGAAATCTCTAATTAGTTCGAAATACAGTATACGTGGCATAATGTAGTCTAATAGAGCACAACAGTTGGCAGCCCTGGTGACTGAATATATTCATAGTTCCATCTCTTAAGGTACCGGTACTGAATACAAAATTTGGTTGAAATCGAATGGATAGCATGGACGTTACATGCAGTTAGACATTGGATCTAACAGCGTACGTAATATCATGTTAGGTAACAATGTCATGCTTTGTTGGTCAGAAGAGATCTGAAATAATATGATCTATTGTTGTGCCATTTTGAATGAAATCCATTAGTTAGTATAGAAGTTACTTGCATTTTAAAATGGGACCTATCAGCAGGCTTAGAATCATGTTGGCAGCACTGACGTATATTAGTTACTCCAAATTAATTTAGAATGCCAGGTACTATACGTGTGCAAAGTTTAGAGCTATTGTTTTGCATACTTTCTGATATATTGATATTAGGGAAACAGAAATTGAGACAGCATGTATTAACAGTTGGCAGCCCTGGTTGCTCTAAAGAATACGCTCAGTCATATCGGTTGTCTACATATAGTAGCCTACATACGAAGTTTGGTTGAATTCTAATTGATAGTGTAGAAGTTATATGCATTTAAAAATTGGACCTATCAGTAGACATAGAATAATTTTGGCAACACTGTCATATGTGGCCTCTTGGAAATTAAACTGAAATATTATTATCTACACGTGTGCCAATTTTGAATTAGCTCCCATCCATACCTTCCAAGATATCCAACACAGAGCTCAGATTTCAATTACGATTTTTCAGCAGTTGGTAGCACTGACATCATTTTCAAATACGGCATACCAAATTTTGTTTCGATAGCTGCAGCCGTTTAGGAGTTGATAGGGGACATACACACACACACACACACAGCCAGAAAGACAGACAGACACACATTTGCCCAGATCGATCTCATAAGTCTACTTTCCCTCATTTTTAGCCTATTTTCATTTATGAAAAAATAGGCTTATGTGATCACCTTATGTCCATGTGTCTGTCTGTGTGTGCGTGTGTGATGGTGTGTGTCCCCCCTAATAACTTCTAAACGGCTAGAGCGATTTCAATGAAGCTCGGTAAGTTCATAGCACTATTCCGGTCAACCCCGATCGTGCCCTTCAAATGTTGTTACGTCTCACCAATCCAACATGGCGGCTGTGCGAAATATTTAACCAGCATTCAATATCTCCGAAACTATTACCGATATCACCCTGGAATATTTTACGGTGATAAAGGGAACTACCAGAAGTTCACCTATGTGACCTCTGAAACCCTGGTAACTACAAAATCAACATGGCGGCGAAGCGAAGTTGCGACTTTTAAATAGACGTTTAAAAAATTGGCAATAAAACTTGGTACAGTATATGTTTATGCACATTGTAATGCACCGACATCTAACTTCGTTCAATTGTTTACATAACCTCAAGGTGGCGGCTGTGCGGATTATTTTACCGGGATTCTATATCTCTGGAACTATTAGCGGTATCACCCTGAAATTTTGTTCGGAGACAAAGGGCTCTACTGGAAGTTCATCTATAAGACTTTCAAAAATCGGTTGACTACAAAACGAATATGGCGGCCAAGCGAATTTGAAAATTTTAAGTAGACCTTTCTCGCGATTTAATTATCCAAACGCAATGAACCTTGGTACAGGAATTTTTTTTACACATTGTAATGCACTGGTTTCTAATTTAGTTCAATTGTTTACATAACCTCAAGATGGCGGCTGTGCGAAATTTAAAATAAAGTTTTTATTTCTTGTTTCGTAATCATGCGTTGGAAGTGAAATTTTGAATAATGAACCTACGCAATAATTTTCCTTTAAAGGTACATGACTCTATGGCCTATACATATAACAATCCAACATGGCAAACATCCGAAATATTTAGATGGATCTCAATATCTACGAATCTATTACGGCAATCAAACTGAATTTTTTTAATAACCTGGTGATCACAAATCCAACATGGCGGCGACGTGAAATGTAAATATCCACATGGTCGTTTCTCGCAATTTTACCATCTGAATGCAGTGACACTTGGTACAGTAAATCCCAATACAGATGTTATTTCAATTGCATATAATTGTTTTCAATTTTTTCCATAACCACAATATGGCAACTGTGCGAAATTTTAAAATCTCGTTTTTACTTCTTGTGACCTAATCTTGCGACTGAAGTTTGAATACTACAAGTACACAATAATCTTCATGTAACAGTACATAACTCTAGGACCTACATATATAAAAATCCAACATGGCGACCATCCGCAATAATTAGTCGGTTCTGAATATCTACGAATCTATTGCAGCAATTAAACTGATTTTTTGTATGTTGATAGTGGCAATTAACGTAAGTAGGATGTATGAAAATTGGCTTTAGTTCTTTGCGGAACTACTTGTTTCAGTTGTTGCGATGTCGCTTTCATTTGCTCTCACGTACCCCATGAAATTATGAACTTTTCTGTGTTGTAATTGTGGAATTATCTGTGGTAAAGACGTGCTGCAATTATTGACGGGGAAGTTGAAGGTCCAGTATTTCTCTACTTAATTAGTACTTCATAAATGTTAGAACACAGATGACGATGACATTTACCTAGGTATATATTCAATACCAGATATCAAGTTTTTGGAAGAAAATAAAGAGGTCTTTATGGCAAGAAGTGTACTTTTCCAGAAATAGAGTTCGCTATTTTTTTAAATTGCATTAGCCTTCGAATAAGTACATGGGTCATGATTTCTCTCAGGATGGTGGTACTGTCGAGGTCTAGGAAAGCGAATGCAGTGAGTTATCAGTTGGGATCTACAGTATTCAGAAAAAAAAGAAGTTAGTGTTGCGATGAAACTCTTCCTACATCGCTCAGTATTTAATGTGTGGAAGTGAGAGCTGGGTAGATTCAGGATATCTGATTCATGAGCTATAGGTAGTTAATGTGAGGGACAAACAAACGGGAGCAATGGAAGAAGGGTACACAAAATGAAGAGATGAACAATAAGTTAGAAATGAACACGCTAGATGAAGCTGTTTGCATGAGTCGACTTAGATGGTGGGGTCATGTGAAGAGGAAGGGTGAGGAGAGATTACCTAAGAGGTTGATGAGTTCGGCTGCAGAGCGTATGAGAAGCATAGTTAGATCTAGGTGGATGAGGGGTGGTTTGATTCAGTATTGAACGATTTCAAAGTGTGAAGTGTAGAAGCAGAGGTGGCCGCAGTGCTAAATGGTAATAGGGATCGTGGAGGCGACTTGTTCACAAACAGAGGCTTGCAGACTAGACTGGACGCTGAAAGGCAAAACTGTCTAAAATATAAATGTATGTATGTACGAAATCTTTACTGACATTTCTTTGATATCTTTCAGTGAATTCATCGGTATGGTAGCCTATTAATTCTGCTTAGGGGCCGATAACCTAGATTTTAGGTCCCTCAAAACAACAAGCATTATCATCATCATCATCATCATCATATTAATTCTGCTGGATATTCTCGTTTGATTGTAATGACTGTAAGTGATTATGACCCAGTTTTCCTCCTCGTATTATGGGGCCATTAAAACATTCTTACGATGGGATTTAATTTCCAATCAGGAAAGCTACTAAGAAGCACGTAAATCTATGGCAAAAATCTGTCGTTGGATATGCAAGGCATACTTTTCTATTTGAATACTCAGTAACAAAGTAAGGTACGAAATGTATATGTATTTCCGAACACAAATTCCTTTAGCAACGTGCCATTTACAATAATCTCCTGTTACTTTTACTCCAATCCTGCGTAAATCAGTTTTTACTGACCACAGTGTGCCTGGAAAATGTATCGGGTGGTGATGACATCAGTTACTCTAAATATTCATTTATCTGGAATATCCCTCGTAATATGCAATCATATTTATTGTGCACAGGTAGCTACTGATCTTCCACCAACCTGCATTGCCTCTTATGTCCATTTGTAAAGCTTTTGGTCGACACTAAAGCCCGCTATTTATTCTGTACAAACGGCACTCTAGCGTGAAGCACCGCTCCTGCGAGATTAGTGATGATAAATGTTCCTGGGTTTAAGATCTAGTAGATCCGTAGGATCAGTACTGCAGTGAGTAAGACACTCTTGAATTGGAGACTATTCTAATGCAATAAGTTGAAGCATAGGGTGTCACAGAATTAGTTCGATAATGATTTGATTTTGTTGGAAATTATATATTTAAAGTGTCAAAGAAAAGGGCAATGAAAATAAATCTGTAACATCAAGAAACCATAAAATGGAGGTAGCTTTTCAATACAAAAAAATGTTTATAACAAGCAATGCTTGTCATGGAATAGCAAAATTCGCCATTACTTGACAGTGATTAAAACGGAAGCTCTTTATGCTTCAGAAGCGCTCCATTTACAACTTAAAACATTAAAGGAACAATTAGAGATTAAGGAAAGGAAAGTTATGCGAAAGATCTTAGGGCCCAGAATTAAAAATGGCATACACTATCCAACTCTGAAATATATATGAAAATTTCTAAACTTACCGATACCATGAGAATGAGACGAATTCAATTTTTGGGCCATTTGGAAAGGATGAATCATACGAGACTTACTTACTGAATCCACAAATTTCTGTAGAACAAACGTACAAGACCAAAGTGGAACAAACAGGTGGAGAGGGACCTAGTGGAGATGGGATCGCCAGATCTGATGAATAGAAATGCTATCAGGAATATTGTTCAAACAAGGGGATTTGAGGAAGATCAGAAGAAACCAACTCGACGTGCATGGTCGGAGGAACAGAAACTACAACTATCCATGCATAAGAAGAGCTATTGGGTAAGGAGGAAGGCTCAACGTACGTTGATTCCGCGTGGTCCTAAGTGACCCAACCACGAGAAGAAGAAGAAGAAGAAGAAGAAGAAGAAGAAGAAGAAGAAGAAGAAGAAAGAGTCAAAGGACAGTGATATTGTGCAACTTATTTATTGTGGTTAGAAATGTTGAGTCTGAATATCTAGACAAGAAAATTTTCTAATAATTGATCATTTCAGTAAATTCAAGTCATCTGAAATATTCAAAGATCTACCTATCCTAATTATGAAATTCAGCAGTCTGGATGGAAGAATGGATATGGCACTGAGCTCAGAAAGGAAAAAGAACTAAATGGAAGCAAAATACTGACCTCCTACAGAGTCCGTATTGGCCTTGTAGTTAATTAACTAATTAATTACGGTAATTCATTCATAATACTAGTACTATTAATGATAATATGGCCTCATCTGAATTGTGTGAAGCATTTTAGGTGGCGTTATCAAGGATCTATTCACCAATTTTGTAATTCCATTTCCCATTACTTTAAGAGATTTATGATTATTATTGTTATTATCCTCCCTATATTAATCTGCTAAGGTCCCATTCCGGTTTTGTACCGAAAACAAGTTCCTGTTAACACCAACTTACACACATGGGGTACCTACAGTTTCCGGATAACCCCATGTGTGACCGAAACGCACTCACTTCCTCTTTAAATGACTCACAATTAAATAAATACCTTAAAAATGTACATTTACAATGGGAGCACCGTAACCTGGTGAGCCTGCCGTTAGAGCGCAAGGGCAGCGCGGTGGCGGCAGCCATCTGGTGGGAGTGCGGCGTACTGCTAGGCGAGCCTGCCGCTAGAGCGCAGGACAGCGTGGCGGCGGCAGCCATCTGGCGGGATCGCGGCGTACTACTAGCTGAGGAGTCTCTTTTACGTATGCCGTTTAACAACAATAAATACATTTCTTCAATATATAAAACTTCGTTCTCCCACATTCTTCCCTACTACCCCATAAACCCACACCCACGTTGCGAAAGCTCGCACGGGCCCACTAGTTATTATTATTCTCTTTCTTTATTTCTTTCATTCCTTTCTGGCCAAGTATGGACTACGTTAGATAACTTGAAGAGTGTCCTTGTTTTCTCTTAATAATATTATCAACATTATTATTATATCCTGTAAGATTCAGCAATCTGTGGACCACGCTTGAAAAAAATCAAATTATTTTTCACCATCTCTGCATTCACACACTGCCAATGTATTTATCTTCATCCTATCTCATTTTCTTGCTATTCAGTGTAGGGTATACTTTCCCTCAACAGATTGAGCCCTGGCCCTTGAAAATATCTAAAATCCTTGACTCGTTGTCTACGTCGATCTTTCTCCACTCACATCTCCTTCTGTAAGCCTCATGCTAGCTAGGTTCGTTCTCACTTCTCAAAATCATTTCCACTCTGTCTCTTCCTGAAGAATTCGAAGATTCTTATCGTCTGTTTGTTATCGTCTATCTTTAATAATTTGTCCTTAATTCTTCTTCTTCCTCTTTGTTCGATTTTGGCCTACTTTGGACCACGGGAAACAATTGACTTGCTGATTAGTCCTTTTTTCTGCTCCCAGAAACTCTTCATCCTTTCACTGTGGATTCTCTTCCTTTCTTCCGACCAGATGTTCTTGGCTCTTCTCCTTTGCTTTTCCTGGAACCCCTTGAATGCATCAATCCTACCTCGAAACACCTCTCTATTCCAGATCTCATTTGGACTGACCCCAACTTCCTCCATATCCTTTCTTATTTCATCTACCCATTTTGTAGTCGCTTTTATCTTAGTAATGTAACTAAAGATCTTCTTCGTTAGTCGACTATCGCTCATTATCGTAAGGTGTCCATAGAACTTCAATCTTCTCTTCCGTATGGTATCTGTGATTTTTTCTGCTTGTCCGTAAAGATCTTTGTTTCGCCTCTTCCGCCATGTACCATCATTTCTATTTTCGGTTCCTAAGATCTTCCTCAAGGTTTTTCTTTCTTTCTTCTCCAGTTCCTCTAATTCACCTTTCTTGTTCAGTATCAAACATTCTGAACTATACAATGCCTCAGGCTTGACAACCGTGGTATAGTGTCTTATCTTCGCTCCGTAAGATATTGTTCTTTTGTTGTACCTATTCTGTACTAATTTAAAAGCTAATTACATCTTTCTGATCCTCCCTTTGTTTGCTGCATTATCCAGTCCATTAGGCTGGATCCATTCACCAAGATATTTAAACTTATCCGACCTCTTAATCTTCCCATATTTTGTTTCTAAGTGCTTTTCGTTATCATGTTTGTATTCCATGTAATCTGTTTTTTCATACGAGATCCTGAGTCCCGTTTTACCTGCAATTTCGTGTAATTTTTCAAGCATTATTTTAATTGCTTCTTCATCTTCAGCTAGCAATGCCATATCATCCGCAAACGCTAAGCAATCAACCTTCACATCTTGCTTCTTTGTACCTAAACATATTCCTTCTATCCCTTCTTCTCTCATGGCATTCTTCCATGTTCTCATTATTTTTTCCAGGACAACGTTAAACAGAATCGGTGAAAGCCCATCTCCTTGTCTGACTCCTGTCCGAATTTTAAAGGGCTCCGAGATTTCCCCCTGAAATTTAATTTTGGAATCAGTTTCTGTTAATGTTTGAATTATAATCGCCCTTGTTTTGCTATCAATTCCAAATTCTTCCAAAACATTGAATAGGGCTTTCCGGTCTATGGAGACGTAGGCTATTTTGGAGTCAACAAACACAACTACCGTATTTCTACTTCGTAAAGCTCTTACTCTCAAGATGCTTTTCAAACTAAAGATCTGCTCCACACAAGATCTGCCCTTTCTAAAGCCTCCTTGATATTCGCCTATTTGATGGTCTACCTGAACTTCAACTATGTGTAATAGCGCCTTAGATAGTACTTTGTACGATATCGCTAGAAAGGAAATTCCTCTGTAGTTGTTTGGATCAGTTCGATCACCTTTCTTATGGAGTGGATGTATTAGGGCGCTTTTCCAGTCATCTGGGATAAATTCATTTTCCTAGATATCACAAATGAGGCGATGTAAGTTCTCCACAGCCGTCCATGATTATTGTTGTTATAATTATGCTTAAATGTTGATCAACTTTATATTTATTAACCATTGTATGGAAGGTCTAATACTCCTCAAGTCGTCGTGGGTTCAAACCGGGACGAAGTCGTCGGATTTCTTAATAGCGTTAAAATCCCTCAGTATCCTTCCTTCGGAAGGGAAGTAAAGCCGGCGGTCTCATGTCATAGAATATGTCATGATAAAGAACCTTCCACTAATTACACCTGTGCGAATCTAAATTATAGGTTATTTTTGACAAACGCTCTTAGGTTCCAACGTACGTCGCCAGGAGCCGACTGCGTTGGTATCTATATAGTAACAAAGTAGCCTACAGAATTAGTTGGTCGTTGACGGTGGCGTTTGGTAGCAAAAGTTGGAACTACTTGAAAATCGAATGTATGCAGTCCTTACTTGAATTAAAAACAGATAACACACACTAATACAGCCATCACAATTAACAATGGTTATCAGACAGTTTCTCCATACGCCCAAAGTACACGGGGCTACATGACCGCGTTGTCGCAGCCCCTAAATTGAGGAACCAACCAAGCAACTCCTCAAGTTGTGAGAAAAAGTAGTGTGGACATGTGTACATCTAGGTAACCTTCCCTTGCCAAAGGAAAATCCCGCCGGCAGTCACAGCACTTCAGTTTATCACATATATCACACATTCTGCAACGCTACATTTCTAGGTTTGTGAATGGTGGTTTGTACAGTCCGTCATTTCTCTTCTTGCGCTGACCGCTCTCAGGACCGCAAGCTGTCTGTGGAGATCAATCATTGTTCACGGGTCAGGTCATCCGGTGATAGATGAGACGGAATCCACCGTTCAGAAACCACATTTACTCGCAGAAGGGTACTTGTGGATTTACTAGCTTCCAGCTAGTATTTCAAGGAATTTCGGAACAATATACTGAAATACAGTTGACCCAGACATTAATGCATGCTAAAGGAATAACGATCCAATTTGTATGTATTGTGAGGTTTGTAAAACGGAAATGGAGATAATCAGCACTAAATCGAACAACACTAAGGTATTCGCCGTCTCGTAGAAGATAATAATTCCATATATTGAGAAATAAATGAAATTAACTTAGTGTAGTATTTATATACCTCTAGCTGAAATACCCGTGCTTCGCTACGCGTCATAAATAAAATAAAATGTGAAGGTGACAGTTAAAACAGGGGATAGGCGAGGTGCTGCGCAGAGGGAGATTAAGGATGGAACATTTTGTCCAACTACACCGCTCGGCGTTGACCGTGTTTTATAGCACAAATTTAGGTTTTACTCGCTAACGGTTGGAGATACCTTTCGGATAGGAAATGTAATTTTAAACCTCGTATATGCCATCACAAGTTTGCTATTTCTTAGCGTTCTCTTTTTATTTGAAATGGAAATATGAAAGTTTCAAACCAAAGAGTGTAGTGACGTCACTAAAATGGTCGCCATCATTAAATAGTGCAAAGTATTGAAATCAAAAGTAACCTATATGTTAACCAGGTAAATCAGCTACTTCCATATAAAATTCATGTAAATCGGACCAATGGTACTTGCGTGATTGAGTAATACACAGACACACACCATCTCATTTTTAACCTCGCTTCGCTCGCGTCATAGTCGTGTCATATTGTTATTCAATGAAATGCAGGTTTAACCCCGTTAACACCCCTTTAGAGCCTGAATATCCAAAAATCCCTCCTTAGTAGACGTTTTCGACACACAACAAACATATCCCCAAAATATCATTCTTCTAACATTAATTGTTTGGGTTGGTCGATGAGAGTGAACATCCAAAAATCCTTCCTTAGTGGACGTTTTTCTTCCAGAATTTCACCCCTCCCCATAGGCCCCTTAAATTCGATTTATGAAAAAAAACTGTTGAACACCTATTTATTTTATTTATTTATTTATTTTTAAGCTGATTGATTTCCTCCGAGTTTCAAACTCCTCGCCTATGTCGTTTAAGAGATACACGCTCCTTTAAGAATCTTTCAACCCCCACTTTTCAACCCTTTCACCTCATAATATACACTACATCGAAAAACCATTAGACATGTGTCAGCTTATTTTTAATGATTAGTATATATGCCAAGTATCACATCCCCAAATGAAACCACTCGTGAGATATTGTTATTCAATGAAATGCACGTTTACACCCCTTAACACCTATTTAGAACCTGAATATTCAAAACTCTTTCCTTAGTGGACCTTTTCGACATACAACGAACATATCCCCAAAATTTCATGTTTCTAACTTCAATAATTTTGGCTGGGCGATGATGAGTGAGTGAGTCAGTCAGGACATTTTCTATCATTTATTTTTGATAATTTCACCCCTCCCCATGAACCCCTTAAATTGGATTTATGAAACAAACGGTCGAACACCTAATTACTTATTTAAAGCTGTTTTCCCCCTGAGCTTGATGAGTGAGTAAGTGAGTCAATCAGTTAGGACACTTTCTTTCCTGTTTTTTCCCCCCTGAATTTCACCCCTCTCCAAGGGACCCTTAAATTGGATTTATGAAAAAAAAAACGGTCGAACACCTATTTACTTGTATTTTAAGCTGTTTTCTCCCGCTGAATTTCAAACTTCTCGCCTATGTCGTTTAAGAGATACACGCTCCGTTAAGAATCCCTCAACCCCCAATTTTCACCCCTTTCACCTCATCATATACACCACATCGATAAACCCTTAGATATATGTCTGATTATTTTTAATAATTAGTTTATATACCGAATATCACATCCCCAAAGAAACAACTCATGAGATATCGTTATTCAATGAAATGCACGTTTACCCCCTTAACATCTCTTTAAAACCCGAATAAACAAAAATCATTCCTTATTTGACGTTTTGGACATACAGCGAACTTAATCCCAAAATTTCATTTTTCCAACTTTAATAGTTTTCGCTGGGCGTGATGAGTGAGTGAGTCAGACAGGACATTTTCTTTCAATTATTTTTACCAGAATTTCACCCCTCCCCATGGGCCCCTTAAATTGGATTGATGAATAAACTCTTGAACACCTGTTAACTTATTTTTTAAGCTGTCTTTTTCCCCTGAGTTTGATGAGTGAGTTAGTCAGTCAGTTAGGACACTTTCTCTCCTTTTTTCCCCCAGAATTTCACCCCACCCCATTGGCCCCTTAAATTAATTTATGAAAAAACGGTCGAACACCGATTTACTTATTTAATAGCTGATTTTTAGCCTACTTTCGATTTTTGCAAAAAATGAAAGTAGACTTATGAGATCAACACAGGGCGAAAAAAGTGTGTCTGTCTGTGTGTGTGTATGTGTATGTGTGTGTGTGAGTCTGTGTGTGTGTCTGTGTGTGTGTGTGTGTCTGTGTGTGTGTGAGTGTGTGTACTCTGAATGTCTGTCCCCCCCCTATCAATTCGAACACGGTGAATGCGAATTGAACGAAATTTGGTACAAAGGTAGCACTAGCAAAGGACACCTCAGTGTCATGTTTTATATCGCCGCCATCTTTACGAAAACGTAATGGCGGCCTCACAAATGTTCAAAGCTTAAATCAAATTACGACTAACCTAATCATCCGATCTCTACCAAATTTTGCAACAACATACCTTTATGGGGGGAGCATCCTTTGACCAAACCAATAGGTCATCAGCGTAATAGTTTACGGATGGCGGCCATCTTTGTGTGAAAATCGATTCCCCCTATTAATTCGAACACGGTGCAACCGAATGGAACGAAATTTGGTACGGAAGTAGTACTAACGAAAGGCACCTCAGTGTCATGTTTTATATCGCCGCCATCTTGACGGAAGCGTAATGGCGGCCACACAAATGTTCAAAGCTTAAATCAAATTACGACTAACCTAATCATCCGATCTCTACCAAATTTTGCAACAACATACCTTTATGGGGGGAGCATCCTTTGACCAAACTAATAGGTCATCAGAGTAATAGTTTGCGGATGGCGGCCATCTTTGTGTGAAAATCGATTCCCCCTATTAATTCGAACACGGTGCAACCGAATGGAACGAAATTTGGTACAGAGGTAGTACTAACAAAAGGCACCTCAGTGTCATGTTTTATATCGCCGCCATCTTGACGGAAACGTAATGGCGGCCACACAAATGTTCAAAGCTTAAATCAAATTACGATTAACCTAATCATCCGATCTCTACCAAATTTTGCAACAACATACCCTTGTAGAGGAAGCATCCTTTGACCAAATGAATAGGTCATTAGCCTAATAGTTTGCGAATGGCGGCCATCTTTGTGTGAAAATCAATTCCCCCTATTAATTCAAACACGGTGAAACCGAATGGAACGAAATTTGGTACAGAGGTAGCACTAGCAAAGGGCATCTCAGTGTCATGTTTTATATCGCCGCCATATTGACAGAAACGTAATGGCGGCCACACAAATGTTCAAAGCTTAAGTTAAATTACGACTAACATAACCATCCGATCTCTACCAAACTTTGCAACAACATACCTTTTTGGAGGGAGCATCCTTTGACCAATCTAATAGGTTATTAGCCTAATAGTTTGCGGATGGCGGCCATCTTTATGTCAAAATTGATTCCCCCTATTAATTCGAACACGGAGGAACCTAATGGAACGAAATTTGGTACAGAGGTAGCACTAGCAAAGGGCACCTCAGTGTCATGTTTTATATCGCCGCCGTCTTGACTGAAACGTAATGGCGGCCACACGAATGTTCAAAGCTTAAATCAAATTACGATTAACCTAATCATCCGATCTCAACCAAATTTTGCAACTACATACCTTTATGGAGGGAGCATCCTTTGACCAATCTAATAGGTCATTCGCCTAATAGTTTGCGGATGGCGGCCATCTTTGTGTCAGAATCGATTCCCCCTATTAATTCAAACACGGTGAAACAGAATGGAACGAAATTTGGTACAGAGATAGCACTAGCAAAGGGCATCTCAGTGTCATGATTAATATCGCCGCCATATTGACAGAAACGTAATAGCGGCCACACAAATGTTTAAAGCTTAAATCAAATTACGACTAACATAACCATTCGATCTCTACCAAACTTTGCAACAACATACCTTTATGGAGGGAGCATCCTTTGACCAATCTAATAGGTCATTAGCCTAATAGTTTGCGGATGGCGGCCATCTTTATGTCAAAATTGATTCCCCCTATTAATTCGAACACGGTGGAACCGAATGAACGAAATTTGGTACAGAGGTAGCACTAGCAAGAGGCACCTCAGTGTCATGTTTTATATCACCACTATCTTGACGGAAACGTAATCGCGGCCACCCAAATGTTAAAAGCTAAAATGTAATTACGACCAACCTAATAATCTAGTCTCTACCAAATTTTGCAACACCATATCTTTATGTGGGAAACATATTCTGACCAAACTGCAAGAACATCAGCCCAATAGTTTGCAGATGGTGGCCAAGTATGTGTGCAAATCGATTCCCCCTATCAATTCAAACACGGCGAAACCGAATTGAACGAAATTTGGTACAGAGGTAGCACTAGCAAAGGGCACCTCATATTCATGTTTAATATCCCTATAGCACGTTGTATTTCAACAAGCTACTACAACCAACATTCAATCATACTCCTTGAAAAGGACAAAGAGTTATAACAATACCCATGCATTTAGGAGAAAGTAGGCTATATGTTCTTTACTGAACATCTTGTTTTCTCTGAGTTTCAAATTTCTCGCCTATGTCGTTTAAGAGATAGGCCTACACGCTCCATTAGGAATCCTTCAACCCCCACTTTTCACCCCTTTCACCTCATAATAATACACCACATCGAAAAACCCTTAGACACATGTCTGCTTATTTTTAATGATTAGTTTATATGCCGAGTATCACATCCACAAATGAAACCACTCGTGAGATATTGTTATTCAATGAAATGCAGGTTTAACCCCCTTAAGACCCCTTTAGAGCCTGAATATTCAAAAATCCTCCTTTAGTGTATGGTTTTGACATACAACGAACATATCCCGAAAATGACATGTTTCCAACTTCAATATTTTTGGCTGGGCGATGATGAGTGGGTGAGTGAGTCAGGACATTTTCTTTCAATTTTTTTCTTCAGAATTTCACCCCTCCCGATGAACCCCTTAATTTGGTTTATCAAAAAAACTGTCGAACACATATAAGTTATACTTATTTTTAAGCAGTTTTTCCCCCTGAGTTTGATGAGTGAGTCAGTCAATCAGTTAGGACACTTTCTTTCCTGTCCCCCCCCCCCCAGAATTTCACCCCTACCCATGGGCCCCTTAAATTGGATTTATGAAAAAACGGTCAAACACGTATTTACTTATTTTTTATGCTGATTTCTTTCCGCTGAGTTTCAAACTCTTCGCCTATGTCGTTTAAGAGATACACGCTCCGTTAGGAATCTTTCAATCCCTACTTTTCACCCCTTTCACCTCATAATATACACCACATCGAAAAACCCTCAGACACGTGTCTTCTTACTTTTTAATGATGAGTTTATGTGCCGAGTATCACATCCCCCAATGAAACCAATCGGGAGATATTGCTATTCAATGAAATGCAGGTCTACCCCCTTAACACCCCTTTAGAACCTGAATATACAAAAATTCTCTCTTAGTGGGCATTTGCGGCCCTTGGGGAAGCTGCATACCAAATTTCATTCCAATCCGTTCAGTGGTGTCTGAGATTTCGTGATGAATGAATGAGTGAGTGAGTGAGTGGTATTTGACAAATATATAGTAGAAGATAGTGTCAAGTCTTTGTTATGCTAAACTTGGTGAGTAGGTGAGTAACTAACGGGATTTCAAATAAAGATGCTCATTTTCTATACCGGTAGTGCAGAGCGCAAATGGCATCCAGACGGCCGTGTCTCGACTTGAGCTATGTTGCCATGGAAACTATCTGCCTTGCCATTCCTTCATGAGTATATTTTGTGATTTGATTAGCCTGTGCTTGAGTGCAAAAGGGCCGAAATCAGAAGAATTAGAAAGACTATCGAAAATTTATGTAGCCAGCGGTTCCTTCTGGGTCCTAAACTATGCGTATGCAAAATTTGGTTGAGATTGATGGAACGGTGTAGATTTGTATACGGAACAGACCCACCCACCCTCATACATACATACATACTTACAGACTTTCACTTTTATGTTTCTGTGTGTTGAAGAAATATTTCCTTAAAAAAATTCAAAATGCATTTTCTTAATAGAAAATTTCTAATATCCTTGTCTTAGCCCGAGGCAAATCTAAAAATTATTGTTGTTGATTCATTTAAGGATTTGGGACAGTGTTGTCATCATCCATATGCACTTAGTAGACATGTCTGAAATCCACTTAGTAATTCTTGTTATTGTTGCTGCAACTGCTTCATTTGAGGGGCTTTTGCATCGTGATCTTTTAGCCCTGTGTATTTGGGTGTTATTATACATATAATTTGTCGGATAACGTGTATCATTGTGGCGTCTGCAGTAGTGTATATAATTCACGTGAGGGTTGTGAAAAAGACGGCCGTGACCTTAAGTTAGGAACCATCCTGGCATTTGCTTGGAGGTGAATTGGAATACCAGAGAAAACCACTTCCAGGATGGCTGAGGTGAGAACTGACCCCCCCTCTTCCTAGTTTTGCCTCATTACGCGAGTTTACGCCGTTCCAGACCTCGGAACGGATTGAAATTTCTTGGCAGAGCCGGGAATCGAATCCGGACGTCAGGGGTGGCAACAAAGAATTCGAGCCAGTGTGCTACAAGGTAGACTCTTGTTATTGCTGTGTAGATAGTAGTGTGTACATTTGTAATCAGTTTTAGGATTGGAAAGGAAGGGTAACATCTCAGCATTCTCTCTGCGTTGGAATAGTAAAATAATTTGAATGATGGCCAACTGCCGGATTCGAAACGAGGAAGCAGCCACTCGACACTTTAAGATATCGTCGTCCATGGAATTGCATTATAGGCTAAGTACTTCTCAGTTGTTCACGAGCAGAGGTAATAATAATTACAGCAATGTTCTGGTTAGAGATTTGAGTAGACATAAATATCATCGTAAACTATGGACACTTTATCGACAACCTAGTTTTAATGCACCCCGCGGCGTAGCCGTGCTCGTTAAATTGTGCACCACGACCACGCGGGCAGCTGCAGCAAGTCCAGAGATCGTAGGTTCAAATCCCGGTCCTGACAGAGGCTACCCTGAGTGTGGTTTTTACACACTTCCTCCAAGCAAATGCCGGAATAGTACCTGTTCCAAGTCCTGGTGCACCTACCCCTTCCCTGTCACGTATACAGTTACACACATTACATCAGTCATCACATAAATGCAGGTTATCAGAGAAACTCACACACACCAAACTACACGGGGCTGATGACCAAGATGTCCCAATCCCCTAAAATGAATTAACATAGTCTAAATGCTGTTCTAGGTGGTGGAGATGCAGGGCTTGTTCTATAAATGACCACACACAGTTCCTTACTAAGGTAGATATTCATTGCATAATCTATGCAAAATTACACTATAGAAACCAAATAATTATTCAACCATCAAAATAAATGCCGCTGCTGTAGCAAAAAAAAGTAATTGAAAGAAATAAGTCCAAACAAATAAACAGAAAGATTTCCACTTAAGGTCATAAACGACTTAGGAAAATTTCCATAATTTTACACCAAAGTTTTTGAATTTTTAGCCTATCTTTCGCATTTCGTAAAGATGAGAGAAAAGTACACTTATGAGATCGATCCGGACAAATGTGTGTCTGTCGGTCTGTCCTTCTGTATGTCTGTCGGTCTGTCTGTCTGTCTGTGTGTCCCACCCCCTCTCAACTTCTAAACGGCTGCAGCTAACGAAACTAAATTTGGTATGAGTAAGATCTATACCTGAATACCTCAGTGCTACCAACTGCTGAAAAATCGCAATTGAAATTTGAGCTCCATGTTGGATATCCTAGAAGGTACGCACATATAGATACTAATATTTCAGTTTAATTTCCAGGAGGTCATACATGACTATGTTGCCAAAATGATTCTAAGCTTGCTGATAGGTCGAGCATGAAACTTCTACACTATCAATTTCAACCAAATTTCGTATGTACTATTTGTACCATAAGAGATATGACTGTGCGTTTTGTTAAGAGCCACTGTTAATACATGCTCTCTCGTATTTTTAATCATAATACCAATTATCAAAAAGTATGCAAGCCAACAGTTCTAAACTTTGTACACGTATAGTACCTGGCATTCTAGATTAATTTGGAGTAACTAATATGTGTCAGTGCTGCCAAAATGATTCTAAGCCTGCTGACAAGACCAATTTGAAATGCATGTAACATCTATACTAACAAATGGATTTGAACCAAATTTTGTATGTGCTCTGCGTACCATACCAGATATGATTAGGCATATTCTTAAGAGCCACCAAGACTGCCATCTGCCAGTTGTTAAATAAATGTAAATTCTATACTAACAAATGGATTTCTTCCAAAATTGGCACAAACATAGATCATAATAGTTCAGATTATTTCTGAGCAACACATGCATGACATTGTTGCCAACATGATATTACGCGCGCTGATAGATCCAATGTCTAACTGTATGTAACGTTGGACTTCAACCAAATATTGTATGTGCATTCTGTACCCAAGGTGATGGAACTAGGGATATATTCAGTCACCAGGGCTGCCCACTGTAGTGCTCTATTAGGCTACACTATTTCAGGTCTATTTCGAACTTCCCCCAGGGGCTCACATCTAGTGGAACGTGGGTTGGCGACCACGGGGCCCCAGCTGAGTCCGGCATTGCTTCCACTTTCTTGTGCAGGGCTCCTCTCTGTCTTCTTTCCTGTCGACCTCACTTGGTCAACTCTTGTTCTCTTCCGACCCCGATGGTATTAGGGTATCCGAGGCCTAGGGAGTCTCTTCCTTTCCCGCCTTAATTGGCCCTTGTCTCATCTTTTCTGATACCCTCCTTCTGCGAGGGGTCAGCCTTCTTTTTCTTTTCATGTTCTCTCCTGCCTTCTGGGCAAGGCCCTCAAGGAGGCTGGGTGTAAGTAGCCCCACCACTTCTGGTGCACCCTGGATAATGCTACACCCTCAGGGGCTCACGGCTGGTGAGTTCGGGAGTTGACGATCCCAAGGGCTTCCTGAGCTGGGTCCTGTTTCCCCCTTTTGTCCATTACCTGTGGGGAGGACCCTCTCCTCCTTCACTTTCCTATATGCCTTTCATGACTCTCCTTCCTTCCAAGTCCCTCAATCCGCATTTTCCTTTCCTCCTGTCCTTTATTTGCCTTCTTCTCGTTTCGTTTTCCATTTCTTCTTCTAGTAGGTATAAGTTAGTAGTTAGTTTTAGTTATAGTTTACATTTCATTATCATCTTCACGATCTCCCAAACCGCTTGCTGAGCCCAAGGTTGCAGGTTCAAATCCTGGCGCAGTCAGCTGGCATTTGCGGGTGCGCAAATGCGAGGGTGGAGTGTCAGTAGATTTACTGGCACGTTAAAGATCCCCTTCGGGGCAAAATTCCGGCACCCCGGCGTCTCTAAAAGCCAGAGTAGTTAAAAGGGACGTAAAACAAATAACATTATTATTATCACCCAAACCATTAGGGGAGGATAACCTAGATGTTAGGCCCCTTAAAACAACAATTATCATCATCATCATCATATTTCGAACTAATTACAAATTTCGGTGTTAGCAACTTAATTTTGTCATTATTCTAGATAGGTCCATATAGATTAATCATTGGTTGGAAACTGAAATGTTAAGAGAATTATGCTCTTTAGTTCGTCACAGAACTTCTTGCTTAGGAGTTAAATAGAATGTAAATAATAGTACATTATGCAACGAGCCTATAATGGCAATAATTAAGACACGAGTGTGTTTATAAACGAGCGAAGCGAGTTTTATAATTTCTATTCGAGTGTCTTAATTACCAATATAGGCGAGTTGCATACGACTGATTATGTTCGACGTTATGTATAACTTTATTAAAAGTTCCAACGTAAATATCCGTCGAGATTCTGTCGGTTGCCTCCTTCTCCTTGGGAATTGTGTGGACTCAGCATTTGCTCTCTACCCAATAACGAAAGTCAATGCTTTGAAACACCAACAGATAGCGCACAGGTATATGTAAGATCATTTTGTTATTTTGGTCAAATAACATAAAATAGGCTGTTACAAACGCTTTGAAATTAAAATGTATCAACTAGTTAATCGATGCGTATAGAATGTCAACGCAAGCAAATCAATGTATCCCAAATAGAACAATCACGACATCTTGCGGAAAAGTTTCGCATAAGAAATCCCTTTACTGAACAAGGAGCTGGTTTATAATTTCCGTCGATGTAATGTCCAACGCTTGCTTCCTCCGTGACGTTCTGATGTGTTTGTCAGCAACAGAATTCACTAAAATTATCAGTGAAATTGTACGATGTATTGCCCTGTATAGAAATTGGAGTTGTAGATAGTAAGGTACAGTGCTATTTATTTTGCAATATTCCGGAGTGTGTTTATGCAAAAATTACGGACGTTGCACATGTTACATGTCGGTATAGGCTAGGGTACCATAGTGTATTGCAAACTTCTGAACGTAGATTCCTACATTCCATGCATACCCTATTTCATAGTATTTTCTTGTTACAGTGAAGGTTCGTGCTGATTTTGTCCTTGTGTGTGGAATTGTAAATACAATGGTTGATCCAATACAATTTGTCAACTTTCAAATCATGTAATTCATGTCCGACATGTTGGATTTTGAGCGCATGTTCAAATCCATCCTTACCTAATTGGTCAATGAATGAGCTCTGATTGGTTGGAGAAACTGTATCATAATGAAAAGTAGTGCTGACCCCCCCCCCCCCATTATGACACAGCTTTCTGACATGTCGTATAATATTTACATTTCGACATCGTCGAACATAAAGGCAGTAATACAATTAGAATGGTAAATTTACAATGTAAGGGGTCTAAAATAACAATTGACTCCCTATCGGATAACAAAAATCACAATCACTTAATTAAGATAATAAAGTAAAATACGGTACGAATAAACACAAACAATTGGAGTATTCAGTTTAAATGGATTATAGCACAAACAATAATAATAATGTTATTGGTTTTACGTCCGTTTTAACTACACTGGCTTTTAGAGACAACGGGGTGCCGGAATTTTGCCCCGAAAGGGATCTTTAACGTGCCAGTAAATGTACTGACACGGCTCCCTCGCATTTGCGCACCCTCAAATGCCAGCTGACTGCGCCAGGTTTCGAACCTGCAACCTTGGGCAAGCGAGAACGTTACCCCTGAGCCACGCAGCCAGACTAAAGCACAAACAGGCTTACAGGGTAAAGAGCTGGCAGATAAACTCGCAAAGGAAGCAACAAAATCAAATAAAATCTGTTACGACAAAGTACCTCTCTCAACTGTAAAAACTGACCTCCGGAGAGAATCTACTAATGAATGGGAATATTCTTTAAGAGTTACATCACAAAGGAATTCTTCCCAACAGTAGAAAGCAGTCCAACAACTAAAATTAACCTCACGCCAAATTCGATAACAATAAAAAATATACGAGCCTTACAGCAGTCGCATATGATGTGTAACATCTGACATGTTATCCTACTATGAAATTGAGATGAAATGTATGTGAAGTCATCTGACGTGTTATCCTACTCGTATACTACCCAGCTTGGACATTCTTAAAATGTTAATTTACGCTCCGTTTTCATACTGGTACTATGATGAATGTATAGATTGAATTGGAGATATGCTACTGTCACACTTGTTTGAACAAACATCACATATTATGTTGTAAATTAAGAGGAGGAATGAAACCATAGTCTCTAGCCTATCTATAGACTACTAGAAATAATGTTCAATAAAATCAAATTTCCCAACTCCTGCTTAATGCAAAATATTGTAATTAAAATTAGATAAATCGTAATTTCATGTAGATTCCGTTAAAATGACGCAAAATGTTTTTTCGATAATGTTTCTGCGTGGAATTGAGTTTAAAATTAGTTATGAATACGCCTACATGACAGTACTGGGAATTACTATAGTGGTCTATGAAAGGCTAGCCCAGTTCCCGTATCAAATCATTGATATACTGTATATTACATTGATCACTACATTACCGCAATGTGGGTTAATATCTGAATAGCCATTGTGCAGAAACATAATACCGGCTTTGACGACTAGTTGCAATGTTTCAGATAAAAGCATATCATCATTTAAATACGGATACGAAGACATGTGGTTTGTGTTTCAATGAGTTGACACCAGAGTTCGCATGAGTGTTTACCGTTCAGTATGAAATTGTTAGGAAAGCTACTCGGTGAGTGGATGCCCATCACTTATATCCAGAGATTGAAAAACAGACTCTTAATAAATCATAATTGTTTTCAGAAAATATGATTTAATGCATATTTTTACTCCAAAGAACGACAACTTGATGATGATCTACTGTAGAAATAGCTGTAATGGCTTCTCCAAACCTTGAAGTAATCCGTATGTTATATACATTCCACATGGTACCACTGCCAGCTGGATCGTATCGCATCCCTCCTGGCTGCTTTAGCCACTGCAGTGGATCATGCAGAGAAAAAATAATACAAAAATAGAGGTGTCCAAAAGTTATTTTTGTAAAAACAATTGGCATATTTGGAGATCACCTAGGAAATGGCACAATGAATTCATTTCAATATCGTCTGGCTGCGTGGCTCAGCGGTAACGTTCTCGCTTACTGTTCCCAAGGTTTCAGGATCGAATCCTGGTGCAGGCTGCTGGCATTTGAGGGTGCGCAAATGCGTGGGAGGCATGCCATTTGATTTAATAGCACGTTAAAGATCCCCTTCAGGGCAAAATTCCGGCACCCTGTCGTCTCTAAAAGCCACAGTAGTTAAAAGGGATGTAAAACAAATAACATTATTAGTTATCGTTTCAATATTTCTTTCACATAACTATTAACATTAGTGCGTTTGGCGTCCCCTACTAAATAATTATGTTATTTTATCACTATTACGCAAAGAAATAATAAATATTATATCAAAAATGTAAAATTTAAAAAAATATTCGAAACTGCTATGTTCGGTCTTGCGATAACTGGCCTCGCGGCCGTGGTGCACGATTTAACGTGGGGGGGGGGATTGATTTAATAACCTCCTACGCAAATATTAATATCTAAGTGTTGAATTCTTCAACAATCAGTTAACTCATTCAATATCTGTAACATTACTACCTTTGAGAAATATGTGTGCCGTTGCTGTGTGTGTGAAAGAGAGTGACAGGTGTGGACAGGCACTGCTGTAATTTATTTCCTTGTCCATTCCTCTTTATTTATTAAAATTCTGGGTTTTGTTCAGCATTCTTAGGAACTCATTTACCTTTGTTATTCCCTGGCATTGACGCGACAACGACTGTCCCAATACAATATCTCCCCATCTAATGATCTTATTGCTACAGTATTTTACGCTTCTTTTGAGTGACTGATCTCATTGGAAAATTCTTGAATAAAGAGCTTTCTGTTCATGCAAATACAACTATTCTGATAATGAAGTTTAATTGTATATTTAGCTCGTATTAATTAGTGAAATATTAAAATGTTATTGTTCAGTGAATATGAAAGCTGTAAATATTAAAGCGTGAAAGCGTCTGAATGTTTTCCTGTCACTGTATACACTTGAAATTAATGAGAACGATACAAAGGCTTTACAATCTCATAATAAAGAGTGGCGCTTAGCTGACAGGGACATTGCGAAAAGTTCTTTCAATTCACTGTCTCACTCAACCGCAGACCCACTAACGGAGATGAATATAAATGAATAAACCACCCTTCCACTTCGTGTTTATGAATACCTTCATGAAATGTAAAACATATATTTCTATTTTATGTGGAGCCTATTGGTGGACGATCATTATTAAATATACGTACTTTAAGTTCGTACTTCTTCTAACGAAGATGTTAGAGGAGGACGTCATTCACCTCGAAATTAAGAACATCGAGGGCATGGTGACGAAACAGAGTTGTGTGTAATGACGATACCAACCATTAGTAACAGGTAGAACAAACGTCAAAGTTACCATTGTACAACTCGCAAGATACTCGTCAATTTTTGGCTCTAAGATATCGTCCCTTAAGAAGTAATAGCGCGTATCTGACAATAATCATATTTTCCATAATATATTATCATTATGATCAGTCACGCCTCCCACCCGTATGGTGATGATGATAATTGTTGTTTTAAGGGCCTAACATCTAGGTTATCGGCCCTCCCAGCCGTGTGTGGATCTGCCGTCTAACAGAACAACACACGTTAGGATGACTTTCTTGTGTACCAGCATAAAGAAAAAAGTACATTGTACTGTAGAAACGTATATTTCTGTTTAGTTATGCACTCATACAGTACAGTACCATTAAGGTACTTTTTCTTTACGCTTATACACATAAAAGTGAACCTAACGTGAATTGTTCTGTTAGACGGCACATTCATACACGGCTGGGAGACGTGACCAATCATAGGGAAACTAATGGAGAGGAAAAGGAAAGGAAGATTGTAGTTTTACGTGACCGTGAATCTTGTGATTATGAGCCACGGGACCTCCTTTTTACGTGGAATCCAAACCACAGGACATGGCATTTCACTTCGAAAATAACTAATGGAGAGGAAGAGCATTGCCAGATACGTGGTATTGCTTCTCAAGGGACGATATGCTTAAATAACATTAGGTTATTCCAGTGATAACAATTTAAAGTAATAGGAGATGAGCACTAAGAGGTTGCCTTTGATTAATTCATAATGGTATATTGTTAACGAAATGTTGAAGGAACTAACAACAACAACAACTCATAACTGATTATGTTTTAGCTGTCTTTGGTGCTTCCGCACGAAAATTTTGTTTCACACACCCCTGTCACCAACACTTGTCGATGTATCGGGAAAGCGATGTCGATCCAGAATTGATGTGTAGTCACTGTAGCATGAAAGCAAAGCTCCTGAGTTGGGGATCTTGAGAGAATGGTGCAGCTTGCGTCTGGTGGTAAAATGTTCGAGTGTAAGTGACGGAAGACCAAATACTGTATGTTACACATGACATGAGTCCAGGGTCAAGAGGAGAATCCATCAACCCGTGAATACGGTCTTCAAGACCAGACTTTCCATGGCATACCGTACATTTTTTTTAAGATAAGTGGTTTTATTTACATAATAATAATTTTACACACACAGAAAGGATTGTCAGTGCACAATGTGAATAGTTAATACAGAAAATAAAAGTCCCTGCACCATTGTTTATAAAGCAACACAGAAGCAAATTGTCACTGCACCTTTGTAAAGGTCAACACAGAAAGTAATCGTCACTGCACCATTTTAAAGTCAAAAGCACTTATAAGCATTAAACACTCCAGGCTGACGATAAGAACTCGTGGCTGTCCAATTCAAAACATACATAACAGCCGTCCAAACGCTGCAGTCAGTGTTCCATGTTTGGCGGGTTTCCATCTCTCCCTGCGGAGGCGGTCCAAGAACCCCACCAGTGGGTGGTCTCGAGACCTGTGGTGGGAGAGGTTATAATGAATCGCTCCCGCAGTGAACCAGAGGATGGCGTTACGCTTTTCCCCAGTGGAATGTTGTACTGCAAAACGTTGCGCCTTCATGCCATCGGACACGTCCAGCGGCCGTCCGCAGATTCCAGATACTGCCTGGAGGGTACAAGTCCAGACGACTGTCGCATTCCCACACGTAGTGACCCGATGGTCTAATGTGTCAGTGCGACCACAGGCGTCACACAGGTCGACATCACTCTGCCCATGCCGAGACAGTTTTTCTCTGGTCGGCACAATTTCATTGAGGTACTCATACAATGTCGATCGCCATTCCAGTGGAATCCAGGGATTCCACAGGTTCTCTCAAATAGTCGACCAGGCTCGCGTAGGATATTTCATCTGTATATAGAGGGTGAAGAGTCTTTCGGCGAACAGAAACCTATAAAGCACCTTGGTAGGGAGGGCGGTGAAGGGTGTGGAGACACTGGATTTCAGACGGTTAAGAATTGCGAGTTCCTTCTTGAAAACATTGGCTGGGATGAGCATCTGGGGATTCGCACCTGGGACAAGTGACTGGATGCCGACAGTGTCAAAGGGGTCCCCCATATGGTGTTGCGCTCGAAAAAGCTGTGCGGCCAGCAAGGCGGCACATTTGTGTTCAACTGCCACAAGTTGCAGTCCGCCTCTGCGAAGTGGCAGGTTCTATTTATCTCGACGAATCCGATAGCGGTATCCAGACCAGAGGAAATACCCGATGGCCATTTCCATTCGTTGGCAGAGAACGTGCGGAGCTGGGATTGCTTGTGCCAGAAACCATACTTTGGACAGAGCAAAGGTATTAATAAACGACACTTTCTGTATCAGGTTCAATCTTCTCGTCAGTTCTTCCTTTAATTGAAATCTCAGCGTATTTAGCCGCCGGTTCCAGTTGTAGCTGACTGTTTCTGCACAATCGGGGAAGAAAGTTTTCCCCAAGATTGTACAACTGTCAACTATGAGAATGGCTAGGTCGTGCGGAGTCCTGATTGTTGTAGGTAAGCAGATGGGCATGGGCAATGACTTCACAGCATTGATGCGTGCACCTGATGCTAGGGCGTAGGTGTCCATGATGATATTCGTAAACATAAGTTCTGACTCCTCAGTGATAAAGACGGTCACGTCATCGGCATATGCCCGCAGGGTGATATGGGCACCATGCAGATCGATACCTTGGAGTTTCTCGTCCAGACTGCGGATCAGGGGTTCAATAGCCAAAACAAAGAGCACCATCGACAATGGGCAGCCCTGCCTGATGGATTTATGGACGGGAATTGGACGGGATAAAAATCCATTTATCAACACTCTGGATGAAGCCGATGCATAGAGTCGTTGAAGGCAGTGTATGACGCCCAGAGGAATGTGAAAGTGACGCAAAGTTTGCCAAAGATATGCGTGGGAGACCCTATCAAAGGCTTTGTTCAGGTCAATATTCAGAAAGGCAGCCGCGTGATTTCCATTACCTGAAGCATAAAGAATGAAGTCTCGGATAGCAAGAATGCTATGCAGAATGGTCTTCTGGGGTATCGTGCAGGTTTGACCAGGGCCTATCAAGCTGTGCAGCACACGTTTTATTGCTAGGACTTTGGCCAGCAACTTATAATCCGTGTTGAGAATAGTTATTGGTCTGTAGTCAGCAATACCCCGCACACCATTAAGCTTGGGAATCAAAAGGATAACGCCTTCCGTAAAGCCGTGGGGTACTTCATGTGTGAATAGGTAGTTGAGTACTTGGGTGACCTCATCCCCAACGAGGTGCCAGAAGTGTTTGTACCATTCATACGGCAGAGCATCTATTCCCGGAGTCTTGTTATTAGCTGTGTTTCGGAGAGCATAGTCGATCTCTGCCTTCATGATTGGGGCGCCAAATTGACGCATACAGTCGTTGTCCAGGTACCGGTCCGTAGACGTCAAGAGTTGGTTACCTGCCAATTCCGAGACTGGTTCCTCAGCGAGCATCTCCCGAAAATAGCGCTCACCTTCTGCAAGTAGTTCCTCACGGGTCGTTAATATGCCCCCATCTGGTCCCGTCCACTGACGAATACACTGACGCCCTTGCGAGCGGCGGAGACGGCCAAGCTGATAGACGGACATCTTTTCCCTGTCAATCAAGGAATATTTCTTGACATGCTGCTGCAGGGTGGCTAAATTGCTTTCTCGGACATGGCAGATGGTTGTCTTAATCGTGCGTAGTGCCACCGACACATTTTCCCCAAGTTGTTCTCGATGGTGGAGGTCCTGTAACACGGTGTCATAGAAGTCCAGTTTCCTATATAAACGTTGATTACGTTCAAAGGTTATGGCTTTGGCGACTGCCCGAATGGCCGGCTTCACCTTTTCTAACCACCAGTCAGCCACATTGTTGTAACGGTGTTTCAGCCGTTGACACTGCCGATACACAGCCTCAAAACGCTGTGAATCCTCTTCCCTTTCAAAGCAGTTGGTATTCATTTTCCACGTGCCTCGCCCTTGTATTGTGTGTGCAGGGGCGGCACTTCGCGTCGTAAATAAAAAGCCATTGTGGTCACTAAAGGCGACAGCGATTATCCGACAGCCGCGTACTCGTGAGGCGAGCGTACTGAACATATACGCCCGATCAATCCTGGATTTAGAGGCCCCACGGCAAAATGTATATTGGATCTGGTTGCCATGTATGTGTGGCCATATATCTATTAGTTGCATGCTCTGGGTGAGTCCCTGTAACCCAGGACAGAAATTGAAGGAACCCGTCTGATCCTGGGGGCGTAAGGTGCAGTTGAAATCCCCCATCAATAGAATGGGGAGATTCGTTACCAGGTGGGGTAAGATGTCTTGCCTAAATAAAATGTTTCTCTCAGATTTATAATTGGAGCCAGATGGACTGTAAACATTTATGATCCTGGCACCATGTACCGTAGCAGACGTTATACGCCAGGAAGGATCCATCACCACATCAGTTACTAGGGTGCCTTTACAGTAGATAATGGCCGTACCCCTAGCAGTGGTGCCCATGTTAACTATATAGTCATGGGCATACAGGAAGCCAATGTTGCATTCGCTGACTTCTTGCAGAAAAAGAATGTCAACATCATATTCACGCAGAAAACGGCTTAACAGCGCCTGAGTGGCCGGATTCCTCAAGCCAGGAACATTTACTGTGGCATAGGTCCTCAAATGTGAATTATGGTTCATAGTTGATATCGGCTAAGAGGGGAGCTAACTGTAGATCCAAATCTTGCAGTGCCTCCTGGGACTGCTCACTATATTTAGCCCGCATCTTGCTAACGAACTCGGGGACTCCCTCATGCTGACCCATTTGAGCGCACTTGCGTAGAAATGAAATAATGGGTCCGGGGCTAGGAATGGTTGCCATATGACACAGGTCCGACATCATTTGCTGAACCTCAAGGGCTTCGCCGGTAGTAAGGCTCGCCGCAGGTGAGGCCTCTGTTGGACAACTTCTGGGGGTTTCCGGCACTCGGAAACGGGGGTCTATCTCACTGACACGTATTTCACCTTTCTTCAGCTGCTTAGGCTTGTTCTGTGCTCAACGGGTTGTAACAAGTTCGGTGGCGAGCGAAGCATCGGATTCATCGGAAGTAGGGTTAACCTTGCGCTTAGGTTTACGATTTTTCACGACTGGGGTTGCGAGCGAAGCATCTGAGTCATCGGAAGTAGGCCCACGGCTAACGAGCATGCTTTTCTCAATGTCCTCAGACCAGGGGGTCGTTTTGCGTATCCCCCAATTTTCCTGTGCCGAGCCTTCTCCGTGGGGGGAACTATGGGTAGGTTTGGCGACTGGAGGGGGTGACCGGTCAGCATCCAAGGGTTGCTGTGAAGACTCTTCCTGGTGCAAGACCACAGACTCTGGATACATGTCAGGCACACCTATGCTGCCCGCCAGGGTGACAGGCTCCGTCTCCATTGGAGGCGTTCAGTCTAGCGGGGGAAAGCCTGTATCGTAGCGTGCTTGAGTATCTCCTGGGCTGTGAAGTGGGGAGTCGTCTATACGGCGGCTGGAACTAGGGGTGACCATAGCCGCAAGGCTAGTTGTCCGTGTTTCGCGTTCAAGGCGCGTCATGGCCGAGTATCGGCGCGGACAGTCGATACGGAGATGGTCCATAGCTTGACATATGGCACATGTTTTAACTTGCCCTTCATAGCTAACCTGTCCACGGTGCCCATCAATCATGATAAAGGACGGAATTTCCTCTTTTAAATCAATGTGTATTTGTCGGATACCATTTGCAACTGGTAACTTGTAATAATGGGACCAACTTTCATTTGTGATGGATTTGACGGTACCATATTTTGCGAAACGGGTGCGTATTGTATCATTTAACAATTCAGGCGGAATATTAAAGAGCCTTACCCGCGTGGCTTCCATGCCGGCAGCGGCAATCTCTACCGAAACAGCCCCATTAAACAAAGTAAGCCTGTGTGTTCCCGCAAATTTACTCATCAGTTTGTCCATCATAGATTGAGAGATAACCTTGATAAATACAGATTTGGACGGTGCGTCAAGTTGCAGGGTCTCCAGTTGGTCGACCGTGAGTTTCAGCATCTCCGCCACAAAGAAGTGAATTCCCGCTGCCGACGGACGTGTGGTGTATCGTTGGAAGGAGCATTTCAACGTATTTTTCCTGATGGTTTGCATTTTCTTCCTTGGGTTCTATCCAATTGACAAATAGCCTGTACTAAGCGTAGGCGAAGCAATCCGGCGCACTTAACTGTTGTGTGTTGGCTACACGCTCACTGCTCAGATGCACCAGACATGCGGAACCTCACTCGTTCGTGGCTAGAGCCACACTTCGGCACATTTCACGGTATTGATGCAGATTTCTGTTTCCAAATAAATGAGAACATTTATAGTTAGATTAGACGAACTGAAATAATAACAATTATAATAATAGACTACTAATAATAAAAACAGTAGTTCCGTAATGGGCTAATAGACAGGCCATTTTCACGTATTCCGCTCAATTATACTAATTTACCATGTGATAAAATAAATAGCTTTTGATTTATAGCCAATACTGTCATACAGTAAAGGATAGCACTTTTAAACTCGTAACTTCACAATCAAACATTGTAGCCAATTTAGACAAGGCGCATAAAATTCAAACCAAAACTGTCCAAGTTGCTCAACATATCTCTCATCAACACACCACCATAACTCGAAAACTTGTGTTCGAAATCACACGATTAGGCGCTATTTAAATTAGGCCCTACATAAACACAACACCAAAGAGTGATTGAAATATTAGAAGCCATTTTTCATTTGTGCCTAGTTCTAATACAGAAAGCTTTTCAGTCGGTCAACACAATTTTGTGTACCATGTACAAGAATTTTAATTTCATCGGACAAATTAACTGTATCAAGTTTCACAGTGACTGGTTCATTAGAAGATGAGTTTCTAAATTAACGTGGGGTATCATTCAATACTTTGCAACAACCATACTACTGTAGATTATTGGCCATCTCCTTTATGTAAAAGAATCAACAGATCTATGTAGGCCTACACGAATGTTTGAGACTAGTTGGCCACAGTACTAAGTTTCACTAAGATCGAATCATTCCACAACAGTTTACAAGTATTCATCTATGAAGAACTGACATGCCTGTCACCGAAACGTTGTGGAAATAATTAAATAGATGCATGTACCCCTAGGTTTCACTGAGTTTCAATACCAAGTTACACTGAGAGTGAATCATTCAATGTTGAATTATAGGCTAAGATATTCATCTCTGAAGTTTATATACTCTCTATCTATAATTTATAGAACTACATTTCAATTGAAAGAAGTGCGCGGCTTCGGTGGCGTAGTTGGTAGCATGTTGAGCGTCTATGCCCAAGGTCGCTGGTTCAAAGCCGGCCGAAGTCGTCGGATTTTTTAAGAGCGTTAACATTCCCTCAATATGCCTTCCTTCGGAGGGGAAGTATAGCCGGCGGTCCCATGTCATAGATTTATAGCATGATAAAGAATCTTCCACTAATTACACTTGTGTGATGCTAAATTATAGGTTATATTTGACTAACGCTATTAGGTACCAATGTTCGTCGCCAGGAGCCGACTTCGGTGGAATCAAGTAACAAAGTTCAGAACTGGTTGGTCGTTGACGGTGGCGTTTGGTAGCAAAAGTTGCAACTACTTGAAAATCGAATGTCTGCAGTCCTTACTTGAATTTAAAAAAAAGTCCTCTCGGCACGCCGGAAGGCGGAGGTAGATTTAACCGGGCAAACTTGGAGATAGGCGAAAATAGGCAGAATATGCAGGTTTTCGTAGAAGGATCAGACCTCATTTATCGCTTGAAAGTATTTTATAATTGGAGATTAATTAACTTTGTTTTTCTTCATTTTAAACATATTTTAAACATTTTATTGTCTTACGGGGACGGTAACCTTCTTGTCATTTGGATTCCATTTTTAGCCTATTTTCAATTTTGAAAAAATTGGCTTATGAGATCACCTTTTGTCCGTGTGTGTGTGTGTGTGTGTGTGTGTGTGTGTGTGAGGTGTGTGTGTGTGTGTCCCCCCTAATAAAATCTAAACGGCTGGAGCGATTTCAGTGAAACTCGGTAAGTTCATAGCACTATTCCCGGCGACGTCGACCGTGCCCATCGAATTTTGTTACGTCTCACCAATCCAACATGGCGGCTGTGCGAAATATTTCACTAGCATTCAGTATCTCCGAAACTATAACGGATATCGCCCTGAAATTGTGTACGGTGATAAAGGGTACTACTAGAAGTTCACCTATGAAAATTTCAAAAACCTGGTTACTACATAACCAACATGGCGGCCAAGCGAAGTGGAGACTTTTAAATAGACTTTTCTCGCGATTTAACTATCCAAACGTAATGAAACTTGGTACAGCAAATATTTATACACATTGCAATGCACTGGAGTCTAATTTAGTTCAATTGGTTACATAACCTCAAAATGGCGGCTGTGCGAAATATTTCACTGACATTCTATATCCCCGAAACGATTACAGATATCACCCTGCAATTTTGTACGGTGATAAAGGGTACTGATACAAGTTTACCTATGTATAATTCATAAACCTGTAAAGTACAAAACGAACATGGCGACCAAGCGAATTTGAAATATTTTAATAGACTTTTCTCGTGAGATAACTCTCTGAGCGCAGTGAAATGTGGTACAGTAAATGATTTTGCAGATTGTAATGTACTGCCATCTAATTTAATTCAATTGTTTACATAACCTCAAAATGGCGGCTGTGCGAAATTTTAAAATTAAGTTTTTATTTCTTGTGTCGTAATCATGCGATCGAAGTGAAAGTTTGAATAATGAACCTAGGAAATAAGTGACCTTGAATGGTACATAACTCTATGGCCTATACATATAACAATCCTAAATGGCAAGCTTCCGTAATATTTAGACGGTTCTCAATATATATGAATCTTTTACAGCAACCAAACTGAAATTTTTATGTTCATAGAGACTATGAACATATGTTCACCTATAGGACTTTCAGTAACCTGGTGAGCACGAATCCAACATGGCGGCGACGCGAAGTATAAATATTTAAATGGACGTTTCTCGCGAATTAACTATCCGAGTGCCGTGAAACGTTGCACGTTTTAAATGCTTACACAAATGTTGATCCACTGGCATCTATTTTATTTCAATTGTTTGCATAATCACAAGATGGCTGCTGTGCGTAATTTTAAAATCTCGTTTTTACTTCTTGTGTTCTAATCATGCGATTGAAGTTTGAATACCACACTTACACAATAATCTTAATATAATAGTACAAAAATAAAAATCCAACCTGGCGACCATCTGAAATATTTAGACGGTTCTCAATATCTACGAATTTGGTACAGCAATTAAACTGAAATTTTGTATGTTGATAGAGGCAATTAACATGAGCAGGATATATGAAAATAGGCTGTACAGTTCTTCACGGAACTACTTGTTATACTTGTGGTCACACTGTCCTTATGCAAGGTTTCGACACTGATGTGTAACTATGTAACGGTCTGTTACTTCTTCACGCAAAATTATATCTCCCGCAGAGATGTTGGTTGGTTCCTCAGTTTAGGGGCTGCGACAACGCGGTCATATAACCCCGTGTACTTTGGGTGAGTGTAGAATCTGTCTGATAAACGGTGTGAATTGTGATGGCAGTATTAGTCTGTAATTCAGGTAAGGAATGCAGACGCTAAATTTCAAGCAGTAGTTCCTAATGTTGCTACCAGGTACTAACGTCAACGCCACCCAGCTGTGAACTTGGCTACTAGATGCCACCTCAATCAGCAACTCGCAACGAACGTTGGAACTTCCCCTCCAAAGGAAAGCTTACTGAGGTATTTTTAGCGCTCTTAGGAAATCCGACGACTTTGGCCGGCTTTGAACCCGCGACCTTGGGCATAGAAGTTCAGCATGCTACCAGTTACGTCACCGAAGCCGCTTCACACTTAGTCAGATGGAAATCTGAATCTGATCTCGCGCAAGTGCGTTGTCATGGCAACGTCTGATGGCTCATCCCTCATCAATTTAGTAGTGTTGCCATGTCAACCACTGATAGCTCTTGGCATTTTCTTATAATTCCGAAATCATTTTTCTCATCCCTTGGCGCAATGGTGGCTCATATCAAAAATTCTTTCAGACAAACGTTTTAGGTAATTATTAGGGGAATATTGTCCATTTTGTACGGTTTTGATATTGTGCCTATTAACAGAGATATGATTAATGTTTCCCGAAAAAAACACTTTTTCCCACCCCTTTGGTCAATGGTTGGTGCCATCAAAAAAACGTTTCAAACATAAATTTCTGAGCTTTATCCGACACATTGAACGGATTCGATATTTCACATATTAAGAGAGTTATAGCAATATTTCATATTTTCGAAAAAAAAAAGTCCCCCATTTTCATCCCTTTCGACCGATTTAGCCCAGTAACGAACTCGTCCGAGATTTTATGGGTATACATATTCGGTAAAAAATTCAAAGTGATTGGTGCAAAATTACGGCAGTTATCGTGTCCACAAGAAACTGATATACATATATATACATATATTACATAAATTATATATAAACTTTTGAACTGACGGTGGTTTTGGGGTCTGGGGGATGTGAAACGCGAAGATATGTCGAAATTTTCCGGAAATCGAAACATGGTACCCATTGCAATAGTTAGCTTTCTAATGAAATCTACCTAAAATACTGCCGTCAACGACACCTAGCTGTGAACTTGGCTACTAGATGCCACCTCAATCAGCAACTCGCAACGAACGTTGGAACTTCCCCTCCGAAGGAAAGCAAACTCAGGTTTTTTAGCGCTCTTAGTAAATCCGACGACTTCAGCCGGGTTTGAACCCGCGACCTTGGGCATAGAAGTTCAGCATGCTACCAGTTCCGATACCGAAGTCGCTTCCCACTGACATATGAAAACTGAATGTGATCTCGTGCAGTGGCGTTGTCATAGCAACTGCTGATGGTCATCCCTTATCAATTAAAAGTAAAGTTGTCATGGCAACCTCTCTTGGCACTTGGCATTTTCTTATAATTTAAATCATTTTGTTCACCCCGTGGCGTAATGGTGGGTCATATCAAAAATTCTTTCAGACAAAAGTTTTAGGTAATTATTGGAGGAATATTGTCCATTTTGTGCGGTTTTGATATTGTGCCTATTAACAGAGATATGATTAATGTTTCCCGAAAAACCCACTTTTTCCCACCCCTTTGGTCAATGGTTGGTGCTATCAAAAAACTTATTTGACATAAATTTTTGGCACTTATCCGACACATATTATGAACTTTGAAGGGATTCGATATTTCATGTATTAAGAGAGTTATAGCGATATTTCACTTTTTCGAAAAAAGCCCCCCATTTTTACCCCCTTTGACCGATTGTGCCCATTAACGAACTCGACCGAGATTTTATAGGGATACATATTATGTAAAAAATTAAAAGTGATTGGTGCAAAATTACGGCTGTTATCGTGTCCACAAGAAACTGATATATATACATAAATTATATATAAACTTTTGAACTGACGGTGGTTTTGGGGTCTGGGGGATGTGAAACGCGAAGATATGTCGAAATTTTCCGGAAGTCGAAACATGGGACCCATTGCAATAGTTAGCTTTCTAAAGAAATCTACCTAACAGATAACACACATGGATACAGCCATCACAAATAACACCGGTTATCAGACAGATTCTACACACACCCAAAGTACACGGGGCTACATGACCGCGTTGTCGCAGCCCCTAAACTGAGGAACCAACCAACCGAAACCAATGCAAGGTAGGCAAATGCGGGTTTCACAGGAAGCCCAGCAACACACCCTCACCCCGCGTCTGTACGAGACTCAGATTTTAGCCCTAGTGATTGGTGGACCACTGCAGGGTCAGAAGAGTCGCCCCAGTTAGCGCACAGAGTAAACAGGGTTTGCATGCATAATATCATGCAGTTCATTAAACAGGAGAGCAGAGCTACATTTCTCTGTAGCAGACCGTTTGTGGAGAGATTTATATGCTCCATGCTGTTGTGGCGAGGTTCAAGACCATTAAACCATAGATAATAGGCCACGAAGAGCAAATAAATGTATCAGCAAAGACAGGAAAATTTACACACATCCATGGGAAAGTCCTCTAAATAGGAGACGGTCGAACCATTTGTTTACTCGTAAGACCTTGGTCAAGCAAGTTGAGATAAACAGCCGAGGGTACACCCTGAGCTGACCACACGTCAACCCTCAATCTCAAGTTTTTTTTGTCGTGTGGCCTCCTGAGAGGCCGTGTGCAGGCCTTTCTAGTCGACGCCCGTGGGCGACCTGCGCGTCGGGATGAGAGATGGAAGAACGGATGAAGATAAAAGAATTTGGACAAGGATGTGGAAGGAAGTGGCCGTGGCCTATCAGAAGGGACCGTCCCAGCATTTGCTTGGTGTTGAAAATGGGGAAACCACGGAAAACCATTTCAAGGACGGCCGACGGTGGGGCTCGATCCCACGCGTCTACCGAGTCAGCAGAGAGCTTGGCGCCATGACCTAACGCTGCACTTTAGCCAGCGAAGCCACTGCTGTCGGTAATCTTCAAGTCATTTAGCTAAGCAACGTCGCTTAGTAGGTCGTGGCCCTCTTTGGACTGTTATGTTGCAAGGTCACTCTAGGGGAACGAGTGAATACCAAAAGAGTAAGTGCTTACACATTCGGAAGTTCATCATTGCCACTCAAGACATAATTATACTCGATCGTAATGCGCCCGGTGGTCAAATTAAGTATAGCCTACATCGGTTGGACCCGGTGGTCAAATTTGGTAAACAGGTTGGCCCAGTGGTCAAATTGGGTATACATGAGTTTCGCTCATTGGTCAAACTGGGAATAGGCCTACATCAGTTGAGCCCGGTGGTCAAAGTGGTTATACATCAGTTACGTTCATTGGTCAAAAATTAGATATACACCAGTTGGGCCCGGTGGACAAATTAGCTAAACAGTTGGGCCCAGTGGTCAAATTGGGTAAACAACAGTTGGCCCAGTGGTCAAATTGGGTATACATGAGTTTCGCTCATTGGTCAAACTAGGAATAGGCCTACATCAGTTGAGTCCGGTGGTCAAATTGGTTATACGTAAGTTACGTTCATTGGTCAAAAATTAGGTATACATCAGTTGGGCCCGGTGGTCAAATTGGGTAAACAACAGTTGGGCCCAGTGGTCAAATTAGATAAACAGTTGGACCCAGTGGTAAAATTAGGTAAACAGTTGGGCCCGGTGGTCAAATTGGGTAAACAACAGTTGGGCCCAGTGGTCAAATTGGATCCCTACATCAGTTTCGCTCATTGGTCGAACTAGGCTTATGCCTAGATCAGTAAGCTGGTCCCGGTGGTCAAATTGGTTATTCATCAGTTACGTTCATTGGTCAAAAATTAGGTATACACCAGTTGGGTCCAGTGGTCAAATTGGGTATACATAGGGTTACCATCCGTCCGGATTTCGTCCGGACTGTCCGGATTTTAAACATGTGTCCGGTTTGGCGTCCGGATTTAAAAATTGTCCGGAAACCGAATACGTGGCAAATATTTGGGGAAATTTTATTTCACACCGCATATAGGTTGGTCACATTGAGCACCAGGACTGCTCAGGTGGCTGCACCTGTTCTGTGTGCCGCTCCTGTCGCCATTTTATTTGGAAGGAGTGCGTTCAGACAGTTTAGTGCTACTGTTTTGTTTGCTGGACTGCGTCCATTTCTAGACGTTTTATGCTATTAGTTTTCAATATCAGTAGTTTTTAAGTACATAACAACAAAGTAGTGTTATAAATTGGGAAAATGCCGATGCGTAAGTGTGTTTTTAACGACAAACGTAAAGAAGAATATAAGTTTCTGAGACAATGCCAAAATAGCAATGATCGCGTGAGGTGTACGGTGTGCAATTCAGAATTTTCGGTGGAACATCGTGGACGCATGATATAGAAAATCATTTGCAGACTGAAAGACATAAGAAGGCGAATCAAGCAGCGTCCTCGGCAAGTATTAAAACATTTAAAAAACAAGATGTTCAGTAAAGAACATATAGCCTACTTTCTCCTAAATGTATGAGTATAGTTATAACTCGTTGTTATTATCAAAGAGTATAATAGAACTATTCTTTGTTGAAGACCTTAGAAACGATTTACCTCTACCAAACGCCACAACCTAGATAAAAACTGCTACCATCATTGAAGAAAGAGAGAAAGATAAGAAGTATATCAAGAATGTTATGGATCTGGAGACATAATCGACCGGACTGGCGGCGTGGCTCAGCGGTAACGTTCTCGCTTGCTGGGCCCTAGGTTGCAGGTTCGTATCCTGGCGCAGTCAGCTGGCATTTGAGGGTGCACAAATGCGAGGGAGCCGTGTCAGTACATTTACTGGCACGTTAAAGATCCCCTTCGGGCCAAAATTCCGGCACCCCGGTGTCTCTAAAATCAGCAGTAGTTAAAAGGGATGTAAAACCAATAACATTATTATTATTACGACCTGCCGTGGGCAACATCCAACTTTGAGTTGAGGCATGTCTTTACACGTCTGGTTGTGCATGGCTTTCACAACCCTAATTGAATTAACAAATCTTTCCATGACCCTACAGAGACGTGTGTATACAAACTATGTGGATATTTTCGATAATATAATCCTAACAGAGCGAGTGCATTCTAGCGGCCAGAAGAAGAAACTTTTCAATAAAATCTGGAAGTTACCTTTTTGGCAGCTAGATGTCTCGAGTAAATCTGCTGGCGAATTATGTTTTAATTAAATATATATTTTACACCATAATGTGCACAATATAACGCTTAATAACATTTTCAAGTAACGCAAAATAGGCTGTTACAAACCCTTTAAAATAAAAAGTTAAAATGTATCGTAGTATCATCTTGTCATTCTTCAAATTCGATGCGCATAGAATGCCAATGGTATAGTAATCAATGGAGCCCCACGTAGACTAGTCGTGACATCTAGTGGTGAAATATCGAACAATATAATCCTAACAGAGCGAGTGCATTCTAGCGGCCAGAAGAAGAAACTTTTCAATAAAATCTGGAAGTTACCTTTGTGGCAGCTAGATGTCCCGAGTAAATCTGCTGGCGAATTATGTTTTAATTAAATATATATTTTACACCATAATGTGCACAATATAACGCTTAATTTTAAAACATCTGAGTCATTACAAAACAATAAACATATAACATTTCAAGCAAAAAACCTAGCTCTGATCGGGTTTGAACCATAGGCATTTGAGCGATAGGCTAACGCTCTACCACTGAGCTAATTGTGTCAACGAATATCGTTCTATTTAAAATGACTTACATAGAACTTGTTAGCAAATAATGATTTATACTAAACGATTTCATCACTGGAGTATATTATTTATATATATAAAGCATTTCATACAAAGTTTATTTATTTTTTATCAGTACGCTATATTGCATGCAATACTCAAATTAGTGAAATATAAGTCCGGCACAAGATATCCGCTGCCATCTTGTCTTATTACTGAATCAGTTCAGCTTTTTAAAATCACGTCTGCACTATAGTATTACAAAATAAACTTTTAATTTCGAACGTGCCTCTTCCTTTAGAACAGTTAAAACGATTCTCGGCTCGATAATCGGAACTGGTGGGTCCCATGATATGGATTATAAAGTTTGCATAATTCGCACGGCCGCCATCCTGAAATGGTATGGCGGACGACCTTGTAATTTGGTCACAAGACGCATCCTATACGAAGGTATGTTGTTACCAAATTTGATAGAGATCGGATGATTTGGTTAGTCGTTATTTGATTTTACGTTTTGAACGTTTGAGTGGCCGCCATTCAGTTTTAGTAAAGATGGTGGCGATATAAAACATGACACTGAGGTGTCCTTTGCTAGTGCTACCTTTGTACCAAATTTCGTTCAATTTGCATTCACCGTGTTCGAATTGATAGGGGGGGGGGGGGACAGACATTCAGAGTACACACACTCACACACACACACACACACAGACTCACACACACACATACACACACACACACAGACTCACACACACACATACACACACACAGACAGACACACTTTTTTCGCCCTGTGTTGATCTCATAAGTCTACTTTCATTTTTTGCAAAAATCGAAAGTAGGCTAAAATACTGATGCCACTGATGCTGAGCTGCAATGTTCAGCAAAAGAAGCTACTTTTGCCTACCATACTGCAATGCATGGACTTAGTTTCAAAACGTCTGATTGCAATGCCAAACTGATTAAAAAGCTTTTTGAACCGAAATTCTCGGGAGCTCGTACTAAGACCGAAGTCATAATTGTAAATGTAATATCCCCTTACATATTTGACAAACTTCTCTAAGATCTGAAGGATGCAAATTTCATTACACTAACAATGGACAGTTCAAACAGAAAAGAGGTTAAATTGACTCCTGTTTGTGTTCGTTATTTTAACCAAAATGAAGGTGTTAACGTGAAGCTGTTATTTTTTTATGAACTTCCAGGTGAAACCTCTGATATCTTAGTAGAACATGTTTTAAAATGCATCAAAAAGTTCTCTATTGACTCCAAGGTCGTATGCCTATGCGCTGACAACACCAATACTAACTTTGGTGGTGTTAAAAGGCAGGGCCAAGGAAATGTCTTTCGCAAACTTCAAAATGCCCTCTCAAGGCCAATTCTTGGCATTGGCTGTTCGGCGCACATTCTGCATAACGCAGTGCAGCATGCCTGTGATGCTCTACATGTGGACGTCGAGGCAATCGTTGTGAAAGTGTACAAATACTTCTTCCAATATACTGTCAGAGTGACTGCATTGAAAGAATTTTGTGAATCTCTAGAAGTAGAGTACAAAAGGATCCTTTCCCTCGGCAATACGAGATTTTTAAGCTTGATGCCAGCAGTAGAATGAATATTGGTTATGTTTGAACCCCTTGAAAGCATATTTCTCATCACTTAACAACTGCCCTGCAACAAATCAATCATTTTTTGAAGACCCAGTTAATGAACTGCTTTTAACATTTGTTCACGGATGTCTGCAAATGTTTCAACTATCAACATTGAAAGTCGAGTCTGATCAAATATCAGCTACAGAAGCGGCGCAAGTATATGAATAATTACTTGAGAAACTGGAAGAAAGGAAGGCTGACAATTACATACCATTTGCTGCTCAACAATTACTAAGGAAATTGAAAACTGAAGAAGCTATTAATGACAGCAAGGAAGAAGAGTTTTTAAAATGTGCCGAAGGTTCTTATCAAGCTGGCATTAGCTACTTGAAACTTTGGTAAAGCAGCTTTGACAAAGCTAAACACTTCAAGTGGTTGACAGTACAACATGTCCCTTCTTGGGATGAAATGGAAGACAGTGCTCTGACAGTAGTCAGTGTCATACCAGATTCTATAAATGTGGATGAGCTATTTGATGAACGTTCGGCACTTATTCAAGTTTTGAAGAATCTGAGACCAAATGGGATGCCCTGCCAAAAGAAGAAACCCCTAAAACTCGTGAAAAGTGGAGACAATTGTTTGAAGTATTTTCCAAGAGCAATGTGTCCTTTGCGAATATTTACAAACTTGTAGAATTCGCCATGTGTCTGCCTGGAACTTCAGCTCCAGCTGAGCGAATTTTTTCAATGGTGGGAGCAATATGGACAGCTGAACGAGGACGATTATCTCTTGCAGTTGTCAGGGACCTGCTAGTTTTCAAGGCAAATAGTGATATGACATGCTCAGAGTTCCACGACCAAATAAAAAATAACAAGCCATTTCTGAAGAAAGTCAGCTCTAATGAAAAATACGATGCAAGGAAAATTGAGGAACCTGCCCCTGGACCCAGCACAGATTAATCTAAGACGAGAAAAAATTGTTCAAGGGGTCAGTATGATATATGATGAACACTGATTGATGTTTTTGTATATTCTTATGTAATCATGTTATGTAATTGTAAAGGGATTGTAAACCTATAAAATCAAGTTCAGTTCATTTCATTTTGTCCGTCCATGCCCTCCAGACCCCCCCGGAAGATCCGACGTCCGGATTTGGCCTAAAAATATTATGGTAACCCTATACATCACTTGCGATCTTTGGCCGTTTTCGTTATACATCACATGCGCTCCGTGGTCAAAGGGGATATTCATCAGTTAATGGATATATCCCGTATGAGTTGTACAAAGTGATCAATTTGGGTATATGTACATCAGTTGAACCTGATAGTCAAATTGGTTGCACCAGGTTGCCCAGCAAAGTCACCTGGCCATGGAGTTAACAACTGCATCTCGTGCCGATGGCTTGAAGAAGGGTGGAGGTCTCTACCTTCAATTGCTCCAAAGACCAGGAGTAGACATTGCTCATCAGTCCGATTCTACACGCAACTTTGTACATGGGCCTACATGGCCACGACGTCCTAAAGCCAGAAAAGAGCCAACAACAGACAAGAAAACTTAAAACAGGTGAATTTTAATCCGAAATTACGAATAGGAACAATCACCACTCTCATCAAAGGAAAAGGGGCCGATATACTTCATATCCCAATACGAAAATTGAGACAACTTCTACAGGTATTATTTAAGGAAGACATGGGTTGTTGCCTTTGTTACTTAACTTAGGGAATGTTAACATCATGGTCAACAGCTCCATGTGCTTTGGTGTGTACTAGATTGGTTTCATTATGTGTGGTTCTGTAGAGATTATAGTACTCATATTGTGAGCAGGTGTACTCATGAGGGCCAAGGACTGTGGTAGTTGCCCCATAACTTAAAAATAAGATAGCCTACCACTTACATGGAGGGAGTGTGGAGAAAACCTTAAGAAAATATCAACTTTTGATGGCCTCTGTTAGCGCCAGGATTCGAAGCACGGATCTCCAGACTTGTATTGGATTTATATAACGCACCCAATTGCGTTGTTGGGAATCAAGGGATTGTATCCTCTAATACAAATAATTATTGCGTTTCCGTTCTATAGACCGTCATCATGTGATATAATTTAATTGACATTTGTGAGGCAAGTAATGGCAGAGATTACAAGTGAGATTTCTGTGGTATTAACTGACGTAACTAGTCAATTTTAGGGAGATTCCCACATACATAACGTATTAAATTTGCATTCCCCTTATTACTCATGAGCCAGAGGCTTGGTCATATTGAAATAACAGATCCCGTAAGATCTACGGAGTTAAACAACATTAAGCGTGGTCAGAATGTGGATGACAGACTAGTTCTATTTGACCTAGAGCTGTTAGCAGGGAAAGCGGAGAAGGAGTGTATGGAAACAGGCCACCCTACAGCAAGTAACCCGAGGTCTAGGATCACCCCTTTGGAGGTGCCAAACATCCTACCGGCTCAAAATCTTTCTTCACTTACAAGCCATTATAACAAAGGTACACTTAATATATCAATTTCTATGCTAATTACTGGCAAGTTGAAAACCGAGTGGGATTTCGGTTTCCTAGATTATTCCTGATTAACGTTGCTGTAACATTTTCCATAAGGCGTCTATATTTCTCTCCAATGGCCCCAACTAGATCCGTTTCCAGTTTAATAAGGAGATGAGTTTAATTTGGTGTTTAATCCTCCTGGAAGTTGAAAGTACAATGGCACTTGTGTTCCTCGCAAGTAGCAATTAAGGAATGGCAGTCGGCCATAGATAGCCGCAAATCCCAATGGGTCGCCACAAGTAGGACACTTAAACGAGATTGCTCGCTTCATTATTGAAGAACTTCTAATACATTTAACCCCGACCACCCCAGCTTTCTCCAGATTGAAGCCAAGCGCAAATAGTTTCTTGTACTGTACTGTATTGACTTCGTTGCTAGTAAGATGGGTAGAAGAAACTTGATTGAGAATTCCGTATCTTGTAGATTGAGTTGTACAAAACGTATGGAAAATATAATAATAATAATAATTGGCGAGGACGCAATGGCACATGGGGGCAAATCAGTGGTTATTATTAACTCCAACTCATTACAGAATAATCTGCGAGAACTGAATTTGGACCCAGAACTTTACAAATTAATGCAAAAAGCAGTTATCCCTTTACATGTACTCGGCTATTCGTGGGAAATCGGATGACAATAGGAGAAATAGAGGTGTAATGCTACAATGGAATTCAGTCACCAATGGGTTAAGGTAACTCAATATCATCCATCACTGAATTCACTCCTCATGATATACCGAATATTTGATGTAATACCGATAAATATAATGAGAAAGAGAGAGTAAGAGCAAATCTATACGTATAAAGCAAGATGTCCTGACTGACTGACTGACTGACTGACTGACTGACTGACAGATAATCAACGCACAGCAAAAACTACTGGAGATAATTCCATGAAACCATGAAGATATGTTCCTACCGTACTGTAGATGCACACGAAGAGAGGATTTTTAAAAACTCAGATTTCGAAGGGGTGAAAAGGGATGAAATGTGATTTTACATTTTTTATACTTAAACTGGGACAAAATATCGAAGTTGTCGCATAAAGACCAGACATAGCTCGTTTTACGCCCCTCGATGAGAGAAACAATACGCGGTAGGTCCCTACATTTTAAGGCCCTAAAACCAACAGTTTCAAAGATATTCCCAGAAAACTATTTCGCTCTGATAAACTGTTGAACTAATGGCAAGTCCGTATCCATGGCAACAGTACGCTCTGATAAACTGATGAATTAATGGCAAGTCCGTATCCATGGCAACAGTAGCTCAAGACATGACATCCAATTGTCCATCTATCCCTGTAGGAGGCAATGCCAATCCACTATTATCTAAAACACAATAGACTAGCTGCGAGGCTAAGCGGTGACGTTCTAGCTTGCTGGCCCAAGGTTGCAGGTTCGTATCCTGGCGCAATCAGCTGGCATTTGAGGGTGCGCAAATGCAAGGGAACCATGTCAGTAGATTTACAGGCACGTTAAATATCCCCTTCGGGGCAAAATTCTAGCATCCCGGCGTTTCTAAAAGCCAGAGTAGTTAAAAGAAACGTAAATCAATTAACATTATTATTTAAACACGATAAGAACATTAGAAATCTAAACGGTCATCCCCTTTTCAAGATATATCTAAACACGATAAGAACATTAGAAATCTAAACGGGCATCCCTCTTTCAAGATTTTTATTTTATTTTGTTGTCGAATTTGGCCAGCTATGGACCGCAATGAACTCAATACTTATTGGCTTTCTTTCTCTTCTCTTCCAAGAACTTCTTCATCCTATCACTCTTTTGTTTTCTCTCCTCCTCGGAAATGATCCGTTTGGGCCTCCTGCTTGGTGGTTTCTCCTGAAATGATTTTACTCCGTCAACTCGACTGCGGAACTCTCTTCTATCGTAGGCCATCAGTGGAGTAATTCCAACTTCCGCTGCATCCCTCTTCACCTCATCTACCCATTTAGATGTGACCTTTAATCCCATGATGTAGCTGAAGATCCTTTTGGTCAGCCTGCCTTCATCCATTCGTAGTAAATGTCCGTAGAACTTTAGCCTCCGCTTCTTCCTTACGTCTGTGATCTTTTCAGTACACTTGTAAAGTTCTTAACACTTCCTCTTCTTCCATGTCCCATCAGTAGTCTTCTGTGGTCCAAGTATTTTTCTCAGAAACTTCCTTTCTTTCTTTTCTAGTACTTGAAGTTCTCCATTTTTACTTAAAATAAGACACTCTGAAGCGTACACTCCTTCGCGATTTGTAGTGTCTGATTTTGGCCTTGGATGATAAAGCTCGTTTGTTGTATTTATTCTGGGTTAGTTTGTAGGCCAGGTCCAGTTTTCTGGTTCTTCCTTTGATTGCTTCCTTATCCAGTCCGTTGGGTTGGATCCATTCCCCCAGGTAATTCAACTTCTCTGTCCTCTTAATCTTTCTATGATTTACTTCCATATATTTCTCATTTTGGTGTTTGCACTCATATATTCCGTTTTTTTTTTCATAGGAGATTTGAAGACCTGTTCTTCGAGCTATTTGAAGACTGTCAAGCATCTTTAGAGCATCTTCTCGGTTGTTGGCTAAGAGAGCAAGGTCATCAGCAAAAGCTAAACACTTGACTTCAAGATTCTGTTTTCCCCTCCCCAGGTGTATTCCTACAATTCCTCTCATATTCAAGATATATCTATATCATAATTTAAAAATAACTTTCTATGTTTTAGAACTACAATAACGAACATTAGTGTGAGACAGCGACATCTAATACCACCTTTAATTTTGTAACACTACAGTAGTGACTATTAAATAAAGGTAGTGATCAAGCTACGTTCAATTTCATAAACACAGGGCTCACAAATCCCGTCTAGTTAAGTACAAACATATCAGTCTGATTGTTATGCCATTAGCAACGAAGCTATGTGGCGGCTAATGCCCTTTCCGTAACACTAAAGGCATCCCGCCGTCACATACCTCAATATGCACTTACAGAATTGTGAACTAGTCTATTTTACTGAAAATAATTTCTACGAGCGAGTATCCATTTCGCCAAAAGCCACATTCACTACCTTTTCCAACATTTACACAAGACGTGATTTTGAAAGCACTTTTCTCTATGTTGAGGTACAGAGATATTACACACGGAAAGTTAAAATAAAATGTTCGCAAATCTGAATTCAAGGAACTGCTGTTGAGCTTTCGGTTCAGATTACACGGCCCATGTTCGTAACATGGAATGCTTTCCTTTGACAGTGCATCTATTGATATCGCGCCAGGAGATGGCAGTTGGGTTTGAACTGCGGATGTATTCCCGCTCACTGCGTATCGTGCATTCCAAAAACATTAAGTTGGTCAGTACTTGCTTCACTCACTCAGCACATTCCTTCTTCCACTGGATGCGTGTCGTCTGCTGCAATAACAATCATTGACATGCGGGAAGCAGATATATTTAGGTTAGGAATAGGCGGGCCGCGCATGTGTACTGCAAGGCCCCGCACCCTGTCACAGCGTGTTTAACTGCCATCTCCTGGCGCGATGACAATACACCATGTGCGAGGGCAACGTATCTCAAAGATCTCGAAAAACACAATAATCAGGAATTATTTAGAGAGGCATGTGAGGCAAAAGGGTTGGTGGAGAATTACAATCCCTGGGATGTAACACTGGAAGAAGCTGCACAATATACATCAGCGGCCAAGGTGAGAGATATTTTAGCTATTGGTCTATTAATAGCGGCATGTTGACGTTCAAATCGTCAATAATTGAGGGAAAAGTACATCCTGAATAGCTTAAGGAAAAATACTTTCAATTCCCCATAGGCAATTCCGATTATTCCGATTTGCCATTTCAGTGTGCATGAGTGCAGTTCCCTCTTCAAAGAGTATTCGTAATTATTATTAAAAAAGCGAAATGACACACACTTACAGCAGCAGGTGTACTATAACCCAATGTGGTTACATAGTTTTAGGTTAGAAAGATGGCGCTTGTTAGGAGTGTTATATAGGAGTGTCATACAGTATCCTATTTTAAGATCTCCATGTATTGTTATATTCCTTTTATGATGCTATTTTTTATTATTATTCTTGGCTCTAGTATCTGTTAAAATTCTCTTAGAGGTCTGATGATTGTTATGTGTTTTGGAAAAAGTAGTAAGGGGATGAGATATTAAAAGAATGAGGTTCTGGCTTCAAGTAAGAAAACGGAATTGGTTGAATGTTCAGGATGATTATTGAATTGTATCTGCTGGATGATAGAAATAAATACAAGGATGGTTATATTTTTATAAGAAATGTGTTCCTCATGGTAATCAAATACCACCACACCCCGAATAGAGAAGACGTACGGTTACAGTACATTTAGACAAAACCAGTTTTCCCAAGGGCAACTGTATGTGGCGTGCTCACGAGTATCCGGACAACAAAATCGTTATGTCTCAGCAGAAGATGGCAAAACCAAAACCGTATTTTTCAAATGTGGTCACATAAGGTAACATCGTACCCTGCAGACTTTCTCAACTCTATGAAATTCCCACTTTGCTGCACATACCAATGTATCAGAATTTTCAGAATTAAAATGGACCCACCAGTAGCCGAGATTGTTGTAATAGAATATACCAATTATCAGCAATAATGCACCGTCCCCATTGTCTTCATCGCGAGCGAATCCGCGCGTACCTGCTAGTAAATGAATAAATAAATAAATAAATAAATCACAGCAACTCCAAATATCACCCCGAACTGCAAGTGCTATCAGCGCTATCTCCAAGTGAGGGATCGAAGGGAGAGTTGTAGTCGTTTACTGCTGTCAAACTGCCGATTGTTAGAATTAAGTGGATGTGGTCAGACTACAATCGTTGCCTTGATAGCCGTGTCAGTCAAATCCTTCACATCAACAAAAACCAGTGTATCCTGTAACATGAGACCTAGAAGGGTAAGAGGAAGCCTAGTGGTTGGTACATTTTCCGGGGCTACGGTTTGACTACCGTGGGACATTAACAAGGATCAGAAAATTTTTGCCAATCGACCCGTTATTGGCGCCACAATAAAAGAAACCAAAAGACGTTGCTGTTCCACTTAGCCAAAATCTGAAGACTACTCTAACACAAGAAAAAAAAAAGAACGTGCCGTTCACAGGAAAAATAAGAAAATTGTGGCGTCTAAAAGCGTGAGTATTTTACTACTCGTAATGCGATCCACAGGCACTGATGATGGCTCCGGAGGATCTGCATTATAACCAGAATACAGAAAACAGTGTTGTTGGACATTCGTCGTATTGTTAGACTACAGTATTATTACCCCAGCAATTGTCGTGATTCTTCATTAAGCAATTTATTCCTTATTCGACTAAATTATCCCACATTCATGACCGCCTCGTGGTGCGGCGGCTAGTATTCTTGAATGTCACTGTGGAGACCCGGGTTCGATTCCTGGCTCTGCCAATAAATTTAATTCTGGTCTGAGGGCTGGAACGGAGATTGTACCATTCGTACATTCAAGTACACGATGTCGCAAAGCCTCAAAATCAGTCAAATTCCCATGACTTATTATTTATCTACATTGTAGCCTACTATTAGTTTCTACTATCATTCAAGTACGTTGATATGTATAGTCTTGTTGTTGTTGATTTATTTAGGGGCTTTGTAACATAGATTTATCTCTTTGAATAACACAACACATCCCAACTCAACTTTGTTCCACTGCTTGCGTGAGCAATCCTCTCATTGTCACGTTGCGCTGTGCCGAAGTACTGTACATCCACTCCCAGACTGTACAACCACTGTATGTAGTGTAGTGGACAAACGATAGACACCGTTGCAGAAATACCGGGTGAGTAGTCCCCATATTCTTTATGTAGTTGCTGATTTGCATGATAGCATCCCAAGCATAACAAATGATCATGTGTGGGATAGTTACTGAAAAAATGGAGCTCAAGAGAACGGGGCGACGTGACCAGGATGTTACAAAGCCCCTAAATAAATCAACAACAACAAGACTATACATATCAACGTACTTGAATGATAGTAGAAACTAATAGTAGGCTACAATGTAGATAAATAATAAGTCATGGGAATTTTATTTATCTTTAAGTTCTATCTTATCCTCTTCGACTTCACTAGCACTGCCAACTTCCAACAAATCATCATCTGCCTCACCATTTCTTCTTGATTCTTGCTCCACCTCGTCCTATCAAACCATAACCTTTTCCTCTAGTTTATTAGCCATTTTTAAGTTCACTTGAGAACAAACTATACAACGAAAAGTAACACAAACATATTTTCACGTTTATAGTTGCGGGTCGGGAAAGTGTCACTTCTGTGCAGGCGCGTTCAATAATAGTAACCGTGTGAACGTTTCAAGTGTTAAATTGCTATTGTTGCGGGAGGTGTCTCATTATGCTCCCCACTAGGAATACCTAGGAGGGTAGGTGAATCCGTGAGCGGGCTGCAGAGTTACAAGCAAGACATTTCCCAAGTGAGACAATCCCTCCCCCCGCGACCACTACCGGGTTAAGTGAAGCGTGGTCGGCGTCTCCCCCTCTTCTGCCTCCTTTTCAAACTTAATTAGTGTTTCATTCGACGATGGACGGATCTCCTTGATTATGTGATCATAAATGTGAAATGAAGAAGACGGTCTGGAGTTAATTAGTTTTGTGATATTAGAAAGATCTAGGCTACTCTTAATTAACAACACTGCTAACTAGTATCATGAGAGTCTGTTCTTGATTCTCAACAAGTTGACTGTTAGGATCAAGTCCACTGGCATTTTTAAGAGCCAATCAAACATGCTCTAAAAATTATAATTACTCCCGTCTATTCCACGATCCGCTGTGTGCTCCCATTCGTCGATGGGAGCGGGAGATTCCCATGACTTAGCCTAATATTTATCTACATTGTACAGCCTATTATTAGTTTCTACTATCATTAAAGTAAGTTGATATGTATAATCTTGTTGTTGTTGTTGATTCACTTAGGGGCTTTGTAACATCCTGGCCATGTACCCCGTTCTCTTGAGTGTGCGTGGGATTCGTGTGTCAATGTGATAGTTGCAAAACTGTAAGTACTGTATGCCATGAATGCTAATCACTACTTCACGAGGTGGACATGTTCTTTTTGAATATATCACCTGTAAACAAAACTGAAACCGAAACCCAAACCCAAACCAAAAGTAAAACCCAAACCCAAAGTAAAACCAAAAGTAAAACCAAAACTAAAAGTAAAACCAAAAGTAAAACCAAAAGTAAAACCAAAAGTAAAACCAAAAGTAAAACCCAAACCAAAGGTAAAACCAAAACCAAAACCAAAACTAAAACTAAAACCAAAATTAAAACCATACTTTAACAAAACTAAACCAAAACTAAAACCAAAACAAAACCAAAATCCCAAAACCAAAACCCAAAAAAACAAAACAAAGAACAAAAACACAAAATATTAAATAAACGAATACAAATTATTATTATTACCGGTACACTAAACATAAATTTCCATTTGGAAACAGCACAAATCGAACACCTTACAGAACAGAAACGAAATCCAGATTCTAGCACTTCAGGGAAACTAGATTCATGGGTGATATTGGGTATCTTGATGGAATGAGGCAACTACAAGAATCCTGATTGCTGCAAATACACGACAACAATTATGCTACAGTATTAACAAGAAAAGTCTTCAAATTGATGGCTCTAGCTACCATAATCAAATGCATCAACCAAATGTACACCCTCAACAAAGTATACGCCCAAATCATTGATGACAATTGGTCTATCATCAAAAGGGTGATGAATGGAATAGATGACATCATAATTACATGATCAGCTCATTGAATACTAGTAGCAGACGTTAACACATCAGTAGGATGGGAGAATCGCTTAAGATAATAGTGAGGGGATATTCAACTCATCTCCAGAGACGGTCAAAAGCTTAGAAATTTCTGTAGGACCTTTAATTTGAAGCTGGTATCCTTTCGTTTCAAGTAGCCATCAAAGAAACAAAAGACGTGGGCATCGCCAAACAAATTAGTGGGAGAAACAAAGATTAATAATGTTGCAATCTTCCACAGATGCCAGGAAGTTACGAATTGTTGAAGTCAAAAGAGAAGTCAGCTTGGAAACCGTTCATTACCTAATAACCATAAAGGTAACGTTTCCCAACACCAATGAAAACGACTCGAACAACGGGTTACTGACAATGAGATTTGACACGTAAGAACTAAAACCTAGTAATAATAATTATATCGTATGGCCTCGGTGCCGGGTGTAAACTTTGTTTTTTGTCGCCCAGAGGGCAGCTTGCATGTCGAATATTTGTCGTTCTTTGGAGCGCTATGAAAGTCAAGGAGGTTAGAAATCTATTTTTCTTGACACTATAGCGCTTTCTTGTAGAGAAAGGAGGAACTTTGTGTTGGCGGAAAATCCCGAGATTAATTTTGCCATTATGAACACGGCCTACTGAATTCAAATGGGTTCTTTAACATGCCAACAACGAATAACATGCGTGGAGAGATTTTTGTTGCCTTTCAAAAATCACTTACCACAGCCAGAAGCGAACCTGCAAGTTTGGGGTTAGTAGTCCGACACGATAACCACCCACCCACCAAGAACTGTGTGATAGACTGGAAATAGATGCAGCAGCCAAGTAAACGGTGACACTAAAAATATATACAAATAAAGCCCAGGCGTTTTTAAGATCATGAAGACGACAGTCATACTTTCGTGTTGCTATTCAAGCCTGAAGGAGTGAGGGAAAAGTGTATATGTACTACGGAATGCAGTAACCGAGAATTTGCTCCTTATTAGCCTACTTTTCACATTTTGCAAAAATGAGGAAAAAGTAGTCTTATGAGATCGATCCGGGAAAATGTGTGTCTGTCTGTCTGTCTGTCTGTCTGTCCTTCTGTCTGTCTGTCTGTCTGGCTGGCTGTGTGTCTGTCGTCCCCCCCCCCCCCCCATCAACTCCTAAACGGCTGCAGCAATCAAACCAAATTTAGTATGAGTAAAGATGTGCACCGGAATAGCTCACTTCCATATTTGAAAATGATGTCAGTGCTACCAACTGTTGAAAAAACGCACTAGAAATTTGAGCTCCATGTTGGATATCCTGCAAGGTATGCATGGGAGCTATTCCGAAATTGGCACACATGTAGATAATACTATTTTAGTTTAATTTCCAGGAGGCTAACTATGACAGTGTTGCCAAAATAATTTTAAGCCTTCTGATAGGTCCAATGTTTAAATGCATATAACTTCTACACTATCAACTGGATTTCAACCAAATTTTGTATGTAATATCTGTACATAAACTGATATGACTGAGCGTATTCTTAAGAGCCACCAGGGCTGCCAACTGTTAATAATTGCTCTCTCTATTTTTTAAAATCCAAATACCAATATATCAGAAAGTATGCAAGCCAACAGCTTTAAACTATGCACACGTATATTCTGACATTTTAGATTAATTTGGAGTAACTTATATTCGTCAGTTCTACCAACATGATTATAAGCCTGCTGATAGTACCAATTTTTAAATACATGTAACTTCTATACTATCAGTTGGATTTCAACCAAATTTCGTATGTGCAATGTGTACCATAACAGATATGACTATAAGTATTGTTAAGTGCAATCAGGGCTGCCAACTGTTAATAAATGCTGTCTATATTCTTTTTACCCTAATATCAATATATCAGAAAGTATGCAAGCCAACAGCTCTATACTTTGCACACGTATAGCACCTGACTCTAGATTAATTTGGAGTAATTAATACAAGGCGGTGCTGCCATCATAATTCTATGCCTGCTGATATGTCCAATTTTAAAATACATGTAACTTCTATACTAACAAATGGATTTCATCCAAAATTGGCACAACAAGATATAATAATTCAGATTATTTCTGACCAGCACACGCATGGTATTGTTGGCAACATGCTTTTACGCGTGCTGATAGATCCAGTGTCTAACTGCATGTAACGTCCATTGGACTTCAACCAAATTTTGTATTCTGTACCTTAAGAGGTGGAACTAAGAATATATTCAGTCACCAGGGCTGCCAACTGTAGTGCTCTATTAGGCTACATTATACCAGGTATATTTTGAACTAATTAGATATTTCGATATTACCAACTTAATTTCGTCATTATTCTAGATAGGTTCATATACTGTAGAATAATCATTGGCATGAAAAGTAGGCTGTATAGCTCTTCACGGAACTTCTTGTTTTTATCTGGGATTGTAAATGTTTTCTTTCCAGCAATTAGGTATGCTGAGAATGTGTAAGCGCATGCGAAAATAATAATAATAATAATAATAATAATAATAATAATAATAATAATATTGGTTTTACGTCCATTTTTACTGTTTACGCTTTTAGAGAAGCCAGGGTGCTGGAATTTTGCTCAAAAAGGGATCATTAACGTGCCAGTAAATCTAAATAATAATGCTATTGGTTTAACTTCCCATTTTAACTACTGCGGCTTTTAGAGACGAGCCAGTAAATCTATGACACGGCTCACTCGTACTTTCGCACCCTCGAATGCCAACTTATGTGCCAGGACTCGATCCTGTAACCTTGGGCGCAGCAGGCAAGAACGTTACAGCTCTGCTACACAGTCAGTTGCAAGCATTAAAGAAATGGCATTCAAAATAATCTTGTTGTGATGTTGCAGAACCAAACCGTAGAATCATGGACATAATTTTGTTTTCGTCTATTATAAGTACCGTATCTTCTGAAATGTGTGTGTGGTGATCGCGCAAGCTTCAACGAGTGGGACATAAGTGCGCTTATATACTTGTTGTTAACTAAGTGTCGGAAATTTGTGGACGCATAACTGTCTACGCTAATCCCAGCCAAAAATTATATCAAAGTTAAAAAGAAAATAGCTAGTTTGTCAAATTCCTGGTGTAGTGGCTAGCATTCTTGGTTGTCAACCCGGAGGTCCGGTTTCTATTCCTTGTTTTGCCAAGAAACTTAATTCTGCTTTGAGGGCTGGAACGGGGTACACTCAGCTACGTGAGGAAAAACTGAGAAGATGTAGGTTCGATTCTCACCTCAGCCATCCTAGAAGTGGGTTTCCGTGGTTTCCCACTTCTACTCCAGGCAATTGCCGGAATGGTTCCTAACTAACGGCCACGAACGCATCCTCCCCAATCCTCACCGGCATGGCAACTACAAACACCATTTCAGACAAAGGAAAAACACCGACAAATTGTAAACACCCAAATGAATTAGCAACAAAAACTAAATCTAGAAGGTACACCACTTTTAGAGAACAACTAGACGTTGACCCTTGAAATGCATTTCAATTGAAATAGGCATGAGTCAACATTTGTTCGCACGGGCTCTCTTTATCGTCACTGATGATTGGAGTTGTTCAAATCGAACAATACATAAAATGTAATGTAAATTATTATCGAGCAAATGATTAAATGAAACGCTAGATTTATCTCTTTGAATAACACAACACATCACAACTCAACTTTGTTCCACTGCTTGCGTGAGCAATCCTCTCATTGTCACGTTGCGCTGTGCCGAAGTACTGTACATCCACTCCCAGAGGTGCGTGAGTGAGGACCAACAACTTCCTACATTCATTGCCCACCTAATGTTCCTATTTACATAATTTTCTGTCCTGCATTTTGAAATGAAAACTGAAATTTTACTCAAGCTTTTAACCTTGATCAAATTACCCGTTCATTTATTGTACAACTTTAACGACTAGTAGGTCAACAATGGGCAGACTTTGAAAGATATGGTAATGGTCATTATCGTTTCCAGTGGGCGAAACATCTAGAGCATTTGTTTCATATTCACCAGCACTCTATGGAGGCCACACAAAATTCATTCATACTGGTCGATAGCCTTGTCAGCATGTTCAGGCAAGGCACGCCATAAGATTTGATCAGGCCGAAAGTGTTAATAAAATTCCTGGATTTCATAACTGGTTAATTTGAGAGGTAATAGAGGTCGTGAAGCATCCCAATAATTTCAATCGCGAAGATGGATTCAGGCTTAGCAACACATGGGAAGTTCTCTTAGCGCGTGACTGGCAGGGGCGTGGACCAATCAGGGAGCAGCGTGACGACAAGCTGATCAAGCAGCACGTCTGGCCGGCAATAACGGTCACTTTGAATACAGACATCAACTTATACCAATGATTAAGGCTGCTACAATGACAGACGAAAAGTCGGGAAACAACGCGGCTCCATCCTGTAGCCTAGATGATAAACTAGACACCGGTCGCAAAAACCTACGATCAAAATAACCTGTATTTATGTGATGACTGTAGCAGTGTGTGTAACTGCATTAGGGACAGAGATAAGGTAGGTGCTCCGGGGCTTGAAATAAGGTGAAAAATGAAAATCCACAGCCTGCTTCCAGTCTCCGACCGGGTCAGGAATGGAATGAATGAAGCCCCCATCTAGCGGCGAGGATATGAACTGTGCCGGCTGCCGAGGCCTGACGCACTCCTCTGGGGCAATGATTAAATGAATGACAGATGAAATGGAATGATAGTGGAGAGTGTTGCTGGAATGAAATTTTGACAGGGAAAACCGGAGTACCCGGAGAAAAACCTGTCTGCCTCCGTTTTGTCCAGCACAGATCTCACATGGAGTGACCGGGATTTGAACCATGGACCCAGCGGTGAGAGGCCGGCGTGCTGCCGCCTAAGCCACGGAGGCGGCGCTTGAAATAAGGTAATGTTGTTAATTAATTGGTTATCAGCCTCATGTAGTTGGGTGTGTTGAACTTGTCTGATAGCTTGTATTTCTGAGATGACTTCAGCAGTGTATGTATCTGTATTATAAGGGACAGGGATAAGGTAGGTGCCCGGGATTTGAATTAAGATAATATCCCGGCATTTGTCAGGATAGCCACTGTCTGCGCCCGGTTTAAACCTGCGATATCTGAATTTCTGCAACTGTTCTCACGGTCGTGGTGCTCGGTGTAATGAGTACGGCAACGCCGCGTGACGGACAAGGACATGAAATGCATTCTCCATGCGTAACATCTCGAAGATAATTGATGTGTAACATCTTTCCGCTCGGTTACTGGATAGTTTTGTGGGAGTGATTTTGAAAATTGGGGACGGAAGTGGATCGGAACGATCGAGCTGGCAGTGGTGGATCAAACGGAAGTATGCACTGCCCGCTCGATCGATCAAACGGAAGTGTACTAGCTGGCAGTGGTGAACAACGGAAGTATGCACTGCCCGCTCAATCGATCAAACGGAAGTGTACTAGCTGGCAGTGGTGGACAACGGATGTATGCACTGCCCGCTCGATCGATCAAACGGAAGTGTATTATCTAGCAGTGGTACCATGCAAAGGCAGCGTGATTTTTGTACAATTGAAAATGCGTGTATTGGAAACAAGGCAGTGTGTGCTCTGTAGCGCGAGAATGTTATGGTAATCCAGTCGGCAGTGCATTTAGCAGGCACTGGTTTAACGAGCACAGTGGCAAATGTTTCACCGACTTTCATTTGTCATTGAGCAGTTTATGAAGCTTCACGTTCAAGGTTGAATATCACATCGGGTAGGAAGTGAAAACTTGAGACTAATGTTGTTGAGTGTATGATAAAATAAAGACGACAAATGACATTTAAGTAAGCGTCATTATTGTCAAACTGTGGGTGAGTAATGAATAACAGAATGTTGTTATATGAGTGGAATAAAAGCTGTATTTTCATACTTTGTGAGACTAGGTCATTTCATGATTGTAGGAAGCCATGTTTTGATTGTTTACGACGAATTGTCTCCGTGGCTTAGGCGGCAGCACGCCGGCCTCTCACCGCTGGGCCCGTGGTTCAAATCCCAGTCACTCCATGTGAGATCTGTGCTGGACAAAACGGAGGCAGACAGGTTTTTCCCCGGGTACTCCGGTTTTCCCTGTCACAATTTCATTCCAGCAACACTCTCCACTGTCATTTCATTTCATCTGTCATTCATTTAATCATTGCCCCAGAGGAGTGCGTCAGACCTCGGCAGCCGGCACAGTTCATATCCTCGCCGCTAGATGGGGGCTTCATTCATTCCATTCCTGACCCGGTCGGAGACTGGAAGCAGGCTGTGGATTTTCACGACGAATTGTATGAGAGCCTTGAGAATAATGAATGTTATAGTTACTGAGGAGTGTGCACACAGTATTTCAGAGTACAGTCGACGTTGTATGTCACTTTGTTATTATGAATTATTCATGTAAAAGGAAGGAAGGAAGGAAGGAAGGAAGGAAGCTTGTGGTTTTGTGTGACCGTTAATCTCACGGTCACGATCCACAGTACCTCCCTTTTACGTGGAATGCGAACCACAGGACATGGCATTTCAATTCGAAAATCTCACATGTATTGACCGGGAATCGAACGCGGTCTACCTTGGTGAGAGACTAACAGCTTGACCGCTGCGCCACAAGTGTGACAGTAGCATATCTCCAATTCAATCTATACATTCATCATAGTACCAGTATGAAAACGGAGCGTAAATTAACATCTTAATAATGTCCAAGCTGTGTAGTATACGTGTAGGATTACATGTCAGATGTTACACATCATATGCGACTACTGCAAGGCTCGTGTCATTTTTTTTTCAATTCATGTTATATATTGTTATAGAATGCACTGATAGCTAGTATTTCGCGCCCAGTTTAAACCTGCGATATCTGAATATCTGCAACTGTTCTCACAGTCGTGGTGCTCGGTTTAATGAGTACGGCAACGCCGCGTGACGGACAAGGACTTGAAATGCATTCTGCATGCGTATCATATTTACAGTTCTCGAAAATAATTTCAATTCATGTTACATATTGTCACAGTTGCAGACAGAATACAGAACTAACGTGCACACCAGATTCTTGAGCACGAAGAAATGGACTACGATATATAATGCTGTCACTGCCAGCCTTGCTGTAAATATCGTTATGTCGCTAAGCAAAAGAAAATACAACCTGGTAAGCTTCTTCGGCAGAGGATCATAAAAGAGTTTTATGGCGAACTACCATTCACCTTGGGCGTCTCCAGTTGCTGAAAAGAAGTCCGATTTGATACAACGCTAGCACTGTAAACTGGGGCAACCTCTTATTGACATTTCTCAACGTCCAGCGGTTCTAGACAGATCAAATCTATCACCACAGCTTATGTGAAATGTCGCCAACAGAAAGGAGTTCCCCAACAAGATAATTGTAAATCATATCATAAAAATAGAAACATTTAATTAATTTTCAGTCGCTTATCACTTTCATGTGCTCAATGAAATCGGTCGGATAATAACACTTCTCTACTCACACCTGCAACCAGGAAAAATTACGTGGATTAATTATAGAATATTCTTTTTATACACCCCTCAAAAAGGAAGTTAATTGTATTAAATATTTCGTTCGTCCAGCGAACATCATCAGATCGTTGATATTACAACTCTTCAGTCGGTCAACACTGTATAATTCCAATAACTGAGCCATGCAAAAAATAACCTGAAAAATTACAAGTCATTAAAATATATCCTATATATATTTTAGACTCCGCAAGAGGGAGAAAGCTAAGGGATGACATGTTTTGCTTGTCAAGTGAGCATCATCAGATCCAAATCTATACAAGATATAATAGCTCTACAATATACTACCAAACCTACAATGACACCCACTAACAGTCACTGCCCTCCAAAAGAACGTCAAAAACTTAGAACGTACTATGTAGTCAGTAGCATGCTGAAATGCTACGCCCAGGATCGTAGTTTCAAATCCGTTCGGATTTTTAAAATCCTTCAGTAAGTAAAGCCATGTCATAGATTTATGAAAAAGAACATACCATTACAATAATTGGTAATGTGTAGCTAAATGTGTAGGTTATATTTTGTTAGAAACGCTCTATCAAGTTCGCCACTAGGTGTCAGTGGCATCTGCTAAGCCAAAGTTGGAACTACTTGAAATTGAACTTGCTCATTCATCTTCATTCATTTCATCTCATCCACACGCGATGGTACTTGTAGCTCACCCCATGGGTGTCCGCATAGAAGCAGCTAAAAACTCTGGCGAGCCGAACATGTCTTCGGACACTCCCAGAACTAAAATGCATACACTAAATAAATAAAACTATGATGCTAGCTATCTAAATCTAACATCAGATCATGTTCACTTAAGACCTTTACTAGTTTTGTCGCATTTGTATTTAACAATTATGGACAACATAGATTTATATACGGTATATAAAATTATCTAGTTATAAAAATGTATCAATTTTATTTTACTTGTGTTCGTTAGTTTAATAACTCTCCTCTAAATAGAGTATTTGCGTTGTCAATACTAGTTATGATGAGACATGCACACACATTGATACTAATACATAAATACTGCAGTGAAGCACTTTTTTTATTTTATTTTATTTTTTTATTTTATTTTAAGCGTACCGTATGGCTTTTAGTGCCGGGAGTGTTCGAGGACATGTTCGGCTCGACAGAGTTTGAAGCTGATTCTATACGGACACCCATGGGGTGAGCTACAAGTACCGTCGCTTGTGGAGTGTTGTCTGGGGAGGAAAGTGTCAATGTAAGGACGAGGAATTGGAAGGTAGCGGCTGTGGCCTATAGTTAGGGACCTACCCCGGCATTTGCCTGGAAGGAAGATGGGAAACCACAGAAGACCACCTTCGAGGTTGCTGGCGGGGAGATTCGAACCTCCTCGCCTCCCGGATGTGAGCGATTGCCTACAGCCACGCAGTAACGACCACGGCTAACTCACCCTGTAGTGAAGCACTAAGGATATCTGATTACAATTTGAATATCTCACTTTCCAGCGCCTGCAACATACCACTGCCCGTTGAAAAATCGAGAAAGGAATGTGCAACGATGTGTTGTGACGTTTTAGGGGCAATCATTTCGGTTTATCTTATATATTAAAATAGTTTTCAAAAAATTTCACCCTTTACTAAAACTGAAATATCTCGGGAAGTATTTGCGCTACGACGACGTTTGTTGTCTTAAAATGTAATGCCCGTCAAACACCGTCGATTGATATCCAACTTACTTTATTATATCATTCGAGTATTAAAATAATTGCGAATATTTCTTCCTTCAAGGTCTCACGAAAATAAAATCGAATGACTTGACGGATATATTGTCGCTAGGCGACAACGACTAAAATTGTATCATGATATTCAACGCCTCCCCAATAATAAATCTAACTTGATATTGACAGAGAGTTCTTAATTACGTCATGATATCGTTAACTTCTACCTGCTCCACTCGGGTGCTAATGTCGCATGTATCCATACATGGTATCGTTAACTTCTACCTGTTCCACTCGGGCGCTAATGTCGCATGTATCCACACAATAAGTAGAAGGGGATTCTGTGCACATCATTTAATTAAAACTTCTCAAAGAATGGATTGAGACTGAAATGCTCATGCACAATCAGCAGTCATTTTGCTAATGACACTGTCATGTCAACATCTCTTTGAATGACAACAAATACTGTATACGAAAGACAACTAATTTCACGAAGATGCCGCTAGAGATGAATGTTGGAACCGCCATTTTGTATTGTGTATCCGATCTTTCTGATATATATTCTTTGGTCTCACTAGCTACAAACTGTCTTCTTTTCGTTTCATCATTCGTCCTTATAGGTTGTGTGCTCAATCAATACAATGAATCATATTATGATGAATGAGAGGCGACCCTCAATTACAAATTTTATAAAGATTAAAGTCGACGGTAATTGTCTGTTCAGGTCATTGGCATATTGTGAGTACAACAATCAGAGTTTATTTACACAGGTTAGAAAGCGAACTGTAAAACATGTTACAGACAAGTGGAATAATTATTATTTCTTTTTGTTGGCAACAGCGATAAGTACGAAACTGCTATCAATACGAGCGATGATTACAAAATGTGTATGTCTATGAATGGTGTTCGTGGAGGTCATGCTGAGTCAGTTGTCGCTGCTCAAGTTTGCAAAATGGATATTTATTCGTGGATTACTACTGTCGTATGGAAGGTGACCGGTTAAAATATCTACGTCATCAACAAACGAAGTTACGAGTTGATACATATGCCGTTTTAGCAGACGCCTTGCATGTACGAGCAGAATATGAAAATCTGAGAGTCGGTCGTATTGTAGCTTTGCCATCTTCTTTTACAGGTACCCCAAGGAAAATATTGCAAAATTAGGATGCGATGACGATAGTGAGGAAGTTTGGAAAGCCAGATTTATTCATTACGTTCACCTATAATGCGGGCTGGCCAGAAATACTTAACAGCATTCATCTCTGGGAAACGGCTAATAATAGGCCTGATAATGAATGAGAGTTTTCCATTGCAAAGTAAAGGAATTGCTACGATTGATTAATGTTAAGGAAATTTTAGGTAAACGCATATCTATATACAGAGGAATTTCAAAAACGAGGTCTCCCGCACATCCATTTACTCTTAACATTAACGGAAGATTGTAAGTTTCGAGAAATTTCTGACATTGACAGTGTGGTGTCAGCCGAAATACCAGATCTCGAGCATGAAGCGCTATACGAGTTGGTAAGGCGTCATATGGTACATAGTCCTCGCGGATCTTTGAATCCTTCTTCAGTCTGTATGAAAGATGGCGTATGTAAGAAAGATTTCCCTAAACAGTTTCAGGAAGAGAGCAAAGATAATGCCAATGTTATCCTTCGTATAGGAGAAGAAATAAAGGAAGGATTATTATAAAAACAATTCGAGGCATTGACATTGAAATCGATAGTCGATTCATTGTTCCCTACAATCCATTTATTTTACTTTACGTGCAAGCTCATATTAATGTTGAAATATGCTCAAATGTTCGGAGTGTTAAATACATCCACAAGTATCTTATATATTAAATTCCACAAGTATGTGTATAAAGGTCATGACTGCTGCATTGTTAAAATATGTCCTGAAGGCGAAACGATGAACTACGATGAAATTACTTCATTCCTAAATGGTAGATATGTTGGTCCAACAGAAGCCGCATTCAGGATATTTTCTTTTCACATGCATGAAAATCTGAGAGTCGGTCGTATTGTAGCTTTGCCATCTTCTTTTACAGGTACCCCAAAGAAAATATTGCAAAATTAGGATGCGATGACGATAGTGAGGAAGTTTGGAAAGCCAGATTTATTCATTACGTTCACCTATAATGCGGGCTGGCCAGAAATACTTAACAGCATTCATCTCTGGGAAACGTCTAATAATAGGCCTGATAATGAATGAGAGTTTTCCATTGCAAAGTAAAGGAATTGCTACGATTGATTAATGTTAAGGAAATTTTCGGTAAAAGCATATCTATATACAGAGGAATTTCAAAATCGAGGTCTCCCGCACATCCATTTACTCTTAACATTAACGGAAGATTGTAAGTTTCAATACGACCGACTCTCAGATTTTCATGCATGTGAAATGAAAATATCCTGAATGCGGCTTCTGTTGGACCAACATATCTAGCATTTAGGAATGAAGTAATTTCATCGTAGTTCATTGTTCCGCCTTCAGGACATATTTTAACAATGCAGCAGTCATGACCTTTATACACATACTTGTGGATTTTAATATATAAGATACTTGTGGATGTATTTAACACTCCGAACACTTGAGCATATTTCAACATTAATATGAGCTTGCAAGTAAAGTAAAATAAATGGATTGTAGGGAACAATGAATCGAACATTAACGGAAGATTGTAAGTTTCGAGAAATTTCTGACATTGGCAGTGTGGTGTCAGCCGAAATACCAGATCTCGAGGATGAAGCGCAATATGAGTTGGTAAGGCGTCATATGGTACATAGTCCTCGCGGATCTTTGAATCCTTATTCAGCCTGTATGAAAGATGGCGTATGTAAGAAAGATTTCCTTAAACAGTTTCAGGAAGAGAGCAAAGATAATGCCAATGTTATCCTTCGTATAGGAGAAGAAATAAAGGACGGATTATTATAAAAACAATTCGAGGCATTGACATTGAAATCGATAGTCGATTCATTGTTTCCTACAATCCATTTATTTTACTTTACTTGCAAGCTCATATTAATGTTGAAATATGCTCAAGTGTTCGGAGTGTTAAATACATCCACAAGTATCTTATATATTAAAATCCACAAGTATGTGTATAAAGGTCATGACTGCTGCATTGTTAAAATATGTCCTGAAGGCGAAACGATGAACTACGATGAAATTACTTCATTCCTAAATGCTAGATATGTTGGTCCAACAGAAGCCTTAATATATAAGATACTTGTTGATGTATTTAACACTCCGAACACTTGAGCATATTGCAACATTAATATGAGCTTGCAAGTAAAGTAAAATAAATGGATTGTGGGGAACAATGAATCGTTTGCCAAACTTGCAATATATCTATTTAAAAATGATAACGCTCCTGATATTGTACTTCAAGCACAGTTGCGCAACACGGAATTAAAAGCGTGGTTCAAGTTAAATCAAGATTCGCATGCCAGAAGTCCGTATATATATCCTGAAACACCAGTACATTACGTCTGGTATAAGAGAAACTGCCAGTGGCAAAAAAGAAAAAAATGTTTCAAAAACTATAGGCAGAATGTATAATGTTTCGCCTACAGAAACAGAAAGGTATTATTTACGCCTGTTATTGCTTCACGTCATAGGAGCTACCAGCTTCCAGGATCTACGAACATACAAAGAAGATGTCTACTCTACTTTTAATGAAACAGCTAACTAGCGAGGTTTGCTGATTGACGATTCTGAATGGCAGCGTTGTTTGGCAGAAGCGTCACAATTTCAGATGCCTTTTCAGTTACGACAACTGTTTTCTTACATATGTATCTTTCAGACACCTTCAAATGTAAGATAGTTTTGGGACATTTTCAAGAATTATTTATCAGAAGATTATCTGCAGTTTTACGAACCTAACATTGCATATCAGTTCACTCTTATACATATTTCTTATACATTAAAGCTCCATGGTCTTCCCATTACTTCTCTCGAATTTCCAGCTATTATTTATAGTTTCCCTCAGACAAATTTACCAATGAATTATCAAAAACATAATGAGGATCAATTAAGTCGGATGATAAACCAAGCAAATGGAAACCAAACTGCTATAATTACAGAAATTTTGGGGTTAGTACTGTGCCCGTTTGGATCAAGATCCAAATGCCACATTTTGAAAAATACCGAAATCAGATAAGCACGAGAAATTCTATCTCAGGGTCTATCAAGGCAAATAATTTGTCTATCTGGCATCCCTGATTTCGGTAATTCTCAAGTAGGTAAGGAGTGAAATTATTTTTGGAAACACACACTTTCTTAAAATATCTCAATTTATTGATAATTAAAATTGACTTTAACTGGCAAAAATTTCAAAATACAAACAAACAACACAATCATTTAAAAAAAATCAACCTTCCTATCATTCACCACTTCGCAAAATTTCATAATCAGAAATCAAAGTCCATCTGATATCAACAAAAGTTTTTTTTTTTTTTACATATTTACACTAGATAATTACTTTCATTAATGAGTCCGAGTGATTCATCCTATTTACATATCTCGTTGCACATTACGAAGATTCGTCGTTCGTCGAAGACATTCAACGAAAATATTGATACACTTTTCATTTTTTCCTCTTTTCAAAAAAAACAACAATATATATTATTCTGTTGATTCATTGCTAACTCTGTCTTATGAACCTCATATTAAGATTCGGCTTAACAAAGTCGGATGTTAATACGGTCATTATTTTCAAAATCTTTGTTTCAACAATAAACAAAATTTATGAAATGTTCATCAAATTGAAAATTTAATTATATCTCATTTATCTATGTCTCTTTGTTCCAAATGAACAATGTTCAAAAATAGGAATTTCATCATTTGAAATGTATTCATAATTGACATTTATTTGTTATAAACAACACAATTGTTGCAATTTATTCTCAGTTGACTGAGTTTCTTGCCACAACATCTTCTCACTTAGAAAATCTGTGCAACGTTTCAGAAAAATTTAAATTATAAAATTCTTTGAATTTATTATTATTATTATTATCATTTTTAATTATTTCCATAATTCTCTTAGAATTTTATTTATAACAGGGTTTCACTTTTCATCTGGTGATTATTAACTGCTCATATCAAAAGAAAAAATCTTTTTATCAATACTCAAAGCACAAAACATAAATATTTAATTATTTATCTTGTTAATCTTTGCATTTTCTGACTATCTTTTTTTTTTTTTTTTTTAGGTCAGGTTCCTCAAAATCTAAACTCATACTGTTCAAATATTTAGGCATCAGGTTTGGAAAATTGAAGTTGATCCAGATAAAATTTTCATTTTTGAAACCGACAGATTTAGTGGGATTCGACTAGAAATATGGGGCGGTCTAATAATGTCTTACCCTTCTTTTACAATTCAGAGCCCATATGCTCTCCATAAACATTCACATGACACACACGCAAATCCCTGTGTGCGCAAGACAATTGGACTCAAAGCCCTCATGGACGACCCATCTGGCCTCCTCACCAAACTTAAGTGTTGACAATTATATTCTCACACTAAACAATTATATTTAACTTCATCTATTATATATTTTTATCCACCAAACACTTTTATAAATTTTTCTCTTTGTAATATCCTGTCTTACCACTCTGCGTTTTTCCCAAATTTTATCTTTATAAGAAAAGATGTATTTATTATGGTCAACATTTCCTGGCCTTCCCTTTTACATAAATTCTGCCCTAGAGTTATACATAAGTACCTGCCTTATTGTTTTCTTTGATATTCATTTATTGTTTTTTTTTCTCTTGGAAAATGTTATTGAGCTCAAAATTGATTATATTTCACCTTCATTTACCAACTCATTTTACCTGTTTATAAATTTTAACGTCTATTTCACAAAGGTTATCGCATTTAAAACCTTCAATTTAAATAAATTCCTCCACAAGTTATTATTATTATCATCAATGGCAAAAAAATGTTTATTTAATAATGCTTTCCTATTATTTCATAAGGATTATTAATGCCCTGTTTCACTCCTAAACAATTATCTAACTCCTTGTCGCGTATTATCTATAACACTTTATTATTATTATTAATGCGGTAATCATTTAACTTTATTTAGTTTTAGTAAATGGTGCTATTACCAAATTATCTTTTACAACGTTAACTAGTGTTTTAATCAATAACATTACGAAATTATTTTATTCACATTTGATATTATTATTATTATCTTTGTTTTATTTTTATGTTTATTTATTTATTTATTTATTTATAAAATTAAATTATTCAAATAATCCAAGATGTAACTTAAATCTCCCATAAGAATTTACTTAGATTCTTCCTATCCTTTGGAAAAATTTTATATCTTTCATGTTGCAGAAAACATGAACAAGACTGTAGTCTGAACGAAATAGAAAATACGGCAAAATAAATTGTCAAACTTTCATGTCGCTCCATTTGCCATCCTGGACAAATATGATATCCAAAATAAACGGTGGTGTTGATTTCTTAAAATGACTGAGTAAAAAGAATTCTCAAAATGCTCTACTAAGCTAGTTGATAGTACATGAAATAGCTCTTACTTCATTCTTGCTGTGCTGGCGATGCGTGTCCTTCAGTAAACGCTATACCCATAGCGTCTCCCATGGTCATCTGTAATCCATTTCAACTTCGTTGGTCCCACGTCACACCTATCCTTAATTCGTTTAACGGCGCATGTCGATTACAATGATCGCTCGTTTAAAACAAACACTCCCGTATTCTTCAACACAAGGTAACATTTCGAACTGTAGCAATAGTTCCAAATGAATGTGTTACTCTTGCAATTTCGTTACTTGGAACAAGTTCCACGTTTGAAAATACTGTTCTGATCGTCCGCTCGCATAGGAACACCTATTAGCTCTTGAGAATGAACCCCAAGTTCACAGTCTGTCCTGTCTAAAGTTTGAAGTGCCTTGTACAGTTTCGCAAATAGAAACAACAAATAATTGTAGGCGACTTCAGTGAATGGTTCATCGAATAACCATCACTTGTAGAGTACATGGAATATTAGAGGACTCTATAGTCAGATATTCTTACAAGTCCGTTGTTGAAAATTTCTATCACTTTGAACATAGCCCCAGCCCACATGGCTTGCTTGGTGGCAAAGTTCCTTCGGCGTGTAGTATGACGTAGTATTCACTGTTAAGAAGCGTAGCGGCGAGTTCCTCCAAGCAGTTGCTTGCTAGGAATGACTTGACTGTTTTGCAAACCTGGCTCTTTAAATAGGTCAGCCAGCAATCTTTCTCGAAAGTTCCATTTCCAGATCTCGGCTCCTGGTGTACGGATTCTCCTGCTCAATAGCTTAAAATTCTTCTCTTTTCTGTGTCAGAAAACTGTGCTACTTTTTAAGTCGCTAAACCGTCTCCTTGTGTAAAATTTATAAAAGTTTCAACTCATGAAGTATGCAGGCTTTCACGTCACGCCTCCGCGTTACTCACTCCTGTCTCTATATGTTTCCCTCAACACTCTGTCCTCCGAGCGCGTTATTCAAACATCATAAGTCTTGTTGTCTCTCTGGACTAACGTTCGTTCGTTACCATCAGCTCGTCATTATGTCACGGACGTTTGCACGATCCGGGGACAGTACAAAACAGCAATGAAAGGATGAGTAATGCATATTTCATTGATGGTCCAGGGGACACCGGGAAAACATTTCTTTACCCATGCTTGATTCACAGTTGCACAAATTTGGGGTTAAACGGTACTAGACTGTTGGTTTGAAAGATGCATGACAATTGCTTACACCTGGGAATTATTACTGGCGTAAAAGTTGGAAACAATGACCTACTCCCTCGCCTTGACCTTACGCCATCAGATACTTCTATGCCATTTTACTTCAAAAAGAGGTAGTTTCCAGTACGTTTGGCTTTTTGTATAACTATCAATAAAGCTCAAGGTCAACCACTAGATCAAGTACTGTAGGCATTTATTTACCTCAACCGGTGTTTAGTCACGGCCAACTTTACTGTATGCCGCACTATCGCGAGCAAAATCCTTTCATGTCGTCAAAGTTCAAATAGAACCAAAAGGCTAGCGAACAGCAAATGTCGAATGGAAGGAAGTACTATTAGAATTTTGAAACGAATGTTGCGGAGGAACACAGACCTCAGCAAACGGGGCACAGTTTAAATAACAATTATACAAGGACGTCCGCATCCCTAATACGATAACTGTCCTGTGGTAATTGTAAAAAATACTATTGTCCTACATCGGTGATTACTATCCTACATCCTGTTATTTTATTCCCTCAGGTCTATAACAAAGATATACTCAATCAAACTTACAGCTTAATAAATATGAATTCCTTCAGTGTGAGTTATCTTTTCATTTCTCATCAATCGCCTTTACTTACTATTCTATCTGTAGTGGTGGAGGCGATAGCTGTCTTTACAGAGGTGTGCAAATTATTAGATTCGATGCCAGTTTTCCAAAATTGCATTTTTACTTTTCACGGTTTAATGCACTATGTATTTTTACAAGGCGATGAAATTACTTCAAATGTTTAACCAAGACTCCTAATTATATTTTCATTTAAGAAACTCAATTAAAATGGTTTTTTTTTTTAGAATTTCCACTAACAGAGGAGCCTTGCAAATGCAAAACGCCACACGTTTCGTTTTTATTACTTCAATCTACGTGTGAATTTAGAGCGGAGGGATTTGGGGTCTTTTAACTGATGAACGCTATTGAACTATTCAAAGATTCATGAACTATGCATTGAAATCACCTGACTTGAATTCTAAAGTCAATGGCAAATTGAAAATGGACCCAGCTCAGATATCCCTCGGAATCCAATAAACTGAAAGTTTCCAGACGCAATTCCTTATGGGAAAAGGTGTAATTCCACGGGAGAGGAAACACTACTAAGTAGGACAACAAAAGAAGTTGGTCAATAAAATGATTTTGAATAAAAGTAATTATGACAAATTAAAATTATTTATTTAATTCTATTAATTTACACACCTCTATATGTAAACCAAGAGTTACATCTCTAAATTCAAATATAAGAGACCCATCTTTTATTTTAAATTTATACCATTGTTCATAATTAGACAAACCACCAAATTGTACCGCTGTAGCCTTAAATTGTGTGGATATCTCTATCTACTTAGTATAAAACAAAGTTGGATGTAACGGGTAATCTCGAGAGCAACTTGATGGATTTTAATGCGGTTTTCACCATTCTGTAAAGGATTTCTCGATGAAGGATTAGGTAGAAAAACATTTATTTATGACCAAAAGAAGCCGAGATTTTACGATTTCAGTGAATTGAGTTGAAGATAAACCTAACGCGTATGTGTATTTTAAGCTTACGCTGGGTAACCCGTTAAAAATATCGATATTCTCTGAGAATTGTTCAGCATGAAAAGTTCTGCAAGATAGTCCGCGACAGCTCCCACATCGAGCACTGTAAGTGTTTTTATGTTTTCAATTCCTCCAGCAATCTCCATTCAGTGGAAATTTAAATTACTAGCTTCAGAGTGAGTTTACGAGCTTGCGAGCGACCTATCGTCCTAGCTTCAGCCAGCATCAAACTGCCGAGTCGTGTCGAGTTAATACTTCAAAGAAGAGTAGCCTATAGCTTATGTGTTAGGAGTTAGCTGTTCACCTCGGCTTTTCAGAACTGCGTCTGGAACCTGATGTCCGTGCGCCTTTTAAGCTTACGCAGGGTAAATAGTGGGACACACACACACACAGAGGACAGGCAGGCACCCACACATTTCATCTCATAAGTCTACTTCATCATTTACCCAAAAGCGACGGTACCGTAAATGTCTGTTCAGGTCACTAGCATGAAGACATGCAAATGTCATATGGACAGAAGTGCTGTAGGATTGTTGAAGTGAATGCTGCGGAGCAGCACGGGTCTTCTAGTTTGGTTTAAGATCAAAATAAATTAGTGACGTCTGTTCATGAAAATTTGCCAAAAATCAACAAGTTCATTTATACACATCTGAAAGAAAACCTTTAAGTGAAATATCATCCTTCCCCTAAAGTATAGTTACTATACATCTTCCTTGCATTTAAGTTTCAAAATAATGCAAGTAAAAATAATTGTGTGTTCATTATTTGTAGACATCCATGTGTTACACTTTTTATGGCCGGCAGTGTAGTTGTACAATATGTGACATTTTGAAGCTATTCCTTCAGTGTTGCCTGCACAATTTTCTTTTCCTACCAATTTTATTTGCCTGTAAATGTATAATTTTCAGTTGGTCACGCCTTCTGCCCAATTTGACTAGGTGTGGGAACTATATTTGCAATATTCCTACATGCACTAATACAGTATTATTGACTGACTAGCATTACCCGTCGCGGCTTCGCCCGCGAATATTCTAGTTGTAAAGAGTACACTTAGCAAAATCTCAATCATGAATGCTATGACTGATTTATCCTTGGTATGAATGATCAGACTTTATCAATTCAGCTACTGGTGCAGTGGTTAGGGGTTTGTCATTCCTTCATAGGTATATCAGAGCGAAGTTAGTTTTCTGGGAATATCACAGACACTGTTAATTTAAGGGCCTTTAAATGTGGTTTTCGGAGACCCTTTATAGTCGGGTGAAAAAGACCTTTCGTATTACACTCACACGTGAAAATTGCGTGAAAAATTCTAGAGTGTCCCTTGACCCCCATAAGCGCATTATACTGTATGCATTGATGAATTTTACAGCTTAATTTGGTTCAGTGATAACCTTATAACCGTCTGGAAACATTCACAGTAATGTAATATTTGGAATTGCAATGCGTCTTACAGAAATAGATGGACCTATGAGATTCTCTTACCATGGTTACCGTGTTGCATTCTTTCATTATTTCATTGTAAATATACATGTTTTAAGGTATTTATTTAATTGTGAGGCATTTAAAGAGTAACTGAGTGCGTTTCACTTACGCATTGGGTTATGCTGAACCTGTAGGTACCCCATATTTGTAGGTTGGTGTTAGTGGGACCTTATTTTCGGTACAAAACTGGAATGGGACCTTAGTAGAATAATATAGGGAGGATGTATGTAATGTATTATACTGTATGTCTACCCCTTATTGTTTCCGTTTTTAACAGGGCCAGGGATGTGATTCAAATGTAGACTAATAGATGGTAGCGTCCCGGTATTTTCCTGGAGTTGAAAATGGGACACCACGGAAAACAATTTCATGGACGGCCAATGCGACGGTGGGGCTCGAACCCACGTCTGCCGAGTCCGTAGGTATCTGGCCACATGACCCAGCGCTACGCGTTAGCGAGTGTAGATACTACTGCTGGCAATATTAATCTTTTATAAAGGGGGGAATTTAGGATTGTGTGTAATCTGTCTCATAACATGTGTGATTGTGTTTTCTGCAATGAAGTATATACAGGGTGTTTCAGAAATACTTTCACAAACTTTGGGGATTGGTTCCTTATACCAAAACAAGAAAAGAAGTTTATATACACATATGTCGCAAAATCCTTCGGTTTCGATTTATTAATGAAAGAAAATTGTATAGTGACACATTAATTGACAGCCTATTTGGAAGTGTTTAACACATGAACTCATATCAAAAAAGGTTCCTAACACCGACAGTTGAAAACACTGTCAAATGCACAGGTGTTCCAGACAGGCACGCCATCAGCTCCAGTTTAGGATTCCAAACAGGCTGTCAATTAATGTGTCACTATACAATGTTATTTCATTAATAAAGCGAAAAGGAAGGATTTTGGGATATATGTGTAAATGAACTATTTTTTCTTGTTTTGGTGTAAGGAACCAATCCCCAAAGTTTGTAAAAGTATTTCTGAAACACCCTGTATTTGTAAAGGAGGGTTAGGATTTGGAAGAATGTGCATGCGCCCTTAAAATAGTAACCATACCGATGTTTTCCTGGATAGAAACTGGGTAATCACGGAAACCACTTCTAGAACATTCGCGATGGGAATAAAACCCATCCCTTCTCAGCTTTGCCTCACGAGGTTGACTGTAACTCGTTAAAACTCTCAGGCCAGAATTAAATTTATTGCAAGAGCTGGGAATCGAACCCAGGGCTTCTTCTTCCGGAGTCCCTATATTTACCCCGTGACCACTGAAAACTGGTGTCCTAAGCCCATAGAGGGTAATACTGGAGACCTGTGTTGGTTGCTAAAATCAGTTAACTACTTATCAAATATTTTCTTACAGCCCCTAACAAGAAAGCTAAGTAAAATGAAAGGTAGTTGTTGATTCTTTAGGGGCTTTGTGATATCGTGGTCATATAGCCCCATGTACTTGGGTAGATGTAGAACTTGTCTGATAACCTGTGTCACTCCGCTGTCTGTACCAGTGTGTGTACTTGTAATTGAGATTGGATTTTGGTAGGAAGGGGCCGTGGCATTAAGTTAGATACCTTTTGAGCATTTGCCTGGATTAGAAGTAGGAAACCACGGAAATTCATTTCCAAGATGGTTGACGTAGGAATCAAATCCACCTCTTCTTAGTTTTTTTTTCACGGGGCTGAGTGTACCCCGTTCCAGACCTCACACCAGAATAAAAGGAAATATTGGCAGATCCAGGAAACTAACGGGAGCCCCCGCGGTGACAACCAAGAATGCTAGCCACTAAAATGAAATGAGTCCTACTGGACAACAATATATTAAAGAAATACAAAACGCATCCCAGTAAATGACAGCTTTCACCTGATTCTTCTCATGGCCGACTCAATACCGCCCATGGCAGTCAATATAACTGAATTGAGGGAGTAACGAGCGTGCAGTGATTCAATTCTCTGTCAAACAGAATTACATTTATAAGACTTCGCAATTCATATTTCAAAGGCAATATTTGATTATTTTCGTAAAAACGTACCCAGCAATAATCAAGCTACACTATAGTCTGTTCTCCCATATCAGTTAATCCAGCACAAATTGTCCTTCTGATTCAATTGTGCACGCAGGTTCCAATTAATTATTATACTCCACTCAAGTGAATTTACTCATGATATGTAGCCGAGCTCATTAATTCACGGACTAGCACTGGAATGATGAATACAAGATTTGAGATCCGTAGTTCTAATCCCGTCAGTAACAGTGGTAATAGCTGCCAGTATTCCACACTCACTCTTGCCAGATACCGGAAGAGTATACAGTATTATTTCAAGTCCTAAGGCATCTAGGGCAATTTTAGACTAAACGATACCAGTTATAGCCACTACAACACCACAGATTATCAGTCACTGTGCTTACACCAAATGCATATCAACAATAAGTTTGCTTTACTAGATTTGCCATTAACATATATTTATATGTTATAGTTTTCATCAAATTATCTACAGTATCTAAGTGACATAACTGAGCCTCCGTGGCTTAGGCGGCAGCCCGCCGGTCTCTCACCTTTGGGTCCGTGGTTCAAATCCCGGCCACTCCATCTGAATTTGTGCTGGACAAAGTGGAGGCAGTCAGGCTTTTCCCCAGGTACTCCGGTTTTTCCTGTCACAACTTTCATTCCAGCAACACTCTCCCCTATAATTTCATTTCATCTGTCATTCATTTAATCATTGCCCAAGGGGAGTGCGACACCCTCGCCGCTATATGGGGCTTCATTCATTCCATTCCCTGACCCGGTCAGTCGACTGGAAGCAGGCTGTGGATTTTCATCCAAGTTACATAACTAAGATTAAGTTTTTTAAATGTCTACATTTTTGAGCTTTACTATAAATGTATGTAATTACATGTACCATGACGAATAGTTCGTCATGGATGTACTATACATGCATTATAATACATTATCAGCACACAGTCAACTGATGATACTCGCTTGATGAGCGAAACATGTCATCCCATAGTTTTCTTCTTCTTCTTCTTCTTCTTCGTCGTCGTCTTCTTATTCAATACAGTACAACCCCTGTAATCCGTCACCTTTGGGACTGAGGGTATGGTCGGAACGCAAAAAAGGTCGGATTATCAGAAAGTACAGAAAAATACGGATTTACATTAAAATAAACAATCTCTGAACTCAAGATATCGCGGTTCCTTTCCTTCTTTCTTGGTAGAACACATCCACAATGCGTTGCCAACCAGTTCAAGTTTAGGATTTTTCAATGTTTTGCGATCCTTAAGATTGTTTTCACCATCTATCGTCACTGTACATGATGCAATGTCTTACCGATTTCTTCTGCAACCTTTTACTGTCGTAACGTCTACATTGAGTTCCTTGGCAACTTTTTGGAGTGTTTCCTCTTTGTCCAGTCTTCGTAGCACTGCTAGTTGAGAAATTAGAGTAACGTAAAAGAGTAACGTGTTTACGTTTTATTCCTGAGATGTTTAAAAAACACACGTAAGTGTACAGTTCACACAATGAACAGTAAACAAACTACTGTACATTACTGTAACAAACACAGAAGAACAATGTCGTAAAACCAACGAACAGCAAGCACAAAAACTTCACAGTCGTACTGTACAAAACACCGACGACAGAAACGATACGAGAGATGACGAAGCACTAAAACGGGCAAGCGATCACAACAAGTACCTGTAAACAACAATGGCGGGGCAAGTTCGGCTCGAGCACGGTCGGATCATCCGGAGCGACGGACTAGCCGAGGGCGGATGAGAGGGGTCCTACTGTAGTACGTAACAATATAAAATATGAATCTTAGTCACAAGCAATTAATTTCAGGTTGTTTTTTCATATATTCCAGCACCGAAATTGTAATTATTTAGTGTTGACCGATTGAAAGCTACAACATTAATTGTTAATAAGGCAACACTGCAAAATGGCTTCAAAGTTATCTTCACAGCCATTATTTTATTAAAAACCGCCGAAAATGAAGTTTCTAGTTGCCATGGTTGCCTAAAGATGAAGGTTTTAATAAGTAGTAACATTGTTGGTTAATCTACACTATCCGATTCCCTTACACGGAAACAAATCACCACTTCAGACCAAATCAAATGTATAGGTTATGACCTAACTGAATTGGACTAAGCGCCATTGTATCTTCGTTTTATTAAATCACTAGCAGAAGTACCCATTCTTCGAACGGTCTTCGGTATTAATAACCAGACGTAATCAATTGAGCTACTGTTGAAATGGTTAGAGACTTGGAACCCCTTTCTCGACAAAGAAAAATGATTAGTTAAAATATGCTCTGAAACTAAATTTACCTAACGTGTACTTCCTGACGCGAAAACAAAATTGAAAACCTCGAAGACGAAACGCAATACACGTCAAATAAAACTGACCTTCACTGTTGTGTCAAGTCCCCATCCAGAGGACGACCCCTTTAATAAATTTAAAGGCTTGTGGTGCATGGAAATTCAGGTTTTTGAGACTCCAATGGCCCAAATTCCTAAAAGCAAAGAAAAAAAAACCTAAACTACCGTAGTTCAATTCAGGAATTTTTGAAAATAATGTTTCTGTTTCTGTACGACATAACGCACATTTAAGTCGTGTGAAAAAAATCTAGGGTACCCCTTGACCCACTTAAGCGCATTGGTGAATTTTACAGTTTTTGTTGATTCCGTAATAACCTTATAGCCATTTGCAAACATTCACAGAAATTTAATAAATGGAGTGACTTTACATCTTGCAGAAATAGATGGAAAGTTGGATGTCACATTTTCAGATATTGTTGTCATGGTTACTGGCTTGCATTCCTTCATTAGTTTATTAAATGAAATAAGCTTTCTGGGAATATCTCAGAAATTGTTGGTTTTAGAGCCTTGAAATGTACTTTTCGGGGACCCTTTACTGCTATTTAGGGGCACTGAGTTTTGTTTCTGACACCAAGGGGTTGAAAATAAGCTTTGTCTCGTCGTTGTAGGCCGTAGTATAATAATAATAATAATATGGCAATATAGGGATAGGGATATAATAGACCTTCCGTACCACACCCGCACGTGTATATCGCGTGAATTTTTTTTAGAGTACCCCTTGACCCCCTTAAGCGCATTATATGACATTGATGAATTTTACAGCTTAATTTGGTTCCGTTATAACCTTATAGCCGTTTGCAAACTATCTCAGTAATGTAATAAATGGAATTGTATTGCGTCTTACAGCAATAGATGGACCTGTGAGATTCCGTTGCCATGGTAACCGGCTTGCATTCTTTCGTTATTGTATTAAATGATATTAGTTTTCTGGAAATATCTCAAAAAGAGAGATGATGAGTTACTTCAAGCTTCAGTATGTCTGTAAAAGTCAAAACTAAACACCATATACAGTACATAAATAAAGCTAAATTAAAGGCTTGGGAAAGTTTGTTGGTTGTGCATGAAAAGTAAAGATATAACATCATTTTATATATATATATATATATATATAAATTAAAAGAATCCTCTTCGTTTTTAGCCTACTTTCGATTTTTGCAAAAAATGAAAGTAGACTTATGAGATCAACACAGGGCGAAAAAAGTGTGTCTGTCTGTGTGTGTGTATGTGTGTGTGTGAGTCTGTGTGTGTGTGTGTATGTGTGTGTGTGTGTGAGTCTGTGTGTGTCTGTGTGTGTGAGTGTGTGTACTCTGAATGTCTGTCCCCCCCTATCAATTCGAACACGGGGAATGCGAATTGAACGACATTTGGTACAAAGGTAGCACTAGCAAAGGACACCTCAGTGTCATGTTTTATATCGCCGCCATCTTTACTAAAACTGAATGGCGGCCACTCAAACGTTCAAAACGTAAAATCAAATAACGACTAACCAAATCATCCGATCTCTATCAAATTTGGTAACAACATACCTTCGTATAGGATGCGTCTTGTGACCAAACTACAAGGTCGTCCGCCATACCATTTCAGGATGGCGGCCGTGCGAATTATGCAAACTTTATAATCCATATCATGGGACCCACCAGTTCCGATTATCGAGCCGAGAATCGTTTTAACTGTTCTAAAGGAAGAGGCACGTTCGAAATTAAAAGTTTATTTTGTAATACTATAGTGCAGACGTGATTTTAAAAAGCTGAGCCGATTCAGTAATAAGACAAGATGGCAGCGTATATCTTGTGCCTGACTTATATTTCACTAATTTGAGTATTGCATGCAATATAGCGTACTGATACAAAATAAATAAACGTTGTATGAAATGCTTTATATATAAATAATATACTCCAGTGATGAAATCGTTCAGTATAAATCATTATTTGCTAACAAGTTCTATGTAAGTCATTTTATATAGAACGATATTCGTTGACACAATTAGCTCAGTGGTTGAGCGTTAGCCTATCGCCCAAATGCCTATGGTTCAAACCCGATCAGAGCTAGGTTTTTTGCTTGAAATGTTATATGTTTATTGTTTTGTAATGACTCAGATGTTTTAAAATTAAGCATTATATTGTGCATATTATGGTGTAAAATATATATTTAATTAAAACATAATTCGCCAGCAGATTTACTCGAGACATCTAGCTGCCAAAAAGGTAACTGCACGCTGACCTACTTATTAACTTCCAGATTTTATTGAAAAGTTTCTTCTTCTGGCCGCTAGAATGCACTCGCTCTGTTAGGATTATATTGTTCGATATTTCACCACTAGATATCACGACTAGTCTACGTGGGGCTCCATTGATTACTATACCATTGGCATTCTATGCGCATCGAATTTGAAGAATGACAAGATGATACTACGATACATTTTTACTTTTTATTTTAAAGGGTTTGTAACAGCCTATTGTGCGTTATTTGAAAATGTTAATTGAAGTAAAGAACAAAACGATTTCACATAGTATCTGAACTCTACCGTTGGTGCTAGTTCAGGATATTAATTAATACTTTTATTTCAGCCAAATAGCAATCGAAAATATCCACATAGTTGGTATACACACGTCTCTGTAGGGTCATGGAAAGATTTGTTAATTCAATTAGGGTTGTGAAAGTCATCCGCAGCCAGACGTGTAAAGACATGCCTCAACTCAAAATAATAATAATAATAATAATAATAATAATAATGTTATTGGTTTTACGTCCCTTTTAACTACTGTTGCTTTTAGAGACGCCGGGGTGCCAGAATTTTGTCCCGAAGGGGATCTTTAACGTGCCAGTAAATCTACTAACACGGCTCCCTCGCATTTGTGCACCCTCAAATGCCAGCTGACTGCGCCAGGATACGAACCTGAAACATACGGTCCAGCAAGCGAGAACGTTACCGCTGAGCCACGCCGCCAGTCCGGTCGATTATGTCTCCAGATCCATAACATTCTTTTGATACTTCTTATCTTTCTTTCTTCAATGATGGTAGCAGTTTTCATCTAGGTTGTGGCGTTTGGTAGAGGTAAATCGTTTCTAAGGTCTTCAACAAAGAATAGTTCTATTATACTCTTTGATAATAACAACGAGTTATAACTATACTCATACATTTAGGAGAAAGTAGGCTATATGTTCTTTACTGAACATCTTGTTTGGTCGTGCAATTGAAGACATTACAATTACAACAGTCAAGGCAACTGATCGTTACTTTCCATTACTTTACAATACAAATGTGTCCTGTTTGTCATCTTTTGATGAATGCAGTACATTTGCATTTGTCTGTTGGCACAGGCTAGAGTGAAAGGTGGCTTTTCACCGATGTCTCAGTCTCACTCATGGCCGTGATTATATGAAAGCTACTGAGGTATGGGTGGTGGTTAGTAATGACATTCAGGGCATAGTCAGTGCCTGTGAATGCTGTGAAAGGTTCCACTCATAGGGTTAGTACTACTGAACTGACTCATTGTAAGTGAGGAAAGCAATGGTAAACTACCTCACTCCTCGTCTTGCCTAGTACGCCTCAATATAGCGCTGCCTTGGGATTTTGTGGGTATCTACTCCCATAAACTAACGGCGGTCCGTTGGTCCGTTTTGAGGATCCAACCATCCTTCGGGCTGACTACCTAACAGAGAGACAATAAGAATATACTGTAGTAGAGTTTCTTTTGTTACTATATGTTATGTCTCGTTGCGTGTTTGCTAGCATTCATGGCCGTCATCGTGAAAGACCGGTTTCGATTTGTAGCTCTGCCAAGAAACGTAATCCTGGTCTAAGGGCTGGGACGGGGTACACACAGCCTCGTGAGGCAAAACTGAGAAGAGGCGAGTTCGATTCCTATCTCAGCCATCTTCGAAATGGATTTACGTGGTTTCCCCACTTCTACTCCGAGCAAATGCCGGGATGGTTCCTAACATAAGTCCACGAGCACATCCTTTCCAATCCGCGCCATCATTACAAATACATACACCATAATAACCCATAATAACTGTAATTCTTTTTCAGGAATAGTGTGCTATAAATATAATTACCACTCCTAATCGAATTGGGTAAAAGCGCGTTGAACGACTGAAAAGGATTACTTGATATAGTCGTTACTCCCCGTAACCAAAAAAAAAAAAAAAAAGAATGATAGTCAGTCTGAAAGCCTGGAATTTAAATCATTTTAAATGCTACAAATGCTACAGATGCTGAAAAATGCTGGGTGAAAGCCTCATGCGTGCAAACCAATGTCAAAGGAGGTAGCTGGCTGGATGACGGCACGCTCACCAGAGCGCGAGGAAAGGAGGAAGCTCAAGCGGTACTATGACGTTACACACCTCAGTGCATTCTCGGTACATTTCGTCCCGTCGGTGTAACGTAACGCCAGACCTCAGCGTAACGACGAAGTCGACAAGATCATTTAAAATGATAAAATAAATAATGGTTACTTGTACCGGTATTATAAGTGACGTGTCACTCCCAAACCATGTGAATCCGTTTTACAGAATGAAATTGATGCATGTATTTTATAATAATTATAAAATCATATCGTTATTACAAGTTTTCAATGTTATAGAATTGTTTGTTACCTGTCAATCATGAAATATCAGACTGCGTGTAGTGACATAATTTATTCTGGGTTTTGTATCTTTGGTAAGAACTTGTGATAATATACAGTATTTTGATCGGAAGGTAGAATAATCCATGAAGACTGGCAAGACGGTGTAGTGAGACACACGCTGACAATGGAAAATCGAATCCACTCCAAGAGAAGCGTTGGAAAGGGGTTGAGACGCGCACCAAGACAAGTGACAACCAAGCTGAAGATCTGTAATCCCCAAGGATAGCGAGTGATTCAGAGGTAGATCTACAGAGATTCCGAGACTGAGACAGAGGCACGAAATGCACATCTCTAAGCTGCGAGACTCGATTAGCAACGTAATGCTTCTTTAAAGATAAACTAGTTGAAACCCGTCAAAACATGACGGTCATTGGGAAAATATTTACGGAAGGATTTTCTTATATGCATTATTTGTATGATTACAGAGAAAGACGACTTTGCAACATATAACTGCCCATGTCTGAAAACTTGATGAGGCAAATAGTGGCCTACACGTTCCATAGCTTCCCCTTGAGCTTTATTGATTGTGATAAATTATGCCAAGCGATTGGAAATTGGTGGCTCTTAAAAGAAAATGGGAGTATTTTTATGGCATATTTATATTTGATTTTTAAAGTGGCTTCGTATTTTGTCCGATTTCTCACTTTATTGCGTCAATTTGCAGTTAACATACGACCGGACAATGTTCCTTTTCGTCGAACGGGGTTTTATAGTAGTATTTCTCCCAAAATTAACGTCTTATTCGATAACACTATAGTGCCCTGCATCAATGGAGCCGCTAAATATTAAATGCCAAATAATACTCCCCTTGCAAAAACAACAGTGTGGTTAGACTCATTGTTATGTACTCTAAACAAATAAAATCAATGAACAATTGGCTTATACAATGAAGTTCAACATGATCAGTGTATTCACCGTTCAGAGACTTTCATACTAAGTTGGTTGCTCTGGAGAACGCGATGAGGCTGATCGCCAATAATAAAATCCTTAAAATTATCCTTGTCAGCAACAATGTTTGCAATAGTTTGCAAATGAAGCTCAGGGCGATGTTCTTCATTTTGATATAAACAGCACGAAACTTCTCGAAATAAGCAATTTCTATCGCCTGTTATAGGTTCAATCCTTTGGGTTTCTTTAACAGCAAACTATGCAGGGGAGCATAGAATCACTTCACCAATTACAGGATGAGCACTGACTCTTTGCCAGCCACCGTAAAGGAGGCAGTTTTAGAATTATATGTCCAGTGCATGTCGAAAAACGCATTAACATAGGGAAGCCCACTATTAAGTATATTCTTGGCCATCGCCCCAGAGATCCGGATTCATTTCCCTGCTCTGCCAAGAAATTTAATTCTGGCCTGAGGGCTGGAACGGGACGCACTCAGCCTCGTGAGGTAAAACTGACGAGAGGTAGGATCGATTCCAACCTTAACTATCTTGGATGTGTTTCTCTTCGGTTTCCCACTTCCACTCCAAGCAAATACCGGTATGGTTCCTTAAGTAAGGCCTCGGCGTTCTCCTTCCTAATTATCACGTTAATTACAGATACACGCATTAATACAACCATCACAATAACACAGGTCGGTAACATTTTTTTTTTCTCTTAAAGACACTCTGCAAATCTACAGGCCAAGAGCTTTTGTCAGAGTGCTTTACGAAGTCGAAACATGATGGTCAATGGTAAAATAATTACCGAAGGATTTCCTTATATACGACATTCTTTGTACGACTACTTTTTGGCACTATTGAAACTTTAAGGGCGTCGAAAGATCGCACTCTTGACATTGCAACATATAACTGGCCATGACTGAAAACTTGCTGAGGTAAATAGAGACCTACACGTTCGAGAGTTTCCCCTTGAGCTTTATTAATTGTGATACAGAATGCCAAGCGAATTGGAAATTGACGTCTCTTAAAAGAAAGTGGAAGGGTTTTGTCGGATGGTGTTAAATCAACTCGAGGGATTAGAGCTCTCTGCCCAATTTTATCTCCGCTGATTATTTCCAAATCCAAGCAATTTTCATACATATTCTTTACAAATAATCTGGTTCCGTTCAGGAGCCATTGGGAAACGTTCAGATTTCTGAGGAGCATAACTATGGCTCCAACTTTTAGAGTAAGAATATGTGGAGGCAAACCACTTAATTCCAAGGAATTCAAGAATTCTGTAGGAAATTGAAGTAGCTGGCTTTTATCTTCAGTAATTAATCTGTTAACGCTGGTGTATGTTTTTGAACTACCGGGTATAAGTTCGATGACTTTCAAATTAATTTCATTACAGTGTTCATTTTTTGGTGTTAGAATGCATACTTTCGAGAAATTGATTATATATTTCGTAGAAATGAATGTTTCGCCGTAAATCTCAGTCACGATGTCATCATGCGCTAAAATTCTGGGTGGTAGTTCAATAACATTTGATTCCTCACCATCTACAGAGGGGTAGTCACCGTTACCAATTTGTAACAAAAAATCAGAAAATTCAATTTCTTCTGGTTTCAACCGCATGTTTTTATACAAGCAGCGTATTTTGAAGAAGGGCCAGAGAGGAGAGTATTTAATACAGTTTTGAATAATTGTTTGGCGAGAAGCGTGCGGAACAACAGGCAAAACCTGCCTAAAGTCTCCTCCAAGAACAGTTATTTTCCCACCAAATGGAATGTCATTACCCATAATATCTTTTAGAAGACGATTCACACACATTAATGAATGAATATTTGCCATTGGGGCTTCATCCCATATTATGAGCCGTGCTAATCGAATATCGTCAGCTGCTTTGGAATTTAATTTTAATCCAGACACTGAACTCTCATTTAAATTTAGAGGAATTTTGAATGTACTGTGTACTGTTCGACCGTTGGGTAGCAAAACAGCGGCTATTTCGGTCCATGCTACTGATATAACATGAAGCCCTAAACTCCAGAACTTTTGTATTAAGCATCGGTAAATAAATGTTTTCCTGTGCCCACAGCACCGTCAATAAAGAATGCGTTCGTGACAGTTGTGTTGTTATTTTGAAGAACGCTAGTGATTTCATTAATAATTGAAAGTTGTTCCTGGTTTGCTAAGGACATCAGGTCAGCCAAATCAAAAGGGAGCACTGGCTCATTAGTAGTTTGATCGTTTGAGTGTGTGTCAGTACCAACAGGCAAGTTAAATGTTGGCAGAGAGAAACCATGCAATTGCAGAGTTTTATTAATATCTCTGAGAGATAGTTGATAAGCTGTATTTTCATCTTCAGACTTTAAATAATCTTCACAGAGAGAGTTTTTGTGCATGTCCCATAAGTGACTGGCATTGCAAGGTTGATGAAATATGCATATGTAGGCGAATAACTGTCTCAGTTGAAAGGGCATTTGGAAAACCCATGCTTCCATCAAACAGCGTTGCCATTCTGAATCATCGATAAGCAAACCAAGTTTAATTGCCATATCCTTATATGTTGGGCAGGTAACACCTTGGTATGTTCGGAGATCCTCAAAGCTTGTGGCACCTACTATGTGAAGTAAAAGTAAGCGCAGATGGTATCTTTCTGATTCAGATGGAGAAACATTGTACATCCGACCTATTACCTTTTCGAATCTAAGTCGTTTTTTTCCAAATGCATTTGCATTTATCCCATACATAATGAACGGGTGTTTCAGGATAAATATATGCACTCCTAGTTGTTGGATTTTGGTTCAGCTGAAACCATGCAGTGAGTTGTGTACTTTTTAACTGAGCCCGTATTAATGCTTTGGGAGCATCATCGGCATGAAAAAGTACATCTTGTTGGTCTGGTAAATGGACAGGTAACCGGGCAACAATGTGGGACTGTTCGTGCATGTTGTAACCAAAAATCCTGTATGCAGCCTCACTTGACCCAACATGTCTAGCATTCAAATACATAGAAACTTCGTCATGATGTAGCATTCCATCGTTTGCCGTGATTTTCAAGTTAGCGCAATCATGCCCCTTATAAACATATTTATGTATGTATTTGATGCTGTGTACACTTGCACAGATTTCGACGTTAATATGGGCCTGAAAGTACATCAATAGATATCGATTGTATGGAACAATGAAGCGATTGTCGATTTCAACATTGGTGCCTTGTACTCGTTTAGTATATGATCTTCCATTCTGTCGCCTACGGTAAAGTGGATAGCCGTTCACATTCTCTTTAGTTTCTGGCACAAAGTCTTTTGGAAAACCCTTCTTACATCTTCCATCCTTCATGCAAATTGAATTGGGATTCAGAAGGCCGCAAGGTCCATGTACCATGTGTGTCTTTACTAAGTTGTACAATGTTGTATTGGAAGGATCTGGTATTTCTGCAGAAACTGTCATATCAATATCATAGATTTCTCGTAATTTACAACTATCTCGAAGACAAACCAGTAAGTGTATATGAGGTAAACTTCGCTTCTGGAACTCAACCGTGTATAAGAAAGTTTGTACCTCGCCAAAAATTTGCTTTTGATTTATTAAACGCAAGAGTTCCTTCACTTTCGCATGAAAAACGCGAACAACGACATCAGGTCTATTGTTTGCATTTTCATAAGGTTGGAGGCTAGTAGTAATTTCAGGCCATGAAGGGTTGCAAGTGAAAGTTATGAAGAGGTCTAGCTTGCCAAATTTTCTCACAATTGCCATTGCATCCTGATAATTTTGCAACATATTTCGGGGACTACCAATAAAAGTAGAAGACAAAATAACTATGCGACCAGCTCTTAAACTTTCATTTTCAGCTCTAAAGTGTAAAGCATCAGCAAGACCAACGTAGGTATCGACACGCAATTTCGTTTGTTGATTGCGAGTATATTTTAGTCTATCTCCTTCTATTCGACAATAATAGTCAACTATTAATTGTTGGGTAAGTTTACCTGCATTAAGTAAAGGGTTGAAACCTCCTGCGGGAGGACAACCTCGAATCGACAGCCTATACAAAATATATTCACGCATTGTCATATTTTGCCTAACGTTCGTCTTACGGTTCCCTCCTGTTGGCAGTGAAATAGGCCACCCTGTTTCTCCGCAAGGCCAGATTAAAACGTAAGTTAATGGATCACAATGCATGCTGTCAACATCAATTTCCTTTAAAACTCCCTGATTAGAAAATACGGCTATGTGGCGGTGTGAAGCCGGAGCGCCGTCAGTTGTTTCAAAAATAGCTGCAATCTCTGAGGAAGCTGGGTTATTGTAACGTCTAGGATCTTCTTGAGGTTCATGGTAAAAGCGCATGACCAAATCTAACGGTTGACGTTTTTCTCTTAAAGCCAGTTCATTTTCTTCGCATATTTTTGAATGCATTGTCTTATACAGTTGAATGTAAGGGTTATGCTCTTGCAAAATATTATTTAGAATATGAAGTGTACCCTCCCTGATGCAAGAATTCGCTCGATTTGCTAATCTGAGTTGATTAGCTTCTGAGCAGTCTAATACATACAATTGGCCGTAACAACTGTCGCTTATACTTTTGGAATATATGGAAGAAATGCGATGATGTACAATTCCTGAAATTTTAAAACAATATGGACCGTGTTCAGGTGGTACGGTAACATTGGCACCAAAGGAAACGAAGTACATAGAATTGTTGTACTGCCGAATATTCTCTCTGAAGTTCCTTGAGGTATCATCATTTCCAGTGAAAAATGGTTTAAGCCTGTCAAGTATTTTATATTCCGGAAGATTAATTTTACCATTGCAACAGCAAAGGCCGAAGTAACCAAGCGTAGTTTTTTCGAAAAGAGAAGAACAATGCAGAACAATGTTTACATTCGTTCGTCAAGGACCCAACGCTGTACGGCATAATATCTGGCATTATTTCTGAAATGGCAGATTTATATTTTATATTAAAAGTGGTTTCGCCTTTTCTCCGATTTCTCATTGTTTTGCGTCTATTTGTAGTTTCCACACGACCGGTTAATGTTCTTTTTCGTCGAATGCGTCTATTTACAGTAGGATTTATCCCCAAATTAATGTCGTATTCGATCACACTATAGTGTCCTACATCAACGGAGCCGCTAAACAATAAATGACAAATAACACTTCCATTGCCATAATCTACAACGTGGTTAGTCTCATCGTTATGCACTCTAAACAAATAATCATTAAACAATTGGCTTATACCATGGAGTTCAACATGACCAGCATATTCACCGTTCAGAGACATAAGATTTTCATACTCAAGTTGGTTGTTGAGGGGAAGGCGAAAGACTCATCGCCAATAATAAAATGCTTATAAATATTCCAGTCAGCAACAATTTTTGTAACAGTTTGCAAGCGCAACTCGCTATGACGTTCTTCGTTTCGATACAAACAGTACGAAACTGCTCTAAATAAGCAATTTCCGTCACCTGTTATTGGTACAATTCTTCGGATATCCATGACAGTAAATTATGAAGAGGAGCATAGAACCACTTCGCCAGTCACCTTAATAATGGAGCCAGTTTTACAATTATATTTCCTGTACGTGTCAAGAGTCGTATTTACACAGGGAAGCCCACTCTTAATGCTGGCAATGAATTATCGAGACAAACCGGCCCAGTAATTCTGCGTAGTCACTTTCTAGTATGCCGTAGTTTTGGTATATACAATGAAAGGTTTAACAATTCGTAGAAGCTGCGATATGTATTCTCGACAGAAAACGACTCACCACCAAAGACTATAACAGACCACCAAAGACTATATAACAGAAAGATCGGAAACACAATACAAATGGCGGTTCCAACATTCGACTGCAGCGGCATCTGCTACTGAATTATAGAAGTTAATTTGGATAACAATCTAATCAAAAGTAGGCCTACATTTTGTAATACCGGTATCAGAATTTCAACGTAGGCCTACTGTATTATTGCCGTATAACTGGTAAAGGTACAATTCATTAGTGGAATTTCATGTAACAACATTTTGGACATGCCTTGTATGTTTATAAGGCAAAGAAAGAACTGAGGAAAACTAATGAGTTACGTAGCACATGGCTCGATTTGAAGACACTCGGGTGGATTCACTGCATATATTCTTCGTAATGTGTTGGAATTCGTACAATCCTTGATTCACAGTTATCCCATGTGCAAAAATATGCCAAAACTTCTGTAGCAATAAAGATATATAGCCTACCGTTATTGCAAATGTAATCTGTCGAATGTTGGAACTTATAAAGCTTTTCAATGAAATTACCATAGCGTTTTAAGTTAAATTGAGATGGGAACGTAGAATTCCTTAGTTACGGGAATGCCAAGAGTTAAATATGTTTTGGCAATATAATAGCAATTGCAAGAAAGGGAAATACGGAAATAAAAAAACATGCCGGAGGGGGGCTTCGAACCCCTTACATTGGGTGATGCATAAATTAGGAGAGTACGGCGTAACCGCCTGAGCTACCGAACCACTGATAATGGCGCGCAATATAAAGGGAGTTAAACATCAAGCACACTCAAAATTTGATGTCAGTTTACGTTTTTTAGCATTTTCTGTCTGGTAATTCCAGTGTATGTCATGAAAACGTAATAAGCAATGTTCCCTTGATAATTCTTATACATAAACATGTAATTAAAACGCGATGGACTTGTAACCGCCATGACTGTCATAAGGCAAGGCGATTGTGCGCATGCGTGATAGGCAAGTTTCTGAATGTTTGTTTATTAATTTAAAAATATTCTGTAACATATTTGTTTATTTTAAAGACACTCTGCAAATCTACATGCCAAGAGCTCTCGTTAGAATGCATTACGAAGTCAATCGGTTGAGACGTTATCTCATTCTCGATGTAACAAAAATCGCCTTAGTGTTTTAAATATATAGATTGACTGTCGTAATTGTGGAAACAACCTTACAACTTCCTTCGCTTTTATTTTATGTCATGACGAAATGTGCCATTCAACGCATAACATTTGTGTTATTGTTGGTTAATTTGTGATAATTTGTGACAGCATAGCCACGTAGCCCCGTGTACTTGTATATGTGTAATTTGTCTGATGAACTGTATTATTGTGATGGCTGTACTCGTAAATGAATTTTTAAGTGGGACTGAGATTCGATAGGATGTGGCTGTGGCCTTAGGAAATGCACCACCCCAACGTATGCCTGGAGTAGAAGTAAAGAAACTACGGAACTACTTCTAAGATGGCTGTAGTGCGAATCGAACTCACCCCTTCAGTTTTGCCTCAATGGGCTGAGTGTACTCAATTCCAGCTTTTAAACTAGAGTTAAAGCCGGGATTCGAACCCTGAACACCACGCGATGGCAGCCAAAAGTACTAGACACTACGTAACAAGGCGGACTGAATGCATTAGATCATAGGTTGACCACCTCGTGGTGTAGCGGCTGGTGTTCTTGGCTGTCGCCCCGGCGGTCCGGGATCGATTCTGGACTGCGTCAAGAAATGTTATTTCTGGTTTGGGGGCTGGAACGGGATACTCTCAGCCTCGTGAGGAAAAAACTGAAAATAAGAGGGTTCGATTCCCACATCAGACATTCTGGAAGTGGTTTTACGTAGCTTCTCCACTCCTACTCCAGGCAAATACTGGCATGGTTCATAACTTTAGGCCACGGCCACCTTCTTCCAATCCTATCCCCAATTTTCAAACACAAACACTAGCACAGCCATCTCAATAACACAGGTTGTCATACAAATTCGACACTCTCCTAAATATACAGGGCTATATGACCACGATGTCACAGCCCCTGTACGCAACAACAACATGCCATAGTCTAGTGTCACAAGAACTTCTAAAGGATATAATTTATCTCTCAGACGATACCGACAAAATACTCACTCATCATTTTTACATCATTATTCAATTACGTACATTATAAATTTTCGGTTATTCTCAACCATAGAATCGTATAAGTAACGTCAAGGGAATTTCGTTAGACACAAGGGTGAACATCGATATTTCTCTGCGTTACATTCATCATTCAACTTGGCAAAGAGGACACACAATAATTCAAATCATTCTGCTAAGTTATGAAAGTGATCGATCGCAAAGTACTCCTGTTCGGGATGCAGAAGATCCTGGCCTAAACCCAACCGTGGTTTCATGTTAACTTACTCTTCAGATGACTGCTTGAGGTATTTTATTTGTATCTTCGCTTAATGTATGCACTTCAAGCATGTCACAGTGTCCTCATGTTAACAGCGCCGCGAGATGCTTGAGCGTGTGTTACGATGCATTAGTGACCCATCACGTAATAGACATAAGTAAGTATCGGATGTTAAGGAAAAGTCATATTTTTTTCCTGAGCTCATTTTACCCGAAATCTGAAAAATAAGTTTGAATGACGGGTCCCTGCCTACGTTTAAAGCAATTTGATGTTGCCTATAAATGCATATCTCGGCAATTTTTATTGTTTTGGTCATATTTGGTCATATTTTAGTGATATAAGGTCATATTTGGATATAATTTCAGCATTTTTGTTTAAATTGAGGTGTCGTTAACAAGGTACGTGTTATCTGCGTCGAGTTTCAAACACAGGATTTCCGAATAGTATAGTAGATACAGTATATTTTTCTTTCTTTTCCCAGAACAGGCAGATACAGGTTTAGAAGACCTGATTCCAAGAAGGCGCACCTCTACGGACGTCTTTTAACACATCTTTCTGGACAAGTTAGATTGCGACACTGAACGAATGAAGTCACGGAACATGACGATAGTGTGCTTCTGCCTTTCAATAGGATGTCACTCCAGTAGATATATTTAGCTCAGAAGCAATTAGCAAACATGGAAATGCCATGTTATGTCTTTTAGGGAAACCGAGCAAGAACTGCATCTCAATGATTTGATACTGAATGAATGTTGAAAATGTTAATGTACTGTAGCTCTTTGTCAGTTTGTATGATTAAATGTGTCTGGTGTATTATCTCTTATCACGTTTTGGCACTTATGATTGGCACTTATGACGTTTATTGTTTACCTATCCCAAAAATTCATGTCATATTTCACAGTTTTGTAGGTCATATTTTATAGTTTTTAGGTCATATTTAGCTAGTTTTAGGGCATATTTGCTTGCATATTTTGTACTTCTTTAGGCCTTAAACTTCCGAACCCTAGACGTAAGTTACATCGCAATCCCAAGGTTCCTATACTGAACATGTTTGTGTTGGGCTGCACTTCATCACACTAAAGTGTAGCTTTGTCCTTCGCTTTGCCTTTTGTAATTAGTGCTCCAACACCTCAATTACCAGTTAGACACTTCTGACTAGTTATGACTTATTGAATTTGAACCGAGAAACAAAACCCCTGGTATGACCTCTATTTAGCACGTTAAGGAGTAGACAGTCTCATCAGCTATCAGAACAATTTTAGCGATCTCAAAAATTTACCATCTCTCATTAGACACTATAATGGCCCTTTGTAACTCTAAGTGACTCCGGAGCATCATACATTATATCATTGAGCATATACAAGGTCTACAGAAACTAGTCGAAGACGAATAGAAAATATAAAACCCATTCAGCATCTTCTAATGGATGCATATAATTTAGCCACATAGAATAGTTGACAGTAAATAGCACCTGACATTCTAGACATGTAAGACTACCCCACCACAAGGAAGTACGGAAGGAGAACGAAAGCACAATACAGTATATTCCAGAACTTTTCTTGACCAAGCAATGAATACTGAAACATGGAAAGACCCCACATTTAAGCAGCGTCATATCTTCATCCAATATGCTCTCAGCGGATTTCATATGTGCAACTGCTAGTCGCCACAATCGGAACTGAAATATGCAGATGTCGGTTCTGGGGAGAAACGTTACCATGTAGCAATGTGTGTCAACAGAACACACCTCACCGGCACGCATGGTGATGGAACAATAACAGTATTGACAATCGATTTCACTTGTATCCATACTACTCGAGTATTGAGCGCGTTGTTTAACCCTCTGCCTTGGATCGGAACCTAGCTACACTACCGAATGGGATAAATAATTTTATATATTCCGACATTTATGTTGTGATAAATTGAATACCAAAGTGTCTAAATCATAAATTGTTGATATTCAATATTTTTATATGTATTGGTAAAATTCGAACCATTATTAAAGGATCCATATTGACTTAACGATATTCAAAATATAAAAAACGCTTCGTTTTTAACCCTCTGGTCAATAACATTAATTATTATGAAAATCAGTACATCTTTCATATCACTGAGGATTCATCAGCTAGGAATAAAAATGGTAATAGTGAGCAAGAAGACGTATAATTATTCTAATAAATGTCATTAAGTTGTGCATTCTTAGAACTAAATAGGTTCAAATGTGTTAACATTAGACACCTAATTAATTATAAGCATGCACAACTTATACCTCTAGTCACCTCAACACCTAAACGGTCTCTTTGATGTTCTGGTCAGTGAAGAGGCTAACGCGTCAGGAAATAGTTCCCACGTTTTCTGCTTGTTTTTGGCGTCCAAGATTTTCTAGCACAAGTAGCTATATTTCCATAAGCTAACTAGATTTCTTTTCAGAATTTCCTTTGTAAAAATAATGTTCACGTTAATTGGGAGCTTTAGCAACTTTGCTCTTTATGTGATAAATTGTGAGTGTGAATATAGTTTCTAGTGGTATTTGGAACAATAGTAAAATTCAGTACTAATTTGACATTGTATTAATTTTAGTTTTGTACAAACCTTGTTTGAGCTGCAAAACAGCACCCGAGTAATTCGATTTTATGGCGAATCAGGCTCAAAGGTTGGCTACACTGTTACGATTGCACAACGTTCCTCAATTAGACAAAGTGTTGAAATTCAGCTGCAAAGCTAGAATCACCATTAAAATACTTCAAACGTAATAACAAGAAGTTCCGTGACCAACTAAAGAGCCTACTTTTCTTAAAATGTAAGATTCATGCCAATGATTAATCTATATGGATCTATCTAGAATAATGACGAAATCAAGTTGCTAATATCGAAATTTCTAATTAGTTCGAAATACTGTATACCTGGCATAATGTAGCCTAATAGAGCACTACAGTTGGCAGCCCTGGTGACTGAATATATTCTTAGTTCCATCTCTTAAGGTACAGAATACAATATTTGGTTAAGTCCAATGAATAGCATGGACGTTACATGCAGTTAAACATTGGATCTAACAGCGCGCGTAAAATCATGTTGGCAACAATGTCATGCATGTAATGGTCAGAAATAATCTGAAATAATATGATCTATTGTTGTGCCAATTTTGAATGAAATCCATTAGTTAGTATAGAAGTTACATGAATTTTAAAATTGGACCTATCAGCAGACTTAGAATCCTGTTGGCAGCACTAACGTATATTAGTTAATCCAAATTCATTTAGAATGCCAGGTACTATACGTGTGCAAAGTTTAGAGCTATTGGCTTGCATACTTTCTAATATATTGATATTAGGGTAACAAAAATAGAGACAGCACATATTAACAGTTGGCAGCCCTGGTTGCTCTTAAGAATACGCATAGTCATATCTGTTATGGTACACATAGCACATACGAAATTTGGTTGAAATCCAAATGATAGTATGGAAATTACATGTATTTAAAGTTGGACCTCTCAGCAGGCTTAGAATCATGTTGGTAGCACTGACGTATATATGTTACTCCAAATTAATATAGAATGCCAGGTACTATACGTGTGCATACACACATCAAAAAAAGTTTTGCATCACCTCGGTTCCAAGAGTTCCGGAACCGTTAAATACAAAGGGAATAGAGATCAACACAAACAACATTTCAGCTCGTTTTATTGCTCATGAGACCCACACATTGCATGTTGTACCATCATACAGCTAGACTTTCAGCATTTGTGGTCCAGATTGCAGTACACACCACTACCTCTAATACCCAGTAGCACGTCCTCTTGCATTGATGCATGCCTGTATTCGCCGTGGCATACTATCCACAAGTTCATCAAGACACTGTTGGTCCAAATTGTCCCACTCCTCAACGACAATTCGGCGTAAATCTCTCAGAGTGGTTGGTGGGTCAAGACGTCCATAAACAGCCCTTTTCAACATATCCCAGGCATGTTCGATAGGGTTCATGTCTGGCGAACATGCTGGCCACTGTAGTCGAGCGATGTCGTTATCTTGAAGGAACGCATTCACAAGATGTGCACGATGAGGTCGAGAATTGTCGTCCATGAAGACAAATGCCTCTCCAATATTCTGCCGATATGGTTGCACTATGGGTCGGAGGATGTCATTCAGGTATCGTAAAGCCGTTTCGGAGCCTTCCATGACCACCAGTGGCGTACGTCGGCCCCACATAAATGCCACCCCAAAACATCAGGGAACCACCACCTTGCTGCACTCGCTGGACAGTGTGTCTAAGACGTTCAGCCTGACCAGGGTGCCTCCAAACACGTCTCCGACGATTGTCTGGTTGAAGGCATATGCGACACTCATCGGTGAAGAGAACGTGATGCCAATTCCGTGGGGTCCATTCAGCATGTTGTTGGGCCCATCTGTACCGCGCTGCATGGTGTCGGGGTTGCAAAGCTGGACCTCGCCATGGACGTCGGGAGTGAAGTTGCGCATCATGCAGCCTATTGCGCACAGTTTGAGTTGAAACACGACGTCCTGTGGCTGAACGAAACGCATTATTCAACATGGTGGCATTGCTGTCAGGGTTCCTCCGAGTGGCAATCCGTAAGTAGCGGTCATCCACTACAGTAGTAGCCCTTGGGCGGCCTGAGCGAGGCCTGTCATCGACAGTTCCTGTATCTCTGTACCTCCTCCATGTCCGAACAACATCGCTTGGGTTCACTCTGAGACGCCTGGAAACTTCCCTTGTTGAGAGCCCTTCTTGACACAAAGTAACAATGCGGACGCGATCGAACTGCGGTATTGACCTTCTAGGCATGGTAGAACTACAGACAACATGAGCAGCGTACCTTCGTCCTGGTGGAATGACTGGAACTGATCGGCTGTCGTACCCCCTCCGTCTAATAGGCCCTGCTCATGCATGGTTGTTTACATCTTTGAGCAGTTTTAGTGACATCTATGAACAGTCAAAGGGACTGTATCTTGGATACAATATACACAGTCAACGTCTATATGCCGGAGATCTGGGAACCGAGGTGATGCAAAACTTTTTTTGATGTGTGTAGTTTAAAGCTGTCGGCTTGCATACTATCTGATATATTGGTATTTTGGATAAAGGAAATTAAGAGCATTTATTAACAGTTGTCAGCCTTGGTGGGTCTTAAGAATACGCTCAGTCATATCTGGTTATGTATACATACAATATACGAAATTTGGTTGAATTCCAATTGATAGTGTAGAAGTTATATGCATTTAAAATTGTACTTATCAGCAGGCTTATAATCATTTTGGCAACACTGCCATGTATGGCCTCATTGAAATTAAACTGCAATATTATTATCTATACGTGTGCCAATTTTGAAATTGATCCCATCCATACCTTCCAAGATATCCGACATGGAGCTCAAATTTCAATTGCGTTTTTTAGCAGTTGGTAGCACTGACATCATTTTCAAATATGGCCGTGAGATATTCAGGTATAGATCTTTACTCCTACCAAATTTTGTTTCGATTGCTGCAGCCGTTTAGTAGTTGATAGGGTGGGAGGGGACACACATACAGCCAGACAGACAGACAGACATACAGAAGGACAGACAGACAGACACACACACATTTGCCCGATCTCATAAGACTACTTTTTCCTCATTTTTGAAAAATGTGAAAAGTAGGCTAAAAATGGAGAGAAGTTGAGTCAAATGTACAAACAACTGAATTTGTATGTATTTACGTTGAGAAATGACAATCTCGAGTTTCCATGTCGGAAAAAAGGAGAAGATACGCGGAGGGATATTTTCCTCAGGGCTTGACCTGACGTTTGGTATAGTGATATTCAATATTAATTTAGAATAATTAGGCTATATGTCTTTTTGATTTGTATTGCCATTTCTTTCCTGGCTGATGAAGAATCATTAGTTATTTGAAACATGTACTAACATTGAAAATAATTACAAGTACTGAACCCATGTGCCATCAGGTCCATGGATGGTCGAATCCATGCATTTGAGGAAGAAATCAAAGAAACGTACAGTTTCTAATGTAACTTAAAGAAAGATCCAGCTAGGAGGCTAGTATAAGGTTGTGCAACCAACGAGGACCAGGTGTTCGAGAGGATGATATCATCCCTCTTGACATTCAGAAGGGAGCGAGTCACGAGTATTAATAACCGAGTGGAAATTTCCCAGGATTAGACAAGGAGGCCTGAATCGGAATTCGAGCTGACGTTGCTGGAAAATGACAACACCGCTTATGCGCCAGGAGAGGAATAATTAAATTTAACCCGTTTACAAGTATAATAATGAGTAAACAAGTACAGTACAGTGAATCATTTTGAATGAGAGATTTTTCAGTAAAGAGAAACCATTTAATAATTGCGCAGGAAAAAACTGCCAACGCAAGACGACGTCATTGGGGAAGTACCAAGGCCCGTGTGGAGGGGAGAAAGCAAAAGAAATGCAACACCCACACATCTGAGGACGAGAAATCAATTAATATCTCCAAATTGCACGATCGATTCTTAGGGGCAATAAGATTATGTGACATTGAGAAGACGAGCTTTCGGAAGGTATAATTTTTATATTTGTGGCACCATTATTTTAGAAGTTGGCCACAGAAAAGGCTAGAGTCTTATTTTTTTGTAGTGAAATAGTATAAAGCTTCGGGCTACATCAAACACCGAATGCAGTTATTCTGACAACCCGTGAGGGTGTTACTACGCATGCAGTTCCGACAGCCCGTGAGGGGCATAATCACGCATCACGCAGTACAAGTCCGTCCAGGGGGACGTAACGCTGGATCATCAGCACATGCAGTTTCAAACGGCCTGAGGGCACGTCACTAGGCTACATCAAAGACAGTTACCAGTACTCCTTGAGGGGAGAAACACTGTGTTATACCGCAGAAGTAATATCCGATAGCCACAGGCGTCGCAGTATTAACGACTTGCTTGCCTCCATAAGGAGTGGTCAAGAAGAAATTTAAAGTATCGCCGTATTGAAATATTAGGAAAATCCTAGTTACAGGATTTAGGCCCGACTGTATACAAGTTATAGTGAAAGTTCGTAAGATATAGTCAGAGCAGGCCGCGAACGTCGGACTTAAAGGCGATAGGTCGTTAAATAGACGAACGAATAGATCATAACGTACGGAAGTACCGTGCCAGAAAGATAAACTGTTATGTAAATTAAAGAACCCAAAAAGGGAAGAACAGAATAAGGTTCGGAACGTATATCAGAAACGTAGGAGTGCTAGAACCGGTCAAATAAAGAAGAGAGGAGACTATAAACATTATCTCCAGGAAGTAGGCGAACTATTCTAAAAGTACTAGACTCGAGAAGTACTAGCTGCTATAAACTAAATCTATAGGTCATTGAGGAGACCTCGATCCGAATAGACTTTCGCTAGGATCGATAAACAGATCTACAAAGAAGCCGTTCAAGCTAGATAAAAAGCCGGTCATCCAGGATAGGAGTAGAAGAATTTGGATTCCAGGGAACAGTAGATGTTTCGAGACTTTCGTATTCTGCAGGATAGGAAGCCGACATCGAATAAATTTCACCCTTGGAAACGGGAAATTAAGAAGGTCACGTGTGATAGGCTCAGAAATACGGCCTAGTGATCAAGAATTGTGAAGTGTAAAAATTATCAAGATTGTGTGTTAAATTAATAATTTTAGTGTTTATTATGTGTTCAAAAGGGACACATCAGTGTACAAAAATGTCGTCAATGTTAAGTGTCTTAAATATATGTCAAAAAGTGTTTATACATAAGATGAATTCCATTAATATGGAGTAAAAAGTTCAAAGTGGGCCCAAAATGAAGCACCGCACAAGAATAAAGATCATGGGACGATCTTAAAAACATGTGAGTACTGAATTTCATTCTATTTTGGTGTCAGGAATTGACTGTGTACAAATCCACCGGAGTTTTTGAGTAAAAGGGATGTGTTTTAATAAATAAATACTGAATAAGCAAGAACGCGGTCTGAACAATAATAGAAATTTGAGAAATTATCAATAATTATGTAAAGAATAAATCCCGTAGAGGAAATAAGTGAATAAAAATGTTAATGTATTTAACAAATGTCATAAGAGCAAGCGAAATATCAATAATTATCATGAAAGATATTCAAATAAAGTAAAGTTGAAATATGAAAGAAATAGCTTTTGAGCTTGTGTAAAGAATAAAGATAATAATAATAACTAAATATGGAAATATTAAATAAAGATCAAATAAAGTGATGTGAACATAAGAGCGTTAAAGCCTTAAATGTATGTGTAAGATATGATGTTCAAGGGAATATTTTAAAAGGGAGCGATTTATCGGCAACGGAAAAGATTAATATGAGAATTAAAATAATATGAATTGCTACTAATGAGATTTATCAGTTCTTGGGAAGACATTTCGGCTTAAAATAATGCATAGCGCAAAAGAGCGCATATAATATTAAAATGTCACGCTAGGAACGCGTAGAGGTTAAAATACTTGGTAGATTACTTATGGAGGGTAGTTGATTGCAGTGAATTGATAATTGTATAAGTCCTCTATTTGTGACGTAGTATCACGAGGCATTGTGTATGTATTTGAAAGGGAGCTAATATATGGTATTATTGAGCGTATGTCATATGGGCCACGGCCGACTTTAAATCGCATTTTGTATAAGTCCTCTGTAAGGGAATGGTTCCCGAGGCACGTGAAGAGATTCGAACGCAGAATCTTCTTATGATAAAAGCCCCTTAATTCTTCGTCGTCGAATGTGTATTAATCTTCCGAATCAATGAGGACCCTATCATAATTAACAATTAACAGGTCCCTCTGGCCCGGAGGGTAGTCCCTGGCAAGGGTGGGGTAGACAGGGCTCCTTAGCCACAGTGAAGGCAACCTGTCTAGGGGTGACAACCCCGAATAATAAGCCTCTCAAGCTAACAACTTGAGCAGTACCTTGGACAGTGACTCGTCGCTGCCCCATGAAGAATGATCTTCAACTGAGCATGGAGGAAAATTTCGCTAAATGCACTACCCCAGGTGGTAACCAATCCACCGTTGCCCATGGCAACGTTAGCGGACCTTCGGATTCTGGGGAGTCCGCACTAACATGCTTTAAGGATGAGTCGGAGCATCCTGAAATTCCTGGACGTAAACTCAGATCAAGACGGCAAAGTTTCTTCGCAACATTTAACGCCAATTCACTGCTCAAAGTGGGTAAACTGAAACATCTGACAGACTCACTAACACGACATAACATAGTACTGACAGCAGTACAGGAAACCAGATTCACTGATGACCATGCCCTTGAATCCCAAGGGTACAGAATCCTCAAAGGAAAAGTCGGTCAGCGAGTAATGAAGAACGTACCCCACTTAGGTACAGGATTTATAATCAGCCATAAGATACTGGATTCAGTCATCGACTTTAGTTCTCCAAGCAGTCGTGTATCTATCCTCTCTCTCAAATGTGCTAACAAGGGCTACACTTTAGTCAATGTACACGCCCCAACCAACCAGGACAACAAGCGCAACCCAGACAGAACTGACAAATTCTGGGAAGACCTAGAAGATATTCTCTCTAAAATCCCAGACCGACATACCACCATACTGCTTGGTGACTTCAATGCCCAGTTAGGAAGGGAGAAAAAATACAGAAACATAGTGGGCAACTATCCAGCGCATAAACGAACTAATCGCAATGGAGAACGATTGGTGGAACTGTGCAGGGCTTTCGACTTGGTTATGAAGTCTACAGCATTTAAACATCTGCCAAGAAAGCAAAAGACTTGGATCTCTCCTAACATCAACCTGGGTGAATTCCAGATAGATCATGTGGCCATCTCAAGAAAATCCCAAAAGGAAATACAAAACGTGAAGGTATTAAGAAGCGCCAATCTGGACTCAGACCACTACCTCTCAAAGATCAAACTGCGACTCCAACCTAGAAACAATAGATTACACAGAACCTCCAAGATGGTCAGATTTGATATAGAGCGACTTAAGAACAATCAAGAAGTCAGTCGAAGACTGAACAGTGCAGATCTTAACAACTGGGACAAACTGAAAGAAGCTCTTGTCAAGACGGCTAGTGAACTTGCTCCCCTCACTAGAAGAAAGAAACATCCGTGGTGGACTGAAGACTGTGACAACACAATAGCTCAAAGACAGACAGCCTGGATGAAATGGAACTCTAAAAAGACTAAGGAAAATTGGGAGAACTACTTGGAACAAAGGAAGCTTACAACCAAGATAATCCGAGGAACCAAACGGGCCTTCACACGCAACCAACTAACCCAAATCGAAGAGAACTTCGCTAAAAATAACACCAGAGACTTTTACAAAACATTCAAGCAGTCACTCGGAAAATACACTCCACCAAGTCTCCACTTCAAAGACTCACAGGGCAAACTGGCTTTTAACGACAAGGACAACTGTCGCCTCTTAGCTCAGTACTTTAAGAACTTGCTCAACTGTGATCCACCCAGCGAAGACTTTGACTACATACAAACAACACCAAACCCGGACTCGCTGCCTCCTTCACTGGAAGAAGTTCGTGAAATCATTCAACTTCTTAAGAACAACAAGGCAGCTGGAGAGGACTCCATTGTTGGTGAACTCTGGAAATGTGCTGGAAGCAATGCTGTGTGCAAACTCACCGAGATCATACAGAACATCTGGGAAACAGAGAAATTACCACCTGACTGGACCTCAGCTCTGATCCATCCCCTCCACAAGAAAGGAGATTTTACTGACCTAAAAAACTACCGTGGGATTTCTCTCGTCCCGGTAACATACAAGATTTTCTCCAAGGCATTACTAACACGGGCAGAAAGTCAACTGGACAGTCAACTCGGAGAATATCAGGGAGGCTTCAGGAAGGGCCGATCCTGTGCTGAACAGATCCTCAACCTGAAAACTGTACTTGCATACTCCAAATTGAGAAACCGCAAGGTGGTTGTCACCTTTGTTGATTTTAGGAAGGCCTACGACTCTGTTGATAGGGAAACACTTAATAGAATTCTCCAAGAACTAGGGTTAGACAACAAAACCCGCAAACTCATTCTAGAAACCTTGACCAATACCCATTCCAAGGTTAAATTTAGAGGCGAGGTCTCAGCAAGCTTCGAGATAAAAACAGGGGTGAGACAAGGGGATGGACTTTCTCCACTTCTTTTCAACTGTGTCCTTGAAAAGGTTGTGAGAGAATGGCGCAAGGAACTGACCAATATGGGTGTCCAGAGTGGGATATACCTGGGGCGTAGGAAGGAAGGACTGGTTGTAGATTGCCTGGCCTTTGCTGACGACATGGCACTTATTGCCGATTCTCTGGATACAGCAACAATGCAGGTCAATTGCCTCAGAAGACAGGCAGCCAAAGTGGGTCTTCAAGTGTCGCTGGAAAAAACAGAATTCTTCACCAACATCAAAGAAGCTAACAGAGAGATGCTACTAGAACAGGGAAAAATCAAGAGGATTGAGAAATTTAAGTATCTCGGCGAATGGATTGAACCCAACTTATCAGAAAGAGCATCATTATCCATGAGAGTCAACAAGCTGGAACTGGCTTATCGACTGACAAAGAACATCTACAACAAGAAATGCCTGTCACGCAACCTGAAACTGAAGCACTACACCTCAGTCATACGACCAGAAGCCCTGTATGCCATGGAGTGTCTCTCATTGAACCGAAGTGGTCTGATGGAGAAAATGGAAGTCAGAGAGAGGAGAATTCTCAGGAAGATCCTAGGTCCGGTAAAGGAAGATGAGGAATACCGTAGGCGGCACAATTCCGAGCTCTACGAACATATAGAAAGGCTCTCTGACTGTGCTAGGAAAAGGAGAGTAGCATTCTATGGTCATGTGGCAAGATTGCCTCCCAAAAGACTGACCAATAGGCTGTTCACTTTCTGGCAGAACAAGAAGGTTCGTACCACTTGGCTGACAGAAACTGAGAAAGACATTAATGAACTGGGAATATCAGATCTTCAAGACAGGCAATCTGTGAGACATGCCCTGAAGGAAGTCCATGGATTTCAGGAAAAACCCCGGAAGAAAGGTACCCCTTGGACAGATAAAAGGAAGGAGTTACACCGGCAGAAAATGCGACAACACTGGGCAAAGATCAAAGCTCAACAGTTGAACAAGCGTGGTCCAAAGTAGTCCCATTCGAAACAAGAAGAAGAAATGCCAAGGTTATGAAGGTGGTCTTTGAACCAAAGAATAGTTGTTTGAATGAATACGGTACAGTAAAGCCCGGTCTCTCCCCAGAACTGAATATAATGTGAAGGTTTGTTTTGAAAGCCTTGGAAATAAGCTACTAACGTGGGTTAGACAGGGAGTCGCCGTCACCCTCCGTGTCATAAATCGCGCCCGAGTAGAAGGGTCTAGCTCTCTTAGAACGAGCGGGGCCAGAAACCGTCTCGTAAGATGTTGTAAAGAGAAATGAATACACCAGGAGTGTTTAAAGTTGTTAACGACCCGGGCGTTGAACCGAGGTCCTTGTAGATTGATATTTTCGTTTGCCTGTTCAGATCGTAGTTTCTTATATGATAATGGTCTTATAAGACATAAGAGATAAATAACAATCCCTATTGTAATGATGTATGGACGTAGGATTCCACGAGTTAATTGAAGGCAACTAAGTTTCGGGAGTAACTATAGTTTTTTGACTGTGTCAAGTATCTTCACGCTCTGGAGTACACAATTTATTTCCTGATTACCTTAATATATTTGTGAAAATAAAGAGAGATGATAACAACTGAATGTGTGGACATGCCCAAAATATTGAGTTCGATAATTAACATAAATTTTAAATGTAATTATAAATTTGTTTTTGAGAATTAAGAAGATATAAAGGATAGTGTTTGAGGTGTACAAGAAGGACACCATTATTATATAAAGCATGGAGCCAAAAGAGCTCGGAGTTATATAAAACTTAGGGGGCATGGTGGCTCAGCGGTCTAGCTGTATGCCTCTCACCAAGGCGGTCCGGGTTCGATTCCCGGTCAATGCATGTGAGATTTTCGAAGTGAAATGCCATGTCCTGTGGTTCGGATTCCACGTAAAAAGGAGGTCCCGTGGCTCATAATCACAAGATTCACGGTCACGTAAAACTACAATCTTCCTTTTTATATAAAACTTACTGTTAATGCTTTATGGAAGTAAGACTAAGTAGGAATTGTTGGTTTATGTGGAAACCACATGTTTTAAATACAATATTTGTTTTATTATTATTTGTGATTCCTTGTTCATTTGGAACAAGTAGATGATTATGGGTCAGTAATTAAATTGTTAAAGTGTTTGTAGCGCCATTAATTTTATTAATTAAATGTGTTAAAATAGGAGTTGATTTTGTTGTTATTTTTGCAAGTGTATCCTCTATTTAATCCAAAATATGTGAGTCACAGAGTGGGGGAACTTACCGCTGCCCCGAAAATTCCGAATTGAGCTACGCTGGTATACTGTGATTTTTGCTATAAGGGGCACATGGGGGTCTTAAAGTAAGGTGCTGGATTAAGTTCTTGCTAAAGAGGCACATGGGGGTCGTATAAGTAATGTGCTGGATTAATAACTAGAGGAACACTTAAGACGGTCATTTCATGTAAAGTAAAGTAATGATAGGTGTAGATACAACATAAAATATAACTGACCGCATGGGTCCCTAGAAACTCATACCGAGCAGCCCTGTATATTATATTATCAACCCCCTAGCAAACATCAAACATGGCGCCCAACGTGGGGCTACTAGCATCTTTTTTCACGGCGCCCAGTACGCAGGGCTGAGTTTTCCTAGGGAAAACCCGAGTTTTCTCGAAAAATCAAAATTTTCATTTTGTGAAAAAATGGTTTTTCGAAATTTTGAATTTTAAATACTTCCATAAAGGTTTATGAAATTGAATAAAAGTATCAAAAGGGTACGTTGTATGTGAATACCCGTACCAAAGTAAATTTTTAAGGAAATTGGGACACACTGATTCAGAGTATCATCTCTCAAGCATGTACTAGTGTGGTGGCATTTGTGGCCCACTGTATTCTCATAAGATGGCATTGAGTGAAGAGGTGCAACGGCTTTTGGAGGCTATAAAAGCCGATAGAAATGAGAAGTTGGAGGCCATAAACAATAAATTGGGAACAATAGACAATACATTGGGCCTCCAAAAGGATGAAAATAAAAAAGAGTTCGAATCCATAAATAAGAGTTTGAATCAATTGGATAGCCAACAGACTGAAAATAAAGAAGGGTTAGGATCTATAAATCAAAGTTTAGAGTCACTAAAAACTGATAGTGCTAATATGGGAACTAAATTAGTAGCTATCGAGGCTAACTGTGTAACAATGAACAATGAAGTAAAGGCTGAGATAGATAAAATAAATAACAAGTTCCAAGGTTTTGACACTACGTTTGGGGACAAGTTAACTGAGTTAAAAGGGGAAATCGCAAGTGAGATTAAAGAGGAAAATAAAGGATTCCATTCCGGATTGCAAGCCCAATTAGATACTATGAACACAAATATGATAGATTCCCAAAATAAATGTCAAAATCATTTTAAAAGTATTGAGGGTAAAATTGGTACCATGGAAAATAAGTTTGGTTCTATAGAAACTAGATTGGTTAACATAGAAACAAAGGGTGATGAATGTAGAAATGAACTTGTAACCCAGATCCAAGGTGTGCAGATAAAATTAGAAGCTCAGATAAAATTTAATAGCGATATCTGTAAAACATCCCGGGATGAGATAAAAGAAAGTTTTAAGACATTAGGAGAAGAATTTAAAGGGGTAAAGGACAAAGTAGGAGAACTCGAGGGAAAGGTCGATGGAGTTCAGAATGAAGTAACTGAAATGAAAAAACAGAATCACAAAGATGTACAGGGTATGAAAGAGCAGATTGATCATTTTACCGGGCAGGTAGATGAGAACCTGAAGAAGTACGAAGCGGAAATAAATAAAAATTTAAGTGAATACGGAGAGCATCTTCAGAGAGAAAGAAAACAACGAAATGAAGAAAATGAAGAAAGTACCCATAAGATAAATGAAATAAGCAAGGGTATTAATGAGGTTCAGGAAACCATCGGAACATTAAAGGTTCATGTAGGAAAAACCAATAAGGAAGTAAATCAGGTCCAAGATGAAATGATGAAATTGTATAAGAGTCAAGAGAAAACTGAGGGAAAGCTTGAAGGAATTAAAGTAGATATGGTTAAAGGACGAAAAGAAGTGGAGAAGCAAATAAAGGAGATACGAGAAGGCCTGGATACCATAGGTGACGTGAAACCAGAAATTATAGACCAACAGGCTAAGATCATTAAGAAAGAGGTAGAAGACCAAATAAATGAGTTTAGGGATAGCTTCAGGGATGAGAAATTCCAACTCAAAAAGGTAGAGGAAGATATTAAAAGGAATCAAGAAAGAATTCAGAATGAATTAAGATCCCGATTAGAGAGGACTGAACATAAGAATAGTCAAATAGAAATCCAACTTATGGCTAATGAAGAAAGTGCCCGGAGGGAAAGGAAGTTAGAATTTGAGAATCAGGAGGAGTTTCCAAAGACAGGATGGGTAGATTCTCGTGAACAAGGCACAGATACGGAGAGGGACTTAGGAGGGGAGAGCCCTTATAAGAACCCAGGATATCCGATGGCGATGTCAACCCCGTACATGAATCAGACAAATGGCCAGATAATAAACATTATAAAATCCAATGAGGACAGACCAGTAAAGTTTACGGGTAATAACATGTCTATTACTCCAAAATACTGGCTAAAAGAAGTGGCAGAGTATCTAAACGAAATGAAGGTTCCTCAGGATCGGAGACTGAGAGCTATTGAAAAGCTGTTGGCAGGTGATTGTCTCACCTGGTTCAGAAGCTTCAGATACACCTTCGATACGGTGGAAGGCTTTAGGGAAGCATTTTTAAAACGATATTGGGCAGCAGACGTCCAAGAGAATTTAAGGCTAGATCTGTACTCTAGGAAGTACAGCACCAATGCACCTACTAAATACTCGGAATTTTTCACCGCTCAGCTGTGTAAATTCCGCGAACTGGATATTGCTCCGGCAGAAAACGACCTGTGTGCCGCCATTGCAAGGCAGCTTCCGTATGAGATTCAGAGGCTGCTAATCTCATCCAAAGCCAGAAGTGCTGTGGAAGTGGAAAGTGTATTACGTCAGTTGGATATGACAACTTCGCACGTAACTCCTCGGCATCAAAGACAGACTGAGCAAGTACACATGGCCAGCAGTCAGGAAACAGGAGAAAAACCAGCGACCAGGAATCAGTCCACCAGCACGGATACTCAAGGACTAGATCGAGAGTATGGGCACCAGGAGCCTAGAAGGATACAGCCATATTACAGGGGAGGATATCGAGGAAGAAATCCTAGGACTACGGGTTATAGGCAACACGAGAGCCGACCCTATAACAATAACCATCAAAGGCCAGACAACAGAAAGAAATGGGAGAATTATCCCAGAAGAAATGTAAGGCCAGACGATAGGGATGATGAATATCGGGCCGAAATAGAAGAAAGATATCAGGAAAGTCTTCGTTATATGAACGAAAGACCAGATGAACCTGATATGCAAAAAGTCCGTTGGAGTGAGGCAATCAAGAACCGGAAATCACCCGACCGACTAGACGGAGCTCAAAGCTTGGAATTACAAGCTCAGTTAAAGAATGAGGGAAAAGGGAGCCCTCAGGATAAAAAAACTCCAAATTTAAATTGTCAAAAGTGGAAACATACCAGGAGCTGGGAGGAGGTAGAAATTGTAAATTGGATAGCTAGACCAGATGAGCTAATTAACGAGGATGTGGAAGGAATCCCCCCTGTTAAAAGAGAACTACCTATAATTATGCTTAGGATAGAAGGATTACTGGTCAGAGCATTGATTGATACCGGATCCACAATAAGTCTAATTACACAAACCCTTTTAAATGAATTGGAAACAAGGGGTCGAGTACTAAAGATTCCCACATCAAGTGTAAAGATTAAGGGAATTATCCCTGAAAAATCTTTGACATGTAAATTTCAGGTATACATTGATATGATCATGGGTAACGCTGAAATTTCGCAGTGCTTTTTGCTGGTAAATCAATTACCGTATAATGTCATATTAGGTATTGATTTTATCCGTGAGAACAAGGTAATCAGAGACCTAGCGCAAAACTGCATTAGAATTCAAAGAGAGGATGTGGATGAACAAAATATTAACCTACAGGAACAGGATGCGAAAATAGAAGAACAGGTATGGCATATGGAAGAAGTGAGTGAGGAAGATTATAAGGACATAGAGAAGATATTTGAAGTCCTTAACATAGAACTCGAAGATAAGGTGGAAAATGAGTTCGAGACCAACCTGTCAGGAAAAGTGGAGGAAGCTAAAGTCAGCCTCGAAATTAAGGAACAGTTAAAGAAATTATTATTGGATTATAGGGACGTATTTGATTCCAAGCCAGGAAAGATTGAAAATTTTAAATACGCATTCCAAGTCAATGATTGGGCACCGTTCAAACAAAAACCATACCCGGTTGCGGAAAAACATTACCCACAAACTAAGAAAACACTGCAGGAGATGATGAATGCAGGTGTTATAGAAAAGATGGCGACACCATATGTTAGTCCATTAGTGATTGTGAGTAAACCGGATGGCTCAGTAAGGGTGTGTTTAGATGCCAGAAATTTAAATGCAAAAATCATACCAGAAAATGATTCGGCACCACCCATAAAAGAAATACTGAGGAAGTTCAAAGGCAAGAAGATTTTTACAAATATTGACATGACTTCTTCGTATCATCATCTCGAACTGGAAGAGAAAACCAGCTTGTTGACTGGATTTCGGTTCGACCAACAAACATATTGTTTTAGAAGATGTCCGTTTGGATTGAAGACTGCAGGATCTGCATTAATAAGAGCGCTTGATCGAAACCTGTCAGAGGAAGTGAAAGATTGCACTATCCGATACGTGGACGACATCTTGCTTACCTCGGAGAACATTGAGGAACATTTAGAAAATTTGAAGAAATTATTGGAAGACTTAAGAAGGGCAAATTTTAAAATAAATTTAAAGAAGTCGAATTTTTGTCAAAGGCAAGTGACATTTTTAGGGCATGTGATTGACAAGGATGGTGTTAAACCAAATCCATGCAAATTGGAATCGATAAGGGATTTTCCAAGGCCTTTGAAGGTAAAGAACGTTCGCCAGTTTTTGGGATTGATTGGGTTCTTCTCAGGACATTGTCCATCATACACAAAAACTGTTGCACCACTACAGGACCTTCTGAAGAAGGGGGGACAAGTGGAAATGGACGGAGGAAGCAGAAAAAGCATTTGTAGAAGCCAAGGAAATGCTCTTAAATTACGTGAAGCTAGGATATCCTGATTTTAATCAGAGATTTATCATTCAAACAGATGAATCCCAGATTGGAATAGGGGCAATGCTATATCAGGAGAACCCGGAAAACCCTGACAAGAAGAACTATCTAGCTTTCACAAGTAGGAGACTGAAACCACACGAGAAAAATTATACGATCAGCGAGATCGAGCTGTTAGCGATATTGCACGCGTTGCAATATTGGCGGAAGATCGTATATGGTTTTCAGGTCATTCTAAGAACGGATCATAAAGCCTAAACCTTTTTGATGAAGACTGATTTATCCAGTCAAAGGTTGATGCGTTGGGCTTTATACATTCAACAATTTGATGTCAAGATAGAGTACTGCCCAGGAAAAGAAAATATAGTTCCAGACTACTTAAGTAGACAGCCAGAGTCCATAGAAGAGGAAGTAATGGCTATAGATTTGGAAGACAGGGATCAGCGTACTCTTAATGAGTTAAGAAGCATTAGTCAAAGACAACGGGAGGATCCATGGATGAACATGCTCATATCTTTCCTTGAGGGAAGCTTGATAAGAGGAACACCAGCGTACACGGAAGCTGAGAAGATAGCTCAAGACTATACGTTTTATAATGGATTGTTATATAAGTTTGTGGACTCTGACCATACAAAATTAAGGATTGTTGTACCTGCAATTTTGCAGAGGAAAATAGTATGGTTAGCCCATAGATCGTTCGGACATATGGGAGTCGACAAAACAGTCTCGATGCTGAAAGAAGCATTTGTATGGCCGAGACTGAGAGAAACTGTAAGGGACACGTTAAAGACATGTGATCTATGTCAAAGGATCAAACCTAATGCATTCCTGATGAGACAGAAGCCTATACCATTGTTGCCCGAAAGGTCCGGCCAAATCATATCTATTGATAATTTTGGACCTTTGCCAAAGGCAAGAAGAGGAAATCGACACATAATGGTGGCTATGGATGTCTTCACTAAAATGGTTGTCCTTGCTCCCATACAGAAGACTAGTACCAAACAGGTGTTAAAACGACTCAAAGAAAAAGTGATACCGATTCTGGGGAAACCTGAGAATTTGTTGTCGGATCACGGCAGTTGTTTCACCAGTGTAGAGTTCAGACGAGAATTAGAAAGACTTGGAATACGTCAGATTTTGTCAAGTATTCGCCATCCTGAGGCAAACCCTGTAGAAAGAGTTATGAGAGAAACGGCCAAGTATTGTAGAATATACTGTGCCGAAGAAAATTGGAAGTGGATAGATATCTTGGATATTATCGAATTTTGTATAAATAATACAATCCATGAATCCACGGGAGAGATACCCATAACGTTACATCGGAATGAGCAACCAGAAAGACCTTGGAGTCTGGTAATTCCTAGGCCAGCAGACGCTCAGCCTGGAAGAGATGTACGCATTAGAAGAGCCTTTGAGCATCTAAAAGCTCAAGCCGACAGGAGGCAGAGAAGAAATAGGCATAAGAGGTATCATCGACCATTATTAGCAGGAGAAATGGTGTTAGTAAAAAGACCAGCCATTTCGGATCCAGGGAACCGTGTGTACAAGAAGTTCCAGAAAATGTACCACGGACCGTATCAAATAATCAGAGATTTGAGGAATAACGCATATAGAATTCGGCACTGTGAAACGGATCACGAAGTGACCATGAATTCAGCAAATTTGAAATTATATTACCCTCCCGAAGATTTTGATGAAGAAAATGAACAAGCCCTGGTTATGGAAACATTTAGAGATGAATCCGCTTTTGACATAAACAAGAATAAGGAAGAAATAGAAAATAGAGCTCAAGCATTCGAGTGCGAATGCGAATTGGAGAAATTATATTGGGAAATTAAAGAAATAATTGAATTTATTGAAGAAGAAAATTCCAATTTAAGAAAAGAAAATGATGAAATAAGGAAACGGGTAGGGATAGACCAAACCCGTAAGGAAGAATGAGGTTCTGGGGACTTAAAGTCCAGACAAATAAAGAAAGAAAGAAAGAAAGGGTAGGGACAGAGCATACCCAACCTACACAATTACCGGATACGACTTTAAAGAAGTAAAAACAACGGAAGGTACGGACAACGTTATGATGGCTTCGACGAATAAAGAAATACAAATTTAATTGAAATAAATTTCCTCAAAAATTTTCGAAAATTTATTTACCTAAGGAGGGGAGAGATGAACCCATGTGCCATCAGGTCCATGGATGGTCGAATCCATGCATTTGAGGAAGAAATCAAAGAAACGTACAGTTTCTAATGTAACTTAAAGAAAGATCCAGCTAGGAGGCTAGTATAAGGTTGTGCAACCAACGAGGACCAGGTGTTCGAGAGGATGATATCATCCCTCTTGACATTCAGAAGGGAGCGAGTCACGAGTATTAATAACCGAGTGGAAATTTCCCAGGATTAGACAAGGAGGCCTGAATCGGAATTCGAGCTGACGTTGCTGGAAAATGACAACACCGCTTATGCGCCAGGAGAGGAATAATTAAATTTAACCCGTTTACAAGTATAATAATGAGTAAACAAGTACAGTACAGTGAATCATTTTGAATGAGAGATTTTTCAGTAAAGAGAAACCATTTAATAATTGCGCAGGAAAAAACTGCCAACGCAAGACGACGTCATTGGGGAAGTACCAAGGCCCGTGTGGAGGGGAGAAAGCAAAAGAAATGCAACACCCACACATCTGAGGACGAGAAATCAATTAATATCTCCAAATTGCACGATCGATTCTTAGGGGCAATAAGATTATGTGACATTGAGAAGACGAGCTTTCGGAAGGTATAATTTTTATATTTGTGGCACCATTATTTTAGAAGTTGGCCACAGAAAAGGCTAGAGTCTTATTTTTTTGTAGTGAAATAGTATAAAGCTTCGGGCTACATCAAACACCGAATGCAGTTATTCTGACAACCCGTGAGGGTGTTACTACGCATGCAGTTCCGACAGCCCGTGAGGGGCATAATCACGCATCACGCAGTACAAGTCCGTCCAGGGGGACGTAACGCTGGATCATCAGCACATGCAGTTTCAAACGGCCTGAGGGCACGTCACTAGGCTACATCAAAGACAGTTACCAGTACTCCTTGAGGGGAGAAACACTGTGTTATACCGCAGAAGTAATATCCGATAGCCACAGGCGTCGCAGTATTAACGACTTGCTTGCCTCCATAAGGAGTGGTCAAGAAGAAATTTAAAGTATCGCCGTATTGAAATATTAGGAAAATCCTAGTTACAGGATTTAGGCCCGACTGTATACAAGTTATAGTGAAAGTTCGTAAGATATAGTCAGAGCAGGCCGCGAACGTCGGACTTAAAGGCGATCGGTCGTTAAATAGACGAGCGAATAGATCATAACGTACGGAAGTACCGTACCAGAAAGATAAACTGTTATGTAAATTAAAGAACCCAAAAAGGGAAGAACAGAATAAGGTTCGGAACGTATATCAGAAACGTAGGAGTGCTAGAACCGGTCAAATAAAGAAGAGAGGAGACTATAAACATTATCTCCAGGAAGTAGGCGAACTATTCTAAAAGTACTAGACTCGAGAAGTACTAGCTGCTATAAACTAAATCTATAGGTCATTGAGGAGACCTCGATCCGAATAGACTTTCGCTAGGATCGATAAACAGATCTACAAAGAAGCCGTTCAAGCTAGATAAATAGCCGGTCATCCAGGATAGGAGTAGAAGAATTTGGATTCCAGGGAACAGTAGATGTTTCGAGACTTTCGTATTCTGCAGGATAGGAAGCCGACATCGAATAAATTTCACCCTTGGAAACGGGAAATTAAGAAGGTCACGTGTGATAGGCTCAGAAATACGGCCTAGTGATCAAGAATTGTGAAGTGTAAAAATTATCAAGATTGTGTGTTAAATTAATAATTTTAGTGTTTATTATGTGTTCAAAAGGGACACATCAGTGTACAAAAATGTCGTCAATGTTAAGTGTCTTAAATATATGTCAAAAAGTGTTTATACATAAGATGAATTCCATTAATATGGAGTAAAAAGTTCAAAGTGGGCCCAAAATGAAGCACCGCACAAGAATAAAGATCATGGGACGATCTTAAAAACATGTGAGTACTGAATTTCATTCTATTTTGGTGTCAGGAATTGACTGTGTACAAATCCACCGGAGTTTTTGAGTAAAAGGGATGTGTTTTAATAAATAAATACTGAATAAGCAAGAACGCGGTCTGAACAATAATAGAAATTTGAGAAATTATCAATAATTATGTAAAGAATAAATCCCGTAGAGGAAATAAGTGAATAAAAATGTTAATGTATTTAACAAATGTCATAAGAGCAAGCGAAATATCAATAATTATCATGAAAGATATTCAAATAAAGTAAAGTTGAAATATGAAAGAAATAGCTTTTGAGCTTGTGTAAAGAATAAAGATAATAATAATAACTAAATATGGAAATATTAAATAAAGATCAAATAAAGTGATGTGAACATAAGAGCGTTAAAGCCTTAAATGTATGTGTAAGATATGATGTTCAAGGGAATATTTTAAAAGGGAGCGATTTATCGGCAACGGAAAAGATTAATATGAGAATTAAAATAATATGAATTGCTACTAATGAGATTTATCAGTTCTTGGGAAGACATTTCGGCTTAAAATAATGCATAGCGCAAAAGAGCGCATATAATATTAAAATGTCACGCTAGGAACGCGTAGAGGTTAAAATACTTGGTAGATTACTTATGGAGGGTAGTTGATTGCAGTGAATTGATAATTGTATAAGTCCTCTATTTGTGACGTAGTATCACGAGGCATTGTGTATGTATTTGAAAGGGAGCTAATATATGGTATTATTGAGCGTATGTCATATGGGCCACGGCCGACTTTAAATCGCATTTTGTATAAGTCCTCTGTAAGGGAATGGTTCCCGAGGCACGTGAAGAGATTCGAACACAGAATCTTCTTATGATAAAAGCCCCTTAATTCTTCGTCGTCGAATGTGTATTAATCTTCCCAATCAATGAGGACCCTCTCATAATTAATAAATGCCAAGGTTATGAAGGTGGTCTTTGAACCAAAGAATAGTTGTTTGAATGAATACGGTACAGTAAAGCCCGGTCTCTCCCCAGAACTGAATATAATGTGAAGGTTTGTTTTGAAAGCCTTGGAAATAAGCTACTAACGTGGGTTAGACAGGGAGTCACCGTCACCCTCCGTGTCATAAATCGCGCCCGAGTAGAAGGGTCTAGCTCTCTTAGAACGAGCGGGGCCAGAAACCGTCTCGTAAGATGTTGTAAAGAGAAATGAATACACCAGGAGTGTTTAAAGTTGTTAACGACCCGGGCGTTGAACCGAGGTCCTTGTAGATTGATATTTTCGTTTGCCTGTTCAGATCGTAGTTTCTTATATGATAATGGTCTTATAAGACATAAGAGATAAATAACAATCCCTATTGTAATGATGTATGGACGTAGGATTCCACGAGTTAATTGAAGGCAACTAAGTTTCGGGAGTAACTATAGTTTTTTGACTGTGTCAAGTATCTTCACGCTCTGGAGTACACAATTTATTTCCTGATTACCTTAATATATTTGTGAAAATAAAGAGAGATGATAACAACTGAATGTGTGGACATGCCCAAAATATTGAGTTCGATAATTAACATAAATTTTAAATGTAATTATAAATTTGTTTTTGAGAATTAAGAAGATATAAAGGATAGTGTTTGAGGTGTACAAGAAGGACACCATTATTATATAAAGCATGGAGCCAAAAGAGCTCGGAGTTATATAAAACTTACTGTTAATGCTTTATGGAAGTAAGACTAAGTAGGAATTGTTGGTTTATGTGGAAACCACATGTTTTAAATACAATATTTGTTTTATTATTATTTGTGATTCCTTGTTCATTTGGAACAAGTAGATGATTATGGGTCAGTAATTAAATTGTTAAAGTGTTTGTAGCGCCATTAATTTTATTAATTAAATGTGTTAAAATAGGAGTTGATTTTGTTGTTATTTTTGCAAGTGTATCCTCTATTTAATCCAAAATATGTGAGTCACAGAGTGGGGGAACTTACCGCTGCCCCGAAAATTCCGAATTGAGCTACGCTGGTATACTGTGATTGGCATATTTCTTGCTAAAAGGGCACAGTACTTACTAGGTGGATTATAAAACAGAAACATTTGTTTATATTTTGAAGATTTTTATATGTCAGTATATTCCATGCATCATTCTATCATCTCACTCTTCATTAGGTTCCTAAACAGTATCGCGTTAGAAGCCATTTTTCAGTGTTACCTTAGTAATCGAAATTTAATGTTTTCAGTCGGTCAACACGATTGTACAAAAATCCGACGACTTCAGCCGGGTGTGAACCCGAGATCTTGGGCATAACAGTTCAGCATCCTACCGACTACGCCACCGAACCCATATTCCCATAATAGTATGCTTTTGAATCGTATTCGTTGAATTTGATTTCGGACAAAAGAACTGAATGGAAGTTACAAACAGTTTTTGTTGTTATTAATTCATCTTAGGGGTTGGGAATATAGGTCATATAGGTTGGGTGTGTGTTGAACTTGTCGGATAACCTGTATTTCTGTGATGAATGTAGTTGTGTGTGTAACAGTATTAGTGTCAGGCGTAGGATATATAAACCCGGGACATGAAATAAGGTAATATCACGGCATTTGGCTGGAGGGAATGTGGAAAAAAGACGGGAGAAAACCACCCTCAGAATAACCACCTTCAGTGCTGGGACTAAAATATATGGTGCCTGGACTTGTTAAAACTTCCCTCACGGGCGTGGTGCATGTTTAACTGATTTGAGGCAGTAACGAGCGTGCAGTGATTCAATTCTCTGTCAAACAGAATTACATTTATTAGACATCGCAATTCATATTCCAAAGGCATTATTCGATTATGTTCGTAAAAACATACCCACTAATAATCATGTTATAGTCTGTTCTCCCATATCAGTTAATCCAGCTTGTGATTCGGTTGTGAACTCAGGTTCATAATTTACTGATGTGAATTTTACTCAAGATTTTTGATGTGTAACATCTTTCCACTCGGTAGCTGGACTTATTGTGGGAGTGATTTTGGAAAAGGGACGGAAGTGGATGGGACGGAAGTGCATGGGACGGAAACAATGAGCGCGCGTGATGGCGGAGATCGGTACAACGACGTAATGTAGGCCATGCAGCTATGGGGAATGTACATCGCATACAGTTTAGTTCAAGGTTTGGAGACCCCATTTAAGATATTCCTACAGTAAATCATCTTCAAGTTGTCGTTCTTTGGTGTGAAAATATTCATTTTATCATATTTGCTGAAAACAATTACGATGTATTAAATCTTCATACTTTTGCTGTATTCTTATTTAATGTAAGCACTCGATGTACTGTCGACCATGGGGCTATGTGGAATCTATATCGCATCAACAAACACTCCAAACAACGTAGGAATTCAGTATATTAACGCCGACTATTAACAATAATTGAAACTTCGTTGGTCTAAACATATCACAGGAAGAAAAACATTTAATATACCTTCCGCACATCCTACACTTGGCAGTGCGCTGATCGGCAAAATGAGGCCATTTTCAATAACATCTCTGGCATGGGTTCACTAACTGGCCAGTATAGAGCGCAGCTCGCATCAAGTAGGCAGTGGATTGCTTCCGCCACGGCAAATAACAATTATGATTCATTACGGTCAGGATTTGGCACTGGAGTTTTACAAGTAGTTATTTCAATGACCAACAGAGTTCACTGTCAACAAGGGATTTGCGCTCCCGGGACACACATAGTAGGATAACATGTCACATGTTACACATCATATGCGACTGCTGTAAGGCTCGTATAATTATTTTTTTCTTACCCCCGCATCTGAGCTCGTCAATTCACGGACTACCACTGGAATGAAAAATACAAGATTTGAGATCCAGTGTTCTAATCCAGTCACTGACAGCGGTAATAGCTGTGATACATTCACACATACTCTAGCCAGATGCCGGGAGAGTAAATTATTGGAAGTCCCGAGGCACTAGCGCAATTGTAGACTAAACGACTGCAGTTACACACACTACTACTACAGTCAATAAAAACAAACCGAAGAGTTCTGTGTGATACTTAATGTCATGAAAACGCATAAAACGCATTAAAATTCCATCTCGGTCAGTCAGAAGTGTTTAAATTAAGATGTTCATTGATGTTGCTTCAGTAAAGGACTGAATGGTAGAAATGTACGGTTTGCTTTCATCAGCAACCTGTCTTTGACATCTACCACCACGTGGTGTAATGGGTAGCAGTCTTGACTGACGCCTTGGAGTTCCAGGTTCGATTCCCGGCTCTGCCAAGAAATTCAATTCTGGTCTGTGTGCTCTAACAGGGTACATTCAGTCTCGTTACGCAAAACTGAGGAAAGGTGTGCTCCATTCCCAATTCAGTCAGTCTAGTAGTGGTTTTCCATGGGTTTCCACTTCTACTCCAGGCTAATGTTGAGATGGTTTGTAACATAAGGTCACGGTCACCTCCTTCCCAATTCTCTTATTATTATAATAATAATTATTATTAGTCTATTATTGAAAGGAAGGAAGCTTGTAGTTTAACGTGACCGTTAATCTTGAGATCATGAGCCACGGGACCTCCTTTTTACGTGGAATCCGAACCACAGGACATGGCATTTCACTTCGAAAATCTCACATGCATTGACCGGGAATCGAACCCGGACCGCCTTGGTGAGAGACATACAGCTAGACCGCTGAGCCACCACGCCCCCAAGTCTATTATTATTATTATTATTATTATTATTATTATTATTATTTTAGTCCCTATCCTTTCCGGATGTCTGCAACCATCTTGACTGTGCTTTCTCTGTTCTGAGCCGTTTGGAATAACTCTTTCGATGTTTTGAGAGTCCATTCTCTGAGGTTATATGGCCAGGAGATTCGTATCCTACCAACACTTCTCTTGCCGGCATTTTTCCCAATTCTCACCTGTGTTTCAAATACACATACTACCACAGACCTCACAATAATGTAAGTTATCTGAAAAAATACGCAAAACCCATGTACACGGGGCTGAATAACCACAATGTGCATACACCTAAAAATAAATAACATACCTTTGATATTAAGTTCATTTAACACTGGCTCTCCTGTCCGGTGGTCTGTGCGAGATATTTGGAAAATACGCCTGAACACCCAGAGTTCAAATCATTCTATTATCTTTATATTGATAGCTTTTCTACTTTTAAGATAATGGCTGTTAAAATAATACTATTTGGTGGCAGGCTCGTTTTCATTTGGGTGCCCTTGAATAAAGTGCTCGTTACACACAGAGTGGCAATAATCCTTTTGAATGTCAAGTGAACATTCCATCAAGCAGTAACCCTTTACTCACTTTCTCTCCCCAGTCAGTGTTCCTTCTAGAGAATACAATTATGATTATACAATTTGAATGATTTATTCATCAGGTTATTCCTGACACTACCGGTGGTCTCCCCTGCATTTGAGGGTGCATAATTCATGACAGGAGTACTTGTTTAACAGGGCAGCTAACCAGCTAGCACACGCTTGGCTGTAAGGGAATGAAAATTTGAAAAGGTGATGTCTGACCTTCATCGTTTGGTTGGATACGTCTACTGTAGACTGTAGAGCGTATCTTCCTAATTTTCAAATTATTTTGTCCAGTTAAGAGATTGTGAGCTCAGATGTCTTGAATCAGTTCTTCAATAAGGATCATTTTCTGTGCATGTGTTTGTAATTACAAGGTCACATTTTGAGTCATATTAGACATAGGCTTATGAGATCATTGTCCATATTGTATGAGTGTGTGTCGGTCTATCTGTAGGTATGTGTGTGTTCCTTTAGTTACTAAACAAATTTCAATGAGACTTAATGAAAACTTACTACTACCCCGTTCTATTTTGACTGTGCATTCAAATGTTAACCAGTGGAGTTGGGGTGACTTCATTGAACCTAAAATAGTTCTGTAGGCAACGATTGCCCCGCGACGTAGCTGTGTGCTTTAACGTGCACACCATGACAGCACGGGGTAGCTGTAAGTCCATGGAATAAATGTTCGAATTCCGGCGGACAGCATATTTACTGAGAGTGGTTCCTTTACACTCACTCCCGGCAAATGTCGTGGTGATACCATAATTCAAATCTCGGAGCTCGTCGTATCGAACAGTGAATTGTGATGGAAGCTGAACGAGTATGAACACCACATCACCGAAATAACCAGCTAAGTACTTAAATCCATATTCAAGTTAGAACACCAACCTGACCATTTACTAACAATTACAGATCATCACACTAAACAAGTAAACTAGAAGGTCAATAGCCACTAACATAATCAAAACAATAATACAAACAAGTAGTTCCGTGACGAACTAAAGAGCCTACTTTTATTAAAATTTCAGAATGATGCCACTCTATATAGACCTATCTAGAATGACGAAATCAAGTAATAGAGTAAATAACTACAGTAGGCAGCCCTGGTGACTCTGAATAGTCTGACTTAGTTCCATCTCTTAAGGTATAGAATGCACATACAAAATTTGGCTGAAGTCTAATGGATAGTATTGACGTTACATGTTGTTTGATATTGGATTTATCAGTTCACGCAAAATCATGTTGGTAACCATGGCATGTATGTGATGCTCAGAATTAATCTGATATATTACGATCTATTATAGTGCCAATTTTGGATAAAATCCATTTGTTAGTATAGAAGTTACATGTAAATAAAAATTGAAATTATCAGAAAGCTTAGAATCATGTTGGCAGCACTGAGGTATATTAATTTTTCCAAATTTATCTAGAATGTCAGGTACTATACGTGTGTAAAGTTTAGAGATGATGACTTGCATACTTTCTGATATATTGATATTAGGTTTAAACAAATAGAGAGAGTTTTATTAACACTTGGCAGCCCTGCTTGTTTTTACGAATACGCATAGTCATAACTGTTATGCTACACAAACGACATACGAAATTTGGTTGAAATCCATTTTTAGTATAGAAGTTACATGCATTTAAAAACTGGACCTATCAGCAGGCTTAGAATCATGTTGGCAGCACTGATGTATATAAGTTACACCGAACTAAGGTAGAATATCAGGTACTATACGTGTGCAAAGTTTAGAGCTGTTGGCTTTCATACTTTCTGATATATTGACATTAGGGTAAAAACATAGTGAGAGTATTTATTAACAGTTGGCAGTCCTTGTGGCTCTTTAGAATACGCACAGTCATATCTGCTGTAGTACACATAGTACATACGAAATCCGGTTGAAATCCAATTGATAGTATAGAAGTTACATGCATTTAGATATTTGACCTATCGACAGGCTTAGAATCATGTTGGCAATACTGGCACGTATGGTCTTCTGAAGATTAATCTGGAATGCTATTGTCTATGTGTGTCCCAATTTTGGAATAGTTCGCTTGCATAACTTCTGAGATATCCAACATAGAGCTCACATTACAATTGTGATTTTTCAGCAGTTGGTAGCACTGATGTCAATTTAAAACATGGCCGTGAGATATTCAGGTATACATCTTTGCTCTTACCAAATTTGGTTTCGATAGCTGCAACCGTTTAGGAGTTGATAGGGGGGGACACACACACAGACAGACAGAAGGACAGACAGACAGACAGACAGACACACTTTTTCCCGGATCGATCTCATAAGTCTACTTTTTCCTCATTTTTGCAAAATGTGAAAAGTAGGCTAAAAATAATTTCCTACTAACAAGCCTGACAAGTTACGCAAGTGTACAATGAACTCCTACAACTAAAATAGTGTATGTATATTAAGCTAATTATTCATAGATAAAGATTAATAGCCTGAGTGTAGGGATCTAATGATGATCGCTTGACGATCGAAACTTGTCATCCAAGTGTATTAATTAATATCGTGTATTCTTTTTCAGGTACAGTGAATAACACCCATTGCAATTTGGGTACGCATCGTGTTGACAAACAGAAAATCAATTCAATTTCAACCTGAAAAATCAACATGTAATTAACAGTTATTTGCATGGATTTCAAGAAGACAGAGAAAATACAGGATGACACGTTTTGCTCATCAAGCGATTTGGTAGCATTTTGTAGAGATTTTTAGTCTTGAAGATTTGAACTTTAAGATCTGACGATGCTCGCGTGACGTGTGAAACGTGTCATCTTGTATATTCCTCCTCCTCTTGTAATGCTTGGAAATTACTGTTAATCACATGGAATTGTTTCCAGGTTGTTCAACATTTCCCCAAAATAGGGATTTTAATCCTGTAGACCGACTGAAAAATTACAATATCAAACTATTGCATTCACCACAAATGCACAGGTCAAACAAATTCAGCACACATACGAGTGAACAGGGATGATTACCAATATGTCCCAAGCCGTTCAAAAGCATTAACAACGACATCAATAGGCAACCGTTCACCTTTTCTCCAAGGTAAGGGTTAAACGGATTTACTTACAGCAACAGCAAGAGAAGCACTTACACAAATGGTGTAATGGCATATCTCACCTCCAAACGAAACCTCCATGACATGTGGTGTGGAGGCAATTAAGTTATGACCTCCCATTGCATCACATAGTCTACTGTATGGCCTGCCCAGTCCAAGGGAACAGTCCGTTAGGGGGGAAAAGAATAACTATATCAGGCTTCCTCTTATTCCGTTCATCCTTTCTTGTTAGACAGTGACGTCCTACTCTAAATGATGGAACCTCGTAGAGGCCGCGTACTGGATAAGGCCACAGTGTGTAGCAGCAGTGTAGCGCCTAAGTAGTTTAGCAAATTAACTCGGTTTACATATTCAAAATAATAATCATTACTTACATGAATTTCAGAGTTGTTGTGGGAAATGCTGTTCTTGTTTTTCTAGACACATGTTGCACCGTGTACGCGGATTGTTTCCGTATAACTTATGTTTGAGATTCCCCCACATAAAAAACGCACGGCGCTGAAAACTTACGAACACATTTAGGCCTACTGTAAGACTTCTTCTTGAGAAGATAAGTTTCCACTAGGAAAATTTCTTTTTGTTCTATACCTAACCATGATCACGGGATACGAGATAGGCTACAATACTTTGCCACAAGTCTTAACTCTAACTAAGGTATCTTGTCAGCTACGTTTTTAATCGATGCTATGACTTCATCCAGGGGTTTTGTATCGGTACATACTACAGTGCGGCCCTTCCCTAAAAAACGATACGAGCCTTACAGTAGTCGCATATGATGTGTAACATCTGACATGTTTTCCTACTATGAAATTGAGATGAAATATCTGACATGTTATCCTACTTGTATACTACACAGCTTGGACATTCATAAAATGTTAATTTACGCCCCGTTTCCATACTGGTACTATGATGAATGTATAGATTGAATTGGAGATATGCTACTGCCACACTTATTTGAACAAACATCACATATTATGTTGTAAATTAAGAGGAGGAATGAAACCATAGTCTCTAGCCTATCTATAGACTACTAGAAATAATGTTCAATACAATCAAATTTCCCAACTCCAGCTTGGTGCAAACTATTGTAATTAAAATTAGATAAAACGTAATTTCATGTAGATTCTGTTAACATGACGCATAATGTTATGATAGATATCGTTTAAATCGATAATCCGGTAGCAAAAATAATTGCCTGGCCGGAGTTCGAACCTGAGACCTCATGATTCGCAGACCAAGATGATATCCACGCAGCCATTTCAACTACAGAAATTTTGAGTACAAGACAGGTACTCATTTTCACGTGCCGGTAATAATATGGAAGTATTTTTTTAATGCTCCACTAATATTTTGCTTTTTCCGGTAATGTTCCTGCGTGGAATTGAGTTTTAAATTAGTTATGAATACGCCTACTTGATAATAAAGGAAATTCCTATAGTGGTCTATGAAAGGCTAGCTCAGTTACCGTATAAATACATCGATATATATTAAATTGATCACTGCATTACCGCAATGTGGGTTAATATCTGAATAACCATTGTGCAGAAACATTATACCGGCTTTGTCGACTAGTTACAATGCTTCAAATTAAAGCATTTCATCATTTAAATACTGATACGAAGACTTTTAACATGTGGTTTGAGTTGCAATCAGTTGACACCAGAGTTCGTACGAGTGTTTACCATTCAGTATGAAAGTGTCATGGAGGAAAGTGTTGAGCAAAGTTACTCGGGGAGATCCATCACTTTTATCCAGAAATTGAAGAACAGTCTCTTAATAAATCATAATTTTTTTCAGCAAATATGATATAATGAATATTTTTACACCAATGAACGACAACTTGAAGATGATTTTTTGCAGAAATATCTGTAATGGCGCCTCCAAACCTTGAAGTAATCCGTATGTTATATACATTCCACATGGTACCGCTCTTAAACACTTCCGTCCCATTTTTGAAAATCACTCCCACCAAAATATCCAGCAACCGATTGGAAAGATGTTACACATCAAAAACGGAGGTATGCTTCCGCGTGGGGCGGACCAAGAGTGATTAGTCACCGCCCCTTGACTAGCATTTAGCGATAACACAAGAGCAGGACGGGAAGTCCTCAATACTGGCATTGTATTTATTAGACACGGAGCTGGCAAGATTCCTTAGTTGAAATAATTAAGACTTGTGGTGAAGTACTGTAGGCTGCCTCGTATCCCATGATTATTAAATACGTTAAAACATGTAAATGTGTTAAACTAGTTGGGCGCTACGCTGCTGCTAGCACCACTGCCTTGCTTGACACACGGCTAGCCACTTTGTCTCGGCCGTCACGCGGCCACCGAAACTCTCCGTTTGATAGGGAAGGGTCTCACTGTAGTTATTTGGCCATGACTCACCCCGATCCACCCGCCACACGGCCCCGATGAGGTTTCGTCAATTAGGACCTCTCTGTTAAAGATACTAGCTATCATAACCGTCGTTGGCGGACAGATAGAGCAATGGGAAGTGTCGACAACTTCTAGGTCATCTCCCCGTCACTGAAGATCTGAAACAACAGTCCTATGACAGAAAGATCGAGAAAAACCTTTCCGTCTAAATAACTCACCCGATGCTCCTTGAAGAATTAAGTACTTACTAACATTTGAATCTAACTAATACACACGAATCAAATTTTAGTAATGTCACCTCAGCAATAATAACGGTAAAAAGAAATTTAAAGTGGAGTGCTATTTATCAAAGGATAAATTTTTAAAGTTCTGTCAGGATCGATAATTACATGAACAATTTTTGGACTAAGAGCGATTTACACACATTTATCAGTGTCAAGATTTATACTGAATACAATATATAGTGATTATGATTTTTAATGGCTGTGATTAATACTAAACGCGTTTCATAGTAGGCACGATTTATACTAGGCGTGATTAGTAGGCGTGAATTTTACTGAGAGCGTTTTATAGTGGGCGCAGCGAGAAATGAATGTTAACACAACCTTTGTCGAAAAAAAAACAGTGGAGTTAGTGTGACTACAATCACATAGAGAAGCTGTGGAGAGAATATAGTGTCCTTGCTTCTGGTCGTAGAAATTTTGAAGCAATAATAATGCTATTGGTTCTACGTCCCTCTTAACAACTGAGGCTTTTAAAGACAGCGAAAATCTACTGACACTGCTCCCCCTTAAATGCCAACTGACTGAGCGGGGATTCGATCACGCAACCTTGGATACAGCAGACGAGGTTATAGCTGCACCACACAGCCAGTCTATAGGCAGTTTACGTAGAGTGCATGTGGACTCACTTTACCAAGGTAAATACTGTTGAATGTATACTAAATTACCCTACGGTATATTATCCCTCGCTAAATGCACGATTGAGACACGCAAATGGGCATAATTTGCCACTCGCCTCGTCGCGGAAGCAATGAGTGATGACTGAGCTTACCGCTGCAAGAATCACTTTATTGAAGAATATAAGTGTGTCTGACTAAAAAATCATAATTGTCATTTCCTCTTGCTCGAAATTATTCCGGGAGCAATTCTGAGAGCCTTTCATTTTATTATGTATTTCCTTTTCTTGTAATTACCGTTTCTGTCTGCTGGAGCGCTGCGATGTTCCGCCCAGGAATGAGCAGTTATTGCATCTCCCTTTTAAACTCACAGCACATTGATCGTCCAATAACAGCAATTCATCCACGTCGCAGCTACAAAAGAAATATTTATTCTTCGTAGGATTTTCAATGAAAAAGAATGAATTTCTACGGTTTGATACTGTAATTAACGGTCTCTAAATCTTGGGAATTGGAAATAATAGGAAATGTTTTTCGTGACTAAATTATTGGAATAAAGATATTCTCTCAATTCCTTTCAATTATGTTTGCCGAAATTGCGATGCAGATCCAGAGGTCATCACGCGCCTTAACCCTGGAACAGTACCCTTATTCTCCAGAAAAAGTTATGTATTACTAAACGCTGCAGGTACAAATAAGTAAAATCAACCCTATAGCACAGAATACTTTAACTATTAAGTCTATAAAATGAAAATAACTGTGTGAATATAATAGAAAACAGAATATTAGCAACATTTCAATGTTTTTATAGACATTCTTCCTTTGGTCATCATAATGATAATCACCATTTCCATTTCTCACATTCACGACAAAACACCAAGCTATGATGTTTGCACACAGACTTCTTGCATTCTGAGCACACCACAGTGGTCTTGGTGTCCTTGGATCGTGAGCACATGGAGCACTCAATACCCCTAAGACACTGCTTTGGGTTTAAATGGCTGTCGGGGCGTGGTGGCTCAGCGGTCTAGCTGTATGCTTCTCACCAAGGCGGTCCGGGTTCGATTCCCGGTCAATGCATGTGAGATTTTCGAAGTGAAATGCCACGTCCTGTGGTTCGGATTCCACGTAAAAAGGAGGTCCCGTGGCTCATGATCTCAGGATTAACGGTCACGTTAAACTACAAGCTTCCTTTTTAAATATCTGTCACTGCTAAGAAGTACACACATTGACTGAAAGGCAATCAAGGTCAAGTAAAATTCACAGGAGGTGGCCGCTAATCAGGCGTATCAGCATAACATAATCGGCGAACGAAAATTATCTGGGGCATTGAGTGCCCCACTCTACTGTTCCAGGGTTAAACATATTCGGTTTGCCTGCAATAAATACCAACCTGTAATAGACACACTGTACAAAAATCTCCTTCCCAACCAACATTCATGGCCTCTTAAAGAACTCTAACTTAAAGAACCATGCGCTCGCCCAGTTCTTGACGTCGTCCGCAATCAACATTTGAGTGCGTAACTTACTCATGTGTATGTATTTTACGTTCCCAGCCACAATTGCTTTTGAACAATGACTCAGTTAACCAATCAGGTCACTTTTGGTCGTTTATTGCCATTATGCATTTATGTATTCTTCTTTACAGCTCTTCTCTGTCTCTTGCAGCTCCTTGAGTACTGCATCACTATCGTATTAGGTTGGCTGCATGGCCCAAGTACGGTTGCCACATTTCAAGAATGGAAAAAAGGAACACACGTCCCAAAACATTGTTTCTTTTTAATTAAGGTTGTTAAATGTTGTAATAAGTAATACACAAATGTATTAAATAAGCATTACATAATCAAATACACCAAATTAAAACTAGATATTTCTGACATATCATATAAGCCTATGGCACCAGCAAATTACAAATGATTTTCATTTGAACGACCCTTTGCAAGGATTTTTTTTCTAAGTACCTTCTGATAAAATTCACTGCAATTTTCGTTATAATTGTAATATGTGAACAATTCTTGTTTTATCAAACTAATTGAGCTTTTATTTCTATCATCTCTCCATTTGATATTCATGGGAGAAAAAACTCTCTTCGTAAAAGCATTGGAGGGGAAATTGCTGAGTATTAACTTTACAAGACTAAGATATTCCTTAATTCTGTTTCCCCTAATAAATCTATAACTTGTAACCATCTATCTGACACAGACATAGAAATCATTTTCTCTTTCACACTTGCACCTGTATCACCAGGAAACAAGCTAGATATTACAATCAATTATTCTGAAGCGAGACATTTGAAAATTGAATATATTATCAAATTAACAAAAAAAGATGTTCGAGAAAGAACATATAGCCTACTTTCTCCTAAATGTATGGGTATAGTTATAACTCTCTGTCCTTATCATCTCCTAATTTCTTCATATTTGAAGTGCAAATTGGCACACAGGATTTGAACAGTGGCGTTCAAACCATAGTTTATAATTTACCCCAGCATTTTGCAATTTCATCAGCAAACACTCCAAACACCGACTACTTACAATAATTGAAACTTCGTTGCTCTAATAAGGCCCATCTACAATGCGCAGTCGGCAGTCCGTAGTTGGTAGTCCTCGGTCGGCAGTCGCGATCGACTCCGTGTATACTATAGGCACCATACACAACATGAAGTTGCAGTTGATAACTGGCAGTTGGCAGTCGCGAATTTTATCCTTGATTGCCAACTACCCGACTGCAGCAATGTAATAGCCAATCAGAGCAGATCAGAAACTGACGTCACGTTGTTGTTCTGTGCCGTGTACGAATGATATAGGACTAAGTGAAGTAACTTCGCAACCCGTTAATTTATAGGCTAATCTTAAATACACGGTATAACAAAATAATCCATCTCCAAATCATCCATATTGCAAGTTTTGAGGTTATCATGTTGATGATGATGATAATTGTTGTTTTAAGGGGCCTAACAACGAGGTTATCGGCCCCTAATGAAATGAAATGGCGTGAAATGAAAGGATGTAGTTAAAAACAACTCACTGCCATGGATGAAGCGAAAACGGTGTTTATAAAACAGACAGTGAGCCCCAAAAATTATGCCTTATTTGAATAAAAAGAATAAAAGGCGGATGGTAAAAAAGGATAAAACAAATAAGGCATAGTGAACAATACAATACATACCACAATAAAAAAAACATAAAACAGATTTAACCAGAATTAAAAGTCGTAACTACACATTAAAACTTAAAAAAGTAACCACTCTCCCTCATGAACCGGATGACGAGGTCTACTGACGGCCCGTCATCACGGAGAATAAGGGAGAGGGTATTAGGCAGTTTAAGAGTCCTTCGCAGATCGGCCAGATCTACACACTCCAAGAGAATGTGTGCCACAGTTAGATGGGCACCGCAAGTACTCACAGGAGGATCTTCTCTCTTTAGCAAGTGGGAGTGCGTGGCAATCCCATGGCCGATCCGGAGTCGACAGAGTACCACAGCTTCCTTCCGGAGAGATCGGAAGGAAGATTTCCACACCTTCGTTGCCTCCTTGATGCCTCTCAGTTTGTTGGGTGGAGGCGTGGCACGCCATGCCTCCTCCCAATGCGACAGGATCGAATGCCGCAACTGAGAGCGCACATCACTAGCAGGCACCTTATACGGTAGCGAGGGCAGTGCGACTGCCTCTCTCGCCGCCTGATCAGCAAGCTCGTTTCCCGCAATACCCATGTGGCTAGGAAGCCACACAAAGGTCACCCCGGTTCCAGCGTTACGCGAACTGACGAGCTGGTCGTGCACACGCTGGACCAACGGGTGCTTCGGGAAACACACATCGATCGCCTGCAGCGCACTCAGAGAGTCAGTACACACAAGAAAGTGCTGGTGATCGTCTGATAACGTGTACCGCAGAGCCTCTAAGATGGCATAGAGCTCCGCAGTGTACACGCTACAGGCCTCGGGAAGTGAAAAAAGAAACCGACGATCCTCAACCACAAATGCACAGCCTACTTTCTCGTTTACCCTCGAACCGTCCGTGAATACAAGCCCTGATCCCGGATACCGTGTCACCACGGACTGGAACAGCCTCCGATGGACGGAGGAGTCCGTGTCCGACTTGGGGCCGGTGTGCAGATCCAGGATGATATCAGGGCGAGAGACCATCCACGGAGGGGCCTTGCTAGGTACTCGGACGATACAGGAGACAGAAGGAAATCGGAACTGACGGTATAAGTCATCCAAGCGAATCCCCGCCGGCCGAGTGGCTCGGGCGAGCACATCATACAGCCGGCGATTCGGATTGGAAAACAAACATGGATAGCTTGGATGAAGTGGCATCTGTCGAATAGTTGCAGCATAGGTCAACAGTACTTGTTGGCGCCTCAGGTATAAAGGAGGTACGCCAGCCTCGGCGAGCAAGCTGACGACTGGGCTTGTCCGAAAAGCACCCGTCGCCAGCCTCACACCGCCGTGGTGGACACTGTCCAGTTTAACAAGCACTGACTTACGGGCCGAACCATATGCTACACTGCCATAATCTAACCTAGATAAAATCAGTGACTGATAAAAACGCAGGAGCACAGCGCGGTCCGCCCCCCATGATGTGCCGCTAAGAAACCGCAACATGTTGAGTTTCTTAGCGCAGGCAGTTTTCAAACACCGCACGTGTGGTTCCCACGTCAATTTCTGATCGAAAAGGAGCCCAAGGAACCGGTACGCAGCAACAACAGGCAAAGCTACATTGCCCAGATAAAGCTCAGGATCTGGATGGAGGGTGCGCTTTCGGCAGAAATGGACAACCGAGGACTTAGCGGTTGAGAATCGAAAGCCATGCTCCAGTTGGGTAGTTTATTGGCTGAGGAATAACCCACCCACCAAGGGAAGATGATTAAAAAAAAGGAAGTAGGTTTTGGATTGGAAAAAAAGGATAGAAAATAGGAGGAGAGTCCCACAAAATTAATAAGTTTAGCTTTAAATACCTTTAGATGCAATTGCCACTGAAAATTAACTCTTTGATACCTAAAGTAGGTACGAGCTTGGTCGAAGCTAACGGGAACCGCAGCCGGGACTTGGGCGATTTGCAAGAGAGAGGCTTTAGTGTATTTCCTCCCAAGCATGTATGAAACTACTATAGGGAAGGGTGATGGTCTGGCAAGACTGATAGTAACAAATTTACTGTATGTCTTCTCAAAGAAATTAGGTTTTACAAAATAATTCGAAGAATGCCAATGATTTAACTCAGGTTTGGTATTTTCAATTTCCAAAATTATAGAGTTCCTGTAAGGGCGACCAAGTGTCTCTAAGAAGGAAAATGATAAAAGATTATGCCTTATGGAGTAATCTTGGTAAATGAACCAATGGTTGCATTGGAAAATGGCTAAGCTTTTACTCAGCGAGGAGCCGGCTAAAAGTTTAGACAAAAAGAAACACTTATCTTTTAGAAAACTGACCATAAGATTTCGGAGAGGGTCTCCACAAGCAGGTAGCTGGCTTAGCGAGCTTTACTTGCCTTACTGGCCAATTAGAATTAGCTATTAAAGCTAAAAAGAACTTTAGTGAGGTGAAAATTAAGAGTTCTTGCTCAAATGCAACAAATGGTGAAAGCCCTATTAATGATTTTAATTTCATTGAGTGAGGAGAGTCAAGGAAGACAGGATTTTGCCTAAACTTTGTATTCGTAAATGAAAAAGCGAAAGGAAACGCTTCATTTATTTTACAATTCAAAGAAGTTTGAGGAAATTAACAATTATGTAATATAATTTTGACAAACATAGTTCATTTGAACTTTTTAACAAATGGGGTCGCAGACCTCTCAACATTAAACGTTTGCTCCAGGCAATTGACAATTTACAAGGTTTCAAACCTTACATGTTTCTAAAATCTTTATAAGATTTAAACAAATAAACAATGAAGCAATTAAAGTTTGAACGTGAATTGGAGTACAAAGAGTGTACCTTAAGACATTCTTGAGAGAATGTTCTAGAGAAAGTGACAACTTCGAAAATAACAATAATAAAAACATGAAAAATAAGATAGAAGTTCCTAAAACTTCTTATATTTATACAGAATTAATGTTGGTTATTATGCAAATAAGGGCAGGTCACTTACTGTGAAACCTGAAGAAAGTTAAAAGGAAGGTTCTAGACTTCCCAAGTTTGCGCAGGAATCACTAGCCAAATGGGACAGTTTCCATTTCGTGAAACCTGAACATGACTCGCTCAAGAGTTTAAAGAATTGTTTTCCCTGATTATAGGAAAGGAACAATGTGAATTTGAAACTTGTATCACACAAGCAATAATGCAGAATTTAATTAATGTTAAACTAGCAAAGTTGGAAGGGCACTTCGTGAGTGACACCTTATAGAAAAGTTACAATTTTATTAATATTGGTTGTTAGTAGAAGGTTGAAGAAAGATCATTGGGATATAGGATCAATGTTCATGGCCGTATTTAATGTAAACGGACGATCGCGACGCGGTAGAAACTTGGAGCAAGCACTGGTTATCACTGTAGTCTATAAAATTGGATGCAAAGTTCACTATAGAAACACTAAAGTTTATGAGAAAGAAAGTTATTGCAATTATGGAAATAACAGATTGCACTATATAGGTGAGAGTCTATTTCTTGAAAAAGTTGTGATTTACCATTAAATGTACCATAAAACATTCCAGTGGTTCCAGCGGTGGAAGAAAGTTAGCTATTGCAACAATTTGTAAGGAAGATTCCTCATTTTAAATATTATTGTCACAGGTGAGTGAAAAATACCTGACGGCAAGACTCGCAGATAGAGTACAAGACCTCGAAGGTTCCAGAACGACCTTGGTAGAAAAATGGGGTTGAGAAAATCCAACGGAGGAACTAGCTTGATGAATTATAGACAGCGGGTATTAGGTAATATCCCACGTAGTGAGAGGATTTCTCATTTGAATAGCTTAAGAAAAGCTCTTTTTTAGTAAGGTTGGCTTATACAAGCGAAAGCTCAACATGGCAAATCCCACGAAGAATGATTTTTGCCCCAAAATAAATAATTTCACACTGTCTATAAAAGTATCATTAAAATCACGTGGAAGTTAAAACCATGAAGATGAGGTTAAAACTTTTAAAATGGTTCTTATCTTGATTTCATGTTGAAGGCGAAGTTTCCCTGGATGACAACTACCTTGCCAACATGGCGTAGAAGAGTGTGAGCCTCTTGGTTTGAGGAGACTAGCTCGAGAGGAGCTTTAACTGACCGAGTCAACTGCCGACTGAGAAGTGAGACCTGATCAACGGAGCACGGAGGGTCCAAGGAAGGGGAAAAGAGTGGGGGGTAGGAGACAAAGGGAGAACATATAAACATTGCCAATGTTACAACAAAAAATGATCTTCTTTTGCTGAGCTGGTCTTCAAAAAGTTGATAACAGATGATACTAGCGCAGCATGGTGAGTAAAGAAGTAGACGTAGTCCTCTTGCTCAAGGAGAAAATAGCTGGCGATGGTAACAGGATCTGGTGGCCAAATGGATAAGTAAGTCCTCTAGCACCAGGAAGAATTGAGGAGTTTCAGAGATTCGCTGCGAGATGACGCTAGGTGGGTCACAGAAGTTATATATCTAGAACAGACTTATGAAGACATAAGAGATTTGCCCATCAAGGAGAAAACAGATGATCACTGTTGGTGTTTGACAAAGAGGAAGGAAGAAATGAACATGCAAAGAGCAATAGACTTTATATTCTCGTACCGTGTATTCAAAGAATACACCATACTGGGGTGAAACACCAACAGAGAACAAATAAGCAGTTACACATTTAATGGCAGCGGTGCGATCAAAGACAGTGGTCTTGTGATCGCGCCATTAGTGGTCAAGATTTTGGCCACCCTGACTCTCCCATCTCTCCCAGGATAACACTCGGTCACTCTACCAGAAATCCATACTAAGGGGGGTGAAACATCCCTAACTAAGACCAAGTCGCCCACCTTAATGTCAGGACTGGAAAGAAACCACTTCTGTCTCCGTTGCAAGGAAGTTAAATATTCCAGGTTCCACCTCTTCCAAAAGGAATTACGGAGGGCTTCAAGTTTACGCCAAACAATAGGTAGATTAAAATCCCTGTAAGAATTGGGAAGAGGAGGAGGGGCAGAAAGAGAAGTGCCGATAAGGAAGTGACCAGGGGTGAGTGGAAGTAGGTCATCAGGGTCATTGGAAAGCGGAGTTAAAGGGCGAGAGTTAACAACACCTTCAATCAAAACTGAAAGTGAATTGAATTCTTCGTAAGTCAGAATTCGATTACCTAAGACTTTTCTTAAATGACGTTTAGTGAGCTTTACGCAAGATTCCCACCTACCACCGTGATGAGGAGCGTAAGGAGGTATAAAGCGCCATTTGAAACCCCCTTTGAGTAGGAAAAATTAGAGATTTGTTCCCTGGCAGAAGAGGAAGTGAGAGCTTTTTTCCACAGGGAAGCTGCGCCCTGAAAGGTGGAAGCGTTATCAGAGAACATCTCTGAAGGAACACCACGCCTAGCGGTGAAGCGAGAGACAGCTGATAAAAAATGAGAAGTAGAAGCATTCGTTACTAGTTCCAAGTGGATTGCGCCGGTAACCATGCAAACAAAGAGAGAAACATAAAGCTTACCAAACAATTTGCGTTTAGCTTCAGGAGAGTTTCGTTGATATTGGAACGGACCCATATAGTCCACGCCAGTTAAAGCAAATGGGCGTATAGGAGAAGAGCGAAAAGAGGGCAGATCGCTCATTAATTGAGTATTGATTTTAGGTTTCGCTTTGAAACAAGGAATGCACTTGTGAATTACAGAAGAAACTTCATGAACTCCATTTATAATCCAGTACTTTTCCCTTAAGAGGCAAAGCAGAGTGCGCGTACCAACATGAAGATTACGGTAATGAAAGTCACGTATAATTAAGGAAGTTACGTGATGTTTGGAAGGCAAAATAACGGGATGCTTTTTGTCCTCAGAGAGTAAAGATTGCGAGAGCCTTCCACCTACCCTGAGTAACCCATGGTCATCAAGAAACGGGGCTAAAGCACGAAGACGGCTGGATTTGGGAAGATCTCTTTTAGAAGAAAGCAAAGACAATTCAGAAGAAAAGGCTTCTTGCTGTGTCAGTTGTAAAACCTTAATGGTAGCGAGATTCAATTCATGATTGGTAAGGTGTGGTTTAGGGAGAAGAGGTTGGTCAACCACAAGATATTTCCATCTAAGGAGATAGGCGACAATTCGTAGTAATTTATGAAAAGAAGAATAGCAGGACAACAAAGGTTGAGAAGCGTTGGAAACAAGACACGAAGCAATGGATAGAGGTACTTTAGCGTCAGGCAAGTTGAAATTTGTAGCTGGAGATTTAGAAGGCCATGAAGAAGAGTCTTCGATTAGCCACGAGGGCCCATGCCAGTACAATTGGGAAGCTGCCAATTGAGAGGGTAAACAACCACGAGAGATAATATCGGCTGGATTATCCGCACTGGGAACATGCCTCCATTGACATCCAGAAGAAAGAGTTTGAATTTTGGAAACCCTGTTTGCAAAGAAAGTTTGCCAGTGAGAGGGGTTCTTGGCGATCCAAGAAAGGGCGATCATGGAATCGCTCCAGAGATAGATTTGCGAGAATTCGACTTTTAATACTTCCCGTAATTTCTTGACAAGTTCTGCAGCCATGAGTGCAGCGCACAGTTCGAGCCTAGGCAGAGTGATAGTTTTAAGAGGAGCGACCTTCGATTTGGCACAAACAAGGTTGGAAACTGGAGATCCATAGTGTGAATCGTGATGAACTAAATATGCACAGCAACTATAAGCTTTTTTGGAACTGTCCGCGAACACATGAAGGGAAAAAGATGCATTAGAATGAGAGCTGATTAAATTCCTGGGAATTTCAATAAGGGAAAGATCCAGCAAATTGCTGCGAAACGAGAGCCAACGATTAAGAAAAGAAAGAGGGACAGTGTCATCCCATTCACATTTAAGCGACCACAGCTCTTGCATGAAGAGTTTGGCTATGACGATAACTGGGGCAAGGAATTGAAGTGGATCAAAATTTTTTGCAATTTCAGAGAGAATTTGTCTTTTTGTATTAGGAAGCTCTTCTGCGAGCGAAACTTTATAGATAAGAGTGTCAGTGCTAGTGCACCAGTGAACTCCTAGAGTTTTTATAGATTCGGAGTTTCCACAAATTTCGACAGAAGAAGGATCTACGTCTTCGATGGGAAACTGAGCGAGAAACTCAGGGGAGTTGGAGTTCCACTTATGGAGTGGGAAACCTCCATTCCTTAGTAATGCCTGAAGTTCTAAAGATACAAAAGAAGCTTCCTCCAAAGAGGGGAAGGATTGCAAATAATCGTCAACATAGAATGACGTAGTTAGTGCTTCAGAGGCTAGCAAGTGTAGGGATCGGATAGCAAGGACAGCAGAGGGTTTTAAGCCATAAGTAACCGTTTTCAAGCGAAATACCTTAATGGGCTTACTGGTTTCATCACGCCACAAGATTCTTTGAAGATCTCGTTGTTCTGGTTGAATTAACACTTGACGGTACATCTGTTTTATGTCGGCTATGACAGCAATGGGAAATAATCGAAAGTTTAAGAGTATAGCAGATAAATCTGATTGAATAGCAGGACCAGAATAAAGAGTGTCGTTAAGGCTGTTGCCATTAACGTCGGGTGATGAACCATTGATAACAACTCGAATTTTATCTTCTACAAGAGGGTTTTTCTACACGGGATGATGTTTTAAATAAACCGTTTCAATTGGGGGGTGTAATTCATCATCAGATTTGTTAACAACTTCCATATGATCTAAGCTTTCATACTCATCCATGAAATCAGTGTACTGTTGTTTAACAAGAGGTTCCTTTTTGAATTTGCTCTCGATAGCAAAGAGAGCTTTTCGAGCTTTAGGCTGAGAGTTGATAAGTTTAGGAGGATTGTGTAATCTTGGCATTTGAACAACGAACCGGCCATCAGAAGAACGAGTGGTGGTGTTCAAAAAAAGTTGCTCACAGAATTCATTTTCTGAAGAGGTTACATTAGGAGAATCAACATTTTCAAGCCTCCAGAACTGTTCCAGGTCAGTATTGGAGAAGTAACATTGCGATGCGGGTTGAGGAAAATAATGGGGAAGTTGACCGGTGACGATCCATCCAAAATTAGTGTCTCTGGCGACCACGTTTGAGGATAACTTACGAACCTGTTTACGTAGGCAATTCCAGAAAACATTGGCACTAAAGAGTATGTCAATAGGGTTTTGCATATTGAAAAAAGGATCGGCTAGCCTTAAATGCGAGGGAATGTTTAACCCTGAAATATCCACAGAGTGACTTGGAGTGTCTTCTCCAATGCTATTAAGAATTAGACAATTAAGTTTAAGAAAGTTGTTTCTATGACAAGTATCTCTTATAGTTAGCTTTGAGAATTGTAAAGCTTGCGATTTTGAGCTGTTGATGCCTGACACGTTGATAGAAGTGGGGTTTACAGGTAGACCTAGTTTTCTAATCAAGGAATTAGACACAAAATCATGAGTTGCCGCTGAGTCTAGAAGACCGCGTGCACGGACCCAGTTGCCAAAGTTATCCTGAATTTCAATTTGAAGAGTGGACAACAATACTTGGGCACTGCGTATGGACTTGGCATTTTGAATATACGATGAAGCATTAGAACTGTTAGCACTATCATTTTTCGGAGAAGTAGATGCTGTCGATGACCTTGCCTGATCATGACGATGTAGCAAAGTATGATGAGCCTTTTCACAATGGTAGCAAAGTCTTGTGGACTTACAGTTAGAAGCAGAATGCGTGGGCGCTAGGCAGTTGAAACAATGTTTGTTTTGAGCGACTAATTTTCGTCTGTCGTCGACTGACATTTCTTTAAAAGATTTGCAGAGGTATAAGGCATGGGGATCTTTACAAAGTATGCACTTTACAGGTTCGTTTAAACTTTTGCGAGGTTCGCGTTTCGTGTTTAAAACAATAGAGCTAGCAACACGACGTTCACTAGACCTAGTTGGGTAACCAGTAGTGTTTGATTTAAATTTGGATGAGCTGGACCCGGGTTTTTGGGTATTGGACGCTGAGCGTTCACTTTTGGGTTTGATGGACATTAATTCGAATTTGGAACTAGGAGATGAAGGTTCACTTTGATTAGCTAGAGCGGTTAAAAGTTGGCATCTAGCGTTTATGAAAGTAACTAAATGCTCGTAAGTGTAGTCGTCTTCTTTAGAAAGTTCAATTTCCCAAGCTTTGAGGGTAGCAGCATCAACTTTAGAGACTACTAAATGTATTAGGAAAGTATCCCAATGTTCAGTCGGTTGATCTAATTGGGACAAATCTTTAACGTGGAGTTGGGTAGTGTCAACTAAAGTACGCAAACTAGTGACGTCATTGTGCTGTGACGCAGGTAGGTTAAATAGAGCCTTCATATGGCGTTGAATACGTAAACGTAAATTTCCATATCTTTCCTTTAATAAGTTAAAGGCAATGGGGTAATTTTCGGCACGTAGGGGAAGTGCTTCGACCAACTGCAAAGCTTGACCTCGGAGGATAGATCTCAAATAATGAAACTTGTAAATAACTTGAATGTCTTCATTGTCATGAACAAGGGAGCAAAATAATTCATAGAAAGAATCCCAAGCAGATTCATCTCCAGAAAAATGGGGTAAATCAATTTTCGGTAAAGTTGGTTTGGGCTTGTGAGTGCCCTCACGGAAAGAAGTTTGTGGTTCGTGAAGGGAACCAAGAACAGAAGCGTCCTTTTTCTGCTCCTCTTCGAGTTGGCGTATTATTTTGAAAGCAGAACCTATGCCTTCGTAATATAGGTTTTCTACTTCGACACGATCTTCTGTTTGATTGAGCATGCAAGTTTCTATTTCAGTTTGAATGTTACAGTAGTTTTCATAAGAACGTTCAAAATCCTTTACACGTTGTTTCAACAAGTCTAATTGCGCTTCTGAGGGATCTAATTCTTGTATGTACCTTCTGAATCGGGTAATTTGCCCTTTATAGGATGCTCGTTTAGAAGTAAGTTTTTCATCCTTATCCTTATCAGTGGGAGCCATATTAAAGAAGGTAGATGAAAATGTAACTCACGAAACTGTGGAACCTTGGAAATGCTGTCAAGCTGGCAGCAGCGAATGAGTAGAAAGAACGAGACACACCAAAGGAGACAGGAGCGGCCTCTTTCCCGTTCACAGGCTTTGCATGATGTAATTATAGCTGAAAAATTCAAAGCAGATATTAGTAATATGCAAAGTATTGTCAAATGACACTTTTTTTTAAGAAAAAAGAAAAAATGGGCTCTCCCGGGTTTCTGGGACCAAACTTTGGGTAGTTTATTGGCTGAGGAATAACCCACCCACCAAGGGAAGATGATTAAAAAAAAGGAAGTAGGTTTTGGATTGGAAAAAAAGGATAGAAAATAGGAGGAGAGTCCCACAAAATTAATAAGTTTAGCTTTAAATACCTTTAGATGCAGTTGCCACTGAAAATTAACTCTTTGATACCTAAAGTAGGTACGAGCTTGGTCGAAGCTAACGGGAACCGCAGCCGGGACTTGGGCGATTTGCAAGAGAGAGGCTTTAGTGTATTTCCTCCCAAGCATGTATGAAACTACTATAGGGAAGGGTGATGGTCTGGCAAGACTGATAGTAACAAATTTACTGTATGTCTTCTCAAAGAAATTAGGTTTTACAAAATAATTCGAAGAATGCCAATGATTTAACTCAGGTTTGGTATTTTCAATTTCCAAAATCATGGAGTTCCTGTAAGGGCGACCAAGTGTCTCTAAGAAGGAAAATGATAAAAGATTATGCCTTATGGAGTAATCTTGGTAAATGAACCAATGGTTGCATTGGAAAATGGCTAAGCTTTTACTCAGCGAGGAGCCGGCTAAAAGTTTAGACAAAAAGAAACACTTATCTTTTAGAAAACTGACCATAAGTTTTCGGAGAGGGTCTCCACAAGCAGGTAGCTGGCTTAGCGAGCTTTACTTGCCTTACTGGCCAATTAGAATTAGCTATTAAAGCTAAAAAGAACTTTAGTGAGGTGAAAATTAAGAGTTCTTGCTCAAATGCAACAAATGGTGAAAGCCCTATTAATGATTTTAATTTCATTGAGTGAGGAGAGTCAAGGAAGACAGGATTTTGCCTAAACTTTGTATTCGTAAATGAAAAAGCGAAAGGAAACGCTTCATTTATTTTACAATTCAAAGAAGTTTGAGGAAATTAACAATTATGTAATATAATTTTGACAAACATAGTTCATTTGAACTTTTTAACAAATGGGGTCGCAGACCTCTCAACATTAAACGTTTGCTCCAGGCAATTGACAATTTACAAGGTTTCAAACCTTACATGTTTCTAAAATCTTTATAAGATTTAAACAAATAAACAATGAAGCAATTAAAGTTTGAACGTGAATTGGAGTACAAAGAGTGTACCTTAAGAAATTCTTGAGAGAATGTTCTAGAGAAAGTGACAACTTCGAAAATAACAATAATAAAAACATGAAAAATAAGATAGAAGTTCCTAAAACTTCTTATATTTATACAGAATTAATGTTGGTTATTATGCAAATAAGGGCAGGTCACTTACTGTGAAACCTGAAGAAAGTTAAAAGGAAGGTTCTAGACTTCCCAAGTTTGCGCAGGAATCACTAGCCAAATGGGACAGTTTCCATTTCGTGAAACCTGAACATGACTCGCTCAAGAGTTTAAAGAATTGAGGCGTTGACAAGGGAAAGGTAGTAAGTGCCAAGAATGAAATTTTCGTTTTTATCGTGAAGAAAGTAGTAAGAACCAAGGCCAACACCGCAGAGAAATTAGGAAGTCGTTCGGTGATTAGAACAGCTTGAAATTGTTTCCGTTAGATCGCTCTTATGGCAAGTACGAGGCTCTTGGCGGAGAGAACGTAGTAACTGCTTTGCGCGCCAAACATTTCATTTTTGGCACTTACTACCTTTTCCTTGTCAACGCCTCAATTGTTTTCCCTGATTATAGGAAAGGAACAATGTGAATTTGAAACTTGTATCACACAAGCAATAATGCAGAATTTAATTAATGTTAAACTAGCAAAGTTGGAAGGGCACTTCGTGAGTGACACCTTATAGAAAAGTTACAATTTTATTAATATTGGTTGTTAGTAGAAGGTTGAGGAAAGATCATTGGGATATAGGATCAATGTTCATGACCGTATTTAATGTAAACGGACGATCGCGACGCGGTAGAAACTTGGAGCAAGCACTGGTTATCACTGTAGTCTATAAAATTGGATGCAAAGTTCACTATAGAAACACTTAAGTTTATGAGAAAGGAAGTTATTGCAATTATGGAAATAACTGATTGCACTATATAGGTGAGAGTCTATTTCTTGAAAAAGTTGTGATTTACCATTAAATGTACCATAAAACATTCCAGTGGTTCCAGCGGTGGAAGAAAGTTAGCTATTGCAACAATTTGTAAGGAAGATTCCTCATTTTAAATATTATTGTCACAGGTGAGTGAAAAATACCTGACGGCAAGACTCGCAGATAGAGTACAAGACCTCGAAGGTTCCAGAATGACCTTGGTAGAAAAATGGGGTTGAGAAAATCCAACGGAGGAACTAGCTTGATGAATTATAGACAGCGGGTATTAGGTAATATCCCACGTAGTGAGAGGATTTCTCATTTGAATAGCTTAAGAAAAGCTCTTTTTTAGTAAGGTTGGCTTATACAAGCGAAAGCTCAACATGGCAAATCCCACGAAGAATGATTTTTGCCCCAAAATAAATAATTTCACACTGTCTATAAAAGTATCATTAAAAGCACGTGGAAGTTAAAACCATGAAGATGAGGTTAAAACTTTTAAAATGGTACTTACCTTGATTTCATGTTGAAGGTGAAGTTTCCCTGGATGACAACTACCTTGCCAACATGGCGTAGAAGAGTGTGAGCCTCTTGGTTTGAGGAGACTAGCTCGAGAGGAGCTTTAACTGACCGAGTCAACTGCCGACTGAGAAGTGAGACCTGCTCAACGGAGCACGGAGGGTCCAAGGAAGGGGAAAAGAGTGGGGGGTAGGAGACAAAAGGAGAACATATAAACATTGCCAATGTTACAACAAAAAATGATCTTCTCTTGCTGAGCTGGTCTTCAAAAAGTTGATAACAGATGATACTAGCGCAGCATGGTGAGTAAAGAAGTAGACGTAGTCCTCTTGCTCAAGGAGAAAATAGCTGGCGATGGTAACAGGATCTGGTGGCCAAATGGATAAGTAAGTCCTCTAGCACCAGGAAGAATTGAGGAGTTTCAGAGATTCGCTGCGAGATGACGCTAGGTGGGTCACAGAAGTTATATATCTAGAACAGACTTATGAAGACATAAGAGATTTGCCCATCAAGGAGAAAACAGATGATCACTGTTGGTGTTTGACAAAGAGGAAGGAAGAAATGAACATGCAAAGAGCAATAGACTTTATACTCTCGTACCGTGTATTCAAAGAATACACCACCAGTGTCCAGCGTTCCACTCTCCGAATAGCTTGTTGTAGCTGTCGTTCAGCGACCGCCATATTTTGCGCACTATAATGTAGAGCGAAGTCGTCTACATATAGCGACGGTACCACTGCTGGACCAGCAGCAGCGACTATACCGTTTATGGCAATCGCAAATAACGTTACGCTAAGCACCGATCCCTGTGGGACTCCGTTTTCCTGTATATGATATTGCGAATATGTCCCCCCTATTCGGACACGGAACAGGCGAAGGGACAGGAAATTCGCAATAAAAACCGGCAAGTTACCTCGGTATTTCCATTGATGCAGGGTAGAGAGGATGCCGTAACGCCCAGTGGTGTCATAGGCCTTCTCGAGGTCAAAGAAAACAGCGACTAGGTGCTGTCTCCGGAGAAAAGCGTCCTGTATGGCAGTCTCCAGGCGTACCAGATGGTCGTTGGTACACCGAGACGCCCTGAAACCACACTGGTATTCAGACAGGAGTCCCCGTCTCTCCAGGACCCACACTAGGCGCCGATTGACCATCCTCTCAAAGAGCTTGCACAGACCGTTAGTGAGACAAATAGGTCTGTAACTCCCTGTCAATTTGGGATCCTTATCGGGCTTCAGGATAGGTATAATGATACCTTCCTGCCATTGCGCTGGAAACACACCTTCCAACCAGATACGATTAAACACCCTGAGCAAATAACGAATGCTCTCATCGTTAAGGTGTTTAAGCATCTGGTTGTGAATATTATCCGGGCCAGGAGACGTGTCCCTGCAGAGCGCCAGCGCTCCGCGGAGTTCCCACTCCGTAAAGGGCACGTTGTACTCCTCCGAAGCGCGGGAAGCAAAACTAAGCTGGAAACGTTCCGCTTCGCGCTTCAGGGCCATGAAGGCAGGGTCATAGTTATCGGAACCGGATATATCCGCAAAATACGAGGCGAGATGGTTTGCAACGCGATAAGGATCTGTAACCAGTTCATTAGCAATGGAAATTCCCGGTACAGTAGAAGATGTCTGAATTCCCGAAATGCGTCGTAGTTTAGTCCACACTTGAGAGGAGGGGGTATGTGCCGTAATAGAAGACACATACGGTTCCCAGGATTGTTTCTTACTCTGGCGAATAAGAATCCGTGCCTTGGCACGAAATTTCTTAAACGCCACCAAATTGGCCATGGTTGGACGCCGACGGTAGTGCTTGTGAGTTTGACGACGGTCTCTTATTGCCGCTGCAATATCCTCTGTCCGCCAAGGGACGAGTTCGCGACGAGGAGTCCCAGAAAAGGATGGAATGGACTCTTCGGCGGCAGCAAGAAGCACATCGGTGATGTGCTGTACCTCATCATCGACGCTCCGGCAACCAAGATCAACGAACACAGCTCGTTCTTGAAACGAGGGCCAATTTGCCCGCTTAAGAACCCAACGACTGGGGAACTCCACGGGCGTCTGGGTCAGAAGGGTAAGAACGATCGGGAAATGGTCACTGTCACAGAGGTCGTCGTGTACATACCAACCAAATAGGGGGACCAGCGCACGGCTACACACACTCAAGTCAATGTGTGAGTACGTGCCGTGCGCTAAGCTAAAATGTGTAGCTTCCCCTGTATTTAATATAGATAAATCCAACCCTTGAATTAAGCCCTCCACGTCCCTTCCTCTGGGGCAGGAAGATGGTGATCCCCATTGGGGGTGATGAGAGTTGAAATCACCCACGATTAGGAAAGGGACTGGAAGTTGATCAACAAGATCAAAGACGTCATTAATATCAAGGGGCTGGTTCGGTGGAAGGTACACGTTACAAACAGTTGTCATAGCAGGCAAGGACACGCGAACTGCAATAGCTTCCAGAGGAGTGGCGAGTGGAAACTCCTCACTATAGCAGTCAGAGCGAACGAAGGTACAAACGCCCCCGGAAGCCCGGGCGGCGTCTTGTCGCTCTTTAGAGTATAGTCGGAAACCTCTCAGAACAGTCTCGTGATCAGGTCTGAGATTTGTTTCCTGTAGGCAGACTATACTCGCTGCGTATTGGGCAATAAGCTGACGGAGTTCTGTCAAATGCCTGTCATAACTGTTACAATTCCACTGTAACAGTGCCATTGTGTGAACTTAGGGAATAACTTGGAGCAGCAAGCTACTCCAACTTTGACTCTGGAGGATCTACAGTCATTACGTCGACTATAATCTCCATGTTCTCAGGCGAGGTCATGGAGTGAATCGACTCGGTGGAAGATTTCATAGACGCAGTTCGGCGGCGGGGGGATCTCCGTGGGGAGCGCGCAGATCTGGGGACCGAAACGTCCCCAGGCGCAGAAGCATCCGCAGGTGTTGGCGCGGATGGCTTCCCCTTTTTGGGAGAAAGGGAATGCGTAGTGCGGGGTCCCTTCTTACCCTTACCCGCCTCTTTAAGATATATAGACGGGTCAGGAGCCGAATTCCTGACTCTGGTCGACGATGCCGCCTCCGCCGGCTTCGGCGCGGCTTTCGCCGACCGTTTGGGTGGGGAGAAAGTCTTCGACTTCCTCCCGAGTGGAGAGTAAGTCTTCAACTTCCTCCCCTGCTGTGCGGGCGGAGCAGCCTTCGCTCGCACAGCCTCCTTTGGGGCCGAAGGTGGGGTTGAAGTCACCTTCGGGCTCTCTCTCTGATTCTGGGGAGTAGCTAGAGATGTTTATGGCAGTGGTAAATTGGAAGGTTTCACAGTTGAGACAAAAGATGATGTAGCCGGGACCAAATTTGGTATTATGGCTCTATAATCAATCGTTGGAGAAGGCGAAATCGTGGTATGGTACTTCTTGCGGGCCTCCTGGTAGGTGAGACCATCCAGGGTTTTAATCTCCTGGATTTTCTTCTCACGCAGGAAGATAGGGCTGTTCCTGTCCCGAGGAGAATGAAATCCAGGGCAATTAGTGCACTGATATGGTGATGTGCACTCTTCCGCTTCGTGGGGTACCTTACCGCATGTTCCACAGACGTCAGGGCTCGAGCATCGGGATAACATGTGCCCGAATTTCTGGCACTTATAACACCTCATTGGTGGAGGGATATAAGGCCGAACGTCGCAACGGTAACTTGTTACCTTGACTTTCTCCGGGAGCACCGAGAGCTCAATGGAAATAATGAAAGCACCAGTATCCACGATTTGACCATTGATCTTGCGCGTAATGCGCCGGACATCAGTCACGTGACGGTGCTGCATATCCTCCTTGAGCTCCTCGTCAGTGTTCAGAATCAGGTCCCGGTGGAAAATGACTCCCCGGACCAGATTCAAAGACGTGTGCTTCTCCACTTTGACAGGGATATCGCCAAAGTGGTCACATTTCAGAAGGTGTTCAACCTGCTCACCAGTCCTAGTCTTGAGCAACAAGCTACCGTTTCTCATCTTTTGTACCTTCTCAAGCTCGCCATAGACCCCTTCTATGTGCCGAGAAAACAAAATAGACTTTACCATCTTGAAATCACCCCCATCCGTTCTGGTTGCGACCAGAAACTTGGGAGTGTTAGCACCCAGATTCTCACGAACAGACTGTTCCCAAGGGGTTGATCCCCGTAGAGAATCAAAAGTTAAAGACTTGGGTGGCGGACCACCCTGGTGGGAGATATTCCTTTTCTGTCCCATGGCCGTTTCATCCTCCCTGAATGCCACCGACTCCAATCACGGGCTGTCTCTGTAGGCGCTACCCAGGCAAGGCAAGGCCCGCCTAGCTTGGAAGGCATTGCCCGGGGGTCCGATGTTGGACATGCCATTCAGGCATGTACCCTTGGCATATACTAGAGAGTTTTCCAGCACAGGCATGCAGCTGTGCGGGGACCTGCTTTGTCAGGCGGATACTACTGCAGAGTACATGGTGCACCCACCTGTCGGTCTGGCCAGACCGAACAGGCTCTCGAGCGTAGTCGCACACTTAGGTGGCCCTTCCCCTGACAGCACGCACATGTAATTTTGAGTGCCAGACCTCAAAAACATGAACGGAAAAAGGCGTGCGATATAACCTAATGAGAGTTATATCGCACAAAGTGGGGCGTTTAGAGCTGGCTGTCAAACCCGTAAAGGGGACCTGGGCCAAGAAACCCTTTACGTCGCCTTCTACTACTGGCAGGGTATACCTGTGAGTGTATTCCATCCCTCCCACCCACGGGAGGTCCAATTCGCAAGACAAGCCGGAAACCTAAAAGGATAGCCAAGGTCGCCCCTTTTAGTCGCCTCGTACGACAGGCAGGGGATACCGTGGGTGTATTCTAAACCCCCCACCCACAGGGGGATTGAGGTTATCAACAACGCCTCTGTGCACAAGGAATAAACGAATGTTACTGTATTATTACTCCTAGCAGTCGTTAAGACTGGGTTCACTAACTGGCCGGTATAGAGCACTGCTCGAATCTATAGTTTCTGCATAGTACAACTGAAGGCTCGTAGATGTCACTCCGGTGGAGAATGTCGTTTTTTTATATATAATTTCCATTGCAAAAAGCACCATATAACGCTTTATTTTATAACGTCTCAGTACTCAAGAAACAATAAATATAAAAAAATCAAGCAAAAAAGTTTTACTTTGATAGGATTTGAACCCAGGCCAGCCACATGAGAGACGGGAGCTCTAACCACACAGCCAATCGTACACTCATAATTAATGCGTTATCGATCAAATACATATAACGTACTGTATTAGCAAATAATCACTTGGACTGAAGATTTCTTCACTGGAGTATATTTCAAACCGAGTTCATTTCATATTAAGTTCATATAATTTTTATCAGTAGGTTATATTGCATGAAACATACTGAAATTAGTAAAATATAGGTCAGAACGAGAGATCAGCTGCCATCTTGACAAATAGCCGAGACGATTCAGATTTTTAAAGTCACTTCTAGATTATAATATTACAATATAAACTTTTAATTTCGAACGAACCACGTCGCTTAGAACAGATTAAACGATTCTTGATTCGATAATCGGAACTGGTGGGTCCCATGTTATGGATTATAAATTTTGCATAATTCACACGGCTAGCAGTCGTTAAGACTGGGTTCACTAACTGGCCGGTATAGAGCGCTGCTCGAATCTATAGTTTCTGCATAGTACAACTGAAGGCTGGTAGATGTCACTCCGGTGGAGAATGTCGTTTTTGTTTTAATATATAACTAGATGAAACCCGTCAAAACATGACGGACAATGGAAAACAAATTTACTGAAGAAGCTTCTTATATAAGTTACATTCTTTGTACGATTACTTTTTAGCACTATTGCAACTTTAAGGGCGTCAAAAGATAGCACTCTCAGCATTGCAACATATTGCTGGTCATGACTGAAAACGTGATGAGGTCATCATCATCTTGCACAGTTTCCAGCCACTGGCCGGGTCTGTTTGGAACACAAGCCTCTCCAACGTCTTCTGTCTTCCCACCATCTCTCAGCCTCCACCCTTGTCCAGTCTTCTCCTCTCTTCTTCACGCTTTCTTCCACCCCCTTCAGCCACCTGTCTCTCGGTCTCCCTCTTGGTCTCTTTCCTTCCCACTTCGTCTCGTGTATCCTCCTGGGTATCCTCTTCTCCTCCATTCGTTTTACATGTCCATACCATCTAAGTCTAGATTTCTCTATACCATCCTGTAATGGTTCCTCCTTCATTAATTCTCTGGTCCTCTCATTTCTTATTCTGTCCCTCTTTGTAGCTCCAATACTGCTTCTCAAGAACCTCATCTCACTGGCCTGTATTTTGCTCTTCTCCCTTCCTTTCATAACCCAGGTCTCCGAGGCATACGTCAGGATAGGGACATAGTACGATATATGATCTACTTGCTGTTCTGAGGGACATCCCTGCTCCATAACATGCTTCTCACACTCCTCCGGAATGCTTCTGCCTGTCTCCCCCGCTCATTTATTTCTCTACCGTTTCTTCCATTCTCTTGTATCAGGCTTCCCAGATTCTTGAAACTCTCCACTTTCTTCAGCTGTTCCCCACCAATTGTTATTCCCGTTGTGGTCCTTTCCTTCTTCATTGTTGTGATCACCATCTCACTCTTATTTATGCTAAATTTCATCCCATATCCTTGTATTATTCCTTCCCACACGTCCAACTGTTCCTGTACCTCCTCCTCCTTGATTCCACAATCATCAAATCATCCGCAAACACCATTGCTTTCATCTTTCCTTCCCCAATTACTTGTGCCGCTCGGGTCATTATGTCATCCATCACCACAATGAAAAGTAACGGTGACAGTGCACTTCTTTGTTTCAGGCCGTTTCTCTGTTCCACCCAGTCCGATCTCTCTCCTCCCACTTTCACACAGCCCACGCTTCCCTTGTACATCTCTTTTATCCTCCTTATAGTCCATTTTTCTACTCCTCTATCCTCCAGGGACTTCCATACTTTGTTTCTGCATACACTGTCATATGCTTTCTCAATGTCCAGGAAGGCCATTAGTAGATCTGTTCCATACTCATAGTGCTGTTCTTGTAACTGACTTACAGCAAAAATCAATTCCACTGTGGACCTTCCTGCTCAGAAGCCATGTTGTTCTTCCCTCATCCCTCCTTCTATCCTTGTCCTAATTCTCCTTTCTAAAACTTTCTCAAACATCTTTGCACAATGACTCATCAGTGTTATTCCCCGATAGTTTCTGCATTCTGTTCTACTACCTTTCTTGAAGCTCGGGACAATTATTCCCTTTTTCCAGTCCTCTGGGGTCTTCCTTTCCTTCCATGCTGCCTTCATCACTCGGTACAACCATTGTATCCCCACCTCTCCTGCTGCTCTCACCATCTCCTCACTCAACTCATCCACACCCGGTGCCTTCCCTCCTTACATCTTCCTCACTGCATCTTCCACTTCTTTCCATGTTAAGTCCTTTTCTGTTTGCAGTTCATCTACTGTACCTCTTCCCCGATTTCTTCTTCCTCGCCGTGGTTTCCATTTGGGTTCAGGAGTTCTTCAAAATGTTCTTTCCACATTTTCTTCAGTTCTTCCCTATTTTCTATCCCTTGTCCCCTTTTGTTCACCATTCTGACATAATTCGTAGGATCCTTCCGCCTCTTATTCTTTACCATCCCATACAGGACCTTTTTTGTACCTTCACTATCCTGCTGGTCATGACTTAAAACGTGATGAGGTAAATAGCCCAATACGTTCAAGAGTTTCTCCTTGAGCTTGATTAATTGTGATAAAGTAGGCCGAGCGAATAGGACATTGTTGCCTATTAAAAGAAAATGTACTGTACCTGCAAGTGTTTTATCGGAAGGTGTTAAATCAAGTCGTAGGATTTGAGCTCTCTGCCTAATATTACTGCACCTATTATATCCGAATCCAAGCAATTTCTTACATATTTCTTACAATTAATATATTACCATATATGAGTCCTTGGGAAACGTTCAGATTTCTAAGGAGCATAACTATGGCTCAAACGTTCGGAGTATGTGGAGGCGAATCACTTAATTCCAAGGAATTGAAAAATTCAATAATAGGGAAATGAAGTAGCTGGCTTTCATCTTCAGTATCCAATCTGTTAACGCTGATGTATGTGTTTGAACTACTGGATATAAGTTCAATGACTTTTAAATTAATATCATTACATTGTTGCATCTTGGCAAATATTTTATATTTCAGCAGATCAATTTTACCCTCACAATAGTAGAGACCAAAGTAACCACGCATAGATTTTACGCAAGAGAAGTACAATGTAGAACAATGTTTACATTTGATCGTCAAAGACCTTACAGTACACTGTACTTCATAATATCTGGAATTGTTTCTGAAATGGCCTATTTATATTGGATTTTAAATGTGGCTTCGTATTATTCGATAACACTATAGTGTCCTGCAATAACGGAGCCGCTAAATATTACATGGCAAATAATACTTCCATTGCCGAAATCAACTGCGTAGTTAGACTCAGTACTCTAAACAAATAATCATTAAATAATTGTCTTATACAATGAAGTTCAACATGACCGTCCAGAAACTTTCATACTCAAGTTGGTTGGTGAGGAGAATGCGATGAGACTGATCGCTTAAAATAAATTCCTTATAATTGTTCCTGCCAGCGAAATTTTTTGCGATAGCTTGAAAACGCAGCTCAGAATGACGTTCTTCATTTTGTTATAAACAGTACGAAACTGCTCTAAATAAGCAATTTCCATCACCTGTTATAGGTTATGACAGTACATTTTGCAGGGGAACATATAATCACTTCGCCAACTACTGGAACGACCATGGCCTATACTCAATACTCACTTCAGCGGTCACCCTAATGGAGGCAGTTTTTGAATTATATGTCCCGTGCATGTCAAAAATCGTATTAACACATGGAGGCCCACCTATTCTTGTCTATCGCCCCGGAGACCCGGGATACATTTCCTGCTCTGCCAAGAAATTGAATTCTGGTCTCAGGGCAAAAACGGGGCACATTCAGTCTCTTGAGGTATAACTAAGAAGAGGAAGGTTTAATTCCTTCCTCGACAATCTTGGATGTGGTTTTCCGTGGTTTCCCACTTCCACTTAAGGCAAATACCGGGATGGTTCCTAACTTAAGGCCTTGGCCGTCTCCTTGCCATTTACCACCTTAATTACAAATACACACAGTAATGCAGCCATCACAATAACACAGGTTATGAGAGAAAATTTCACACATACACACCCAAGTACACGGGGCTGAGTGACCACGATATCGGAGCCCATCAAACGAATTATGTTTGCCAAGTGTCTTTTATGGCGAAAGCAATTGTGGACACGCGCGAGTGCCTGGAAAACTACTTTTTTCTTTAATAATTTAAGAGTATATCGACGATGCATAATTATAACTTTTAGTCTAGGACGCTAATAACTTGACCACCGAAGCATTGGGAAGAAATTGCAATATTAAGGTACATAAACAACATAGCCTACACATTCAACTGTCGGTTAATGTTCCTCAAAATTTCCCTTCTTAAATATTCCCCTCCTTTATAATTCTCCATCACGTAATAACGTGCCATGTCTTGGGTTTTAAATATATCGATGCAATGGTGCTGCCATCTGCTGCCAGTTACTGGAACTATATTGGCGATGTACTGCCATCTGTTGTCAGTTATAGGAACTGATTGCAGATATTTAAACGGCGTACTGAGGACAACAGTTTGCTCTTTTGATCACATGCTGTAATGCAATGGTAAAACGGAAATAAAACGTATTGAGAGGGAATGTAGAAATATGTATCTTTTACAGACATAAAACCTTACTAATACTCCTTGATTAAACAATATTTCAATGGTAAAAAAAAATACATATATCGGCGAGGGCTGGGATCGAACCGGCGAACCTAGGAACTACACTCTGTCGCCTTAAACACATAGCTACTCGCGCAATCTTGTTCAGCATCATACGCAGCCATTCATTATCTTCAAAAGCTGCTGTCTGAAGGAAATAATCCATTTCATTATCCAAATAAATCAATGTTGCACATTCGTATACGTTCATACTGTTATTATATTTTAATGCCAGAACTTCGTTAATGTATGTTTTCAATTACATGGAAGCTCATTAAATAACTTACATTTTAATGGAATTCTCACCGCCATTTTGTCATGACCTCAGGCGGATTGTGCGCATGCGTGAGGGGCCAGAATTCTGCTATTTTCTATTTTAATTCTAAAATATACCGAGAGGGAATGTAGAAATATGTATCTTTAACAGATATAAAACCTTACTAATACTCCTTGATTAAACAATATTTCAGTGGTAAAAAAAAAATATATCGGCGAGGGCTGGGATCGAACCGGTGAACCTTGGAGCCACAGTCTGTCGCCTTAATCACATAGCTACTTTTTTTTTTATTAGCTCTTTACAGAATTACAGAATTTTCAGATATGATAAATACCAGACTAATACATCACAAGAAATCCAGATAGTGTCCATATTTATCGTACAATTGTCCACTTTCACGAAGCTTCCAACGCTCTTTTTGCAGGTGATACCTGAGATCCAGGAAAGAGAAATGTTGATCATTGTCCATCACGAAGTGTACATATTGGCCCATTATCCACACAATGGCAGTCTGTTTAATTTGGGGGAAGGCGGTCACCGACAAACGAACCAACTTCCTGTCATCAAGGTCATCCGAGGGCACATTTAATAGTTGACATACTTTTCCCTTACACCACAGCCACGTGGAGGCAACTCGCGTGCATGATGTGAAGCGGTGTATCGCCGTATCAGTTTGACCACATATAGTACACCATGGGTAAGCTTCAAGATGGATGGTATATCGCCGTAGAGCGGTTGGGATGAGATCGTTGAGGAAGATAAAAACTTGGGAGTGTACAGCAGAAGAAATGGACATAGCCCCAAAATTTTTCCAAACAGTGGGCCAATGGACATAGAGGGTGGTTGCCTCTATTCGCGGTTTGGAGTGTACCACTTGCCGCAACATGTTATAGATATTTTTCGTCGTTGGAACAATCCCTGATGGCATTTGGCGAACAGTTTCCAGAAGGTGCTGTTGATGGTCCCTAAATATCTTCGGCAAAGCTCTATCACAACCACGGGCTGTGTTTCGAATATCTTTGTATAGCGCTTTCGTAAAAGTGTCATGTTGGGAAAGAATGGTGATATCGTTCTTGCAGAGGAGTGCACGGCATTTCATGCCATGAGCTGTTAGCCCTAGCCCGCCTTGCCGGGATGGGAGATACAACTGTTCCCGTTGTACTCGGAACAAAAATCCTTGCCATATAAACCAACCTGTATATTTTGCCAATTGGCTCTCAAACATTTTGGGAAGTGGGAAAAGTTGTGCGACATACCATATTTTAGAGAGCGCAAACACGTTGAGGACCATGACCCGTTGCACTATATTGAGGTTTCTTTGACCAAATTGGATCAGGACTCCCCTAACTTTGGCAATGACCTTAGTCCAGTTAACTTGCACTGTGTCCAGAAGCGATTGCTTCCAGGTAATGCCAAGAATTTTCACCTCATTTACTATCCGGAACCAGGGCTGTGGGGTAATCACTGAGTTAGTATTGAGCGGAAGCAAAGCAGTTTTCTGGGGGTTCGATTGTGCTCCAGAGGCGATATGGTAGAGCTGAAGGACGCTATCGATGTGGGAGATGTCTTCTTCATTGCGGATCAATATTGATACGTCATCAGCATAGGCGCACATTCCAAAAACATGTGTGGACAGTTTGTAACCCTGTAGCTTCACCTGGGTAGTCCGAACGAACGGTTCAAGGCCAATGACAAAAAGTAGCATAGAAAGGGGACATCCTTGCCTAACTGATCGTTGTATTGGAATCAGAGGGGAAAGAAAACCGTTGACGAGCACTCTAGACGTAGCATTACAATTTATCATACGAATGTAGTCAATAAGGATTTCAGGAAATTCGAAGTGTTGCAAGACCATGTACAAGTATTCATGACTGATGCGGTCGAAAGCTTTATCAAGATCTAAGGTGAGAAAACTCATTGGCTCAGTGGGGAGCATTTCGGCTTTTAGGTGTAGGTCCCGTAGTATCGCTAAGTTTGTTAACAGAGTTCTTCCAGGAATACTGCAACATTGTTCATCACCAATGATATCAGGTAGAACAGTCTTCAATCGGCATGCAAGTACTTTGGTAAGGACTTTATAGTCACTGCAGAGCAGAGTAACTGGTCGGAAGTCACCAACTGCCATGGGAGAGGATGTTTTTGGTATGAGGACTATGGTACCCTCGTGATGTGATTGACAAAGAGCACGACGTTGGAGAATGGTACGCAGGACATGACAAAATTCTTTGCCAATGAGAGGCCAGAAGTGTTTATACATTTCATATGGCAGTCCATCAATGCCAGGTGAGCGGTTGTTTGGGAGTCGTTTAACCACAGAGTGAATCTCTTCATCCGTAATATCCGCGCTGAGCAGAGTTTTGTTGTCCGGAGATAGTTTGGTACTGCAAGATGACAGCAATAGGGTCACCTGCTGTGGATCAATGGGAGCCTTAGCGTAGAACCGTTGATAAAATAATGATATTTCACTACGTATAGCGTCAGGGGAGGTGACGACACTTCCAGTACTGGTGCGGAGGCGGTGGATATATTTACGTTGCCGCTCACGTTGTCCTTTGGCGATATGGTATACACTTGCACTTTCATCCGGGAGCACTGTACGATCTTTTAAAGCCACGTTGATATGAGCGAGCTTTCGTTGCTGTAGAGACAGGAGCTTGGTTTTAACTTCCCGGATCTGGTCATATATACGCTCCCCAGCATCAGATCTTTGCTGGAGCTGGCGAAGAACTCGATAGTAAAATTCAACTGTATCCCGTCTTTCCCGACCTCGTTGGTAAGATATGTTCTTAAAGACGCGGCGGATCCCTGGTTTAACTAAAATATCCCACCAGTCTGTGCAGTCGCGAAATTTGCATTTTTGTTGGACCCATCGCATCCAGTGTTGTCTGAAAATATTTTGGCATTCCTCTTCCAGTAACAGCGAGCAATTCAGCTTCCAATAACCTCTTCCTATGTGAAATATGGGATGGGGGTAAGAAATTGTACATACGACAGCATGGTGGTTAGTGAAACTGGCAGGAATCACTTCATATCGTCTAGGCTGGATAAGTTCCTGTGAAAAGTAGATGCGGTCAAGTCGTGATGAGGAGTTGTGACTTATACAGGTGTAATGGGGCAGGGGCACCCTTAAACTATCCACAGCATCAATGAGGTGTAGGGAGGTAAGAAGGGTCCTGAGAGCCGGGTTGACACCTCTGTATGGACTAGTGGAATCCTCTGGGCGTTGAATACAATTGAAATCCCCTGCAAGAATAAGTTTTTCCTTAACGTCGTGCAGATGAGGCAGTATACTCTGTTGAAAGAACATTTTCCGTTCCACACGTTTATTAGACCCGGATGGGGCATATACATTTATCAGGGTGGTATTATTTATGTGTCCAGATATTATGCGTCCTGATGGATGACATAGCACACCTGCGAGTGGGATATCATGTCTTATGAGGAATCCGGTCCCTCTATTCGTATTACCGGTATTGATGTATTGTTTGTAGAAGGCAGATATGGGTAAACACGGTATAGCAACTTCTTGAATGAAAGCAATGTCAATGTCAGCATCTCGAAGGAATCTCTCCAACAGTTGAAATTTCAGAGGGCATTCTATTACATTGATATTCACAGTGGCCACAGTGAGAAATTGCGCCATTAAGAGAAGTATAAAAGCTGTGCTAGACATACTGGAAGGTGGACTCGAAAGAAGACACAGGTGAGAATTATCCTGGTGCACTATGTCAAATTAGGTTGAGATAGTTCCTTTTGACTGCCATTCATAGGCCGGCTGTCAGCGGTTGAGAGCGTTCGTGGGTCCCTAGATGACGTAGAAAGAAGATTTTGTTTCTTTTTCACAGCTGCGGAAACGTTTGTGGAGCCAGTTTTATTCTTCGGGGCTGGTACGGCAATCGAGGCATTTGTTTTAATCTTCTTAGAGACGTTCTCGGATCCCCGATCGATATTCTTAAGTGAGTCGGTAGGGACCAGCGAAGTCGGGGGCAGTGAAGACAAAATTTCTGTGGCAGCCTGTAGTAACGGCAGAGTTGGTTCTAAGGCTGCGATACAGGTTGCCGAGAGCACAGGGGCACTCTGTGTCTCGCAGCTCTGTTCAGGGCAAGGTACCAGTTCTGCGTCAGATGTATCCGAGGTCACTCCTGGTGTTGTCTCAGCTGACTGATCAATGAGCATGTTTTCATATGACGTTTGCTGCGTCACAACTTCCGAGTATTGTACACGTCGTTGTTGTGTAGGAGTTATACCGAGGGGAATCATTTTCTTTGGGCAGTTAATACGTAGGTGTGTGGTAGCATTGCAAATTAAACAGGTCTGTTTCTGTCCATTATACGTTATATAGCCAGAATGGCCACCAAAAGCCTCAGTGGAGGGGATATCTTGCTTGATTTCCATAGTTAAGGCACGTATTCCATTATACACCGGGAACTGATAAGCAGAAGACCATTGTTCTTTCCTGACGTCACTCACAGTGCCATATTTCGACAGGACGGATTTGAAAATTTCAGGGGGTACTTCGAGTGGGACATTAAATATACGCACTGTGGTAAAATTGGAATCCGCTGTGGAGAGCTTAACATTGGTCATTTCGCCTGAATCATACTGAAATTTAATAGGATCTGCAAAAGTATTTAACAATTTCTGATAAATAGATATGGTGATTACCTTGATGTACATGGTTTATTCGTGCGCATTTGACTGGATGGCTTCTACTTGGTCGACAGTCAACCGGAGGGTATCGCCAATCCAGTGGTGAATTTCTCCTGGTGAGGGGCGAGAACTCTGCCTGTCCCATTGGCAGCGTACGGTGTTTTTTCTCTGGTATCCGGACATGATTTTCAGCGGGGTTTTCTGGGTTTCTGGTTTTGTTGTCCTATCTGGAACACTACTTAAAAAAATATTGTCCGAATGACACACGGAAGGTCAGTACACACGTGGAACTAAGGAAGCACCGGTATTAGGAACCGTAACCTCTTCCAATGCGGTCACACAGCGCGCACACACGTACCGCACTCGGCCACGACCAGTGCTACTCACGCACTCTTGGTCCGCAGCAGACGCAGTCGTTCTTTATCATTAAAAGCCGCTGTCTGATGGAAATAATCCATTTCATTATCCAAATAAATCAATGTTGCACATTCGTATACGTTCATACTGTTATTATATTTTATTGTCAGAACTTGGTTAATGTATGTTTTCAATTACATGCAAGCTTATTAAATAACTTACATTTTAATGGACTTCTCACCGCCATTTTGTCATGACCCCAGGCGGATTGTGCGCATGCGTGAGGGGCAAGAATTCTGCTATTTTCTATATTAATTCAAAAATATACCGTAATATATTTTTTTATTTTATAGACACTCTGCAAATCTAGAGGCCAAGAGCTTTCGTTAGAGTGCTCTACGAAGTAAATCGGTTCTGTCGTTCTCTCAATCTCGTGGTAACAAAAATCACCTTACTGTTTTAAATATATAGATTTCCATTGCAAAAAGCACCATATAACGCTTTATTATATAACGTCTCAGTACTCACGAAACAATAAATATAAAAAAATCAAGCAAAAAAGTTCTACTTTGATAGGATTTGAACCCCGGCCAGCCTCATGAGAGACGGGAGCTCTAACCACACAGCCAATCGTACACTCATAATTAGCGCGTTATCGATCAAATACATATAACGTACTGTATTAGCAAATAATCACTTGGACTGAAGATTTCTTCACTGGAGTATATTTCAAACCGAGTTCATTTCATATTAAGGTCATATAATTTTTATCAGTAGGTTATATTGCATGCAACATACTGAAATGAGTAAAATATAGGTCAGAACGAGAGATCAGCTGCCATCTTGTCAAATAGCCGAGACGATTCAGATTTTTAAAGTCACTTGTCGATTATAATATTACAATATAAACTTTTAATTTCGAACGAATCACGTCGCTTAGAACAGATTAAACGATTCTTGGTTCGATAATCGGAACTGGTGGGTCCCATGTTATGGATTATAAATTTTGCATAATTCACACGGACGCCATCCTGAAATGGTACGTTTGATGACCTTGTAGTTTGGGCACAAGACGCGTCCCATATGAAGGTAGGTTGTTACCAAATTTGGTAAAGATCCGGTGATTAGTTTGGTCGTAATGCATTATTAAGTTTTGACCATTCGATTGGCCGCCATTAACTTTTGGTAAAGATGGCGGCAATATAAAACATGACACTGAGGTGCCCTTTGCCAGTGCTACCTCTGTACCAAATTTCGTTCAATTCGGTTTAACCGTGTTCGAATTGATAGGGGGGGACAGACATTCAGAGTACACGCACTCACACACACACACACACACACAGACTCACACACACACATACATACACACACACAGTCAGACACACAATTTTTGACCCTGTGTTGATCTCATAAGTCTACTTTCATTTTTTGCAAAAAACGAAAGTAGGCTAAAAACGGAATATTCGGTGATCCGTCTAAGATTAAAACGGAACGCGGAACAAAACAAGAAAAAACGGAATTGTTCCGGGTAAAAAGGAACGTCTGGCAACCCTAGGGCCATGTGACAAACCAGAAATTCTTCTTTTCTTAGTCGTTTACCCTCCAGGTTGGTGGAACCCACGGACTCAGCGAGGGAACTCACCACTACCGTCTCTACGGCCAGTGTCCTAGAGCTGGTAACATCTAATCGGAGTGGATACAACTGGTGAGGTGTGATTGGCACCTCGCCCAGGCGGCCTCACCTGCAAAGCGAACAGGGGCCTCATGAGGGAAGGTAATGGATGGTCAGGATGGATAGGCAAGGAAGAGGGAAGGAGGCGGCCGTGGCATTGAAGAAGGTACCATCCCGGCATTTTCCCGAAGACGAAGTGGGAAACCACGGAAAACCACTTCGAGGATGGCTGAGGTGGGAATCGAACCCCCTCTACTCATTTGGAACACCCGAGGCTGAGTAAACCCCGTTCCAGTCCTCATACCACTTTTCAAATTTCGTGGCAGAGCCGGGAATCGAACCCAGGACCTCCGGGGCGGCAGCTAACCATGCTGACCGCTACGCTACGGAGGCGACACAAACCAGAACAATAATTATATTCTTTATTGACTAATCATATATATAATATAATATAACTAGCTGATGTACCCGTTCTTCGAGAGAGTCAAACAAATTGACAACGGTCATGAAACGCGTTATAATGCAAATTTCCGTGGAAATGCTGAAAATACAGACAAACTCTCATTTTATAATATAATATAACATAATATAATATAATATAATCTCTACTTAGTATAAAACAAAGTCCCCGATTTTTGGATATTACAGGTAAACTCGAGAACCACTGAATGGATTTTGATGCGGTTTTCACAATTCTGTAAAGGATATCTCGAGGATGATTTCTATAGAAAATAATTTATTTATGATCAAAGGAAGTCGAGCAGTAACGATTTCAGTGGAAAAGTCGATAGAAAACCTGGCGTCCGAGCGTTTGTAAGCTTACGCTGGGTAAACCGTTAAAAATATCTAAATACTATGAGTGTAAGAATTGTTCAGCATGTAAAGTTCTACAAAAAAGTCCGCGAGAGCATATGCCTATCTTCAATACATCGACCACTATAAGTGTTTTTACGTTTTAATTTCTTCCAACCATGTCCATTCAACTACTGAGGCGACAGTTTACGAGCTAGCTAAAGGCGAGTCTATTATCCCTGTTACAGCCTAGCTAGCGGGCGAACCTATTGCCCCAGCAGCAAACCGTTGCGTTGAGTTGAGTTAAGACTTCTGAGAAGGGTGGTTGTGTTTGGAGTTTCTCTGGAAGCAGAACTTGGGTTTTCTTAATTTCGCCTGTGAAACACAGTCAAGTTAAGATTGGACGGAAGGGGGATTTGAGTTTCATTCACCTCGCCATTCCCTGGAAGTGCAACTCTTATTTCGTTCCGAAAAATTCACAGTCAATTTAAGATTTGACAGAAGGGGGATTCTCAAAATTATATTAAATTATACTGATTGGCGTATAATCTCTACTTAGTATAAAACAAAGTCCCCGATTCTTGGATGTGACGGGTAATCTCGAGAACCACTGAAGGGATTTTGATGCGGTTTTCACCATTCTGTAAAGGATATCTCGGGGAAGGTTTCTGTAGAAAATAATGTATTTATGACCAAATGAAGTCAAGCACTCACGATTTCAGTGAAAAGGTCGAAAAGAAATCTGGCGTCCGTGCGCTTCTTAAGCCTACGTTGGGCAAACCGATAAAAATATCTATATACTATGAGTGTAGGAAATATTCAGCATGAAAGGTTCTACAAAAAAGCCCGGGAGAGCATATCTCTATCTTCAATACATCGTCTACTACAAGTGTTTTTACGTTTTCATTTCTTCCAACAATCTCCATTCAGTTACTGAGGCGACAGTTTACGAGCTAGCTAGGGGCGAGTCTATCACTCCAGTTACAGCTTAGCTAGCGGACAATCTTAATGCCCCAGATACAGCCAGCAGCAAACTGTCGAGTCGTGTTGAGTTAAAAACTTAAGAGAAGAGTGGTTGTTTTTGGAGTTTCCCTGGCAGTGCAACTCGGCTTTTCTTCATTTCGCCTGTGAACTTTTCGTTCCGCAAAATTCACAGTCAAGTTAAGATTGGACGGAAGGGGGATTTGTGTTTCATGCACCTCGCTATTCCTAAATTACGTCTGACAAGAATTTGTTACACATGCATCCCCATGATAATATAATTAATAGTCCGGTCAGTGATTTAACCTATCATGCCGAGACGTAAACGGATATTTGTCGTTGTTCATTGACATGGGAAAAAATCGCTTATCACGTAATGCATTCATAACTGCTCCCGGGCGAAGCCGGGTTGGGTTGCTAGTATAATACGAGGTACGTCCAGAAAGTAAGTTCCGTTTGGTAATAACAATAAATTGTGTACAGATACAGAAAAATTATTTATTGCACAAAATTCTACAACCCTTAAACTACTTTTCCACATAACTGTCGAAATGTTGCAGGCATTTGTCGTAGCATGGCACAAGTTTTTGTATGCCTTCTTCATAGACGTGTGCCGCCTGCAAAAGTTCGACAGTTATGTAGAAAAGTAGTTAAAGAGGTGTAGAATGTTGTGCAATAAATATTTTTTCTGTATCTGTACACAATTTTATTTTATTACCAAACGTAACTTACTTTCTGGACGTGCCTCGTATAATATAATATAATCTCCCCAGAATGTTGTAGTTTTTAAGTGATTCAGATTGTTTATGCCAATAGCGCGCACGGGTTATGTGAACGTTTTATTTTATTTTCGGTTTTCAAAGACCCCACAATCAAAATTCAAGCTGGTCAATCCGAGAATAGAAAGTTGATGCCCGAAAGATTTTGAAAACCATGATTTTAGGCCAGTGGTATACCATTTACATGCTTTATTGTCTAAGGCATGAAGTGACAGAGATATATTTCTCTGCTCTGTGGGGAATTAATGGTACTGTTCAAATTAGCGAAGCCGGGTAAGAATGCAAGTTGCAATATATACCAAGAGCTGAGTGAAGTCTCTTTCTGAACGATGAAGGAAAATTACGTCATGGAATTCACACATTGTATGTGGCTGTCTTAGATATTTTCCGGGGTTCCGTTCATTCCTCTCCAGGTACACCGATGACTTGAACTACAATATTTCATATTTTGATTAGATTTCTCTAGTTTCGAAACGTAATATAGGTGTAGGCACAGACAATATCGTGCATAACATTTTATTCACGGGGGCTAGTTTGAATTTAAAGAATGAAAGTCGACTGTTATACAAGAAGTACATAGTGTGTATTCCGAAGAACCCCAGTGCAGGTCTTTCTAGTTGACGCCCGTGGGCGCCGTGCGCGTCGTAATGAGGATGAAGTGAGGATGAAGACGTCACATACACCCAGCCCCGAGCCACGGGAATTAACCCCAGGAGATTATAATCCCTAATGGCTGGGCCGGGAATCGAACCCGGGGCACTTCGAGCCAATGCCTAGCACGCTAACCATTTAGCCACGGAGCCGGACATAAAGTAGACGTTAAACCTAGACTTAAAATTAATTGGCGCTACTCGGACTGAAAGCTGGAACCATCCGATAGTATGCCCTACTAGCGGGGATCGTTTGTTACAGGAGTAGATGTTCGTGACATCTTAAAACTCCAGCTGATCTTATCATCAGAGAGAAGCAATAGAGACGTGCGGTGGAGGTGGTGGCTGCTGGAACGCCGCTAATCCCCACTAATATCGCCAGGTGCTGCGCCGCTCAAGTCGACAAGTGACACGCTGTCACTTGGGTTGAGAAAAGAAAAAGAGAAGCGCTGATTTTTTGCTGAGACTTAGAAATCTCCCAGCATGAAGAGGAAGAAGACAAATGGAGTGACAGTGCATTAAATACCACGAGGTCGGTCATTGGATAGCAACAAACCATCGGACGGGGTTTTTGGTATCGACAGGACACGCTGCTCGAATGGAATTTGTTGAAGAATTTTGAAAGTGAAAATTTTCCTTCGGTAAGAAAACAAAACTGCCACTTAGGTTTTGTACACACGGTCATTTCTTCACTGCTGTGCTGGGTATAGAAAGTACTAATACACCATGGACACTTACTGAGGTTTTAAGTAAGAAACTGATAGCATTTGGAATGTGGACGTACCGCAGGATTTTAAGGATATCATGGACAGCTAAAGTCACAAATGTGGAAGTACTGCGGCGTATGAACAAAGACTCTGAAATTTTCAGTATCATCAAAAGGAGAAAACTAGAATACTTTGGTCATTTCATGCACAACAACAAATACCACCTATTGCAATTAATTATCCAAGGGAAGATTGATGGCATTAGGCGTCCAGGACGCAGACGAATATCCTGGCTAAATAACTTAAGCCAGTGGTTCAGACTTAATACAGTGACACTGTTCAGAACAGCTATAGACAATCAGCAGATCATGCTACTGATCGCCAATGTTCTTGGAGGAGAAGAAGAATACGCTATTCCTTCTTAAATAATTAATGCAATGTAACATCAAATAATCTCATTATTTTGTTCGTGTAAATTGGCTATATAGATTATAAACGTACGCAATAACTCAATCATTGAAAGAGCCATTTCACCATCTAGCCACATACGAACTGAACCCAGTTGTTCTTGTTGTTGATTTTATTCGGGCAGACGTGTAAATCGTGTCAATATTCGTCCTCAATATCTGCACTCTGGTGTATCTCTTCTTCCCAACTTGCCCAAGTACTGTAAAGAGATATCCTACGGCAAAACACACGCAACTTCTAGCGATGAGCTAGGTTCGTTAGCACTCAGGCCTGATCAGAGGGAGGGGGAAAACGGGGCTGTATCCCTGTGGCCAAGTTTTTCTGAAGGGCCCACGAAATTTGAAATGCCCAGAGCAGACAAATTTACGCAATTTTATTGCCCAAAAAATTTGGCATTTTATGATATTCAACGTATCTGACTCAAGTGGATGTGCTACAAAATACCATAAATAAATTATATAAATAACCAATATCTTTAATTATTTGTTTCCACTCATTATAAGGAGGAAAGTTTCCAAATAGCATTTCAAATCGACCTAATTGCTCCTAAGCTACATTATGAAACTTTGCAAAGTTCGAATTTTAGTAGGCTAAATAAGATCGTGAAAGGCGTTGAAATAGTTCTTGTGATGAGAGAATAAAACTTTAGGTCAGATGCAATGGAAACGACATTGCACATTTACTATGAATGAAATTAGTACGTTCCAAAATGAAGACAATTTTAGAAATGCACATAGTTTTTAGGGGTCTTAAGAATAAAAATAAAAATTTGATATTTCCACGATGTCACGCGACGAACAAATATGGAGGCGCCCGTAAGTCCTAGTCCTAGGGCCCATGAGCGCTCACCACGTTCCTGATAGTACTCGTATGCCAATCAAATGATGTCGCCCTTTGTGGTCTCGAAGCACCTATTGAGACTCTGAATATAAAGGTCCTGGGTAACTATACTTCCTTGGACAGAGACTTGTTTAATTTCTCCCAAAAATTTATATCTAGTATTCATCATAAAATGAATTTTTTCAATTTGTGGCACGGCATTTTTGATGGTGACCACAGAGGTCCAAGTTCGATTCCCGTCCCTGCTAAGAAATTTAATTCTGGTCTAAGGATTACTACGGGATTTACTCAGCTTCATGAGGTACAGCTAACAAGGGGCCATCTCAAAAATACTAGAATTTGTTTGTCGTGGTTTCCCAAGCAAATACATGGATTGACCTTTGCGACTTCCTACCACAATCCTAGCCCCTATTACCAATACACACACTAGTAAGGCCATCGCATTGTCACAGGTTATCAGACAGATGCTACACACATCCAAGTAAATGGGGCCTACATGACCATGAAGTCTCTAAATAAATCAATAGCAAGAACAGCAATCAAATTGCCAATCGACTGGTTGGTTTGGCCCCTGCCGCTACAAGTTGCCACGAGATCAAGCTATGTGACAATTACCTCAACTCCCCCAATTTAAGAGCTTGGGACAGCTATACAATCGATAATTCCTCTTCTGGAAGTGAAATTAGACCACCACGTGGTGTAGTGGGTAGATGTTTGGCTATCACCACGAAGATCTGGTCTCCGCCAAGAAATATATTCCAGTCTAAGGATTGGATTGCGCCTCGTAATGCAGAACTGGGTCATTACAGAACTGGTTTTCAACTTCTACTTCAGGATAGTCCAAATTACAAATGTTAAAACTATCACAGCCATAGAAATAATAGAGGTTATCAGACAGATACCATACACACCCCAGTACACGGGGATAAATAATCACGGTAATATAGCTTCCATCATTTACCATAGATAGGGGAGGGGGCGGGAAGTCCTATCTTCCATCGCAGTGAGCAATCTGCGCGACTTGTTAATATCAACCCTCCACCAAGTGTGTCTGGAACCTGATATGTCAGGAATGGATGGATTTCTTTCCAGGAAACATGCTGAGAATGTGTGTGTGCATGGGTAAAATAAACAATAATAATAAATTGAATGACCACAACTATCTATGTATGCTGAACTGTTGTGACCAAGATAGCGGGTTCAAACCCAGCCGAAGTCGTCGGATTTTTTATGAGCGTTACAATCCTTCAGTATGCGTTCCTTCGGAGGGGAAGTAAAGCCAGCGGTCCCATGTCATACATTTATGGAATGTAAATGATCCTTCCACAGATTAAACCTTTGTGAAGCTAAATTTCTAGGTTAGAATTCGTTGGAAAGCTCTATCAAAATTCCAACGTTTCCCACTACGTATCAATGTTATCTAGTTGTGAAAGTTGGAACTACTTGAAATTGAACGGAACTTGTAGCTCACCCTATGGGTGTCCGCTTAAAGCAGCTACAGCCTCCGGTGAGCCGAGCATGTCCTCGGACACTCACGGCACTAAATACGAAAAATAAATAAATAAATAAATAAACAACTATCTGTGTGCACACCCTTTGGTTTGGAGCAATTCAGAGTATCTACTCCCCAGTTTTACGTTCTGTTTAGCACTGCCCTCAGGCAGAGAAACAAGAGGTAATTCGGACGACTATTGGTTGAGATTTATTTAGGCCTGGTGATTGACAAATGGAATACGCGAGATATGTTACGATCCATCATCGAACAACTGACCACTTGTCCACCGAGGAAGAGTTGTTGTAATATTAAACGGGAACAAATCGTTTTCCTTTTTAATTCTTAGGAATGTACAGACGAAAGTTTGGGAATAATTGGGAAATAATCTGAAATTTGGACCCATTTGTCTGTGTTAAATTTTGATTATTGTTTCATAGCGAGATATTTCAAAGTTGTAGATTTATTTGAACAACGGGAAGGTACCATTTACTGTACTTCAGTCCACCATTTACTGCTTTGGAACTGGGTGACCTATGTACTGTACCTACCGATGAATGAGGAGAGGCTCCCATGTAGAAATATTGTCTAAGTTCGGGGCTTGTGCTTTGATGAACTGCAGCACTGTGGGCTCGTACAAATGTTATGACCGTTCAACAACACGCGGGACAGGTCAACATTACTAACTCCCAGAGGATAACTTAGCCACAGGCTATGCTAAACAGTCCCATAAATATTGCTGTGGTTTTGTCCCTCTGAAAATCTAAAGAACAATTTAAACAAGGATGAAAATATTATATAAAATAATCCGCATGCTTAAAATAACACGTTTTTGTTGTAGTAGGTTGGATGCAATGTAGTGTGTATTCCCATCGTGTAAGTCATTGTTCTAGTAAAATAAAGGGGAATAATTGACTACCTCCAGCAGTCATCGTACCCACTAGTTCATCTATTTATACAGCGAGTTATGATGCTGAAACCCGTGTTCGATTCCAGGTTCTGCCAAAAAATGTAATTCTGATCTCAGAGCTGGAACGGAATATACTCAGCCTTGTGAGGTAAAACTGAGTCGAGGTGGGTTCTCTTCTCACCTCAGACGTCCTGAAGAGATTTTCCGGCTTTCCAATATTACTACAGGCAAATTAAGGGTTGGCTCCTTACTTAAGGCCATGACTGGCGCGTCCCCAATCCTAGCCTCAATTTAAAATACACACATTACTACAGAGACCATAATAACACAGGTATTCAGACAAATTATTTACACAAGCAAGACATAGGGTTGAATTGACCACGATTTCTAAGCGATGAAACAACAACAAACACGAAGGTTCGACGGAAAGTAGTGGCAATATACGTATGTATGCTAAACTACAATAAAAAAAACAATCGTACCTCTACAGGTCTTCTATATATACCCGTGAAACATGTTGCACCACTTGTCAGTGGTTTAGAGGTCTCAGTACCAATGCGCCTTTGTTGAAGTCGTCTTACCGCTTGAAGTATGGCCTTCTGTGTGCTTATGTTACTTCCTCAATTAAGGACGTGGTTCATTGATGCTTGTACTATATAAATAGTGAATATTTCACCCCACCCTCTCACATCTCCCTGTAGCACCCTTCTTATTCTTCAAGAGGTATCTTGGTGGTGGTTAGTAGCACCCCAGGGATATGCACCATGTTGGAGTGTGCATTTGGGGAGTTTTATCGCAGTAAGTACGAAACAATGACAGGCCACGGAACTCTTATAAAATCGAGGTGAGACGTCATTAAGATAAGCGGTTTAACCTGGAGTCCTAAATTACACTAATAATACCCGATCCACTATCTAAGAATACCACAAGAATAGAAGTCGCACGTACAAGTTAAGGTCTTTAACATTGCATTGAGTGATAATTTCCAACAATATACAGCCTAATTATTTAATGTCACGCAGTAATTCATCGTCGTGACTTTTAAAGGATACGGACTATTTTAAGTGACCGTTACACCTGATTGAATACCAAGGCAGCCCAGTAGAATATTTGGTTTGTGCCGTTTCTGTTTACAATGGGTAGATTTTAGGTCACTGAGCACATTGGTATCTGTAAACACATGAATCTCATTGACACAAAAATCTGTTTGGAGATGCTGCCGTATACAGGTGATCAAGCGTGTGGTTGCATCGTTTTCTCGTTCTTCTGATTAGAATAACTTTACTATGATATAAATTGAGGTCCCGAAATCTATGTTTGTATCTTAGAAAAGATATTGAGAGCAGGTGAAATAATTCTCATCGCTGGCATGTTCGATTGTTTTATATGTAGGCCATAGAATTATATATCGGCAGACGAAGATTATTCATAATAACAACTTCCAATTCGATTGCTTGAATAAGACTTAAAAATGAAAGCGTATTTTGAAATTTCACTCAGCCACCATATTGAATTTCTCTTCAAAATTGAATTAAATTCCTATAGCCTACACCAGTATATTAAGACTTGTATAAAGATTTACAGTGCTAAGTTTTATTGCGTTTGGATGATTAAATTGGGATAAATTCTACTTCAATATTTGAAATTCGCGGGGCCGCCATGTTGGCTTTGTACTCATCAGGATATTGAAACCTACACAGGTGATTTTACATCAATAACCTTTATCGCTACTCTAAATCTCAGTTTGATTGCTGTGATAGATGTTTAGATATTGAGAACAGAAGATTTTTTCTTATGGCAGCTATGTTGGATTGTTTTATATGTAAGCCATATATTTATGTACCAGTATAATGAAGATAATAAGGATGGTTCATTATACGAACTTGAATTTCGATCGCTTAATTAAGAAAATAAATTACGGTAAATCATTTTTTTAACTTCCCACAGCCGCCATGTTGAATATCTCAAAACAATTGATTTAATCCAAATGCCAGTATATTAAGCCTTGCATAAAATGTTATGATGCCAGGTTTTATTTGAGCTCGGGTAACTACACTTTGTGAAATCTCCATTTTAATACTTGATCTTCGCATAGCCGTCATGTTGGTTTTGTACTTATAATTTGTTGAAGGTAATAAAGGAGAACTTATTATAGTATTTTCCATGGCCATAAAAATTTTGGTTGATAGTGGGAATTGTTTCCGAGATACTGAATGTGAATAAAATATTTCACACGGCCAGTGACACTTATTACATTTGAAAGGCAGGACAAGGTTGGAAAATGTAGTAACAAGACCTTATTAACTTTCATTGAAATCGCTTCAGCCGTTTAGATTTTATTACGGACACACACACACACATACACACGCGTGGACAAATTGTGATTTCATAAGCCTATATTTCATAAATGAAAATAAGCTGAAAATGTTGGTAAAAATATGGTTTGACATAATAATTTCACAGACTTCCAAGATGGTTGGGATAAACAAAATAATATTTCACATGAAGTAGACACAAATGAAAACGCCATACGTAATTGCGAAGCTTATAGAACATTAACAAATAAGCGCATCTATTTTGGAGAAACCCGAGAAAACAAGAAGTTCCGCGACGAACTAAAGAACCTACTTTTCTTAAAATTTTGAATTCATGCCAATGATTAATCTATATGGATCTATCTAGAATAATGACGAAATTAAGTTGGTAATATCGAAATTTCTAATTAGTTCGAAATACTGTATACCTGGCATAATGTAGCCTAATAGAGAACTACAGTTGGCTGCCCTGGTGACTAAATATATTCTTAGTTTCATCTCTTAAGGTACAGAATACAAAATTTGGTTGAAGTCCAATGGATAGCATGGGCGTTACATGCAGTTAAACATCGGATCTAACAGCGCGCGTAAAATCATGTTGGCAACAATGACATACTTGTATTGGTCAGAAATAATCTGAAATAATATGATCTATTGTTGTGTCAATTTTGAATGAAATCCATTAGTTAGTATATAAGTTACATTCATTTTAAAATTGGACCTATCAGCAGGTTTAGAATCATGTTGGCAGCACTGGCGTAGGCCTATATTAGTTACTCCAAATTAATCTAGAATGCCAGGTACTATACGTGTGCAAAGTTTAGAGCTATTGGCTTGCATAATTTCTGATATATTTATATTAGGGTAACAAAAATAGGGACAGTATTTATGAACAGTTGGCAGCCCTGGTTACTCTTAAGACTCGGCATAGTCATATCTGTTATGGTACACATAGCACAGACGAAATTTGATTGAAATCCAAATGATAGTATAGAAGTTACATGTATTTAAAGTTGGACCTCTCAGCAGGCTTAGAATCATGTTGGTAGCACTGACGTATATAAGTTACTCCATATTAATATAGAATGTCAGGTACTATACGTGTGCATAATTTAAAGCTGTCGACTTGCATACTTTCTGATAAATGGGTATTTGGATAAAAAATATTGGGAGCATTTATTAACAGTTGGTAGCCCTGGTGGGTCTTAAGAATACGCTCAGTCATATCTGTTTATGTACACATAGCACATACGAAATTTGGTTGAATTCCAATTGATAGTGTAGATGTTATATGCATTTAAAATTAGGACCTATCAGCAGGCTTTTAATAATTTTGGCAACACTCCCATGTATGGCATCCTGGAAATTAAACGGCAATATTATTATCTATACGTGTGCCAATTTTGAAATAGCTCCCATTCATACCTTCCAAGATATCCAACATGGAACTCAAATTTCAATTGCGATTTTTCAGTAGTTGGTAGCACTGACATCATTTTCAAATATGGCCGTGAGATATTCAGGTATAGATCTTTACACATACCACATTTTGTTTCGATTGCTGCAGCCGTTTAGGAGTTGATAGGGGGACACACACACACACCCAGCCAGCCAGACAGACAGAAGGACGGACAGACAGACAGAAGGACAGACAGACAGACACACATTTGCCCGATCTCATAAGTCTACTTTTTCCTCATTTTTGCAAAATGTGAAAAGTAGGCTAAAAATTGTGATTAATGGTCAGAGACACACAGGCAACAACACAGCGAATTAATGAATAGGTTTTGGAATGACAAGAACGCGAAAGTCATCAAACTATGACCAATATGCAAATCAACGAGCTCATTGAATGCGCAAAACGAAAATATCAATTTAAAAAATTTGCAAAAATATAACCAAAAGATCTCCTACCAATTGAATATTAGATTGGAAAACGCAACCAATAGATACAAGCAACTGTGAGTGTGTGTTAGCGCCTTCAGTATTTTGACTGGTTTGATGCAGCGCTCCATTCCTCCCTGTCCTGAGCTAATCGTTTCATCTCTGCATAGCTACCACACCCTACATCCGTGCCAATCTGTTTTACATATTCTAACCTTGATCTACCACTAGAGTTCTTGTCCTCGACTCTTCCTTGCATAACTAAGTTTGCTATTCCAGGGTGTCTTAGTAAGTGTCCTACCAACCTATATCTTCTTCTCATTAGCAGTCACCAGAAATACCTCTTCTCTCCCACACATCTTTATTTGATTGTCTATATACCGATCAAATCTTTATCATTCTCCTTTAACACCGTATTTCAAACGCTTCTATTCACCTCTTTTCTGCTACGACAATAGTCCATATTTCACTTCCATATAGCACCACGCTCCAGTAAAAAGCTTTCAAAAATGACTTTCTAATATCTAAATCTGTATTTGATGTCAACAAATTTCTTTTCTGTAGAAATGCTTTCCTTGTCTGAACCAAATCACTTTTATATCCACTTTGCTTCGTCCATCACTGGTTATTTTGCTTCCTAAGTAGCAGAAGTCTGCTACTTCCTTTGACATTTCACCTGCCAATTTGACGTCGATGTGGGTTTCTGATTTCTTTCAGCTGCAGTCCATTATATTTGTATTATATTTATTGATTTATGTTCGAGCCTGGCGAAATGTAAATATTATATGGCAGAAAACTGTACTATAATGAGCCCCTGTCTGGAGCGTGGCACTCTATGGAAGTGAAACTTGGACTATTGGTGCAGCAGAAAAGAGGAGAAAGAGCATTTGAAATGTGGTGTTACAGGAGAATGCTGAAGATCAAATGGGTAGATAGGGTTGCAAACGCAGAAGTATTAAGACGTGTGCGAGAGGAGAGATGTTTCTGGCGACTGCTAATGAAGAGAAGAGATAGGTTGGTAGGACACATACTAAGACACCCAGGAATAGCAAGCTTAGTTACGGAACGAAGGGTGCGAGGACAAGATTTGTAGGGGTGGACCAAGGTTAGAATATGTTAAACAGATTGCCTCGGATGTAGGATGTGGTAGCTATGTAGAGATGAAACGATTACTGTAGCTCAGGACAGGGAGGTATGGAGCGCTGCATCAAACCAGTCAAAAGACTGAAGACTCAAACAACAACAACAACAACGAGGCTCATTATAGTACAAGTTTTCATTATGATACAGTTTCTCCCACGAATCAGAGCTCAAGAAACAGTTGTGTGACCAATTAAATGAGGATAGCATCGCACCTGCGCTCATTTCCATGGCCCCCTATTTTAAATTTCACTGCGTGGCGAGTGTCATAGTGGGGTATTTAAGGAGGCCATGGTCAAATACAAGGTATTTTCTGCGTCCCATGCGCTCTGTTCAGTACACAAAACTGGTGAAATCTCGACAGATATTTATGAATATTTATGTACGAACATAAATTAGTTATAATTATCGTCGAACATAAACAGTCGTATGCAACTCGCCAATAATGGTAATTAAGACACTCGTATGGAAATTATAATACTCGCTACACTCGTTTTATAAACATACTCGTGTCTTAATTAATGCCATTATAGGCTCGTTGCATAATGTACTATTTCATCATGAATTGTCGAGTATTCATATGATGATTCTCAGCTAGTGAGAGAGAGCCTCTGTAGAGTTAGTTAGTGTTGTTTTAAGCGGCGGAACTACCAGGTCATCTGGCCCTTGCCTCTACAGAAACTCCCGACAATTTATGAGCACACAACAAAGCAAAATTAAACAAAACAATAAGAAGATGAGACGTGTAGTGTAATTGGGGTGTGAGTATGTTTTCCAATTTCCTCCAGAAGAACTGTAACTGCGGGTATTGGTTATTGGGTGCTGGAGTCTGGTTCAGAGAGGATCATTATGTTACGACCCAGATAACTCCCCGGCTTGGAGTAGCAAGCGGAAATGAAGCCGAGTAATGTACATGGTAGTGATTATCCACTTCCTATGCTGGGTAATGTAGCGAGGGACCGCACCGGACGTATTCAAGCACTCTCTTACAACATTCACTTTATGTTCTCAACAGACGGACCGCGGGCCACCTTCGTCACACTGAGGGCCACCTACAGTTGCGAGTCAACCAGAAAAGAAGAGAAAAACATATATTATCTCACCGCTTCTTTCATTAAGAAGATTTACTACCTAAGCAAGATTGAAGTCACAAGACGGCTAGTCGGTACCAGGGGTCAACTCCTGGGAATTTTGTGAAAATCTGCAAAATATTCATCCTCCATCAATCATTCATAAATTAAATTGGAATAAGGGCTCTGAAAAAATCTGGTGGCAAACAGTTGTCGGGAGTTTCTATAGTGTCTCTCTCTCAGCAGCTGAAAATTCAGCATATGAATAATCTACAATTCATGATGAAAAACAACCATTCTTTGTGTTAATTTCTTCTTGTGCCGTACAACAAAATAGATTTTTCATATGGAATTCTACCACACCATTCTTATAATGTTAAATAGTATTGTTTATTACACATAACATTATTACACTCATAGTGTGGTGACTAGCATTCTTGGCTATCAACGCGAAGATTTGGGTTTGATTCCTCGCTCTGCCAAAAATGTTGATTCCGGCTTGAGAGCTGGAACAGTGCTTTCTCAAAATGTGACCCGAAACATGATCATGTAAACTCTCTACCCTGGAGTGTAATTCTAGGCTGTGGGTTGGAACGGGATTACTCAGTCTAGTGAAGTTAATTAGTTATTGTTGTTTTAAGGGGCGGAACTACGAGGTTATCTGCCCCTAGTCTAGTAAAGTGCTGTAATGTAAAGTTATGAAGCCATTATTCCAATGTTACCTATGCAAGCTGTCATGTGTAGCTCTTCAGTTGGTCAACATGAATTTGTCCAATCGCTTGGCGGGGTGCAATGTATAAAATATGTAAATAACACTCCTGAAAAAAATTACCTGTATTAGTTAATTATCCTAAATTTTCCCATTATAATAGTGATAATTAACTAGTCCATGTAATTATTGTCAGGAGTGTTATTTACATATTTTATACTTTGTATCCCACTCAGGCATTGGGAACATTTGTGTTGACTTACTGAAGATCTACAAATGCCATCTAAAAAGTAGACCACTTCGTGACACAGTCGTAAGCATTCTTGGCTCTCACCCCCGAGGTCCCGACTCCATTCCCGGATCTGCCAATAAATGCCATTCTAGTCTGAGGGCTGGAACTGGGTAGACTCGGCCTCATGAGGTAAAACTGAGATTAGCTGAGTCTGATTCCTACCTCAGTCTATCAAAAAGTAGCTTTCCATAGTTTCCTCATTTCTACTTTAGGCGAATGCTGGCATGGTACCTAAACGACCACCGCCTACCCAAATTGTAGGCCAATTTACAAGTACACACATAAGGATAAGTTCTCTCATTTTCCTCATTAACGACCGGCTCGCAATTGAAACCTACCTAGGTGGCCATGCTTAGATTCCATGTCTGCATGGAGCCAAAGCTCTTCCAGCTCGAGAAACATCCACTTCAAATCTCACCTGAGAGCAAGCAGCGAGACTGGGCAAAACTTCGTGCAACTGTGCAAATAATGGGACCAGACAAGCGAGCCGTAACCAGAACTGGACTCTGGAATCCACGTGGAGCGACAGAGCAACCATGATATTGGTTAACAACAATAGGACTTCAAGGTTAGGATTATCTGAATTTTATTATATCCCGGCGCAGTCAGTTGGTATTTGAGGGCGCTTAAATATAAGGGAGCCGTGCCAGTAGATTTATTGGCACGTTTAAGATCCCCTTAGGGGCAAAATTCCAGCACCCCAGCGTCTCTAAAATAATAAAGCCACAGTAGATAAAAGGGACGTAAAAACCATAATAATTTTTTGAATTTTTATTTTCCATAATTTTTGTTTATTATTAGAATTATTAGTTTAATTTCATTTTTGTAATTTATTATATACTAGCAGAAGTTCCCGTTCTTCGAACGGTGTTCGGTGTTAACACCAGACATTATCAATTGAGCTACTGTTGCAATGGTTAGCGGTTTCTCATTCCTACATTAGTTTATCAGAACGAAGTTAGTTTTTTGAGAATATCACTCACGCTGTTAATTTAAGGGCCTTAAAATGTGGTTTTCGGAGACCCTTTATAGACTCCCGAATTTTGTGTCTCACATTGAGAAGCGCAACATATGCTTTGGTCGTCCTTACAGGATAATTTTTATATTTCGCCTATTTTAGCATGTATTTTAAGAAGTTTTTCCCTATATCCATCCTTCTACTGTATGAAAAGTACGGTGAAGAGTTTTATAAATGATTGGTGTATTGACTCTCATGGTTACCATACCTAATTTTACGATGCACCAAGCATCCGAACACAAGTTATAGGCGTACATAAAGATACACAGAAAGACAGACAGACAATTCTATTGTTTACAACATATCACCCAGATATCCAAATACGGCTGTATCTACCACACAGTATCAAACAAAATCATCCTTACGATGAACCCGTATGTCCAAAAAAAAAAAAAAAAAAAAAAACCAACGTGTACTTCCTGACTTGAAATAGAATTGAAAGTCTTGTAGACGAAACGCAATACACGTCACATAAAAACTGACCCTCTACGTTGTGTTAGGTCCCCATACACAGGAAGCAGGAAGACCTCTTTCATAAATTATAAAGGCTTGTGGTGCATGAAAATTCAGATTCTTTAGCCTCAAATGACCCAAATTCCTAAAAGCCGCAAAATATACTGATTGTATGTATTGTGCCCGTTTAGACCGGAGTCCGCACGACCACATATGCATTTTACCAATAATCAGTCAGCACGAGAGTTAAAATATCCCGGAGCGCCAGATGGGTTAAAGCTAATCGCAAAAACGACATCAAATGAAAAAAATGCTTTACTGATTTTTGGCTTAATGCAACAATAAGGATAGAAGGAGATTCAACTGGGCATAACACATCATGTAAAATTATCTCATTTTATTTTGAATTTAAAATTGACTGCAAAAATGCTCAAAGTAGCATCACTCACGTGTGGCGACCCACATCCAATTTACACAATGTACAGAATTTTTCCAAACACATTTGACAATTATCTTTGGAAACACAAGTCTGATTATTAGTCCTGTAGACTGTGTTCCAAAATTATATTCATTTATTTGTGATCAAATCCAGTTAAAATTTAATTGTCTTTACTGGAAATATCGTAGTTCACTGTTTGAATTTTTACATAATATTAACACTCATAGAATAAATGTTCATAGAATTTTTAACTTTCACTTATTTTTTCCAGTTTCAAAAATTTATTGTCGAAAAATATTATTATCATTGAATCAACACAAATTATTTACACATATTAATAACATCTGAAAAGTATTTGACCTTGAGCATAGCATCGAAGAACTGTGCGAAGCACAACAAAAATTAATTGTTCTTCCGACATTAAACATTTCGAGAAGTGACTCGATTATGAACTTCAAGTTCCTAACAAAATATATGATTTCTGAATCCTCAACTTGATCAATAAATTGTTGGACCATTCAACTATTTAATTTTCCACTTGGAATCATTATTAAGAAAAATATTTATATTTGTGGCCCTTTTAGTAACTTTCACAACTTGCAATTCTTCGACAGAATGCGGAAATAAGAATTGTAGCTTCATAATAAATTCATTTAGTTCATGGCACTAGGATTGAAAATATCCTTCAAATTATTCGTGGTTATAGAATTATTTTTAATTGGCAGTGGCCCATTCTATTATTTTCATAAGAACACAATATTACAACAACAACGGCAAAGGTCTTCCTCTGAAGAAGAATAAAAAACTATCATGACAAATCCGGGTTCTAGCAAAATCAAAGTCTAAATGGAATCCGTAAACAAGGTTGAAATAAGAACTGATGGTTTCTAAGAAATAACCTTCGGGTCATTCATACGACGAAATGTGTAGTTCCAATACTCCTACTATAAACCTGAGCCATCGAACCTGCTATTTGATTGATGCTCGAATAAAAACCTCCTCATTCCTGCAACTTAAACATGCGCATCTGGGAATGGCATTTCAACTACTCCACACACATAAATTTTCTTCCCAAAATTTATACAATAAATCAAGCCTCTGCTTGTTATCAACACTGGAAGATTAATAAACTTACAAGTTTATTTTATTTTACCATTCAGTTCAACCCGTGAATTTACCATACTTATGATACTCTTTATTTCACTTTCGAGTGTATTTACGTCATGATTTTATATAAATACAAAAATATCCTATTTGATACAAATATCATTTGCTTCCCGTTTCATGCCTCTCCGTGTTATCTGAAAAATATACTTTGCTCATTACAAATATTAACTGTTCAACCAGAACTGAAATGTTGGTTGAATGCGGGCTTGCGCTAACCACTCTCCTTCGGAAAATCACCTGTTCCAAACTAGAAATGATTAAACTACTTCATAGGCTCTCTCTCAATACATATGATTATTAGAAAATATAATATCCAAGAGTTATTTAGAAAAGTTATAAAAATTATTATTATTATTATTAGTGGATTATTATTATTAGTTATATTATTTTAAATATATTTAATTATCATCTCATTATGTGAGAATCCACATGTTCGAACCTTCGAATATGGAAAAAATATCCATTCCTCAACAAAAAATAATTTAACTTTTACAGTTACATCGGCTGATTACCGTGATTTCCCAAAAATATGAAATATTCAAATAAATGCTCGATATGCTCGGGCATCGATCCTAAACTGTTCTGAGTGCTGAAAATGCTCAGACTAACTCTAATATGTCTTGCGTAAATCATTGCAAGATTTAAATACGAAGAAAAATAAATGTGTTGGTCATCTGCCGAAAAATAGTTTGTTCCAATTAGCTAGGCATAATATAAAGTCAAATGTGGCTTACATTTCTTGATGGTCTTGAAACGTAGCGAACCTGGTCTGTACCAGATTTATCCATAGACATGCCCTATCGGACAAGCACGTATAATCCTTGTATCGGCCGCCATTATATACCCACAATCCGTCTAACAAGACATAGTGGTAATATCTCTTGACGTTTGAAGTAACTGTTGATCGATATTAATGTTGGCTTCTGTTAACTCCATAACAGTTTGCGTAAATGGGGTCAGATCTAAGTGATCTATTCTTAAATATGTCAGTTGTAACATAACTCACGGTAATCTTTTCAGTACAAGAAAACACTGACAGTCTAACCAATCAACGGCTGTTCTGAAGATCGTTCCCTGGGCATGGCTTCACACCATCTACCATGCGCGAAGCAACATGTAGTTTCCCTGCGTTGGCTAATGAACACCACCATGATAGACTGGTCTTCAATGTACTGATAGATCGGAGTGGTTATCAAGTTACAAATATGAAACTGACTGAAATGGACTAAAATATCCAAGTATTAGGTTATTACTGGACTGTGAAAAAGTACTAATTCTAGACAAAGTCTAGCATATGTCCATGTGAAAATAAAAATATTTCACCAGTGTCTGTAGAAAATAACTATCACCTTAGTGATCCTCCCTGCCGGAAACTTACTAAGTTCCACTCGTAGCGCAGCACTTTTGTGACTATCACAACTTTGAAAATAACTTCTGCGTAGATCCGGCAACCATGTGCCTTGGCTCAGCGTAGTAGCACCTTGCTAGGCAAGTGCTTGTGTCGAAGTGAGCTACTGATGCCTGTGCCGGCCGGCTTTTATTCAAAACGCGTCAGGGTCACGCGTCATCAGCTGAAATCTGGAAATCCTCATATCTCTGGTATCCCTGGTCCGATTTACTTGATACTAAGTGCATTCTCTTTCATTTGGCCGTGCCAGTAATCTGATCCAAGTCTCAAGTCTCTACTCCATGGCTAACTATTTAATCAATAAATAGCCTCGACCTCTGCTATTACTCGCTACGTCACTTGACATGCTCTTAGCGGTATATTCTTTCCAATTGCTTCGAGAAGCAATGTAGCGCGATATTCAAATATCTCAACTTTCAACAGCGGCTGTAGCCTTTCCCTTGATATCTAGGTGTCTGAATCTTGGAATACCCATTCCTAGAGTTGGGCACATCCACCCCACACCTAGCAAAAATTAAAAATTGAAAAATGTTTATTTTTCCTATCTACACATTAAATCATCTGGTTCTTGAATAATAAATCTTCAAATTCGATGCATTATAAGTTCCCACGATGTTACCAGTTCGTGTATTGGCGATCTCATAGCTTCCATTGTTGTTTACTTCCACAATACGATATTCAAAAATCCTTAATTTCACCAGGTTTAATATCAAAAATATCGTGATATTCTTCCAAAATTTTTCCTAGCTCTGGGGACTCCTTCTCAGTGTAGACTTCTCTTCCTTCAGCTTCATGAAAAATCAGAGACCATTGAGCATCTCCCTCGATGTCTTCCTCTTCTTTTCCCTCGATGTTAATCTCTTCGGTATTCTTGAATCTGATCGTCTCTGTCTTCATGTCTATCACTGCTTGATATTTCTGAATGAAATCTGCTCCCAATATCATGTCAAAAGCCATGTCCTTCATTACTACAAACACATGTCGGAAATCATGTCCTCCAATCGTAATACATAAGTATAATTGTGTTTTACACAGAGATATTTTGTTGGGTATTATTCCTTGGATTTTAATTCCTGATACTGGAATCTCCTCTAAATTCTCTTTGAGTTTCCACAGAATATAAAGCTTCTCACTCACAAGACAAAGCATAGCCCCAGTATCAATCAAAGTATCGACAGGCATACCGAATACTTCGCATGATATGATTGGCATTCTAATTCTTGTACCCATTTCTTTACGTTCGTCATTCTGTTGAATTAAGTCATCATCCTCTGCTTGCCATTTAATAATTCTGGAAGTGAAAGTGTTTAAAATTCTATCTTCTGCTGTGAATTCGAAGTTGTTGTTTTTTTCGTTTCCATTCCCCCGGGATTGTTGTGTTCCCGATGGACCTGGTTCATTGTGCTTCTGTTCCAAGAACTGTAAGTTTTCTTGGTGTCTTTCTTCTAAGTTCTTCCTCGTCTCCTTGTTGAACTCTTCATTCGACTGACGAGTATTCACATTCCCTCTGTTATTGTAGTTGTTTCTACCGTAATACCTTCTTTCCTGGTACCTTCCTTGATTATCCCTGGGCCTTCTCCATTGAGTATTATATCGATTTCCACCATCCGGTCTTGCATAAGGCTTGTAGCTGTATCTGTTATTGTACTGATTCCATCCTCTTTTATCGGGTTCTTCCCTCGGCGTTTTCTCTTCTCGCCCCTCTAGAATCTCTCGAGGTGTTTGGGAATAACTGTCGGCCATAACAGCGTACACAGCGTTGTTATTCTTTCCTCCCTTCTGATGGAAGAATTGAGCGTTCGTATGATCAAGCTTCTGTAATACCTCGTCAAATTGCTCCATATTATAGATGTCAGCAGCGATCAAGGTTCTTTGGATGTCTGCTGGAAACTGACGTATCAATGCAGTAATTAATTCGTTATCTGGCATCGGCGGATCTAAATGTTGCAGTTTAGAAAGCTGTCCAGAAAAGTACGTAGAGTATCGAGTAGGTTGTGACGTCGAGAATCTCTTCGAATATAATTCTGCTCTGACTTGCTGTTGGGTTTCCGGGGACCAAAACTTTTTTAATAACCCACGAGAAAACTCCTCAAAAGTGGTTAGAGTGGATCTAAAAGCTCTGAACCAAAGAAGTGCAGGACCTTCCAAAAACTTCCCTATCACTCGGATCTGTCTTTCTTTAGGGATCTTGGAATCTTTCAGGTAATCACCTGCTTCTCTCAAAAATTCCACGGGTGTCACAGAATCTCGCCCTGAAAATTTAGAAGGCTTATCCTCTACATTCTTGAATACAGTTATGGGGTTGGATTGAAATACTGTCCTGACCTCATCCTGTCTTTGACTATCAGTTTCTCTAGCTGCTCCTAGATTTATCTGTATCTGTTCTTTTCCCCTTACACTTGGCATTTTCAACAGATCGTCAGACTGCTTCTCGCCCTTGATTTGGGTTTTCATAGCCTCAAGTTCCTTATGGTTTTCTTCTGCCATTTTTTTATTGCTTCGGTTTCCCTACAATTCTCCTTGACATCAGTGGATATCTGGTTCATAACAGCCTCGTGACTTTTCAATGACCCTGTCATATCTGATATGTCCTTCTGAGTTGCTTGGATATCTTTGGAAATTACTTGAATATGGGATGACAAAGATTCCCTAATCTCCTTGATTCCCTCTTGGTTCTCCAGCTTGAGTGTGTCTTTAATTTCATTGACAACTGTGGTTTTAATTTCAGTTTGTAATTCATTAATCACACCTTCTCTTATTTCTCCCATTACAAGTTCTTTGAATTGTTCTGTCAACCGTTGAACAACTAGAATTCCCATCTCATTACTCTCTTTCTTCACTCTGACTTCTAGGTTGATCATGTCTTCACCAACTTTCCTAAGACCATGTTCTATCCTATCAGCTAAGCTTTGGGATCTAAGATCGGCATCGCGAAATTTATCGTCCATTAAACTTGCGTTAGTAGCTAATGAAGTTTCGAGCTCATGTGTTTTTTCGCATAATTTAGTCATTTTACTCTCAAGTGACATTTTCAAAATTTCGGAATTCTCTTTAAATTTATTTTTCATAGAGTTAAATTTACTATTTAAATTTTCTTTCAAGTTACCTTTTAACCTGCTTTCTAAAGAATCAGAATTTTCTTTAAGTTTATTTTCTAACGAATCAGAATTTTCTTTAAGTTTACTTTCTAAAGAATCAGAATTTTCTTTAAGTTTCTCATTTAAACTTTCTTTAAGTTTATTTTCTAAAGAATCAGAATTTTCTTTAAGTTTATTTTCTAAAGAATCAGAATTTTCTTTAAGTTTATTTTCTAAAGAATCAGAATTTTCTTTAAGTTTATCATTTAAACATTCTTTAAGTTTATCAGAATATTCTTTAAGTTCCTTTTCCAAAGCCTCTGCATTTTCTTTCATAATGGCTGCTACACGCAGTCCAGCCTCTTTTGAACTCTCCTCCAAACTCCTCATCATCCTCATCATCTCTTCCATAATTTTCAATTATTATTCAAAACTTAGGGGTATACAATATTGGCAAACACAAGCTTATAACTAGAACAAGAAATATGAATAGCTAATTGGAACACTCTAATAAAATGAGATTTGTCCTAATGTCGACGTGATGGAAAAAAAAATTCTCTACTTTTACGAATTACATTTACCACAACATCACCTGAAAAATATGCAAGTTCTCAAATATTCTCCACCTGGATTCTAATAATGCGTATGTCCAGTCATCGAACGTTTAATACTGAATTTACTTGACGCCCTAATGGTTAAGCCATTATCAAAAATAATCAAACCCATTCTAATTACTAATCCAGTTAAATTTTTAATTTTCCCCACTAATTGGGTTTCCTACTAATTTATTCATCCAAACCAGACATCACTCAACTCCCAAAATATTTATATAAAAATTATCACAATTTAAATCGGCATGCGATTGACCGTGTCTAACTCGAGCCCCACGTTCGAAGCCATTTCTCTCTCTATCTTATTTTATGTGCCCGTTTAGACCGGAGTCCGCACGACCACATATGCATTTTACCAATAATCAGTCAGCACGAGAGTTAAAATATCCCGGAGCGCCAGACGGGTTAAAGCTAATTGCAAAAACGACATCAAATGAAAAAAATGCTTTACTGATTTTTGGCTTAATGCAACAATAAGGATAGAAGGAGATTCAACTGGGCATAACACATCATGTAAAATTATCTCATTTTATTTTGAATTTAAAATTGACTGCAAAAAAGCTCAAAGTAGCATCACTCACGTGTGGCGACCCACATCCTATTTACACAATGTACAGAATTTTTCCAAACACATTTGACAATTATCTTTGGAAACACAAGTCTGATTATTAGTCCTGTAGACTGTGTTCCAAAATTGTATTCATTTATTTGTGATTAAATCCAGTTCAAATTTAATTGTCTTTACTGGAAATATCGTAGTTCACTGTTTGAATTTTTACATAATATTAACACTCGTAGAATAAATATTCATAGAATTTTTAACTTTCACTTATTTTTTCCAGTTTCAAAAATATATTGTCGAAAAATATTATTATCATTGAATCAACACAAATTATTTACACATATTAATAACATCTGAAAAGTATTTGACCTTGAGCATAGCATCGAAGAATTGTGCGAAGCGCAACAAAAATTAATTGTTCTTCCGACATTAACCATTTCGAGAAGTGACTCGATTATGAACTTCAAGTTCCTAACAAAATATATGATTTCTGAATCCTCAACTTGATCAATAAATTGTTGGACCATTCAACTATTTAATTTTCCACTTGGAATCATTATTAAGAAAAATATTTATATTTATGGCCCTTTTTGTAACTTTCACAACTTACAATTCTTCGACAGAATGCGGAAATAAGAATTGTAGCTTCATAATAAATTCATTTAGTTCATGGCACTAGGATTGAAAATATCCTTCAAATTATTCGTGGTTATAGAATTATTTTTAATTGGCAGTGGCCCATTCTATTATTTTCATAAGAACACAATATTCAACAACAACGGCAAAGGTCTTCCTCTGAAGAAGAATAAAAAACTATCATGACAAATCCGGGTTCTAGCAAAATCAAAGTCTAAATGGAATCCGTAAACAAGGTCGAAATAAGAACTGATGGTTTCTAAGAAATAACCTTCGGGTCATTCATACGACGAAATGTGTAGTTCCAATACTCCTACTATAAACCTGAGCCATCGAACCTGCTATTTGATTGATGCTCGAATAAAAACCTCCTCATTCCTGCGACTTAAACATGCGCACCTGGGAATGGCATTTCAACTACTCCACACACATAAATTTTCTTCCCAAAATGTATACAATAAATCAAGCCTCTGCTTGTTATCAACACTGGAAGATTAATAAACTTACAAGTTTATTTTATTTTACCATTCAGTTCAACCCGTGAATTTACCATACTTATGATACTCTTTATTTCACTTTCGAGTGTATTTACGTCATGATTTTATATAAATACAAAAATATCCTATTTGATACAAATATCATTTGCTTCCCGTTTCATGCCTCTCCGTGTTATCTGAAAAATATACTTTGCTCATTACAAATATTAACTGTTCAACCAGAACTGAAATGTTGGTTGAATGCGGGCTTGCGCTAACCACTCTCCTTCGGAAAATCACCTGTTCCAAACTAGAAATGATTAAACTACTTCATAGGCTCTCTCTCAATACATATGATTATTAGAAAATATAATATCCAAGAGTTATTTAGAAAAGTTATAAAAATTATTATTATTATTATTAGTGGATTATTATTATTAGTTATATTATTTTAAATATATTTAATTATCATCTCATTATGTGAGAATCCACATGTTCGAACCTTCGAATATGGAAAAAATATCCATTCCTCAACAAAAAATAATTTAACTTTTACAGTTACATCGGCTGATTACCGTGATTTCCCAAAAATATGAAATATTCAAATAAATGCTCGATATGCTCGGGCATCGATCCTAAACTGTTCTGAGTGCTGAAAATGCTCAGACTAACTCTAATATGTCTTGCGTAAATCATTGCAAGATTTAAATACGAAGAAAAATAAATGTGTTGGTCATCTGCCGAAAAATAGTTTGTTCCAATTAGCTAGGCATAATATAAAGTCAAATGTGGCTTACATTTCTTGATGGTCTTGAAACGTAGCGAACCTGGTCTGTACCAGATTTATCCATAGACATGCCCTATCGGACAAGCACGTATAATCCTTGTATCGGCCGCCATTATATACCCAAAATCCGTCTAACAAGACATAGTGGTAATATCTCTTGACGTTTGAAGTAACTGTTGATCCATATTAATGTTGGCTTCTGTTAACTCCATAACAGTTTGCGTAAATGGGGTCAGATCTAAGTGATCTATTCTTAAATATGTCAGTTGTAACATAACTCACGGTAATCTTTTCAGTGCAAGAAAACACTGACAGTCTAACCAATCAACGGCTGTTCTGAAGATCGTTCCCTGGGCATGGCTTCACACCATCTACCATGCGCGAAGCAACATGTAGTTTCCCTGCGTTGGCTGATGAACACCACCGTGATAGACTGGTCTTCAATGTACTGATAGATCGGAGTGGTTATCAAGTTACAAATATGAAACTGACTGAATTGGACTAAAATATCCAAGTATTAGGTTATTACTGGACTGTGAAAAAGTACTAATTCTAGACAAAGTCTAGCATATGTCCATGTGAAAATAAAAATATTTCACCAGTGTCTGTAGAAAATAACTATCACCTTAGTGATCCTCCCTGCCGGAAACTTACTAAGTTCCACTCGTAGCGCAGCACTTTTGTGACTATCACAACTTTGAAAATAACTTCTGCGTAGATCCGGCAACCATGTGCCTTGGCTCAGCGTAGTAGCACCTTGCTAGGCAAGTGCGTGTGTCGAAGTGAGCTACTCATGCCTGTGCCGGCCGGCTTTTATTCAAAACGCGTCAGGGTCACGCGTCATCAGCTGAAATCTGGAAATCCTCATATCTCTGGTATCCCTGGTCCGATTTACTTGATACTAAGTGCATTCTCTTTAATTTGGCCGTGCCAGTAATCTGATCCAAGTCTCAAGTCTCTACTCCATGGCTAACTATTTAATCAATAAATAGCCTCGACCTCTGCTATTACTCGCTACATCACTTGACATGCTCTTAGCGGTATATTCTTTCCAATTGATTCGAGAAGCAATGTAGCGCGATATTCAAATATCTCAACTTTCAACAGCGGCTGTAGCCTTTCCCTTGATATCTAGGTGTCTGAATCTTGGAATACCCATTCCTAGAGTTGGGCACAGTATGTCTACCCCTTATTATTCCCGTTTTCCAACGGGGTCGGGGATGAGATGCGATGGAAGTCGTTGTGGCGATGGTTTTTACGGCTGGATGCCCTTCCTGACGCCAACCTCATGAGAGGAGTTAATGAGAGATGAAATGAATGATGGTGAATGAAACTGGGCAAGGATGTGGAAGGAAGCGTCCCAGCATTTGCCTGGTGTTGAAAATATACTGATTCAATTCTGAAATTTTTGAAATCAATGTTGCTGTTTGGAGATATAATAGACCTTCAGTACTATATGTCGCACGTGAAAATTGCATGAAAAAATCTAGGTTACCCCTTGACCCCCTTAATTGCATTGATGAATTGTACAGTCTACGTTAGTTCCGTGATAACCTTATAGCCATTTGCAAACTTTCACAGAAATGTAATAAATGGAGTGACATTGCTTCTTGCAGAAATAGATGGAACGTTGGATGCCACCCCTTGAGATAATGTTGTCATGGTTACCGATTTGCATTCCTTCATCAGTTTGTAAATTAGTTTTCTGGGAATATTTCAGAAACTGTTGGTTTTAGAGCCTTATAATGTAGTTTTCGAGGACCCTTTAGAGCCCCCGAGTTTTGATTCTGGCACCGAGGGGCTTTTTCTCGTCGTTGTACGCCATAATATATAATAATAATATAATATAGGGATAAGAATATAATAGACCTGCCGTACCACACCCGCAGGTGTAAATCGCGTGAAAAAATTCTAGAGTACTCCTTGCCCCCTTAAGCGCATTATACGTATTGATGAATTTTACAGCTGAATTTGGTTCCGTGATAACCTTCTATCCGTTAGCAAACTTTCACACTAATGGAATTGCATTGCGTCTTACAGCAATATATGGACCTCTGAGAATCTGTTGCCATGGTTACCGGCTTGCATTCGTTCATTTAGTTTTTAGCCTACTTTCGATTTTTGCAAAAAATGAAAGTAGACTTATGAGATCAACACAGGGCGAAAAAAAGTGTGTGTCTGTGTGTGTGTATGTGTGTGTGTGAGTCTGTGTGTGTGTGTCTGTGTGTCAGTGTGTGTGTGTGTGTGTGTGTGAGTGTGTGTACTCTGAATGTCTGTCCCCCCCCTATCAATTCGAACACGGTGAATGCGAATTGAACGAAATTTGGTACAAAGGTAGCACTAGCAAAGGACACCTCAGTGTCATGTTTTATATCGCCGCCATCTTTACTAAAACTGAATGGCGGCCACTCAAACGTTCAAAACGTAAAATCAAATAACGACTAACCAAATCCTCCGATCTCTACCAAATTTGGTAATAACATACCTTCGTATAGGATGCGTCTTGTGACCAAACTACAAGGTCGTCCGCCATACCATTTCAGGATGGCGGCCGTGCGAATTATGCAAACTTTATAATCCATATCATGGGACCCACCAGTTCCGATTATCGAGCCGAGAATCGTTTTAACTGTTCTAAAGGAAGAGGCACGTTCGAAATTAAAAGTTTATTTTGTAATACTATAGTGCAGACGTGATTTTAAAAAGCTGAGCTGATTTAGTAATAAGACAAGATGGCAGCGGATATTTTGTGCCTGACTTATATTTCACTAATTTGAGTATTGCATGCAATATAGCGTACTGATATAAAATAAATAAACTTTGTATGAAATGCTTTATATATAAATAATATACTCCAGTGATGAAATCGTTTAGTATAAATCACTATTTGCTAACAAGTTCTATGTAAGTCATTTTATATAGAACGACATTCGTTGACACAATTAGCTCAGTGGTAGAGTTGGTCACTGGTCGTGGCCGAGTGCGGTACGTGTGTGCGCGCTGTGTGACCGCATTGGAAGAGGTTACGGTTCCTAATACCGGTGCTTCCTTAGTTCCACGTGTGTACTGACCTTCCGTGTGTCATTCGGACAATACTTTTTTAAGTAGTGTTCCAGATAGGACAACAAAACCAGAAACCCAGAAAACCCCGCTGAAAATCATGTCCGGATACCAGAGAAAAAACACCGTACGCTGCCAATGGGACAGGCAGAGTTCTCGCCCCTCACCAGGAGAAATTCACCGCTGGATTGGCGATACCTTCCGGTTGACTGTCGACCAAGTAGAAGCCATCCAGTTAAATGCGCACGAAAAAACCATGTACATCAAGGTAATCACCATATCTATTTATCAGAAATTGTTAAATACTTTTGCAGATCCTATTAAATTTCAGTATGATTCAGGCGAAATGACCAATGTTAAGCTCTCCACAGCGCATTCCAATTTTACCACAGTGCGTATATTTAATGTCCCACTCGAAGTACCCCCTGAAATTTTCAAATCCGTCCTGTCGAAATATGGCACTGTGAGTGACGTCAGGAAAGAACAATGGTCTTCTGCTTATCAGTTCCCGGTGTATAATGGAATACGCGCCGTAACTATGGAAATCAAGCAAGATATCCCCTCCACTGAGGCCTTTGGTGGCCATTCTGGCTATATAACGTATAATGGACAGAAACAGACCTGTTTAATTTGCAATGCTACCACACACCTACGTATTAACTGCCCAAAGAAAATGATTCCCCTCGGTATAACTCCTACACAACAACGACGTGTACAATACTCGGAAGTTGTGACGCAGCAAACGTCATATGAAAACATGCTCATTGATCAGTCAGCTGAGACAACACCAGGAGTGACCTCGGATACATCTGACGCAGAACTGGTACCTTGCCCTGAACAGAGCTGCGAGACACAGAGTGCCCCTGTGCTCTCGGCAACCTGTATCGCAGCCTTAGAACCAACTCTGCCGTTACTACAGGCTGCCACAGAAATTTTGTCTTCACTGCCCCCGACTTCGCTGGTCCCTACCGACTCACTTAAGAATGTCGATCGGGGATCCGAGAACGTCTCTAAGAAGATTAAAACAAATGCCTCGATTGCCGTACCAGCCCCGAAGAATAAAACTGGCTCCACAAACGTTTCCGCAGCTGTGAAAAAGAAACAAAATCTTCTTTCTACGTCATCTAGGGACCCACGAACGCTCTCAACCGCTGACAGCCGGCCTATGAATGGCAGTCAAAAGGAACTATCTCAACCTAATTTGACATAGTGCACCAGGATAATTCTCACCTGTGTCTTCTTTCGAGTCCACCTTCCAGTATGTCTAGCACAGCTTTTATACTTCTCTTAATGGCGCAATTTCTCACTGTGGCCACTGTGAATATCAATGTAATAGAATGCCCTCTGAAATTTCAACTGTTGGAGAGATTCCTTCGAGATGCTGACATTGACATTGCTTTCATTCAAGAAGTTGCTATACCGTGTTTACCCATATCTGCCTTCTACAAACAATACATCAATACCGGTAATACGAATAGAGGGACCGGATTCCTCATAAGACATGATATCCCACTCGCAGGTGTGCTATGTCATCCATCAGGACGCATAATATCTGGACACATAAACAATACCACCCTGATAAATGTATATGCCCCATCCGGGTCTAATAAACGTGTGGAACGGAAAATGTTCTTTCAACAGAGTATACTGCCTCATCTGCACGACGTTAAGGAAAAACTTATTCTTGCAGGGGATTTCAATTGTATTCAACGCCCAGAGGATTCCACTAGTCCATACAGAGGTGTCAACCCGGCTCTCAGGACCCTTCTTACCTCCCTACACCTCATTGATGCTGTGGATAGTTTAAGGGTGCCCCTGCCCCATTACACCTGTATAAGTCACAACTCCTCATCACGACTTGACCACATCTACTTTTCACAGGAACTTATCCAGCCTAGACGATATGAAGTGATTCCTGCCAGTTTCACTAACCATCATGCTGTCGTATGTACAATCTCTTACCCCCATCCTATATTTCACATAGGAAGAGGTTATTGGAAGCTGAATTGCTCGCTGTTACTGGAGGAGGAATGCCAAGATATTTTCAGACAACACTGGATTCGATGGGTCCAACAAAAATGCGAATTTCGCGACTGCACAGACTGGTGGGATATTTTAGTTAAACCAGGGATCCGCCGCGTCTTTAAGAACATATCTTACCAACGAGGTCGGGAAAGACGGGATACAGTTGAATTTTACTATCGAGTTCTTCGCCAGCTCCAGCAAAGATCTGATGCTGGGGAGCGTATATATGACCAGATCCGGGAAGTTAAAACCAAGCTCCTGTCTCTACAGCAACGAACGCTCGCTCATATCAACGTGGCTTTAAAAGATCGTACAGTGCTCCCGGACGAAAGTGCAAGTGTATACCATATCGCCAAAGGACAACGTGAGCGGCAACGTAAATATATCCACCGCCTCCGCACCAGTACTGGAAGTGACGTCACCTCCCCTGACGCTATACGTAGTGAAATATCATTATTTTATCAACGGTTCTACGCTAAGGCTCCCATTGATCCACAGCAGGTGACCCTATTGCTGTCATCTTGCAGTACCAAACTATCTCCGGACAACAAAACTCTGCTCAGCGCGGATATTACGGATGAAGAGATTCACTCTGTGGTTAAACGACTCCCAAACAACCGCTCACCTGGCATTGATGGACTGCCATATGAAATGTACAAACACTTCTGGCCTCTCATTGGCAAAGAATTTTGTCATGTCCTGCGTACCATTCTCCAACGTCGTGCTCTTTGTCAATCACATCACGAGGGTACCATAGTCCTCATACCAAAAACATCCTCTCCCATGGCAGTTGGTGACTTCCGACCAGTTACTCTGCTCTGCAGTGACTATAAAGTCCTTACCAAAGTACTTGCATGCCGATTGAAGACTGTTCTACCTGATATCATTGGTGATGAACAATGTTGCAGTATTCCTGGAAGAACTCTGTTAACAAACTTAGCGATACTACGGGACCTACACCTAAAAGCCGAAATGCTCCCCACTGAGCCAATGAGTTTTCTCACCTTAGATCTTGATAAAGCTTTCGACCGCATCAGTCATGAATACTTGTACATGGTCTTGCAACACTTCGAATTTCCTGAAATCCTTATTGACTACATTCGTATGATAAATTGTAATGCTACGTCTAGAGTGCTCGTCAACGGTTTTCTTTCCCCTCTGATTCCAATACAACGATCAGTTAGACAAGGATGTCCCCTTTCTATGCTACTTTTTGTCATTGGCCTTGAACCGTTCATTCGGACTACCCAGGTGAAGCTACAGGGTTACAAACTGTCCACACATGTTTTTGGAATGTGCGCCTATGCTGATGACGTATCAATATTGATCCGCAATGAAGAAGACATCTCCCACATCGATAGCGTCCTTCAGCTCTACCATATCGCCTCTGGAGCACAATCGAACCCCCAGAAAACTGCTTTGCTTCCGCTCAATACTAACTCAGTGATTACCCCACAGCCCTGGTTCCGGATAGTAAATGAGGTGAAAATTCTTGGCATTACCTGGAAGCAATCGCTTCTGGACACAGTGCAAGTTAACTGGACTAAGGTCATTGCCAAAGTTAGGGGAGTCCTGATCCAATTTGGTCAAAGAAACCTCAATATAGTGCAACGGGTCATGGTCCTCAACGTGTTTGCGCTCTCTAAAATATGGTATGTCGCACAACTTTTCCCACTTCCCAAAATGTTTGAGAGCCAATTGGCAAAATATACAGGTTGGTTTATATGGCAAGGATTTTTGTTCCGAGTACAACGGGAACAGTTGTATCTCCCATCCCGGCAAGGCGGGCTAGGGCTAACAGCTCATGGCATGAAATGCCGTGCACTCCTCTGCAAGAACGATATCACCATTCTTTCCCAACATGACACTTTTACGAAAGCGCTATACAAAGATATTCGAAACACAGCCCGTGGTTGTGATAGAGCTTTGCCGAAGATATTTAGGGACCATCAACAGCACCTTCTGGAAACTGTTCGCCAAATGCCATCAGGGATTGTTCCAACGACGAAAAGTATCTATAACATGTTGCGGCAAGTGGTACACTCCAAACCGCGAATAGAGGCCACCACCCTCTATGTCCATTGGCCCACTGTTTGGAAAAATTTTGGGGCTATGTCCATTTCTTCTGCTGTACACTCCCAAGTTTTTATCTTCCTCAACGATCTCATCCCAACCGCTCTACGGCGATATACCATCCATCTTGAAGCTTACCCATGGTGTACTATATGTGGTCAAACTGATACGGCGATACACCGCTTCACATCATGCACGCGAGTTGTCTCCACGTGGCTGTGGTGTAAGGGAAAAGTATGTCAACTATTAAATGTGCCCTCGGATGACCTTGATGACAGGAAGTTGGTTCGTTTGTCGGTGACCGCCTTCCCCCAAATTAAACAGACTGCCATTGTGTGGATAATGGGCCAATATGTACACTTCGTGATGGACAATGATCAACATTTCTCTTTCCTGGATCTCAGGTATCACCTGCAAAAAGAGCGTTGGAAGCTTAGTGAAAGTGGACAATTGTACGATAAATATGGACACTATCTGGATTTCTTGTGATGTATTAGTATGGTATTTATCATATCTGAAAATTCTGTAATTCTGTAAAGAGCTAATAAAAAAAAAAAAAAAAGGGGTAGAGCGTTAGCCTATCGCTCAAATGCCTATGGTTCAAACCCGATCAGAGCTAGTTTTTTTTGCTTGAAATTTTATATGTTTATTGTTTTGTAATGACTCAGATGTTTTAAAATTAAGCGTTATATTCTGCATATTATGGTGTAAAATATATATTTAATTAAAACATAATTCGCCAGCAGATTTACTCGAGACATCTAGCTGCCAAAAAGGTAACTGCACGCCGACCAGATTTTATTGAAAAGTTTCTTCTTCTGGCCGCTAGAATGCACTCGCTCTGTTAGGATTATATTGTTAGATATTTCACCACTAGATATCTCGACTAGTCTACGTGGGGCTCCATTGATTACTATACCATTTGCATTCTATGCGCATCGAATTTGAAGAATGACAAGATGATACTACGATACATTTTTACTTTCTATTTTAAAGGGTTTGTAACAGCCTATTGTGCGTTATTTGAAAATGTTAATTGAAGTAAAGAACATAACGATTTCACATAGTATCTGAACTCTACCGTTGGTGCTAGTTCAGGATATTAATTAATACTTCTATTTCAGCCAAATAGCAATCGAAAATATCCACATAGTTGGTATACACACGTCTCTGTAGGGTCATGGAAAGATTTGTTAATTCAATTAGGGTTGTGAAAGTCATACGCAGCCAGACGTGTAAAGACATGCCTCAACTCAAAGTTGGATGTTGCCCGCGTCAGGCCGATTATGTAATAATAATAATAATAATAATAATGTTATTGGTTTTACGTCCCTTTTAACTACTGTTGCTTTTAGAGACGCCGGGGTGCCAGAATTTTGTCCCGAAGGGGATCTTTAACGTGCCAGTAAATCTACTAACACGGCTCCCTCGCATGTGTGCACCCTCAAATGCCAGCTGACTGCGCCAGGATACGAACCTGAAACATACGGTCCAGCAAGCAAGAACGTTACCGCTGAGCCACGCCGCCAGTCCGGTCGATTATGTCTCCAGATCCATAACATTCTTTAGATACTTCTTATCTTTCTTTCTTCAATGATGGTAGCAGTTTTTATCTAGGTTGTGGCGTTTGGTAGAGGTAAATCGTTTCTAAGGTCTTCAACAAAGAATAGTTCTATTATACTCTTTGATAATAACAACGAGTTATAACTATACTCATACATTTAGGAGAAAGTAGGCTATATGTTCTTTACTGAACATCTTTTTTTTTTTTTTTTTTTTTTTAGTCGTTTCGGCCATCAATGGACCACGATGTTCTTCACTCATATGATCACTGTAAAGCTTGTTTTCTTGTCTGCCAGTAGATCTTCATTCTTGACGAATGTTCAGCTCTCCTTTCTTCCGTCCACTTGCAGTGAGGGCGAGGTATCACAGATGTTAAAGGGTGTAGATTACTGGTTGATTTAACCGCCTCTCTGAACAGGTTCCTATCCTAAACCAGAGCTTGATGGATTCGAGCTTCTGTTAGGTCCTTTTTAACTTGCATCGACCATTTACAATAGGAATTTTTTTTAGAGATTGATGAGTGTATTCGATATGAAAGTCGACGATGCTCCATCCGTTCCAAATGTCCAAAGAAAGACATTCTCCTTTTTCTCATCACACTCACCAAATCTTCTGTATGTTCAAATAATTCATTGTTATGTCTTCTTCTGTAACTACCATTATCATTAGCAGGTCCTAATATTTTCCTTAGAATTTTCCGATCCTTAAGTTCTAATTTTCTCAATGGGCCTTTGTTTGTCATCTGTAAGCATTCTGCAGCATACAGTGCTGACGGCCTAATTACTAATTCATTAGTTTATTAAATGAAATTAGTTTTCTGGGAATATCTCAAAAAAGGTTGGTTTTAGGGCCTTAAAATGTGGTTTTCGGGGGCCATAATGTCTCTCACATTGAGGGCTGAAAATGAGCTTTGTCTCGTCCTTCTACGCCTATTTCAGCATGTATTTTAAGGGGGGTAGGTCCCCTTTTATGAGAGGTACGGAGAAGAGTTACATCAATGATTAGGGTCGTGCCTCTGATGGATATGTGTACCAAATTTTACGTTGATACACCCAGCCGTTCTCGAGTTATAAGGGAACAAATTTGTCCACAGACAACAAACAGACAGACAGACAAAAACATATATTTTCGCGCGCAACCATCATAAAACAGTCTGAAACGCGTAAATAACTCAAATTTCCGTAGAAATACAGAAAACAAAACAGACAAACTTTCATTTTTATATAATACGTAGAGATACTGCACCGCTCGGTGTTGACCGTGTTTTGTTGCACAAATTTAGGTTTTACTCGCTAACCGTCGGAGATACACGAAACGTGATAAGGACCTTTTGGATAGAAAATTAAATGTCAAAGCACGTGTATGCCATCAAAAGTTTGCTATTTCTTAGCGTTCTCTTTTAATTTGAAATGGAAATATGAAATTTTGAAACCAAAGGGTGTAGTGACGTCACAAATGTGGGTTTTACTCGCTAACCGTTGGTGATACACGAAATGTGATAACGACCTTTCGGATAGGAAATTAAATTTTAAACCTCGTATATGCCATCAAAAGTTTGCTATTTCTTAGCGTTCTCTTTTTATTTGAAATGGATTTATGAAATTTTGAAACCAAAGGGTGTAGTGACGTCACTAAAATGGTTGCCATTTTTAATAGTGCAAAATATCGAAATCAAAAGTATCCTATATGTAAACCTGATAAATCAGCTACATCCATGCCAAATTTCATTTAAATCGGAACAGTGGTTCTTGCGTTATTGAGTAACACACACACAGACAGACAGACAGACAGACAGAAAGACGCACACCATCTCATTTTTATATATTAGTATGATATATATATATATATAACTCAATGCTGGTGTGTCTGTTTGTCTGTTTGTCTGTTATTTATACAAATCTACACCGTTTCACCGTTCTGAACCAAACTTTGTGTAATTACCCTTTGGAACCCGGCGAGTAACAATGTCTACTTGAAGTTTCGGACAGGCCACTCCATTTCCTGCATTTAGGCCCTTTGGCACAAATCTCAACCGTTTCACCTAATTACAACGAATTTTACATACCGTTTGAAACCCTGCTGGTAACAATGCCCATTTGATATTTTGGACAACCCTCTCCATTCTCTATATTTAGAATAACAGAGAAAAGGAACTTGAGAAACACGTTTTAAGGCCCTAGAACCATTCATGTACGTAGTAGTGTAACTGTAAGAATATTTTAATAAGTCTATTGTTGACTGACAAAGCGGGCTGCATCACGCCGCCCCTACTCGTATTCTGGTGCAGAATTGTGAAAATAGTGTTGCATCTTGCGCTGCTTATAAATTGCAGTCACGGAGAGTAATTAGTACGAAAAGATTTCTTAGGCCCCTGAAAAAAGTTATCATCATGAATATATTATGCCTCTGTATAAGTGCGATGGTGTTGGTGCAGTACATTGAGGTGTAGATCAGCTGCAATAAGCGTTGGTGCATTCAAATTTACTTTCATTTATTCCGATCCTTATCCTTCAGCGCTATGTGGCGCTAAATGACACTGTTGTTACCTCAGGAGCTCGGGACAGCTAAAGTTTTCCAAAGTGCTCTGATTATTTTCCTACAGCGCTATGCGACAACAGACGACACTATTGGTCTCTACTTTTCTAATAGCCAATGAGATATAGGCCTAGGCCCTAGCAGGTGTCTTTTATTTCACTCACTCCTCTTTCTAATCATATTTTTCCATTCGTTTGTAAATTACATTGTGTCAGTACTGTAGTTAATAAATAGCCGTTTCCCTATTCATTATTATCATTATCATTACGGGAAAATGACGTGAATGTTTGTCCATTATACTGTACAACTTATCACCCCCACTACCACCACAAAATGTTATATTTCTACATTTGTTTTTTCAGTTAGTTTATGTATATTTTGCCAGTTCTGTAGTAGTATTCATTATCATCCATAAAACATATAAATCCAACGGGCGGAGCTGGGCACTACTGCTAGTTGACATATAAAAATCATATTTATTTAACCACCTCTACATTTTTGAATGTATCTAAATTTTTATAATTACATCTTTATTAAGATGTACCGTAGAAGTAATGAGAAGAATGAACACAACACCAAAGTTGGTCAAGATAGTGAAATGTCGAAAATTGCAATATCTAGGTCATATCATGCGTAATACATGTAGATGCGAGCTGTTTCGAAAAATATCTTGGTTCGACAATCTTAGATGCTGGTTTAATATGTCTTCAACTGAATTATTCCGCGTTGCCACCAATAAGACAAGAATAGCTATCATGATCGCCAACACCCGAACGGGATAGGCACCGAAAGAAGAAGAAGAGGGACAGATGACTTCACTGTTCCATCCCTTAAACAACAATAACTAACTAAATAACTAAACTCAATGTCGGGATAGCAAATAGAACTGTGGGGTATGAGAAGGTAATGGGTAGTGGGGTGAGGATAGGGAAGCCAACTCCCATGGTAAATGTTTATTGGACTTCTTTGCTTGCATGGGTTTAGCTGTTGTGAAATCATTCTCCAAGCATAAGGACATTCACAGATACACATGGGAGAATAGAGGAACGAACTTAATAATAGGCTGTACCATTACTGACTTTGAATTTAGCAAATTGATAAGGAATTGCATGGTATTCAGGGGCCTTTTCTTTTGTGAAACTGATAACAAACTGTTCTGTTGTGCATAGTTAGACCTAACCACATCAGAAATTTATGAGCACGAGTACGCTGCTGCGTATTAATACGAAGAGAGCAACAGGGCGAGCTGTGTAGATAATTATGTCAACTGGTGTAACCATTAAAATACGAGAGCACGTAATGGAATATTGGATAAGATAAATGTGAACGTTTCTGTAGCCAAGTAATCATCATAACCTACACTGATAAAATATCACTTGAAGTAGTGCTGGTCTTCAATGAATATGTACTGTAATTGATTGCGCACTTTCAAGTTTATAAACTACCATCGCAGTGTAAAACGAGCGCGAGGATAAAGCGCTATTTAACGGAATCAATTTACGATGTTATACAAACAAGTAGCCTGTGTGAACTAGTTTAGATTATTGTATGGTGCATGCAAATGAAAACAACGCCCTTCAGTAGCAACTGGTGACCACAATTATAACTCTACAGTGTGCAAAGCTGGTTGTTATTGCATCATTTAGTGACAGGGGTCATCGTAGTCATAAGCCCCTTGTTCTTTTGTATATAACTTGCTTGATAACCTGTATTATTGGGATGGTAATCTACAACAGTGATGTAGCATAATATTTTATTGTTTAAGCTTATTATTTAGCGTATGGCTTTTAGTGCCGGGAGTGTCCGAGGACATGTTTGGCTCGCCAGAAGCTGTAGTGCTTCAATGTGGACACCCATGGGGTGAGCTACACGTTCCGTTCAATTTCAAGTAGTTCCAAATTTCGCTGCCAGACGTCACCGACACCTAGTGGTGAACGCTGGAACTTTGATAGAGCGTTTCAACGGAACCTAACGTGCAAATTTAGCTTCACACAAGTTTAATTAGTGGAAGGTTCTTTTACATGCCATAAATCTATGACATGGGACCGCCAGATTTACTTACCCTCCGAAGGAGGGCATAATGAAGGATTTTAACACCCTTAAATATCCGACGACTTTGGTCAGGTTTGAACCCGCAATCTTCGACATAGAAGCTCAGCATGCTACCGACTACGCCACCAAAGCCGCTACATCTCTTAACATGTAGGTCTCGGCTGACATGTTGACAAGCAGAATACTGTAGCCTATGTTTTGAGAATAACATTTGGGTAATTATTGATGTCTCAATCTCAGTTTGGCCCACTGACCGCGTGGCGCAGCGATAACGTTCTAGCCTGCTGTGCTCAAGTTTTCAGATCGAATGCATCTGTTAGATTGCTGTTGTTATTGGCGTTGATTCATCAAAGGGTTTGCAGCATTCCGGTCATGTAGTGTAGTTACGTGGGTGTACAGATTGTCTAATAACCTGTGTCATTGTATTGGCTGTACCGGTGATTTTGGCTATTATTTGTGTGGGGAGCGACCGTGGCCATAATTTAGGTAGGCCTACCACACCGGTATTTGCCCTGAGCAGAATTGGGAAATTTCTAAAGACCAAGATCACAATGGCTGAGGTATGAATCGAACGCACATGTTCTCAGGGTTTTCTCGCGATGCTGACTGTACCCCGTTCCAGCCCTCAGACCACAATTAGATTTCTTTGCAGCCAAGTATGTTGGCCACTATGCCACGACATGTACGAACGCTGTTGGGATATCAAAACAAGTGTAGAATAGCACAATACCCTCAGACACGTTTGATTTCAATCACTTTAAAAACAAATTATCTCTAAAACTCATAAAATTGGGGCAAATTACTAATAACAAACGTACTTTTTTATATTTTGCGTAGGGACATTAATTTCTATAATTGTTATTACTCTGAATTGTTTCGCTCCATGAGCCTAGGGACTGCATTGTGTGTGTACCAGCTGCCAAACACAACATCTACAGTAATAATGATTATTCAAATGTGTTGAATCAGAAATAATATTATGCGTAGTACATTCTATATGTATTCATATTTAATGAATATTGAATTCGCTGGGCATTTAAAATCCACGATGAGCATTATAATAATGAAGTGTGCAATAATATAGCGTTAATCCATCCACGTGGTTTACATAACACCTCATTGTACTAAGTTCTTTTCACATTGTATTGTATAGACACCCTATTGTCTTTCATCCTTGAGCACAAGTGGTAATCGTCACAGACCTACAGCCAAGAGAGGCATAATCACATACGGAGTCCCTGCATGGTACCCAACCTAGAGATAAAACATTAAGAAACATCTAAGCTTAGATAACAGAGCCATAATCATCATCATATATATTATTTCAGTAGTATAGATCCCTCCTGCGGCGCTCACAAGCGACCGATCGTGACAAATGAGCATTCAAATGAAAGAGAATTGGCATTTTCAGTGACGAATTGCACTCTAATTTCATAAATATATCTAATTTCTTACACGAATTACTTTTAAAAAAGTATACGGAGTGTGTGATTTGCAGACAATGTTGCTGTAGGAAAACAAAGCTCAATAATTGCTGTCCACTTCACATTTTGGCCGCTGTGACACCTGTTTCATGTCATTTTAACATTCTGAGGTCTTTCCTTTATAATTTTGCATGGATTTCAGAAACAGTAAATCAAAGGAATGAGTACTCAAATCGTATAATTTTATAAATATCGAATAATCGGTGAGTGTTATGATGATCCAATTTTCAGTCATTGCCTTCTTAAGTTAGGAAACGTAGAACGTGGAATTCTAACTGAAATGTAAATAGTGTCCTATAATCATTTGGTTGAAATGAAAACATAACAACCGTTTTCCTTTAAGTCTCTCATTATAAACTTATTGGGGAAAGTGTGGTTTATGAACATGCGAGATTTGTCGCTCGGGTCCGCTAGTATTCATTAATTCCTTCAAACCCTCAAAGGAGCCACATCCCCAATACCCGAAACCTTTAAACTTTTAGATCTTATGTTCATAAAAAATGTTTTACTGGTTTTACTACGACTGGGACACAAATTCGTAACTTGTGGTCGAGGAGTGACCTTATGCCCTAGTCGGGTCCGCACAGCTGCATTTCCAGATCACATACTATCAGCACGCAACACAAGCTTGAAACTATTTCCCTGGTGAAATAAAATCATCCTTCGGATATACAGCAACTACAAATCAAATCTCAACAGCCACCTGAGTGATTATTAGTTGATCATTTCAATTTTTCTACATTGTGACTGTGTGTTAATGTGAATGTAGCCTATATTTTGTATGTAAGTTAATGTGGTGGCAGAGACACTGCTGTGTCAAGAGCATTTAATGCTCAACTCTGCTTCCACTCATAGTGTATGCACATATTTAGGATCCTGTAAAGGTAAATAATAATAAATAATAGAATAGTTTCTAAATATTCACTCTCTAAATTTGGCAAATATAATTCGCAGTGTAATCTATTGTACCCTGCATAGATGAGGAGTTGATATTTGGCAGGAATGTCCTTGCACGCCGTCAGATGCCATATAGGGAACGGGCAGCTACTTATGTCTAATTAAGCCTAGATATACCATACACGCATATCATACAGATACAAACACTGGTTACTATGACGAAGCCACATTCTGGGTTCTCTTTTGGACTCTGCCAAGAAATTTTATTCTGGTCTGTGGGTTGGAACGTGCTACACTGAGCCTTTTAAGGCAAAACAGAGAATAAGTGTTGTTCTAGGATTGGTTTTCTGTGGTTTCACTCTTCTACACCAGGAATGGTCCCTAACGTAAGGTCATGACCACCTACTTCCCAATTCTAGCCTTCAATACACATGTACTCACTACTACAGCCTTTACAATAACAAAAGCGAGTGGATTCAACTAGCCTAGATATGACAGACTATACCTATGGAAACTTTGGACCCCTTCTTTGCTGAATCAAAGTGGTTTGTCGAAAGGTAGAGCTAGTGTTACGTGGTATTAGAACAATGACTAATTAGTATTTGTCCGGTAATGAGACCAGTTATTTTTCTTATTGTCATTTGTGCTTACATGTGTAATCTCCATATCAATACTTCTTAGCATGCCATTTTATCCTTGACTGCTCCAAGTATGCCAACTAGACGAGCCTTTTGTCTTCTAATTTTAATGCCTCCTATCACAAAGTCCGAATAATATTCTGCACACTACTCGTCTGCTAGAAGTCCCTCATAGCAAAAGAAACTGTTCTTTATTGCTTAGCCTCCAGGTCGATAATAAGATAATCTTAATGTGGGTCCAATCCACTTGCAGTGTACTCTATCTGTGGTCTAGATTCTTAAGCGTTCTATTTTATTTTCTAACTATAATTTCTCATTGCCCTAAGTATTGCATTCAGGTATCTATGATATCACTTCTCCAACATGCATTCTACAGAGAAAACATTATCCAAACTTACAACCATGTAATTCGGAGCACTATAATGAATAATAGAAAATGAATGTAATCATGTTTCCGCTGAAAATCTCTCGTTGACATACTTTTCTTTGTGCGTTGGCCCAATCATCATGATGTTAAGAAGAAGAGGTGGCAGAAAGAATGGAGTCATAACTTTCACATATCTCACCAGAGTTCGTATAATAGGATATGATTGTGCTAGTCGATGCATTTACATAATCCTTGTTGTGAATACTCCTCGCTTCTGTCGTCTTTATATGACAATGCTTAAATATTTACGACAAAATTTTATCGATATATGTATAGGTTATTCACCAATAACCGACCCTCAGCTGATAGTAATTTCATGTCATATTACTGCTTGACAACCAGAAGCAAAATGTTTATACGACTTGAACGCCAAGATATGAATATTTTACAGTATCAAATAAATGCTTTAAAACATATTCGATTATGATTACACTCTGTATATAGCTTATACTGGTTATGAACCTACAGACTGGCTAGAAGGGATGCATAACTAAGAGGATAAAGGATGGAGATATGCGACAGTAGACAGTGTCAGTAAGATACGTAGGCCTATACATCAGGATGGTGGTTATGTGTAACAGACTTGAGATTTGTTCCCCTTTCACACAACTGTGTGATGATTACTCAGTAATATCGTGCTATATTCTCATATCAAAGTTTTAACAGTACACATGGCCACCATCTTGAATGTACTAAGTAAAGAGACTTGTGCCTTTGGAAGAGTAAAGCTCATGCTTGGTATCATCTTTACTCTGTATAATCTTTGGTAATATCGTATTATCAGAATTCAAAAATAACAAATATATTAGTTGGTGAGTTACTGATCTTAATATTTTGTATATTCAAGATTGTGGATGCGCACGATATTCAATATGATTTAGGATTATCTGTGTTTTTCAACATTGCTTTCCTGTGCGTTAAGTATCATTTATTAAATTTTCTTCTCATTAAGGTGAATGATTTTGGTAGTACCGAGTGTAGTATCAAAACTCAAAATGGTGTATGATTTAAAGTTAGCAGCAATAGCACACTTGAAAATATGAAAAAGTTTATGTCCCTAAAAATAACTTGATGCGCATTATTTTTTGTTGAATTCTGTACAAGTATTCAGAAGTTATGACGGACAGACATTTACACTGAGAGCCTCCGATTAACCTCAGAAACCAATTTATATATCATTTTTTCAAAACGTTAAAAGTAGGCTCAACGTGTATCCCACCAACACTCTGAAAATCTCACGAGAGAACCACATGGGCGTGAAATACCACGTTTCTCTGACACGTTGCATACATATTGCTACTATCACAACAGAGGTGGTACTTGATACAGAAACTCACATGGTTAATATCTATAGATATTGAAGTATTAGAAGCTCTTTTTCAGTGTTGTCTATTTCTATTAAAGAAAGCTTTCCAGTCGGTGAACTGCGCCCAATTACATTACGCGGGAAAAACAAGTATTGAAAACACCCTGACCTGAAAGAAATATTGCATGAGATATTTTGTTTTGGTTCCTTAGGCAGTATGTTTCCCCTTAATACACTTGGATTGCATATGTAATTTGTGTACAATCGTGATCACTGACCGGAAAGTAATTAAAAATTCACTGACTAAGGCAACACTGAAAAATTGCTTCCAACACAATAACGATTTCCCAGGTCAGAAGCGCTGAAAAACGTGACAAATGAGATCCATGGTTTAATTACTTTATTTATCATGTGAATGGGGAAGCCTCCGTGGCTTAGGCGGCAGAACGCCGGCCTCTCACCGCTGGGTCTGTGGTTCAAATCCCGGTCACTCCATGTGAGATCTGTGCTGGACAAAACGGAGGCAGAGAGGTTTTTCTCCGGGCACTCCGGTTTTCCCTGTCACAATTTCATTCCAGCAACACTCTCCACTATCATTTCATTTCATCTGTCATTCATTTAATCATTGCCTCAGAGGAGTGCGTCAGGCCTCGGCAGCCGGCACAGTTAATTTCCTCGCCGCTAGATGGGGGCTTCATTCATTCCATTCCTGACCCGGTCGGAGACTGGAAGCAGGCTGTGGATTTTCATTTCATCATGTGAATGGGGCTGATCATACGCGCTGTTAGTGTGAATATGTTCTATGTAAATCGTCTGATAACGTCACGTGTTCAACGGACGGAAACCTGGAATTCATGATTCCTCCCCTTCTGCGAGACCAGCCTTCTCTTGCTATGCATGAGTGACCTTCAGTTGCTTACCAGCTGGATACAAGTCTGTAACGTGTTATCTTTTTTACGTTTCTCAGAATTGTTGATGTTTTGACAAAAATAACTTATTCAACTCGGTTTTTGTATCCACGCACAGTAAGTAGTTGGTCTGTATTGGTGTTGTCGAGTGCGAAACACTTTTCCTCCTGTTCCCTTCCAAAACATCCCCCTGTCATTGTACGCCTTTCATGTCATTCAGTAAATCCAGACATGGAGAATCCTATAAACCCGGCTGCCTAGTGAACCTTCACTCTTTCCGCAGGCTATTAGCACCTTATTTGAGGTTGATAAATTATGATATGAAGAATTTCGCTAGATGAACAAAATATGCGACCTATTTTATTTTAGTATACTGTAGCGAATATTTGATTACAAGGGTTGTTCAAATTAAACATACTAGTAGACTGATGTTTGAGCTAGTGTAAAAGTTTTTACGCATATTTATTCGAAATGTAAGCTCTTGTTTGACATAACTGTTTGTCTCTTTTCAGGTGAGTGTCGCTTAACTGTGTTGCCACTGTGGTGAGTTCAAACGGTAAATTATTTTATGCAGTGGTAAGTTAGAAGCCGGCCCCATGATGTTGAGTTAGAGCAGCTGCCTCTCACCCGGAGGCCATGGGGTTGATCCCCGACTCCACCAGGGATTGTAGAAACTGACGTATGGGCAGGATCGGGGCGCACTCAGCTTCGTGAAGACAGTTGAGTAACTGTTTGATAGTACGCAGTGCCCCAGTCACGAAAACCAAGATTAACGGCCAAGGGAACTTGAAGTGCTGACCACGCGTCACCCTGCATATGGCTGGGCTGTGGTCATCAGTTGTCAGACCTTTAATGGACTGTGTGCCACGGTTGTTTTTGTTAAGTTATGAATGCGTTTTCTAAACACACTTTAGACTAAATGCCGAGGCAGTGTAGCTTACATCATGTTTTACAGACTTACCTCAATACTTGGCAATTTCACACCCTATTATAGTCAGTATATTAGGATGGATTATGGAACAAATGCCATTCTCACAGCTACTTGGGTGGGCAGTTGACCGAAAATACACAGTGCTCACAAAAAGCATCCGTACAGCAACATGTCCCTTTTATCTTGTGTGATAAGGAAAATAAATAGTTTTGGTTCAGAGATGTTGGCATCTAGTAGCCAAGTCCACAGCTAGGTGTTGTGGACGTTATCATATGGTAGCAAAAGTAGGAACTACTTGAAATATTGATTGTCTGCAGTCCTTCTACCTGAAGTACGAATAACACACACTAATACAGTCATCACAATTATCACTGGTTATCAGACAGATTCTACACACACCCAAAGTACACGGGGCTACACGGCCGCATTGTCGCAGCCCCTAAACTGAGGAACCAACCAACTAACTGAATTTGCTTTCTTCTCTTCCAAAAGTCTCTTCACTCTCTCACTAGGATTCTTCATTCGTTATGCTGTCCATGCAGTGGTGTCTCTCATCCAGGGATTTGCGGCGATGCTTCTTCACCAACGTTATCAAACTAAGCATGTCCCATGAAATTTCGTCTGTTACATTGATTTTTCGAAAGTCATTTTCAATTTCGATTATCAGTTGTTCTTGGCTTTCAGTGAGGAGGCATAATTAATTATCCTTTTAGTAAGTCTTTCATCGTCGATTCTTTGAATATGTCCATAAAATTTCAATCATCTTTTCCTAAGAGTGTCTGATATTTTCTCGGTGGCGTAGTCGGTAGCATGCTGAACTGCTATGCTTAAGATCGCGGTTTCAAATCCGGCCGAGATCTTCGGATTTTTAAGAGTGTTAAAATCCTTCAGTTTGCCTTCCTTCGTAGGAAAAGTAAAGCCGATGGTCCCATGTCATAGATTCATGGCACACAAAAGAACCTACCACTGCAATTGGTAGTGTAGCAAAATTTGTAGGTTATTGGCTAGTTAGAAACGCTCTACCAATTTCCAACGTTCACCACTAAGTTAACTTTATATGTGATTTTTGCCATGATTTTTTCAAAATTAAATATTTCTTACTAGGGAAAAATACCTTAATTATTTAAGTTTCTGATAGGCCCTAAATGTTATGTAGATTTCGGGGAAATTTATACAAATGTATTTGTAAATTGATTGGTTGTTTTATTGTTAGTGACAGTGGCATCTGGTATCCAAATTTGGAACTACTTGAAATTGAACTTGTTGGGAGCCCTCGGGCGTTCAATCATAAATACCCAACTATTGCCGCTGGCTGCAATGTATATATTTTTTCGGAACCATTGTTATTATTATTATTATTATTATTATTATTATTATTATTATTATTATTATTATAATTATTAACCACAACGATGGTAATATTAATAACAATCACCACATGCATACACAAAGACACTGCATTTATGAACGTTTCCTAGCCCATTGTATATCTGAAACAGCCTGCAGAGTTTGGCTTTGTGATGAGGCTGGGTCAGTAACACAGAACTGCTAACTGCTATCGGGGGACCACACTTGTTGTCCAATCTCCTTCAAGACTGCTCCCCTCCAAGGACGACGAAGGAACTTGGTTTGGTACAGCCTAATGTTTAGCAACTCTAGGGACATCCTCATTGCAGACTTCCAGAGATATTTTAAGTCTCTTGAAATTGTCTCGTGTGACAGCTCAAAAAGAATGATCCACATCAGTCCAACTGAGAGTACTTCAGCTTTATAGCTGCCCCTCAACGACTCCCTACTTTCTACAACACCAGGAGACCAACCAGCTTCTTCGATCAAAACAGCAGTGTAGTGGTTCAATAAAACATGGATTGTTCTATTGATACATAGACTGATGTTTATAACCAACACATTATGTATTGGACAATGTTCAGTATAGCACAGTGACAGTACACACGACTATACAGATTCTTTCCGTACTCTCCATGAAAGGTGCAGATGTCCTCGCTGTTTGGCCCATTAAAACAACAATAACTAACGAACTCTCCAAGATGAACGATCTTGGTTACTGGCGAAACCACTCTTTCACGGCATCACGAACCGCTTGATCATAGTCGCAAGCGGAGAGATCTGGGCCGTAATAGTGTATCCACCAACAACCAGCGTCCTTATACGCGGAAGTTATAAAGAAACATGTTCAGCATTGGGAAAGATGTATGTACAGAGAATGTTGCTGTTTCATTTAGGGTCACGGACATCGTGCCCCGTGTATTTGGGTGATAACCTGTTATTGTTGTGCCTAGATTAGTGAGTGTATTTATAATTGAAAAGAGGATTGGGTTACAGGCGGCCGTGGCGTTAAGTCAGGCGTTATACCGGCATTTTCCTGGAGTAGAAATTTGAAAACCTCTTCTAGGATGGTCGAGGTGGGAATTGAACCCAGCTCTTCTCAGATTTCCCTCACGAGGCTTATACCCAGTTCCAGCCCTCATTACTGTTAAATTCATTGACAAGGCCAGGAATCGAACCCGGCCTGCCAGCCAAGAATGCTATCCACTACTCCATGAGCTGGTCCTAAACAGAGGAGATGACTAGAGTAGATGAACAAGAAATCCTAGCTTGTTAACCATGTTCTAAAGGGGTTAGAGTTTCAGAAAGTTTTACCGGATATTGCGTTCGGCATTTTCAAGCCAGATGGGGTGGATCCAGCAATGAACGCTTATTAGTATCCGGCGGAATGTTGCGCAACTCAAACTCCATCAGACAGCAAGCCCAGAAAACTTTTTCATGCTATGTCATCTTTTGGTTTCGTTGGTGGATGTTGGTAGATATTTGTTACATGTTTATATTGTACATAGCCTACTGTAGTATTACTGCATCCTCTGTATGTCATACGAAATATATATATACATATTGAACCCTTGCAAAGAAGCATATGAGACTCAGTTTCGGGGGGTGTAACGGTTCATATCGTAAGTTGTTGTCAATGCGCTTCATTAACTTGCAGGGTAACATATAACAAAATAACATGCAGGAAAGAGTGAAGCCAGGGTTAAAACAAATGAATTTAATAACAGATCACCATATTTACACTCAACAATTAACAACAAAAACTCCCATCTGACTCCCACTTAATAAAAATGCCAAAAACTAGGCCAAAATCTCTGGAGAGATTAATTACATGGACCAAATGTCCCTAAGATAAAAATAACAAAAGTGACCATATATGTGCGTATGCCGTTCTACATGCATCACGATGTGTACAATGAATGCGTGATTCGTCATCATCCAGAATAATCATTCAGACAACGAATCCACATTTCTTAGAGCTAGACCGACACGGGGGAACACAACTACAATACTTAAAATTAAACCGACACTTCCTAAATCTAATATAAACAAACACAAAATCTCCGTGTGAAATTGGAATCAAATTGCCGTAGCAACACTTACTGCCTAAAAACTTAGGACTTCTCACACACATCAACACAAGTACATTAACACGTGACCAATAAAAAATATACACAAATGACCGTTGTCAAAATTTACAAGTACTCTAACACTACACCGCACAGGTGTGACACACAAAATTACATGATTCGAGTCATAAACAAAGCAATAGGCACACAGCCAACATTTACATTAATAATACAATATTTTACCCATACAACGTACAACAAGCCGTTACACACATGGCGAACTCCCCAATTAATTATGGCTTAAAAATAACCTTCACAATGAACAGGTTTGCTACATGAAAGCTTACAGGGGTCAGTCGGACAATCAGGACTGCCTATCAAAAATAAGTCACCAGGCAAAACGGGCGGTTTGTGGAACTCTGCATGTCTGTCAACCCACGTGTCAAATACCTCGACCTCCCAGGACATGGGGTCGAATCTCGAAGAAGCGTGCCCCAAAGCACAATAATACGTGTGTGTGTGTCAGAATAATATGGACAAGAAACAGCGGTCTCCCTAGAGCACCCTGTCTTTCCATCAAAAATACAACAGCAGCAAAATACATGAGAGCGGTAGGACCTCTACCCCCTCCTCACGTAGAATCAACACACACTTGACACAGTAACACACACAGAACACACGTATGGGTTTTGACAGACCCTGAAATAAAAAGACACAAATAATTTCCACATGCTGGCGCCACCGTTCTATGCCGTGACTAGTCAACCTGAAAAGGACTCAAAAATCTATCAAAATTAGAACAAAGGTGTTCTAAAAAATTACTTTTAAATTGGGGCGCTTGGCAACCCTAATATGAATAATAACCTGTTCAGCAAATATGTTACAGTAATTACCTCCCATTCCTATTTCAAATATTAACGTTAATAAAGCACCATTTATCGAATGTAACGGGTCCCGCATTTGCAAGGATAAAAATCACGCACGCACGCCGCGCACATTACATATGACTCAAGGAAAACAAATATCTAATGAACACTTTGGCCACGCGCCAACGGACATTTAAAACATTTAGTGTCGGTGCAAGAAAAACTCTAAACAACAAGAAAAGAAACATGACTATTTACAAAAGTTCCCCGGCCAAATCTAACTACATAATTGAAATAATCCAATTTTTGTACATCACCGATCTGCTTGTAGAACTAAGGACATCCTCCTCAGCCCATTGCCCCTATGGACAAATTAACACTCCATCGTGGTCGTCTGCGTTGAATTGTTGAAGTTCATCCCAACTCCAAACCACGTGCTGATCATCTTGGTATCGACTCCTTGGCAGAAAAGTTCAATGTTAATTATTTGACCTATCTATAATCGCTTGCAGGTTACTCAATTCGCCCACAATTGTCCTAATGCGATTAATTGCGAAGACTGGTCCTAGATATCTCGCACACACTCACAATAAAATACATGAAAAATACACTGCAATTTGTACATAAAAATATACACCTCGAGACCACGTCACTGGCTCGATAACAAGTTTAAGATCTTGGCTGCACTGGCAGTCGCTATCTTGCTCGGTATTTCCGTACTGTACTGTTGACCTTCGCTCCGGTGAGCGCTAATTAGGGTGTTACAAGACTTGCCCCTCAGAGCTGAACTCGTCGTCTTAAAGTAAATGTTACAAGTTATCACGCACTGGCGTGAAATATTTAGCTCACAAAATAAAGTTGATTTCAGAATAAAATGTACTAGAGCTTTAAAATTCGACATTACCACTGATGTGAATTTAGCTCCTCAAAGCTCACAAATAAAATAACTTAACCAAATTCAGAGCGTTAAAATCACGATGCAAACTGGCGTGAAGTAAGCCTCTCAAGGCTCCAAAACGAATGACTTAGAGTGGCGTCATGTCAAACTATTTATTAGAAACTGACAGGGGACGGAGGAGTGGGGTGGAATCGGATAAAAACTTCCAGAGTTTTTGTCTCACAAAAATGGGACTAGTGTCATTCTTCTTCAAATAAATCAAACGTCTCAATGCACTCATGCGGAGATTAATCCGTTCGGCGGTTCTTTAGATAACCAATTCCGCGGGCTTTTTACTACTGACGCTATCCACCGCGTGGTCATGGCTTGGTCTCTTGTGATTGGCTGATTCAATCGTATGTTCGTTGCGAGTGACTCGTGATCCTTCCTTTATGCTTCCAATTTTGGTACAGGTAGTTGCTCAATTTGGCCTTGAACCCGACTAATTCTAGCCGTCCCCCAAGAATAGCTACCAACTCTGCTCCTGTTGCAATCATTACGAAACGCTAGCCTCCCTTTATCCATGTCGACTTCCTCAAGTACTGCCTGGGCCGTAGTAATAATAATAATAAATATGAATACTTATTGATCGTAGATCAATAAGGGTTCATTTATCCTCACCAAGGTTTTGAAATTCGAAGCATTTTATTGGTTTGGATTTCAAAAACAAAATCCACTGTAGTAACAACACATCTCTTTAAATCCCTCGCTCAGCTGCTCGAGTGTACGCCCCTCTGACTCAATTAGTGTGCTCCCTTTCTCGCTGGAATGTCATTCATACTTCCTCATTAGGTCTCCCCATTCTCCTCAAGTGGTTTCCACTCCTGTCGTCTCAGCTGCACGTTGTTTACAAACAAAGTGCGTACTCTGGCGCTCCCCGTAGATTTGAGTGTTGGCTCTCAAAATAACATTTTTGCAATACAGATTCTGCACATATCATCTTTCCTAATCATCAAATGGTTCCCTTCTGTAGTAAGGTTTTAAATTGGCGCTATTAAAAACAGATTTTGCACCAGTGCTCACTTCTTCCAGTCTGTAGGCATTGTTACCCAGATTCTTAATTACCCGGAACGGGCCAATAAATTTTGGACAGAATTTTGCGAAGACTTTGTTCTTAGGGTCGGATATCGGTGGTCTACGAACCAGCACTAATTCTTGTTCTTGTAACTCTCGGTGAAACGTCTTTCCTCAGTACCGTCTCAGCCTTCGGTCCGCTTGGTTCCTCATGTGCTCTCTCGTTCGCTGGATTCGCAAGTCATGCGCTAATAATGGACCCCTTGGGCAAGGAATGATCTTGTCCCAAGTTCTTTCTGGCAATCTGTTGTGGTGTACAATCAGTGGGACTTGACCCGTCGACTCGTGCTTAGTGGTGTTCATGCACATCTCAATTTCCCCTACTTTGTCAACCCATTTATTGTGTTCGTTAGGAATCATTACTCTGTAGTACTTGGCAACACAGCGAATTGTTCTCTCGCTCGGATTTCCACAAGGATGACGAAAGCTTGAAAATACGTGTTTTATTCCTAGGCTCTCCAAATCTTGCCTAAAACATTGCTCGTGAAATAGGTTCCATGATCTGATAGAATGGATTCCGGCTTCCCAAGCATCGGAATAACTTTGTTCTTAATTCGACTGAGGACTTGTCTTGATGTCGTCTTTTGGATAGGACACAGCACGACCATCTTCGAAAATACATCGACACACACCAGAAGGTGTCGGCATCCACGCTTTCCTTTTACTAAAGGGCCAACGCAGTCGATAGCGAGCATCTCGCATGGTTTCTGAGGTAATAGTGGTCTTGGAGGTTGTTTCAGAATAAAGTTGTTCGGCTTCGTGCGCTGGCATGCGTCACACGTTCTGATTACTTCAACAATGGTGAATCTCATCTTAGGCCAAGTAAAGGTCTCCCCTATCGTAGCTTCAGTCTTATCCGTGCCGATATGTGCTAGGCTCTCGTGAACATGCCAAGTCAATCCCCTCTGTAGTGATGCTGGAACTAAGATCCGCAGTTTAGTATGATGCTCATCCACGTACTTATGTAACAAGTTATTTAAGTAGTGAAATCTCGCTTGTTTAGCACTGGCTTCTCGGTACTCCGGTGAATTTGGTTGTAATTCCTTCCTGTAGAATTTTATCATCATCATCATCCATGGGTCTGCTTCTTGCTCCTTCCGAATATCCTTCAATCTTGCCAAAAACTCACGAGCCTTAGGTGTTAATGTAATATTGTGAACTTCCGCTGTTACTTCGTTTCCGTCCTCAGGATTTCTACTCAAGGCATCTGGTATGACGTTCATCCTTCCAGGGCAATGCTCTATTGTGATGTCAAACTGCTGTATGTAGATGGACCAGCGCGTAACTCTCTCACTTGCCATTGTTGTCTTGAATAAAAATGTCAGTGCATGGTGGTCGGTTCTAACAATGATGGAATAACCATAGATCATCTTACGCCACCGTTGAAGAGAATATAGAATTGCTAGCAGCTCAAGTTCCGTAACGGTGTAGTTCCTCTCATGTTTCCTTAATTTACGACTCGTAAATGCCAAATAGGATTTCTTCTTGGGTTCTTCAGCGTCCTCTTGGTACAGCATAGCACCGATTCCAATCAATGAAGCATCTGCTTGAATAATAAATCGCTTCTCAAAATCCGGATATCCAAGTTTCACACCGTTTTCCAATAAATCCTTCGTTGCTTTAAAAGACCTGTCGCACTCCTCGTTCCAAGACCATCGATTTGCCTTCTTCAACATCTCCTGCATAGGCGCTACCGTTTCTGTGTAACCAGGGCAATTTTCTTTGAAGAAGCCTGTCACTCCCAAAAACGCTCTCACATGTTTGACTTTGGTAGGTGTGGGAAATTTCTTAATAGCATCAATCTTGGCTGGATTAGGCCGCACTCCCTCGACATCAATTATATGCCCCAAATATAAATTCTCGCTCTGGCAAAAATGTGATTTCTTTAGGTTAATCTTGAAGTTCATGGTTCTCAAGTTGTCCAGCAGTTTATTTAAATTTATCAGGTGTTCCTCCATTGTCTCAGAAGCAATTAATATGTCGTCAACATATCTCGTGGTGAAGTTCTTGACCTCCTCAGTCAGATTTCTATCGAGTGCTCTAATGAGTGCACATCCCGCAGTTTTCACGCCAAAGGGCATTCGACACCAGATATAACTTTGATTATCGAATAAAAATCCCGTCAACAGTTGGGATTTTTCTTCAAGTTCAAGATGGTGGAAACTATTCGTCAAATCAACACTTGAGTATATCTTCTTCCCACGGAAGCCTTTCAAAACATCTTTGATCCTAGGTGCTTGGTCATGCTCAACTAGCACTTTGCTATTCAAAACTCGCGCGTCTAGGCATAGCCTAATCGATCCATTTGGCTTGGTCACAGCCAATATTGCGTTCAGGTAAGGGGTTGCCGCTTTCCTTATCATGCCAGAATCTAATAAGTTAGTAATAATGTCCTTCGCCTGAGAAAAATGTTTCTCTGGGATCGGGTACAATTTACTTTTAAATGGGGTCCAATCTGTCACTTGCATGGCATATTGAAAATTTAAAACTTTCCCAGGTATGGTGTCAAAAGCTCCTTTATGTAATCTTAAAATTTCTTCCAGTTTTCTTCTATCAGGTTCCCCGACGATGGCCTCCTTAAGTCGCTCCTGAAGTAGAATTTCAAATTTAGTTCCGCTAATTTCTTCTTCCGCCAAATGCACCCAAAGTTCCTGCGAAATATCTCGGATGTCAATTTCTAGCACTGCTGTCTGGCTGACTCGCTCCCCCATCAAGATCTTATCTCCGGCCTCATTAGTGCATTCCTCAACAACCCATGTATTGGCCTCTCTCTCCAACGGACTCTCTTCCATGTTTAAACCCACATGATTCAACCCCTCTACTTGTTTGAAACTTACAGTGTTGTTATGTAAGTCAATTACGGCATGAAATTCGCAGATGAAGTTGGCTCCTAAAATTATGTTGTAGTTCATCTTCGGAATAACAATGAATGTTTGTGAAAAAGTATGGTTCAATATTTCCAGATCTAGAAATGCTTGCTGTTTACAATTCATAGTTTTGTCAGGAATAACACCTCTGACTTTCATTAGCGGTACCGGCATAATAGGAACAGTTTGTTTTCTTCCTATTTCCTTTATCAAAATTTCAGTGACTAAGCTCACCTGGCTACCTGTATCAATCAAACATCTCACCCTCATGCCTCCAATATGCGCGTAAATAATTGGTAGCTGTCTGATAAGATTTTCACGGTTCTTCACCACTTCCTCCAGGCGGTCGTCCGGGAATGCTACTCACTCTTCTATATTGGCCACTATCATCTCTTCTCGCTCCCTGGCGACCTCCATTTTCAGCCTATCACCTTTCAGTTCATTTGGGATTTTTTTCATCCCGGGACCCATTTGTTGTGTTTCGCCGGTTGTCATTCTGTCGCTCCTGTTGCCTCAATAAACTCTCTGCCCCCTCTCCTTGATGGTTGTCTGGGCTCTGTCTATTCGCCATGGCACGCCCCCACTTCTCTTTCTCCGCTTCTTCGGTACTTAATTGATCCAAGTATTTACGTGATTCAATATATCGCTCGTCCCAGTTGTTCCGATAATCTCCCCTATTTTCTTGGCGATAGTCCCTGCCGTTATTCCATCTACCATCTCCATTTCTTTGGTAAGGTCTACCTTGTCTCTGGTTTCCCCTCCAATTTGTGTACTCCCGCTGGTACGTCCACTGATTGTTTTGATTTTGGTTGTTCTGATTGTATCTCCCGCGGTTATTCTGATAATTCTGATTATTATTGTTGAACTGGTTTCGGCCGTCAAAATCTTGCCTTCTTGGTGTGAATTGTGTCCCTGTGGACTGTGTCTTAGTTTGGTTCCTCTGGCTGTGGTTATTTTGGAGTCCCTGAACTACCTCTGCCGTGTTGACACATTCCATATTCCTCCTTCCTGTCTGTGGGCTCACCATACTCGTCTCGTCTAAGTGTCTGAGTAATTCTTCGGCTTGGACTGCGGTTTGAATGTTTCCTGCGACGAATAGTTGTTGGATGTGCATTGGGAGTTGTTTCCCGATGGTTAGAACCATATTTTGCTCGCTAGGCGGGTCGTCAAAATCTCTGAATTTTACCAATTGCTGGCTGAAGAATTCTGAAAAACGGGTTGGATGCGTACTATGATATTTTCGCGTGTACAGGTCCATTCTCAACCCCTGCTGTAACGAAGGGCTCCAAAACTTCTTCAAAAATGCTTCGCGGAATTGAGCCATGTCTGTGAACGTGTACTTAAAGCTTAAAAACCAGGTTAGGCTAGGTCCTTCTAAAAATTTCTCCACTAGTCTTAATTGTTTCTCAGGGCCGATGTGCTGGTCATTAAAGTAATCAGATAATTGTCGTAGAAATGCTTTGGGAGTGGTTCCTGAATGTTCCTTAAATTTATCGGGCTTAAAGCCATTACCCCGAATGACTTGGATGACTTGGGCGGGTGCCAAGTTCGGTTGCGGTGTTGAAGTCTCTCCCCTGTATTGCTGGAATGCGTTACTCGTTAGTCTGGGACTTTGACCCCGGCTCGTATCCTCAGCCAACTTCAAGCCTGCAGGACTTCCAATACATGTTTGCTTCTCCGGTATATTTTCAGTCGAAAATAATGTCGCATTCTCTAAAGATCTAATCTCGTTTTTGATGATTAACTCTGATTGTTCCTGTAATTTTGACTTTACATTTTCCTCCAATGCCTGCATTCGCTTTAAAACTGTCAGCCTGTCTTCCTTATTCGCGTGAGCCTGCTGGTCCCAATCTCGCCGGATCCTACTTTTCAAGCTATTAATTTTCTCCTCGTTCCTTTCCTGATTTTACTCTAGCTCTTCACGTATCTGTTCTTGCGTTTTTATTAACTGGCCTTCCAGATTATCCCGAGTCTTGACAAGCTGCTCTCCCACCTCTTCTCTTATGATCTCTTGTGTTTTTACTAGCTGTTCCCCGACTTCTTCTCTTATGACCTCTTGTGTTTTTATTAGCTGGCCTTCCATCTCTTTTCTTATGATCTCTTTTGTTTTGCCTAATTGCTCCTCTAAGTTCTCCCGCAAGTGTATCCGTTCGGTTTCAGCCTTAACCTCGACTTTATCAATTTCCTTTATTAATTCCAGCACGTTGCTGTCTACCGAATTAATTTGCTGCTGCAATTTCTCTTGGGTTTTCTTCATTCCCGCGGTGTTATTGACACATGCTGCCTCTATCTGCTTGAGTTTATCTGCCACCATCTCGTCAAATTGTATTAATTTGTTATCAAATTTCGCCTCCAACTTCTTAATTTCGCCTAACTGTTTGACGTTGTTCTCCGCAACCTCGCCTGCCAGTTTCTCTACCTTTTTAACGCTCTGATTAATGTCATTAGTGATTTTTCCTAATTGTTCGGTTTGTGTTATTTGTGTTACCGCCTATTCCGACAATTTGTGATTTAGTTCATTTAATTGTTTGTCCGTGTCTAATTTCTGGAGCTCTAACTGGACCGAAATATTACCGCTCATGTCGTGTAATTGTTTTTCACAGTTCTTTAATTGTTTATCATTATGCTCCCGCTGAGCTTCTAATTGTTATTTTAATTGTTCTTCCGTCTTAACGGACATTTGGATCGACATGTGTTCTAATTGTTTTTCCGTCTTCACGGACATCTGTTCCAACAATGCCTTAATTTCATCGACACTCGCCATTTCACACACACAAATATATTCAGAGAAAAAAGGGTCATGGGCCAAGGTTTCAGTCATATACACACATACATGTCACACATTTAAATATTACTGGCTCTAATTTAATGAAAATTTCAGTAACAAAATTTACTGAATACAATGACACTTATTCCCAAACAACAAAATAACCCCTAGTGATCTGCTTTTAAATTCCTAACCAACAGAATTTACGAAACACCAATTAACCGAAGTCAATTAAATGTCAAATATAAGGCAACACCTTCCTGCTTTGACTGAGTTCAATAATAATGCAAATTTCTAATTTTAATGTCGGGCGCCAGAACAAGTTAATAACAAATACAATATCAAATTCTAATCTTGTTCAATATCACTAACTTTAGGAACTCAGTGATTTTACTAATGCACCTGGCGGTACAACATCGCCTCTATTTACTGAATTTACATGTCCGCTTGACATGGCATCATTTCTCAACGAAATAAATATGAGATCAGCGAAGCAACAACAACAACAACAATCCCCACTTGGGCAGCCATTTTTGTTTTATGAACCCTTGCAAAGAAGCATATGAGACTCAGTTTCGGGGGGTGTAACGGTTCATATCGTAAGTTGTTGTCAATGCGCTTCATTAACTTGCAGGGTAACATATAACAAAATAACATGCAGGAAAGAGTGAAGCCAGGGTTAAAACAAATGAATTTAATAACAGATCACCATATTTACACTCAACAATTAACAACAAAAACTCCCATCTGACTCCCACTTAATAAAAATGCCAAAAACTAGGCCAAAATCTCTGGAGAGATTAATTACATAGACCAAATGTCCCTAAGATAAAAATAACAAAAGTGACCATATATGTGCGTATGCCGTTCTACATGCATCACGATGTGTACAATGAATGCGTGATTCGTCATCATCCAGAATAATCATTCAGACAACGAATCCACATTTCTTAGAGCTAGACCGACACGGGGGAACACAACTACAATACTTAAAATTAAACCGACACTTCCTAAATCTAATATAAACAAACACAAAATCTCCGTGTGAAATTGGAATCAAATTGCCGTAGCAACATTTACTGCCTAAAAACTTAGGACTTCTCACACAAATCAACACAAGTACATTAACACGTGACCAATAAAAAATATACACAAATGACCGTTGTCAAAATTTACAAGTACTCTAACACTACACCGCACAGGTGTGACACACAAAATTACATGAATCGAGTCATAAACAAAGCAATAGGCAGACAGCCAACATTTACATTAATAATACAATATTTTACCCATACAACGTACAACAAGCCGTTACACACATGGCGAACTCCCCAATTAATTATGGCTTAAAAATAACCATCACAATGAACAGGTTTGCTACATGAAAGCTTACAGGGGTCAGTCGGACAATCAGGACTGCCTATCAAAAATAAGTCACCAGGCAAAACGGGCGGTTTGTGGAACTCTGCATGTCTGTCAACCCACGTGTCAAATACCTAGACCTCCCAGGACATGGGGTCGAATCTCGAAGAAGCGTGCCCCAATGCACAATAATACGTGTGTGTGTGTCAGAATAATATGGACAAGAAACAGCGGTCTCCCTAGAGCACTCTGTCTTTCCATCAAAAATACAACAGCAGCAAAATATATGAGAGCGGTAGGACCTCTACCCCCTCCTCACGTAGAATCAACACACACTTGACACAGTAACACACACAGAATACACGTATGGGTTTTGACAGACCCTGAAATAAAAAGACACAAATAATTTCCACATGCTGGCGCCACCGTTCTATGCCGTGACTAGTCAACCTGAAAAGGACTCAAAAAAATCTATCAAAATTAGAACGAAGGTGTTCTAAAACATTACTTTTAAATTGGTGCACTTGGCAACCCTAATATGAATAATAACCTGTTCAGCAAATATGTTACAGTAATTACCTCCCATTCCTATTTCAAATATTAACGTTAATAAAGCACCATTTATCGAATGTAACGGGTCCCGCATTTGCAAGGATAAAAATCACGCACGCACGCCGCGCACATTACATATGACTCAAGGAAAACAAATATCTAATGAACACTTTGGCCACGCGCCAACGGACATTGAAAACATTTAGTGTCGGTGCAAGAAAAACTCTAAACAACAAGAAAAGAAACAGACTATTTACAAAAGTTCCCCGGCCAAATCTAACTACATAATTGAAATAATCCAATTTTTGTACATCACCGATCTGCTTGTAGAACTAAGGACATCCTCCTCAGCCCATTGCCCCTATGGACAAATTAACACTCCATCGTGGTCGTCTGCGTTGAATTGTTGAAGTTCATCCCAACTCCAAACCACGTGCTGATCATCTTGGTATCGACTCCTTGGCAGAAAAGTTCAATGTTAATTATTTGACCTATCTATAATCGCTTGCAGGTTACTCAATTCGCCCACAATTGTCCTAATGCGATTAATTGCGAAGACTGGCCCTAGATATCTCGCACACACGCACAATAAAATACATGAAAAATACACTGCAAATTGTACATAAAAATATATACCTCGAGACCACGTCACTGGCTCGATAACAAGTTTAAGATCTTGGCTGCACTGGCAGTCGCTATCTTGCTCGGTATTTCCGTACTGTACTGTTGACCTTCGCTCCGGTGAGCGCTAATTAGGGTGTTACAAGACTTGCCCCTCAGAGCTGAACTCGTCGTCTTAAAGTAAATGTTACAAGTTATCACGCACTGGCGTGAAATATTTAGCTCACAAAATAAAGTTGATTTCAGAATAAAATGTACTAGAGCTTTAAAATTCGATATTACCACTGATGTGAATTTAGCTCCTCAAAGCTCACAAATAAAATAACTTAACCAAATTCAGAGCGTTAAAATCACGATGCAAACTGGCGTGAAGTAAGCCTCTCAAGGCTCCAAATCGAATGACTTAGAGTGGCGTCATGTCAAACTATTTATTAGAAACTGACAGGGGACGGAGGAGTGGGGTGGAATCGGATAAAAACTTCCAGAGTTTTTGTCTCACAAAAATGGGACTAGTGTCATTCTTCTTCAAATAAATCAAAAGTCTCAATGCACTCGTGCGGAGATTAATCCGTTCGGCGGTTCTTTAGATAACCAATTCCGCGGGCTTTTTACTACTGACGCTATCCACCGCGTGGTCATGGCTTGGTCTCTTGTGATTGGCTGATTCAATCGTATGTTCGTTGCGAGTGACTCGTGATCCTTCCTTTATGCTTCCAATTTTGGTACAGGTAGTTGCTCAATTTGGCCTTGAACCCGACTAATTCTAGCCGTCCCCCAAGAATAGCTACCAACTCTGCTCCTGTTGCAATCATTACGAAACGCTAGCCTCCCTTTATCCATGTCGACTTCCTCAAGTACTGCCTGGGCCGTAGTAATAATAATAATAAATATGAATACTTATTTATCGTAGATCAATAAGGGTTCAATATATATATCGATATGCTGTCGTGCTATAGTGTTAATTGTCCAATACACTCATATTGTGTTTATTTATGAACATCAGTCCATATTTCATTTGAACAACCCAGTGACTTTTTCTACTAGAAAGTTTAAACAGAGGAAACAAAGTCGAATTTTTCTGTGCTGAAAGCTTAGTTCTAGAATAAAGCCAGTTGCACTGATGCAATGAATGAATCCATGACATGCGTTATAGTTATTTGGTTTGTTAGCCTGTTATATTTTGAAACAGACACACCATCGAACTTTATATGTGTGTATATGTCTGTGTCAGTGTGTCCCAAATAACCTTTCATGGACTGAATCGATGTTTATGAAATTTAGTAGCAAGTTAACTCCCTCTCCAGACATATGAACCGTGTATTTTAAATTTTTAATATTGTCAGTAATCGAAAGTTTGATTCATTTCAGTCGGTCAACACGATTATACCCAAATGAGATGGGTTATTCCCTAATCCTGAAAAAAGATTATATGAGATTAATACATTAATAATTAATAACCCATCTCATTTGGGTACAATCGTGTTGACCGACTGAAAAGGATCAAACTTTCGTTTACTATGGCAACACTGTAAATGGCTTCAAACACCATAATGTTGCCAGTAATCCAAAATAGTGACTGAGCGATCCTATCACCCCTTTTGAATTCTAAATTCAAGGCACTTGTTCCGCCAAAATAGTAATAAATTATCATTATATCACAAAATTCATTCAAAAACCTTTGTAAAAAGCTGTTATATGTAAAATCAGTCTGGCAACAGCGATTCAGGGGTCACTTGTCAATGGGCGGAAGACAGACTACTTCTGTATGCGTGACTTTCACCTGGATGTCAGCTGGTTACACGTCAGTTACATATTGCCTTGTTTACGTACTCAGATTTGTTGATGTTAAGAAACAAAACCAGTTCATCAAGTATCAACTTCCGGTCCCTGGTTTTACACACAGTAGGTGTTGCAATATTTGTTGTCATTTCCATTGAGGGACTTGAACATCGTGTTCATTCATCCCCGTGTACTTGTGTGGGTGTAATTTTGTGTGATAACCTCTGTTATTAATGATAGCTGTATTAGAGTGTGCATTTGTAATTCAGGTGAGGATTGGGAAGAAGGCAGCCGGGGGCTTATGGTACGAACCATCATGGTGTTTGCCTGGGGTAGAAGAGGTGAACCACCAAAAATCACTTCCAATATGGCTGAGATGGGAATCGAACCCATCTCATCTCAGTTTTCTCTCACGAGGCTGAGTGTACTCCGTTCCAGCCCTCAGACTAGAATTAAATTTTCTTTTTGGAGCCAGGAATCGAACCCGGACCTCCAGGGCTGCAGCCAAGAATGTTAGCCGCTACACCACGAGTTGGTCCACTGTAGTTGATTTGCAAGCGGTGTCGAATCAAAATACTTTTCCTCCTGTTTTCCCTTAAACCAGGCAGTCTTACAGCAATTAATTTTATGTGTTCCGGTGCTTCTTGTTATGGAGAATCGTAATTGTCTCCAATCAACCTGTATATTTTCGCCCTGCGTCATTTGGGGAAATGTACTAAACATACCTTTAACACCCCCACTGACTGCTCTAAGTATTGCACAAACAGTCTTAAAAGGCTAATCCAGTTTATCGCCGCCCGATTCCCGGAGGAAACCCCTCCACTCTGCTATTCAAGAGCGTGAAAATAAAATAATCGTACTATCACGACACGTGGTTGGAGACAGTACGTGTTCTAAATAAGGAATAACTTCTCTTGGGACGCACATGGTCCTGCATTTTAACCAGATTTTAACTTAATACCTATGTAGAACTTTATTGGATGTATAATCTTCCCACAAACGTAGCAGTGTACATTGAGACACGCATCCACAAACCAAGTCAGGAGTCGGAAGTTGGAAGTAGCTGCCATCCTGAGTGTAGCTTTTGCCCACATTCTTCAAGACGTCCTCGTGACAGATGCGAGATTCTGACTTATTTCTAGCTCCGTGACTCCTAATGGAAACCTAAATCCTTAGGTTATTAGATACATTTAACACACGCACAAGCTCACGGGGTGGATGATCATGATATTCCAAGCCCTTAAAAGGAATTAACATCCAATGAACAGACTTAGTACACTTTCAATTTTCCAAATAATAATTTTGCCTTGTTTGTAAACCCTTTTGAAGTTTATTGTTTAGTTCATAGGGTGCTTTGGCACTCAGATTCCTGTTCCAAAATTGCTATAGACTTTTAACAATTCAGTTAAGGTTACAGATTATATTAGTTTCCATGAACATTCAGATAAAAATACGTAAAATACAAGCAGAACAAGAAGTTCCGTGACGAACTAAAGAGCCTACTTTTCTTAAACTGTAAGATTCATGCCAATGATTAATCTCAATGGATCTATCTAGAATAGTGACGAAATTAAGTTGGTAATATCCAAATTTCTAATTAGTTCGAAATACAGTATACCTGGCATAATGTAGCCTAATAGAGCACTAAAGTTGGCAGCCCTGGTGACTGAATATATTCTTAGTTCTATCTCTTAAGGTACAGAATACAAAATGTCGTTGAAGTCCAATGGATAACATGGGCGTTACATGCAATTAGACATTGGATCTAACAGCGCGCGTAAAATTATGTTGGCAACAATGTCATGCATGTGTTGGTCAGAAATGATCTGAAATAATATGATCTATTGTTGTGCCAATTTTGAATGAAATCCATTATTTAGTATAGAAGTTACATGCATTTCAAAATTGGACCTATCAGAAGGCTTAGAATCATGTTGCCGGCATTGACGTATATTAGTTACTCCAAATTAATCTAGGCCTACTAAACGTGTGCAAAGTTTAGAGCTATTCGCTTGCATACTTTCTGATATATTGATATTAGGGTAACAACAATAGAGACAGCACTTATTAACAGTTGGCAGCCCTAGTTGCTCTTAAGAAGACGCATAGTCATATATGTTATGGTACACATAGTACACACGAAATTTGGTTAATATCCAAATGATAGTATAGAAATTACATGTATTTAAATTTGGACCTATCAGCAGGCTTAGGATCATGTTAGTAGCACTGACGTATATAAGTTACTCCAAATTAATATAGAATGTCAGCTACTATACGTGTGCATAGTTTAAAGCTGTCGGCTTGCATACTTTCTGATACTGTATATTGGTATTTTGATAAAAGAAATTGAGAGCATTCAGCCCTGGTGGCTCTTAAGAATACGCTCAGTCATATCTGTTTATGACACATAGTACATACGAAGTTTGGTTGAATTTCAGTTGGTAGTGTAGAAGTTATATGCCTTTAAAAATTGGACCTATCAGCAGACTTAGATTCATTTTGGCAACACTGTCACATATAACCTCCTGGAAATTAAACTAAAATGTTATTATCTATATGTGTGCCAATTTTGAAATAGCTATCATGCATACATTCTAAGATATCCAACATGGAGCTCAACTTTCAATTGTGATTTTTCAGCAGTTGGTAGCATGGCATTGAGATATTCAGGTATGGATCTTTACTCATACCAAATTTTGTTTCGATAGCTGCAGCCGTTTAGGAGTTGATGGGTGGGGGGACACACGCAGCCAAACAGACATACAGACTGACAGACAGACAGACAGACAGACAGATAGATAGACAGACACACATTTGCCCAGATCGATCTCATAAGTCTACTTTTTCCTCTTTTTTTTGCAAAATGTGAAAAGTAGACTAAAAATCTTTGAAAAATACAGAAAACGCGTCAAAAACATCATTTTGATTCTCACAGGAAGGTACAAATCATCAATATCAAAACAACCATTTTATTGAAGGGGACATTTCAATAAGATTCTACATCCACAGCCACATCAATTTGACCTTTTTCCGAAGAAGGTTCAAATCATCGAAATTAACGACCAATTTATTTGACGTTAATGTCATTTTTAAATCATAGGAACATCTTTCAATAGCGTTTCCTACTCCATAGGGGCAGATTTCTATATTTTAGACCCTCATTAAAAACAAGTAGTTCCGTGAAGAACTATACAGCCTATTTTCATATATCCTGCTCATGTTAATTGCCTCTATTAACATACAAAATTTCAGTTTGATTGTCGTGGTAGATTCGTAGATATTGAGAACCGTATAAATATTTCAGATGGTATCCAGGTTGGATTTTTATTTTTGTACTATTACAATAAGATTATTGTGTATGTGTGGTGTTCAAAATTCAATCGCATGATTAGAACACAAGAAGTAAAAACGAGATTTTAAAATTATGCACAACAGCCATCTTGTGATTAAGCAAAGAATTGAAATAAATTAGATGCCAGTGGATCAACATTTGTATAAGCATTTAACGTGCAGCGTTTCACGGCACTCGGATAGTTAATTCGCGAGACACGTCCATTTAAATATTTATACTTCGCGTCGCCGCCATGTTGGATTTGTGCTCACCAGGTTACTGAAAGTCCTATAGGCGAACATATGTTCATAGTCTCTATGAACATAAAAAATTCAGTTTGGTTGCTGTAAAATATTCATAGATATTGAGAACCGTCTAAATATTTCGGAAGCTCGCCATTTTGGATTGTTATATGTATAGGCCATAGAGTTATGTACCATTCAAGGACAATTATTGCCTAGGTCCAGTATTCAAACTTTCACTTCGATCGCATGATTACGACACAAGAAATAAAAACTTAATTTTAAAATTTCGCACAGCCGCCATCTTGAGGTTATGTAAACAATTGAATTAAATTAGATGGCAGTGCATTACAATCTGCAAAATCATTTACTCTACCACAATTCACTGCGCTCAGAGAGTCAAATCACGAGAAAAGTCTATTAAAATATTTCAAATTCGCTTGGTCTCCATGTTCGTTTTGTACTTTAAAGGTTTATGAAATATACATAGGTAAACTTGTATCAGTACCCTTCATCACCGTACAAAATTGCAGGGTGATATCTATAATAGTTTCGGAGATATAGAATGTCAGTTAAATATTTCCCACAGCCGCCATTTTGAGGTTATGTGAACAATTGAACTAAATTAGACTCCAGTGCATTACAATGCGTATAAACATTTATTGTACCAAGTTTCATTACGTTTGGGTAGTTAAATCGCGAGAAAAGTCTATTTATATTTCTCAACTTCGCTTGGCCGCCATGTTGGTTTTGTAGTCACCAGGATTTTGAAAGTCTCATAGGTGAACTTCTAGTAGTGCCCTTTATCACCGTACACAATTTCAGGGCGATATCGGTAATAGCTTCGGAGATATTGAATGCTAGTGAAATATTTCGCACAGCCGCCATGTTGGATTGGTGAGACGTAACAAAATTTGAAGGGCACGGTCGAGGTCGCCGGGAATAGTGCTATGAACTTACCGAGTTTCTTTGAAATCGCTCCAGCCGTTTAGATTTTATTAGGGACACACACACACACACACACCTCACACACACACGCGGACAAAAGGTGATCTCATAAGCCTATTTTCTCAAAATTGAAAATAGGCTAATAAGCATTATGTATACTGTACATGTATTTTTATGTTAATTTTAAACTTCAATAATAATTAAATTGTGTACTGTAGTATCGGCCAATGTGACTAATTCTGGGAGAAATAAAAAGGTGCTGAAGTGGTTCTGAACCAGGGACCTCGGGAAATAAAACCGGAAACAATGTAAATATGTGTACAGTTTGTGAAAACTGTGCGAATTCCAGTACTGACACATTGTATTAAACTTAGTTGCATAATTGTTTATGTGGTCACATCATATACACACATCAAAAAAAGTTTTGCATCACCTTGGTTCCCAGATCTCCGGCATATAGACGTTGACTGTGTATATTGTATCCAAGATACAGTCCCTTTGACTGTTCATAGATGTCACTAAAACTGCTCAAAGTTGTAAACAACCATGCATGAGCAGGGCCTATTAGACGGAGGGGGTACGACAGCCGATCAGTTCCAGTCATTCCACCAGGACGAAGGTACGCTGCTCATGTTGTCTGTAGTTCTACCATGCCTAGAAGGTCAATACCGCAGTTCGATCGCGTCCGCATTGTTACTTTGTGTCAAGAAGGGCTCTCAACAAGGGAAGTTTCCAGGCGTCTCAGAGTGAACCAAAGCGATGTTGTTCGGACATGGAGGAGGTACAGAGATACAGGAACTGTCGATGACAGGCCTCGCTCAGGCCGCCCAAGGGCTACTACTGTAGTGGATGACCGCTACTTACGGATTGCCGCTCGGAGGAACCCTGACAGCAATGCCACCATGTTGAATAATGCGTTTCGTTCAGCCACAGGACGTCGTGTTTCAACTCAAACTGTGCGCAATAGGCTGCATGATGCGCAACTTCACTCCCGACGTCCATGGCGAGGTCCAGCTTTGCAACCCTGACACCATGCAGCGCGGTACAGATGGGCCCAACAACATGCTGAATGGACCCCACGGAATTGGCATCACGTTCTCTTCACCGATGAGTGTCGCATATGCCTTCAACCAGACAATCGTCGGAGACGTGTTTGGAGGCACCCTGGTCAGGCTGAACGTCTTAGACACACTGCCCAGCGAGTGCAGCAAGGTGGTGGTTCCCTGATGTTTTGGGGTGGCATTATGTGGGGCCGACGTACGCCACTGGTGGTCATGGAAGGCTCCGAAACGGCTTTACGATACCTGAATGACATCCTCCGACCCATAGTGCAACCATATCGGCAGAATATTGGAGAGGCATTTGTCTTCATGGACGACAATTCTCGACCTCATCGTGCACATCTTGTGAATGCGTTCCTTCAAGATAACGAAATCGCTCGACTACAGTGGCCAGCATGTTCGCCAGACATGAACCCTATCGAACATGCCTGGGATATGTTGAAAAGGGCTGTTTATGGACGTCTTGACCCACCAACCACTCTGAGAGATTTACGCCGAATTGTCGTTGAGGAGTGGGACAATTTGGACCAACAGTGTCTTGATGAACTTGTGGATAGTATGCCACGGCGAATACAGGCATGCATCAATGCAAGAGGACGTGCTACTGGGTATTAGAGGTAGTGGTGTGTACTGCAATCTGGACCACAAATGCTGAAAGTCTAGCTGTATGGTGGTACAACATGCAATGTGTGGGTCTCATGAGCAATAAAACGAGCTGAAATGTTGTTTGTGTTGATCTCTATTCCCTTTGTATTTAACGGTTCCGGAACTCTTGGAACCGAGGTGATGCAAAACTTTTTTTGATGTGTGTAGTTTTAAAATTGTGACCTGATTATATGAGGGCAGACTTCAAACTAAGGACCCCAGGTGAGTGTGCTTAACTGTGGGTCATTGCAAGACTTGGTAATTCACGTGTAAAATTTTATTTTATTTAAATGTACCATATTATATAGTTCCAATGGTTAGTGCAAGAGTTTATACGCATGCCCACAGTACTTCATATTCTAAAATAAGTGGGTGATTTCTGGGGGTATAGTGCCTGGGAATGCAACAAGGAAAGGGTTAAAGTATAAATAAGCTAGAAATGTCTGAAAATAATAATTTAAAAATTTAAATTCCCACTTTGATTATATAATTTTATTTTCTGGTTTTTGAAGAATATACAATTAGCTTCAATTACGCAGGATAATGGGGCTTACCGACTGAAGATAATATTGTACATAATGTAAACAAGATATTATCCTTTGAATTTCTCATGTTAAACTTTCTGTTTTGAATACGTACATTACGTATTGTATAAGCAGAATTTTACGTCCTGTTCGATTCCTTCCTGTATTTAACACTATTAATTTATCATGTGTTACACCGTAATCCTTATCACTTAATACAGCAACTTTCTGTCATGAAAAGGTTCAACCAAACATTACATGTGATAGAACAAACCACATGCCAAGCTGACTCTATGTAGGACGCAGAGATCATCACGTTAGTTCGCTTACCCTTCCCTTTTAGTTGGAAGAAATACCTAATAATGAGAAAACATTTAGTTCAATTTAGTTTAGTTTAGTTTAGTTTAGTTCACTATAACAAGGAAACGGATTTTTATGTAGAAGAAACTTCAAAATATTTTAGTTTTATGTAGTTAATAATTTAAAATATTTATTGCATTTCAAAAATATTTTGTGTCAATATTGTAAACTTGTAAATACTCAGGTTTAAAAATAATCACTCACCAATTACGTTGAAGCAGTAGTATATTGAAAGAGCTCAGTATTGCAATGAAGTATGAAAACGTTTTCAAAGTTTTCCTTCACAAACCGATGTCGGTTGTCTGGGAACAATGTTCGATATCGGGAAAAAGAACGTTGAACATTACATGAAAGCATATTTTCATCAATGGAATGTCACTGGCATTCAAACTTTCAATTTTATCAACGTCTTCTTGCCCTTCCAATACTTTGGCAATTTTACACATAGTTTGGAATCCATCATCTTTTTCAAATACACTTTTAAATTTCTGTTTACTAGCTTCCACTTTAGGATCTCCGAGTGAATGAATGTCTTCCTCAGTGCCATACACCTCATTAATTGCGTCATTTAATAATTTCGATGATGTTTCTGTGTTTTTTTATGCAGGAAGACAAAAACAATTCAAATTATCAGCTACGGTATAAAAATAATTCATTTTCTAATGTACGTCCTCAAGAATTTCGATTGGTGAATTTTCATCCTTACATCGTTTATCACTGATTTAAAATTTCCTATATTATTAACAAAATACACTACTTATTCTAACCACTTCCCCCTACGAGTAACAATGGGTGTAGGTGGAAGTGCATGATCTGGGCTCTTTCTCTGAATAAATCAATTCATGGTGGTTTGGATTCCGCATAAAATGAAGGTCCCCTTATCATGTAAAACAAAAATGCTTCCTTTCCTCCTTAGTATCAGTAACAGCTCCCTCCTAATAACTTCTTGACCAGTCGAATAACAATATACATAAAACTGTTGGCATGCAAATGTTATTCCTACGACGGTATAAAATGTTCCGTGATGTGAGCGCATACGAAATATTTCATATGGAGAGCCACAAATGTATGTTAATATGAGATTCCTTCGTGCGTACTCACATACCCTGCTCGTATTTTGCCGCAGTATTAACGCTCCAAAGCAAAATCCCGCAATGCACATATTGTCGACTCAAAGTATTGGATATCAATTAATATTTGCTTCTATCCATCCCCTCAGGCAGTCATATCTTTATATTCCAGTGTATTTGTTTCGTACAGAACGATACACATTACTGAACCGTGAATTTTTCAATTCTATAATACACACAATGATTAACTGAGAGTATACGTGGACTGAATTTATTATTTAATATTCAAACATAGTTTATGGCTCCTTTCAAAATAAAAATAAATCAGACGATTGTATAACCTTTTTAAATAAAAATATTAAAAACAGAAATCACGTTTGTTTGCTCAGGTGCTTTTCACTACAGAGCCCAGTAGATTGTGAATATAATAAAAATAAGTGCTCACTGTTGCTAGTAAACTGAATTCATGCAATAATTAGTTCGCTTCCAAAGAAGCTATAGCCTACAGCATAAGTTTTCATTACGCCACAAAAGCAAGTGGTTATACTGTTAGTGGCGAAAAGTCATGGGAAGGCTCGGAATGTGAAGTTAATAACGAGTTGCTCCTCCTTACTTACTTACTGGTCGGCGCTACAGTTCCTGAAGAACCTTGGCCTCCTTTATCACCTGCCTCCATTCATCTCTATCTTCCGCCTTCCTTCTCCAGTTCCTGATTCCCAGACTCCTATGGTCGTCTTAACTATCCACCGTCTCCTAGGTCTTCCTCTTCTCCTTCTTCCATCCGGTCTTTGTGTTAACACCTTTTTGACACTACGCATTTCTGGCATTCTCTGTACGTGTCATGCCCATCTTATCCTCCCTTGCTTAATTTTCACCAAAATATCTGCCTGTCCGAAGAGTTCCTGTAGTTCCACATTTGTCCTTATTCTCCAACCTTCCTCCTCTCTCACTGGCCCGTATATTTTTATCAAGATCTTCCTTTCCCATCTTCGCAGCCAGTCTTCTTCTCTTCTATTGATAACCCAACCTTCCGGTCCATACATAACCACAGGTCTTAGTATTGTAATGTAAATTTTTACTTTAGTATTCCGACTAACATTTCTGGATCTGCTTTGCAGAGCGTAATAGCATCTATTTCCACTTTAATTCTTTCTTGTATTTCCACTGATGTTCTCCTCCACGTGCCCTCAAAACGGCAGCAATACGACCAGGCATCGACTCGACAAGAACTGGGTTCCTGACTCCCAACATTCAACTGGGCGGTGATCTGACTCACAGTAGCCCTTCGATCGTCCAGTATGGTTCTGCTGAGGCGACGTGATGTCCGTTCGTTAAACACCTGTGCGGCGGTTTAGGTGGATGGTAACATGATCTCTGCGATACTAACGATCCACCCTCGACACTGTTGACCTCAAAAACCCGAATTCAGGTGTAATCTCCGAAATGTTATGACACATGCGCCGAGTGCCGATGATCATTCCACGTTCGAAGTCGTATAACTCGTGACAAGTTGCCATTTTCACAACACTCGTGTCTGTGATAGACTGCTCTGCTCCACCGCAGTTCGCCGCAACGCTCAGGAGTCACACACGGTACATTTTCTCATGGGACTACCCTTCCCGTGACGTTTGCCCCCTCAGTGTACTCTCGCCTATTTTAAGTAACATTTTAAGTAAGATGACAACATATAATACAATATGCCGATTATTTAAGGGCTGAGAAATATAAAAAGTATATTTGAAATGTCAACCAAATCTACCGGTTATAATTTATGCAGCTAAGTTTACCTACCCCCGATTGTGTTCACGATTACCAGCAACAAATTTTGGAAATGTCTCAAGTATGTTCTTTTTCCTTTTTACCCAAGAAAACAACTTGCAGACTAGGAGGTCAATGAGTTTACTAATTCTCATTCTTTGTAATTATCATGTGACATACTATACATGTTCAAAAGTCTAAGGCGGGACATTGTCTATTCCTCAAAGGAGACACGTAATTAGCATGTAGTGTTGAACAGAATATTACAATGTTTCTGAGGGTAGTGGTCTCAACTACTATGTCACAATCCAGCTTCACAGAGTCTCCTGAACTGCCTTTTAACGTGGTTCATTTATATTGTATTATCTTATTTTGTAGCGAACAAGAAGTTCCGTGACGAACTAAAGAGCCTACTTTTCTTAAAATTTTAGATTCATGCCAATGATTAATCTATAAGGATCTATCTATAATAATGACGAAATTAAGTTGGTAATATCGAAATTTCTAATTAGTTCAAAATACCGTATAACTGGCATAATGTAGCCGAATAGAGAACTACAGTTGGCAGCCCTGGTGACTGAATTTATTCTTAGATCCATCTCTTAAGGAACAGAATACAAAATTTGGTTGAAGTCCAATGGATAGCATGGACGTTACATGCAGTTAAACATTGGATCTAACAGCGCGCGTAAAATCATGTTGGCAACAATGACATACATGTATTGGTCAGAAATAATCTGAAATAATATGATCTATTGTTGTGTCAATTTTGAATGAAATCCATTAGTTAGTATAGAAGTTACATGCATTTTAAAAATTGAACCTATCAGAAGGCTTAGAATCATGTTGGCAGCACTGGCGTAGGCCAATATTAGTTACTCCAAATTAATCTAGAATGCCAGGTACTATACGCGTACAAAGTTTAGAGCTATTGGCTTGCATACTTTCTGGTATATTGATATTAGGGTAACAAAAATAGAGACAGCATTTATTAACAGTTGGCAGCTCTGGTTACTCTTAAGAATCGGCATAGTCATATCTGTTATGGTACACATAGCACACACGAAATTTGGTTGAAATCCAAATGATAGTATAGAAGTTACATGTATTTAAAGTTGGACCTCTCAGCAGGATTAGAATCATGTTGGTAGCACTGACGTATATAAGTTACTCCAAATTAATATAGAATGTCAGGTACTATACGTGTGCATAGTTTAAAGCTGTCGGCTTGCATACTTTCTGATATATGGGTATTTGGATTTTTTTTAATGAGAGCATTTATTAACTGTTGGCAGCCCTGGAGGCTCTTAAGAATTCGCTCAGTCATATATTTTATGTACACATAGCACATACGAAATGTGGTTGAATTCCAATTGATAGTGTAGAAGTTATATGCATTTAAACATTGGACCTATCAGTAGGCTTATAATCATTTTGGCAACACTGCCATGTATGGCCTCCTGGAAATTAAACTGCAATATTATTATCTATACGTGTGCCAACTTTGAAATAGCTCCCGTTCATACCTTCCAAGATATCCAACATGGAGCTCAAATTTCAATTGCGATTTTTCAGCAGTTGGTAGCACTGACATCATTTTAAAATATGGCCGTGAGATATTCAGGTCTTTACCCCTACCAAATTTTGTTTTGATTGCTCCAGCCGTTTAGGAGTTGATAGGGGACACACACACACACACACACACACACAGACAGACAGACAGACAGATGGACAGACAGACAGACAGAAGGACAGACAGACACACATTTGCCCGATCTCATAAGTCTACTTTTTCATCATTTTTGCAAAATGTGAAAAGTAGGCTAAAAATACAATGGATGATTCTGTAGACACCTGTCCGAAGTACAAACTATTCAAGCATTGAACTACAAAGTTGTATGAGGTACGGCAAGAATTTTGAAATAATTCAAACCCTAATTTTGGGAGTTGAAATCTTTATGTCCAGTGCATAAGACTGGATACCTCGAACCATTTAGCTCCTAAAATTAAGATGATATGAGTATATTGTCACGAATGTCAGCAGTCGGCAAATCCTTGTTCGTATATCAGTGCTAAAGGCACCCTGACAGTGTAAAGCCAAATGGAGAGTAGACATGCAATCCTCCATCATCCAAGAATAAACAGGGAAGACGTAGTGGGAGAGCAATCTGGCGTGTCTAATATGGATGCAAGGAGGGGAATCCCCTGCTGCCCACTGAAGGATGCAGAGTGGAGTCTGCTCACCTCAAATTTGACAAGATGAATGGACAGTGGTTGTCATAGGTTTTAGAAAGAAATATTATTCTACTGCTAGCGCTGAGGTATTTGACTAGTTTCGCAACCCCTTCACTTTTCCTCTACGGGTTGGTATTTTATTTCACGTCATTTAACGTAATAGAGTTCTGTCAACCAGTGACTTATGCAAGTATTTTGCCCCCCTTTCCATTAGAAGATCAACAAAGTCAGATAGATAATATGACATGAAAGAATTTTCAATAAAATACCTTTTGCAAAAATGACGTTTATTCAATTTTGCATCAACTTTTAACAGGCTACGCAACTCGTAGCGTAAATTTCAATAGGTGTGTCGGTGTTTGATACGAGTAATTTTAATGTCGTAAATAATAAACTTGAAGGCGATTGACTCATGGTACAAGATTGATAGGTGAAATTGAGTTCAACTATATAGTAATTTGAAGTTTTTATGCTGGCACGCTTCCAGGAAAGCTTGTTGCATGTTCGGAAGTGAGCGGCGGCAACAATCCATCAGTTGAATGTCATCGCAGACGGAAACAGCGCCCTCTACCAGCGGCAGCGCATGCCTATCATAAAAACACAATTTGCATTGCAGCTGAATAACCTTGCAATATAGTCAAAAACATCTGGGGTAAGCTTGGGCAAGCTAGACAAAGTGGTAACCAAAAAATGTAGTATTAAGCGGTATTACTGCATATCTCATTTCCTGAAAATGGTTTACATTAGTTCGGCTTTGCCTAAGACGATAACGCTCTGCCTTGAGACAGTGACCAGTGTGGCCAAGTACCTTGCATTTGGGAGTCCTGCCTTCAGCCGTACTTAGAGTTTAACATTTTTAGCCTACTTTTCACATTTTGCAAAAATGAGGAAAAAGTAGACTTAGAGATCGATCCGGGGAAATGTGTGTCTGTCTGTCTGTCTGTCTGTCTGTCTGTCCTTCTGTCTGTCCTTCTGTCTGGCTGTGTGTGTGTCCCCCCCTAACAACTCCTAAACGGCTGCAGAAATCGAAACCAAATTTAGTATGAGTAATGATGTATACCTGAATATCTCACCTCCATATTTGAAAATTATATCAGTGCTACCAACTGCTGAAAAAACGCACTAGAATTTTGAGCTCCATGTTGGATATCTTGGAAGGTACCCATGGGAGCTAGTCCAGAATTGGTACACATGTAGAAAACAATATTTCAGTTTAATTTCCAGGAGGCCATACATGACAGTGTTGCCAAAATAATGTTAAGGCTTCTGATAGGTCCAATTTTTAAATGCCTATAACTTCTACAATATCAATTGGATTCCAACCAAATTTTGTATGTAACATGTGTACGTAAACAGATATGACTGAGCATATTCTTAAGAGCCACCAGGGCTGCCAACTGGTAATAATTGCTCTCTCTCTCTATTATTTTATCCAAATACCAATATATCAGAAAGTATGCAAGCCGACAGCTTTAAACTATGCACACGTATAGTACCTGACATTTTAGATTAATTTTGGAGTAACTTATATACTTCAGTTCTACCAACATGATTCTAAGCCTGCTGATAGGGCCAATTTTTAAATACATGTAACTTCTATACTATCAGTTGGATTTCAACCAAATTTCATATGTGCTATGTGTAACATAACAGATATGACTATAAGTATTCTTAAGAGCAATCAGGGCTGCCAACTGTTAGTAAATGCTGTCTATATCTTTTTAACCTAATATCAATATATCAGAAAGTATGCAAGCCAACTGCTATATATTTTGCACACGTATAGCACCTGCCATTCTAGATTAATTTGGAATAATTAATATAAGTCAGTGCTGCCAACATGATTCTATGCCTGCTGATAGGTCCAATTTTAAAATACATGTAACTTCTATACTAACATATGGATTTCCTCCAAAATTGGCACAAGAAGATATCATAATACTGTATTTCAGATTAGGCTATTTCTGACCAGCACACGCATGACATTGTTGCCAACATGCTTTTACGCGTGCTGATAAATCATATGTCTAACTGCATGTAACGTCCATTGGACTTCAACCAATTTTTTTATTCTGTACCTTAAGAGATGGAACTAAGAATATATTCAGTCACCAGGCTGCCAAATGTAATGCTCTATTAGGCTATATTATACTAGGTATATTTCGAACTAATTCCGTCATTATTCTAGATAGGTTTATATACTGTAGATTAATCATTGGCAAGAAACTTCATTTTAAGAAAAGTAGGCTATTTAGTTCGTCACGGAACTTCTTGTTAGCCTACTTTTCACATTTTGCAAAAATGAGGAAAAAATAGACTTATGAGATCGGCCAAATGTGTGTCTGTCTGTCTGTACTTCTGTCTGTCTGTCTGTCCTTCTGTCTGTCTGTCTGTCTGTCTGGCTGTGTGTGTGTCCCCCCCTATCAACTACTAAACGGCTGCAGCAATCTATACCTGAATATCTCACGGCCATATTTGAAAATGATGTCAGTGCTGCCAACTGCTGAAAAATCGCAATTGAAATTTGAGCTCGATGTTGGATATCTTGGAAGCTATGAATGAGAGTTATTTCAAAATTGCCACACATATAGATAATAATAATGCAGTTTAATTTCCAGGAGGCCATACATGGCAGTGTTGCCAAAATTATTAAAAGCCTGCTGAAAGGTCCAAATTTTAAATGCATATAATTTCAACACTATCAATTGGATTTCAACCAAATTTCGTATGTGCATGTGTACATAAACAGATATGACTGAGCGTATTCTTAAGAGCCACCAGGGTTGCCAAATGTTAATAAATGCTATCAATTTTTTTAAATCCAAATACCCATATATCAGAAAGCATGCAAGCCAACATCTTTAAACTATGCCCACGTATAGTACCTGACATTCTATATTAATTTTGGAGTTACTTATATACGTCAGTGCTACCAACATGTTTCTAAGCCAGTTGATAGGTCCAACTTTAAATACATGTAACTTCTATATTATCATTTGGAGTGCAACCAAATTTCGTACGTGCTATGTGTACCATAACAGATATGACTACGCGTATTCTTAAGAGCAACAAGGGCTGCCAACTGTTAATAAATGGTGTCTCTATTTTTGTTACCCTAATATCAATATATCAGAGAGTATAAAAGCTAATAGCTCTGAACTTTGCACTCGTATAGTACCTGGCATTCTAGATTAATTTGGAGTAACTAATATAGGCCTACGCCAGTGCTACCAACATGATTCGATGCCTGCCGATAAGTCCAATTTTAAGATGGATTTAACTTCTATACTAACTAATGGATTTCATTCAAAATTGGCACAACAATAAATCATATTATTTCAGATTATTTCTGACCAATATATGCATGACATTGTTGCCAACATGATTTTACGCGCGCTGTTAAATCCAATGTTTAACTGCTTGTAACGTCCATGCTATCCATTGGACTTCAACCAAATTTTGTATTCTGTACCTTAAGAGGTGGAACTAAGAATATATTGAGTCACCAGGATTGCCAACTGTAATGCTCTATTAGGCTACATTGTGCCAGGTACATAGTATTTCGAACTAATTAGAAATTTCGATATTACCAATTTAATTTCGTCATTATTCTAGATATAGATTAATCATTGGCATGAATCTTAAATTTTAAGAAAAGTAGGCTCTTTAGTTCGACACGGAACTTCTTGTTGTTATTTCCTACGATAGCGTCAAACCTTGGTCTCTTTCCTAGTCCCTAGTATTAGAACTACGGTATATTTTACAATGTCAGCTACGCAAAATCACAAGGCCACACACATTACTGGTAACTGAGAAGATTTATTTCCTTCAATAGAACAACTTGAGAGTCATCTCCCCTGATTTCTTACACTCCCGTGAAAAATAACACGAAAGAACGTTGAATGTTATCCTAAGGATCCGTTTTCAGTCTTAACCATAACTCATGTAGAACTTTCCAAACAATTTGATATGAACAGTTCCTGTATGCTCTTTCAAGATTCCTGGGTCCAGGCCTCAAAAGTGTACGATTTTGGAAAAGGAGTAACATTGTAAGAAGTAAGAATTGTAAGAATGCCGTATGCATTGTGATAAATTCTTAAAAATAATATTATTGGTTTTACGTCCCTTATAACTACTGCAGTGTTTAGAGGCGCGAGGGCACCAGAATTTTGCCGCGAAGGGGATCTTTAACGTGCCAGTAAACCCACTGGCATGGCTCCCTCACATTTGCGCACCCTCAAATGCCAACTGGCTGCGTCAAGATTCGATCCTGCAATCATGGACACCAGGCGAGAACGTTTCCGCTGAGACACGCAGCCAGTCATGTGATACATTCTGGTGTGATATACGGAACGGAATATAACACTGAGCTTCATGGGGCAAAACTGACAAGAGATGTGTTCGATTCTTACCTGAGCTAACGTGAAAGAGGTTCCCACCTCTACTCCAGACAAATACCAGGGTGGTCCCTGACTTAAGGCCACTGCCGCTTCCTACCCAAATCCTACCTCAATTAATTGCAAATACACACACTAGTACATACATCAGAGTGATACAGATTACCAGACAATTTTTACACACACCCTAGTACATGGGGCTACAAAACCACGATATCGTAAAACCCCTATAAGAATCAACAACAACATCTAGTTTCGAGGGCTTATCGCAGAAGTATATAACACGAGTAGCCTACTAGCCGTACTTTATTAAGATTAGTACACACATTTGCGTAGTAGAGTTGGAGAGACGCCGCTATACAGGGTCTTTCATATAAAGTAAGAACGGCGAGCGGCGGTTTTGTTATTCGCTGCTGCAGCCGGCTTTGCCGAGTTTGTGGCGCGCCACGCCCCCTGCTGTAGGATTAAAAGCGCGCGCATAGTACAAACTTGACCTTGCCATAAGCGTGCAGGTGTTATCAGTCGCCACTCTGAACCTCAAATGCTAACATGGTCAGACAGTTATCATTGCAACATCATATTTTTGTATGTAATATTTTTTAAATTACGAGTTGGCTCGGCAGGTACGTGATGCATTTATTCAGCAATTTCCTGATGAAGTGCCACCTTCACTAGCACAGATTCACGTAATTGTTAATAACTTTGACACTACTGGCTCAGTGCTCAATAAAAAAACACAAAATAATCAATCAGAAACATGACAGAGGCAGAACTCACTCGCGTCAGCCAGAATGTGGTTACCAAATACAATGCCTGTATAACCCAGGAAGGACGACACTTCCAGCAACTTTTATAAGGTAATATTTCATAGAGGATTGCACACACGGTTAAAAGCAGGGGCCATGGCGCACCACAAGCTCGGTCAAGGCCACCGTAGCATCGGATAACAAAACCGCCGCTTGCCGTTCTTACTTTATATGAAAGACCCTGTATATTATTGGTATTGTGAGCTTAATAGAGCAATTTTGTTGTCTTGTATATGTATTCGATATTTTACCCTGGATCTGACGATGTTCGCTTCATAATAAATACCGTATGTTACCCTAGTAACTCCCCTCGTAATTTATGCAAATAATGAATGTAATCTTTTCTGAACGAGTCATATTTTTTCGAATAATATAATTAGGCATAGTTTGGTGTTGACCGACTGAAAGTCATCAATGCATTATTTCCAAGGCAACACTGGAAAATATGTTCAAACTATTCTATAACTATTTGTTTTCATGGAAAACCTTGGATATCTAGATTACTTTTCGCCTGGCCCACAGTATCCATCGCGTTTCCTGCACCCCTTCTGCCGCAGTTTCAACTCTAGAGATTCTTTCTGAGTCTAAGTCCGACTTAATGTGCAGTTTTAAACAAGGGTGAAATCATCTAAAGAAGAATATGATGTTTTGGTTCAGGGACTTAGTGCACCGTGATCATCTGTCCCATGTACTAAGTTTTGCATCAAATATCTCTGACAGCCTGCGTCATTGTAGTACTTCTACTGTACTGGTGTGGATTTGCTTAAGGTTAAAGAATGATACCATGGAAAACTACCTCTACGATGGCAAATAGCCACATCGGTTAAGGATTTCTCAATCAAATATCATCAGAATCAATTAACGTGCTCATACGGTAGAGTTACGTTAGTCTTTGTAGGCCTAATTATTAGAAATATAATCTCTGAATAGGATTTTTTTATTTGTGTGTATTTGTTATTCATATTAGTTTAACGATGATGTGAATTTCCATTGATTTTCCCCACGTGCAAATGTGTGAACTATGCTAATGAATGCAACAGAAATGATATGTAAAGTGAACTCGAACTGGATGTTATGTGAATGCATCAAACAATCTATGAATTTAAAAATGGAAATGGCCAACAATGGATGAATGCCTAATTTTCAAAATCACTCCCACAAAACTATCCAGCAACCGAGCGGAAAGATGTTACACATCAATAACTAGTTCACCTGCAGTCTACTAATATAGATCATCGTCGAAGTGCAGCAGTATTAAATCTTACCCTGTGCTATGTTCAAATTTAGAATATTCTCGCCACTATTTCTCTGATTTATTATAACTAGATAAACAAGGAATTTTTCTGCATGACCTAATTTTTATTAAATTACTGCTGCTACAAGATATTTTAAGTTTTATAGGAAGAAAAATTTAAGTTTTAAGTGACTGTTAATCTTGCTATCATGAGCCACGGGACCTCCTTTTTACGTGGGATTCGAACCACAGGAAAAAGCATACCACTTCGAAAATCTTACATGCATTGACCGGGAATCGAACCCTTGGTGAGAAGGAAGGAAGATTGTAGTTTTACGTGACCGTGAAACTTGTGATTATGAGCCACGGGACCTCCTTTTTACGTGGAATCCGAACCACAGGACATGGCATTTCACTTCGAAAATCTCACATGCATTGACCGGGAATCGAACCCTTGGTGAGAGGCAAATAGCTTGACCGCTGCACCACCACGCCCTTTTTAAGTCTTATGATATTTAAATAGAAGTTCTAGACTTTTGAGTTGTTGTTGCTTATTTTAGGGGCTATGCCATCGTGTACTTGAGTGTGTGTGGAATCTTTGTGATGGTCTGTATTATTGTGATGGCCGTACTAGTATGTACATTTGTATATTGGTGATAGGATTTGGAATGTTGCGGCCCTGGCCTTCAATTAGGAATCATCCCAGCATTTGCCTGGAGTGGATGTGGGGTGAACCTGCGGAAAACCACTTCCAGAATGGCTTGGGTGGGAATCGAACCATCCTCCTCTCAGTTTTGCTGACTGTACCCCGTTACAGCCCTCACACCAGAATTAATGTTTCTTGGCAGAGCCGGGAATTGAACCCGGACCTCCAAGGTGACAGCCAAGAACGCTAGCCGCAACACCAGGAGAGGTCTGATAACATTTTAAACTCTCATCAGCGTCCGAACTAAGTGATTGTTTTTATAAAAGGACAAGGATAACAAAAACGACGGTAAGTGATGCTGAAAAGGCTCGTGAGTTATACTATGGAAATCACATGACAATTAATTGTAAATTCGAGTTAAAAGGTCAATAAAATAATGGTTCAAAATACCTGGAATAATAAGCAGAAATCAACACCGAAATTATGTTTTTAAATAAGAAATCTGCAACTGATTAAAACAAGAAAATCAGAAATTCTTCTAGGCATTTGCCGTGTCTTCTGTGGTGTTTCGTCAAGGTGCACCACGTCAGGCTAAGTACACGGAATATTGTTGCAGGATATAATGTTTATTTAAAGACTATTGCTACATGATATTTTATGTTTTATATTCTTCAAGCAGAAGTTGATGACTTGCTAGTTATTGTTGCTTATATTAGGGGATTATTTAGGGTAGTTTATAACTCACGTCTCTCTACCACTGGGGTGGTGGATAAAGCACTATATTCCAAATATCCCAAGTTCACCGTGCTTCATTGCTGCAGAATACCACCCCAGCGACGGTCCGGGCAGGGTGTACCGACAGCCTGCTGAAGAGTCTAACTTGGTGCACCTAGGCGAAACTCCGCAAAAGTCTAGAGGAATTAGTGGATTGCTATTGTTTGTCGTGAAATCCAACATGCCATCTCATTAAAACTATTTATTTTATCCCTACTAATTAATAAAAACTGGAAATTTATACAAGGCTGTGTAATTCAATGTGTCAATAAAGAATAATGTCCTCTGAGGTTCCCGAGGTAATGTCCGTAAGACATGGAGCTACTGCACCTCTTGGTGCAGCTGGGAGAAATCCCGAGCTAAAGAAGGATTTATAGTCGTAAGAGAAAAGGGATTAACGGGAGAACAGTTTGACTCTACCAACACTGCAAGGCTTACTGGAACCATGATGAATGCTGGGTGGAGTGTGATAAGAAAGAGCTAGCTCACTCAGTTTAGGTAGGTAAGCAGAGGCCAGTTTATAACTCACGTTTCTCTACTCTTAGAAGTTGCTATTGGATAAACCTTACATTCGTCAAACTATATGGAGTGTGGTGAACTTCCTGGCAGTATTCTCCAGATAGGACACTAAGTGAGCTCACTCAGAAGTCATGGCTTAGCGGTAATAATAATAATAATAATGACAATAATAATACATTTATTTTATTTATCGTATGACATACAGACAACAAGCATGCAAGATAACTATATACACACATAAACATTGATATATACATATTTACAGTGTCACATGACAAGGCAGGCTCATATCTTTAAATCAAAGTTCTGTATCCATTGCAGTGCTGCAGGTTTTGCCAACAGGAAGTCAGACCGATCACCCTGATGTGCTCTTCTATGGCATTCGTGAACAATGTGGTAAACTGACTGTGAAGGAGCACCGCAGTCACATTGGGGAGAAGGAATTTTACCCCATTTGAAGAGTGATTCAGCACAGACCCCGTGGTTAGTCTGGATCCTATTGAGGGCAGTCCACGTTCCTCTTGGCAGGTCAAAACCGGGTGCAGCGCTATCTCCATTTAAGTCACTCCAAGCGTCAAGGTTGATGTTGGTGCTCCATTCATTTCTCCATTGGATATTCGGCTTAAAATTGTTGTCTGTGAGATCTCTAGCATATTTGATGGGTGGATGTCTAGATTTCAGTCGGTTTCTATTCAGATTAGGGATGTCGCAGTGAATAGGAAGAGCTGGTTTACTCATCATTTTCTTATACTCTCGGATCAGGGCAGCTTTCCTGCGTAGGTCAGGAGGAATGATGTTGCTGAGGACAGGAAGCCAATAAGTCGGCGTAGATCTAATAAGGCCACTGATCAGTCTCGTGGTGTTATTGAGTTGGGTATTAATTATCTTTACATGGGGGCTGTTCAGCCAAACTGGAGCACAATATTAAGCAACGGAGAAGACAAGACCTAATGCAGAACACCTCAGAGTTGTAGCAGATGCTCCCCAAGTAGTTCCACAAAGCTTCTGCAGGATATTATTCCGGCTTCTAATTTTGGCGGCTGTATTTTCAAAATGTTTTTTAACAGATAATGTGCGATCCAGAGTGACACCTAAATATTTAGGGTGTTTATTATTTCTCAGCACAGAACCTTGAAGCGATACATGAACTGCACTATTAGCCATTCAGTTGTTTAAGTGGAAACATAATACTTCACTTTTTGTTGCACTTGGTTGGAGCCTCCATTTGTGGAAATAACTTTCAAGCCTAGCAACGTCATCATTGAGCACATTCTCCATGACACTGATGTCCTTGTGCCTTATAGCCAAAGCTATATCATCAGCATAACAAAACTTTCTGGACTGAGTATCTGGTAGATCAGAGAGATACAGATTGAAGAGAAGGGGAGACAGCACTGAACCTTGTGGGAGCCCGTTGATCAGCTTTCTTTGTTTGCTCATTCTTTTTCCTAGAATGACTTGGAAAAGTCTGTTACTGAGCATGTTACCAATACGTCGCACGGTAGTTTTGCAAGGTATTACTCGAGACAGTTTATAGAGTAACCCCTTTCTCCATACTGTATCATAAGCGGCAGACAGATCGAAAAACACAGCAGAAGTTTTCAGCTGGAGTTGAAAACCAGACTCGATATGCGATGTAAGAGCAAGGACTTGATCACAAACACTGCGATTAGGTTTAAAGCCAGCCTGTTCCACAGGAATGTGTTCTAAGGTAGTCGGACTGATCCTGTTATTATTATTTTTTTTTTTTTGCGTATGGCTTTTAGTGCCGGGAGTGTCCGAGGACATGTTCGGCTAGCCAGTTTTGTAGCTGTTTCGAGACGGACACCCAATGGGTGAGCTACAAGTACCGTTGGGGGGAGGGGGAAGTTGGAATGTAAGGGCTAGGAATTGGAAGGTAGCGGCTGTGGCCTATACTTAGGGACCAACCCCGGCATTTGACTGGAAGGAAGATGGGAAACCACAGAAGACCATCTTCAAGGTTGCCGGCGGGGGGATTCGAACCTCCTCGCCTCCCGGATGTGAGCGACTGCCAGCAGTCATGCCGTAACGACCTCGGCTAATTCACCCGGTGATCCTGTTATAAATCAGTCTTTCAAGAAGTTTGTAGCAACAGCTCAGCAATGCTATAGGCCTGTAGCTTTGGGGAGCGTCTTTTGGCTTACCAGGTTTCAAAACAGCTATAATTTTAGTTTTCTTGAACTGATTTGGGAGGATCCCTGTGTTTAGAATATCACTGAAAAATCGAGCAAGCCATTTTCGAGCATTTTGGCCCAGATTTAACAGAAACTCAGGATGAATGCCATCAAATCCGGGGGCTTTCCCATGTTTGATGTATTTTATAGCCACATTGACTTCTTCAAGGGTGAATACTTCGGAGTAAGACGAAGTTGATGGAAGTGATGCTTTTATTTTTTTGAAGTTCCTTTTCAGCATTCGAGTATGGTCTTTATCTTGTGCAACCATAGAAGTCGATACAATGTGGCTGGCAATTTTATTAGGCATAATGCTAGGTTGCTCTCTTTGACCGATATAATTTCCTCCAAGCTTCCTTAGCAGACACCAGGCTTTTCTGCTTGAGTGTTGAAAATTCAACTCCTCAACAGTCTCTGTCCATTTTTGCTTGCGTGTTGCATCCAAACTATGTAAGAGCTCATCAGCCACTACATGATTACCTGTTTTCATAAATTCATTATAAAGAGCATCACTTTGTTCATTCCAACCCGGAACGTATTCCTTTCTATACCCTCTCGGAATATATTTCTTGGCTATTGAAGTAACTAACCCAACAAACCTGTTGTAGCTCATGCTTCTCGCAGGAATCCATCTGATGCATTTGTCTATTTCACTAGTAAATGTTGTCCAATTAGCTTTATTGAAGTTCCATCGAGGGCGAGGGAATGAAGTTATGAGTGGGATAGACAACCCTATCTCTATAAGTACTAGTCTGTGCTGACTGCGGGGAAAATCACCCAATATGCGTCTTACAGTTGGAAGAGGTTGATCCTTGTTGTCACAAGTCACAAAACACAGTCTGGATTATATTCACGTTGCCAGGCTCCTGATCTGAATGTCCTTTGTCCTTGGCATCAAAGACAAGGTGTAAGTTGTGTTCTTCTACCCATTCAACGAGAGCAGTGCCGCAGTTGTCATTCTGAGCATAATTCCAATTTCCATGGTGGCTATTGAAATCGCCTGCAAAAATGGCTGGATGATTTGAAACTGAAAGCACAAAGCTGGGCCATGGGACTATTGGTGGTTTGTATACATTCGTTATGGTTATATCATGTACAGTAACAACTACTACATGGATCTTATCGTCCGTGCTAGAAGTGATATGATGAACATGTTCTAGATTGTTCCGGGCATAAGTTGCCACCCCATAAATGCTATCATACCTAGCACCAATCATAGAGTAACCATGAATCTTTCCTCTTTTCTGGAGTTCTTCCTCATTGGTGGTATGAGTTTCCTGTTTGAGTGCCAAATCAACATTGTTCTCATGAAGAACTCTTGATAGATGGTCGCTTTTCGATCGACTGATGCCTTCGATGTTTAGTTGGCAAATTTTTAATCTTTGTCCAAGCCTTTTTGTCACGTGGCACTGAGAAGAGCCGTTAGAATTTGAATGGTATTGCATGCTGTATTCTATTTTGACAGGAGATCTATAGAAGATAGTCTGGCTGTCAAATGCTGATGATCAGTTCAGTACTGGAAAATTGAAATAATAATAATGTTATTGGTTTTACGTCCCTTTTAACTACACTGGCTTTTAGAGACGCCGGGGTGCCGGAATTTTGCCCCGAAGGGGATCTTTAACGTGCCAGTAAATGTACTGACACGGCTCCCTCGCATTTGCGCACCCTCAAATGCCAGCTGACTGCGCCAGGTTTCGAACCTGCAACCTTGGGCTCAGCAAGCGAGAACGTTACCCCTGAGCCACGCAGCCAGACTGTCTGGAAAATTGAGTTCAAGTACCTATGCAGGGGCACCACGTGCAGGAATCAGCTTCACCCCCAATAATACAATTATTTCCTTAGAGAAGTGTGTTAATGTATAAATAATTAATATAACATTTCATTCATATAATATAGTGATAACATGATCATCACTCTCTGCCCAATCTATTTGTGCACTCTTTTGTTGACCGACTGAAGAGCAAATTTATTAATTCCCAGCTCCATCATGTAGGATTTTAATACTTGTTTTGGGGATGGAATGCAAACAAATTAAATCTGATGGATTAACACACATATATTTACTTAAATATGTGTTCAATTCATTTACTCACACAGTCACTCATTTATTTATTTTTTTATTTATTATTTTTATATATTTATTTATTTATTTATTTATTATCCACGAGTATTGCTGAATCGAAATGAAACCGAGGAAATTGTCAGTTCATGTTTCTTTGCGGGTCATGAAACTTTCAGAACTGGGATTTTCAGGAAATCTCTGTGAAAATGATTATTTTATCATTAGCACTTATTTAATTTCATACTTTATTGCTTTATTAGTTGACCTGTAGATGGGAGAGTTGGCATAGATCTTCCACCCTTTCATACAGCAATCATCATCAACAACATTGTGAGATGTAAGTTATCTGAAGATGAGACAGTTTTAGGGTACGTGCTACGTCATGTTCACAAAGCCAGCAAGAAAAATTAATACTGAAACATTCATTCAGATCAACATTTTCTCACCTGCATTGAATTCAACTCCGTAAATGATCATAAATAAAGTTATAAACTTAGTCACAGTATTGGAAATATGGAAGAGAATAAGAAACGTACTATCTTAATCAAAAATTCTTATGAATATACCTGTACGTAGCTATTCAATAGTGCAACAGACTTCTGTAGGCATATTGCATTAATCTCATTACAGTTCTTCAACAGGCCAGAGCGGGTAGATTAGCATATCGCTGATTATGATCACGGCTATCACACTGTATTAAAAACCAGTCTTTAGTGCCCCAACAAGAGTGGTAAGATGACGAGGGGTAGTATCAACCATACAATCTAAATGAAGTACAAATGGTTATTTAATAAATGTAATACACCTCAGTAAATACTAATCACTTAATATACATTAATTAATGAAATATATCAGTTTCGGCCACATAATGGTCTTCTTCTGCGATGTTGTTAGAAAGAAAAGAAACTAATGTGATACCGAGCAAAGCTTTGTTAGTAATATTTTACTTGGGTTTTCTATAAAAAAGTTTGTAAAAATTGTTAAAAACATTCTGTAAAAATGTGAGCTTTAATTGGATGTTAATAAAAATAATTTTGCGAAAATTACTTACACCTAAATAGTTGGAATTGTTTATTCCTATAAATCAGTCTAAATATCTTTCTTTAAAAATATTTTGACATGGTCAACAGTGTGTGAATTGTGCTTTCTATGTGATGATTAAAGGCTATTTGTGGAGTGGAGTGGAGCATAGGCTGGAATATGTAATTATGTTCTTGCTCCAATTGAACTTTTTCAGTGATACGAGATGTTATAGGTCCTTGATAAATAAAACTGTTGTGTCATAATCTACAGGGCCTTTCATATAAAGTAAGTACGGTGAGTGGCGGCTTTGTTATCCGCTGCAGCAGTGGCCTTGGCCGAGCTTGTGGCGTGCCACAGTCCCCTGCTGTAGTATTCAAAGCGCGCGCATAGTACCTAACTGTACTCGACCATGCAATAAACGTGCAGGTGTTCAGTCGCCAGTCTGAACCTCAGATGTTAACATGAGACAGTTATCATTACAACATCGTATTTTTGTATGTAAAACTTATTTTGAGTACGAGTCGGCTCGGTGGGTACGTGATGCATTTGTTCAGCAATTTCCTGATGAAGTGCCACCTTCACTAGCACAGATTCACGTAATTGTAAATAAGTTTGACACTACTGAGTCAGTGCTCAAAAAAAGGCATAAAATTAAAAATCAGAAACATTACATTTGCAGAACTCACTCGCGTCAGCCAGAAAGTGGTTACCAGATACAATGCCTGTATAACCCAGGAAGGACGACACTTCCAGCAACTTTTATAAGGTAATATTTCATATAGGATTGTACACTCGCTTAAAGCAGGGGGCCGTGGCGTGCCACAAGCTCGGCCAAGGCGACCGCAGCAGCGAATAACGAAACTGCCGCTTGCCGCTCTTAGTTTATATGAAAGACCCTCTATGGTAGTCTTCTTATCAAAAATATATTGAAGTCGTATTTTGTCATATGTGTTAATTTCAATTGTAGTTCTCATGGATATTAATGCATTACCACAGAAAGGTAACTTACAAACTACCTAGTTAAAAACTCCAGCAAATCTCCTATGTTTCTACCGTGTCTGTTGCGGAGATTCACTTAGGTGGACCTTGTTTACAGTAATGCGTGTTTGTATAATGAAACAAATAAGGATATATCGAAGTATCTGTCCTCTCCTTCCCAGTATTGTTCCACAAACCAACCAGCTTGTTGGCTAACACGCAGTTGTTTGTGTGTCTAACTCCCTCCCAATATTGTTTCCGCGAATGTGCTGCTGTAATTGCAGGACATTTTCCGTCCCATTTAGCACTTAATTAGGTTCAGTAGCTATCACATTTAAACAGAGCATTACCTTGTGTGCTCGTTAGGGACTCGAACCTCTTTTAGTGTCACAACTACTGTACTTGGTAATGTATCGGCTAGCATTATTGGCTGTCGCCCCAGGAGTCCAGGTTCGATTCTTAGCTCTGTCAAGAAAATGTATTCTGGTTTTTCATTTGTAGCAATAATTGAATTTGAATGTATTCAGAGATAACTGCCACTGAGGCTAAAGAGCCCCTTTATGTAGCGTATACAATATTCTGGCTTGAAATTATGTAATGAAAATAAATAAAAATAAAACTAAACCTAGCTTAACAACTAAGAAAAACTAAATATAAAATATACTTATAACTAAACGAGCCAATTAGCAGACACTTCATACAAAATGAATTATACAAATTAGAATATAGAATAATGAAATAAAGATCCTACCTAATGAATTATATCTATTAAAAGAAAACAAATTATAGTACGGTAACAAAGGGTACAATTTTTATGTAAGTATAATATGATCTATTATTAAAACAATTACATACCGACAGTAGTGGCTACGCTGGCTAAATCTCAGCATTAGGTCATGGGGCCAAGCTCTCTGCTAACTCGGTAGACGCGTGGGTTCGAGCCCCACCGTCGGCCGTCCTTGAAATGGTTTTCCGTGGTTTCCCATTTTCAACACCAGGCAAATGCTGGGACGGTACCTTCTGACAAGCCACGGTCGCTTCCTTCCACATCCTTGCCCCGTTTCATTCAACATCATTCATTTCATCTCTCAGTAACTCCTCTCATGAGGTTGGCGTCAGGAAGGGCATCCGGCCGTAAAAATCATCGCCACGAAGACTTCCATCGCATCTCATCCCCGACCCCTTTTGGAAAACGGGAATAATAAGGGGTAGACATACATTAAAACAATTACATGAGTGACATGATTACTAGAACTACTATCAATTCCACGGAAGTTGCATCTTGGATACTAAAAATATTATTGAAATCGGTATGGCACGGATATATTTCAAAAAATTTGTATGGAAGATTTATATTTTTGATTCGTATTCCTTCAGGAATCTTGATATTAGGTATTTCTTGAATTGTGTAGTGTTAACAGAGTTTGTAAACGAGTGAAGGTGGAATGTATTAAAGAGCCGTGAAGCTGTGCAAAGGAATGATTTATTGTATTTAGTTGTACGGTGGACAGGAATCTGTAGTGTGGAATCAATAAATCTATTTTCTCTGTGGTGAACGGAGTTCATTGGTTTAAACACATTATAGAGATAACCAGGGGCTTTTGTACACAATATTTTCTGGGTTAGGATCGCAATTGACAGCTGCCTACGTTCACGAAGTATCAACCATTGCATTTGCACATAATAAGGTGTAATGTGTACATCACGCCTGACGTCTAAAATGTAACGAACGCATGCATTTTGAACTCTTTGTAATTTTTATGTTAAGTGTTTCTGATAAGTCGACTACTGGTCCATATTCGATGATAGGAAGTATCAAAGTTTGGATTAAAAGCTTGCGCATTTTTAACGGCGTATAAGGAATATTCCGCCTCAAGATATGCATTGATGATATAGCTTTCTTTATTACAGCTGCGGTATGCTCTCCCCAAGATAAGGTTCTATCAAAAATTACTTCTAGGTTGTGCACAGAGTTACTGTAGGGGATATCACTGTCTAGTAATTTTATTGGCGGTAGTGAGTTAAGATCAACAGAGTTAAGAAGTTTAGTATAGCCAATGCATATAAGTTGAGTCTTAGAAATGATTAACTGGAGGTTATGGTTTAGGGTCCACTGATGGAGGTGAGCGATGTCTTCGTTGAAAATTTATATATGGTGAGGCGCATCAGAGGGACTGAAATGGAAGTAGGCCTGTACGTCATCAGCGTACATATGACAGAGACTGTTTTTGAATACACTGGACATATCATTTATATAAAGCGAGAAGCACAGTGGCCCAAGAACTGACCCTTGGAGTACACCACTTTTTACTGATTGCCAATTCGATGAGGAGCCATCAAACAAGACCACTCTCTGTTGCCGACCTGCTAGGTACGATTCAAACCAAGACAATGCATTCCGCGATAAGCCAATGGAGTGCATCTTCGCAAGGAGCAACTCATGGCTTACGCAATCGAAGGCCTTGCTGAGATCAAAGAGGCATAGAATCGAAAGCTGTTTTTGATCAATTGCTGAGCGTATGTCGTCCGTTATTTTTAAGAGCGTGGTAGTTGTGATATGACCTTTCTTAAATCCAGATTGATGAGGATTTAGGATGTGGAACTCTGTCAAATATTCACACATTTGTTCATGAACTATTCTTTCTAGAACTTTGCTTAGAGCACAACGTATGCTGATGGGCCTGAAATCACTGCAAGACGCAGGTATTCTCTTCTTAGGCACTGGGCGTATATTCGCACACTTCCAGAGCGTCGGGTATACTCCGTTTTGTAAACAGAAGTTGAACAAGTGTAAAATGGCCGGCAGTAATATATCGAGACAATTTGAGAGAAGGGAGATTGGAATGTTATCCGGACCTTTGGCTTTAGTACGAATAGACCTAATCGCTTTCACTATTTGTTCAGGGTATACGTATTTGAAGTAGGATTTTTCATGGTTTGGCGGCGGAAGAATTCTATAATGCTCTGCGGTCTGGGATATTCTTGTTGTGTTACTGTTTAAGTAATGATCGCTCAGCCCGGAAGGGGACACTGGCATTCGGATATCAGGTGGGGTGCTGGCACCTATTCCAAGGGATTTTGCAGCTCTCCAGGATGCTTCAGAATTCTCACAGTGTCTGAAGAGTTTATATGTGTACTTAACTTTAGCATTTCCTATCGCTTGTTTTGTGTTATTCCGTAAAATTCTGAATTTTTCATAGTCATCCGGAAGTTTTGTCTTTAAAAATTCCTTGCGGGCTCTGTCGCGAATCTTTATCAAGTCTTTAATTGTTCTGTTAAACCATAGAGTTGAATGGTATTTAACGTTTACTATCTTTTGAGGGGCATGTTTGTCATAGAGAAAGTAGATGTTTTGCTTAAAGAGACTGAGCTTTTCGTCTACGTTGTTTGTTTTATAATACTGCTCCCAAGGGAGTAATTCTGCATCCGCACTAAAATCACTTGAACTAAATTTACTGAAATCACGAACCAGGTATGTCTTGGGTTTTGCTTTAGGAGCAGATAAGGAAAATACAGCGTACAAGAGGTCATGAGCTGCGAGTCCAGGAGCAGGCTCCTGTCCATATTCTATAACAAGATCATTGTAGTTGGAAGATATTATATCAAGAATGCTATCGCAGATAGCGGTGTGGAAGGTTTCAGTGAATGGCAAACATTCAAGGTTGCAGGCATTCAACATTTCACGAATACTTTCCGTTTCAAACGTACCACTGCCAAATCTAGCATTTATGTCTCCAACAACGAAAATATATTTGTAATTCAGTAAATGTGTGTACATATCGTTCAAGAATGAGTCTAAATAGCCAGCTATTGGTGGACGGTATACACAAGAAAAGAGTATCTTTAAGTCTGGCAGGATCATTTCAAGTAACAAATATTCCGGTTTCTTACTGTATTCGCCCGGAGATTTGCTAAGGATGTTGCATTTTATAGTGTCCTTGACATAAACGGCAACGCCACCTGAACCTTTGCCAAGTCGATCATTACGAAAGACGTTGCATCCACAGAGATAAATTGAAGCATCCCCTATTGAGGGCTTAAGAAATGTTTCACTGACTGCTATTATGTCAAAAGAACTGTTACCAAAAGTATGACGGAATTCAGAAATATGGGAGGAGTCAACTAGAGATTGTGCGTTAGCCTGTTTGAGTTTCTGAAGCTAATGTTTGATAGTTGTTCAGCCAATACATGTTCATGAGACATAAAAGCAACGAATACAGAATTAAGAACATTTAGACACAATATATACTATAAACTGTTTGCAAACCTGAGATCACTATTGTAAAAATAATAAAACAAACGATAAAATGACCTATCAAAACAATGAATAGCCTAATATACGCTAAAATAAAATAAAGTCTAGTGAGATATCGAGTATAGAGTGCTAGATTAATTTTGAAGTTGATATTAATACCTACAATGCTAGACAAAGAGAAAAGAGAATGAAAATAATTAATTCTATGCTAGAGCAATGAATCTAATTCTAATTAATTAATAACATACATTTCAGTAAGGAAGAAAGAACATTTTTTGATCTTCCTTATTTCCAAGTATCCTCTCCAGGTTCCATATTTATGCTGAAGAGTTGAAGTGTTGAGTTACCATTAGCTGCGCGGTTCTCCAAGGGGTCCTTACTTCAAGGGTGTTGAGTACCGCTTCTTCAACGCCTCGAGGTCTCGAGTTGTTGTCAGTCTGTGTTTTGTATCACCCACACGTACCATGATAACACCGTCAATGCTCCACGTGTAATTTAGGCCAAAATGGCCGACAGTATGTTTTAGTAGGTCAGTGCGGGCCTTCGTTAAATCTTCCCGCACCGTTATGCCGGTGTTCTTCAGAAACTTCTTCGATTTGAAGAAAGCAATCCGATCAGCATAGGACACAAATTTTACAATAATAGGTCTCCTTTTATTACTTCCTCGGAAGCCTACGCGATGGGACCTATCAATCTTGGTAAGTTCGAGTGGGACGTTAATTTTCCTGGCGACATCTAGAACACATTGATCTGTAGACTCGCCGGGAATTTCTGGTACCCCGAAAATTCTCAAGCTGTTCCGCCTCTGGTACATTTCAATACTATCCGTTTTTTCGTGTAATTGCTGCTGGAGGTCAGCTATTGCCTCATCCCGTTGTGCAGTTCAGGTTTTAGTTCCCTTATGATGTCTGTGTTAAAGTCAATGCTCTCCTTCAGTTTTTCAATGATCTTGGTTGCTACACGTTCTACAAGGTCGTTTAGGAGATCGTTGTTACTTAACATATTGACTAGTGATCACGACACTGTGGAGTCCAAATTATATGCACCAAGTTGAGTGTTCGGGGGTAGTTTTCGTACACTCTAATAGATCACGTTGCGGGTCAGTCTGTCCTGCAACACTAGCGCTTGCTGAGCTTCCACTGGGGTCAACGTCTGTAGCATGACTTGGTTGGACAATTTCCTTTCTGAAGGGTGCAGTGGAGCTATCTACCGGGGAGCATCGCATTTCGCCAAACTCGGGCATTGAGCTCTTCGCGACGGCCGACCTTGTACTACGAGTAGTCGGGGTAGTTCCTGCTTTTTTGCCTGGGCTGCGCTGCTGCTCACCATCTGAACAATTGTCTTAGTTGGTAGCACTGCTCACAGATTCTACATTTCGCTTGGCGGCCTTCATTTGTTTCTGTTTCCTACCCATGCTGTTGTACAATGCTTTGTATTTTTACGAGCTAAAAACTTAAAAGGCGCAAAAACTATCTACGTATTTGGAGGGTAACTCACTTAAACTGTTGTTATACAAGATGGATCAGCACAAATTCGTCACTCTTCACCTTCTTTGAGCACCTACACAGTCAAGGTAACACTGGAGTGGCTAACTCACGTTGCAACTATTTCGCCATTTGCAGAGAGCAAAGGGTTGGAACGAGGCACACACAACCTCGTTGAGGAAAACCTAAGGACAGGCGATTTCCATTCCCACCTCAGGTATTCTAAATATTGTTTTCCTTGTTTTCTCATATACCACAGGAAATACAACGGTCGCTTGTGGTAGTCTATTTCCATATGCACCAAAGTCCCGAAACATCCGTGCACATAATCGCTTCGTGCAACTGAACTAGGCCCGAAGGACGAGATTCCTGTCTCATGAGCAACGGGTGCAAATTCAAGTCGTCAGATTCATAAGTTCTAAAATGTAACATGGAGAATCCCCAGCTACAATAAACAATCTCAAACCTGTAACTCTCTGTGTATTGATTTCTCTCTTAGTGTAATTTGCTGAGGCAAGATATTCGTTGGTGCAAGTTGTATTTGCAATAGCTGACGCAGAGCAAACAAACGTCAGGTAATTTGGAGCTAAGAAAGACAAGTAAAATCCACCCGCTCCATACGAGAGAAGCAGTTATTCGTGAAACTTCAGCTTAAGCGTAGAGCCCGGAGAGGGGGGATTTCAATTGAGAGCCGAGGAAATATTTCACACGTATAGAGCAGGTTTGATAGTAATTAGTGCCTTTTGTTTGAAGTTAAAATCTCTCCATAGAGCAAATTTATTTTACCGAAAAGGGTAGCCACGCTCGATAAGGCACAGTACTATGCCATGGGGTAAGATATTTGTGGAATCAATAGGCCAGAGGATTGAACTATACCACAGGTCATCTTTGGAATAATGGATGTTTTTCATTCTCAACTACATTCTTACGGCGGGTTGGTTAGTTCTATTTGTCCTCGACCGTTTCCTAACATTTCCTTGCTGATTTTATTAATTTTCATTCAATTTATAATTCCTTTCACGAGGTAAGGGGCACTGCTTCGAATCCACTTGCCACATACAAATTCAGCTTATCTCATCTCTGATACTGTTCAAACGTGAATAGCTTGCCACGGTGGGTGAGTGGTTATAGTGTCGGACTACCAACCCCAAGATTGCAGGTTCGCTCCTGGCCATGGTAAGTGATTTTTGAAAGGCGACAAAAATCACGACACTCATATCATACGTTGTTGGCATGTTAAAGAACCCATTTGAATTCAGTAGACCGTGTTCAATGGCAAAATTAATCTCGGGATTTTCCGCCATCACAAAGTTCCTCCATTCTCTACTTGAAAGCGCTGTAGTGTCAAGGGGTTTAGATATCTAACCTCCTTGACTTTCATAGCGTTCAAAGGAACGACGAAATTCGACATGCAAGCTATCCTCTGGGTGTCAATTAACAAAGCTTGCACCAGGCACCCGAGGCCATACAATATTATTATTATTATTAACAAGAATAGTAAGAGGAACATGAAATAAATATCGGATTTTGTGAATTTTCATTAAATAGCAGTACGGTATACTGTAGATTGAAATATTTTATTAAATTCATTTAATTTGGAGATATGAACCAAGGACTTTACAATTTAACATCGCCTGTCGAACATTGCCTGTGACTGTATACTTCATTATAATGAGTTAAGGAGAATGTAAGGAAATATCCTTTAGAGAATCCAGAATAATAAATATCAGCGAGAAATTCTAAATGCAAGAAAAAAAGATGAAACAATTGCTTTTTAACTATTCCTTTCCTTTCCTCTTATTAGATCCTCTTCTGGTTTTCTTGCCAAAATTGTGTTATCTTACATACTTATAATCTTGGAGAAAAAATATTGACATAAATTACGATTTGGAAGAAAGATCGCTCGAACTGGACCGTCTTCTATGCCAAAGTTGTAGAACCTACCCGTGAGGCAACAAAAGACTCGTTTTCGAGTCACGCGGGAAGTCTAATTTCCAAATCTTGCTGTACAGATAAACATGGATTAAATGATATTCACAACCTATTTACTTTAAGCAATTTTTGTAGCTTAACTACGAACGCTCGTTAGATGACTTCGACTGTACATAATGACTGGACAATGATACAAACCCCAGGTATTTGAAACTAAATCGCATTCCTTTTAGACAGGTGCAACAATGCCAAGACAAAATAAAGAAATATTGCAATAACGGACTAACTAACTAATTAAATAAATAAATAAATAAATAATTACCTTTAGTCAGGCGCAACAATGTCAAGAGAAAATACAAATGATGGCAGTAACAAACCAACTAACTAACTAAATAAATAAATAAATATATAAATGTATTAATTAATTAAATATATATTAATTACATATGAAAATCCACAGCCTGCTTCCAGTCTCCGACCGGGTCAGGAATGGAATGAGGATGAGGCGAGGATATGGATTGTGCCGGCTGCCGAGGCCTGACGCACTCCTCTGGGGCAATGATTAAATACACGTCAGATGAAATGAAATGATAGTGGAGAGTGTTGCTGGAATGAAATTTTGACAGGGAAAACCGGAGTACCCGGAGAAAAACCCGTCTGCCCCCGTTTTGTCCTGCACAGATCTCACAGGGAGTGACCGGGATTTTAACCACGGACCCAGCGGTGAGAGACCGGCGTGCTGCCGCCTAAGCCACGGAGGCTTCCATTAATAACATATAAATAATTTAATTAATTAATTAATTACTTTTAGACAGGCGCAACGATGCCAAGAGAAAATTAAATTTTGGCAATAACTAAATAAATAAGTAAATAAGTAGATAAATACATACATAAATAAATTAAATACTTAGTTAATAAATTATCAAATACATAAATAAAAGTAGGGTAATTTAAAATAATAATTTCATAAATAAATTATCGAATTAAATCCAATTTAATTGCATCAAATCATAACAAATCCTATGAAATCGTACCTTATCGGACCGTACCGTGTCGTGTCGTATCGTATCCCATCCTAACGTATTCTATCATATCATATCATATCATATCATATCATATCATATCATATCATATTCTATCAAATCAGTCTTTTTCTTTCGTGGTCGAAGAATACGTTTGTTTTCTTTATTTTACTACACCAAAGTTACCGTACATAATGTAGCTACACAAATATCCTGCTTTCCCTACCATGTTCATGTGTGGATGGAAGTTGGAGCAGTATCTGTTGATCTACAAGCTTAATGAGTCTCAAGAGACTCCTGTCTTTGTTTTGTGTTGTGTTGACCCTGACCCAGTTGTATGACGTAAGTACATTGAAGGAAATCCCGAATGCTCTTAAATAACTTCAAGCATCGTGCTGCACGTCAATTAACTTTGTCTCTGAGCGATAATTCAATACAGCACTCCTTACTTGGAGTGCTGGAGATGAAGTCATTAAAAGCGATTACATCTCTGAACCCAAATTGCGAGATTAGAGGAGATATGGAATAATAGATGCCACTAACAAACGAAGGGCTAGATAATACGATGTCACAGATTTTTAATGAATAGATCTCCTTCTGTGTATTTGTGATTGGAACTTGGTGGATTCTGATGCACTGTTGTGAAACATTTGTCAATTATACAAGGTAGTTATAAATTCACCCAATTCAAAGCACCCAGACATTTCCTCTTCCAAACGTTTGTCATTCTGGCCAATATTCAATTTGCCACAGAAAAATTACCTTCGACACCTTCACATCGTTGGACTTAAGAAAATAATCCCCAGATGGTGGTGTCAATTGATGTTTTTCAGGGATAGAGGACCATCTAAATCGTCTGCTCCCAAGAATCTATAGATCCTGGATGTTTAGGCATGAATGTTTTCTCAAAATATGATTTTCAAATTCAGAGCAAAATACATTACAATTATAACAAGAAGTTCCGTGACGAACTAAAGAGCCTACTTTTCTTAAAATTTAAGAATCATGTCAGTGATTTATCTATATTATGGATCTGTCTAGAATAATGACAAAAATAAGTTGGTAATATCGAAATTTCTAATTAGTTCGATATACTGTATACCTGGCATAACGTTGCCTAATAGAGAACTAGAGTTGGCAGCCCTGGTGACTGAATATGTTCTTAGTTCCATCTCTTAAGGTACAGAATACAAAATTTGGTCGAGGTCCAATAGATAGCATGCACGTTACATGCAGTTAAACATTGGATCTAATAGCGCGCGTAAAATCATGTTGGCAACAATGACATACATGTATTGGTCAAAAATAATCTGAAATAATATGATCTATTGTTGTGTCAATTTTGAATGAAATCCATTAGTTAGTATAGAAGTTACATGCATTTTAAAATTGGACCTATCAGCAGGCTTAGAATCATGTTGGCAGCACTGACGTATATTAGTTACTCCAAATTAATCTAGAATGCCAGGTACTATACGTGTGCAAAGTTTAGAGCTATTGGCTTGCATACTTTCTGATATATTGATATTAGGGTGACAAATATAGAGACAGTATTTATTAACAGTTGGCAGCCCTGGTTACTCTTAAGAATCGGCATAGTCATTTCTGATATGGTAAACATAGCACACACAAAATTTGGTTGAAATCCAAATGATAGTATAGAAGTTACATGTATTTAAAGTTGGATCTCTCAGTAGGCTTAGAATCATGTTGGTAGCACTGACGTATATAATTTACTCCAAATTAATATAGAATGTCAGGTACTATACGTGTGCATAGTTTAAAGCTGTCGGCTTGCATACTTTCTGATATATGGGTATTTGGATTTTAAAAATTGAGAGCATTCATTAACAGTTGGCAGCCCTGGTGGCTCTTAAGAATACGCTCAGTAATATATGTTTATGTACACATAGCACATACGAAATTTGGTTGAAATCCAATTCATAGAGTAGATGTTATATGCATTTGAAATTTGGACCTATCAGCAGGCTTATAATCATTTTGGCAACACTGACATGTATGGCCTCCTGGAAATATAACTGCAATATTATTATCTATATGTGTGCCAATTTTCAAATAGCTCCAATTCATACCTTCCAAGATATCCAACATGAAGCTCAAATTTTAATTGCGATTTTTCAGCAGTTGGTAGCACTGACATCATTTTCAAATATGGACGTGAGATATTCAGGTATAGATCTTTACTCCTGGCAAATTTTGTTTCGATTGCTGCAGCCGTTTAGGAGTTGATAGGGGGGGGGGGGACACACACACACAGCCAGACAGACAGAAGGACTGACAGACACACATTTGCCCGATCTCATAAGTCTACTTTTTCCTCATTTTTGCAAAATGTGAAAAGTAGGCTAAAAATGGGCTTTAAGTAATTAGATATATTGTTCAATATTTTAGTCCTGTTGTCCCTCGGTTAAATACCAAAGAAAGGTGGTGCTTCAACCTCTTACGTGACATGACGAGCCCCTCTTTTGAGAGAATCGTTTCGACTGTAGAGACACTTTCCCTTGGTGATCGGGACATACACTTGTGGGAGGAGCTCATCAAAATACCACAATATTTTAATTGTAATATAAAATTATGGGGAGTGATATTTTCAGGAAGCATTGTCATATGCTACAAATAAGTACTTTAGTTTAGTTAATTTATTTTATATGCTTTAATATGAGTTGTTGAAATAAACACTTGAAAATTTCTTTGAAAATTATTAACTATTCTTCATCAAATGCTATTAAAATGTCGATAAAAGGTAAATTAACGCATAAATCATGTAAAATAAAACACGCCTATCTTAAAATGTTTCCTTCATGCCGATCTAGTAAAGAAAGGTTGTATACCGAACATCTGGGAGCTAATAATCCGACACCGCGGCTATGTTTATCACGCTCGGCAATGGCACAAAAGTTCCCATGCTCGATTGTCAGCTGGACCGTGGGGATTTAAATCGCCTACGGTTAGTTCCTCCAGGTTGTAGTCGCAGTAATTGTGACGTCATCATTGCGACCATGACTACCACAGATCACCTACGAGTGTCAACTTGAAAGAATGGATCAGGCCTCCAGGGAAGGCACATGCCGTTAACTGTCGGTAAGCTCTTACCATCTTATAAAAACGCGCAGACGATCCAATTATTCGACTCCCAAAAATGTCATGGTCTTTATCTATGTTTCTTGATGTTTATGTACACAAAAATTTGTTTTCACAAACATATTATTTACTATATTCATGTTTATTCCAAGTATATTAAAGGCGATATTTTAACAGGTGAATCACACGTTTCTTGATGGTCCCAACTTCAATCTAGTACTCCTCCTTGGCTAATGAGGCCACGTAATATTTTAAGTTCAGTAGATTCAGTATTTTATTAGTATTTAGATTTTTCACTGTATTTGGATACTTTGTGTTATATGTAATAAATTCATTTTCTTCAATTGTAATGCTAGGGTTGTTCTCCTTAGTAGTTAAAAATTACTTCAAGGCATCCCTAACTCCTAAAACAACTGTTGATTGGTTGGTCGACATTGCCACGCCACGGTTTGAGAGAAGAGGATCTTGCTGCTCTATATTTTATGTTATTATTATTAATAATATTCAAGTTTGGTTTACATTGGATTGTTGTGCCCTGGCACCCAACACAACTTATTATCATCATCTTCAAGTGGAGCAAAAGCATAACATTTGTCGCCCAACAGTGGGAAGATTTGTTAGTGGGACCATAACTACTGTATCTCAGTTTAAGTGCAATACTGTACTCAATTTGAAATAAACATTTCTTCCAAATTGCCACACATATATTTTAAGATACATGGTAATTTAAATCGCCAATAAATTTAAAATATTTGAGAAATGGATAACAACAGTTTTGCATTTGATCGTTAAGTACAGGATATAGGCAATACTTTCTATTTCAATTTTGTAAACTCTATCATTCATTGACTGCATCTTTGGTTTAAAAGAAACGAAAAATAACTATTTGTATTGCAATTCCATTATTTTACTTGCTGGTCATTTTAATTAATCCTGATTTACACAGAATAGATACTATTCTCATGAACTACAATATACAATTGTGTATAATGAGGATTAATTGTCTTTATCAGAAATATTCGCATTGAAATATATATTAGAAATTTGCGATATTGGTTACATCTTAATTGCTGCTATTCACGCTTTTAGATAGGAGGACATTCATAAATATACTTTTCTTCTGCTGAATATCTCATATACCAATAATTTATATCAGATAGTGCAGTAGTAGTTAGCCATTATTTTTAAGTGCTCAATTCTAACTCCTTGAATCATTTGTAGTATACTATCTTCCTTTCCCGCTACACTTCTTGTCTTCTAGTAACTTACCGTCGCAATACTTTTGCGGTGCTATAATTATTATTTACAGTCTAGAGTTATTATCAGAATACAGACCTGCGGGGTGCTTCTAGAACGTTTGACCTTTCTATTTTAATCAAATGGGTAGTTTTCAGAGACGTAAATCATGCCACCCCATCGGCATAAATGAGAATTGAGACAGGTACTGTCGTGACTAAAAGAAGACAGATGAGGATATGACTTGTCCCTTCAACATTACAGAAACATTGAAGCAGCAATGATGATGTAGCAATAATTCAAGCAGTTGTATTAAAGCAGAAAGAAGTGAGCCGAAGAGTTCCTGTGATCAACAGTAATCATACAAGCTCCAGTATATCGGCTAATCCAGATCATAAGTTAATGAGTTTATCTCGGTCACGGGTTTACCGATATTGAGGTACATAGTTCATTTCGCTCGGGCAGCCTAGGGACTGGTTTGTAGAATCACCACTTGCAATTTCCTGCATGTATACATTCTAAATGTAAGGTATAATCATATTTGCCTGCACGTCTTTTACCCGTTCTTTGATGTTAGCATAACATAATTATCTAACTTCCTAATCCCAAATCACGGTCTGCATCAGATATGTTCTCTGTATATCTCTAACTTGGTGATCAGACTAACCTAACCATTACGAATTCTAGAGCAGGTACGATGGGATCAAACGAGAAAACCCAAACATATAGACAAACCACTCTTCAATAAGTTAGAATACACAGCTAGCTATCTCCTTTTCACACGAGTGTTTTCACGTATCAGCACACATTTATATTTCCCCAGTGAGCGATTTTTGAGTGTGCATGAGGTATGGATGCCTTTGGTTCTCAATTTTAGCAACACTACATGATTATCCTATGTCGGGTTCCATACGGTTTCTCCGTCTCAGTGTAAGCCACAGCAAAATTCTAAATTTCAGCTACCGGGACATGGTAATAGTGCTTAACAGACCTAATCTGAGGGTGCACGTGGTAGAAGAGACAATCAAATGTGTTTATATTTCTTTGCTGATTGGCCAACCCCAAATGTATTGAGTGTTTAATTATTAACGAACTTCTCCACCAGTGATTTTTAATGAATATCTATGGCTTTAGTCATAATTCTAAATTTCCCGTATTGATTATGATATTTTATAAAATATCCACTTAACAATACAATTATTTTTGTGTGGTTTGAAGTTATTATTTTTATCACACGATGTCCTTATAAACCTTGATACATGATTCGGCTCACTGTTAGCCTTCTTCAGTCAATAGCACTAATAAAATTCTCATAAAACAGTCTATGGTAGATCAAGGTGACCTTTCAATAAAATTTGTTAAAAAAATAAAAGATTTTCACATCGTCATGGTAATTAAAACAAATGGACATAAAATGTTTAAATAATTTAAAAAGCTATGTAAAAAACTCAAGTCATGCAATCATAGTTGTTGGAATCATTTCCAAACAAGGGACCTGTAACAATAAAAAACTCCTGATAATCTACATTTCTTACTTGGAAAACCTTAACTGATAACTCTGATTGGGCAATAACTTACCCCATTGTACAAGCGTCTTGTATAAGAATCGTGTGTTAGTTGTCCATGTAGAGACGAAAAAACGGAAGTTGCTTGTATAATAATTTTTACAAATTGTGTTCATCATCCTGTAAAGTGAAAAGATCTTTGAAAATATGAAAAATGAACTAAAACATAAGCCACGTATAAATGACCAAATGCTTACATACCGAAGTTTGGGGACCAGAACTGTCACATCACACATTGCAAGAAATAAAACGAAAGTGTTTATGTCCGTCGTTGCTTGTCTACATATGATAACTGGTTAACTGACCGGCCTTGGTACTGCAAGTGTGAGGGCAAGGGTCGCGGGAAGGGGAGGCAAGACATACGTCAGAAACTTACGTTATGGAGGAGGGAGGGCGGCTTTCTGTTTATATCGGTCTCTTCGCCTTAATTTCGAGATTGTGTTAAATAAAACGTTGTTGTTGAAAGTTAATTTTTTCAAGTTATTTATAGGGTCTGTTTTTTTTGGGGGGGGGGGGGGCATTGTGAATTTCTATGTTTTCTAACACGGTAAGTTTTTTACTTTTATTTACAATGTGTAAAATTTCCAAATCCTTATCTATAGAACTGAAATTATGTTTTTTTTTCTCGGCAATGTGGTTCGCCATGGCCGAGAACTTGTTATATTTCAATGCGCTGGTATGTTCCCCGTATCTTTCGTTGAACGCTCTGACCATTTGTCCCAAATAGGTGGCATCGCAATCCTTGCATTTAGGTTCCTACGCTCCCGATTTGATGAATGTATTAGTCTTATTTACACTGTTGTGATTGAAAAAGGTGTTGCTGTTATTGTTTTGTATTTTGTACGCAATGTTCATATTAAACTTTATAATTGAGTTTGTTATAGCATGTGCTTTTGGGTTTACGTACGTGAAAGTAGCGACATTTTGGTTCTTTTTGCGATCTTTTTCTTAAGTCGTTTCAAATTTGTTAATGATCTTTCTTATTCTTGATTCTGTTGACGTAATCTTGTGAATATCCATTTTTCTAAGCGATGTTGGCTATGATTTTTAGTTCCTTATTTAAATTTTCTTCACTGAGTGGTATATTTAGCGCCCTATTGAGTTAGCTGTAAAAAGCGGCTTTCTTTTGGCTCTCTGGGTGATTAGAATCTTTCTTGATTGTTATAACAGTTTGGGTTGGTTTGCGATATATTACAAAATGTAGCTTATTCTGTATTTTATTTATTTTTAAATCCAAGTAGTTTAAGCAATTTTCTTTTTGGGATTCTAGCGTGAATTTAATATTATCTAATTTGTTTAACATATCCAATAATTCGTCTGCTTGTACCGATTTTTTGTCTATTATAGTGAACACATCGTCCACATATCCATCCCAGAACACAATACCTGGTAAATGGTTAATGATTTTATTTTGTTCCAAGAAATCCAAATAAACGTCTGCTATAATGTCTATCCCTTTTCACCACCATCAATTATCTTGCGTTTAGATATATGTATGTGATTCACAACTTCGTTAGAATGACAGTAGTTGACGATTGGATACCTCATAAGGTCTACATATAATTTATTGTCACAAAATCAATTGCACTTTTTGTATTTCTCAAACAGCTTGTCTCAAATGTTTGCACTTTACAGAATAGAGTTAATTTGCTTTACCTCAATGTTGTCTTTATGAATGTTGGATGAAGGGGGAGATATTAGGTGTACAGGGCATAACGATAACCTTTGCCATATATTCTAGGGCTGCCTATAGTATTTGGAAATGTAAAAATGCAGTCTAAACCTCTGATGTCTAGGAAACTTTGTTGCTTTATATTCGCTGCAGGGTAATCCTGTCTAATCGTGAACACTTCGAGTAACGGAATCTAAAGCTTTTGCCTGTAGAGTATTTCGTTCCCTCACACACCTAAAGCAGTGAAGTTGCCGATGCACCAAATGTTTTAACTGCACACCTGTTTCTCTGAAGCTCCTATTATATTAGGCAGCCCAATCTACTGAGCTATACGTACCTGTTATAACTTGTATATGTAATACAGAGGTTAATTTGGTCTCTATACACTGCAGTTCTCAATAGGAAGTTGTTGGTGCTGTTTCATATAGGGGCTGGGACATCGTGTTCATCAATTTCGTCCACTTCGTTAGATGTAGAATTTATCAAATATATTTAATTGATGCTAGGATTGGGAATGTGGTGAACGTGGTTTAAAGTCAGGTACCATCCTAGTATTTCTGAAGTAGTTGTGGGAAACAATGAAGGATCATTTCCAGGATAGCTGAATTGGGAATCAGCTCTCCACACAACGGTGAGTGTAACCCTTTAATGGTCTCAGACCACAAATAAATTTCTTGGCAGAGACGTTTACAAATTGAGGAAGGTGATGTGAAAATATTATGACAGATTATAAAAACGTTGCGAGTTAGACTTGCTCTATGTGACAGCAGAGCACACTAACATCGCTCGTTAATCACACGGCACGCCTCATGCACCGACAACTACATATAAATACACGTTTGTGGAAACTAACAGCCAATACCACAGCAATTCATCTCCGCGATAACAAATCCATTCTCAGCCTGCTCACGACTTTTTGTCCAGATCCACTAAGCCATTTTCCCATTTGTACGCAAATCAAATGACTGGTAGGATTATCGTTTGCTGTTGGCGTGAATTACTGTTATGCTTCAATTTGTTTTGGAGAAGTACATTTTTATGAGAACAGCATTTGTATCATACTATCACTTCTTGCTTATAATGAATCGAAGTAATATCTATGGACTATTTGCAGAATTTACACTTTGTGACATGCAGTAACCTAAATACCAAGTCTGGCGTATTTAAAAATACATATATCTAGCCTGTCCTTCCTACGTATATCATTACAAGGCTAACAAATTCAGCTTCGAAATAATTAGCATAGAGTTGCTAAACATTACTTTACATCCATATTTTGCCTTGAATTTGCTTGGTGTTCATGAATCTGCGCTTGGTTTTCTGGGAGTTAATTTATACATGCCATGAAAACATAAATTGAACTTCATTCAGGAAAATGGTTACCATTATATTGAGTACTTTTCTTTCAACGTGTATGTAGCTTGTAAGTATGAAAATATTTGGTTCTTATGGTAAAGGGTATATTATCACCATTATTATCGTCATCACTATCATCATCACCAAAATCGTACCTGACCTCGTCCTTATGCACTCTTTTATTGACTCAGATGGTGTTTTGTATAGCTATGTTTTTCCAGCTGATAGTTAATAGTGTAACCACTGTGGATTGTCTTAAAAGTCCATTCTCATCAGGATTGACATACGTAAGCTGCTCCGGTATGGTAGAGGAACCCAACCTGTTAGTGACTGTTATTTGCAATAATTCAAACTAAAACCAAACCCCGTGGCACTATAGCCCATGAAGGGCCTAGGCCAACCAAGCGACCGCTGCCCAGCCATTTGGCCTTAATATTATGGGATGACGCGAGGTTAGCGCGTCGGGTCTCCTCAGTCGTTAATCCTGGTCTCGGTGACCGGGGCGCTGCCTTGCCGTCAGACAGCTACTCAATTGTCCTCACGACGTTGAGTGCACCCCGCTGCAGCCCTCACGTCAGTTTCTAAAATCCCTGACGGAGTCGGGAATCGAACCCGAGGTGTCCGAGTGCGGGGCAGGCGTGCTGCCCAAATACCACTGGACCGGCTTTGCATTGGTTAGTCAGGTTATAAACAACTCAATTTTTATACGATGTGCTGTTCCTTAAGCGTTTGTCAATTGTTACATCTTTAATACCCTTGCCTTGATTAAAAGTCAGTGAGAACCTTTATATCGCCAACAATGATGCCAAGGCATCTCTACTGCTGAGAATTGTCCGGAGATTATATAATTATTTATATATTAGGACCCATTTTTGAGCTATTTTGTACGTGTATATATATCACCGAAATCAAAGCTTATATTTTCAGCTATTTGGACCTTCCTATTCTTGTGTGAAAATTTCATAAAGTAAACAGGCCCAAAATGTTTAGACAGAACCTACTAGATAATTTTCTATTCCTTTAGATACGCATTAGTTATACAGATACAACAGGTATTCACTAATTGTAACTGAGAATAACAACTTAGGCTGACAATGACAATGTCTTTCTTGTTCATTATTCACGCAATATTATAGACCTTATAGCCAAAACTTGAACGAATTCCTCAGTCCAATCTCAGTCTTAGTCCAATAACTTTGATAATATTACAAACTAGCAGAAGTCCCCGCTCTTCAAACGGTCTTCGGTATTAATAACCAGACGTTATCATTTGAGCTACTGTTGCAATGGTTAGGGGCTTGTCATTCCTTCATAGTTTTCTGGGTATATCGCAGACACTGTTAATTTAAGGGCCATAAAATGTGGTTTTCGGAGACACTATATAGACTCCCTAGTTCCGTGTCACACATTGAGAAGCGCAACATATGCTTTGGTCGTCTTTCTAGGATAATTTTTATTTTTCGCCTATTTTAGCATGTATTTTAAAACGTTGTTCCTTATACCCACCCTTCTATGAGAAGTACGTTGAAGAGTATTCTAAATTATTGGTGCATTGACTCGTGGTTACAATACCTAATTTTACGATGCTCCAAGCACCCGAACATGAATTATAGGCGTACATAAACATAAATATATATCAACCACACAGTATCAAACAAAATCATCTTTACGATGAACCCGTTTATCGACAAAAATATGATTACTTAAAATGTGCTCTCAAACTAAATTCACCTAACGTGAACTTCCTGGCGTGAAAATAATATTGAAAACCTCGTAGATGAAACGCAATATATGTCAAATTAAAACTAACCCTCACCGTTATGGAAAGTCCCCATCCCTAGGCAGAGGCCCTTAATAAATTATAAATGCTTGTGGTGCATGAAAATTCGGGATTTTTAGCCTCCAATGCTCCAAATTCCCAAAAGCTGCAAAAAACACTATTCCAATCCAGGAATTTTTGAAAATAATGTTGATGTTTGGAGATATAATAGACCTTCTGTACAACATGTCGCATATCGCACGTGTACATCACGTGTAAAATTCTAGGGTACCCCTTGACCCCCTTAATCGCATTGTTGAATTTTACAGTCTATGTTTGATTCCACGATAAACTTATAGCCATTTGCAAACTTTCACAGAAATGTAATAAATTGATTTGCTTTGCTTCTTACAGAAATAGATGGGAAGTTGGATGTCACCTCTTGTGATACTGTTGTCATGGTTACCAGCTTGCATTACTTCATTAGTTTCTTCTTGTTCTTTTTCTTTCGGATGGGCCCGCTAAGGACCAACTTTTCAGCTTGGCGAGGGGCTTGATGTTTGCCCAATATTCGCGCATTCTCTGGCTATGTTTCTCCTTTCTCTCTTTTGTCCAGATGATGCCGGTTTTCTTACAGCGTGGTCTGTCCTGAAAACTCTTCTTTTTAATTATCTTTCTGAGATTTTATCGGCTTCAAATATCACTTTTCATTATCTTCGGTGCTTGGATATCCTTGTTAACTTCTGTTAGCGACGGTGTCAAGCTTTTTCTATTCCCCCATTAGTTGAGAAGCCCGTTGGTTAGTCCTGTTGGGTTCATCCATGAGACATGACCGTAGAAATGAAATTAGTTTTTTGGGAATATCTCAGAAACGTGGTTTTAGAGCCTTAAAACGTAGTTGCCAACGAGGAGCTGAAAATGAGTTTTGTCTCGTCCTTGTACGTCATAATATAATAATAATCATAATAATAATTTAATAATATAGGGATAGCGATATTATAGACCTTTAGTACCACACCCGCCCGTGTAAATCACGTGAAAAAATTCAAGAGTCCCTTGATTCCCTTACGTATTGATGAATTTTACAGCTTAAGTAGGTTCCGTGATAACCTTATAGCCGTTTGCGAACGTTCACAGTAATGTAATAAATGGAATGGCATTGCGTCTTACAGAAAGAGATGGACTTCAGAGATTGTGTTGCCATGGTTACCGGCTTGCATTCTTTCATTGGTGTTTATTACATGAAATTAATTTTCTGGGTATGTCTCAAAAACTGTTGGATTTAGGACCTTGAAATGTGGTTTTCGGAGCCCGTAGGGTTCCGAGTTTTGTTTCTCACATGGAGACGCTGAAATTGAGCTTTGTCTCGTCTTTCTACGCCCATTTCAGCGTGTATTTTAAGGGGTATGCCCTCTTTTATGAGAGGTATGGAGAAGAGTTACATCAATGATTACTTTCGTGCCTCTGATGGACATCTGTACCAAATTTTACGTTGATCCACTCCCATTTCAGCATGTATTTTAAGGGGTATTCCCTCTTTTATGAGAGGTATGGAGAAGAGTTACATCAATGATTACTTTCGTGCCTCTGATGGACATCTGTACCAAATTTTATGTTGATCCACTCGGCCGTTCTCGAGTGATGCACGTGCAAAGTTGTACACAGACAGACAGACAAAAATTTTGTTTTTGCGCGCAACCGTCATAAACCAGTCTGAAACGCGTTAATAACTCAAACTTCCGTGGAAATTCAGGAAAAAACAGACAAACTTTCATTTGTATATATATTGCGCCCGTTGGCGCATGTTGACGCATGTTGAGGCATGGTTGACGCATGTTTGCACAGCTATCAAAGACCAAGATCCATGCTGAAAGTAACTGAACATACTCTGCGAGCGGCGGGAAGAAGGTGAAGCAATATCGCTTATAATTATATTTTTACGCGCTTTAGACATTCCATAAATCCACAATTATTTAATCAACGTAATTCTGCTTATTTAAAATACGGTATACAACGCTTATGAGCGAAACCGTCAATTTACGCGGCTAACTCACGTCCAGAGTGAACGCCATATTTTGTGAAGCCAGTACTTACTCGTTGTCTGATGAAGCAACATCTATGTGAATGTAAAGCACAAATAAGGACACGTTCCGTGAAGGGAATCCATGTGCTATGGATAAATCCGAGTATATTTGTCAAGTGGGCAGCCATCAGGGCATAAACTGATAATCAAATAATTGTTTACAATTAATAACATTTAATCTGAGAAATATTTTGATTCACGAAGTGAAAATTATGGAAGAGTGCAACGCAAGCTCAAAGACCACATGGTCGCATCCAAGTGTATTATAAACTGTGAATTGATAAACTGTTTAATTCTACAGAAATATTTTTATGATTTGCCGGATGGGCAGTGGTTATGATTTTTATTTTGTGTAAATAATTCGTGAAAGTAACGAGTGAGCGTCGCGCAAGCGATAACTTAACGCCAGTGGCGGAGTGAAAATGGGCAATTTATTACCGCACCTTAGCATCAGTGAGTGCAATTTTCCTTTAAACATGTGTAGTATTATCACCAACGGCAACATTATAATCCTACTGAAATATCAAATCTTGGAATATAACCCCTACCACGCAATGCAGATGGATTGCTAAATCATGCGTGGGGAATTGGCAGCGGGAGGTGACCGGAAACAATGAAGAAATGATTTAAAACCGTAGAGGAGACCGCTTACGACATCTCATGGCGGGTCTAGAACTGACGGTCGCTGCATCTGTAAGTCAGATCTTGTATCAGTAGCGTTAATGTAATGAGTTGGAAACAGTAGATTTAGTTTTAGTTTGGTTTCATTTTCGGCGCACAATGCAGGTAGCTATTATAAGAACACGTGTGGAAAGTTACAGTTTAGTTAAAAATTTATAAATGCCAGGAAGGCAGTATTTTCAATGTCCATTTCGTATCGTTTGAAAACAGTTATTAACAACTTTTATTTTGTCAAGCTGATGAAAAAGAAACTAGTTTTGGCAGGTGTTAGAACAAGACCAAGGTTACATGTATAAGCCAAACCACTACACATCACACTCGAATTTAGGCAGTGCATCATTATTTATTTAGAAGGCTGTGAAATTCTTAGCATTATTATAAGCGGAATGCAGAGTTGCGTTAGTCACATTTGTTGGCCAGATCAATACTTGAAAACAGGTTTATTTCTTTACGAGAAGCCAGACAAGCGATGAATGCAACAGTATTTTGTAACTAGAGAACATAGGTTCGACCTCATTCGGGGAAGAGGCAATTTAATAAATGCACAATCTCACACTTTAGTTTGTATCAGAAGCCTTCATGTTAATTCATAGCGTTGTTTGAATGTGTTTTACACACACATAATCTTTATGACCAGTATTTAAAACGTGTATAATTTAGGAATTCACACTTATTTAACATTCTTAGAGTATTATTGATATGAGTCGTGATGGTGGATCAATACCTCCGACATGTTATTGTGGTTATACCAGTGGTAACGAACTACTGCAGTCGTACCTAACAAGGGGGGCCTGGATTGAAGAATCCGTAATAGTAAGAGTGAGACACAGGGTGTCTAATAATAATGATGAAGTATTGGTGGAGACACAGGATGTCTAGTAAGTAATTAAGTTATTATGCATTAGTTGGATACACACGTTACCTAAGTACACTGAACGCTTTTTAAAGGTCCATAAACTGAACAACTATACCGTGAGGAATAAATAATTGTGTGAAGCTTTAATAATCAAAGATAGGATTTTGAAAATTAAACAAATCTCATAATTCCCCTGAGCCTAAATAAAGATAATAAATACTAAAAATAAAATATTTTCTGGACCAAATGTTGGCACTTTGTTATTGTTAAGTTATTTTAGATACATTTTGATACATTTTCACATGAATAGTCGACAACCAATTGGTGATGTGATAACTGTAGCACACACATCAGATTGGTAGCAATATGAGTCGATGTAATTGTATAATTACCATCGCATTTGCAGGCTTTCCTATTTTCCTACTTTCTTAACACTTTGAAAATATGACCGTTTGTTACAAACAGTAACAAATCGAGTACGCAGGCAGTGCCAATTGCACAACCATAGGAGTGCTGAATTATTGTATGCATTTGTGTTGTATTAGCATAACTCTTTTATTTATTCAGCATCATTGTGCACATAGCTTGTTTTTTTTGTAATAAACGCGTCTCGTTTATTAATTAATGATATTTAGGACTAGCTAAACACTTAAATCTAAAGATAAATGTTAGAGATGGCACCTTAATAGCACAGGACGAATTTTCCCCTTGCTACTAAATGTAAATTTTTCTAGTATTTGTAAACAAGTAAATGTCATGCTTTGCTGTAGATTCTTTTGATGTTTGATCCTACCGTTGTCATTTCGATATAATTGCTTAGGGCTGATCTTAGCTTGTTCGTTCTTAGTCGAATTTTGTATTAGGACCATGAGAGTAATTTAAATCTTGATTAGGACTTTTTTATATTTTCTTTCAGGGCAGAATAGTATCGGACTAGCCGTTTGCAACTCTTATGCTAGGCTAGGGATCTATTCAGAATAAAATTTATTCGTGATTTTAACAGAAGACTGACCTCTCTTTTCTTGTTTAGTTTTGTTATCGATGCATTCCTCTGAGCTGGTTAAAGATCGAACCTCACTAATTCCCGATACCCCCGAGTGCAGACTTTGTGCTACACCAGCCTATGAATGTGACGTCCCCTATACTTGTGTGTTAACTGGAAGAGGGTCTCGGAAGGGTCATTTGAAACCGGTGGCTCCCCGAAACCTTCGGCCAGCGGGCATAATATAGAGATGTGAATATATTAAAATACATGAAATTTATCATCGCACAGGAAACATGAAACCTCGAGGTCACTGGATCAATACGCAATGTTACCTGAACACAATACTGGAATATCATATAACGATATGAAATGGCAGTGAATGCGTTATGAACAATATGTTGGTTCTGGTAGATATCACTTAAGGAGGCAGAACGAGAATACATACTCAATAATATTTGTTGTTAGTGATTAATTTAGTACAGTAGCTTTGTGACATCGTGATCATGTGTACTTGAGTGTGTGTGTGTTGGATTTGTCTGATAACCTGTGTTATTGCGATGGCTGTTTTAGTGTGTGCAGCTGCAGTTCAAATAGGGATTGGGAACGAGGTGGTCGTGGCCATTTTTAGGAGTCATCCCGGCATTTGCCTGGAAAAGAAGTTGAAAACCACGGAAACCCACTTCCAGGATGGCTGAGGTGGGAATTGAACCCATCTCTTCTCAGTTTTGCCTCACGAGGCTCAGTGTACCTCGTTTCAGTCCTCAGACTCGAACCCGATCCTCCAAGGTGACAGGCAAGAGTGCTAGCCACTGTGATACTCAATATTGCACAGTAATGCGACCTATGGCTGTAGACAGAAATTATAATGTTGTAGATGTTTTAGTAGTGTGTATTAGGGCAACTTATTTTCGAAAACTTTAAGAAAGAAATCTCTGTTGGGTTGTGGGGAATAACAATAACATTATTGCCTACGGGAATAGGAGGAGGTATTTTCACACAAACCAAACCATTCACCCGTGAAACACCAGCGATGGATATATGAAAACGTTGCAGTAGAATAATGGAATATTTGTTAGAAGAAGAATGTTTAAAGGACTGGAATAATAATGCCAATGGTTAAGCATAAAGGACGGGTCAAAAGTTATCCTACAACTGGCAGTATCGTTAATTTCTTCCCACCCTTCAAACCTCCTACTTGCTCCGCCGGGAATCGATTCCAGGATATTGGGATCACTAGACGGGCATTCTACTACTGATATACCGAAGAAGCGTCTATTAATCATAACTTACGGAAGTCGCAAAGTACAAAATCTATTATTTATTTTTACAGTTTTTTATAATATCAGAGTTAGTTCATTTACCATTTTGTTTAAAATTCAATTCCGGAAACTCCCTTAAGAGGTAATCCTAACAGTATACCATGTTAAATAATTCTGAACATAGCTGTAAGGGTAGAGGGAATTCCTTAGTCAAGGATGCTCGAAGTTTAGCGTAGACTTCTTGTTCCCCCACAGTGGTAAAATGATTGTGTTAAAATATGCAAATTGCAGTGCGACACCAGCGAAGCGAAAACAAGTCTGAGCGATAAAGCGAGATCCAGAAGGAAGTTTGTAGCTCCTTTCAGTGTCACTGATCTCAAAGTATACCGCTAATGTGCCAGTTAGAGACTAGGTGTTTGACGCATCCAGCATCCAGCCTCAGACTGACGATTTGCAATGACAAGGTTCTAGGTTCAATTCAAAAACTTTTTTCTTTCGAATAAATTGTAAATGTTAATATTTTGCTGTTACCGACAATGTCTCATCATTTTGGAACATATTTGTATTAGTGATAGTAGAGCAGACACCTGTTATTTTTTACTGAATGGATGGACATTTACTAGCTTCTTGTGCCCAAGGTTACTGAATTCAATCCATAGGAGAGTTTTGTTGTTGTTGTTGATTCATTAAAGGGAATCGAGACATCGTTTGCAGGATATGCTTGCAGTGTATTAGTATCATACGGGATAATAATAATAATAATAATAATAATATCGTATGGCCTCAGGTGCCTGGTGCAAGCTTTGTAATTTTACACCCAGAGGGTAGCTTGCATGTCGAATTTCGTTGTTCCTTGAATGACTATGAAAGTCAAGAGGGTTAGATATCTAAGCTCCTTGAGCACTATAGCGCTTTCTAGTAGAGAAATGAGGAACTTTGTGTTGGTGGAAACTCCCGAGATTAATTTTGCCATTATGAACACGGCCTACTGAATTGAAATGGGTTCTTTGACATGCCAACATCGTATGACATGAGTGTCGTATTTTTGCCGCCTTTCAAAAATCACTTACCACGGCCAGGAGCGAACCTGCAATCTTGGGGTTAGTAGACCGACACGCTATCCACTCACCCACCGTGGCAAGCTATCATACGGGATGCAAGCAGAGAAATATTGACCTTCCTGACAACAACGCTAGTGGGGCTGCGTAAAACAAGGGGCAGCTGATTTACCTGGTATATAACTATTTTTATTTCAACTTAATGGCAAATTTAAGGAGCGTTTCTAGGAGTATAAACCCATGCCGATATTTTTCTTTCTGGGTTAATACCATTTTCTCTGACTCAGGTGAATGATACGCTTTAATCAATACTAAAGAATAAAATCCTGTCAATTAATATACATGCTTATTGTACTAGTTTCGGCTCTCAATGGTGGCTTCTTCAGTGAACATAGAAAACAAGTGAAAATTAACCTACAGTAGGGATACATATCAAAGCCGACACAATTCATAATCTTTCCACTTTTCCACGGATTGGTCGCTCATAGACGCAGGAATTGTTGTATATCTTTTCAGGATTTGTATGATTTAAGTTTTACTTCTCTATTTGTTATTTAATTTTCAGTCTCTGTTAAATTGAATACCATATTTTGTAAGGAATTTAATTGAAAATTGTTACTGCTGTTCATGTTCGCAGAACTCGCAGTAGTTTCATAAGCAATTACGAATGTTATTGGACTTTATGTGTACCCTTATGTTAATTTTCACTTGCTCTCTTTGTTCGCTAATGATGGTACCATTGGGAGCCGAAACTAGTACAATAAATACACATACATATATTTTCATTTAAGACTGTTTTTGCATTTTTGCGTCCAGTCTAGACTGCAAAACTCGCTAGCATGTGCCTCGCTGGCAGCGGGAGAGCATGGGTTCGATTTCCACCTCGGCCGTCCTGAAAATGGTATTCGTGGTTCCCATAGTCACCACCAGCCAAATGCCGGGATGGTTCCTTTCAATAAGCCCACGGCCGATTTCCTTCCAAAATTCTTTCCCGGACCAGTCCTGAAAGTAAAATAAATGGCCATTGGCTGCATTAATTAAATTGTAACTCTGCTTGGGAATGGGTCGCCTCCATAATCCCCTATTAGCCGTTGGCACTACGGCCTCCTCTGAATCTACACCTCTCACATTCAAGTCGTTCAATACTGAATATAACAATCGCCTCCTATGTCTACCTCTGTTTTCCTACTCTCTAAAGCAAAACTCATTAACCTCTTAGGTAATCTATCCTCTTCCATTCTCTTCACATATCCCCTCCATCTGAAACCGTGCGATTAACATGTATATTAATTGACATGATTTTATTATTTAGTATTGATTAAAGCGTATCATTCACCTGAGTCAGTTATAGATATCAATACATAATATTACTTAAAATTATTAATAATTTCACCTATTGCTATTATTTCTGTCGAAAGGTCTTACACCATGATGCTGCGTAACCATTGACCAACCCCAGGTTCACTCCTGGCCGTGGTAAGTGATTTTTGAAAGGCGACATGGCATACGTTGTTGTCATGTTAAAGAACCCATTTGAATTCAGTAGGCCGTGTTCATAATGGCAAAATTATTCTCGAGATTTTCCGCCAACACAAAAGTTCCTCCATTATCTACTAGAAAGCGCTATAGTGTTAAGGAGCTTCGATATCTAACCTCCTTGACTTTCATAGTGTTCCAAGGAACGACGAAATTCGACAAGCAAGCTGCCCTCTGAGCGTGAAAAAACAAAGCTTTCACCCGGCACCCGAGGCCATACGATATTATTATTATTATTATTATTATTATTATTATTAGGGACTGGAACTTAATTCTTGTACCAGATGTTCGTATTAAACTTTCACCGGCTGGAACTCGTAACAGTACAGGAAACAAGACAGTCGGACACTCTTTCTGTCCTAGAAGCTCGGCAGCGAAGAGTTATTCAAATCAATGTTATTTAACGTAAGCACGTGTTTACTACTATACTCCGTTCCTGGTTGTACTTTATTAACTGAATAGTTGGTTGTTTGCAGGTACTGTATTCAGTTTAATTCCACCATTAAGGTGAAGGAAATCTGGGTTAAGGGCCAAATCGGGATCTTATGTACAGTATGTTAGTACCCATGTCATTTTTCCATTATGATATTTCAACATCAGAAAATATGGTAAGATATGTTGTACTCATTTTGGGTCAAACTCATGTCTAGTGTTCGGCAAGATCAATCCCACGTCCAGTTAACTAATACATGAAGGATGGAACCTGGTATGGTTTCTGCTTCCCGAAGTTATTAAAAGAGGCGTGGCCTCCCCTTTTACTGGGCTTTCAGCCTTTTTCATGTCACCTTCAAACAACCCCGGTTTTCTGTCACCAATGTAGATTAGATTGGTTCCCATGAAGGCTCTTCTTATCGCTGCCTGGTCCGCGAATGCTGACTTGTTAGACTGCGGGAGCATTGGTTCTGTGAGGCTCAATTTTATTCCTTTGTACTTTTCATGAAATGAAAATCCACAGCCTGCTTCCAGTCTCCGACCGGGTCAGGAATGGAATGAAGCCCCATCTAGCGGCGAGGATATGAAATGTGCCGGCTGCCTAGACCTGACGCACTCCTCTGGGGCAATGATTAAATGAATGACAGATGAAATGAAATGATAGTGGAGAGTGTTGCTGGAATGAAATTTTGACAGGGAAAACCGGAGTACCCGGAGAAAAACCTGTCTGCCTCCGTTTTGTCCAGCACAGATCTCACATGGAGTGACCGGGATTTTAACCACGGATCCAGCGGTTAGAGGCCGGCGTGCTGCCGAATAAGGCACGGAGGCCTAATTTGTACTTTTCATGATTTTATATTAATTAAGCTATTTAATTGTTTCTGTGTAGACCTTGGCTCAAACCCAGAAGGGCACGATATTTATTTTGTATCAGCTTATGAACACCTTACTTTAGAGCTCTCCAACATTCTCAGTGCTTCCAACTGCAAACTACACACATTTGATATCTTGATATCAACTTCGGACTGGCATTAAGCTTGACATTCTGGCCTAATAGGCAATAAAAGAAGTATGCTAAATAAGTCTACAGTGCTAGTTAACTAGCGTTGCAATACTTGTATCGAAAGGAAACGCTTAGCATGTAATATGGGCATAAGATACTTATATATATAACAACAGGAATAAGAACGTTGCTACTCCAATTCTCTACTTCACGCATAATAATCAACTTGTTCATTCAATATTTTAACGTGACACACCAGATAAACACAATTTTTAAGAGATTAACATTCTTCCGAACACCAATAATTTCATTTTGCACACTAATTCGGTGTACTTGAATTCTAACTACATGACAGGCTACTGTAAGTTGGCTACACTTATGCCACGCGATCTTGAGTTTCGTGATGAGTGCATTGGGATACTTGGTAACACAGAACTGGAGTTCAATGTAGGCTACATATTTATGTGCACCCTTTCATGTTTTTCATTAACGGTGTCTTTGTGTCACCAAAACATCATTGAATTTCTACCCTGTCCTGAAGTATTATCTCGTAGCGTTCAGTATCAGTAGTTCCACAATATGTGGCTAAGGCAGAAACGTAGTGTAAAAGTTCATCGTTGAACTATGATTCTTTTAAACATTGCCCCTCTCAGTATTTCTAAATTTGTTTCGTATTTAAGGGTTCTACAATGTAGCCATATTTCTAATTCCCCAGTAGATTTGAGTGAGTTCTATATGGTGACCTTGTTTCTACTTCATACTGTACCCGATACCCAGTTGAGGCTATCGGCTACGCCAGCTGACTTTGAGCCGTAGTTGAGATTTATGGGAAAAGTTGTCAAGATAGCGCTCAGATCGAGTCGAGAAGAATGTTAGGAAATGACGTAGAAGGCCAAGGATTAAGAAGGCACTGCCAGTCAAGCAGATGGAATTATGGGAGGAATATTAAAGTTTTATTAAGATCTGAATGGAACATAGTATTATATCATCTAAGAAGAGAAGAAATGTCAAGCATTATATATGGTAATAACTTGAAGAAAGACAGATAATCCCTTAAGTTATTGTATAACTTAATAGCCGAGATGATGGTGGTCGAGATTATACTTGTGACGCATGACCACAGAAGGTGGGGGAGCATCACGTGACAGCGCCAGGTAGGAGCTCCTCAATGCAGTCTAGAGACATCAGTCGAGTTCAGTCGTCAGGGCTGAGTAGAACACATGCGCAGAGCGTACGGCAAAGCTGAGCGGTGCACAGCACTTGTTACGTAAAGTGAAGGCGACAGTATTACTTCACCAAGCAGAGAGCGAGAAGTAGGTCAGTGAGCCAAGGCAAGCAACGCACGGTAGGCGGCGAGGACCGGTTACGAGGCAAGCTGTGCGGGCCGTGTAAGCAGGAGAAGAGCCGGGGTCAGAACAGCATTATAATACGAGATTGGGAACTTTATTTCGAGCTGCATTTTGTAACGCAGAACAGTACAGCGAAGCGGCATGGCGAGGCCGGCTTTAAGCATAGATCATTCTGGAACAGTGCTAGTTCCGACTTTTATACGCAGGCAACATTAAAGAAGCTGAACTTCATTTCAACATTCAGTTACAACATTGAGTTGGGACTTGTATTCAGTAATAGAATTGTGCAGGCAGATAGTTGTAATATACTGCAACTGTGAACTATCAAAGGAACTTAGATATTCAAATGACATTACGACTATGCATTTCATAACGGAACATGTAGAGCGACCATGGGGTCCAAACAACATTAATGCTTTTAGGCGAACGAAATGTTACAACCATATGCACTTATGAACATTGGCACGTGCATTAATAAAATTCTTTTTCTTGAATTATTATAAAATATCGAGTACGAACACAGCTACAGGGTGTTTCAAAAACTTATACACTCTCATAAATAAAATTTATTTTCTGCAAGTGAGACTTAACCGCTGTGGAGATTGAACTTTTAACAAGCGAACCGAACATTGTATGGGACAGTGGCGTAACTTAGAAGAAGAACATGGGGTACGCTGCTTTTATGAACTTTTACGTAAGGATTTGGACAGTATCCGCTATGGATAACATGCAGTTCATCATGTCGGAGTAAACGAAGACAGAGACGCGATGGCACCACAGAGCGATGGATTCGATTCCTGAAGAAGAGGAGGTCTAACAGCTGATTCACTTGGGATATGAAGGCGATCGTTATCGCGTGGGTGATACGATATTCACGTCGATCTTTCGAGAAATTTATTACACACGAGGATAATTGACGATTTTGGAAATATAATAACAGCTGATATGAGAAGGTACTGTAAGAGTTATGACTTTCTGATATGATATTTTCATGAACACTGGGCATACATGTATATTTTTCTAGTAGGAGTTCTACAATTATTTAGAAATGGCTTAAACATTATTTGCTCCAAATTTTGCTAGAATATGGCGTTACCATATGATATGGCAGGCACCATTATACGAAATTCTCACCATTGGTTGGCTTTATTAAGCAGATGTTTGGTCTTTTAGACATTTTCCTGTAAGGATAATTTTTCTTGGATAGTTATTTTTTTTTGTGGCGAGTATTTCGAACTCGTGATCTGCAATTGGATTATTTAAATTACTTCGTCAGTTCATTGCATACTAGCGAGTGTGTATTATTCATCAGTAGGGATTTTTTTCCATTGGAATGTTTGGAGATATTAAGATGTTATTCACTCAAGTGAATGAATATCGCTTTTATGTGACAACTAGAGACTTGTTGATTCCAATCTGGTACATTCACTCATTAGACGACGAGATGGGGCCTTTCGTATTTATACGATTGCGTGGTGGTACACATCTTTACCCATCGTTCAGGGCATTATCATGTTAGACGACGGGGCAAGGCCTTTCGTATTTATACGATTGTGTGGTGGATATTCATCTTACTTGCCATTGAGGAACTCATTTTTATCATCCGGGTGTACTTGAGATTGTAAGAGGATCAAACAAGAAACTACTAGTCACATATCAGTCGAATTTTGTTAAATAAATTAAAAATAAATATCAGCAGGGTTATATTTTGTAATTCTTGTTTGCCAATCCAATATTTTGTTGCTATACTCATTTGAGAGTACTTTCATTTAACAGCTGATACAGCTGATGCTTTTGATAATTTTTATGATTGAATTTAATACCTTTGAGAAGGATTTAAAGTAATTGAATCTTGTAACATGAATCATTAATGGTCAGATTTATTTTGAGGCAGATCAGTATTGCATATTTTGATGTGAGAGATTATAGCACATTGGTGTTTTTCTGTGAAGTGAATTATGAGAATTTTAAGAGAATTTATGCTATTTGAAAGCAGGTCTTGAATTTGATTACGATTACGAAGGTAATATTTTTCCTAATTGTTTAAGAAGTTGTCTAGATATGATCAGATTAATTACAGTTATTGGAGATTGTGTGCGTTGATAATTTGAAGCCAGTTATATATATTTGTAGATCATGCAACGTGATTAAGTGAAGTTTGTGATAGGCATTTTGTGGAAGTTGCCAAGTGGAAGTTGCAATATTGCTAATGCATTTTGAAGCAGACATGAGGTTGTCGAACCCAGTCTAGCATAATTTTTGAGATTCATGCTGTGCGCTGAATATGTATGGAGTTTGTGGAAAAATTGTGGTATTCAAATGTGATATTTGATAAAGTGAGAATATATAATGTAGTTGTGGATAGTGAGATCCAACGTGAATTTGTGAAGGCAATAATATTTTTTGGCATGATAATTAAATACGAGATATAACTTGGAAGTGATAAAACTGTAAGACAACGTTCTATAAACCAAATTAAACAATTTGTTAGGAAATTAAACCAATAAATAATGTTGATAACACGAGATTTTCTGATAATAATAATTAATGAAATAATAATCTGAAATTAGGGCATATTAATATTCACAAACAAGCAATTATTAATGACAGTGTAAATAGTGTAAATTACTTATTCGATGTTTAGGAGCATTTTACTAACATATTCAGTATTTGAATAATGCCATGCAAGCCGTAAATTATGTGATATTTAAATATGTGATTAGAATATATGTGTTTAGACAGATTAATAATATTTTTTACATCCACATTCATGATGTTAATTTAAAGAGAAGTTAGGTCTCAGTTATCACGAATGTCAGTGACGCAAAGACATAGTGCTACGGTGATCCTGAGAACCCAAGAGAACTTTAGAAATTTTTCCTATTTTATGTGGATTAAATACACATTGAGTAGAATAGAGATGGTTCGATTTTCTGGACAATGACAATTTAACGTTGGCATTCGACCATGCTCTCAGGTAGGATGAGTGTTTAATATGTCTGTCTGACTATCAAAGTTGAATAAATTTGTTTTTATCTTAGTTGTGATCTGATGATGATGTGATTTTCCTATTTCTTTCCTTGTCTTAATTAAGGCTTAACCAGGAAGGATGTGGTTTGCTAGGGATTCAGTTGATGGCGCCCATTGCTATTTGTATTTTTTAAAATTAAATTTAAACCCGTAACGACCCTGGAGATACTTTATCTCGTGTTACCCTCTGCTTTTGAAATATTTCAACTGAATTTCCGACACATTCCTTATTTGACTAGATGTTCATTTAACTCCGCTCTGTCCTGTAAATCCAGGAATGCGATGTAATAGCAGATGGGTCATCGCATCCCCAGGACGAACGGGTACAGAGAGAGAGGGAGAATTGGCTTTACCCATCCGTGGGGCTTCGATTTTGTTTATTCTATGGAATCACATTACGGAGAGATTGATCTCAATTTCATTTAATGGTGTTATAAAATTTATTAAACTTAGTCAGACAATATACTTGTATGCCCATTCCAGTGATCATGTTAATCATATTAGTGTTATATCATGTTTAGTTATAAGTCATTTTTCTTATACCCAAGTGAATGCAGGAACTGATACATTGTGATGTGTTGTTGTCTAACGTCTCTGAATAAAACGTTTATTGAAATATATAATTATGTTACTGGAAGATTTAGCTAAGGTGTAAGGAGAGTCACAGAATGGCATGTCTAGTATTGCAGTAACTATTTCTAAAATGCAAACAGAAGTTAAAGAGCAGATAACTGATTTAGAAGCTAGATGTAAAGAAAATGTGCAATTATTTCAGACTAGTAATGAAGAGAATTTGAGATCATTACAGGCTAGTAATGAAGACAATCTGAAAGATAATTTAAAGTCATTAGAGACTAGGTTACAGTCAAATAGTAAAGATGAATTAAAGTCATTAGAGACTAGATTACAGACCAGTACTGAAAGCAATTTGAAAGCTAATGCAGCTAACTTGAAGGATAGTTTTAAATTATTAGAAACTAGATTACAAGCTCGTAGTGAAGAGAATAACACAGAGTTGAAAAACAATTTAACTAGTTTGGAGAATAGATTAACGTTAAAGAATGATGAAATCTTTAAGGCTTTACAATTAGATATAAAAGCAGTAAAAATGAAAGGAGAAGAAAATGTGCAAATGTTAAGAAAAAATATTATTGATTTAGAAATTAGAGAAGAAGAAAACATTCTTAATTTGAGAACAGATGTTATGTCCATACAGAAATACATTAAATCAGATGTATCGAAGTTGAGATTCGACATTGATGGTTTAGTGGCAGACGTAGGCAAAATACAAGAGTGGTCTACCGAAGTATCTTTCGAATCTAAAATCAAAGGTCTAGAAATGAATCTAGGTAATGAAATCAAAGGTTTAAAGTCAGTAATTGGAACCGTTAAAGAGGAAGTCTTAGGAGAGGTTAATTCTAACTTGAAATCCTTAGAAAACCAATTGCAGATAGACATTAGGAAAATTGATGATGATATAGAGCAAAAGGTTAATGAAAACTTAGCTCTATTCAAAAATAGAGTCGGTGCAATAGTGGAAGAACGGTATAGTGAGGTCGATGCCGAAGCAAAAGAAAAACGTGCAGGGTTGGATGAGAAATTAATCGCAGGTATGGCGAACTTGGAAGCGAGATTTACTGAGAATATGGAAGCGATGAAGATAGATTCAACTCAATTTAGGACAGATGTTGATCAGTTAAAGGAACAAGTCGCGTCAGTAAAGACTACATGCGAAGAGAAGGTAGACAAATTAAAGAACGATTTAGAAGAGAGTAACAGAACGCAGAATGTTACGTCGTTAGATGATTTGAAGACTTAGGTCAAGACCGTAAAAAAACAGAAGATAGGATGACTAAAATAGAATCTATAATAAATAGTTTCACAAGTCAAAATGCTACAACGGGGGAAGTATCGATAAATCAGACACCAATAGACCGCAGTATGAACAGTCAAGAGGTTAGCGTGGGAGAAGACCGTCAAACGCAACAGAATGTAACATTCGAAAGGGCTAGTTCGACCCCTCAAGATAATCCGAATTCGAATAGAAGTACGTTTGGTACGAGTGAACGATACTCACGTCCAGTGACCATAATCAGAAATCTGGATGATAAGCCAAGGAAGTTTTCAGGGAACACAGGAGTCACACCAGTCGAATTTCTGAGGGATATTCGCGATTACATGGCGGAACATAGAGTAGCCAAGGAGAGAGAACTAAGGATAGTCGAACACGCCTTAGACGGGCCAGCGTTAACTTGGTTTCGCGCATTCAGGAGCAATTTTGCGAATATGGAACAATTTGCTATAGCATTCTTAACCCTAGAACTGCTGCAGGTTTATCCGTCAAATGCTGCAGTACATTCCCATAAAATACACACTATGGGTATTTAGTATCTGTAAGCAAACTGTGTTCATGAATATAACTTATCATACATCAATAGATAGCTGAAAGACTGTTCTATATTATTCTTATAGAGGTGAATCGTTCAGACTCATCAGTTTGAATTAATCATAAAAAGTGTTTTATAAAAAAAAATATAAAAATTGACTTTTCTGCTCTAGAAAACTATATTGCCAAGCTAAATGTTTGTCAGACACATCATAAATGAAAAGTTCACAGTTTTTTGTTACTATTTCAAGAACCAGTTATAAATAATTCCTGTTATTTACTAAATAAGAAAATTATTTGTACAATATGACATTTCTCCATTATGCACATATATGAGAAATTCACCTTCTGCCTTTTCTGTAAGCTAAATGCGTTCATGAATAGGCCTATAACTTATCATACATCAGTAGAAATCTGAAAGACTGTTCTATATTATTTTATAGAGGTGAATCATTCAGATTCATTAGTTTGAATTAATCATAAAATGTATTTTATAAAAAATACAAAATAAAATTGACTTTTCTGCTCTAAAAGAACATACTGCCAAGTTAAATGTTTGTCAGACACATCATAAATGAAATGTTCACAGTTTTTTGTTACTATTTCAAGAACCAGTTTTAAATAATTCCTGTTATTTACTAAAAAAGAAAATTATTTTTACAATATGACATTTCTCCATTATGCACATATATGAGAAATTCACCTTCTGCCTTTTCGGTAAGCAAACTGTGTTCATGAATAGGCCTATAACTTATCATACATCAATAGAAAGCTTAAAGACTGTTCTATATTATTTTTATAGAGGTGATTCATTCAGACTCATCAGTTTGAATAAATCATAAAAAGTATTACATAAAAAAATTGACTTTTCTGCTCTAGAAAACCATATTGCCAAGTTAAATGTTTGTCAGACACATCATAAATGAAAAGTTCACAGTTTTTTGTTACTATTTCAGGAACCAGTTTTAAATAATTCCTGTTATTTACTAAAAAGAAAGTTAGTTTTACAATATGACATTTCTCCATTTTGCACATACCGGTATATGAGAAATTCACCTTCTGCCTTTTCTGTAAGCAAACCGTGTTCATGAATAGGCCTATAACTTATCATACATCAATAGAAAGCTGAAAGACTGTTCTATATTATTATTATAGTGGTGAATCATTCAGACTCATCAGTTTGAATTAATCATAAAAAGTATTTCATAAAAATAAAAAAAATAAAAAATGATTTTCTGCTCTAGAAAACCATATTGCCAAGTTAAATGTTTGTCAGACACATCATAAATGAAAAGTTCACAGTTTTTTGTTACTATTTCAGGAACCAGTTTTAAATAATTCCTGTTATTTACTAAAAAAGAAAGTTAGTTTTACAATATGACATTTCTCCATTATGCACATACCGGTATATGAGAAATTCACCTTCTGCCTTTTCTGTAAGCAAACCGTGTTCATGAATAGGCCTATAACTTATCATACATCAATAGAAAGCTGAAAGACTGTTCTATATTATTATTATAGTGGTGAATCATTCAGACTCATCAGTTTGAATTAATCATAAAAAGTATTTCATAAAAATAAAAAAATAAAAAAATGATTTTCTGCTCTAGAAAACCATATTGCCAAGTTAAATGTTTGTCAGACACATCATAAATGAAAAGTTCACAGTTTTTTGTTACTATTTCAAGAACCAGTTTTAAATAATTCCTGTTATTTACTAGAAAAGAAAGTTATTTTTACAGTATGACATTTTTCCATTATGCATGTATATGAGAAATTCACCTTCTGCCTTTTCTGTAAAACAAACTGTGTTCATGAATAGGCCAATAACTTACCATACATCAATAGAAACCAGAAAGACTGTTCTATATTATTTTTATAGAGGTGAATCCTTCAGACTCATCAGTTTGAATTAATCATTAAAAAAATATTTCATAAATATAAAAATAAAAATTGACTTTTCTGCTCTAGAAAACCATATTGCCAAGATAAATGTTTGTCAGACACATCATAAATGAAAAGTTCACAGTTTTTTGTTACTATTCCAAGAACCAGTTTTAAATAAATCCTGTTATTTACTAAAATAATATTTTTACAATATGACATTTCTCCATTATGCACATAGCCCATATGAGAAATTCACCTTCTGCCTTTTCGGTAAGCAAACTGTGTTCATGAATAGGCCTATAACTTATCATACATCAATAGAAAGCTAAAAGACTGTTCTATATTATTTTTATAGAGGCGAATCATTCAGACTCATTAGTTTGAATTAATCATAAAAAGTATTTTACCAAATATAAGAAATAAAATTGATTTTTCTGCTCTAAAAACCATATTGCCAAGTTAAATGTTTGTCAGACACATCATAAATGAAAAGTTCACAGTATTTTGTTACTATTTCAGGAACCAGTTTTAAATAATTCCTGTTATTTACTAAAAAAAGCGCTCAATTTCTGAATCATCTACATAGGCTTGTTGGCTGCCATTTTGCTCAATGCAACTTCAATGTCAACATGAAAGTACTTCCACTTCTGCAGCCAAATAATAGCCTGCTTATTGTCATTTGTTTGCCAAAGAGTAACACAACGAAAGATAAAAGCATCGGGAACCAGCATGACTGAAATTAGTGCTATCTGATTGCTAACAGTAGTACTATATTTGAATACCGAGACCGTCTTTCAGAGAGACGGTCGCACTTGATTAAACAGCACACCGTCTTCCTGGAAGACGGTCCGCAGTTCTAGGGTTAAGGAGATTTTGGAGTGCAGAGGATCAGCTGAACGTAAGAGCAGAAATGTGTTCGAAACGTTACTCTACGTCACATCCGACGCATTATGCTAATTACTTTACTTCGAAATTGGCTAAATTACAGTTTTTGATTCCTCCATTGCCAGAAGAAGAGCTTTTGCAAGCTATAGCAAGACAGTTGCCAATTGAGGTACAACGATCACTCATAGCATCGGGAGCGAACCCACTTGAGCACTATGACGATATCCTACGCCGATTAGATTATACAAGCGCTCAAATTACACCCAGAACTGCAAGGAACGATAATCGAAACACGTAAGAGGTGAATGCGGTAGTTGTCGATAATGCAGCACAGACGGATAGAAGAGATTCCTGGGGAAACAGAAGGAACGAAGGGAATAGAGGTAATATTCACAACGTTCGTGGGAATGATCGATATCGAGGACCATATGAGAGGCCATACGATCAGGATGCAAGAAACAGTATATACAGGAACTATGATCAGAATTCCAGATACCAAAATAGGAATAGATACAATAATAGATATCGTGGTAGATACAACTGGAACCAAGGTCAGCAGTCTAATCAGAACGATAGGCAGGATAGCAGAAGAAATGATCCAAATGAAAGACAAGATAATCGAGAATATGGGAGATCAAGGCAAGAAAGTAGACAGCCTAGTGCACCACCCGAAGAGATAACTAGAGATGTTAATCGAGCAAGCACGAGTGCAGAAGGAAGAAATAAACGACAAAGTAACGAAGAATCAGGATACTAATCATTGGGAATCAATCATCATTGTTGAGAGATAGCGAGTCAAAGAAGAGGATCTAATTTAAGGAGATATAGTACATCGAGGGAATGGATACTAATGAAGTTGTGGGGACTTTTAACGCAGCTAGCATTAGAAAGTATCATCATGCTGAGTAAGAGGATTGTAGAGCTATCGTGTACATATGTTGTGTATAGAATGCCTGAGAGTGTATTTTTTTCTCAAGCCTGATAAAAAAGGAGATGTACGGGAGAGATGTACCCGATATCCAGTTGAGGCTATCGGCTACGCCAGCTGCCTTTGAGCCGTAGTTGAGATTTATGGGAAAAGTTGTCAAGATAGCGCTCAGATCGAGTCGAGAAGAATGTTAGGAAATGACGTAGAAGGCCAAGGATTAAGAAGGCACTGCCAGTCAAGCAGATGGAATTATGGGAGGAATATTAAAGTTTTATTAAGATCTGAATGGAACATAGTATTATATCATCTAAGAAGAGAAGAAATGTCAAGCATTATATATGGTAATAACTTGAAGAAAGACAGATAATCCATTAAGTTATTGTATAACTTAATAGCCGAGATGATGGTGGTCGAGATTATACTTGTGACGCATGACCACAGAAGGTGGGGGAGCATCACGTGACAGCGCCAGGTAGGAGCTCCTCAATGCAGTCTAGAGACATCAGTCGAGTTCAGTCGTCAGGGCTGAGTAGAACACATGCGCAGAGCGTACGGCAAAGCTGAGCGGTGCACAGCACTTGTTACGTAAAGTGAAGGCGACAGTATTACTTCACCAAGCAGAGAGCGAGAAGTAGGTCAGTGAGCCAAGGCAAGCAACGCACGGTAGGCGGCGAGGACCGGTTACGAGGCAAGCTGTGCGGGCCGTGTAAGCAGGAGAAGAGCCGGGGTCAGAACAGCATTATAATACGAGATTGAGAACTTTTTTTCGAGCTGCATTTTGTAACGCAGAACAGTACAGCGAAGCGGCATGGCGAGGCCGGCTTTAAGCATAGATCATTCTGGAACAGTGCTAGTTCCGACTTTTATACGCAGGCAACATTAAAGAAGCTGAACTTCATTTCAACATTCATTTGCAACATTGAGTTGGGACTTGTAGTCAGTAATAGAATTGTGCAGGCAGATAGTTGTAATATACTGCAACTGTGAACTATCAAAGGAACTTAGGTATTCAAATGGCATTACGACTATGCATTTCGAACGGAACATGTAGAGCGACCATGGGGTCCAAACAACATTAATGCTTTTAGGCGAACGAAATGTTACAACCATATGCACTTATGAACATTGGCACGTGCATTAATACAATTCTTTTTCTTGAATTATTATAAAATATCGAGTACGAACACAGCTACAGGGTGTTTCAAAAACTTATACACTCTCATAAATAAAATTTATTTTCTGCAAGTGAGACTTAACCGCTGTGGAGATTGAACTTTTAACAAGCGAACCGAACATTGTATGGGACAGTGGCGTAACTTAGAAGAAGAACATGGGGTACGCTGCTTTTATGAACTTTAACGTAAGGATTTGGACGGTATCCGCTATGGATAACATGCAGTTCATCATGTCGGAGTAAACGAAGACAGAGACGCGATGGCACCACAGAGCGATGGATTCGATTCCTGAAGAAGAGGAGGTCTAACAGCTGATTCACTTGGGATATGAAGGCGATCGTTATCGCGTGGGTGATACGATATTCACGTCGATCTTTCGAGAAATTTATTACACACGAGGATAATTGACGATTTTGGAAATATAATAACAGCTGATATGAGAAGGTACTGTAAGAGTTATGACTTTCTGATATGATATTTTCATGAACACTGGGCATACATGTATATTTTTCTAGTAGGAGTTCTACAATTATTTAGACATGGCTTAAACATTGTTTGCTCCAAATTTTGCTAGAATATGGCGTTACCATATGATATGGCAGTCACCATTATACGAAATTCTCACCATTGGTTGGCTTTATTAAGCAGATGTTTGGTCTTTTAGACATTTTCCAGTAAGGATAATTTTTCTTGGATAGTTATTTTTTTTTGTGGCGAGTATTTCGAATTCGTGATCTGCAATTGGATTATTTAAATTACTTCGTCAGTTCATTGCATACTAGCGAGTGTGTATTATTCATCAGTAGGGATTTTTTTCCATTGGATTGCTTGGAGATATTAAGATGTTATTCACTCAAGTGAATGAATATCGCTTTTATGTGATAACTAGAGACTTGTTGATTCCAATCTGGTACATTCACTCATTAGACGACGAGATGGGGCCTTTCGTATTTATACGATTGCGTGGTGGTACACATCTTTACCCATCGTTCAGGGCATTATCATGTTAGACGACGGGGCAAGGCCTTTCGTATTTATACGATTGTGTGGTGGATACTCATCTTACTTGCCATTGAGGAACTCATTTTTATCATCCGAGTGTACTTGAGATTGTAAGAGGATCAAACAAGAAACTACTAGTCACATATCAGTCGAATTTTGTTAAATAAATTAAAAATAAATGTCAGCAGGGTTACATTTTGTAATTCTTGTTTGCCAATCCAATATTTTGTTGCTATACTCCTTTGAGAGTACTTTCATTTAACAGCTGATACAGCTGATGCTTTTGATAATTTTTATGATTGAATTTAATACCTTTGAGAAGGATTTTAAGTAATTGAATCTTGTAAGATGAATCATTAATGGTCAGATTTATTTTGAGGCAGATCAGTATTGCATATTTTGATGTGAGAGATTATAGCACATTGGTGTTTTTCTGTGAAGTGAATTATGAGAATTTTAAGAGAATTTATGCTATTTGAAAGCAGATCTTGAATTTGATTACGATTACTAAGGTAATATTTTTCCTAATTGTTTAAGAAGTTGTCTAGATGTGATCAGATTAATTACAGTTATTGGAGATTGTGTGCGTTGATAATTTGAAGCCAGTTATATATATTTGTAGATCATGCAACGTGATTAAGTGAAGTTTGTGATAGGCATTTTGTGGAAGTTGCCAAGTGGAAGTTGCAATATTGCTAATGTATTTTGAAGCAGACATGAGGTTGTCGAACCCAGTCTAGCATAATTTTTGAGATTCATGCTGTGCGCTGAATATTTATGGAGTTTTGTGGAATAATTGTGGTATTCAAATGTGATATTTGATAAAGTGAGAATATATAATGTAGTTGTGGATAGTGAGATCCAACGTGAATTTGTGAAGGCAATAATATTTTTGGCATGATAATTAAATACGAGATATAACTTGGAAGTGATAAAACTGTAAGACAACGTTCTATAAACCATATTAAACAATTTGTTAGGAAATTAAACAAATAAGTAATGTTGATAACACGAGATTTTCTGATAATAATAATTAATGAAATAATAATCTGAAATTTAAGCATATTAATGATCTGACCTAATGAAATAAAAATCAGAATGACTAGATGAAATAATAATATCTAAATAACCAGATGAATAAAATTTAAATAAATTTATAAATTAAATTTTGGAATAAATCAATGAATTAAATAAATGGATGAATTAAAGATTGAATAAATAAGCTGATTTAAATAAATTAATAGATGATTAAATAGATGATGAATAACTGAATTAGAAGATGATAATTAATTAAAGAAGCTGATGATTAATAAATTTAAATGGATTTAAATAAATTGAATTGAGATATGATTTGAAGAATTGCGACTTGAGTTGATGAATTAAACAATTTATATTGATGATTTAAGATGATTTAATCTGAAGGAGATGATGAAATGAGAGTGTGTGAATAATTAGAAAGCATAAAGAATTCATGATTATAATATTCATTTAAATGATTTGATGATAATGAATTAATTATTCTGACATGAATATATTGAATTTTGAGATGAGAACTAATGTGAGAAATATTTTATTTTGATGATGATGATGATGATTATAACCAATGAGTAGTGGATTTTCTGTGATTCACAAACAAGCAATTATTAATGACAGTGTAAATAGTGTAAATTACTTATTCGATGTTTAGGAGCATTTTACTAACATATTCAGTATTTGAATAATGCCATGCAAGCCATAAATTATGTGATATTTAAATATGTGATTAGAATATATGTGTTTAGACAGATTAATAATATTTTTTACATCCACATTCATGATGTTAATTTAAAGAGAAGTTAGGTCTCAGTTATCACGAATGTCAGTGACGCAAAGACATAGTGCTACGGTGATCCTGAGAACCCAAGAGAACTTTAGAAATTTTTCCTATTTTATGTGGATTAAATACACTTTGAGTAGAATAGAGATGGTTCGATTTTCTGGACAATGACAATTTAACGTTGGCATTCGACCATGCTCTCAGGTAGGATGAGTGTTTAATATGTCTGACTGACTATCAAAGTTGAATAAATTTGTTTTTATCTTAGTTGTGATCTGATGATGATGTGATTTTCCTATTTCTTTCCTTGTCTTAATTAAGGCTTAACCAGGAAGGATGTGGTTTGCTAGGGATTCAGTTGATGGCGCCCATTGCTATTTGTATTTTTTTTTAAATTAAATTTAAACCCGTAACGACCCTGGAGATACTTTATCTCGTATTACCCTCTGCTTTTGAAATATTTCAACTGAATTTCCGACACATTCCTTATTTGACTAGATGTTCATTTAACTCCGCTCTGTCCTGTAAATCCAGGAATGCGATGTAATAGCAGATGGGTCATCGCATCCCCAGGACGAACGGGTACAATACTAAAGCACTGACCGATGCATACAAATAGAAATCTTCATCAGGTCCAACTTTTTGTTGCATACTCTACATGGGCTTCCCTCTTTTTCTTAAAATGAATGTGCACAATAGAAAATTACCTCATTGTTCCGTTCGTTACAATCATCATGATCATCAGACTCACCTCAGTATCAATATTCATACATTCATTTTCTATAATTTCACACCTGAAGTTTCTGTCATGTCAAAATTATCACATTATTTAAAACATTTCAGTTTTGACGAAATTACCACATTAAACCTCTACCAGTATATTTCATCCCCGGAGATTTCAATGGCTCTTTGCATCATATTTGTTCTTCTCGAATAAGTTTTACTTCCAACAATAATATTAAGTTCGTCTTCGTATTTACCCACCACCGTTTTATCTGCATACATAATGTGTGTGTGCGATTGCTTCTTGACTTGAAGTGAGAGACGGTGAGATTAACGCTGGTAATATATGGAAATATATACAGCTTCGGAACCAAGTCCTAGTGCCAGGTGCGTAGCTGCGGACGACCTCTGACGAAATATGCAATGCAGTGTAAAGTTAGTAATTAAATGTCATCCTCCGCTCAATCAAGTCAAACATTCGTGGTTTACGATACAAAACAGTAATCTGGAATCCCCTAACATCAGTAATGATATTTGCGATTTTTCGTATAAATTAGAGTGGAAGTTCCAATATTGCATTATATTGCTACTTCACGTCAAGCAATTAGAATATCTCTAAGAGTTCATTCCCTCCAAAGATTCTCATATACTGTATTTGTTCGGTGTTCACGGATCCCACTTAAGCTCAATATTACTTCCATTTACTTATACCAGATTCCACTTCTGTACTTTTCTGGTCAACATTTGTTCTTTTCACACCCTGGCGGTATTGTAGTGTCCAAGGCCTGGCCGTCTTCCATTTTCCGACTTATTTCCCCTTTCCCTATCTGAGACCGTCTTAGTTCGAGAGTTCAGACCTAATATTTCATTCCAATCTTCCACTTGTGAATGATCAAATGATACCACAATATTCGTTTTGAATCCTAAGAGGTGCATGAACTATCCTGAGTAACACGGAGTGGTCTATGCCCTGAGGGTCTCACAGCTAGTGACTAAGGGATTGGCACTTAGAAGGGATTCTTGAGCTCTGTCTGTTCCCAGTGAATTTGGGGTGGACCTTCAATATTTTTCTTTATTGTCTGCCTTTCATGGCCTCAATTCCCTTAACCACCATTCTTCATTAATTGAGTGATTCTCATCTCTTGTATTTCGTAGTAAACTGGTAATAATCACTCTACTATTGTAGGACTAATGAAAATTATAATGGCAATAATCATCTTCTGAAACTTACTCATTATTTGGAGTGGATAACCTAGATGTTAAGACCCTTAAAGCAGTTATAATCAACATAATTTAAATCCATTTTAGCCATTCTACTTGATTTGATTTCTGGATAAGCTGCCTTGCCATCTTTAGTAAAATGATACGAAGAGAACCCTATGATATCTCTTGGATTTAGATCTGACAATTGCGCGACGGATAATGCAGCGTTCCCATGTTTTCTGTATAGGAATACAGATACGCTTGCGCTCCCTGCTTGGTCTGTGTTGATGTTGTGGATAAATAGTTGCAGCTTTTTTATTGTGCATGTTTCGACTGCTTCCCATATTTCTTGACAATGCCAGTTGTCGCCAGAGAATTGTTGGGGTTCAGTTAGTAGGTATTCGTTCCTGTAATTGCTACTACTGGCTTTAGGGAGTACCATACGAGCACGTCTGACTCTCATTGTGCTCAGTGTAGCAGTGATACCTTATCTTTGTTACTTCCTGTGAATTTTTTATCTTTGGAGTGCGGGTGGGGGCGTCCGCTTCCGCGCCCTAGTATTACCTGGCGCGGACGCTGTAAGGTATTAACCACTTTTCAGACACAATTAACAGTAGGCTGACACTTGTATGGCTCCCCTTCAAGATTTTTATCAACAGACAGAACAATAATTAAAAACTTGTTCTCCGTATTACGCCAAATATATGACTCAATTTAATTTGGATTTTTGTCATCACAAGAAGATCGAATAACGAAAGAAATAGGAATATAACGATGATATGATCTCCAGTGCTATGACATTCAGTTTCGATCCACTGTATTTTGCAAGGAGGAAGTTTGTTCTGATTCCACTGTGTCAATCTTTCAGCGTTTCAGACGAACTGTTTTGCAGTCAAGTGAAATCTCCGTCGTCATGTAACGTCTGATTTTTAGTTATATTGGCAACATATATGACGATAGCAAGAATGATTGCCGGTGATATCAAAGGCAGGGAGACATCGTAATGCAGAAATAAATGAAATGTTTGAGTTTATGACGGTAGATGAAGGTGTTGGATTGTGTCGGCCTCTGATGTACCCACCCAGTTTCTGACTCGCTCTTCTAAACACAAGGATCTGTAGAGCCTTTATGACCTGTTCAAGACCTACATACTCGTCAAGAGCACTTCTGCCTATGTCGTTACTACTTTTCTGTGAACGAGTCAGTCCCTCATCACACCGTTCGCGCTGCCAGAAACGCCTCACTCAGTCGGTAGACGTAATTGGTGGCTCTCTGGTGGAATTTTATATTCCTTCATTTTCCTTACGGTTAAAAAATTAGTTTTTAAACAGTCAACTTTTTTAGAAATCACTGCACATTACTTGACGGCATCTTTCTAATGACACTTCCTTGGAAGGCGTAGGGCACCGTGATCACAAGCTGGAATGGGATTAGTTAGTTATTGTTGTTGTAAGGGGAGGAACTACGAGGTCATCTGCCCCTCTTAACACAGATTAAAGTATATATAAGGTGCGTTCAATAAAGTAACGAGCGGGAGGCTGTAATGCGCAAACCGGTGACGACATTGGCTAATCGTGGCGTGAGTAACGAGGTGTGGTTCCGACCAAAGTGTGGATGCTCGCTTTATATCGTCACGTGACGTGCACGCGTGCCCTCTAGCGATGGGCTGTGACCTTCCACGCTCTGGTCGGAACCACACCTCGTTACACACGCCACGATTAGCCGATGTCGTCACCGGTTTGCGCATTACAGCCTCCGGCTCGTTACTTTTTGAACGCACCTTATACATTTGGAATGGAATTTAAAATTTAGAGGTGGGCATAAATAGGAAAAGATCGAAAATTAATAAAACAAAAAAACAAAAAACTAATTATTATTATTGATTTATTGATTTTAGCCCACTACGGAGCGCTTATGACTAGTTCTTCGATGCTCTTTTCCGTTCCCAATATCTCTTGAGCCCTGCTGATAATTTCTCCTTTCTCTCCTGCGAAAGGGGCTTCCGACATTTAGGGACTCTAGGTGGTGGGGTCAAAGATTCTACCATAGCACAAAATTTAGAACGATCTTCTACGTCAAGGTCAGCAATTCCAGCCGAATCCAAGTCCTTTAGTACTTCATTAAGCCACAGGCTTCCAGTCTTGTAGCTTTTAACCAAGGAGAAGATCTTCTTGGTAAGCCTGTTGCTGTTCATTCGTTGTAGGTGCCCGTAGAACTTTAGCCTCTGACGTCGCATACTAGTATTGGCTGATTCTAACTGTCGATACAGGTCAGAATTAGATTTCAAACGGTAGATTCCATCTGGGAGCAATCTCGGGCCATGGATTTTCCTGAGGATACGTCTTTCGGCTTTATCCAGGTCATCCATGGTGGCTTTTCTGTTCATCAAGAGGGTCTCTGCGGCATACAGAAACTCTGGTCTGGCAGCAGTTCTGATGTGACAGATCTTAGCATTCCTTGAAATGCATTTCTTGTTGTACAAATTGTGGGATAGTTTGTATGCTGCGTTGAGTTTGGTACGCCTTGCTAAGATGGAGGTGCCATCTCTACCATTGGGGTGGACCCATTCACCAAGATAACGAAAGCGATTGACTCTTCCAATCGTTCCATGTATGGTCGTCAAAGGGGTGTTTCAGGAGTGCCGATTCTCAAGGTACTTGGTCTTATCGTAAGATATCTGTAATAAAGACTTCACCGCTATCTCGTTCAGGGCTTGGAAAGCTATGCCAGCATCCTTAGAGTTACTGGCTAAGATTGCAATGTCATCTGCGAAGGTAAGGCACCTGATCTCGATTCTTCGGGTTCCAGCTCCAATGGCAACTAGTTTGATTCCTAGATTCCACAATGTGCATTCCCAGGTCTTGATGACTTTACCAGATTAAACCAAAATTACGGAAAAACAAGAAATCTGCATTCAAAAGCGAACAAGTCACTGGAATGAGGTTAAAGGTATCACATTGATTATTTTACATAGCCTTACCAAATAACTCTTTGATTTATAGAACTGTCCATTTTAGCCTATTTTCAATTTTGAAAAAATAGGCTTATGAGATCACCTTTTGTCCGTGTGTGTGTGCGTGTGTGTGTGATTCGTGTGTGTGTCCCCCCCTAATAAAATCTAAACGGCTAGAGCGATTTCAATGAAACTCGGTAATGTCATAGCACTATTCCAGGCGACCCCGACCGTGCCCTTCAAATTTTGTTACGACTCACCAATCCAACATGGCGGCTGTGCGAAATATTTCACCAGCATTCAATATCTCCGAAACTATTAGCGACATTACCCTGACATTTTGTGTGGTGATAAAGGGAACTACTATAAGTTCACTTATGTGATCTTTGAAAACCTGGTAACTACAAAACCAACATGGCGGCCAAGCGAATTTGCGACTTTTAAATAGACGTTTCTCGCGATTTAACCAACCAAACGCAATGAAACATGGTACAGTATATGTTTATATAAATTGCAATGCACTGACATCTAACTTCGTTCAATTGTTTACATAACCACAAGATGGCGGATGTGCGAAATATTTGACCGGCATTCTATATCTCTGAAACTATTACCGGTATCTGCCTGAAATTTTGTACGGAGATATAGGGTACTACTGGAAGTCCATCTGCAAGACTTTCAAAAACCGGTTAACTACAAAACAAACATGGCGGCCAAGCGAATTTGAAAATTTTAAATAGTCCTTTCTCGCGATTTAATGTTATAACGCAATGAAATCTGGTACAGGAAATATTTATACACATTGGAATGCACTGGTATCTAATTTAGTTCAATTGTTTACATAACCTCAAGATGGCGGCTGTGCGAATTTTAAAATTAAGTGTTTATTTATTGTGAAGTAGTCATGCGATCGAAGTGAAACTTTGAATAATGAACCTACGCAATAATTTTCCTTTAATAGTACATGACTCTATGGCCTATACATTTAACAATCCAACATGGCGACCATCCGAAATATTTAGACGGCTCAGAATATCTACGAGTCTATTATAGCAATCATACTGAATGTTTTAATGTTCATAGGGGCTATGAACTTACGTTCACCTATAAGATTTTAAATAACCTGGTGATCACAAATCCAACATGGTGGCGACGCGAAGTATAAATATTCACATGGACGTTTCTCGCAATTTAACCATCCGAGTGCAGTGAAACTTGGTACAGTAAATCCTCATACGAATGGTAATCCACTGGCATCTAATTTATTTCAATTGTTTCCATAACCTCAAGCTGGCAGCTGTGCGAAATTTTTAAATCTCCTTGTTACTTCTTGTGTCCTAATTATGCGATTGAAGTTTGAATACTACACGTACACAATAATCTGCATGTAACAGTACATAACTCTAGGACCTACATATGTAAAATCCAACATGGCAACCATCCAAAATATTTAGTCGGTTCTCAATATCTACGAATCAATTACAGCAATCAAACTGAAATTGTGTATGTTGATAGTGGCAATTAACATAAGTAGGATATATGAAAATAGGCTGTATAGTTCTTCACGGAACTACTTGTTTATGATTTCCCTGCACATTACTCGCGTAAATTTCTCAGCAAGCAAGCGTATAGTTTTAAGTGACTGTCAATCTCGCGTGTATGAGCCACGGTACTTCCTTTTCACGTGTAATCCGAACCACAGGGCATGGAATTTCACTTCGAAAATCTCACATGCATTAACCGGGAATCGAACCCGAATTGTCCGCTACACCATCACGCCTCAGAGTAAATTTCTATTGACACCTCCCTTGATAATCATTCTGATGTCACTGACCTCAATGACACTGCAGTAACGATTTGTATTGAGTACTGACGATCTTAAGCATCAAATTGGACATGCCAGCCATAAGCCGGTGGCGTAATGTGGCGGACGTGGGAAGTCAATACCACCATTTCCATTTTTGGCTTTAAAATGTTACTTTGGACGTTCAGATATACCTTTCAGTTTTCTATTTATTACGAAATGTCAGATACCAATGTTTTCACAACATTGGTTCAGCCCAGCTGACACTTCATACCTGTAGCGAACTAAGACGTGGTTTCTCGTCAGAACCCTGTACACGTGTACAGTATACGTGGAACGATAACTTATCCCAACAATTGTAACTAGCCACCTCATGGTGTAGTAGCTAGTGTTATTGGCTGCCACCCCAGAGGTACGTTTTGATTCCCAGGTCTGCCAAGGAATTTAATTCCGGTCCTGGGGTTGGAATGCGGTACACTCAGCCCCCTGACGCAATACTGAGAGAATTCGCAACCCAACCATTCTAGAAGCTATTTCGTTTTGGTTTCCTAGTAAAACTCCAGGCAAATGCCGCGATTGTCCATAACTTATAGCCACCGTCCCTCCCTTCTTAATCTTTACTTCAATTACAAATACACACACTTCTTCAGAGCCCACAATAACGCAGGTTCTCAAACAATGTCTACACCCACCCACGTGTACGAAGCTAGAATGACTACGATGTATAAGCCCCTAAATGAAACTATAAACACACATGTAACGCCATGGTCCTGTTTTATTATTAATGCGTATTCTGTACTAAATAAGAACATGTTTTCCTTCGTACAGCTTCATATATTGCATTCAAATACCAATATTTATACATTAAACTCCATCAGTCCGGTACAAAGCCATTATCGCTACATAAATATATCATTCCAGTAATCAATACATACAAATATGTGGAGACACTAAAAGCAAATAGAGAATATTGCTCCCTCATGTTGTCACCAGTCATCGAGAATGTACAAATATTTGATTATAGCTCACTATTTAAAATCAGCGAGTGTGAGAATTCTAGAGTAAAAGCAGATGCTGCTGTTATTTTTTGTTAAAGGAAGGGACCTACATTCATCAGTCCTGCATATTTGCGTGTGTATCAAATCTCTCTGATTACATTTGATACTATACTATTTTGTGTATTTACAGATCTGTTCAAATTACTAGACTCAATAACTTATTTACACTAAATCTTATTTCATCCAGCTGAGCACTAACAACTGCAACTTTACCTTGGGAATGTCTTTGCTTTTCCCCAATATCCAAAAATAATCCGATGTTACTGTACTCAGAGCTAGATGATGTAAGGAAACAACTGATTTAATTATATTCTATAATAACACTTCGAAATTAAGGATGAAGGATATCTAGACTTCCCCAGAAACTCCCTATTAATAGGCTTGCCATACGTCCCCGTATTTTGCTCTTGTCCCGGTGTACAGCCTGGTTTTAATATATGTCCCGGAAAACGGCTGTAAGATGTAAAAAGTAATGAATTTATTTGTTTAAGAATCTTTTATGAATCAGTTACTTTTCAACAATCAACATAGTTTTTTGTAATTGTTTTTGTAGTTAGACAAAAAGTTGTAGTTTTTTCAAAAAATAATAAGACTTAGAAATTGTTCAATTAAACAATTTTATGAAGTATTTAAAATTGTATTTTATTATCACTTCTCTCTAGATGGTAGATCAGAAAAAAAATACCATTGAAAAGGGAAAAAAAATTGTATGTAGCAAAAATGCTTTTATTTTATTTTTAAAAGGTGTGTAGAACTAACAATTTAGAGTGCCTGAGTTCCCCCTCCCTTCACTTACGAGGCTTAAAAGAAGGCTTAAAACTCACCATTTTGCTTCTAATTTTTAAAACATTCTTCCCCCGCTCAACACCCCCTAGACCCCCGGTAAGGCCATCCCATATTAATGTGTCTTGGTTTCACTCACCAAAAATATGGCATGCCTACCTATTAACAATCCACCAACAATGACCATAAGCTCACATTTTCATTCTTGCTGGAAGGAAGATTCCAGATGTTACTTCTAGTCACAGAACAACGAGTGACTTGTCCTCAAAAACAAAACAGCCGAAGGTCAAAACAAAATTGCCAGCATCTTTGATGAAACCATAAATGCAGTGGAATCAGTTATTGCGAATGATACAAGCAATTTGACACAAAAATTCCCTTTCTTGAACAGCCATCTTGAAATTAATTCAAAACGGGCGGGAATTTGGGTGTTGAATCTAATAATTTGAACAGATCTGTATGTTGTTAGTGGCTTTGAGATATCGTGGCCATGTAGCCCCGTATCTGATAACCTGTGTAATTCGGAGTGCTATAATAATATGTGTATTTGTAATTAAGGCTGTGATTGCGAAGTAGGTGGGCGAGGCCTTAAGTTTGGAGCCAAACCGATATTTGTTTGGAGTAGAAGTTAAAAACCATGGAAAGAACGTGTAGGGTTGGTGAGGTGGGAATCAAACCCACCTCTTCTGATTTCAGCCTCACAAGACTGTGTGTACCGCGTTCCAACCCTCAGAACGGAATTAGATTTCTTGGCAAAGCCAAGAATCAAACCCAGGATTTCTGGTTCGAAAGTCTCAATACGTAGCCCAAGACTACAGAGGGTGACGTGTGTACTCATAATTGAGGTTAGGATTAAGTAGGAATCAGACGTGGTCTTTGATTAGTTACCAGTATAGGCTTACTTATTTATGTATGTATTTATTTATTTATTTATTTAATGCCTTCCCGTGTTCTGCATACCACGCATTCAAGAAAAATCAAGTTGGTCACTGCCATCTTTTATTCTTTATATGTACCCGGTATTCCTTAAATAAGAGAAGTTGAGAAGGTCATTCAGTGACAGACTACATACTTAAAGCTGGATGATAAACAATCACAATGCGAGAGGTGGCAATAACTGACTGTCGATATATTCAGGTCAAGAAAGGACTGACCGCGCATGCGTACAGCCGAACCTCAGCTCCCCGACAAACCGTTTCGAACTGACTTGTTCTGGCACGCAGACACTGTGGCAACAAGTGATAGTGCTCTTATTTCCACTCTTTGAAAGGTGCACAATATGGTACTTATAATACAAATAGACGAAGTAAACTATATACATGATTTTATGTCTGTTCCTCATTAATTTAACTTTATTTTAGAATAGATGATTGATTTTATTTTCACGGCTACACTTACAGCCTAAAAGCTCTTTTACAGTAGCGCCCTACATGCAATAGGATAAGGGCTTATAAACATAGTAGAAAATAGAAGTAGAAAACCCCGCACATTACGTTCAATCATACAGTATTATACCAAGTGAATCGGCTGCCCCTAACAATATTGTTTTATGGAGCCCAATTAACACGTGTTGTCGGGAAGGTCCATATTTCTCTGCTTGCATCCCGTATGAGACTAATGCACTGCAAGCATATCCTGCAAACGATACTGAACACTATTAGTTTTCCCTCGAATTAAACTCGAGTCACATCGAGGTAAAAATAATAGTGTTCAGTATCGTTTGCAGGATATACTTGCTGTGCATTAGTACCATACGGGATGCAAGCAGAGAAATATCGATATACCTGACTACAACGTTAATAATAATAATAATAATAATAATTATATCGTATGGCCTCGGTGCCGGGTGCAAGCTTTGTAATTTGACACCCAGAGGGTAGCTTGCATGTCGAATTTCGTTGTTCCTTGAATCACACTACAACGTTAATTGGGCTGCATAAAACAATATTATTAGGGGCACCTGATTCACCTGGTATAGCGTATCATACCATAAGGAACTAGTTAAATTTGTATAATATTATTTATTTATGTATTTATCGCATGGCTTTTAGTGCCGGGAGTGTCCGAGGACATGTTCGGCTCACCTGAGTCTGTAGCTGCTTCCACCGGACACTCTTAGGGTGAGCTACAAGTTCCGTTCAATTTCACGTAGTTCCAACTTTCGCTACCAGATATCAATGATACCTAGTGGTGAACGTTGGAACTTTGATAGAGTGTTCTGACGAAATCTAACCTAACAAATTTACCTTCACATGGGACCGCCGGCTTTACTTACCCTCCGAAGGAAGGCATACTAAAGGATTTTAACGCTCTTCAAAAATTTGACGACTTCGGCCGGGTTTGAACACGCGATCTTAGGCACAGCAGTTCAGCATGCTATCAACTACGCAACCTAAGCCGCTATACTATTATAAAATAGGTTTTATGTTTGACGATGCCGAAATGTAAACACCGTGGTGTAGGGGTAGCGCGCCTGCCTCTCACCCGGAGGCCCCGGGTTCGATCCCCGGCTCCGTCAGGGATTTTAAAACTGACGTGAAGGATGGAACGGGGTGCACTCAGCCTCGTGAGGACAATTGAGTAGCTGTCTGACAGTGAGACAGTGCCCCGATCACGAAAACCAAGATTAACGGCCGAGGGGACCCGACGCGCTGATCACGCGTCACCCCAATATCTGCAGGCCGAATGGCTGGGCAGCGGTCGCTTGGTCGGCCTTAGCCCGTCATGGGCTGGATAGTGCCAGGGGTTGTTTTGTTGTTGTTTGTTGAAATGTAAACATTATATGTCAGAAAACTGTATCATAATGAGGCTCATTATAACACTATTTTTCATTATGAAACAGTTTCTCCCACCAATCAGAGCTCAAGAAACAGTTGTGTGACCAATTAGGTACCGTAATGATATCTTCGCGCATGCGCTCAAAATCCAACATGTCTATATAAATTACCGACATTGAAAGTGCACCGTCCATATGTTCGCGTAAATAAACTGGTGAATATGAGACAAGAAATCAAGAAATAGCACTGTACATTAATATCCCCAACTCCAATTTCTACACAGCACATTGCTTTCAAACGACTTCGGTGACAGTTTGACTGAATGCTGGTGCACATATGGCTTTGCCAAACACAGAGCGCATGCGTCGGTTAGTCAAAGAACGTGGAAAACAGAGATATCAAAACCGCCGCTTGCACTCCGATCACAAAATTCAAGTAACTGAATCTCAACAGATATTTATGAATATTTATGTTAAAACATATAATAAAGTTATAATTATCGTCGAACATAAACAGTCGTATGCAACTCGCCTATAATGGTAATTAAGACACTCGTATGCAAATTATAAAATTCACTTACGCTCGTTTTATAAAATACTCGTGTCTTAATTATAGCCATTATAGGTTCGTTGCATAATGTACTATTATAAAATTATAAATAAATATATATAAATAAATAAATAAATATTATAACAATGATAGTAACAATAGTACGGCAATGATAATAAAAACAAGATGTTAAGAGAACATATAGCCAACTTTCTCCTATATGTATAGGTATAGTTATAACTCTTTGTGTTTATCAAGGACTATAATAGAATCATTTCTTGGTTGAAGACCTTAGAAAATATTTGCCTCTACCAAACACCAGAGTCTCGGAAAAATTACTAACATCATTGAAGAAAAAAAAAAGAAGAGACCTACCTCAAGAATTGTATGGAACCAGAGACATGATCGACCGGACGTGGGCAACATCCAACTTTGAGTTGAGGCATGTGTTTACACGTCAGGCTGTCCACGGCTTTCACCACCTTAATTGTGTTAACAAATCTTTCCATGACCCTACAGAGACGTGTGTATGCCAACTATGTGTACAATCATGTGAACGCTACCACTTAGATCTCTGTAGTAAAAGAACACAATCAATCAAAGTCTATGGAATTCAAATCGCCAGAGCGTAATATTAGTGCACATGTTCATTCTTTATTTTCGATTGCTATTTGGCTACAATAAAGTTATCAATTAGCATCCCGAACTAGCACCAACAGATAGAGGGCAGGTACTATGTGGGATCGTTTTGTTCTTTAGTTCAAGTATCATTTTCAAACAACACACAGTAGGCTGTTACAAACACTTTAAAATAAAAATAAATACAGTCAGTCTGAAAGACTAGACGTTATATCATTTCAAATGACGCATGCTACAAATGCTACACATGTTAGAAAGGCTCAGGAGGGCTTCTCGCTTCCCTCGAAGCCCCAGGACTCCATTCAACAGACTCCATTACCCATTAACTTAGGCTTCCCGCGCGGGCACCTCTTTAAGGGTCACCCTGTATTTGAGTCTGACATCTTTTACAACTCTCTAAGAGTCACCCATTATTTGAATCTGATATCTCGCAAACCTCTTTAAGGGTCACCCTGTATTTGAATTGAATCTAACATACTGTACACCTCGTTAAGTGTCACCCTGTAATTTGCTCTGACATCCTGCACACCTCTTTAGGAGGCACCCCGTATTCTTATCTTGCATCTTGTATATCCCTTTAGAAGTCAGGGTGACCCTGTATTCTTGTCTGATATCTTGTGCACCTCTTTAGGAGTCACCCTGTATTCTTCTCTGCCATCTTGTACACCTCTTTCAGAGTCACCTTGTATTCTTATCTGGCACCTTATATATCTCTTTAGGAGTCACCCTGTATTCTTGTGTGACATCTTGTACACATCTTTAGGAGTCACCCTGTAATCTTGTCTGACATCTTGTGCACCTCATAAGGAGTCACCCTGTATTCTTCTCTGTCATTTTGTACACCTCTTTAAGAGTCACCTTGTATTCTTATCTGGCATCTTGTATATCTCTTGAGGAGTCACCCTGTATTGTTATCTGGCATCTTGTACTGTATATTGCTCTGACATCCTGCACACCTCTTCAGGAGGCACCCTGTATTCTTATATGGCATCTTGTATATCTCTTTAGAAATCACCCTGTATTCTTGTGTTCGCTTCGCTCAAAGCCCCAGGTCACTCGACGCCCCAGGACTCTTTCAACAGACTCCAATAACCATTAGCTTCTGCTTCCCACGTGGCTGCATGACGTCACGCACTCGCTTCCCGCGCGGCTGCATGACGTCACTTCCGTCTCCGTCTCCGTAACGCATAACGTTGGACCCAAGCATAACGACGAAGTCGACAAGATCATTTGAAATGATAAAATGTATCGTATTACCAACTTGTCACTCTTCAAATTCGATGCGTATAGAATGGCAACGGAAGGCAAACCAATGGAGTCCCTCATAGAACAGTCATGACATCTGGCGGAAAAGTTTCGCAAATGATAATCCTAATGGGGCGAGTGTATTCGAGCGGCCAAAAGAGGAAACCAACCTCGGCACTTGCCTGGAAGGAAGATGGGTAACCACACAAGACCATCTTCAAGGTTGCCAGTGGGGGGGATTTGAACCTCCTCGCCTCCCGGATTTGAGCGGCTGCCTGCAGCCACGCCGTAACGACCACGGCTAACTCACAAGGTATGTTTCAATTGATAGGGGGGAGGGACAGACACAGACAGACTGACAACTTTTGGCCCGTGTAGATCTCACAAGTCTACTTCCATTTTTATTTTTATTTTTCAAAAATCGAAAGTAGGCTAATAAGGGAAACTTATATACAAAGGAGTTTATTCAGACCCAGTATCAGCCTGAAAATAAACACCATACACAATAAATATATAAAATATTCTTATGGTAGGTTGTCTGCTCTTGAAATTGAACTCATCTCTCCAAAAGTCTTCTCGAGAGTCTGACTGTATCCCGTTCCACACCTCGAACATGAATTTCATTTCTTATGAGAAGCGGGAATCAAACCTAGAACATTTTGGGACAGTACAATAGAAAATACAGTACATCTCATGAAATACGAAAGCGACACAATGAAAATAAACAGCTTGCGTAACATTAATGCCTTAATGCCAGTGTACAATTGTCTCTCGTGGTTGACCTGCACGTCGTCATGATAATTGATGACTCAGACGCCACAAATGCCCTGTCCGTGAGCAAGGGAAATTAGCCATAAGAGAAGATTAAAGGAAGGAATAAAGTAAGCTTGTCGTTTTACGTGACCGTTAATCTCACGATCATGAGCCACTGGACTTCGGTTTTACGTAGAATCCGAACCACAGGACATGCCATTTCACTTTGAAAATATTTCATGCATTGTCTGGGAATCGAAGACGGTCCGCCAACAGCTTCACCGCTGCGCCTCTGCGCTCCAATAGAAGATTAAGATGTCATTCATTAACCAGCCAGGAATCAATCCTGGGATCATTCAGGATAAAGGTTATTATGCTAACCACGTAGCCATGGAGTCGGACTAAATGATACACAAACATGTTGTTAAACAGCGTATTCGACTTGACATTTGACAGCAATTTGTCCTCGCGATAGAGCACGCGTCTCCTCGAGCTTGTGAGACATAACAAGCGGGAGATCTCGTGGAGTGCTGCCAGTGAATGGAGGCGGAAAGTGGCGCCAGTAAATACAGGAGACAGGTGTGCGAGTGGAGATTTAACAAGCCAACACACCTCTCAGAAATATCTGCGACGAAGCTTCACGCTCTTCAGAGGGAGTTTGTGCAGAAACAGTTTACTGTATGTGCTTACTTGCAGGTTGTCATATCCATGCCTCGTGCCATCCTGACGCTTATGCCAAGGTTTCTTTTCACCTTAACGTAAGCCCAAGTATGCTTATTTTCCTATTGCTTGCTATCCCCCATCCTCGAGGTCATGAGTTCAATTACCAGTCTCAGGGATAGAAATAGGTCCACTCAGCCCTGTGAGCATAACGGGGTGTAGCGTGGGTTCGATTCCTTCCCCATCCATTGTAGAAGTGGTTTTCCGCGGGCTCTTATTTTCTATTAAAACATTTTTAGCTTTTTTAATTTTTGCGTGAGTACTACAGTAAACGAATTGTTTTTCAGTCGATCAACACTTAAATGTTCCCTGTGGAGAAAGACCTACGTTGACCTCTGGATAAAGGAGTCCTGAGTTACCATGGACACATAAACAATATAGATGAGCATAGCATGAGCAACATGGTATATACGAGATATGTCTTCTTTTTATCAGTGGAAAATTTTAATAAATGCCAATAGCCAAGGATTATGTTCGATGCTTCGTAATATTCTTCACTGTAACAACAATGACGATAATAATATTCATAATATTATTAACAATTATAATGGCATGTGACGTGCAAAGGGGTCTGGTGCTAGTCGTTTAACTTGACGCCGGTGGGTGGCAACGTGACGTATGATGATGATATGAACGCTAAAGGCGCCACAAGCATCTATTGTCCGCACGCCAAGAGAAATCATATAATAATAATAATAATAATAATAATAATAATAATAATAATAATAACCCCTGGCACTACACCCCTTGAAGAGCCTAAGCGTACCAAGCGCCCGCTGCCCAGCTATTTGGCCTGCAGATATTCGGCTGACGCGTGGTCAGCGCATATGGTCCCCTCGGCCGTTAATCTTTGTTTTCGTGACTGGGGCGCAGCCTCACTGTCAGACAGCTTCTCAATTGTCCTCACGAGGCTGAGTATACCCCGTTCCAGCCCTCACTTCAGTTTCAAAATTCCCTGACGGAGCCGGAAATCGAACCCGGTCCTCAGAGTGACATAGAACTAAGTGTCCGACCCCGACCGTGCCCTTGAAATTGTATTACGTCTCGCCAATCCAATATAGCGGCTGTGCGAAATATTTCACCGGCATTCCATATCTCCGAAAGTATTACTGATATCACCCTGAAAATTTGTACGGTAATAAAGGGCACTACTATAACATCACCTATGTGACTTTCAAAAACCTGTTAAGTACAAAACGAACATGGCGGCCAAGAAAATTTGAAACATTTCAATAGACGTTTCTCGCGATTTAACCATCCTAACGCAGTGAAATTTGGTACAGCAAATGTTTATACTTATTGCAATGCAGTGACATCTAATTTAGTCATAACCTCAAGATGGCGGTGTTGCAAAATTTTACAATTGTATTTTTATTTCTTGTGTCTTAATCATGCGAGTGAAGTTTGAGTAAATCCAACATGGAAACCATCCGAAATATTAAGACGTTTCTCAATCTCTACGAATGTATTACAGCAATCAAACTGAAATTGTGTATGTTGATAGAGGCAATTAGCATAAGTATGATATATGAAAATATGCTATATAGTTGATCACGGAACTACACTTGCTTTTCACTTAATTTTCTGATAAGCTGTATTAATGTGGTGACTGCAGTAGTGTGCACTTGTATTTCAGTACGTAAGTACGGATCAATTTCTCTGGATTACAAGTAGGAAAGCTTGGAAAACCACTTCCAGGATGGTGAGGTAGGCCTCAGGCCAGATTGAAATTTCTCTTCAGAGCTGGGCCTCAGGAACATCAGACTAAAACACTAACCACTACACGAGGAGGCCAATCCCTCTATATATAAGAATGAAAGTTTGTCTGTTTTTTCTGAATTTCTACGGAAATTTGCGTTATTTACGCGTTTCAGACGGTTTTATGACGGATGCGCGCGAAAATAATTTTTTTGTCTGTCTGTCTGTCTGTCTGTCTGTATGTCTGTCTGTCTGTCTGTGGACAAAGTGGTTGTTCCCTTATAACTCGAGAACGGCTGGGTGGATCAACGTAAAATTTGGTACAGATATCCTTCAGAGGCACGACACTAATCATTGATGTAATTCTTCTCTGTACCTCTCATAAAAGGGGGCCTACCCCCTTAAAATACTTGCTGAAATAGGCGTAGACTGGCGAGACAAAGCTCATTTTCAGCCCCTCAATGTGAGAAACGAAATTCGAGGGCCCCCGAAAACCACATTTTAAGGCCCTAAAACCAACAGTTTTAGAGATATTTCCAGAAAACTAATTTCATTTAAGACAATAACGAAAGAATGCAAGCCGGTAACCATGGCAACGGAATCTCACAAGTCCATCTATTGCTGTAAGACTCAATAGGCTACAATTCCATTTATTATTACACTAGCAGAAGTACCCGTTCTTCGAACGGTGTTCGGTGCTAACACCAGACATTATCTATTGAGCTACTGTTGCAATGGTTAGGGGTTTGTCATTCCTTCATAAGTTTATCAGAAAGAAGTTAGTTTTCTGGGAATATCACACACACTGTTAATTTAAGGGCCTTAAAATGTGGTTTTCGGAGACCCTTTACAGACTCCCGAATTTTGTGTCTCATATTGAGAAGCGCAACATATGCTTTGGTCGTCCTTATAGGATAATTTTGTATTTCGCCTATTTCAGCATGTATTTTGAGAAGTTTTCCCTATATCCACCCTTCTACTGTGTGAAAAGTACGGTGAAGAGTTTTATAAATGATTGGTGTATTGACTCATGGTTACCATACCTAACTTTACGATGCACCAAGCATCCGAACACGAGTTACAGGCGTAAATAAAGTTACACAGAAAGACAGACAGACAATTCTATTGTCTACAACGTATCACCCAGATATCCAAATATAGGTATATCCACCATACGTATCAAACAAAATCATCCTTACGATGAACCCGTATGTCGACCAAAAAAAAGATTAGTTAAAATGTGCTCTCAAACTAAATTCACCTAACGTGTACTTCCTGACGTCAAATAGAATTGAAAGCCTCGTAGACGAAACGCAATACATGTCACATAAGAACTTACCCTCTACGTTGGGTTAGGTCCCCATACACAGGAAGACCCCTTTCATAAATTATAAAGGCTTATGGTGCATGAAAATTCAGGTTCTTTAGCCTCAAATGGCCCAAATTCCTAAAAGCCGCAAAAAATGCTGATTCAATTCAGGAATTTTGGGAAATAATGTTGCTGTTTGGAGATATAATAGACCTTCTGTACTATATGTCGCACGTGAAAATTGCATGAAAAAATTCTAGGTTACCACTTGACCCCCTTAATTGCATTGATGAATTATACAGTCTACGTTGGTTCCATGAAAACCTTATAGCCATTTGCAAACTTTCACAGAAATGTTAACAAATGGAGTGACATTGCTTCTTACAGAAATAGATGTAAAGTTGGATAATGTTGTCATGGTTACCGATTTGCATTCCTTCATTAGTATGTTAAATTCAATTAGTTTTCCGGGATTATTTCAGAAACTGTTGGATTTAGAGCCTTATAATTTAGTTTTTGAGGACCCTTTAGGGCCCCCGAGTTTTGTTTCTGGCACCGAGGGGCTTTGTCTCGTCGTTGTTCGCCATAATATAATACTACTACTAATAATAATATATAGGGATAGGAATATAATAGACCTGCCATACCACACCAGCAGGTGTAAATCGCGTGAAAAAATCTAGAGTACCCCTTGACCCCCTTAAGCGTATTATACGTATTGATGAATTTTACAGCTTATTTGGTTCTGTGATAACCTTCTAGTCATTTGCAAACTTTCACACTAATGTAATTAATGGAATTGCATTGCGTCTTACAGCAATAGATGGACCTCTGAGAATCTGTTGCGTTGGTTACCGGCTTGCATTCGTTCATTAGTTTATTAAATGAAATTAGTTTTCTGGAAATATCTCAAAACATGGTTGGTTTTAGGGCCCTAAAATGTGCTTTTTCCACGAGTTTTGTCTCTCACATGAGGTGCTAAAAATGAGCTTTTTCTCGTCCTTCTACGCCTATTTCAGCATGTATTTTAAGGGGGTATGCCCCCTTTTATGAGAGGTACGGAGAAGAGTTACATCAATGATTAGTGTCGTGCCTCTGATGGATATCTGTACCAAATTTTACGTTGATACACCCAGCCGTTCTCGAGTTATAAGGGAACAAATTTGTCCACAGACAAACAAACAGACAGACAGACAGACAGACAAAAAAATTATTTTCGCGCGCATCCATCATAAAACTGTCTGAAACGCGTAAACAACTCAAATTTCCGTAGAAATTCAGAGAAAAACACACACATTTTCATTTTTCTATATAGAGAGATCTACTGCACCGCTCGGTGTTGACCGTGTTTTATTGCACAGATTTTGGTTTTACTCGCTAACCGTTGGAGATATACGAAAAGTGATAAGGACCTTTCGGATAGAAAATTAAATGCTGAAGCTCATGTATACCATCAAAAGTTTGCTATTTCTTAGCGTTCTCTTTTTATTTGAAAAGGAAATATGAAATGTTGAAACCAAAGAGTGTAGTGACGTCACAAATGTCGGTTTTACTCGCTAACTGTTGGAGATACACGAACAGCGATAAGGACCTTTCGGATAGGAAATTAAATTTCAAAGCTCGCATTTGCCATCAAAAGTTTGCTATTTCCTACCGTTCTCTTTTTATTTGATATGGAAATATGAAATTTTGAAACCAAAGGGTCTAGTGACGTCACTAAAATGGTCGCCATTTTTTAATAGTGCAAAATTTCGAAATCAAAAGTATCCTATATGTAATCCTGGTAAATCAGCTACATCCATGCAAACTTTCATTTAAATCGGACCAGTGGTTCTTGCGTTATTGAGTAACAGACAGACAGACAGACAGACAGACAGACACACACCATCTCATTTTTAGCCTATTTTCAATTTTGAAAAAATAGGCTTATGAGATCACCTTTTGTCCGTGTGTGTGTGCGTGTGTGTGTGATTCGTGTGTGTGTCCCCCCCTAATAAAATCTAAACGACAGGAGCGATTTCAATGAAACTCGGAAAGTTCATAGCACTATTCCCGGTGACCTCGACCGTGCCCTTCAAATTTTGTTACGTCTCACGAATCCAACATGGCCGCTGTGCGAAATATTTCACCAGCATTCAATATCTCCGAAACTATTACCGATATTACCCTGACATTTTCTATGGAGATAGAGGGAACTACTATAAGTTCACTTATGTGACTTTTGAAAACCTGGTAACTACAAAACCAACATGGAGGCCAAGCGAATTTGCGACTTTTAAATAGACGTTTCTCGTGATTTGACCAACCAAACGCAATGAAACTTGGTACAGTATATGTTTATATACATGGTAATGCACCGACATCTAACTTCGTTCAATTGTTTACATAATCACAAGATGGCGGATGTGCGAAATATTTCACCGGTATTCTATATCTCTGAAACTATTAGCGGTATCTCCCTAAAATTTTGTACGGAGATAAAGGGAACTACTGGAGGTCCACCTATAAGAATTTCAAAAACCGGTTAACTACAAAACGAACATGGCGGCCAAGCGAATTTGAAAATTTTAAATAGACCTTTCCCGCGAATTAATGTTCCAAGCGCACTGAAACCTGGTACAGGAAATATTTATACACATTGTAATCCACTGGTATCTAATTTAGTTCAATTGTTTACATAACCTCAAGATGGCGGCAGTGCGAATTTTAAAGTTAAGTTTTTATTTCTTGTGATGTAGTCATGCGATCGAAGTGAAAGTTTGAATAATGAACCTACGCAATAATTTTCCTTTAATGCTATATGACTCTATGGCCTATACATTTAACAATCCAACATGGCGACCATCCGAAATATTTAGACGATACTGAATATCTACGAATCTATTTTAGCAATCAAACTGCATTTTTTAATGTTCATAGGGGCTATAAACTTAAGTTCACCTATAGGACTTTAAATAACCTGGTGATCACAAATCCAACATGGCGGTGACGCGAATTATAAATATTCACATGGACGTTTCTCGCAATTTAACCATCCGAGTGCAGTGAAACTTGGTACAGTAAATCCTTATACGAATGTTAATCCACTGGCATCTAATTTATTTCAGTTGTTTCCATAACCGCAAGATGGCAGCTGTGAAAAATTTTTAAATCTCCTTGTTTTTTCTTGTGTCCTAATTATGCGATTGAGTTTGAATACTACGCGTTCACAATAATCTGCATGTAACAGTACATAGCTCTAGGACCTACATATATAAAATCCAACATGGCGACCATCCGAAATATTTAGTCGGTTCTTAATATCTACGAATCTATTACAGCAATCAAACAGAAATTGTGTATGTTGATAGTGGCAATTAACATAAGTAGGATATATGAAAATAGGCTGTATAGTTCTTCACGGAACTACTTGTTATATATTAGTATGATTACTGAGATAGTTTGCAAACGGCTTAAGGTTATAACGGAACCAAATTAAGCTGTAAAATTCATCAATGTCATATAATGCGCTTAAGGGGATCAGGGTGTACTCTAGATTTTTTCACGCGATTTACACGTGCGGGTGTGGTACGGAAGGTCTATTATATCCCTATCCCTATATTGTCATTATTATAGTTATTATTATTATACTACGGCCTACAACGACGAGACAAAGCTTATTTTCAGCCCCTTGGTGTCAGAAACAAAACTCGGTGCCCCTAAATAGCAGTAAAGGGTCCCCGAAAAGTACATTTTAAGGCTCTAAAACCAACAGTTTCTGAGATATTCCCAGAAAACTAATTTCATTTAATAAACTAATGAAGGAATGCAAGCCAGTAACCATGATAACAATATCTGAAAAGGTGACATCCAACTTTCCATCTATTTCTGCAAGAAGTAAAGCCACTCCATTTATTAAATTTCTGTGATTGTTTGCAAATGGCTATTAGGTTATTACGGAATCAACTAAAACTGTAAAATTCATCACTGCGCTTAAGGGGGTCAAGGGGTACCCTAGATTTTTGTCACACGACTTAAATGTGCGTTATGTCGTACAGAAAGTCTATTATGTCTCCAAACAGAAGCATTATTTTCAAAAATTCCTGAATTGAAATACGGGAGTTTTTTCTTTTATTTCTTTTAGGAATTTGGGCCATTGGAGTCTAAAAACCTGAATTTTCATGCACCACAAGCCTTTAAAAATTATTAAAGGGGTCTTCCTCTGGATGGGGACATGACACAACAGTGAAGGTCAGATTTATTTGACGTGTATTGCGTTTCGTCTACGAGGTTTTCATTTTTTTTTTCACGTCCGGAAGTACACGTTAGGTAAATTTAATTTCTGAGCATATTTTAACAAATCATTTTTCTTTGTCGAGAAACAGGTTCCAAGTCTGTAACCATTGCAACAGTAGCTCAATTGATTACGTCTGGTTATTAATACCGGAGACCGTTCGAAGAATGGGTACTTCTGCTAGTTAATATTATAAAAGGCGAATGAAACATATCGATGACCAAACTGAGTCCACCAAACCAAGACAAAACTAGCTCTGAGGTCAGCTGAATAAATACTGTATGTATTTCGGAGTTATGCTATCGTGTAACCCAGTCAACAACGTGTACATCAGGCAACTATACAATAAACATACGGGGATGTTAACGGTGTTGTCCACATCCACTAATAAGGAGCAGTCACATTAACGATTTGTGAGAAACGTCGACCACTTCATGGTTTAGTGGTTAGCACTTTTGGCTATCACCCCTAAAGTCCCGCTTCGATTCCCGTTAAGGTCACGGCTGTCACATCCCAACCCTCACCTAAATTATAACTGTACACATATACTACTGCAGACACTACAATAACAGAGGTTATCTACATGAGAGCAGCATCGGTGGCGTAGTTGGTACCTTGCTGAACTGCTGTGCCTAAGATCGCCGGTTCAAACCCGGCCGAAGTCGTCGAATTTTTAAGAGCGTTAAAAACTATGACTTCTTTCGGAGGGGAAGTAAAGCCGGCGGTCACATGTCATAGATTTATGGCAAGTAAAAGATCCTTCCACAGACTAAACTTGTGTTCAGCTGAATTGTTAGGTTAGATTTCGTCAGAACGCTCTATCCAAGTTCCAACGTTCACCACTAGGTATCATTGCCATCTGGTAGCGAAAGTTGGAACTACTTGAAATTGAACGGAATTTGTAGCTCATCCTATGGGTATCCGCTTGATTCAGTTACACACTAAGAGTGTCCGCTGGAAGCAGCTACAGTTTCAGGCGAGCCGAACATGTCCTCGGACATTCGCGGCACTAAAAGACATACGATAAATAAATAAAATCTGCATGAGGCTGATGACCACGGTGTGAAAGTCCCTAAATAAATCAAAGATTTTTCTGAAGATCACGTCTTCATCGTTCTTGTGAATGTGACGTATTAAAAAGAATAACATAGAAGATTGTTTTCCAGTTGATGCTTATCGTAACATACCCGTTGCCTCATAGACGAATATTGCAGTAAGTCTGCATGAGGCCAACAATGTTATTTCACATCTGTTGTCATGTCCACGCCTGTGCTTGCTATCTTCAGTTTGATCACGCTCAGGAGCAATTACTATCCACCATGTACAGATGAAGGTTACATATTACTGGTACAATTCCCCGCGGTGCCATCCATCATACTGCACTGTACCTCGTGCTCACAGCAAGCGATACACATCTAGGGCGAGAACATACTCTCTCAATGTTTATTAATTCATTCATTCACACTGGTTCTGTGTTTTAAGATTAGCACATTCACTTCTTACCTAGGAGGCAGAGATTTAAGATCTGACGTGTGGTCCGCGACGGGCTGCACTGAACCTCGTTAGGACAATTGAATAGCTGCTTGATGTAATATACAATTGCCTCTTGCGCTATAACCAAGGAATGAGGGTGCCGTCACGCGTTGACGATAATGTGTAGGCTGTGAGCTGGGTGGCAGTTGTCATCAGATACGCGCGATCCTCTGAAATCTAATCGTAGGGTTTTAGTTCAGTATAGAATGTTATAACTAAGGTTCGGATGTAAAGGAAAAGTCATATTAGCCTACTTTCGATTTTTGCAAAAAATGAAAGTAGACTTATGAGATCAACACAGGGCGAAAAAAGTGTGTCTGTCTGTGTGTGTGTGTGTGTGTGAGTCTGTGTGTGTGTGTGTGAGTGTGTGTGTCTGTGTGTGTGTGAGTGTGTGTACTCTGAATGTCTGTCCCCCCCTATCAATTCGAACACGGTGAATGCGAAATGTTCAAAGCTTAAATCAAATTACGACTAACCTAATCATCCGATCTCTACCAAATTTTGCAACAACATACCTTTATGGGGAGAGCATCCTTTGACCAAACCAATAGGTCATCAGCGTAATAGTTTGCGGATGGCGGCCATCTTTGTGTGAAAATCGATTCCCCCTATTAATTCGAACACGGTGCAACCGAATGGAACGAAATTTGGTACAGAGGTAGTACTAACAAAAGGCACCTCAGTGTCATGTTTTATATCGCCACCATCTTGACGGAAACGTAATGGTGGCCACACAAATGTTCAAAGCGTAAATCAAATTACGATTAACCTAATCATCCGATCTCTACCAAATTTTGCAACAACATACCCTAATAGAGGAAGCATCCTTTGACTAAATGAATAGGTCATTAGCCTAATAGTTTGCGGATGGCGGCCATCTTTGTGTGAAAATCAATTCCCCCTATTAATTCAAACACGGTGAAACCGAATGGAACGAAATTTGGTACAGAGGTAGCACTAGCAAAGGGCATCTCAGTGTCATGTTTTATATCGCCGCCATATTGACAGAAACGTAATGGCGGCCACACAAATGTTCAAAGCTTAAGTTAAATTACGACTAACATAACCATCCGATCTCTACCAAACTTTGCAACAACATACCTTTATGGAGGGAGCATCTTTTGACCAATCTAATAGGTTATTAGCCTAATAGTTTGCGAATGGCGGCCATCTTTATGTCAAAATTGATTCCCCCTATTAATTCGAACACGGTGGAACCGAATGGAACGAAATTTGGTACAGAGGTAGCACTAGCAAAGTGCGCCTCAGTGTATTGTTTTATATCACCGCCATCTTGACTGAAACGTAATGGCGGCCACACGAATGTTCAAAGCTTAAATCAAATTACGATTAACCTAATCATCCGATCTCTACCAAATTTTGCAACTACATACCTTAATGGAGGGAGCATCCTTTGACCAATCTAATAGGTCATCAGCGTAATAGTTTGCGGATGGCGGCCATCTTTGTGTGAAAATCGATTCCCCCTATTAATTCGAAAACGGTGCAACCGAATGGAACGAAATTTGGTACAGAGGTAGTACTAACAAAAGGCACCTCAGTGTCATGTTTTATATCGCCGCCATCTTGACGGAAACGTAATGGCGGCCACACAAATGTTCAAAGCTTAAATCAAATTACGAATAACCTAATCATCCGATCTCTACCAAATTTTGCAACAACATACACTTATAGAGGAAGCATCCTTTGACCAAATCAATAGGTCGTTAGCCTAATAGTTTGCGGTGGCGGCCATCTTTGTGTGAAAATCAATTCCCCCTATTAATTCAAACACGGTGAAACCGAATGGAACGAAATTTGGTACAGAGGTAGCACTAGCAAAGGGCATCTCAGTGTCATGTTTTATATTGCCGCCATATTGACAGAAACGTAATGGCGGCCACACAAATGTTCAAAGCTTAAGTTAAATTACGACTAACATAATCATCCGAACTCTACCAAACTTTGCAACAACATACCTTTATGGAGGGAGCATCCTTTGACCAATCTAATAGGTTATTAGCCTAATAGTTTGCGGATGGCGGCCATCTTTATGTCAAAATTGATTCCCCCTATTAATTCAAACACGGTGGAACCGAATGGAACGAAATTTGGTACAGAGGTAGCACTAGCAAAGGGCACCTCAGTGTCATGTTTTATATCGCCGCCATCTTGACTAAAACGTAATGGCGGCCACACGAATGTTCAAAGCTTAAATCAAATTACGATTAACCTAATCATCCGATCTCTACCAAATTTTGCAACTACATACCTTTATGGAGGGAGCATCCTTTGACCAATCTAATAGGTCATTCGCCTAATAGTTTGCAGATGACGGCCATCTTTATGTCAAAATTGATTCCCCCTATTAATTCGAACACGGTGGAAACGAATGGAACGAAATTTGGTACAGAGGTAGCACTAGCAAAGGGCACCTCAGTGTCATGTTTTATATCACCGCTATCTTGACGGAAACGTAATCGCGGCCACCCAAATGTTAAAAAGCTAAAATGTAATTACGACCAACCTAATAATCTAGTCTCTACCAAATTTTGCAACACCATATCTTTATGTGGGAAACATATTCTGACCAAACTGCAAGAACATCAGCCCAATAGTTTGCAGATGGTGGCCAAGTATGTGTGCAAATCGATTCCCCCTATCAATTCAAACACGGTGAAACCGAATTGAACGAAATTTGGTACAGAGGTAGCACTAGCAAAGTGCACATCATATTCATGTTTAATATCCCTATAGCACGTTGTATTTCAACAAGCTACTACAACCAACATTCAATCATACTCCTTGAAAAGGACAAAGAGTTATAACAATATCCATGCATTTATGAGAAAGTAGGCTATATGTTCTTTACTGAATATCTTGTTTGTTTTTTGTTTTCTTTTAGGAATAGCGAGCAAGAACTGCATCTCAAGGCTATGATAGTGAATGAATGTTACAAATTTTAATGAACTGTAGCTCCCCGTCAGTTTGTATGATTAAATGTGTCTGGTGTATTATCGCTGATCACGTTTTGGCACATAAGACGTTTACTGTATGTTAGTGATACTCTACCTATCCCAAAAATTCATGTCATATTTCGTAGTTTTTTAGGTCATATTTTGTAGTTTTTAGGTCATATTTAGCTAGTTTTTAGGTCATATTTAGCTAGTTTTTAAGTCATATTTAGCTAGTTTTAGGTCATATTTAGCTAGTTTTTAGGGCATATTTAGCTAGTTTTTAGGTCATATTTAGCTAGTTTTTAGGTTATATTTAGCTAGTTGTTAGGTCATATTTAGCTAGTTTTTAGGGCATATTTAGCTAGTTTTAGGGCATATTTAGCTAGTTTTTAGGTCATATTTAGCTAGTTTTTAGGGCATATTTAGCTAGTTTTTAGGTCATATTTAGCTAGTTTTTAGGTCATATTTAACTAGTTTTTAGGGCATATTTAGCTAGTTTTTAGGTCATATTTAGCTAGTTTTTAGGGCATATTTAGCTAGTTTTAAGGGCATATTTAGCTAGTTTTTAGGTCATATTTAGCTAGTTTTTAGGGCATATTTAGCTAGTTTTTAGGGCATATTTAGCTAGTTTTTATGTCATATTTAGCTAGTTGTTAGGTCATATTTAGCTAGTTTTTAGGTCATATTTAGCTAGTTTTTAGGTCATATTTATCTTGTTTTTAGGGCATATTTAGCTAGTTTTTAGGTCATATTTAGCTAGTTGTTAGGTCATATTTAGCTAGTTTTAGGGCATATTTAGCTAGTTTTTAGGTCATATTTAGCTAGTTTTTAGGTCATATTTAGCTAGTTGTTAGGTCATATTTAGCTAGTTTTTAGGTCATATTTAGCTAGTTTTTAGGTCATATTTAGCTAGTTGTTAGGTCATATTTAGCTAGTTTTTAGGTCATATTTAGCTAGTTTTTAGGTCATATTTAGCTAGTTGTTAGGTCATATTTAGCTAGTTTTTAGGGCATATTTAGCTAGTTGTTAGGTCATATTTAGCTAGTTTTTAGGTCATATTTAGCTAGTTGTTAAGTCATATTTAGCTAGTTTTAGGGCATATTTAGCTAGTTTTTAGGTCATATTTAGCTAGTTTTAGGTTATATTTAGCGAGTTTTTAGGTCATATTTAGCTAGTTTTTAGGTCATATTTAGCTAGTTGTTAGGTCATATTTAGCTAGTTGTTAGGTCATATTTAGCTGGTTGTTAGGTCATATTTAGCTAGTTTTTAGGTGATATTTAGCTAGTTTTAGGTCATATTTAGCTAGTTTTTAGGTCATATTTTATAGTTTTTAGGTCATATTTAGCTAGTTGTTAGGTCATATTTAGCTAGTTGTTAGGTCATATTTAGCTAGTTTTTAGGGCATATTTGGCTAGTTGTTAGGTCATATTTAACTAGTTTTTAGGACATATTTAGCTAGTTTTTAGGTCATATTTAGCTTGTTTTTAGGGCATATTTAGCTAGTTTTTAGGTCATATTTAGCTAGTTGTTAGGTCATATTTAGCTAGTTTTTAGGTCTTATTTAGCTAGTTATTAGGGCATATTTAGCTAGTTTTTAGGGCATATTTAGCTAGTTTTTAGGTCATATTTAGCTAGTTTTTAGGGCATACTTAGCTAGTTTTTAGGTCATATTTAGCTAGTTGTTAGGTCATATTTAGCTAGTTTTTAGGGCATATTTAGCTAGTTTTTAGGTCATATTTAGCTAGTTTTTTAGGTCATATTTAGCTAGTTTTAGGGCATATTTAGCTAGTTGTTAGGTCATATTTAGCTAGTTTTTAGGTCATATTTAGCTAGTTGTTAGGTCATATTTAGCTAGTTTTAAGGGCATATTTAGCTAGTTTTTAGGTCATATTTAGCTAGTTTTTAGGTCATATTTAGCTAGTTTTTAGGGCGTATTTAGCTAGTTTTTAGGTCATATTTAGCTAGTTTTTGGTCATATTTAGCTAGTTGTTAGGTCATATTTAGCTAGTTTTTAGGGCATATTTAGCTAGTTTTTAGGTCATATTTAGCTAGTTTTTGGTCATATTTAGCTTGTTTTTAGGTCATATTTAGTTAGTTTTTAGGGCATATTTGGCTAGTTTTAGGTCATATTTAGCTAGTTTTAGGTCATATTTAGCTTGTTTTTAGGGCATATTTAGCTAGTTTTAGGTCATATTTAGCTTGTTTTTAGGGCATATTTAACTAGTTTTTAGGTCATATTTAGCTAGTTGTTAGGTCATATTTAGCTAGATTTAGGGCATATTTAGCTAGTTTTTAGGTCATATTTAGCTAGTTGTTAGGTCATATTTAGCTAGTTTTTAGGTCATATTTAGCTAGTTGTTAGGTCATATTTAGCTAGTTTTTAGGTCATATTTAGCTAGTTTTTAGGTCATATTTAGCTTGTTTTTAGGTCATATTTAGCTAGTTTTTAGGGCATATTTAGCTAGTTTTAGGTCATATTTAGCTTGTTTTTAGGGCATATTTAACTAGTTTTTAGGTCATATTTAGCTAGTTGTTAGGTCATATTTAGCTAGTTTTAGGGCATATTTAGCTAGTTTTTAGGGCATATTTAGCTAGTTTTAGGTCATATTTAGCTAGTTTTTAGGTCATATTTAGCTAGTTTTTAGGTCATATTTAGCTAGTTTTTAGGTCATATTTAGCTTGTTTTTAAGTCATATTTAGCTAGTTTTTAGGGCATATTTAGCTAGTTTTAGGTCATATTTAGCTTGTTTTTAGGGCATATTTAACTAGTTTTTAGGTCATATTTAGCTAGTTGTTAGGTCATATTTAGCTAGTTTTAGGGCATATTTAGCTAGTTTTTAGGTCATATTTAGCTAGTTGTTAGGTCATATTTAGCTAGTTTTTAGGTCATATTTAGCTAGTTGTTAGGTCATATTTAGCTAGTTTTTAGGGCATATTTAGCTAGTTTTTAGGTCATATTTAGCTAGTTTTAGGTCATATTTAGCTAGTTGTTAGGTCATATTTAGCTAGTTTTTAGGGCATATTTAGCTAGTTGTTAGGTCATATTTAGCTAGTTTTTAGGTCATATTTAGCTAGTTGTTAGGTCATATTTAGCTAGTTTTTAGGTCATATTTAGCTAGTTTTTAGGTCATATTTAGCTAGTTGTTAGGTGATATTTAGCTAGTTTTAGGTCATATTTTATAGTTTTTAGGTCATATTTAGCTAGTTGTTAGGTCATATTTAGCTAGTTGTTAGGTCATATTTAGCAAGTTTTTAGGCCATATTTAGCTAGTTTTTAGGTCATATTTAGCTAGTTTTTAGGTCATATTTAGCTTGTTTTTAGGGTATATTTAGCTAGTTTTTAGGTCATATTTAGCTAGTTGTTAGTTCATATTTAGCTAGTTTTTAGGTCATATTTAGCTAGTTTTTAGGTCATATTTAGCTAGTTTTTAGGTCATATTTAGCTAGTTTTTAGGTCATATTTAGCTAGTTGTTAGGTCATATTTAGCTAGTTTTTAGGTCATATTTAGCTAGTTTTTAGGTCATATTTAGCTAGTTTTTAGGGCATATTTAGCTAGTTTTTAGGTCATATTTAGCTAGTTTTAGGGCATATTTAGCTAGTTTTTAGGTCATATATAGCTAGTTTTTAGGACATATTTAGCTCGTTTTTAGGGCATATTTAGCTAGTTTTAGGTCATATTTAGCTAGTTTTTAGGTCATATTTAGCTAGTTGTTAGGTCATACTTAGCTAGTTGTTAGGTCATATTTAGCTAGTTTTTAGGGCATATTTAGCTAGTTTTTAGGTCATATTTAGCTAGTTTTTAGGTCATATTTAGCTAGTTTTTAGGGCATATTTAGCTAGTTGTTAGGTCATATTTAGCTAGTTTTTAGGTCATATTTAGCTAGTTGTTAGGTCATATTTAGCTAGTTTTTAGGGCATATTTAGCTAGTTTTTAGGTTATATTTAGCTAATTTTTAGGTCATATTTAGCTAGTTGTTAGGTCATATTTAGCTAGTTTTTAGGGCATATTTAGCTAGTTTTAAGGTCATATTTAGCTAGTTTTTAGGGCATATTTAGCTAGTTTTTAGGGCATATTTAGCTAGTTTTTATGTCATATTTAGCTAGTTGTTAGGTCATATTTAGCTAGTTTTTAGGTCATATTTAGCTAGTTTTTAGGTCATATTTATCTTGTTTTTAGGGCATATTTAGCTAGTTTTTAGGTCATATTTAGCTAGTTTTTAGGTCATATTTAGCTAGTTTTAGGGCATATTTAGCTAGTTTTTAGGTCATATTTAGCTAGTTGTTAGGTCATATTTAGCTAGTTTTTAGGGCATATTTAGCTAGTTTATAGGTCATATTTAGCTAGTTTTTAGGTCATATTTAGCTTGTTTTTAGGTCATATTTAGTTAGTTTTTAGGGCATATTTGGCTAGTTTTAGGTCATATTTAGCTAGTTTTAGGTCATATTTAGCTTGTTTTTAGGGCATATTTAACTAGTTTTTAGGTCATATTTAGCTAGTTGTTAGGTCATATTTAGCTAGTTTTTAGGTCATATTTAGCTAGTTTTTAGGTCATATTTAGCTAGTTGTTAGGTCATATTTAGCTAGTTTTTAGGTCATATTTAGCTAGTTTTTAGGTCATATTTAGCTAGTTGTTAGGTCATATTTAGCTAGTTTTAGGGCATATTTAGCTAGTTGTTAGGTCATATTTAGCTAGTTTTTAGGTCATATTTAGCTAGTTGTTAGGTCATATTTAGCTAGTTTTAGGGCATATTTAGCTAGTTTTTAGGTCATATTTAGCTAGTTTTAGGTTATATTTAGCGAGTTTTTAGGTCATATTTAGCTAGTTGTTAGGTCATATTTAGCTAGTTGTTAGGTCATATTTAGCTAGTTGTTAGGTCATATTTAGCTTGTTTTTAGGGTATATTTAGCTAGTTTTTAGGTCATATTTAGCTAGTTGTTAGTTCATATTTAGCTAGTTTTTAGGTCATATTTAGCTAGTTTTTAGGTCATATTTAGCTAGTTTTTAGGGCATATTTAGCTAGTTTTTAGGTCATATTTAGCTAGTTTTTAGGTCATATTTAGCTAGTTGTTAGGTCATATTTAGCTAGTTTTTAGGTCATATTTAGCTAGTTTTTAGGGCATATTTAGCTAGTTTTTAGGTCATATTTAGCTAGTTTTTAGGGCATATTTAGCTAGTTTTTAGGTCATATGTAGCTAGTTTTTAGGTCATATTTAGCTAGTTGTTAGGTCATATTTAGCTCGTTTTTAGGGCATATTTAGCTAGTTTTAGGTCATATTTAGCTAGTTTTTAGGTCATATTTAGCTAGTTGTTAGGTCATATTTAGCTAGTTTTTAGGTCATACTTAGCTAGTTGTTAGGTCATATTTAGCTAGTTTTTAGGGCATATTTAGCTAGTTTTTAGGTCATATTTAGCTAGTTTTTAGGTCATATTTAGCTAGTTTTTAGGGCATATTTAGCTAGTTGTTAGGTCATATTTAGCTAGTTTTTAGGTCATATTTAGCTAGTTTTTAGGGCATATTTAGCTAGTTTTTAGGTCATATTTAGCTAATTTTTAGGTCATATTTAGCTAATTTTTAGGTCATATTTAGCTAGTTTTTAGGTCATATTTAGCTAGTTTTAGGGCATATTTAGCTAGTTTTTAGGTCATATTTAGCTAGTTGTTAGGTCATATTTAGCTAGTTTTTAGGTCATATTTAGCTAGTTTTTAGGTCATATATGCTTGCATATTTTGTACTTCTTTAGGTCTTAAACTTCCGAACCCTATAACATTCAACGCTCAGTCTAGTCTGCAAGCCTCTGAAAACGAACCAGATGACTCAATGATCTGTTAATAGCCATCAGAACTCTGATCTCCTCTGCTTACACACCTACAGCTTAAACAAACCTTGAGGATTGTAGCCATTGATCCTGATAATTGGCATACACTTTCGGAAGATCGCGCACGTTGGCGTGCAGCCACCTCAGCTGCGGAGCTCACATTTTGAAGAAGAACGCCGAAGGCAGGAAATGGAAACTCGTCAGAGGAGAAAGCTGCGCCAGATATTGCTACGTCCTCCACCTTCCATCATCTGCATTGTGTGTGGCCGTATGTTCTATGCCAGAATTGGTCTGTTGAGTCACCAGCGACATCACCATCGGGTGATACATACATTAGGATACGAGTATTGGCCAACGACGACACACCTACAAAATTAATTGCCATCTTCTGTTTCTCTTGCCCTCTATGGCAAGTTAACCATTCTAGTTGCATGGTCCATGATCTCAGCCAAGTCATGCGAACATCCTAATCTAACTTCTTTTTCCATACTTAATATTTATCTCGACTCTGTCAAGAAATGTTATTTTGGTCTGTAGGTTGGAATGGGGTACGCTCAGCCTCGTGAGAAAAACTTTGTAAAGTTGGGTTCAGTTCCCATATGAGCCATCCTGGAAGTGTTTTTACGTTTCCCATTTCGACTCCAGGCAAATACCAGGATGGTTTCTAACTTGCGGTCATGGCCGCCTACCTCCCAATCTTCACCTGAATCATAAATACACACACACTACTACAAACACACAATACACAGATTTTAGACACATACCCAAGTACACGTGGCTAAATTAATGTCCAAGCCCTTTAAATGTAACAACAAGAAAGCGTGAGAAAACACCGACCAATCGAGCCCGAATGTGTTGAGTTTGTTTCGCTCTTGCACGCTTTCATACCTTATTGATTTAACATGAAAGCAAATTTCCAGTTCTTTAAACCTTTATCAAGCTGTCCTCTTGAGAGTAGAGATTTTCCATTACAAGAGACCATTTGAGAGGAAATCTTCTGCCATTCATGTGCTTTCAGAAGAACTTATATTCCAAGAAAGAATACAAAGAACTGAGATATACGTTTGATGAGACTGCAATCATCCTGTCCACATGTTCATTCCATCTTTCCCTATGCTGTTATAAGTTATATGCTGTACAACTGGGGTGATTTTATCATTTTAAATGATTATGTCGACTTCGCTGGGATCTGGCGTTACGTTACGGTGACGGGACGAAATGTACCGAGAATGCACTGAGGTGTGTGACGTCATAGTACTGCTTGAGCTTCTTCCTTTCCCCGCGTGCTCCGGTGAGCGTGACGTCATCCAGCCAGCTACCTCCTTTTCCATTGGTTGACACTTGTTTTTTTTTATTCGGAGGGAATGTAAAGCCAGCGGTCCCATGTCATAGATTTATGGCATGTAAAAGATCCTTCCACAGACTAAACTTGTGTTCAGGTGAATTGTTCGGTTAGATTTCGTCGGAACGCTCTATCAAAGTTCCAACGTTATTGTTATACGATTCGAGTAACTGATAAGCTTTGATTCTTCTTGATTTGTGACACAGTGTAATTGTTTCTGTAATATGTTTTCATTGCAGAGTATAGAGAAAATAATTTTTCACATTTATGATTTGAAGCAATTATGTAATTACTAGCTATAATACCTTTACAGTAGTACATTCCGGACGAAAACTTTCATATAATTTCACATTCGTAATGTAGTTATGAAGCCCATACATAACTTTACACGCAGCACTAAAATAAATACTTCTAAAGCAGCTCAACAGTTGTGACATCGATGAAGTGGAAGGAGATTCAAGATAGTCTTCAAAACTAACAAATAACTGTTATTTCAGTCTTTTGACTGGTTTGACGCAGCACTCCATCCCTCTCTACATAGCTAGCACACCTTATATCCGAGACAATCTGTAAAACATGTTCTAACCTTGGTCTACGCATACAGTTCCTGTCCTCGACCCTTTCTTCCATAACTAAGATTGCTATTCCTGGGTGTCTTAGTATGTGTCTACCAATCTATCTCTTCTCTTCATTAGCAGTCGCCAGAAACATCTCTCCTCTCCCACTAGTCTTAATACCTCTTCGTTTGTAACCCTATCTACCCATCTAATCTTCATCATTCTCCTGAAACACCACATTTCAAACGCTTCAATTCTCCTCTTTTCTGCTGCGCCAACAGTCCAAGTTTCACTTCTATAGAATACCTCGCTCCAGACGAAACTTTCGAAAATGACTTCCTAATATCTAAATCTATATTCGATGTCAACAGATTCCTTTTCTGTAGAAATACTTCCCTTGTCTGAGCCAACCTACTTCTTTTATCCACTTTAGTTCGTCCATCACTGGTTATTTTGCTTCCTAAGCAGCAAAAGTATCGTACTTCCTTTAGGATTTCACCTGCCAATTCGACGTCAATAGAGGTTTCTAATTTATTTCGACTGCATTTCGTTATTTTTGTTTTACATGCCTGCTTGAAGGTAAACATCAACGACAACACGGTACACAAAACCGAAATACCAGATCAATGAAGTAATTTGGAATAACATAATAAACGGGCTATACACTACACATGAACAGTGACGCATACGTGAAATAACCACTACTCATGACTTCCATATAAACAGTTGCTGGGCTGATCTGAAGGCTGAAACGGGGTACACTCAGCCTCGTGAGGCAAAACTGAGAAGAGGTCGGTTTGAATTCTTTGTGTCTTTCCACAGAGAGTGGCCAGTAATTTGAGTAGCACTCCGCTGTAGCTTAATATTTTGTTCATATTTCTTGTCTGTTGCTGTCACTGCAAGCTGTTCTGTGGAGGGTGACGCTGAAGTGTCTTCTGTTGCTTTATTTCTTCACCCCTCATTGTCAATTTCCAATATGGGCTTTTTTCTTTCCACACCACGTGCCGTTTATAAATATCTCCGTCAATATCGCTCTTGTGGATCCTTCCCCTTCTTATATGGGCTCACCACCTCAATACCCCTTTGTGCACAACCTGCATTGTATCAGGTATTTGGTGAACTTTATGATAACAATATCTTTTGAATGCCCGTTTTGAATGAGTTTATTTCTTGCACTCTACTCATTGTTCAGTTTGTTTCATTCTATTCGAGCCAGCCTAGTGGCGCAGTGGCTACCAATCATGGCTGTCACCCCTAATAATAATAATAATAAAGTCGTATGGCCTCGGGTGCCGGGTGCAAGCTTTGTTAATTGACACCCAGAGGGTAGCTTGCATGTCGAATTTCGTCGTTCCTTTGAACGCTATGAAAGTCAAGGAGGTTAGATATCTAAGCTCCTTGACAATGCAGCGCTTTCTGGTAGAGAATGGAGGAACTTTGTGTTGGCGGAAATTCCCGAGATTAATTTTGCCCTTGAACACGGCCTACCGAATTCAAATGGGTTCTTTAACATGCCAACAACGTATGACATCCATGTCGTGATTTTTGTCGCCTTTCAAAAATCACTTACCACGGCCAGGGGCGAACCTGCAAGCTTGAGGTTGGTAATCCGACACTTTAATTAAGCTGTCACCCCTGAGGCCCAGGCCTAATTCCTGGCTCTGCCAAGAAATGTAATTCTCGTCTGAGGGCTAGAATTCAGCCTCGTGAGTCAAAACTGAGAGGAGTTGGGTTCCATCCCCACCTCGGCCATCCCGAAAGTGGCTTTCCATGGTTTCCCACTTCTACTTCAGGCAAATGCCGGGATTGTTTCTGACTTAAGACCAAGGACACCTCCTTCTGAACAATCAATTGAATTACAAAAACACATACTACTACAGATACCACAATGACACAGGCTATCAGACAAAATCGACAGACAGACACACACACAAGTACGCATTAGTTTTCCTTTTTACCCATTCATATCCATGCATAACCATAATTCAATTACTGACTGGTAGGCAAAGTAACCTGCGTTATCCGTCAGTTATATTTTACAAGAAGCCACTTGCTTATGGATAATGATTGTTTTAGGGCTCGGAAAATCGTGGTTAAGTTATATGTCTATTAAAATATGCAAGATGGCTCATATCTATTACTTATTGAATTATAATTAGGTTGTTTTAAGAATACGAAAAATTTAGGTTATTTATCTCTTACTTACTTGGGACTGTAAATGGTACCCGAATCAAGCATCCTTTCGAAACCCATATGGTAATCCAGGTCATTTCGTTGATCATATAGGAGTAAAACCAACCTAATGCAATAACAGATAACTCTATTTTTGACTCTCGATAACTTGGCATTACATAAAACTTGTCACCCGTTTTGATATTCCACTAGCAGCAGATTAATCACAGACTCGATGAAAAAAACTTTCAATAATGTTTGCGTCTTAAAGAATCCAGCGTGTGGCCGTGCAGTTTGTGATTAACTGGCTATACCGTATGTGGCACCGCTCTCCTCAAACTCTCTGAGTAACATCTTCCCCTATCCTTAGGAGTGTTCCTTAATCTCATGTGAAGTAGAAATACTTCAGGATAATTGTATTTCTCTTTGCTTACACACCCCTTGAATGTTATTGACTTGGGATATAATGTTGCTTACTTTATGAGCCATGTTACAAACTGCAAACTTTATATAAGTTACTAATATCGAGTTTAACCACAAGGCCGCGGGAGCCTTACTTTGCGAAGGGTAGTTCACGATACTTTAATTCAGCGGCTTTAGGCTGGGCGTTGCACCAGCCCTTCTCGTACTTCGCTTAGTTCAGTTGGCCATCACCCATTGTAGCAGGGGTTCGAATTTTGTGAAGGTTGTGTTTTTATACTTGGGTTTTATTATATTTGTTGTTTATAATTACGTACATTCAAACCCGGAACCCGGCTGAAGTCGTCGGAGTGTTAAAATCCTTCAGTATGCCTTCCTTTGATGGGGAAGTAAAGCCGGTGGGTCCATGTCATAGATTTATGACATGTAAAGAACCTATCACTAAACTTGGTAGTTTGTAGCCAAAATGAATAGGTTATTTGGTTAGAAACGCTATATGAAGTGTTAACGTTCGACGCTGGGTGTCAGTGACAGTGGCGTTTGGTAGACAAAGTTGGAACTACTTGGAATTGAACTTGTTGGAGAGCCTATGGGCGTTTAATTGAAATGCCCTGCTATAGCCATTGGCTGCAATTCAAATATAAGATAATACACTCTTACACTCATATAGTGCGTAAGTTCCTAATGGGAGGTATATATATTTATGTATAGTACAGTACATTTCATCGCAAGCTTCCACAATAAGGAGGTTAGTTCGTCATTGACTGAAGTTTCCTACACCAGAATTGGACACTCATTAGGTTAATGAGAACCAAAACATACATGACTAGCAATACGTGCATAATGAATAGCCTTTTGTTTACGCGTCAGAAGCGATGATGGCTATAGTACAATAGACGCTACCGTGGGTCAAGGACGGCGAAGGAAATTGTTGTGGTAGCATGTTGAAATAATGTGATGTTACACGTACATAGGCTATATTTATTTTTAGCCTATTTTCAATTTTGAAAAAATAGGCTTATGAGATCACCTTTTGTCCGTGTGTGTGTGTGTGTGAGGTGTGTGTGTGTGTGTCCCTAATAACATCTAAACGGCTGGAGCGATTTCAATGAAACTCAGTAAGTTCATAGCACTATTCAGGGCGACCTCGATCGTGCCCTTGAAATTTTGTTACGTCTCACCAATCCAACATGGCGGCTGTGCGAAATATTTCACTAGAATTCAATATCTCCGAAACTGTTACCGATATCGCCCTGAAATTGTGTACGGTGATAAAGGGCACTACTAGAAGTTCACCTATGAGGCTTTCAAAAACCTGGTGACTACAAAACCAACATGGCGGCGAAGCGAAATTGAGACTTTTAAATAGACTTTTCTCGCGATTTAACTATCTAAACGTAATGAAACTTGGTACAGCAAATGTTTATACACATTCTAATGCACTGGAGTCTAATTTAGTTCAATTGTTTACATAACCTCAAAATGGCGGCTGTGCGAAATATTTCACTGACATTCTATATCTACGAAACTATTACAGATATCACCCTGCAATTTTGTATGGTGATAAAGGGTACTGATACAAGTTTACCTATGTACATTTCATAAACCTGTTAAGTACAAAACGAACATGGCGACCAAGCGAATTTAAAATATTTTAATATACTTTTCTCGTGATTTTACTCTCTGAGCGCAGTGAAATGTGGTACAGTAAATGATTTTGCAGATTGTAATGCACTGCCATCTAATTTAATTCAATTGTTTACATAACCTCAAGATGGCGGCTGTGCGAAATTTTAAAATTAAGTTTTTATTTCTTGTGTCGTAATCATGCGATCGAAGTAAAAGTTTGAATACTGAACCTAGGCAATAATTGTCCTTGAATGGTACATAACTCTATGGCCTATACATATAACAATCCTAAATGGCAAGCTTCAGAAATATTTAGACGGTTCTCAATATCTATGAATCTTTTACAGCAACCAAACTGATTTTGTTATGTTCATAGAGACTATGAACATATTTTCACCTATAGGACTTTCAGTAACCTGGTGAGCACAAATCCAACATGGCGGCGACGCGAAGTATAAATATTTAAATGGACGTTTCTCGCGAATTAACTATCCGAGTGCAGTGAAACGTAGCACGTTAAATGCTTATACTAATGTTGATCCACTGGCATCTAATTTATTTCAATTGTTTGCATAATCACAAGATGGCTGCTGTGCGTAATTTTAAAATCTCGTTTTTACTTCTTGTGTTCTAATCATGCGATTGAATTTTGAATACCACACGCACACAATAATCTTAATGTAATAGTACAAAAATAAAACTCCAACCTGGCGACCATCTGAAATATTTTGACGGTTCTCAATATCTACGAATCTGTTACAGCAATTAAACTGAAATTTTGTATGTTGATAGTGGCAATTAACATGAGCAGGATATATGAAAATAGGCTGTATAGTTCTTCAAGGAACTACTTGTTCCATTTTAAATTCACACTGTTGTACATTAAAACTTTGAGAAAATATAAAACAATAAAAATGATAATAAAACGTAACAAGTAGTTCCGTGAAGAACTAAACAGCCTATTTTCATATATCCTACTTATGTTAACTGCCACTATCAACATACAAACTTTCAGTTTGATTGCTGTAATAGATTCGTAGGTATTGAGAACCGACTAAATATTTAGGATGGTCGCCATGTTGGATTTTATATATGTAGGTCCTAGAGTTATGTACTGTTACATGAAGATTATTATGTACGTGTAGCATTCAAACTTCAATCGCATGATTAGGACACAAGAAGTAACAAAGAGATTTTAAAATTTCGCACAGCTGCCATCTTGTGGTTATGGAAAGAATTGAAATAAATTAGATGCCATTGCATTAACATTCGTATAAGGATTTACTGTACCAAGTTTCACTGCACTCGGATGGTTAAATTGCGAGAAACGTCCATGTGAATATTTATAATATCGCGTCACCGCCATGTTGGATTTGTGATCACCAGGTTATTTTAAGTCCTATAGGTGAACTTAAGTTTATAGCCCCTATGAACATTAAAAAATCAGTTTGATGGCTATTATAGATTCTTAGATTTTCAGAGCCGTCTAAATATTTCGGATGGTCGCCATGTTGGATTGTTTAATGTATAGGCCATAGAGTCATGTACCATTAAAGGAAAATTATTGCCTAGGTTCATTATTCAAACTTTCACTTCGATCGCTTGATTACGACACAAGAAATAAAATCTTAATTTTAAAATTCGCACAGCCGCCATCTTGAGGTTATGTAAACAATTGAACTAAATTAGATACCAGTGCATTACAATGTGTATAAACATTTCCTGTACCAGATTTCATTGCGTTTGGAACATTAAATCGCGAGAAAGGTCTATTTAAAATTTTCAGATTCGCTTGGCATCCATGTTCGTTTTGTAGTTAACCGGGTTTTGAAAGTCTTACAGATGAACTTCCAGTAGTGCCCTTTATCTCCGTACAAAATTTCAGGGTGATACGGCTGATAGTTTCAAAGATATCGAATGCCGGTGAAATATTTCGCACATCTTGTGGTTATATAAACAATTGAACGAAGTTAGATGTCGGTGCATTACAATGTGTATACACATATACTGTACCAAGTTCCATTGCGTTTGGTTGGTTAAATCGCGAGAAACGTCTATTTAAAATTCGCAAATTCGCCGCCATGTTGGTTTTGTAGTTACCAGTTTTCAAAAGTCACATACGTGAAGTTCTAGTAGTTCCCTTTATCACCGTAACAAATTCCAGGGAGATATCGGGACTGAATGCTGGTGAAATAATTCGCATGTTGGAATGGTGAGATGTAACAACATTTGAAGGGCACGGTCGGGGTCGCCCGGAATAGTGGTATGAACTTACCGATTTTCATTGAAATCGCTCCAGCCGTTTGGAAGTTATTAGGGAGACACACTCACACACACACACACACACACGCGCGCACACACGCACACACACACGGACAAAAGGTGATCTCATAAGCCTATTTTTTTCAAAATTGAAAATAGGCTAAAAATATATAACCTTCTCATTTATATAACCCCGACCCTTGCGGGTGAGTGTACGTCACTTCAACCACTCGACCAAGGTGGCTCATGCCAGTACACGTGTTATCAATGGCCTTGCATACAATTGATTAGCAAATAATGACTGGGCACAGAAGATCTCTTCATCGTATTTCTTCTTTATACTAAAGTTATATTCTTTCTACCGCTACATTACATACACGACTCAGCCTACTGAGATATGGTCCAGCTTGTCGTGAGAGCGAACGGCTTGATCCTTATGGTTTAAGGCTTATGATGGCGCTAACTGAAAATAAAACAGTTCCGTTTCTTAATCTGATCTTACCATACAAACTATTGAATCAATTGTTATGATCATTTATCAACAGTTACCTTTATAAGACAAAATAGTTAAGTTACTAAAAAGGCAATATCATTCACTGTGAGCAACATTACAATTAATCAATTCTTAAAAACAAAATATTCAAGCAAAAGGTACATGTATGACCTTACTATTGAAGTTAAAGATTTTACACTAAATACATTTGAAGAATATTTCATGGCTTGCAATCCAACTTAGAGTTATAGTTATAGTTCTTCAAACGTATTGTTTGTAATTATTTCGGTGATGAGTTTATACAGAGCTTTGTTTTTGAAGCAATGCATAAATATTGCAGCCATTATTCTAGGTCAGATTCTTGCTCATATGCATGTTAAGATGCTGTGAAAATTTCAAGTAGATTGGTGCAATAATTTCTGAAATAATGTACTTTATTTGGATAAAAGTAAACGTTGTAAAAAATGGCTGTCAAAGAAATGTCTAAAAATAGATTAATAAAGAAGAGATGTTTGCCAAAGTTAAAACTCTTATCTTGGAAATTGATTAACATTTTTGCTCCAAACAATAATCTTCCAATGCTATTTCAATATACTGACACCACAAAACATATAAGAAGAGGAAAATGATGTTTCCACCAAAACCTAAGTTCGCACCACCTTAATCCACCGTGCATTGCCGCTCAGCCTAAACGCTCCCCAAGCCGAAGCTTATGGACTGGTACAACGGGCCTCGTTCTTGAGCACAGTTTAAACCACTCTCAATTAGATAAACTGAAATGGTGATACTGGGCCTAGGAAACCTTCAAGCATTTATCTTTTTTCCTTTTTAGATACATCAGAATCGCCTCCATGGTGCAGTGGTCAGCGTGCTTAGCTGCCACCCCGAAGGCTCGAGGTTCGATTCCCTGCTCTGCCACAAAATATGAAAAGTGGTATGAGGACTGGAACGGGGTTTACTCAGCCTCGAGTGGTCGAGGGGGTTCGATTCCCACCTCAGCCTTCCTCGAAGTGTTTTCCGTGGTTTTCCACTTTGTCTCCGGGCAAATGCCAGGATGGTACTGTACCGTTATTTTATAGTCCTGGGTTCATAATATTATCAAGCAATGCACTACGACTCTGTAAGACGTGAGACAGCGAAGTATCTGTTACGTCATTAGCAGCTGAGAATGCAGCAGGGCGGATTGCAGAACCCTTGTGGCAGTTTCAAGGACACAGCGGACGAACACGAAGGGAGGCGAAGCTTGTGGCCAAGTCAGCAGCCATCGATATTCAGATTATTCATATCGAAACACACGCCTGAAACATTATTATACAGATTACATGGAATTAAAAGCTGTTTTTGCAGTTTTTTCTATACAAGATGTTATCTTATATTGGCATGAAGCTTATACAATTTAATTTATGTTGAGATTAACGCTGTGTAAGGCGTAAGATGTATTTATCATCATTAATATGCGATTAACATTGACTTCTGATGCACCGTGGTGGGGGAAGTGGGTTTACTTGTAACCTGCAGTCACAGAAGGAGAGTTAGATTTTTACGTGTCTCGGTCCGATACACTTCGGGAGTGATCTGTGCATTTTTAAACGTGTGCCTGCGATGATGATCGCTGTGATAGGTTCGTGTGACAGAGGAACTTGGTATATTCTGATACTTGTGAACATTAAGAAAGTACAGCAAGATAGGACTTTACAAATTTTCAGTCAATCTCATTTGTAGATTGCGTGTATAAACACTTACAACAGAGATTCGTATACGCGCATTTATACTTACAATAAGCAACTTCTGCTTTTGCTACGCTACAACGGACTTGTATTTTTAGCCTACTTTTCACATTTTGCAAAAATGAGGAAAAAGTAGACTTATGAGATCGATCTGGGAAAATGTGTGTCTGTCTGTCCGTCTGTCTGTCTGGCTGTGTGTGTGTGTCCCCTATCAACTCCTAAACAGCTGCAGCAATCGAAACCAAATTTAGTATGAGTAAATATGTACACCGGAATATCTCAAGCCCATATTTGAAAATGATGTCCGTGCTACCAACTGTTGAAAAAACGCACTGGAAATTTGAGCTCCATGTTGGATTTCTTGGAAGGTATGCAAGGGACCTATTCCAAAATTGGCACACTTATAGATAATACTATTTCAGTTTAATTCCCAGGAGGCCATATATGACAGTGTTGCCACAATAATTTTAAGCCTTCTGATAAATCCATTTTAAATGCATATAACTTCTACACTATCAATAGGATTTCAACCAAATTTTGTATGTAATATGTGTACATAAGCAGATATGACTGAGCGTATTCTTAAGAGCCACCAAGGCTGCCAACTGTTAATAATTGCTTTCTCTATTTTTTAATCAAATACCAATATATCAGAAAGTATGCAAGCCGACAGCTTTAAACTATGCACACGTATAGTACCTGACATTTTAGATTAATTTGGAGTAACTTATATACGTCAGTTCTACCAACATGATTCTAAGCCTGCTGATAGGACCAATTTTTAAATACATGTACTGTCCAGCCGCTGAGTGTCCGGCTCTGACGTTTGGCGATGGTGGGAGACGGGGGGTAAAGAGAACATAGCCAACATAAGGCAGTGAGAAGCTGTTAATAGAACCTTGAAACTTGCCATCATAGTAATTCTTCACTGGCACCTTCACTATGTAACGTGGAAGTCCCACACCCCATTTGCAATTTTATGCATCATTTTGTTATTCCGACATCTTGCGATTACAAAACCTAAATTCTAAATCGCAGTGGAATTCCGCCTATGTTGGCGAAGTCGCTTACTACCATGAAGAATGTTGTCACCTGCACCAATCAGCGTGATTCCCGTTAATCCGGTCTTCAAATTAGCTCGATGTTGCCATTACTCTCCTCAGTGGCCTAGTTGCTCTGTGTGTTAGTGCAAATTTGTTGTTTTATTGTCTTGTGTGTGCAAAATTACTGGTTAACTGTATGTAAGTATATTACTTTAGTAACATGGTCTGCGGTTCGCCAGAATTCATTTAAAAACCTGTGAAATATTTTATGTAGTCCACGTTGTTTTGTATTTCGCGGTACAGAACCGGCAACGCTGCCTCCCTCCCTCATGAGAGTTGTCAGAGCCGGACACTCGGCGACTGGACTGTAACTTCTATACTATCAGTTGGATTTCAACCAAACTTCGTATGTGCTATGTGCGACATAACAGATATGACTATAAGTATTCTTAAGAGCAATCAGGGCTGCCAACTGTTAATAAATGCTGTCTATATGTTTGAACCCTAATATCAATACGGTATATCAGAAAGTATGCAAGCCAACAGCTCTACACTTTGCACACGTATAGCACCTGGCATTCTAGATTAATTTGGAGTAATTAATATCAGTCAGTGCTGCCAACATGATTCTATGCCTGCTGATAGGTCCAATTTTAAAATACATGTAACTTCTATACTAGCAAATGGATTTAATCCAAAATTGGCACAACAAGATATTGTTACGTGCCAACCCCCTAGTGGCACTTCCTTTAACTGGATTACGGTGGGTAGAAAGCACAACACCGATTACTGCTTTAAAGAGAAATATAATTTTATTACACGTCTACAAACATACACAGTGCACACACATACACACCCTGAGTCTAACTTCAGAAAACACTACTGGTCACTATTAGTTTCCACATTTACCCTCACACCGCTGTCCTCGCTATTTATGTTCTCTCTGTCCGTGAGGCGTTACAGTGTTCCAGCTTACACTCACACGTACAGTCTACACAGGTTGTCTAGAGCCTTGCTCCTGCCACTTTACTTACTTCCAGAGTTCACTTGCTGCTCCTTGTGCGCTCTTGCTCGTCCCGTGTCGATCCCACAACCACGTATTCCACGAAGCACCGCGACACCTCCAAGCACTCACAGTCCTGACTCAAAGTTGCGCCCTGGCAGCCAGGCTTCCACTCTGTTACCGTGGACGTCCAGTAATAATCGCTTTACTGCTCCGTACGCACTCACTCGACAACACTTCAGTACACACTAGCACTGACCAATACTGTCAAATACACCGTCCAATGCACTGCCCAATACACTCCAATACACTGCCTCCTCGCCGCGGCTCGCTGGTTTATATCGGATCAGTCCCTGGCCAGGAAAGTTCGAAATGTCACAACCCATTGCCGCATTGAGTCTGTTCTGGTTGGTTCCACATCCAGAATTTTCGCGTATTCTCTGGCCGGCTCGCACTGACTCACAGGTGCTTTGTTAATGTATGGCCGTGGGAGGAACCGAGAGGGTGTGGGCACTCTCTCCCTTCCCCTGCGGGGTTTGTCCAAGGCCACTAGACTGTCACACTGCCCCTCCCCCCGGGAGCCTCCTGCCGCCCCGCGGCAACACGCAACAAAATCATAATATTTCAGATTATTTCTGACCAGCACACGCATGACATTGTTGCCAACATGCTTTTACGCGTGCTGATAAATCCAATGTCTAACTTCATGTAACGTCCATTGGACTTGAACCAAATTTTGTATTCTGTACCTTAAGAGATGGAACTAAGAATATATTCAGTCACCAGGGCTGCTAACTGTAGTGTTCTATTATGCTACATTATACCGGGTATATTTCGAACTAATTAGACATTTCGATATTACCAACTTAATTTCGTCATTATTCTAGATAGGTTCATATACTGTAGATTAATCATTGGCATGAATCTTAATTTTAAGAAAAGTAGGCTCTTTAGTTCGTCTCGGAACTTCTTGTTATACTACATGCAAATGGTATCAGCTGTGATAGTGAATTTGAGCACAGTTTGCGACGAAAGAATTTCAATTATAAATACATTTCTCCAATTATACGTCATGTTCACGCTTATGACGTCGGGAGGAATAGCTTTTATGAGAAGAGAATCCGTTGCCATGTCCGGCTAAATTATAACATGAACATTACCTACAGAGCGTAAGCATGAATATTTCGTGAGTAATCGCCGCTGCCTACAAACTTGAGAAGCACATTTGAAGCAGCTTAAGACAATTCGAATATGAATCTTAGAATTCTTGAAGCCATGAAGAAGGTGGATACAATCCACGGTAATATTCGAATACCGAGATTCTACTACAAGATGATGAACTTCATACAAGCGAGATGGGGGTCTACAATCGAATGCAGGAGGCCATTACCGTTGCGGTATTCTAGTCCGGTTTTGAGGTTGGAGCCAGAGGAACGTGAGAGGTTTCCCAGTTCGCATCCCGGATGGCTGAATGGGAATACTCTACCACAGTATTATTTAGATGTCGAGACCAGGGCATGTATTTCCATTAAATGCCAACTCCAAGAATCGTCTAAAGGTAGAAGCAAATCCGTCTTTCAAGTAGTAGCAGGGTAAGGTATCCTAAGTAAGCATGATTTCCATTCTTTCTTTTCGTTTAGTATGTTTGAGGTGGGGGTCAGGTTCGATGTCTGTTTCATGACTGGCCTAATTTTTAATCAGATTTTGATTCGAATAACGAATGCATCCATTTTTCAGTTTTGACTTTTGAATTTACTTTAAGATTAATATTTCGCGTTTTTGAAATTCCATTAAATGATATGAATATTTTTAATGTTGTGAAGAGGATCGATAGGATGAAGACTTAAGTATTTTCCATGAAGATGAATTTAATATGAAATAATTTTTAATATGGTTAGGATTTCTGATGAACTTTTCGTGTGTTATTTCGAAACCGAGGGGTTTTCATCTGCGTTGATGCCGAAAGTTATTTATGGAAGAATTATTTTTGAATATCAGTCTCATGAGTTTTCTAGTAAGAATTTAGCTTTGATGAGAAGTTTTGATCATTCTCAATTTTCGAGGGCATTCTTTATTCTTATGAATGACTTGTATTAGCAGTGATTTCTAATGAATCAACAGTCGCCTAACTTTAAATGTTACCTGGATTCATGGCGTAGAAATCATTGTTGGTATTTTACGAGTTCATTTGAATGGAGGAGAGCCACTTTTATTCTGATCATTTTCACTTCTTATGGATGCCACGTGTATTGCGTGCATGGAGGATTTCTTGATATAGACTTGATTGATATTCATCGTTGGAACATTTTGAAGCGAGAATTTAATTCCGATAAACATTCAGTTTTTTACATGATTTCCAAGACAGAGTTTGAGAGTTGATAAGTATTTTTATTATCATGTGACAAAGAATATTCTTGTAAGGCAAAGCTATTATACTTCAGTGGAATGAATTAATAATCCATATTTAACGATTTAATCAATGTGCAAAGGTATTAATCATTTTTGATCGGCAAGATTGTGTGCGATATGTATAACGATACTCGATACGTTTAAAAAGTTTATTGGTCACCATGAAGGTGTTAATTAATTATGTATATCTATGGACATTACGTGGTATTTTAGAATACAGTACTAGTTGAAGTACATGTCAAATTGAGCTAATGGGAGTCAATTGTGGGCAGATTTTCTGGGGAATCTTCAAAGAATATGTTTATGGTATTAATCCATTTGCGGATGGGCTGTGAATGTCATGTGTGACATTAATTATTGTCGAGTCGTATCATAATGGATTTACGTAGTAATGAAGTGTTTGTAAAGAGATTATTCGAAGCACAGGTTGAAAATATTTGAATGGAAAATATTTAATCAATCCACATTGAAAGTTAATCAACGATGCCAGCTTCAGTGCTTGGTTGATTTACACTCGATGTGACTAATATGAATTCAACGAAATTTAGTACAGGATAACATGATAGTGATAAGTTAAATGCAGATATATTATGGGTGTACGACATAAGATGTAAATTTGTAAATATGGAATTTATTATTAACGTGCGGTAATTTCTACCATGGAATGTCAATACTAATGATCCACTAGGTTTTTTCTTGGATCATTCATGATGTATATTTTTGTATCATATATATGATTAGGACATCAGCATCGGTAGTTCCGATGAGAACTGTGTGCAGCATTTGATTAACCGATTGTCTACATTCTTTGGAGTAAGGATATTTCTTTCAGTGACATTGCTACTTTTGTAATGTCGTTCGTGAATACATTTTTGTTATTTGATTTTAATCCATTTACGTACCGGGTGAGTTAGCCGTGGTGGTTACGGCATGACTGATGGCAGTCGCTCACATCCGGGAGGCGAGGAGGTTAGAATCCCCCCGCCGGCAACCTTGAAGATGGTCTTCTGTGGTTTCCCATCTTCCTTCCAGGCAAATGCCGGGGTTGGTCCCTAACTATAGGCCACAGCCGCTACCTTCCAACTCCTCGTCCTTACATTCCAACTTCCCTCCTTCCCTCCCCAACGGTACTTGTAGCTCACCCATTGGGTGTCCGTCTCGAAGCAGCTACTAAACTGGCGAGCCGAACATGTCCTCGGACACTCCCGGCACTAAAAGCCATACGCTAAAAAAAATCCATTTACGTGATGTTTTATAAAGGTGAAGGAAGATTGCGTTAAGAAAGCCATTGCTGGATGTTTTCTGGAGTTTTCCACACTCTTGAAATTTTTATTTAATTCAAATCTTGTGTTCACTGAGCGTCTTAATTTCTTTCACTATGGTCTTTCTTAATGCCACCTTGTTAGGAATAACTTGTGCCCTATTATCCCTTCTACTTGTTGGTAGGATCTGGGGGTTTTTCTAGCCGGGGATTTTAAGGTTCTACGATCCAGCTGCTATCGTGGGATTTCATCACGTATTGGTAGGTAACACGGGTACAGTACCTACAGGAAGGCCACGGCAGCCTCCTTCCCTCATCCATGCCTATCCCTCGCAATCTTCCCCTCCCTTTCCATCCCCCATGAGGACCCGGTTCGCTTTGCAGGTGAGGACGCCTCGGCGAGGTGCTGGTCCCACCTCCCCAGTTGCATCCCCTGCCCAGGTTTTTCACGCTCCAGGACACAGCCCTGGTAGCAGTAGTGTTGGGATCCCTCGCTGAGTCCAAGGGAAAAGCCAACGTACAGGGTAAACCGACTAAAAACATAAGGTAGCCAACATCAGGTAGGGCAAATCTTTCTCAGTTTCTGGACCAATTTTGTGCGAATAGTTCCAGCAGGGTTTGAGATATTTGGGATATGAAGGGAATGTGTAAGAAGACACAGGCGTAAAAAAGGATGTTGAACACTTGTTCATTTTTCTAAAAGTTGTATTCTTAATTGCAAAAACAAAAAGGAAAGGTATTTCAAATTTCGAATATTAATTGGATGATTTACTTAATATTTGAGAGAATCCTTTAGATGTTTATATTCCCAAGGATGAGCATCAATGGTCACATTTATTAAAAAACTGAATAGGTTAGAGTCAAAAATCCACTAAATATTGTTATATTTAAGAAAAATAAAAAATAAATAAACCCGTAAATTTTATGGTGGTCCATCCTCTTGAATATAGTCTATAATTTATTTATGTGAAAAGTATTTTTCGTTTCTGCTCAACATTTGAAGTGTTTTGGAAAATAATGTAACAATGTTTTGAAGAGCCAGAAAGTACCGCATCATATTTTTATTTTATTTTTACTTTACAAGGTGCCTAAGAAATATGTACCGTACACATAGAATTAAATTCATGAAAATCCCTGAAAGAGTTGCAGAGATATTTAATACTTTGTGAATGTATGCTCACTAAGTGCTCTGAAATCATTTAAAATTTCCACATTAACTCGTGAATTCATGAACCGTGGAAATAGCCTACAAATATAAATTTATCTGGTGTCCCTATATTATATGAGATGTAACTGTCACCAAACAAACGAACTATTCCGATCATGTGCAAACAAGTCTTAAATTTTATTTACATAGAATATCCGCAGGTCAATGTGAAGACATGATACAGGTAGTGCTCTACGTTGTTCAAACCCTTGGCGTTCTGCTCAAACAAGTTCAAACAATTAGCGAAATGGGTTTGATCTCTTGGGGCGATGCACCACTGACACTGCCTGACACTGTGTCAACACGAAGCTTCAGATCAACTCCCCCAACGACCTCGCAAGGCAAACATAGAAGAGGAACTAGGTCGATGAGCTCATCGAAGAGGGAGGGTAAAATATTTGCAGTAGATTTTTCTGGAGATTAAAAGGTCAGTGTGAGACGTCGCTTCAGCAATTGAATCAGCCATTTAGAAAAGGACGATGAACAAGATAGTGATAATGAAGATCATGATGGTATATATACCCTGAATTTCATACATGACCCACTTGGTCATAGGCGTCTTCGGTGGCCTAGTTCGCAGGATGCTGAGCTTCTGTGCCCAAGGTCGCGGGTTCAAACCCGGCCGAAGTCATCGGATTTTTAAGAGCGTTAAAATCGTCCAAAATTGCCTTCCTTCGAAGGGGAAGGAAAGCCGGCGGTCCCATGTCAGAGATTTATTGCATGAAAAGGAACCTTCCACTCATTACACTTGTGTGAAGCCAAAATTTTTAGGTTAGATTATTTGATAACGCCATATTAGTTCCCCTATCTGTTTAGCACTTCTTGATGAATGCAGTACATTTGCATTTGTCTGTTGGCACAGGCTAGAATAAAATGTGGCTTTTCACCGATGTCTCAGCCTCATTCATGGCTGTGATTATATGGAAGCTACTGAGGTATAGGTGGTTCTGAGTAATGGCTTCAGAGCACAGGCAGTGCCTGTGGATGTTGTGAAATGTCCTGCTCATAGGGTTAGTACAGCTGTATTGACTCAGTGAGGAAAGCAATGGTAAACTACAGTACCTCATTCCTCACCTTGCCTAGTACGCCTCATTATAGTGCTCTCATGGTTATGTGGGTTTCTACCCCATAAACTATGGTGGTGCTTTTTGAGGATCGAACCAGCCTCCGGGCTGACTACTTAACAGACAGACATATTAGTTCCAACGTTCGCCACCAGGTGTTGGCTGCGAAGGCATCTGGTAGCCAAGTCCACAGCTAGGTGTCGTGGACGGTAGCATTTGGTAGCCAAAGTAGGAACTACTTGAAGAAAAGATCGTCTGCAGTCCTTACCTGAATAACAGATAACACACACTAATACAGCCATCACAATAAACACCGGTTATCAGACAAATTCTTCACTCACCCATAGTACACAGGGCTACATGACCGCGTTCTCGCAGCCCCTAAACTAAGGAACCAACCGAACGACCACTTGGTCAAAGGCTAATTAATATTTATAGTAGTACCCGTTGTCTTGGTAACACATATTCAATATACACTGTGTTTCAAGTATGTTGCAGGTTCGAATTTAATGAATATTGAAAGTAGAATTATGAGATCTTCATGTGTGTATGGCATACCCTCCATTTCCTCTCCCCATATCGATTCTCAAACGACGAAATCTATTGAATAAATTTTGGTAGTGAGGTAGCACCGATAGAAAGCACATCGGTTCCATGTTTTATATCGCAGCTATCATAGTAAAAACAAAATGTGGTCACCCAAATTTTTGCGCTTAAATCGAACACCTACTAAACTAATAAACGGATCTCTTCCCAAAAACAACAAACAATCCTATAGTAAGCGTTACATGCCAAAAGTTCAAGGTATTGAGTTGTATAGTTTCAAGATGGCAACCGTTCAGAACGGTCAAACATTATAATCTGGTTGGTTGGTTCTTAAGTTTAGGGGCTGCGACAACGCGGTCATGTAGCCCCATGTGCCGGGTCATCATTTTATTTCCCGCATGTACGCGCCGCTAGGCCGGTGAAGATGGCCTTGGCAGATGCGGCCGCTAGGCCGGTCAAGGTGGCCTTGGCAGATGCGGCCGCTAGGCCGGTCAAGGTGGCCTTGGCGTTCTCCCCGCAATGAACACGTGCGCTGCGATCGGCAATGTTGCAATAAGCTGTCAGTATCTCCGGCGTATTCAAGCTTGTGAAGTGCTACGCAGTTGATTTGACCTAACATACAGTGCAGTCTCGGGGCAATTTTACAGTTTATGTGTTGCCTTAAAGTGATGTTTTCTATACAACAACGTGTATTCATTGTGCTTTGTTATGCGAAGTGATGTTTTCTATAGAACAACGTGTATTCATTGTGCTTTCTTATGCGAAGTATTCTTCTTCTGTTAGAGAACATTTCTTGTAAAACCAGGTAAGTTTGTAGATAATTATTTTCACTAGAAATTGCTATTAAATGACTATATGTTGACGCGAAGTAGTGGGGAGAAGTCGCGCACTTTTTACCGGCCAGCGAGCGGGTGTCAGCGCGAGAGCTTGCCGCGCCGTGATCGGTATAGGATGCGAGACTTAAATTGATGACCCTGTACTTTGGGTATGTGTAGACCCCGAGTCGAGAAAACGTTACCTTACAAAAGTTATAACAACTTTGTTTCTTGGACACACAAAATTTTGAAATTAATAAACCAATTATACAACATTCCAATGTATATTTTCTTAAAATTTGGATTTGATCTGGTGACGAGTTTGTGAGATAAAAATTCTTAAATGTGACGCGTGGTTGAAACACGCTTAAAAACGGGAACGTTTTGTGTTCCAACTGCGATAAAAAAATATTAAAATATAAATTAAAAATTTCAAACTTATATGAACTAACGTAAAATAGAACGACAAAAATGATGATGTTATTGGATTTTATGTAGGTCTATTGGTTACTTCACAAACAACTTTCAAACGCGAGTGCACATAATATTTTGGTCGACAGTAAGCAAGAAATGAAAAGATTAGAAACAGTTAAAAATGTGCATTTTGAGGTGTTGGACTGTATTAAGAGCAACACGGCAGTTCTAAATAAGATAGATGAAACATGGAGCCTCATAACTGGGATTGAGAATAGGACAACGACAACTTCCCTTGTAACATCTCTGAAGGAACAATCACTGGAAAAGGAGGAAGTATCATAGAACTTCAAGAACATGCTCACCAAGATAAACTGTAAAACTTATTCAGAATTGAAACGAACAGCTCAAGACAAATGCCTATGGCTGTAGCGACAAGATCTGGCTTTTAGATGTTGCAGTTGTTGTTTCAAGTGAAGGGCTTGGACATCACGGCCATGCAATCCCTTGTACTTGGGTGCGTGTTGAATTTGTCTGATAATATGTGTTGTTGTAACTGCTGTATTAATGTGTTAATTTTGTAATTGAGTTCAGGATAGGGAAGGAGGCAGCCATGATCGTACGTTCCAGTCCTCAGACCAGAATTACATTTCCTTAACAGAGCCGGGAATCAAACCCGGACCTCAGAGCGACAGCCAAGCATGCTAGCCGCTACAACAAGAGGCGCCTCTGGCTTTTAGTGTATGATGAAGAATCTCAAGAATACTTACTTCCAGGCAAATTGAAAATGATTGTTATGGGTGAAAGTAGGATAAGTGGCGTATGTGTTGCATTACGGAACGGTCAAATATTAATGAAACAAATGCTTGTTAAAAGATTCAATAGTTTAATGGTAACACGTGTAACAGTTTCCCATGAGTTGTCTGTCTATTAAGCAGTCTGTTTGAAGGGAGAATGACTGGTCTTTTGGTCGACCGTGTCAAATAACTAGGCCAATGGCTATTTCCATGCCTTATCGATCATATGCTACGCTGGGTCGCTATTACCTTGTGTTTTATGCTGACCTTACTGATAGGGTCATCAGCTGATCATTATAGTGGACACTATCTTTTACATTCTTTACATCACCTCTGCTGATTACATACACGATGCTCCATAACTTTCGATGTTCTTCCGACAAGGGAAGTATCAGGTAAGGCAGATTGAAACATATCTTGAAACTTTGTAGACGCAATTTTTGTACTACAAGAGGACAATGTGCGAAAAATAAGCTTCCATAATGAACCGCAAGGTTTCGAAATCATGTGGTGAATCGCTCATATAAATCCATGAGAGGAGTACATTACATGTTGGAATGGACAGCCCTGACCACCCAAGTATTCAAGACCGGTGGGAAGGAGCCGCACGCTCCAGTCAGCATATACGCCCCGCCTCGCTACTACTCCGAGTGCCACAGGGATGTCCAGCTACTCCATAATAATACTAATAATAATGCTATTGGTTTTACGTCCCTTTTTAAGTACTGTGGCTTTTAGAGACGCCGGGGAGCCAGAATTTTGCCCCGAAGGGGATCTTTAACGTGCCAGTAAATCTACCAACACGGCTCCCTCGCATTTGCGCACCCTCAAATGCCAGTTGACTGCGCCAGGATATGAACCTGCAACCAAGGGCCCAGCAAGCGAGAACGTTACCGCTGATCCACGCAGCCAGCTCCTCCAACCGTCATGCCTGCGTACCAGGAGGTCTGGTACGATTTCGGAGCCTTGCAGTTTAATCTGACGGCTGATTCTCTGCACATTGTCCTCTTATAGTACAACGATTGCGTCCCCAAAGTTTCAAGATAAATTTCAAACTCTGTTACCTGAGAGGCCTACTTCCTTTGCCAGCAGATATACCTCAAGTAGGTAAGATTTACTACCTTCCACAGCCGGGAAGTCAAGGCCTTCCTCGTGGAATATAAACATGTAGCGTATGGCAAGACTACCTGTGAGAGCAACATTCTCTCGGCTGGCCTGGCCCCGTTGGTTCAGCAAGAGTCAATGTATTGGCTCCCGGCTACACATCATTACTCTCCGCCTTTCCTATCTGTCCAGAGAAGCAAGTCCAGCGCTGAGTGATTCACCAGCCGGGCATTCGTTTCTTGATACGGGTCACCTTACTTCCTTATCTCTACAATTACGGGCGATGAGAAAAGCACGTCTTTCCTCGACATCCCTATGGGTTATTTTAGTTACATATAAAAGAAGACAGAGAGCGGCTTCGATGGCGTAATCGTTAGCATGCCCAAGATCACGGGTTCAAATGCGGCCAAAGTCGTCGGACTTTTAAGAGCGTTAATATCCATCAGGATGCCTTCCTTAGGGGGGGGGGGTCGAAACGCCGGCCAAGTCATAGATTTATGGCAAGAAAAAGAAAAAAGGAAGCTTGTAGTTTAACGTGACCGTTAATCTCGAGATCATGAGACACGGGACCTCCTTTTTACGTGGAATCCGAACCACAGGACATGGCATTTCACTTCGAAAATCTCACATGCATTGACCGGAAATCGAACCCGGACCGCCTTGGTGAGAGGCATACAGTTAGACCGCTAAGCCACCACGCCCCGCGCAAGAAAAAGAACCTACCACTACAATCGGTTTATGTTATTTGATGAGAAACGCTCTTTCAAGTTCCAACGTTCGCCACTGGGTGACAATGTCGTCTGATAGCCAAAGTTGATATTTGAAATTGAACATTCGTTCGTCTTCATTCATTTCATCTCTCATTAACTCCTCTCGTGAAGTTGGCGTCAGGAAGGACATCCGGCCGTAGAAACCATCAGCTACGTGGAATTTCATCGCATCTCATCCATGACCCCATTAGAAACTGGATTAATAAGTGGTAGACATAAGTAGATAGATAAAAAGATAAAATAAATTACGAGCCTTTACAGTAGTCGCTTATGATGTGTAACATCTGACATGTTATTCGAATAATTCCATTTTACTTACTCGCACTTTTTTTAGAATGAACTCATAGTGCTACCTTGTGGAAGCAAATATGGAGGATTCCTTCGTGTTATTAACATCGGTAAGTTCTCATTTCTAATACTGTATTTCTGCAATAACTACTTGTAAAACTCCAGTGACAAATCCTTTCAGCAAATATGATATAATAGTGCTGTATTTTGGCCGACAGTACTACGAGAGCTTACATTAAATAAGAATACAACACAAGTAGTAAGATTTAATAAATCATAGTTGTTTTCAGCAAATATGATATAATGAATATTTTCACACCAAAGAACGACAGTTTGAAGATGATTTATTGTTGGAATATCTGTAATAGGGCCTCCAAACCATGAGGTAAACCGTATGCGATTTACATTCCACATAGCCTCGTGGCCAACAGTTCGTCGTTGTACCAATGTCTGCCACCGCACGCTACTTGTAAAACTCGTGTGCCAAATCCGTTCAGCTAATATGATATAATTAATATTTTCACACCAAAGAACGACAACTTTACGATGATTTATTGTAGGAATTTCTTTAATGGGGCCTCCAAACCTTGAATTAAACCGTATGCTATATACAGTACATTACACATAGTGCAGTATTTTGGCCGCTAGTACCTCGATTGCTTACATTAAATAATTTTTTGAGTGCTGAGGCATTATACAATTGAGCGTTATATTGTGCATTTTGCAGTGGAAAATATATATTTAATTAAAACAAAGTTCTCCATTGGATCTGCAGTAGTGACATCTACCTGCAACTAGTTGAACTACGGTATGCGGGAGCATTCCACTGCCTATTTGATGCGAGCTGCGCTCTATACCGGCCAGTTAGTGAACCCATGCCAGCGGTGTTACTGAAAATGGCCTCCTTTTGCCGATAGGGCGCACTGCCAAGTATAGTCGGGATTAAAAATTAGGTATGCAGTAGGTATATTAAATGTGTTTCTGCCAGTGATACGTTTAGACCAACGAAGTGTCAATTATTGTTAGTTGTCGGTGTCAATATACTGAATTCCTACGTTGTTTGGAGTGTTGGTTGATGCAATATAGATTCCACATAGCCAGATGGGCGACAGTACCTCGAGTGCTTACATTAAATAAGAATACAGCAAAAATATAAAGATTTAATAAATCGTAATTGTTTTCAGCAAATATGATATAATGAATATTTTCACACCAAAGAACGACAACTTGGAGATGATTTATTGTAGGAATATCTTTAATAGGGTCTCCAAACCTTGAACTAAACCGTATGCGATATAGATTTCACATAGTCACATGGCCTACAGTACGTCGTTGTACCGATCTCCGCCACCGCGCGCGCTCATTTTTTCCGTCCCATGCACTTCCATCCCATGCACTTCCGTCCCATCCACTTCCGTCCCTTTTCCAAAATCACTCCCACAAAAATTTCCAGCTACTGAGTGGAAAGATGTTACACATCAATAAAACAGAGAGTGGTACACAGGCGAGAAAGGCTATATGAAGTTGAATTCATTTTTCGAAAAACATCTAACAGAATACCTAATTACGATGAAAGTATCATGTGAGAATGGGTCAAATGATAGGAAAGCAAACATCGATTACAGGCCGGACGTTTGTTTTAGACGATTGCCCTTGACCTTGAAGCCTGCGGGTGAGCCTGTACACAGTCACTCTCTCACCCTATCGCTTCACATTTGTCACCACCGATCTGATGTAATGGAATTTCAGACTTGAGCACGTGGCGACACCGACTTGCAGACAGTACAGTCAACGTCGAAGTATTGTGTGACGCGGAAGTACACGTTACGTATTTACGAACAGAACGTCATTATATTTGCCAATGACTGTACTTGAGTAGGAGTGTGAGACAGCTTTGTCAATCATTGGACCGTTTGGGGCAGCTGATAACAACACAGGTACTGCAGTAACTCGCCTCCAGGCTTCCATTAAGATTAAGCGGTCCGATGATTGACAAAGCTGTCTGACACTACTGCTGAAGTACAGTCATTGGCAAATATAATGACGTTTTGTTCGTAACTACGTAACGTGTACTTCCTCGTCACACAATACTTCGATGTGGACTGTACTGTCTCCAGGGCGATGTCACCACGTGCTCAAGTCTGGAATTCCATTACATCAGATCGGTGGTGACAAGTGAGAAGCGATAGGGTGAGAGAGTGACTGTGTGCAGGCTCACCCGCAGGCTTCAAGATCAATGACAATCGTCTAAAACAAACGTTCGGCCTGTACGTTGTCTTAGTGCGATACCGTGTACAGGGAGGACAGCTAGCTGACGCACCATTGCTGTGCTAATTGAGTTGGACAGAGTGAGAGGGGACTCGAGCTAGTATCGAGACTCAGGCCCTCGTTTCTGTCGCTGTGCAGCTCTGTCGTACAAGACGAGAAACTCAGCAGAGGATTCACATATACCAAGAACGTAAATAGAATAAAGCATTAAACTTGGTAGTGGCAATGCCAGGATGGTGCCTAACGTAAGGCCACGGCGCCACAATCCCTATCCTCGCCTGAGCTACAAATACACACACTAGGTCTACTATAGACACCGTAATAACACAGGTATCAAAAAAAGTTTTCACACACCCAATAACACGGATCTAAATGACTACGATGTCCAGGCTCCTAAAATAAAACAATAACAAAAAGATTATGTGGTTGGTAGAGGACGCTAAAGAGAGTATTATGGAACCAACCAATGAGCGGTCATGCTCAGGTGCCACTTTGAACAATTACTCTGAGCTATATGTATGTTCATTATATAGCTTTGGGACTATTAAGTCGAGAGTAAATTTTAAGTACCGACGTTTCGAGACAACTGTTTGTCCCTTTGTCAAGGTTTGTAATTTTTTTTTTTAGCGTATGGTTTTTTAGTGCCGGGAGTGTCCAGGGACATGTTCGGCTCGCCAGTTTTGTAGCTGCTTCGAGACGGACACCCAATGGGTGAGCTACAAGTACCGTTGGGGAGGAAAGTGGGAATGTAAGGACGAGGAGTTGGAAGGTAGCGGCTGTGGCCTATAGTTAGGGACCAACCCCGGCATTTGCCTGGAAGGAAGATGGGGAACCACAGAAGACCATCTTCAATGTTGCCGGCGGGGGGATTCGAATCTCCTCACCTGCCGGCTAACTCACCCGGTAATGGCATGTTAGCCTCCATAGATAAAGATATAAGATATGAAGCCATGTCGAAACAAATAATTTCTCCATGAACCCCTCCGCCCCCGCTCCGAGGCCAAGAGGTAGTTGGTAATGAAACTATAGAGGGCAGCCATGATCTACTTAAGGATAACCATCACCTCTATTAAAGGTATTTGGTCGTTTACTAATTTCTATCGCCTCTCGAATGAATCGAGTTGTGTAATGTTTACCCATACAGATGACAGAAGTTTCATCAAGATGAATTCGTTGGTCATTCTGTATGGCATCATCAGCCACAGGAGACTTCTCTGGTTGGCAAAGACATAAATGCCTACAATGTTCCTTGACCCTTTTTGTTCCTCTGTTGTTCCTATCTTATATCTTTTATCTATGGAGGCTACATGCCATTGTTTACTCATACATTCTTTCATTACAAACTTTGATAAAGGGACAAACAGTTGTATCGACATGTCGCTACTTAAAATTACCACTCGGCCCAATAGCTCCAAAGCTATATGAAAATGAAAATCCACAGCCTGCTTCCAGTCTCCGACCGGGTCAGGAATGGAATGAATGAAGCCCCCATCTAGCGGCGAGGATATGAACTGTGCCGGCTGCCGAGGCATGACGCACTCCTCTGGGGCAAGGATTAAATGAATGACAGATGAAATGAAATGATTGTGGAGAGTGTTGCTGGAATGAAATTTTGACAGGGAAAACCGGAGTACCCGGAGAAAAACATGTCTGCCTCCGTTTTGTCGAGCACAGATCTCACATGGAGTGACCGGGATTTGAACCACGGACCCAGCGGTAAGAGGCCGTCGTGCTGCCGCCTAAGCCACGGAGGCTAGCTCCAAAGCTATATAATTGATATAATTGGTTTACGTAACGGTATATGATTATGTTGTTGCTATGAAGTGTGCGTTGCTTTTGAATATAAATATGCATTTCCTATTCTTATTTTGGGGTCCTTTACCAACAGTATAATTATGACCCTAAGTATTGAATTCACCTCTTATAAAAACATAACCCACAACTGCTGTAACTACGGTACTTTAAAATAATCAATATTGCCTTCAGATGTGCATGGATTGCTACAGTAGTGTCAAGACTACAGTCGGGATATCGGATTGGTTCAAAATTGACACTGGACTAAAGCAAGGAAGTGTGTTGTCACCATTATTGTTCTTAATGGTGATGGATGACATCATGAATGCAGCAACGAAAGACTATAGTAGAGCAAAGATGAAGGTTATGTTGTTTGCAGACGATGTTGTGATCTGGGGCGAGGATTAGATGGAGGTAAAAGCACAGTTAGACGTAATAAATGAAAAGATTGAGCAATGGGCATTGAAGATAACTGTGGAGAAGAGTAAAACAATGGTGATGCGTAGAGGTAAGAAGGAAGGAAAAGGAGTAATCAAAGTCGGAGATAAGGAATTGGAAGTGGTGAAACACTTCAAATACTTGGGAAGTGAACTGACTGAAGATGGAAGACTAGATTTGGAAATTAGCAGAAGAATAGAACTCGGGATTGCTTTCTACCAACAGGTACGGGGACTATAGCACGTATCTACCTTAAAAGACAGTACGCATAAATGGAGGGCGCTGATGCCAGATCTGCTGCATATACAAGTTCTGCAAGGCCGGGCACATGATGTAAAATAACTCGTATACAGGCGTGCTTTTACGCAAATCTTGGGACATTTCGAAAATATTTGTTTGTTGTATATAACTGTACCGCATGCCTTGGAGCGAACGACGATACAATATTTAGATATGATACACCGAAGCACAGAGCGCGATTTTAATGCACACATTATAATAATTTATAATTTCCAATTATTCATGAATATGATAATATTAAAACATGTCATAATATTACATTTTCTCAAATATCATAGGTTATAATAAATTATAATATGGCATAATAATAATAATAATAATAATATGTAATATCGTCTACGTAATTTATCCAATTTTGTGTGGTCAAGTGGTGGTATGCATCTGAAATTTAATTACATATTCATTTCTTGTTTCTTGAATGAAACGTTGTTCAATTTTATATAGTTCTTCACTTGCGCCCATACCATTTCGATGGGGTTAAGTTAACTGTGGTATGGTGGTGTAGTATGGCGGCATTTCTCTGCTGTGATAGCCTACATTGTCTATTACTAGGATAGATCCTTCGGAAATATTGGGCAACAATTGCACGGCGAACCACTTTTCATACACTTCACCTGTCATTTCGTCGTGGGTGGCTGCCGTGTTCTTTTGGCACAGAAACGTAAACTCTGCACCATTAACGAACCTTTGTTCATTCCCGGGACGAACAAAGGCAAACTACGGAAACCACTTCGAGGATGGCTGAGGTAGGAATTGAACCCGCCTCTTCTCAGTTTTGTCTCATGAAGTTGAGTACACCCCGTTCCAGCCCTCAGACATGAATTAAATTTCTTGGCAGAGCCGGGATTCAAACCCGGGCCTCTGCGGTGGCAGCACAGTGACAGCCAAGAATGCTAGCCACTACGCAACGAGGCGGACAATTTATAAAGAATACAAGCTCCACTTCATTTCACAGTTTAACTTCACCTATCCTCCATAAAACGCAGTCGGGGATATACGCGTCACCTGAGTAAACAAACGTTCGCTGCGTCAACGCTGCGCTGGGCGGGTGGACTACGCGAAGTGCGATAACTTAAGAATGTTATCTGATATCGAGCTCTGGTCTGTTTTAAAAACTATTTCAGACATTAATAAACATTTCTCCTCGCTTAGTCACCAACGTAAAGTCAAAAGCAAAATCGTTTCTCGCTACGTAACTTTTTTGTGACACCATCCCAGATTTTTCAAGTAACAATTAAGAAAAAAATCATAACTTTCTTATTATGAAAATAATTACTGCCCTGAGAAATAGGGCATCTTCTACTGACATCAGGCAATCTAAAAATAAATTCTTGATCTGTTGCGATCATTAGTTTATTATCTATGGCGTGATAAGTTTTATATCTGCAAAAATATAGATTGGCGCCAAAATATCGTAATTGTGAAAATTGGGCCATGTGTTAATTATGTATGGCTTTTATTTTTACATCATTATAAAGAGCGGAAAATTCTCTATAAACCACGCAAGCATTTTCTTAGATTTGCCACTTTCAATTATTGGGAAATGGCAACATCGCCGGGGTAGAAGAGGACGAAGCGAATTGCGGGACATAGGAGTGCGAGTGAGAGGCAAATACTCCATTTAATTCCATACTGTCTTTTAAGGTAGAGACGCACTATAGTATGGAACAAGGATATACCAATTAAGGCTTAAGAAGTTATGTACAAAGCATATTAAGATCCTATAATGGCATATGCAGCAGAAACTTGGACAATGACTAAGAGGGATGAGAGCAGAATACAGGCAGCTGAGATGTGATTCCTGAGAAGTATGGTCCAGAAAACGAGGAGAGACAGAGTGAGAAATGAAGATATACGGAAAGAACTGGGAGTACAGAAACTGATGATGATGATGATGATGATAGCTGTTGTTTTAAGGGGCCTAACATCTAGGTTATCGGCCCCAGTACAGAAACTAAATGACAAACTGGATCAAAGCAGATTGAGATGGCTTGGACATGTCAAACGGATGAATTAAGTAAGGCTACCAAGACGAGCACTGGAACGACGGATGACAGGGAAGAGAGGACGAGGAAGACCAAGAATGCGATGGATGGACTCGGTGAAGTATAGCATTAGAAAACGAATCCTGGATTGGAACACCGTGTCGGAAGAGGAATGCTGGAACGAGAGAACAAAGTGGAGAGGAACCATAGTTGCCGCCACCCAGTGTCAGCTGGAAAAGGGGAAATGAAGATGATGATGAATATTGTCTTCAGCTCTCATTCACAAATTTTGGAAGATTCTTTCGAAGCTTCAGCCTATACACTCATAGCACTAATAATATGTGCTGTATACTATCCCTCAGTGACCTGTTTGAAAATGTACACTCGTTCTTCTACCTGACATGACAGAAACAGATATTGTACAGCATTTATGTTCACAATCTATTATTCACGTTCCTTCTCAAAGAAAGCTAGTTAGGTTGTATCAAAGATAAAGAGGTCTTTCTTTTATGTTTCTAAGGAGCTCGATGTCGTATAAGTGGCCTCCTTTCTATTGATCTCCCTTGTTTGTTCCAAACATACTTGTATCTTCACTGACTCTGTTTCCTATATCTTCTGCAAATTTAAAAGTTAACTCGACTTACTGCGTATGTAGCTTTAAATGTGGGTATCGTAAGTTTTAATCCCCCTAAATAATCTGGTTCCATACTACCTCTTTCTTTCAGAGAAGGCTTTTCTACTTTCACTACACTTTGATTGTATTTCAGTGGTCAGAAAATTACAGTGGTAATTACATAATGTAATGAGAATTGAAGTAAGCCTCCGTGGCTTAGGCGGCAGCACGCCGGCCTCTCACCGCTGGGTCCGTGGTTCAAATCCCGGTCACTCCATGTGAGATCTGTGCTGGACAAAACGGAGGCAGACAGGTTTTTCTCCGGGTACTCCGGTTTTCCCTGTCAAAATTTCATCCCAGCAACACTCTCCACTATCATTTCATTTCATCTGTCATTCATTTAATCATTGCCCCAGAGGAGTGCGTCAGGCCTCGGCAGCCGGCACAGTTAATATCCTCGCCGCTAGATGGGGGCTTCATTCATTCCATTCCTGACCCGGTCGTAGACTGGAAGCAGGCTGTGGATTTTCATTCATTTCAATGAGAATTGAAGTGATAAGAGGCCATTTTTCAGTGTTACCTTGTTCTAATAAAGAACGCTTTTCAGTCGGTCGACACATTTGTTGTTGTGTTTGCCGACTGAAAAGCTTTCTTTATTACAATGTAATGAGTTCACCTCAAGTGCAGGTGCATGCATCTTAGTACTAAACGAGCCTACTTTATCTTCTCATTCTTGACATTTTTAGAAGCAATCTTGTTCCATGCTACCTCCTTCTTTCCGAGAAGGCTTCTCTATTTATCTACACTTTATTTATTATTTATTTGCCGTATGGCTTTTAATGCCAGGAGTGTCCGAGGACATGTTGGGCTCGCTAGAGGCTGTAGCTGCTTCTAGTGGACACCCATAGGGTGAGCTACAAGTTCCGTTGAATTTCAAGTCGTTCCAACTTTCGCTACCAGACGTCAATGATACATAGTGGTGAACGTTGGAACTTTGATAGAGCGTTTCAACGAAATATAACCTAGAAATTTAGCTTCACACAAGTTTAGTCTGTGGAAGGATCTTTTACATGCCATAAATCTATGACATGGGACCGCCGGTATTACTTCTCCTCCGAAGGAAGGCATACTGAAGGATTTTAACGCTCTTAAAAAAATCCGACGACTTCGGCTGGGTTTGAAGCCACTATCTTGGGCACATCAGTTCAGCATGCTACCAACTACGCCACTGAAGCCACTTCTCTACACTTTGATTGTATGTCAATGAACAGAAAATTACAGTAATACTCTATTGCAATCTTTCCGCTGTGTGAGAGTTAATCATAAGGATACTCTCACTTGTCTACAGAGTATGAATATTGACTGTAAACAGACAGTTTCTGTGATGGGCAAACCATAACTCCTGGAGTTCCATTTTCGTTAGGTTTACTAAACATTACGCACTTCTCGTCTGCTTGCCATTCGAGGGCTTTATTTCGCTGCCATGTGGCACTCACAATCCGGTGCAGACAGTTATTAAGACTTCCATCCACGGTTGTGAACATAATGTAATGAGTTCACCTCAAGTACACATGTTGACGTCTTCATACTAAAAGGTTATATTTTCTATTCACATTTATGACTTTTAGAAGCAATCTTGTTTTATGCTACCTCCTTTTTTCCGAGGAAGCGTATATTTGTTCACAACATTGTATTTACAGGAAGGCCAAATGGGATTATAAAAATTTCACACTGAGTCGCTTCAATATTATAGTGTTTCCGACATGCAAGGGAATCTAAGAGAAAGCGTCGGTGATGTGAAACAGTAAATTAGTTCTGTTTGAGGATGGTTGGCCTATTCCCATGGTAACACGGGTTAGTTCGTCAAAACTACTGTAAAATGGTCTTAGTGTTCTGTTCCTTTAGCTTGCTTTAGAAAGTGCCATTTGTGTACACTTTCTGTAGAACTATTAACACTAATAAGAAATTTAGTCAGCCAACTCAGAGGTTTGGAATAACGTACATTTGACTATATTGACCGCATATATCTACCCAGTGAGGTCACAAAATAAGCAACTTCTAAAGACCATGTATTTGCGAGTAAAATGCATGCAGTATCTAGGACAATAGGATGGGGAATATCATCGAATGCACTTTGTGACAGTATGCCAAACGTTTGTTAATATGTGTATTTAACTTTGACAATGCCTTGATCCAATTAAGAGATATGCCAGATTGATCGAAGCAAAGTACTGATATGTCAATATGTAATTAGTAATAACATGTCTTGTTATCTTACAGTGCCATCCTTTTAACACCTAGGTCTCTATGACGTATCGTATGTGCAATAGTATGATGCGTCTTGATTTTTTTTTTCTCGTGTAGCCTCCTGAGAGGCCGAGTGCAGGTCTTTCTAGTCGACGCCCGTGGGCGACCTGCGCGTCGGGATGAGAGATGGAATGGATGAAGATGAATGAAACTGGGCAAGGATGTGGAAGGAAGCGGCCGTGGCCTGTCAGAAGGTACTGTCCCAGCATTTGCCTGGTGTTGAAAATGGGAAACCACGGAAAACCATTTCAAGGACAGCCGACGGTGGGGCTCGAACCCACGCGTCTACCGAGTCAGCAGTGAGCTTGGCCCCTTGACCTAACGCTGCGCTTTTAGCGCGCGTAGCCACTACTGTCGGTGCGTCTTGAATAATTATATTTCAATAGCAGGTTCAAAATGGAAACGGCCACCTCCTGCTGTAGCAACTAGTATTTTTGGCTTCCACCCTGAAGGTCAGGGTTCGATTTCCAGCTCTGCCAAAAAAAAAATTAGTCTGTCCTGAGGACTGGGACGGGGGTACACTTAACAACGTGTGTCAAAAATGAGATGTGGTTTCTTCAATTCCCACCTCAGCCATCCGGGAAATATTCTTTTGTGGTTTCCCACTTCTACTCCAGGCAAATGTCTGGTAGGCTCCTAACTTAAGGCCACGACCACCTCCATCCCAATCCTCGACTGAATTACTTAATCCATTCACTACTACAGTTATCACAATAACACAGAGAAATTCTACACACACACCCAAGTACACGGAGACATACTCATAAGCATAAAACCAATTAAAATGTTCAGAGGTGATCTGATACCCTCCAGGAATTATTCTTCTTGTTTGTTTTTGCTTGCTTATTTTAGGGCCTTAGCGCATCGTAGTCATATATCCCTGTGTACTTGGGTATGTGTGTGAAATTAGTGTGATAACATGTGTTATTGTGATGGATGTACAAGTGTATTAGTTATTTGGGGATATAGGCCGCAGCATTAAATTAGGAACCAGGAGTAGAAACTCCGGAAAATCACTTCCAGGATTTGTACCAGTTTTGTACCCCGTTGCGGCCCTCAGCCCTAAGAATGGCAGAACCGGGAATCGAACTACCCGGGCGACAACCAAGCATACTAGCCGCTACACAACGAAGTGGTTCCAAAACTTTTGTGGAATATCTCGAGTTGATGAACTTGCTAGCCTATCGCGTTTAAGTTCTAACAAATTGTTTGAAGCTGAGAGACGCACGGAAAATATACGGGCTGTTAACGTCAACCACGCCTCTCACAATAAATAGAGTTGCATTTGAAGATAGATGTGACGAAGACCCAGTGAGCCGTGAACATTGATTATAGTATGCTGTGGTGATTTTGAAAGGGTTTGGCGATGCGCATATGACTGCCTGACTGACTACGCGCTTATTATCAACACTGACGTATTTTTGACTATACCGTACAATGCTACAACCAGCTCTTCTTTTATTGCAAACATAATTGTTTGAAGCCTCACGTGAATTATTACAATATTTTTAGAGCATACCAAATACAAGCACCTTCAAGTACGAGAGAGTACAAGTGCAGCGTAAGGTAGTGTCGCAACCGGGTCGGTGCAAATATGAGGCCGATTCTTTAATGGCTAAAGAATATTTCGACTGTAGTAGTTACAGTTTACAGTTTATTTATTTAAGCCAAATTTTACATTTTTTTGGTCCTGTCAAGCTTACGCTTGTCGGCAGGTGCCAATTATAATTACAATATACATTGTATGTTAACAAAAACAAATTCACCCCTTATACAGTTCAATCTCTCACCTTCCAATTATTTTATACAGTGCCGATAATAATAATTCACAAAAATAGTAACAGTAGTAGTAGTTGTTGTTGTTGTTGTTTCCTTAAAGTGCGGAACAGCGAGACCACCTGCCCCTAAGGTAAATATGTTGTTATTCATAATGTTGAATTTTGGGCTTATGCCGTGTTTATTATATTAAAATTCGACGCGTTTCGAAAGAAACCATGCCTTTCTTCGTCAGGAATAATCTGGAATACGACAATGATTGCTAAGAGAAAGCAACAAAGAACATATAGAAGGTGCCCAAAGATGGACGCCATTATAGCCCCATGTTAGGGACAACGGAAAGCAGCAGTGAATTACTTCCTAAGGGTTCTGATAATAGGTAACCAGGATTCACTAAGATTGTAGCCGGTGTCGCGGTTGAAATTATCTGGGTGTTTACGTATTTCAACCGCCTCCCTGATGATTCTGGGACGATATTGCTTTATACGGGCAAGAACATCCACTCCTTGGAACATGACATCATGGCCAGGTGTTAATGCATGATCGGCAACAGCTGATTTATCAGGTTGAATGAGCCTGATACATCTATTATGTTCCTTAATGCGAGTGCATATTGTTCTCGAAGTCTGCCCGATGTAAACCTTGCCACAAGTACAGGGAACTCTGTAGATACCCGGTTGTTGCAATTTAGGCAAACTGTCCTTAGTTGGTCGCAGGAGTTGCCTAATCTTAACAGAAGTTCCAAATACAGTCCGTATGTTGTACCGACGTAGGATTTTAGCAATACGATCCGTCGTGTTGTGTATGTAAGGTAGGTAAGCAGTTCCTCTTACATCTCTTTTCTCAACTGACGTCCTATTATTATTTGTTGGTTTCAGAACCGTAGAGATCAAAGCCTTGCTATAACCGTTGCTCTCAAAGGTGGTTCGCAAGGTATTAATTTCTTCTTGTAAAGAAGACACTTCACAAATCCTCCTAGCCCTGGTAGTTAGAGTTGTAAGGATACCATGTTTCTGGGCAGGGTGATGGTGAGAACTTGCGTGGAGATATCTATTGGTGTGTGTTGGCTTACGAAAAACGCTGTGTCCTAAAGATCCATCCTCTTTCTTCGTGACGAGAACGTCTAAAAACGGCATTTTGCCGTCAGATTCCTTTTCCATGGTGAAACAAATAGAAGGGTGCTGGAGATTAAGGTGATCCAGGAAATGGCTAAGATTTTCCTCACCTTCCGTCCAAACAACGAACGTGTCATCCACATAACGCCACCAGATCTTCGGTTTGAAAGGAGCCGACGACAAAGCTTTCTCTTCAAAGTTCTCCATGAAGAAATTAGCCACAACAGGAGAGAGAGGACTACCCATGGCCACACCATCAGTCTGCTCATAAAAATTCCCATTCCATAGAAAGTAGGAGGAGGTCATGCAGTGATAAAAAAAAGCCTTGTGATGTCTTCAGGAAAAAAGCCATTAATGAGAGACATAACACCATCAATAGGTACTCTCGTAAACAGAGACACCACGTCGAGACTCACTAGGATATCACCCGGCTGAAGTGTTATAGCTTTCAACTTTTCCACGAAGTGTGTAGAATCCTTAATGTACGAAGGCGTGTTACCCAGAAGCGGCGGAAGTAGTCTACCTAAGTATTTGGAAAGGGCATATGTAGGAGAACCAATCGTACTAACAATAGGTCTAAGAGGAACATCTTCTTTATGTATTTTAGGAAGACCATAGAGTCTCGGAGGAATAGCATCCCCTGGAAGGAGAGTCTTCGCTGCATCCGCTGGAATAGATGATTTCTTGATCAATTTGACGGTGGCATTTGAGTAGCGAGTAGTAGGATCACGATTATTAATCCTATATACGGGATCTGATAACAAAGACGAGATCTTGGAATCATAATCAACCTTATCCAACACCACTTTCGCGTTACCCTTGTCAGCGGGGAGAACGATAATATCAGAATTGTCCCTTAGATCTTTAAGTGCCCGGCTTTCGCCTTGTTTTTAAGTTGGTGTTAGGTGGCTTAGCGTTCTTGAGAACTCTGGAACATTCTTGTCTGGCTTCCTCGGCCTCTTCAGGTGTGAGGTGATGTACCGAGGATTCTACAGATGTAATAAGTTCTTCAATAGGAATTCTTCTAGGCGCTACAGCAAAATTGAGACCTTTAGCGAGAACTGCCTGTTGGGTATCATTTAGGGGCATGCTGGACAAATTTACGACAACCTTGTTAGCATCAAGTCTAATGGCTTGAGATTTCTGCATCTGACATAACCTATCATATTTGGAAATATGTCTTGCCCTCCCCTGATCTAGAACGCTGTTAGCTTGCACTGAAGAAATACGATCAAAGATCTTCCATAATTCCTCACTTACGAAGTTCGAGAGGCGTAGATGTAGCTGTAGTAACTCCCTCGAAATAAAATCCAACTGCTTACGTCTATGCTGTAACCTCTCTATCAATAACGCCTTGCTTGCACGACGATAGATTCTCATTGCCTTAGGTGTTCTGAAGGTATGCTTCAACATAACAAAATTCGGTAGAATATCATGATCCCGGCATCTTAGGAGAAAAGTGAGTGAAGAGATAAGACACACCTTCTTGCGTCGTAACCTACTAAATCTAGACACCAGTCGGAAAATATCCTCCTCCCTAGAGGTTTCTAATATTGTCATTTAGACTTTCACGGCCCGTGTTACTATTCATAATGTTGAATTTTGGGCTTATGCCTTGTTTATTATATTAAAATTCGACGCGTTTCTTCATGGAGAACTTTGAAGAGAAAGCTTTGTCGTCGGCTCCTTTCAAACCGAAGATCTGGTGGCGTTATGTGGATGACACTTTCGTTGTTTGGACGGAAGGTGAGGAAAATCTTAGCCATTTCCTGGATCACCTTAATCTCCAGCACCCTTCTATTTGTTTCACCATGGAAAAGGAATCTGACGGCAAAATACCGTTTTTAGACGTTCTCGTCACCAAGAAAGAGGATGTATCTTTAGGACACAGCGTTTTTCGTAAGCCAACACACACCAATAGATATCTCCACGCAAGTTCTCACCATCACCCTGCCCAGAAACATGGTATCCTTACAACTCTAACTACCCGGGCTAGGAGGATTTGTGAAGTGTCTTCTTTACAAGAAGAAATTAATACCTTGCGAACCACCTTTGAGAGCAACGGTTATAGCAAGGCTTTGATCTCTACGGTTCTGAAACCAACAAATAATAATAGGACGTCAGTTGAGAAAAGAGATGTAAGAGGAACTGCTTACCTACCTTACATACACAACACGACGGATCGTATTGCTAAAATCCTACGTCGGTACAACATACGGACTGTATTTGGAACTTCTGTTAAGATTAGGCAACTCCTGCGACCAACTAAGGACAGTTTGCCTAAATTGCAACAACCGGGTATCTACAGAGTTCCCTGTACTTGTGGCAAGGTTTACATCGGGCAGACTTCGAGAACAATATGCACTCGCATTAAGTAACATAATAGATGTATCAGGCTCATTCAACCTGATAAATCAGCTGTTGCCGATCATGCATTAACACCTGGCCATGATGTCATGTTCCAAGGAGTGGATGTTCTTGCCCGTATAAAGCAATATCGTCCCAGAATCATCAGGGAGGCGGTTGAAATACGTAAACACCCAGATAATTTCAACCGCGACACCGGCTACAATCTTAGTGAATCCTGGCTACCTATTATCAGAACCCTTAGGAAGTAATTCACTGCTGCTTTCCGTTGTCCCTAGCATGGGGCTATAATGGCGTCCATCTTTGGGCACCTTCTATATGTTCTTTGTTGCTTTCTCTTAGCAATCATTGTTGTATTCCAGATTATTCCTGACGAAGAAAGGCATGGTTTCTTTCGAAACGCGTCGAATTTTAATGTAATAAACACGGCATAAGCCCAAAATTCAACATTATGAATAGTAACACGGGCCGTGAAAGTCTAAATGAAAATATGTTGTTGTTTCCATTGAGAATCATTTAGACCCGCGTACTTGGGTGTGTAGGTAGAATTTGTCTAAAAATTGTGATATGGTGGTGTCTGTAGTGAAATGAAAATCCACAGCCTGCTTCCAGTCTCCGACCGGGTCAGGAATGGAATGAATGAAGCCCCTATCTAGCGGCGAGGATATGGACTGGCTGCCGAGGCCTGACGCACTCCTCTGGAGCAATGATTAAATGAATGACAGATGAAATGAAATGATAGTGGAGAGTGTTGCTGGAATGAAATGTTGACAGGGAAAACCAGAGTACCCGGAGAAAAACCTGTCTGCCTCTGTTTTGTCCAGCACAGATCTCACATGGAGTGACCGGGATTTGAACCACGGACCCAGCGGTGAGAGGCCGGTGTGCTGCCGCCTAAGCCACGGAGGTGTCTGTAGTAGTGTGTGTAATTGTGATTCTGGTGAGTGGGAGGGAGGTGGCCGTGGCCTTAAGTGAGGAACCATCCCGGCATTTGCCTGGAGTAAAAGTAAGAAACAATGAAAGACTATTTTCAGGATGGCTGAGAAGGGAATTAAAAACACCATTACTCAGTTTGCCTCACGTGGCTGAATATACAGTATCTCGTTCCATCACTCTGACCAGAATCCCATTTCATGCAGAGCTGGGAATCTATGTTGTGTTTCTCATACGTCGCTTTCCTAGTCCATATTCCCTTGAAATTCTTAATGCTGATATGAGACGACCAAGTCCGTAGATTTACTGGCATGTTCCAACCCGGCCGAAGTCGTCGAATTTTTAAGGTCGTTAAGGATACTTCAGTATGCCTTCCTTTGGAGGGAAAAGTAAAGCCGGCGAGCCCATGTCATAGATTTATGGTATGTAAAAGAACCTTCCACTAAATAAATTGTGTGAAGCTAAATTTGTCGGTCAGATTTGATTAACTCTCTATAAGTTCCAACGTTCGTCGCCAGATGCCGGTTGCAGTAACCAAGTTCGCAGCTAGGTGTCATTGACGGTAGCATTTGGTAGTAAAAGTAAGGACTACTGAAATTGATCGTCTGCAGTCCTTACCTGAATTACAGATAACGCACTCTAATACAGCCATCACAATTAACACCTGTTATCAGACAGAGTCTACACCCGCCCAAAGTACACGGGGCTACATAACCTCTCTGTCGCAGCCCCTAAACTGAGGAACCAACCAACTGGCATGTTTAAAACCCCATTTAGGGCAAGGTTCTAGCATCCCGGCGTATTAACAAGCCGCAGTAGTTAAAAGGGACCAGAAATGTATCCTGACGAAGGGTGTCTTATTACCTTATGGCCTGGAGAGTAAATGTACATTGTATTGCCAACTCATTTGCATGATGAGCTAGATTTAGCGATACTGCCGTGATGAATGATATTGCCGGGTCAGGCCATGGATAACATGTGCATAAATTAATCAGTATGTTGTTCCCCTGAATCTGAAAAAGGTATTGATGATCCGCCACATCAATGGAGGCATTACGTCTGAGTGCATAATTATGTGTTACAATGTTGTAAATTACCACAAAATTATTCAATTTTCTGCCTCGTTAAATTCATAATTTATTGACAGCATTGCCATTAATAACTCAATTTTCCACCATTAACCCGTTGAGTGCATCCCCGTCTATGAATGTTGCCAAATATTTTTTCTTTCATATTCCTCATTCGCTTTCGAGAGCCAAGTCGATCTCTGGCATGTTCTGCCATCTATTAGGCATTATATTGTACTACTTGAAATTGGATTTTTGCTTCCGAAAGTAATAACAGAGCATTTTGTAGACGCCTGTCCTATACAGCTAGAGTTCATCTCAGATGTAAACAAGCATGGCGGAAGTACAAGGAAATTCATTAAACCGCGTTGTGATATCAGATCAAAGAATATTGCCTACTGATTTTTGGAAATAATATTATTTTGGACCCTTTATCTAATATGATGTTGCAAGCATTGGCGCAATAATTTTAATATTGATTCATCTCTAAACTTATAATTATTTAATTTTAAAATGCGAATGGAAGCACTCAGCACTTAAAAGGTTAATGACCAGTTAAGACGGGGTTTACTTGCTGTCTTGTCCCATAGGATAAATCGATAAATATCTGTGCTTGAAGCATAATGGTGAATCTTTCAATATTGAGTGGTATTTGTTTAGGGCTATTTCACGAATTAAATAAGATAACATATTTAAAACCAGATGTTCCGTGAAGAAGAAGTTGCAATTTGTTTTAGATTTTCAATAACCTTTATACTGACCGTGATAACGATGCTGGTTAATGCTCAAGACCATGCGGCCAGGCAACCTCCAGACTCGGAGGACGTATGGGTTGGAACCCCACTATCAAACCTCTTCGAAATAATTTTCCATAATTTCTAACTTTCAACTCTAGTCAAATGCTGGTATGATTCATCTACTAGAAAACTTTGAAAATTGTGTTGCTTTTTAAATTATTATGTAAAATGACTTTTGAGCGCTCAATGCGTGCTAAAGCCCAATTGTTTTAAGTGGTTAATGTTAGTATAGTTGATATAAATACTTGAAATAAAAATTAACATCTAAGAATTGTACACTTCACTACTAGTCGAGGTTCAGATCAAATAAATCCAGATTTTCTTTATGGCCACATTTATAGATTGCTTCATCAAAAGGGTCCGACTCATTGTGTGTTTGCTAACATTCTCGGCTGTCTGTACGGAGGTACGGGTTCGATGCTCGGCTCTGCCAAGAAATGTAATTTTGGTACGAGGATTAGAACGGGCTACACTCAGCCTCGTGAGGCAAAACTACCTCAGCCATTCTAGAAGTGATTTTCCGTGGTTTCCCATTTATAGTTCATGCAAATGCCGGTATTTTACTTAAGACTACGGTGGCTTCCTACCAAATCCTACCTCAATTACAAATACACACAATAGTACAGGCATCACAGTGGCACCGGTAATAAGACAAATTATTCACACACCTAAGTACAAGAAGCTACATGACCACAATATAGCAAAGTATATAAATTAATCAACAGCAAGTTTTATCAGAATCAACACGTTTCATTATGATATTTCCATTGTAACGACTCTCTGTTTCACCCCTTAAAACCTCAATAACTAACTAACTATCTCAAGTTTATGTTGTAAGGTAGGCGCAGGTACACTCTTCACTTTAAACTCATTTCCCACTAACGCTATTCTTTGGTATGAAATGTGCATTTTCTCTGGAAGTAGCAGCACTATTGACATAAAATATGCAACTGGACTTAGAATTGCATATGCAAATGTTGGTTAGAGTTATAATACACACTCTAAGGAAGAAGGGAACTCAAATCGGTCTCAATTGCTTGCAAAGCCTCAGAAATGATGCGTGATTACATATTTTTTACATTCTCAAAGGTTCAAGTAATGATTTATGAACCTAGAACTCTCTACATTAATTCACATATTAATACATGCATGTACACTATATTCAGCTAGTTTCATGGAAATCAAGGGTATAGTCATATTATTATCAAACTCTGCGATGGACTTCTTTGGTGGTTAGCACCAACTTACAATGATTAGGTGATTGCATATTTCCTTCCCATGAAGAACGAAACATATCATTTCTCCTAATCATTTAGAGTAGTTAAGTATAAAATTTAAAAATCATTATTGCAGTTATTTGTGTATAATATAATAAAGTTTACCGTCCAAGTTAAATAGGCTTGCTTATTAAGTGTTGACAGTCTGAAGAGCACATTATTTTCTCGTAGACAGATTCCTCTAATTAACGATCGTTTCTTACCAAGTTTCAATCATTTCGTTGTCATAAATTCCTTTAATTAAGTTGTATTCAGTAAGGACAACCCGCTGTAAAACCCATCCGCAACATATAGAACTCATTTCACTTATCCCAGCCCCCGTAGAAACGGGAATAATTAGAGGTAGAAATAGAAAGCCATATTTGTGTGTGTGGTCATATTTTTGCATCATGAACACTAACAACACGCTGATAAATATAAATACACATCTACAAAGCAACAAAGAAAACATACTGTATGCTAATCAATAGACTTACTTGTCCTCTGCAGTGAAGCATCGAAGTCTCTCTGAATTATTGATGTGCGTACTTCTTGCTACCGACAAAGACGCTATGTTTACTTCTAGTTTTCAATGAATTTCTCATTACCTTGCACAGACTGTCAGATTAAAAATTTAAAAGTAGTTGAACCCAGCTCTTTATGTGCCAGCGGGACCAAATAATGGAGTATTGTGTCTTGTGTCGGAGGACGTGCATATGCTATGAGGGTTGTACCGGAGGAGCTTGTTCCTTTGATGTTAAGTGTGATACACAGTAACGTATTCAAAAAATCTTATAGGGTACTTTCACAGATCCTCCATTGGCTCTTCATGTTTACAGATAGAAAATACGGGAGACTTTGGTAACCCTGCAGTACTTGAAATATACTTTATCTGCAGAGACACCCCAGTGCAAGGGACGAGTTCATCTCACCAGTTGTGTAGAGTCAACTACTTTATTTACCTTGGTTATGGATTCCGAAACGACTAATGCTACGTTCTTGTGGCAAAATTGTGAAAACCCGTGTTGTATTTAGTTTGTGTAGTATTTATAAATACTTTTCCATGTATTTCAGTGGTGCATTTATGCGGTAGTGGCAATAATAAAGCATATTGTTAGACTTACCATATTACGGAATTGGACAAGATAGTGCAGGACTAGCTCTACTGCCACGTTTTATGCTAGATGATTTAGACAACGCGTGTCAGAAGAAATTTTCAGAACTGAATTTATGACATCAATTCCCATCAATCCCATAATATTGAGGATTTAGCTGAGTTTCCTCTATGTTACCGTACTTTAAATGTGAAGATCACACTCATATTATCCCAATCTATTTTAATAAAATTGAAATAAAAATACATTACTTCTATGTATTTGTTGCCAAAATAATATAGATGGCCACTTTGGTTCAATTCCTGTCTATATTTTCACGCATTACAAGCGAACGACTGTATACAATTTCATGCAGGTTAGTATTTACGTTCAAGGCCGTAAGGGCAATCAGCTAAGCCATAAATAATGTTTGTAGTAAAATGGTGAAGTAGTATTTAGGGGGAATCAATTTGGATTTTTATCTTCATATCAACGTAATGATTGGTTTTGTGAATAAATTACTTATGAAAAAAAAAGATCATTGGAAATATAATTTTGAGCGTGGCATGGCGCGTGGCTGTTACACTCTTTGTTGCGTCCTGATAGACTTATGTCGGTCGCCCCTGTAGTTTGCACGAAAAGACATTCTAATTCCTTTGGTCTTAAAGTTTGCCATTACTGTAATTCCTTTAGTTGTCCTTTGCTAACAGGAGGAGGGGGCATACACGGGTAATAATGTGATTCTTCCTAACATGGTTTCTCCATTTAGCTAGAGCATTCAGAACATAGCCTATACCAAACATACTTTTGTTATGCTGGCATACTGTGCCCGTTTGGACCGAGATCCAAAGACCACATTTTTTAAAATACCGAAATCAGATTAGCACGATAAAATCTATCTCAGGGTCTATCTAGGTGAATATTGGGTCTAATCTGGCATCCCTGATCTTGGTAATTCACAATTAAGGTAAGGAAAGAAATCATTTTGAAAGTACCACATTTCTTAAAATCTCAATTTATTTATAGTTAAAATATTAATCTGACTGGCAAAAACCTCAAACACAAAGAAAACAATCACACATAAAAAATCAACATTCCCTGAAAATCTATTCTTGAATGTTGCAGACTTGATATTCAGAAAAATCATTAGTCCATTCTGATATCAAAAACAGAAAAATAATTTTCATATATTTACATCACTGTTCGATGAAGAGTTCAAGTGATCCCTTTTATTTACAGATTTGTAGTTCACTTTACGAAGAATTATTTTGATTGTTCAAGTATTTGTTGTAAGATATTTCGAAAAAATAGTCACTTGATTAATTCGATGTTGTTCCAAAAATTATTTGGAAAAAATTATTATATCACTGTTTCGTTGTAGCATAATAACAATATCAATATTCGGCTGACATAAAGTCGAATGTTAATATTTCTTTGTAAAGATTTTCATTTCCAAAACAAAATTGTTTATAAACTTTTCATAATAATTTGAAAAATTAATCTTATTCTTTTCTCACATTCATTTGTTTAAATGTCATCAAAATTTAAATGTATTCATCTGTCACGATCGTTAGCAAAAATTTGTTGTTAACAATAAAAATTGTTGTTATCAATATAAATTGTTGCTATCCACTATCGGTGGATTAAATCATTATCTCTTTTACCTAAACTTTTCTATCACTCAGAAAATTTACATATTATCTCACACAACAAAAATATTAATCATAAAATGTATTATTATTATTAATTAATTAATTTCAAAATTTCTCATCACTTTATTTATAACAATTTTCTCACCCTCTCATCTTGTGAATATTGAATTTGCTCATTTCCATGGTTATTATTATTATTATTATTCCAAGCACAAAATAAAAATTGCACTGATTATTTATTTTATTTTATTGCATTTGCACTTCTCATTTGATTTTTTTTCCTCGGTCAGGTTCATCAGATCTAAACTCATGTTCTTCAATCATTTAGGCATACTATTTGAAATTCGAGTTGATCCAGAAAAAAAAAAAATATTTGAATTGACAGTAAAATGAAATTTGACACGAATATGGGGGCGGTCACCATTGCCTCACCCTTCTTTTACAATTGAGCCCACATGCTCTTTAATAACACACGCACATCTTTGTGTGCCCACAACTATGGGAACAAATGCCCTTTTTGGATGACCCCCTAGGTCTCCACAACTTTAAGTGTCGCCAAACGCACACTAAAATCTTATTTGACTCCAAATAAACTTCACCACACAACATCACATTTTTTTATTATATATTTTTTGTTTGTTTGTGATATTCTGTCATAATTACTATACTGTGTTCTTCAGTTTTATTTTGCCAATAAAAAGATGTATTTAATTCTGGTCAATCTCTCCTTGCCTCCCTTCTACATAAACTCGCCCCAATTTATACATTTAATACCTGCCGCTTCCTTTCTCTTCATCTGAATATTTTAAGTGCTTTTGGAAAATATTTCTGAGCTCAAAATCTTACTATTTCACTTTCTGCATCCATAAACTCATTTAAATTTATTTGTAAATCCAAACTTTTATTCCAAAAATAAACAAGGTTATTTTATTTAAATCCTTCCGATTAATTAAATTCATCCACAAATTATTATTATTTTTCCACAAATTATTTAAATTCTCCAAATAAATTATTACTATTATTATTACTGAAAAATATTTAGGCATCATCAACGTCAGACTGATTATTATCGCCCTGTTTCCTCAATAAATAAATATTTAAATCCTATCTGCAAATGATTATTAATAACATCTCACTTTCTGATTATTAATGCATTAACTATTTAATCACAATTAACAATTAACAATTTAATTTAATTCCTAATGTTTGGTGCTATCACTCCCTAAATTATTTATTTATAACTTTAAATGGTGTAGTTATATTTATAATATTATTAACTTATTTCTTTCACAGTTGTTTATTATTATTATTAAATAAATAAAATTATTTAAAAAATCCAAGTTGTAATTACGTCTCCTCTCATAATAAGAGAGTAAAAAAAATATTCCTATCCCTTGGAATAACTGAAATATTTCATGTCGGAACACATGAGCTAACTGTCAGTCCTGACAAAAATCGAAAATCGAATTATAAATTGTCAGACAGCATGCTCCATTTGTCATGCTGACAAATATAATAGACGTTCTAGTTACGATAAAAATGATGTTGATTTCTTATAGTGACTGTGTTAAATATGGAATTCTCTAATACTATAGGCTAGTGGATAGTACATGAATGGTTGCCTTACTTCAATCTTGCTGTGTAGGTAGAGCGTGTCTTTCGGTGTACACTATCCCAATAGTACCCTTCCATGGTCATCTGCTGTATCCGTATCACTTCATTCGTCTCTATGTCCTACCTATCCTTCGAGTAGTTTAACGGCGCATGTTGATAATAAAGTCACTCGTTCAAAATAACTCCCGTTATCATCAGTACAGTCTAACATGATGAAATTTTGTACAGTCATAGACTGATAAGGTACTCTTGAAATATTGAGAACAAGTCTCATATCCGAACAATGCGGTTTCGTTTGCACGCTATGACAGGAACACCTGTTAGCTGCATAGAACGAACTGTAAGAATAAATCCTTCCTTATATAATTTGAAGTGCCTGATGTATCGTTTCACCACAAGAAATACATCATTCTGTAGGCTAACTTCCTTGAATGGTTTTTTGAAACTATCATCTCCTGACCTGATAGAATACTTGACCTTAAAGTCAGTCGATATTCTGAGTCCTTCGCTGCTATAAGATGTGTTCATTCACCTGAACAGAAACTAAGTCCAACTGACTGCTAGTCCAGCGACTAAGTCCTACTGACTGCTAGTCCAGAGACTAAGTCCTTCGATGGTCAGAATCACGGCGTATATACTCGTACTTCACGTTTCGTAGCTGCGCACCTGAGCAAGGGCTCCGTTGGAATACAATACTGTCTTGAAATCCAAGCTCCTTATATAGTTCAGCCGGTCTTCTTTCTAGAACCTTCCATTTCGTATCTCGGCTTCTACTGAACGGAGTTTCATACTTGATAGCTCAAATTTCTTCTCATTCAATTGCCAGTAAACTGTACTACTTTTCTAGGTTCCATTCCTTCTCCTAGAGGAAATTCTGGAAAACTATTTCTCATGACGTAGGCGAGCTCTCACGTCACATATCCACGTCACTCGCTCCTTCGTTGCTATTCCAAATATCAGCCATTCCCTCACACAAATCAATCAACATCTCTACTTTATAATAATGACGTCAATAATGTCACGGACATGTGAACGATCCGGGTACAATACATCACTCCTCCGATATACTACTGCAGCGTAAAACATTCGGCATGCTGAGCGTGTATGAGTCTGATTGTGAGAACCCACGGTCACGCGCGTCAATGTTCTCAGATAGGGAAGTATTCATCACGCTCCCCACACCGCTCTACACCCCGCTCCTACCGCTGAGCTTTGAAGGTCAAGTGCACATCTGTGGGCCGGTATCTGTACACCCTATCTCGATCCCGCTGGGATAGTGAGTTGTTGTTAAGTTGTATTAGAGACTTACGTTATCTTTGGTCGTCAGCCCATGTATGCATGAATTTAGCTGATAACTTGTGTAGGCCTACCTGTGTAACTTTAGTTATAGAGATGTGATTGTGCTAGGAGATCACAATGATTGTCTAACAGCCAAAGTTGTTGCATTCTAAGCACCACCCGAGGGTCACGTGTAGGGTACTTTCAGGTTAAGCCAAACGTTTATTAATAATAATATGTAACTGTAGTTATTAGAATAGAGGATGGAGTAAGTACCCCTCGCCTTAAAATAAAGGAACTATCCCGGTATTTGCCTGGAGAGAGTGTGGTAAATACAGAGTAAAGGAAGCATTCAAGTGAGCCACTGTCTGAGTATCCAGTATCAGCACCGGGATTCGAAACTCCAATCTCTCGGCTTGCTGCAGCTTCCCCTTGCGGTCGCGGTGAACGATTTAATAAAGGAAGGAAGATTGTTGTTTTACGTGACCGTGAATCTTGTGATTATGAGCCACAGGACCTCCTTTTTACGTGGAATCAGAACCACAGGACATGGCGTTTCACTTTGAAAATCTCATATGCATTGACTGGGAATCGAACCCAGTCCACCTTGGTGAGATGCCAACAGCTTTACCGCTGCGCCACCACACCCCATGATTTATAGAGCATAGCTACTTCTCGGGTTACTACGTCCCATGTATGAAGCACATCGTATTGGGTAAATTAAGAGCTCCTTTAACAGACTCGACAATAACCTAGTGTAGAAGATATTATGCTTGAGTTTAGTTGCCTAAAAGGGTTTTCATGTGCTTCAAATATTAACCCACGATGGGGAATTGCAGCAACTCCAGTGATTGGTGGATCGAATCCCGGTGCTCATGCTGTGCTATGGTGAGTGCGGGTTTTCCCGGGTTTGTCCACACTCCCTTCAAGCAAATCCCTGGATTGCACATTACAGGATATTTCATATAAATTAAGAACTGCAAGCGGCAGTTTTGTTATCCGCTGCTGCGGTCGCCTTGGCCAAGCTTGTGGCGCACCGTGGCCCCCTGCTTTAAGCGTGTATACAATCCTGTATGAAATATGAAATATTACCTTATAAAAGATGCTGGAAGTGGCGTCCTTCCTGGCTTATACAGGCGTTGTATCTGGTAACCACATTCTGGCTGACGCGGGTGAGTTCTGCCACTGTAATGTTTCTGATTTTCAATTTTATGCTTTTTATTGAGCACTGAGTCAGTAGTGTCAAACTTATTTACAATTACGGGAATCTGTGCCAGTGAAGGTGGCACTTCATCAGGAAATTGCTGAACAAATTCATCACGTACCCGCCGAGCAGACTCGTACGAAAATAAGTTGTACATACAAAAATACGATGCTGTAATGATAATTGTCTCATGTTAACATCTGAGGTTCATCTGGCGACTTAACACCTGCACGTGTATTGCAAGGTCGAGTACAGTTTATACTATGCGCGCGCTTTCAATACTACAGCAGGGGCCGTGGCACGCCACAAGCTCGGCCAAGGTCACAGCAGCAGCGGATAACAAAGTCGCCGCTCACCACTCTTACTTTATATGAAAGACCCTGTATTGGATAACCCGGTCCTAATAATTACAACTACAAATATTCATGATCAAAATCAATAAATGAAAAACAAAAATAATGGAATGAAGCTGATAGACTTCAGAAACCCGTAGTGATATCAAATTGGCAGGTGAAAAGCTAAAGGAAGTAGGAGACGTCTGCTACTTAGGAAGTAGAATAACCAGTGATGGACGAAGCAAGGAGGATATAAAATATAGGTTGGCTCGAATAGGGAAAGCATTTCCTCAGAAAAGAAATCTGTTGACAGCAAATATACATTTATATATATTTTTTGAAAGACTTGTATGGAGCGTGGCGCTCTATGGAAGTGAAACATGAACTGTTGTCGCAGCAGAAAAGAATAGAATCATTTGAAATGTGGTGTAACAGGAGAATGATGAAGATCAGATGAGTAGATAGAGTAACAAATGAAGAGGTATTAACACGAGTGCGAGAGTAGAGATGTTTGTGGCGACTGCTAATGAAGGGAAGAGATAGGTTGGTAGGACATATGCTATGACATCCATGAATAGCAAACTTAGTTATGGAAGGAATGGTCGAGGGCAAGAACTGTACACGTAGACCAAGGATAGAATATATTAAACAGATTACCTCGGATGTGATGTGTGGTAGCTATGTTGAGATGAAATAATTAGCTCAGGACAGAGAGGTATGGAGGGCTGCTTCAAACCAGTCAAAAGAGTGTGGACTCAAACAACAAATACTATTACAGTCATCACAGAAACACAGGTTATTAGACGAACTGAACACATGCCCAAATACACCGTGCTGATAGCCAATGTTGTTTCAAACCCTAATAGGAATAGCAACAACAAATTTGAGTATCTCCTACCATGCCTCATAATGCATCAGCACATCAGTAACAAGGAAATGAGTGGACGAGAAAATCATTGTGCCATACGAGTTTCTTGAAGCGCTGCTATGGCATTTCTTGGAGAACTACTCGAGACAACTCTGTGCCTGGCATTGAGGCCGATGGTGCATAGAGGTACAGGCTTTCACTTGGTTTGAGACAGACCAAATATGACTAAATGCTCCCAGGAATAAACCTATTACTCATATTTCGCTATTGCAGGCTGTGTGCACCAAAGGACCACGTTTCTCTCCATTTAAATATGCAAAGCAAAAAAAAGCAAAGCAATCGAGGCCATGGAGGCCCTGGGAGTAGTGGAAGGTAGAGGCTTCCACTCTTTGCGACATGAGCACTAGATGGAATGGAGTTGTCAGGTCCACGCCCGGCCGTCTTTGCTCCCAGAAATTACCCTGGTACTCACTTCTGGTGTAGGATGAGTGAACCCCAGAGCCATTTGCGTTTCCGAAAGTGGTAGTTTTTAGCCTACTTTCGATTTTTGCAAGGGCGAAAAAAAGTGTGTCTGTCTGTGTGTGTGTGTGAGGCTGTCTCTCTGTGTGTGTGTGAGTGTGTACTCTGAATGTCTGTCCCCCCCCCTATCAATTCGAACACGGTGAGCGCAAATTGAACGAAATTTGGTACAAAGGTAGCACTAGCAAAGGACACCTCAGTGTCATGTTTTATATCGCCGCCATCTTGACGGAAACGTAATGGCGGCCACACAAATGTTCAAAGCTTAAATCAAATTACGACTAACCTAATCATCCGATCTCTACCAAATTTTGCAACAACATATCTTTCTGGGGGCAGCATCCTTTGACCAAACTAATAGGTCATCAGCCTAATAGTTTGCGGATGGCGGCCATCTTTGTGTGAAAATCGATTGCCCCTATTAATTCGAACACGGTGAAACCGAATGGAACGAAATTTGGTACAGAGGTAGTACTAGCAAAGGGCACCCCAGTGTCATGTTTTATATCGCCGCCATCCTGACGGAAACGTAATGGTGGACACACAAATGTTCAAAGCTTAAATCAAATTACGACTAACCTAATCATCCGATCTCTACCAAACTTTGCAACAACATACCTTTATGGAGGGAGCATCCTTTGACAAATCTAATAGGTCATTAGCCTAATAGTTTGCGGATGGCGGCCATCTTTGTGTCAAAATCGATTACCCCTATTAATTCTAACACGGTGAAACCGAATGGAATGAAATTTGGTACAGAGGTAGCACTAGCAAAGGGCACCCCAATGTCATGTTTTATATCGCCGCCATCTTGACGGAAACGTAATGGCGGCCACACAAATGTTCAAAGCTTAAATCAAATTACGACTAACCTAATCATCCGATCTCTACCAAATTTTGCAACAACATACCTTTTTGGAGGAAGCATCCTTTGACAAATCTAATAGGTCATTAGCCTAATAGTTTGCGTATGGCGGCCATCTTTGTGTCAAAATTGATTACCCCTATTAATTCGAACACGGTGAAACCGAATGGAATGAAATTTGATACAGAGGTAGCACTAGCAAAGGGCACCTCAGTGTTATGTTTTATATCGCCGCTATCTTGACGGAAACGTAATGGCGGCCACACAAATATGCAAAGCTTAAATCAAATTACGATTAACCTAATCATCCGATCTCTACCAAATTTTGCATCAACATACCATTATGGAGGGAGCATCCTTTGACCAAACTAATAGGTCATTAGCCTAATATTTTGCGGATGGTGGCCATCTTTGTGTGAAAATCGATTCCCCCTATTAATTCGAACACGGTGAAACCGAATGGAACGAAATTTGCTACAGAGGTAGCACTAGAAAAGGCCACCTCAGTGTCATGTTTTATATCACCGCCATCTTGACGGAAACGTAATCGCGGCCACCCAAATGTTAAAGGCTAAAATGTAATTACGACCAACCTAATAATCCAGTCTCTACCGAATTTTGCAACAACAAATCGTTATGTGGGAAGCATATTCTGACCAAACTGCTAGATCATCAGCCCAATAGTTTGCAGATGGTGGCCAAGTATGTGTGCAAATCGATTCCCCCTATCGATTCAAACACGGTGAAACCGAATTGAACGAAATTTGGTACAGAGGTAGCACTAGCAAAAGGCACCTCAGTGTCATGTTTTATATCGCCGCCATCTTGACGGAAACGGAATGACGGCCACCCAATTGTTAAAAGCTTAAATCAAATTTCGACCATCCTAATAATTTGATCTCTACCGGATTTTGCAACATGCCTTTTTGTGGAAAGCATCTTATGACTGACTACATGGTCATCAGCCCAATAGTTTGCAAATAGCGGCCATGTATGTGTGCAAATCCATTCCCCAGATCAATTCAAACACGGTGAAACCGAATTGAATGAATTTTTTTACAGAGGTAGCACTAGCAAAGGGCACCTCATATTCATGTTTAATATCCCTATAGCACGTTGTATTTAAACAAGCTACTACAACCAACATTCAATTATACTCCTTGAAAAGGACAAAGAGTTATAACAATACCCATGCATTTAGGAGAAAGTAGGCTATATGTTCTTTACTGAACATCTTGTTTGTTTCTAAAATCGACTATTCAGATGGGGATTGAGCCCACTCTCTTACAGATCGAAGCTCAGTGCCTCTACCGACTGCGCTACGCTGCCTCCATTTAAATATGTACTGAACGCAAGTCTCAATTATGGCACATTTATGATTTAAGATTCCCCTCTAGCTGTCTCGTATTATCCTCGAGGAATGACGTCAGCAAACGTAGCTATAGCCATAGCTATGTAATCAGCAAACAAGACAGAAAGGAATGTAGCTACAGCTATATCGGTATGTGATCTCTCTCACATCACGTATCATCATAGTGCCAGCATTTCTACAGGTACAGGAGTTTGTTTGAAATTAAATGTGAACTTAATTATCCTCTCTGGCTTGACAAAGGGATAAAAAAGACTCAGGGTGACCTTCTCCTCCCAGCCAGCAAACTACTCTATTGTCTATAAGAATTCAAGTTATTAAGGTAATCTGTAACGAATTCTGTACACTTGTCTTTAACCATGCAAAATGGCATCTCGTCGTAATAATTATATCCTTAAAATGATTCGTGGCTTCGGTGGCGTAGTTGGTAGCATACTGAGCTTCTATGCCCAAGATTGCGGGTTCAAACCCGGCAGAAGTCATCGGATTTTTTAAGAAAGTTAAAAATCCCTCAGTATGCCTTCCTTCTGAGGGGAAGTACAGCCGGTGGTTCAATGTCATAGATTTATGGCATGTCAAAGAACCTTCCACGAATTACGCCTGTGTGAAGCTAATTTATATATAGGTTAAACATTTGACAAACGCTCTTAGGTTCCAACGTTCGTCGCCAGGAGCGGACTGCGGTGGCATCTGGTAACCTAGTTCTGAACTAGTAGTCGTAGACGGTGGCGTTTGGCGGCAAAAGTAGGAACTACTTGAACAAAATTATATGTCTGCAGTCCTTACTTGAATTGAAAACAGATAACACACACTAATACAGCCATCACAATTAACACTGGTTATCAGACACATTCTACACACACCCAAAGTACACGGGACAACATGACCGCGTTGTCGCAGCCCATAAACTAAGGAACCAACCAACCTTAAAATGATATTTCTTTCATTTAAATATAATTGTATGTGTTTTTCTAAATTCTAGAGTAATTTCCTCAAAATTGGGACCCCAATGTCTTCAATTTCTTAGTGTATGCTTTCTCTGAGCCGTTCAATTGCGCGAGCCGTAATTTTATACACTTATTCCTTCAACACGACCATGAGAACGAAATCTGGAGATAGCAAATATGGACTGTGTATGTGCCTAGAGGTTGACTCTGTATAATGTTAGTGTATATTGTTGTGAAATTCGAGTCACAACTACTGTACCGCGTAATAATTCTGTGATAGAGAAGAGAGTTCACCGGCGAGAGGAGGGTTTCATACTGTTTTGCATTTTGCAACATGTCATCGTTATAACATGAGTTGTTATAGAAAATAGTACGGGGCCTCTGACGAGAAAATTACACTTTTCATTGCATTGACGATAAAGCTATGGCGGAATTACAGCAGTAGAATGTTGTTCATACTCGTACATTACTGTAATTAATTAATTAAACTAGTTGAACACCCGTAATGAGAGAACTAAAGAAGTATCCTGTTAATTACTCATAGGTTTACACGGTGAAATACAAGCACGACTACTAATGCACATTGCTGTTAGTATTATTATTATAACTATTATTATTATTATTATTATTATTATTATTAAAATACATACAACAAAAAGGGTCTATCTTTTGGGGCTAAATTCCGACACTTGGATACTGTTGTCAAACCAGAATGTCTGTATGCAGCAGGAACACTCGATATGATTGGGAAAGATGGCCTCGAAGACATCCGAAAGAGGGAAAGAAAAATTCCAGGCCCAAATATCAAGGATGGAGAGAGGAGACTCAATCATAACAAAGAACTATACCTGAAGACAGAAGGAGTCGTAGACCTAATGAGGAAAAGGAGAATACAGTTTAATGGACAATTGGTGAGGATGAACAATGCCAGATTGACGAAGAGGATTTTTGAATTCTTCAGGAAGAGGACGACGGAGCCGAAATGGTTTCGGGAAGTGAGATTGGACTTGGATCGGATGGGGGTGAAAGAAGAAGACATAATGGACTGAGAGCGATTTAGACGGCTGGTTAAGGAGTTTATAGGTTTCCAGGAGACAGGGGAGTTGTCAGTGAGGAAAGGAAGATCTTACAAGTAGGAACAGAAGAAGGAAGTGGGAGAGAAGATGAAGAGATATTGGCAGAGAGTGAAGACAACAAATAATGTAAAGCTGTCAAACGTGGTCCATGATTGGCCGTAACGAATAAATACCTAGGTATATATTATGTTTATTAACATGGTTGTTGGTGTTTTAAGGGGCGGAACAGCGAGGTCTACCAGGGGTAGATTACCTTGATCTTTTGTTCTTTAAACTTTCAGACATCCGCCGATTCTCCCTGTGATTAACGTGGTTAAACACCGACACGAATATCGGGTGGTTACCATAGCAACAAGTGTTCTTCATCTAGGCCTATGCATTCTAGTTCAGTAGTGACATGCAGTATATACTGTATGTTGCTATTATAACATCTTAGTTAGTGGTAGTTATTGTCCGGCTCCATGGCTAAATGGTTATCGCGCTAGGCTTTGACCCGAAGTGCCCCGGGTTCGATTCCCGGCCGAGCTATCAGGGATTTTAATCTCCTAGGGTTAATTCCCGTGGCTCGGGGACTGGGTGTATGTGCGTCTTCATCATCACTTCATCCTCATTACGACGCGCAGGTCGCCCACGGGCGTCAACTAGAAAGACCTGCACTCGGCCTCTCCGGAGGCCACACGATCACTATTTTAGTGTTAGTTATTGATGTTTCTAAGGGCGAAACAGCGAGGTCATCTAAACATCTTATAGATTAATTTTGAATAATTAAATGGTTGCCCGATATTGCAGAAATATGTAGGAATGTACGAACATTGTTGAGCAAACATCAAATACACCACATCAAATATTAGCATGGATGTTATCATTCCTGGACGTATTATTGATTTAAAAAAATATTTTATTTTTCAAAGGCATGTAATGATGTTAATAATAATAATAAAAACATATCCATGACTATTGTTGAGGACTGTTATATCTTTCGAGAGGGTGAAGGACTTCGGTCACTACTCATTGTTTTTCTTTATATTCCAAGCGGGCTCTGTATTATTATCTCTGCGGTCTGTTTTGGAGGACATGACTGATCATTGTCTGCTTTGATTTATTGAAAATAAAATAAGTACCAGTACGGAATTATAAAAGAACCTATACGCCGGTTAGGCTTTCGATAGTTACAATTTCGTTTCGTAATAACTATGTTTCTCAAGATAACGACATGTAATTAGTATAATTATTAAAATTGTTATTTATTATATTTTTATTATTATTATCATTATTATTAATACATTTATTTAACAAGATGTAGACATAAAGCTAAGGAATCATAAAACGCACAATATTATGAAATCAAATTATTGGATTGCATGACTTTTATAGGCCAATAGTGCTGCGGTTTAATTTTCTACTACAGTAAGGTGTTTGTTCTTCCAAATATAACCAGGGGTAGTTATGTTAGTTAGTTATTAGTGCTTTAAGGGGGCGGAATAGCGACGTCTACCAGGGGAAGATTATCAGGATGTTATGTTCCTTAAACTTTCAACCATCGATAGTAACAAGTAAATAAGGCTGTGACAGATTGAAAGAAATGAAAGAAAGGTTAAAAATTTCTGATCTGGTCTATATTGTATTGTTTAGATAGATTAGGTTTACAACTTTGCGGAATAATTCGGTGATGGAGATCAGAATTCACCGGTTACGTAAAGTTAAAAGTTATATACATACAAACTTCCTCGTCATGTCCTTATCCCCACCTAGATTCAGACAAATAGGGAGTTTGTAAACGTTTGACATATTTTCAAAGTGTGGATCTCATGACAAGGTTTGTAAAGTAGATATGGAAAGCATTCTACAGAAAAATGTAATAGAGAACACAGTGCAGAAGAACGGTTCGGAATGTGGAATGCAGTGACATCTATTGGCATGTAATAATTTACTTTGTGTTTTATCTTGGAATTACGTTTAACGTTAACGTTCGAAATACCTATTGAGAGCCATCTCCTCGTGATGGCTGGCTAATGAAGAATATAAGTCAATAAGAGCAATACTCATGGTCTGCTTGAAAGGTAAATGCATCATGACGACGTAAACTCAGATATATCCTACATTCTACTTCCAGTTTCTGGCAAGCAGATAAACTCGATGTCCGCTCCCTTAGGATAACAAACTTTCATAGGCGCAATCGACGTTTGCAAAGATTTGTCTAGTTACATAAGTGCTCTTCATAAAATATAGTATTAGTTGTACAGTTTCCTCAAAAATATGTTGTTCAATTATGCCATATTTATGTGTATTTGTTTCGGAAGAGAATACCTTATTGAAACAATATACAGGGTGTAAATGAAATGAGGTAACTCCACTTAACTGGTAAAATAAGACATAATCTGAAACAAATTATCAGTGTAAACTTGCTATCTCTAGTAGTGTTGAAGAACTTAACAAATACTGTTAGCAGGTTTAATATTTTAAAGGAGGAAATACTGTTCAGATGCTAGCTTAGCTGGAATGAGACATGAAGTAGAATAGCTCTTTCCTAGTTCCATTACAAATTAATGCATGTAACATTTTGAGTAGTAATGTTCCGTTCTCTGGTTTGGCACACGTTCTCGTGAATTATGACCGCGAGGTTAACAGTTACGTAAAACGACACCTTATTTTCTTTCCTTTCAAAGATTCAAACAAATGAGAAGTTTCACCATAAGTTAATCATGTGTAAACTGACAGAATCAGTAATTCTTTAATTTAAACTAGTAGTTCCGTGAAGAACTATACAGCCTATTTTCATATATTCTACTCATGTTAATTGCCTCTATCAACATACAAAAATTCAGTTTGATTGCTGTAATAGATTCGTAGTTGTTGAGAACCGACTAAATAGTGCGGATGGTCGGCATGTTGGATTTTTATATATGTAGGTCTTAGAGGTATGTACTGTTACATGAAGATTATTGTGTACGTGTAGTATTCAAACTTCAATCGCATAATTAGGACACAAGAAGTAAAAACAACATTTTAAAATTTCGCACAGCTGCCATCTTGTGGTTATGGAAACAATTGAAAAAATTAGATGCCAGTGGATTAACATTTGTATAAGGATTTACTGTACCAAGTGTTACTGCACTCGGTTGGTTAATTTGCGAGAAACGACCATGTGAATATTTATACTTCGCGTCGCCGCCTTGTTGGATTTGTGATCACCAGGATATTGAAAGTCCTATAGGTGAACTTATGTTCTTAGCCCCTATGAACATTAAAAAATTCAGTTTTATTGCTGTAATAGATTCGTAGATATTGAGATCCATCTAAATATTTCGGATGGTCGCCATGTTGGATTGTTAAATGTATAGGCCGTAGAGTCAAGTACCATTAAAGGAAAATTATTGCCTAGGTTCATTATTCAAACTTTCACTTCGATCGCATGATTACAACACAAGAAATAAAAACTTAATTTTAAAATTCCCACAACCGCCATCTTGAGGTTATGTAAACAATTGAACTAAATTAGATACCAGTGCGTTACAATGTGTATAAATATTTCCTGTACTAGTTTCATTGCGATTGGATCAATAAATCGCGAGAAAGGTGTATTTAAATTTTTCAACTTCGCTTGGCTGCCGTATTCGTTTTGTAGTAAACCGGTTTTTGAAGTCTTATAGATGAACTTCCAGTAGTGCCCTTTATCTCCGTACAAAATTTCAGGGTGATACCGCTAATAGTTTCAGAGATATAGAATGCCGGTGAAATATTTCGCACAGCCGCCATCTTTTGGTTATGTAAACAATTGAACTAAGTTATAGTCCGGGACACCTCAAATAAGTTACTAGAAAACCAACATGGCCGCCACATCGGTGTTACCAACTTACATCATTCAACACCAAAAATTCACCAAATACTTCCATGTAACAAGTAACCCAAAGGAAACCAAATAATTAAGACCTCCTTGCCTACATACGTTTTACATAAACTCAAGGAGTGCTTGCTCGAGTAAGGGACATCTTGATCATCAGTCCCCTGCCGTCAAACCCATAACCAGTGTTATGGTTGTGAAGATAACTTTAGGTTTCTTCATTGCCTTTTAAACGACCTTATAAAATGCAAAATTTAAGGAATGTTAATACTTACTCAAGGCTTTTCCAGTTTTGCTGAGGAGCTATAGATGAACTTGTGATTTTCTTTTCTTCTCACACATTTTTAATAGTATCCTTTTAATAATGTAATAATTAGTTCAAAGGCGATGGTTTTATATTTTTAGGATGAATGATCAGGAAAGGAGAAATAAAATGGTACATATTTGCAGATTATTATTATTATTCATTATATCTTTATTTCTGTAAGTGCTCATTCCTTGCGTACACAGACCTTCGTGGAGACAGGATCGAGACACATCCCTTTTGATATGCAAGATAATAAAGGCTTTTTCAATGCTTAGGCCTAAATCCACTCTAAGTAGTCTTGGATTTTAGGGGCAATTCTGAAAAAAAAAGGGAAATAATAATTCTAAATTAATATACACTCCATTAAATGAGAGGAGATCATGATAAAACTCCCAAAGACATCAGGCGTTGTGTTGTTAAAACGAGGATTCTATCTCTTGAGAGCTTTGCCAATATTAAGGACCAGTGCAACTATTGACGACAGTCGAAACGATGAATGGTATGACAATAAACAGCATCAGCAGCTTTTTTAAATACTGTTGAACCTCTTACTCATACTTTAACTGGCTTGAAGCTGGTAACTTGCCTCTTAATCATGCAACATTCTATTAAGAAAAAATTTGCAAAACATAAAGGGTGGGGGGAAGAAAAAAAAGGCCCAAGTATAAAGTATAAATTTAATTTATGAACATATTATCAAAATGAGAGTCTAAATTGATCAACCTATAGGCCTGTTTTTCTTATATTTTTATTGGGGGAGGGGCACCCGTAGCCCGCTCCCCCCGTGTGACGGTCAACCCAAGCTACACCGCTTCCGACATGCCATTAGTCCTAGATAGCAGAAGGAAACAGTCAAGGGATTGGAAGGATTTGCCCTTTGAGGCTTAGTGCCTGTCCCCACACACTGTATATTTCAAGGCATATGAATATATGGTAGGACGTAGGGGCAGGTAAAAGTCCTGTAGGAAGAAATGGAAAGTGCCTACACGTGAAACCTGGCATATTTGGAGATAGCACATGCAAGGATATGGTCTAGGATAGATATGGGTTGTGTTCGAGTTGGTGAGTTGTCGTGCACTATTTGAAAGTTTCATATCCAAAGCCAGAATGAATATATTGGGGGTCCATACTTCTCTGGCACAAGCAAGGACCTGCAACTGGGCTTCACACTCGGCCTGTAAGACTTAAAACTGAAAATTAATACTGTAGTAACTTAGAACATAAGAGGAGTCTTATTTCTAGTTCTTAAAATCTAACAAATTAACATCTTACTTCTCAGGCACAGTTCACCAGTTCCGCTCATCTCACTGTGAGCACTGCACCCTTCCGTAAGTGGTGCCTAGAAGAGTATAATTATATTTATTTCCCATTAGAAAATACACACTACAGGGACTTTCATATAAAATAAGAACAGGAAGCGGCAGTTTTGTTATTCGCTGATGCGGTGGCCTTGGCCGAGCTTGTGGCGCGCCATGGCCTCCTGCTGTACTATTGAAAGCGCGCGCATAGTACATACGAGGGCTGTTTTTTTTTACTTTTTTTTCAAGTTCCGATGGACTGTATAAAAATAACAGAGTGACATATCAAATTGATTTTACTACTAAATGTTTGCTTGTTTTATTCGTATGTCTCAACATAATCGCCAAAACGATTGAAACATTTTTGTCGTATCGTTACACCAGCTTTCCAAGGTGAAAATAATTCAGTGCTGGTTTGGACTAAACGGCAGATGGTCCAAATCTTCACATTTGAATTCTTTGTAAAAGTATATCGTAACGTTGGCACAGTGTGGTCGTGAATGATTTTCACCCTTTTCGAGAATTGAAGGTATGGTTGGGCGGCAACGTCTAGCCAAAAAGGAAAAACTTCAGGAGACTCTCCAGACGTACCCACCTCAGTGGCGGCAGAATATTTTGCCGAGGGCATTGGAAAGCTGGTGTAACGATACGACAAATGTTTCAATCGTTTTGGATTATGTTGAGACATAAGAATAAAATAAGCAAACATTTAGTAGTAAAATCAGTTTGGTATGCCAAACAGTTATTTTTATACAGTCCATCGGAACTTGGAAAAAAATAAAAAAACAGCCCTCGTATGTACTATGCACCCGCTTTCAATAGTACAGCAGGGGGCCGTGTCGCGCCACAAGCTCAGCCAAGGCCATCGCAGAAGCGAATAACAAAACTGCCGCTTGTCGTTCTTACTTTATATGAAAGACCCTGTATATGTGCTTTATGTTATAATGTCTGGGTAATTATAAAACAACAAATATAATAAAACCCTACCTTCGCGAGATTTGAACCATGGCTTCATAAATAAGAGTAATGTATTGTGACCACTCGACCAACTATTTGAATGTGGTAAGTAGCAGGTTCAGGAAATACCGCAATGATAAGGAAAATCTTCAGCTTACGAGGGAACGGTACGAAGTCTGACCACGAATTTCGACTTTATTTTTACATAGTCGTGAAGGTTTTTTTACGCTGAAACAGGTAGTGGAGGTCTAATTTTTCGCTGGTCCTTTTTAAGGAGCCACTTGGAAGCCCCAAGTTGGTGGTGCGTGCTCTGAATTGTACAGTACATGCCGGCACACGTCAGCGCGCACAGCCAGCGGCTGACTTGCCTCGCCTTCCCTCTACCCTCGTTCAGTTCTCCACTATCACCCACCACATAGGCTACGGTTGCCTACAGTGGGACTGCGAGTCGTTTTCTATACGGTCAAGTTCTCCACGACAGATGGCTGTTCCACATATAGGCGATCTCATTGGAGTCTTTGCGTTATAATGACCTCTTGCAACATTATTGTAGCTCTTATTAATGCCTACGGTGTTCAGGAAGCTACAGAGCTTTCTGATAAAGAGCAAATAATGTTCATATAAATAATGGCAACGTTTGATGCAATTATGGAAGAGAGTTGTTTTGCGACTCCTACTTGACAAACCTTAAAAGGCGTTTGAAAATTCTGTACCGAAAAGTAACCAAACTCTTCGGTAAAACGTTTAAAACAGAAGAAGAAGTACGATATGAAGAGGCTAAAATGTTTGTTAAATTCATTATTGAATTGCAAGAAGAGAAAGAGGTCCCGGACGCCAATATCTGGAATTCGGACCAGTCCCGATTCAAGTGCGAAATGGTAACATAGAGAAGTTATGATTTCCGTGGTGTGAAAGACGTTCTTGCTACGCTCGTTTGCAGAAATAGTTCCACGCACACCCACACAGTGCAATATCACATTTTTAAAGCCGAAGAAATGGGACATTTGTTCTTGATCGTTTTCAAAGAAATTAATGGAAAGTTTGGACCTAGGGTACAAGAAAGTATCAACGCCTACATGGATGTCTTTAAATATGTCGTCATTGATTGTCCATCTTCCGGGAAAATGTGGAAAGGGCATGTACTGCACGTGCCTGGTTCCAAGACATTTTCCATCCGCAATTAAAGGTCGACGAACGAAATCTTCTTCTCCTAGATTCATTCAGTGGCCAGGGCAAAAATGCACAGCTTGAATCTCTGACGAACAAACAAGAACAAATTGAATGTATACCGAAAGGAACTACATATCTTTGCCACCCGTGTGATCTTGGACTCTTCCGACACTAAAATGTTTAGTCTGTCGAATGGAAAATATTTGCCAAGTAAGGAATTTACACGGCCAGTCAAAATTAAAACCCGACAACAGACTTTTCTTTATAACTAGTCAAATGCTAGCGCATAACCGATTACAAGCTGATTGTTTCGTACCAATGCTGAAATATGCTTGGATAACGGGTGGTTATTCCATTACTGACAATTTACCACAATATATCTCAAACTAATTTTCATGATTTGACTGATAAAGAAGTAGGCCTATGTTGGAATTGATTGTACCAATTTCTCTTTTATAATGATTTTCTTGTGTTTTGTTATTCACATTTTGTGTTAGATTTTCACTATCATGCCATGAACAATGCACCCATGCCAGACTGTGTTAGAATAAAGGCATTTCTTGAACAGTTTGAACGGCATGATGATGAAGATGATATGTGATGATTTGTAAACCATTGTTTTTGTTTCTATATTACACAGTGAATTCATCTTTGTAAATAAAATATCCAAACTAATGTCAGTTTTAACCCGCCATCCCGTGTACACAACAACTGTAGGCAGCCGTTTGTGGTGGGTGATGGTGGAGAACAGAACGAGGGAAGAGGGAAGGCGAGACTAGACAGCTGCTGGCTGTGCGCGCTGACGTGAGCAGAACAATATGACCCGCATGGTACAAATTAAAAGAAGCATTCAACGAAGCATATGTTTATAAGAAGCTTGATATTAGCCACATATTCGAGAAGAAGTAGGCCTAAGTTACTATATCCTTACCTGGATGCATGGGCGCCCATAGGATTGTTTCCAGAGGGGGGCCAAGTAAATATTTTCGTTTCATTGCCTACCTGTCACCCCCCCCCTCCCCTCCCCATCCCCCCTCACTCCCCCCCCCCTTCCCCCACACACACACCTTTTTATATTCAATAACTGGCTTTGTTGTAAATGTAAACAGGTTTAAACCTCACCCCTTGTACTTGACTCTGGGTGAAATTCCGGGTTATGTAATAATGTGTCATTAGGCGAGTGTGTATAAGTAATGTTATTTCAGAGTACCGATAGCGTAGTTTTGAGATGAGTGCCCCGGTACATGAAACATGATACGTACGTGGTATTTCCCTGAAGGTAGTGTTGAAAATATCGTAGGCCTACTAGGGATGGCTGCTGTCAGCGTCGGCAATCAAATTTCGAATATTTAGGTAACCAGTCGTCATCGTGGAGCTTAAATTGGGGTACTCAACTACACAGATGGGCTTAAAGATCAAATTACTACATTCTGTCCTTTCTTACAATGCATGCCACGATGAATTTACGTTGCTGCCCCGACTTGGAATATGCAGATTTATTAAAGTTGTAACCTTCCCCGATCACAAGGGATCGAACCTTTACTTTTGGGACGTACGATTTTCATAATCGTCCACATATTTTTATTTGATGCCTTTTTATGTTCTATAATTATGTAATGAAGTGTATAATATCATGTGATTTATTTCCGATTAATTTGTTTAGGTTTTAAGGGATTGTAATTGGCAGGATCTGAGTCTAGTTATATGTGAATATTTTAACATTGGAATAATCTTCAGTCAGTCTGGAATTGTGTGCAAGAACCAGGAAGTAGGCTTGTTGTCGCCTGGGTTTTTCTCTCGCAAGCTCAAGTGCATGATCACTCATGCAGGTAGGAGGCTTGGCAACACTGTGCTAGGGGTGTGTCTAGGGTATTTTGAAGACCAAGAAGGCACTCCTTATATGGTAATGTTTTGTTTTGATTGGCTGGGCCCGTGAGGGAAGCCAGGTAGGCCAGTGATTTGTGGAGTGGAGATGAATGTTATTAGGACTTGACGAAGCTGTGAGGGCGACTCATTCTTAGGACTCCGTGGGGAGTAGTACTCATTCTTTGGACCGCGTGTAGGGCGGTGTACTCATCCTTTAGACTCCGAGTGGAGTGGTTCGTATTCTTGATAAGACTCCGTGAGGGAGTGGAACTTGTATTTTGGACTTGTGTGTTTTTGGTGGAGAAGGAAGATATTTCAGACGATCACAAGTTGGTGTTCGATGTGCAATTACTGAGTTGCTGGCTATACATTCTCAAGGGAATTATAAGCCTAGTTTCAAACAAATAGTCTAGATTGTTTGTCTCGAATCGCATGAAGTATTGTAAACTAACGTCTGTATACCGAAATTCTGAGACCATAGAGGTAAATAGTTATACGACAAATACTAGTAAAATATGCTATGTATTAGTAAACTCAGGAGCGGAGTAGATGCGATAATCCAACACACGGATTTAAAGCATCTTTGTATAATCAGATCCACGAAATTAGATAAATCGTTGGATGCTGACCATCAAAGTAATAATGTACATAATATTCATAGTTGAGAGGCTTGCATGTGAAATATATATTAATTGTGCTGCGAGTAAGTAGGAGTGATTCTCTGGGAGCAACTAACCCTCGAATCAGTAGAGTTAAGTCGTCACAGCTGAAGTCAACGCCTGTACGTACCAGTCACCCCATTAATATGTCATAAGTGTGCCTGTGTGAATATGATAGTGAGTTTTAGATAGTATGTACGACGAGGATCCTGCGAAGTGTATTTCATGTCTGGTATCAGAATATATTGTAAATTTTACCAAATCTGTAGTGCTTTTATGTATGAGGTAACCAGTGTAGTTAAGAGTGAAGGTTTATTGCTGTTGCTCATACCGTACAGGTGTTTAACCCTCACGCAACCCGTGAAGCCGAGCAGTTACAAAGTTTCCATAACATATGAGGCTGTTTCTTCGCCTGTGTGTGTGTGGTATACACTATAAATATGAGTTTGCTAAAATTACAAATTTTAAAAAATAATACAAAGAATGTAAATAAAATTTTAACATATATCATACACAATCAATGTGCAAAAACAATTATTTAAATACCGTTAACAAGTTTGGAATTTTCTCATTGGTACAATTTCACATTGAAGTCAGATCAACAGCGAGAACACCAAGGTGACTAAGACGATCCTTTTATTTATGTCTTTAAATAATCAACAATGCCAAAGTACGGTATATTCTCTTGTGGAGGGCTTTTAATTAAATCAACTTGACGTTTAATGACCAAGCAGTTTTGTACAGTTTTCCAGAAATTTTTCCGTCCCTAGGCAGTTGCAAGTTTGTCCCCCCGTCAATACGGGTCTGAATACAGTAAATTATCCAATATTGTAAGCACGACCTTACAGGACCAGTGTCTTACTAGTCAGCATAGAAAAGCTTATTTTAGGGGTTAAAAAACGCTAGCGATGTTGCAATGTCTAAAATTATCTCCAGAACGTGCTTTTCATATCGACACTGCCGAATTGAGGTGGCAAAAGTAGTAGCCACTCAAGATAGTGATGGGGAAACACACGGTATTTAACACTAGGCATAACCGTATTGAAATTTGGAGCTTATCTAGATGTTAGGCCCCTTTAAACATCAATTATCATCATCATCATCCATTGGTGACAAGAGTGCATGGCATCATTAGAACCATATTTTTATTTAAAAATTGTAAATACATATTACGTCAGCACCATTACAGAATTTTGCTGTTGTAACAGTTGTCAGTTGACTATTTGCAACTTCCATTTAAGAAATAAACTGGTGTGACAATGAACAATCTTATTTCAACATTCTCGGAAATCGAGTCCCCCTAAGGGCGTCTACGATATTAACCCATGCATGAGTACCAAATGGCCGAACAGACCCACTTAAAGCTTGAATATTCTAAGAACAATTCTTAGTGAGCACTCACAAACTGAGAGTAATCAACATGCACAATTTCAGTTTCATAGCCCTTGTGGTTACAAAGATACGATGATTAACGAGTGAGTACTTCCTTTTTGGATTATATATAATAAGATAAAATTGCATTACTTACCTTTAAATGAAATATAAATCCATTCGTAGATGAAGCACACAAAATTAATAAATACTACTGTCAGCACACAGACACAGTCTAGGCGGCCCTTCATAGTGAACACAATATACACGAATGGAATGTAGGCTACGCGCATATAAATTACAATATTCATTTGTAATATTACTCAAGTGTCTAATTTAAAGCGAAAGCACACCAGAACTATTGCATAACTGACATAATATGTAGGATGATTTTAACCTTCCGGAGGGTGCTACTGATCATATCTCATATTTGTCAACTTATTCGTCAACTACCTTTCAGTAGTTACGTCTTTCCACATGACATTCAAGTCCATATCGGCCAGTTTGTCAATGACCCTACTACACATTTTCTGCTGTTGCAAAAGTGATATGCAAGGCAGATTGCGCCTCATCGAGCACCTTTAAGTAATAGACTATGTAGAGAACGAATGAGTGTTTCACTAATTGAAGCAAACCTATTCTTCAGCAAATATTGTAATTTTTAAAAATTCAGATTTCTGACGTGTGCCAGACAGGCTTAATGCGCCCACTGCCATTATACAGTATTTAATGTTTGACCTGTCGGAATGATAAATATCTGAAGTATTTATATTTAGTACAAACTAATTAGAATACTGTAAGCACTTTTGCAAAAAAAAGTTTGTTCTCAGTCTGATTTTCATATCGTTTTATTTTTCAAGGATCCAGGGGGGGGCCATGGCCCCCCCCCTGCCCCCCCGTATGGGCGCCCATGCCTGGATGTAATTCGGAATATATGAACCTTGCAATGGCTTCATTAGCAAAATCATCTATTCCAGTTACAGTAAACTCATGCTTTCGATGTTTGCCTGGTGTAACAAGGAGATCCTCCTTCCTAGACTGTAATATGACCTTCTGGACAGCAGAAAATCCATGCTGTAATAACATTACAAGTACCATAGATTAAAATTTCACAAATATAACATGATACATACATGCATATCAACTCACTGAGAGAACGACGGAAGGGGGTTTATTACATTACATTGAAGAGGTATGGTTTCTGGCCATGTCATTCAGCGAATAAAATCTCCCAGAATGGAAATAAGTCTACAATAAGATACATCAATCAATTCCTATGCTAAATGACAATAGTGGGAGGCTAATTAGCTAAAATAATGTAGCTACCGTAAGTGTACATTTCATAAGGCTATGTTGAGGTTATGTTAGGTTATGTTAGGATTGACTACGAAAAGCATTCTCAAAAATTATCAAAATACTTACTTCTTACAATTCTTTCCGTATCACTACACTTAATTGCTTTTTCCTCATATTCTTTTTTAAAGCAGTGAACGCTGCAAAGTGTAATTAGGCCTAGTCTTCTTCAGTGGAATTTGTAGCTGTTTCTGGCCTCTTTTAGGCATTTTGACGAAATCTAAATAACAATTTATGCAAAAATAAAGATTATGAACATTATTAAAGTTCCGACTAGTGCAAATGTACAAATGTATTTTTGTAGCACTTACCTCGTAAAACTGCACTAGACGTAATATTCCAAAGAAATGTGATGATTTATCCAATTAATTGAACAGTTTAGGGATATATGCTTTATACGAGAATGTTGGTCACACTCGCTGCGACATTTCCCGCGTCTACGTGTTTCAAAACTGTTTCAACTGTACGGTAAAAAAAAATCTTACTGGTATTGTGGTATTTGTAGATGGCGAGATTTGCAGCAGGGTTGGCGAAACTGTGCTCACATAAAAGACAACTTAACTTCAAGAAATGCAACCACAAACCAACATGCGAGTAGGCATAGGGAATGGATGTTAACGTTGGCTACCCTTCTTTTTATTAGTAACTTATTTAAGGTGTCCCGGACTATAGATGTCGGTGCATTACAATGTGTATAGGTATATACTGTACCAAGTTTTACTGCGTTTGGCTGGTTAAATCGCGAGAAACGTCTATTTAAATTTCGCAACTTCGCTTGGCCGCCATGTTCGTTTTGTAGTTACCAGGTTTTCAAAAGTTACATAGGTGAAGTTCTAGTAGTTCCCTTTATCACCGTGAAATATTCCAGGGTGATATCGGTAATAGTCTCGGAGATATTGAATGCTGGTGAAATATTTCGCAAGGCCGCCATGTTGGATTGGTGAGACATAACAAAATTTGAAGGGCACGGCCGGAGTCATCCGGAATAGTGCTATGAACTTACCGAGTTTCATATAAATCGCTCCAGCCGTTTAAAGTTATTAGGGGGGGGGGGGTGTCACACACCATCACGCACACACAGACAAAAGGTGATCTCATAAGCCCTTTTTTTTTTCAAAAATAAAAATAGGCTAAAAATAAATATCAAGATAAGAATTTAAGAAAATCATATAACTAAAATAAAAATCTGAACGAAAAAACAACATATTTAAATATCATTTGTTCTATAAAGAATTAAAGCTTCAGTATTAAAAAGGACTCAACAATAATTACTTATTGTTATTATATTATAACTGCTATTATTATTATTATTATTATTATTATTATTATTACATCGTTACGTCCATCTAAGGAGTGCGATTGAACCTATCTAGCTGAACTTACTTTCTTGTCCTCCAAAAATCTCTTCAACTTCTCGCTATGGCTCATGCTGCGTTCCTTCGTCCAGGTTCTTTTGTATGCAATATTTGGGCGGTATGAAAATTGTTGATTGTCAACCAGTTTTCTGAATTTAGATCTGTCCAATACCATTTCACTTGAGATGTCTATTTCATGAAGGTATCTTTTAACTTCTAGCAGCCAGTCGTCCTAGCTTATTATTATTACTATTATTATCATTGTTATATTGTTTAAGATCACTTCTGGATCAATTCGAGTTGCCAACGAAGATTACAAATGTAATACAACAAAGCAATAAGGAGAGGTATTATAAATAGCCTATAGGCTTCTACCATAAACCGGTACCTAAATGTGTTGATGTTACTTAGTACTTAGACACCGTGGGTGAGTGGTCATCATGTCGGACTACCAACCCCAGGTTTGCAGGTTCGTTCTTGGCCGTGGTAAGTGAATTTTGAAAGGCGACAAAAATCACAGAACGCATGTCATACGTTGTTGTCATGTTAAAGAACCCATTTGAATTCAGTAGGCCGGGTTCATAATGACAAAATTAAACTCGGAAATTTACGCCAACACTAAGTTTCTTTTTTCTCTACCAGAAAGCGCTATAGTGTCAAGGTATCTAAACTTCTTGACTTTCATAGCTCTCCAAGGAAAAACAAAATCGACATGCAAGCTGCCCTCTGGTTGTCAAATAACAAAGCTTGCACCCGGCATCCGAGGCGATATGATATTATTATTATTATCCCTAGATTCAGACAAATGTGAAGTTCCACCATAATGTATCCATGTTTAACTCACCATCTTTGTAGAGGGTGAAACAGAATCTGTAATTTTGTAATTTAAAAAGTAAACATCAAAAAAAAAAAAAATTTAATTAAATAAATAACTAAAATTAAAATTTGAACACAAATGAACAACATATTTAAAAATTGTTTGGCCTTATAAAGAATTATAGCTTCAGTATTAAAAAGGACTCAACAAGCATTATGTATTATTATTATTATTATTATTGTTATTACATTCTTATACCCATCTGAGGAGCGCGATTAAACCTATCTACCTGATCTTGCTTTTCCATCCAGGTTCTTTATGATGCAATGTTTGGGCGGTATGAAAATTGTTGATTGTGAACTAGTTCTCTGAATTTATATCTGTTCAATACCATTTCACTTGAGATGCCTATTTAATGTAGGTCTTTTTCAACTTCTAGCAGCCAGTTGTTCTTAGCTTATTATTATTGTTATTATTATTGTTGTTGTTTAACATCACTTCCGAATCAATTCGGGTTGCCAACGAAGATAAAACATATCATACAAAGAACAAGCAATAAGGAGAGATAATAATTATAAATGTCGCCTCCGTAGCGTAGCGGTCAGCATGGTTAGCTGCTGCCCCGGAGGTCCTGGGTTCGATTCCCGGCTCTGCCACGAAATTTGAAAAGTTGTATGAGGACTGGATTGGGGTCTACTCAGCCTCGGGTGGCCCAAATGAGTAGAGGGGGTTCGATTCCCACCTCAGCCATCCTCGAAGTGGTTTTCCGTGGTGTCCCACTTCGTCTTCGGGCTAATACCGGGATGGTCCCTACTGTAAGGCCACGGCCGCCTCCTTTCCACTTCCTTGCCTAACCGTCCCACTCTTCCCATCTCTTCATGAGGCCCCCTGTTCGCTTTGCAGGTGAGGCCGCCTGGGCGTAGTGCTAGTCACACACCCCAGTTGTATCCTTGATGCAGAGTCTCAAGCTCCAGGACACTACCCTCAGTGGCGGTAGAGGTGGGATCCCTCGCTTAGTCCGTGGGAAAAGCCAACCCTGGAGGGTAAAACGATAGCGAATATATATATAGGTTCTATCATATAAAATGTGTTGATATTTCTTATTAACTCATTCTAAATTCATCCGACTTGAATGCTTAATGACAATTTCGTTATGTATATTGAATGTATGTATTAATTCTGGATTTCCAACTGCGCACAAATAATCTCATTATATGTATGCTTGTGTGTTGCAGCTCAAGATGACCTGACCCATGGAGTTGCCATGAGCGCGGAGACCGGCGCCCCACCCTCAGAGACCGTTGCCAACTCAGGCTACGGTAGTGGCGATGAGACGGCGAGCTTATTGGTTCGAACCCCCTCCGTGACAGTGGTACCGAGCACCACAACTGTCATCACATGTGGCAGTGGCAGTAGCAGTAGTAACAATGTCAGCAAGCCTGTGCTGACACGTCAAGAATGCACAACGTACCTCGTGGCAAGTCCCCATCACGGCCTGTCGAGTTCAGGTGGCCTAGGAGGCAGTCAGGACAGCACTGGCGCGCCCCCATGTCTGGAGGAAAACAGCACCCGCTCCGTGCCCGACATCGAACTTCACTGCCGCCTAGATGGTGCTGGAGGCAGTGTCGGCCATGGGGATTGCCATCACAATCACCCTACAGCCGCTGCCGCCTGCCGCCTTCGCAACTCATCTTCGGCTGGCTACCACTTGCTCCCACACGCCCACTCCCGGTGTCGTTGCGAGCGGCGGGAATCCCACTCGCTCCAACCGCTGGCACGATCTGTCTCACGTGAGAGTGTGCGCTCCATAGGCTTTCATCACCACCATCACTCCTGCGCCTGCGGAGCATGCCCTGCAACCCGCCCACCACAAGTGCTGCTCACTACTTCTCCCTATAGTTCCCGCATCATCCGCCAGAGCTCGCAGCCAGAGGCATCTGCAGCGACGCTATGCAGCGGCCACTGCTTTCACCACTTGCATGGCAGCTCGACGACGCAACCCAGCGCCTCTCTACGTCAGCTGAGAGAACCTGGGGATGGCATCGCAGGCATCGCGGCGGACTCACTGCGCATCAATGGCGCCATCCGGCAGTTCAAACAGGTACTAATTCAACTCTATCATCGATCTGATTCTTACTAATGACAACAGAGACCTAATTAATACCAGTAATCGAGTTTTGTCGATTCTATTTCAGCACGTGGATCGATGGCACTACATATTGCATGCGGCATAAACTACGAAGCTAGTATGACCGACTGTAATTATCACAACCAGCTGTTACGTCACGTGCTCATCGGATACCATCCGATAAAATGCCCTATGACCGAATTCCCCTTCAACCAATCCTTTACGCTCATCCCCCTCCCCCTCCACCGATTGTTGGGTCCATACAAATAATATAATTTGAACTTCATCTTAAAATGGTTTTAAACGAGATTGATATGTGACTTTCTTACTAATTAGAAAGACAAATTGCCTTACTACTCTATTTACCTATACCAGATAAATCAGCTGCCCCTAATAATATTGTTTTATGCAGCCGAACTAACGCGTGTTATCAGCAAGGTCGATATTTCTCTGCTTCCATCCCGTATGGTACCTATGCACTGCAAGCATATCCCGCAAACGATACTGAACTCTATTACCTTTCCCTCGTATTAGCCTGTAGTTACATCGAGAGAAACATATTTATGTTCTGTATCGTTTGCAGGAAATGCTTGCAGTGCATTGGTACCATACGGGATGGAAGCAGAGAAATATCGACCTTGCTGATAACACGCGTTAGTTCGGCTGCATAAAACAATATTATTAGGGGCAGCTGATTTATCTGGTATAATGTTTTATGGAAAACTGTCTCTCACAAAGAAGGTTTCGTAAGTTGACAGTGTAATTGTTTCAATAATTTAAATATAATTTTTAGTGGATTCTATAATTAAAAAAGAAGCAGAAGTATTTACGAAATTAGATTGATAGTTGATCCTAACTGTAGATTTGAGAGAGAACTCATCGACGGCGTCAATGCAATAACTCGTATCTGACAATGCCCTTCGTTTCCAATATGTTCCCTAAGATTGGTCACGCGTCCCACCATATGTGGATGTGCCTTCTAACAGAACAATTCACTTCTTGGCTGTCAACGAGGAGGCCCCAATTCGTTAGTTGGTTAATTAGTTATTGTTGTTTTATGGGGCGGAACTACGAGGTCATGTGCCCTAAAGCCCGGATTGGATTATTGACTCTGCAAAGCATTGTATTTCTGGCCTGAGAGCCGGAACGATGTACACTCAGCCTCGTGAGGCAAAACTGAGAAGAGGTGGGTTCGATTCCTGCCTCACCTATCCAAGAAGTGGTTTTCCATGGTTTCCCCCATTTCTACTCCAGGCAGATGCCGGAATGGCACCTAACTTGAGACCACGGCCGCTTCTTACGCAACTCCTACCTCAATTACAAATAAACACACTAGTACAGACCTTACAATGGCACAGGTTATCACACAAATTCTACACACACCCAAATACACGGGGGTATATGACCATGATGTCGCAAAGCCCCTAAAAGTATCAACTACAACATAACAATTTACGTTGGGTTAATTTTTCTCTGTAGGCCGTAAACAAAATTGAGCATTAAATCCCTTGTACTGTAGAAAAGTGTAGTGGCTTTGGTGGCGTAGTTGATAGCAAGCTAAGCTACTTAGCCCAAGGTCGTGGGCTCAAACCCGGCCGAAGTCGGCGGATTTTTTAAGAGCGTTAACATCTCTCAGTATGCCTTCCTTCGGAGGGGAAGTAAAGCCGGCGGTCCTATGTCATAGATTTATGGCACGTTAAAGATAATTAATAATGTTATTGGTTTTACGTCCCTTTTAACTACACTGGCTTTTAGAGACGCCGGGGTGCCGGAATTTTGCCCCGAAGGGGATCTTTAACGTGCCAGTAAATGTACTGACACGGCTCCCTCGCATTTGCGCACCCTCAAATGCCAGCTGACTGTGCCAGGTTTCAAACCTGCAACCTTGGGCCCAGCAAGCGAGAACCTTACCCCTGAGCCACGCAGCCAGACGCACGTTAAAGAACCTTCCACTAATTACACCTATGTGAAGCTAAATTATAGGTTATCTTTGAGTAACGCTCTTAGGTTCCAACGTTCATCGCCAAGAGCCAACTTCAGTGGCATCTAGTAACAAAGTTTAGAACTAGTTGTTCGTTGACGGTGGCGTTTGGTAGCATAAGTTGGAACTATTTAAAAACCCAATGTCTGCAGTCTTTACTTGAACTAAACCTGCCACGGTGGGTGAGAGATTAACGTGTCGGTCTACTAACCCCAAGCTTTCAGGTTCGCTCCTGGCCATGGTAGGTGATTTTTTTTGAAAGGCGGCAAAAATTTACGACACGCATGTCATACGATGTTGGCATGTCAAAGAACCCATTTGAATTCACTAGGCCGTGTTCATAATGGAAAAATTAATCTCGGGTGTTTCCGCCAACACAAAGTTCCTCAATTCTCAACAAGAAAGCGCTATAATGTTCAAGGAGCTTAGATATCTAACCTCCCTGACTTTCATAGTGCTCCAAGGAACAACGAAATTCGACATAACAAATCTTGCACCCGGCACCCTCCATACGATATTATTAATATTGTATTATTACTTGAATTAAATCCAGATAACACACACCAATACAGTCATCCCAATTAACACCGGTTATCAGACAGATTCTACACACACCCAAAGTACACGGGGCTACATGACCACGTTGTCGCAGCCCCTAAACTGAGGAACCAACCATCTATAAAAGTGTAATTTGGTGTAGTTATGCACTCCTACAGTACAGTATATTTAAGGTTCATTTTCTTTTAGGCATATACACAGGAAAATGAACCTAACGAGAATCGTTCTGTTGGACGGAACATCCACACACTGTAACATGTAGTTCCAGAGATTAATTGTAGGTTATGGTATGGCCATTTTGCTGTTGTGTCATTGCAGGGAGTATTATGCCTAGACCCAAAGGATTCCTTGTAATGGTACGGCAGTGAAGTGGAAGGGGGCCATGCTATATTGAGTTACACATCTGTGTATATTATCCTTTTATGATGTTTCTTTGTTTGACTTGCTTTGTTAGATTTAATGGGAAGTGATGAAAAAAATATGGCTTTTTGGTAGGTTGAAGAGAAGATGTAGTAAGTTGCTTATAAGGATAGAAAATATCCATCTTGCTGGCGCGGATTCAAGGGGGAGGGGGGGGTCACGGGGGTCATGACCCCCTTCCCCCCAAACGGACACCAAATTGTTTGCAAACTCAAAAAACGAAAACACAATAACCAGACAAATCACACTTAACGAATTTTGACTGAAAAACAGTTTATTTTTCATTTTATTCAATACTAAAAATATCTTACAACTGTACATATTTACAACTTCATACCTGTTATATAAAACGATTATTTATATGACAAAATCAACTAGTCTATTTTGTTTAACAAACCTTGTGATTACCGAATCGATGTTTATAGTGATGTCACGATGAATGTGCAGCAATGCACGGATAGGAATTTGGGGCTTTTTTTGCACCAAAAAAAAATTGTCGACGTCCAAACTGCAAGCTTGGTTGGCAATTTAAGCTGTGACTTTCTCCCTTTGTCGGTACCAACTTGACTTGCCGAAACTGTAACGTACCTTGATACTTTTCTTGAAGCTAGATGTAAAAGTCGCAAAACATGCCGTTGCAATTTGTACGAATATTTTTGGTGCGCTAAACGCATCAAATTACTATCCATGTAGCTTGCAAAAAAAAATTGGTCTGGTTTTGTACGTTTGATTATTTTATGATTGCGTTTTTAGTGATACCATTTTTCTTAACAATTTCGATTCTCTGACCCCTCCAAAGCCAAACTCTAGATCCGCGCCTGCCCTCTTGTGCAATAACAACCATGACTCCGATGAGAACAGTTACAACACGGCTGGAAGGCGTGATCAATCATAAGGAAAATAATGGAAAAGAAGAGCATTGTCAGATACGCGGTGTTGATTTGACACCAACGTTATGTTCTATTTTCAATATCCGCTATATTAATGATAGCTAGTCCCAAGATTTTTGACAAAGTGTGATACATTCATTAATGGGTTCATATTAAACCTGGTAATAAGCAATGTTTGGTTAATCGATTAATTTGAAACTAATCGAAAACGACTACTCGATTAATCGATTGAGCCGTTCATTCGATTAGTCGACTAACCGAATAATAGATTAATCGGCTAACTGAAGAATCGATTAATTGATTAGTAGACACGGGATAAGAAAAACGTTTAAGTAAGAGATCATCGCTTATGTTGAGTTAAGCTTATTTTTTGGAATGATCTATAGAAATGTATAAACGTTAGTTTTCGCCTTCCATGTTTATGTTAACAATAACCCAATAAGTGGCAGTGGAATGACAAACATCAATCGAATTGGGAGCAATCCTCTGTGGCTTAGGCGGCAGCACGCCGGCCTCTCACCGCTGGGTTCGTGGTTCAAATCCCGGTCACTCCATGTGAGATCTGTGCTGGACAAAACGGAGGCAGACAGGTTTTTCTCCGGGTCCTCCGGTTTTCCCTGTCAAAATTTAATTCCAGCAACACTCTCCACTATCATTTCATTTCATCTGTCATTCATTTAATCATTGCCCCAGAGGAGTGCGTCAGGCCTCGGCAGCCGGCACAGTTCATATCCTCGCCGCTAGATGGGGGCTTCATTCATTCCATTCCTGACCCGGTCGGAGACTGGAAGCAGGCTGTGGATTTTCATTCAATCGAATTGGGAACGGTTTCTGAAAAAGAAAACGAAGAGTTTTTCAGCAAAGATTTTGAATTTTTGTTCAATGTTCACAATTTAGGACAGGAATATTTTTGTTTCACTTTGTTTTACACTAGTTTTCACCAAAAAGGTTAGTTACATTCAGAAATATATGATACAATATATTTTAATTAATTAAAAGTCTGTTTTGCTTGTGTGAGGCGTAGTGAAAGGAAGTACATCGATCAATCGAAAAAAAATCAATTAACCGATTTATCGTTTATCGTTTATTTATCATTTACACGCACGATCGATTAATATTTATTGATTGCAATTAATCGATTATCTGCTTCGATTTGTCGGTTATTCGATAACTGAAATTATTCGATTGAAAGTACCAGCCCTAGTTTAGTCTATATACGAGAGTAATATGAAGATAAATTGGTTTCAGCGTTTTGAGAATGATCAGACTTATTTTTATTTTACCTTATTTTGTAACAATTGTGTTACTTATCACTCAATGATATGCTTTTGGTCTGAAGGACCCCGGGTCTTATTCTCGGCCGATTCATGTGGATATTCTTCTCCTATGATTAATTCCCATGATCGGGGACTAACTGACAGTGGCTTCGTCACTATCGGTTTATCCTTATCATGACGCTCAGGGCATTAACTCGAGAGACTTTCATCATTCGTTTCACAACTATCCGAAAAAATAAGCAGTTGAAATTGCTCGTAAGATTATTCTCAATGACACAGTAGAAATGAATTATTGTTCTATGTGCGTCTTAACGTGTTTAAATTAGGTGTTATAGTTTCATTAAAACAATACTGAGTTTAAAAGCAATTGACGAAACACAATTGAAGTTAGAGAACTTGTAACTTGATCTATCAATAATTGTCCTCTTGTAAACCGTATAATATCTTATTACTGTGGTGTTTATGCTGTTATTAGGGTTTCATTTGCTGAATGATGTCGTTTAACCTTTAAATTGCTCAGTTTCTTCATTGGTATTTAAAAATGTAGAAATCATAATAATTAAATTATGTGAATAGGTTTTGGGTCTCAATTAATCAAAATGTAAATTCAAAATCCTACGTTTATATAATTTTTCAATTTGAGACGAATAAAAATTAAAAGTTTTATGCGGGCATCATCTAAGCTTCCGTGGCTTAGGCGGCAGCACGCCAGCCTCTCATCGCTGGGTCCGTGGTTCAAATCCCGGTCACTCCATGTGAGATCTGTGCTGGACAAAACGGAGGCAGACAGGCTTTTCTCCGGGTACTCCGGTTTTCCCTGTCAACATTTCATTCCAGCAACACTCTCCACTATCATTTCATTTCATCTGTCATCCATTTAATCATTGCCCCAGAGGAGTGCGTCAGGCCTCGGCAGCCGGCACAGTCCATATCCTCGTCGCTAGATGGGGGCTTCATTCATTCCATTCCTGACCTGGTCGGAGACTGGAAGCAGGCTGTGGATTTTCATTTTCATGTGGGCATCATCTGCAAACCATGTAATGGGCCCAAAATAAAATTAGTAGGCAACTAATACTTGTTGCTCCTCACTAGTAAAAAATTGATATTCCTTGATCCGAAATCACAACGTGGCGTGAAGAATTTGCTTGTTATTCCACCATGCTTGTTGACAAATCAGATGAACCTCAGCTGTAGAGGACCGACGTCTACAGAATGGTCTGTTAATTACTTTCGAAAGCAAAACTCCAAACTCAAGTAGTACTATATAATGTCCAATAGATGGCAGAACATACTAGGGATTAACTCGGTACTCAAAAGCGAATGGCGAATAAAACAAAATTAAATAATCTTGAGCAACGCATATAGACGGGTAAAGCACTCAACGGGTTAAGGGTCTTAATTTTCCATTCACACAAATAGGAGATTGGCCGTGGTGGCCGAGAGCGATGACGCGCTAGCTCGTGCTTCACTGGTATCGAGAGACAGTGGGTTTGAACTCCACCTCGGCCGTCCGGAAAATGGTTTCCCGTACTTTCCCATTTTCACCCCCAGGCAAATGCCAGGACGGTTCATTTCAACAGGTTCACAACTGACTTCCGTTCATAATCACTACCCTGATCCTTCTTGAAGACCCAAGTTAGCAGTCGCTTGTACGATCGGCCTGTCACCATCCCCAGTTGTATTTGATGGCAAAGTGTGTTAATTTCCAAGACACTGTCCTTGCGGTGGTAGAGGAATGATCTGTCTCTGAGTCCGTGGGTGAGGCCGAGCTTGGAGGATAAATGATTAAAAAACAGGAGACAGTTACCTACAAAATATTGCTATCATGGTGTAGTGATGACGACATATAATGTTCCAATTAGGGAGAGTGTGGGATACGATCCATGTGTATATTGCTCTCACTATACCTACAATTGATGGCTTGTGATTTTTTTTAGCGTATGGCTTTTAGTGCCGGGAGTGTCCGAGGACATGTTCGGCTCGCCAGTTTTGTAGCTGCTTCGAGACGGACACCCAATGGGTGAGCTACAAGTACCGATGGGGAGGAAAGTTGGAAGGGAAGGTCCAGGAGTTGGAAGGTAGTGGCTGTGGCCTATAGTTAGGGACCAACCCCGGCATTTGCCTGGAAGGAAGATGGGAAACCACAGAAGACCATCTTCAAGGTTGCCGGCGGGGGATTCGAACCTCTTCGCCTCCTGAATGTGAGCGACTGCCATCAGTCATGCCGTAACGACCACGGCTAACTCACCCGGTGGCTTGTGATAATACAGTAGTCACTGTCTGTTATCTTCTTTTTGTATAAATAGTCTACCTCGCTGTGTCCCTTGATTTAACTTCCCTTAGTGACATACTTACACATGATAAAAATAAACAGGCGCTATTCGATTACGAGTTCAGTACGCACGGGGCACGATAGTAAATGTGTTATTGTACGTCTGATAGAATCTGGGACTGGTGATTTCATTTCCAATATACGTTCACCAAACAAATTCTACTGATGGAAGTGGCTGAAATCGATCTCTAACGTTGCCGTTTAATTACCGCACGCTTGGCGTTTATTAGTTTCTTACGAAAACGTTTTCTTTAGCACTGATTGTAAAAAAGTATATTTATTGTTTAATGTTAATGTTAAATAAGCAAAACACTTATCGTTGTAGCTACTAACGCTAAGGTGCAAGATCATTGGGCCAGTGGTAGCCTGAGGCTCCAGTCACTTCCTTGTGCGTTTTTACCCAGGCAACATTAACCACTAAGATGACGTCAATTTCAGGGAGGACCTCTAGCCATAGAAACTAACCACTCACCTCATGGAAACAGAAATAATAAGGGGTAGCAAACAATCGTCAATCGTGGTGTGCGTACATATACTGGGAGTATCTGAAAAATTTTCACCGGATATCGGAACGGACATCACTGAAGAAACAGAGAAAAGACTGAAAGTCGTCTGTGTGGAAGATAATGCATTCTTAAGAACAACGTCGTTGTAAAAGTATTATTATATAAGAATTGCAGCCAAATGGCAACAGTATTTCAGTTCACCCCCCGAGGGCTCCCAAAAAGTTCAATTTCAAGTAGTTCAAACTTTGGCTACCAGATGCTACTGTCAATAACACCTAGCGGTGAACGTTGGTACTTGATAGATCATTACTAACCAAACAACCTACAAATTTTGTTACACTACCAATTGTAGTAGTAGGTTCTTTTACATGCCATAAATCTATGACATGTGCCCGCCGGCTTTACTTCCCCTCCGAAGGAATGCATACCGTACTGAAGTATTTTAACGCTCTTAAAAATTGGAGGACTTCGATCAGGTTTGAGCCCACGATCTTGGGCATAGCAGTTCAGCATGCTACCGACTACGCCACCAATGCCGAAGTATTATGAAACTAAAACTCAGCAATTTTTCTAGGTTATTCCGTGTCTTGTGTGGGCTTTCGCCCAGGAACACCAAGCTGGCTCATCAGCGGGCTCTTGGTGTCCATGCCCGGACCCCCACAGGAGTAGCGAACTGTACACTATCTCCCTTCATATGAAGCGCACGTGCGCCTCAACTGCGTGAGCTAAAAGCTCAAGCAGCCTTTCACCTCCCTATAAAAGGTTCTAAGAAAATGGTATATCGGCTTTCACGGCCCGCTGATGAGCCAGCTTGGTGTTCCTGGTCGAAACCCCACACAAGGCACGGCATAAACCTAGAAAAATTGCTGAGTTTTAATTTACGGACCGTGAAAGCCAATATACCATCATTATTATGAAACTTCTAAACCAGGCTGTGTGTAACGTTAGTCGTCACGACAGCAAACGTGTGTTTGGTAGTGAGAGGTTATGTGTGCGTAGTCCTACACTGAGACAAAACAGGCATTGCGGTAGATGCTCGTTTTGGCTATATTGTGCATTAACAGATAAACATCCATCACCGCATCACACTATGATATCATCGCAAAAACCACCAGTGATTGTGAAGTAACCCACCAGTCCACTCCAATATTATCACTGCATACACAGTTTACTTCACACACAGAATACCTAGAGCTTAAGATCCACCCATACGCCACAAGACATCACCTCACACTGGTATAAAATTATCTGTCTCTATGTCCTTCAGAGATCGCTAATTTTTCATTTGTTAAAAATATTCCAGGTTCATATTTTGTATGGCAATTGTGAGGCTGAGTTATTTACAAATATATTACCTACACCGAAAATAAGGAGCCTTAAATATAAAAAATATATCCTTGATCAATAATATTAATTAGAGATTGTATACAAATAGCAATAGATTAAAAACAAACCAATAAAGGTGTTCATTTAATTTAAACAGACGCCAGAGTTGAACTTCCGACGCGACGAGTTGAAACACATTTGCGCAGTATCAGAATGGGATCTTAGTGATCTACCCCTTATGTTTCCAGAATTAGCAATTGTGGTGTAAGGATATACAGTATAAAGTAAATTTCCCCCAGAAGGCAAGATAGATTCCCGGATCGTCCATTGTAGATATAAATATGATGGTTGAAATGGGATACAGTCAGTCTCACAAAAGCACCGGAGAAGAGATCAGGGTTTGAATTCCACTGCCAGTCATCATTATTACACATTCAGCCCAATTTTTGACCGAAACACTGATCACGATGTCCTTGTGTATACTGAAAAGACACAATGGCTGAAGCGCACGTGCTGCCTACCATCGTGGTGTAGGTGCTAGTCAGCCAAAGTCACTTCCTGAGTCTACCATGGAGGATAAGTTTCCAATCCTGGTACAAATTTACTCAATCTCGTGAGAGTAAGCAATTAATATTTTAGACACCTAGGCCACCTGTCCCTTGGAGACGTTGGTAGTGGCTAGACTATTTGACACAGCTACCGACAAACTCTGCCTTACTCTTAATACTGAAATTCATATGACTCGGAGAACATTTGAACATGAGTGTAAGGAGTCACTACAATAACACAGGTTAACAGACTGAATGCACACGCACGCAAGTACAGGAAAGTGATATCCCTAAACCAGAGGACGATAAACGAGGATTCGTGAACAGTGACGTTGGCAACATGACAGAGGCAAGTTGATCAGAGAGTGGGCTGCCTTCTCCATTCCCCACGATCCAATTAATTGAACACATAGAGTAGACAGTTGGTGCCTGACCGCAATCTGGCGTCCAAGCTGGATGCATTGAGGGGAATCCCACCAAAGCTGGTCAGCATGCCGCAGACTGGACAGTATCCATGGTCAGTCGTATTCAGTTGAAAGTTTTTAAGGTGTTTTTCAGTCCCCTACTGGTACTGTGTAGTCTGAATCGTTTCTCTCCTCCATTTCTCCTACATGTGTTACAGATGATATTTTCTTTCACTCCATACGCCATAAGGGATGTGTGCATTCTACCAACCACTGACTTCACGCTTTACAAGACATAATAGTTTTTTTCAAATACTATGTTCTTATTTTATTCTAATTTTTCATTTCATGTTATTTCATTGTATGTTATTGTATTTTAATATTCTTCTTTCTTTAATCGTATCGGCCAACTAAGGACCACGTTATTTCAACTGGCTTCTCTGGGCTTTGATGTTTGCCCAGTGTTCCTTCATACGTTGCCGGTGTTGCTCTTTTCTTTCTTCCGTCCACATCTTTCCCGTCTGTGGGGCGTGGTGGCTCAGCGGTCTAGCTGTATGCCTCTCACCAAGGCGGTCCGGGTTCGATTCCCGGTCAATGCATGTGAGATTTTCGAAGTGAAATGCCATGTCCTGTGGTTCGGTTTCCACGTAAAAAGGAGGTCCCGTGGCTCATGATCTCAAGATTAACGGTCACGTTAAACTACAAGCTTCCTTTTTTTCTTTCCCGTCTTCAACTTCGGTTTTTCTTGAAAACCCTGGTGGTCGTGTAGTTTCTTCCTGAGGGGATTGCGTTCTTGAATATCCTCACAGGTAATTTCCATCTCTTGCAGGTCACTTTCCACCTCTTCGAACCAGGCTGGCTTGGTCTTCTTATTTTTAAAATAGTTAAAGATCCGGTTTGTCAATCGTGTGGGTTTCATTCTAAGCAAGTGGCCATAAAATGCAATCCTCCTTTTCCTCATTACATCAGAGATCTTCTGGACATGAATATACAGCTCATAGTTATGCCGTCGTCTATATTCACCGTTGTCTTTAATCGGGCCAAGAATTTTCCTCAAGATCTTTCTTTCCTTGATCTCCAATTTTTCTACCAGGCCTTTCTTGTTCATGGTGAGGCATTCCGCTGCGTACAGAGCCTCTGGTCGTATGACAGTGCAATAATGCCTAAGTTTTGCGTTCAGGGATATTGACTTTTTGTTGTAAACGTCCTTGGTGAGTTGGTACGCCATTTCCATTTTGTTCATGCGCGAAGTGAAGGTTTCTTTCTCACATACGTTGGGTTCTATCCACTCGCCAAGATATTTAAACTTATCTGTCCGTTTGATTTTCCCCTGGTTTACTTTTAGCTCCCTTGGTGCTGGCTTGATGTTAGTTATGAAGTGTGTTTTCTCCAAAGAGATCTGAAGACCAACTTTTGTTGCCTGTACCTGCAGCTGGTTAATTTGTTTTGTGGCCATGTCTAAAGAGTCGGAGAAAATTGCAAGATCATCTGCAAAAGCGAGGCAATCAATAGAAAGGTTCATGTTCTTGTAACCCAGTCGTACTCCATTTTGGACCCCATCGTTCATTTCTTTGCGCCACTCGCGGATGACCTTTTCCAGTGCACAGTTGAAGAGCAGGGGTGAAAGCCCATCTCCCTGCCTAACTCCTGTCTTAATTTCGAAAGAGTGCGAAATTTCTCCTCTGAACTTGACTCTGGAGGTGGTGTTAGCTAAGGTCTGTTGAATGATTGCCCTGGTTTTATTATCCAATCCAAATGCCTTTAGAATTTGAATAAGAGCTATTCTATCAATCGAATCATAGGCCTTCTTGAAGTCGACGAAGGTTACCACAAATTTCTTGTTGCTTTGCTTCAGATAGAAAAGGATGGATTTCAGATTCATAATTTGTTCTGCACATGAGCGCTCTTTCCTGAACCCTCCTTGGTACTCTCCTAATTGTGGATCAAGTTGTTGTTCTGCCCTAATCTGCAGAGCTTTTGAAATAATTTTGTAAGTTATCAGTAGGAGGGAAATGCCGCGGTAGTTGTTAACGTCCGTTTTGTCACCTTTCTTATGCAGGGGATGAATCAAGGCAGAAGTCCAGTCACGTGGAAGTTTCTCAGTTTCCCAAATCTCCTTGATAATGTCAGTCAATTTATCAATCATCTTTTCACCAGCATACTTCCACAATTCGGCGATTATCGAGTCCTCACCTGGTGCCTTGTTGTTCTTAAGTGACTGGATAATCTGTTTGATTTCTTCTTTCGTTGGAGGGGATGAATCTGGGTGGACTTGTACGTTGTCTTCAAATGAGAAAGTGGATTTGGGAGTCTCACAATTAAGGAGGGATTCAAAGTATTTCGCTAGAATCTGGCAATTTTCTCTCTCACTGTAAGCTAGTCTCCCATTTGAGTCTTTGAACTGTAGACTCGGAGGATTGTATTTGCTTGGATTGCGTTTGAAGGTTCTGTAGAAGTCCCTTGTGTTGTTCCTCTGAAAGTCTAGCTCAATTTGAGTTAGTTGGCTCTTGTTGTAGGCACGTTTTACATTGCGGATGATTTTTGCAGCGCGTTGTCTCTCGTTCACGAAGTTTTCCCAATTTTCTTGGTTCTTTCCCGAGTTCCATTTCTGCCAGGCAAGTTGTCTTTGCTTTACCACTGAATCACATACATTATTCCACCACGCATGTTTCTTTGACTTCGTCAGTGGAACTGTCTCCTGTGCTGTTGTGACCAAGGCCTGTTGTAGTTCATCCCAGTTTTCGGGATTCCAAGATTCTAGTTTTTGAGTAAATTTAGGGCACAATCGTAGTTTTTCCGTATCAAATCGATTGATCTTTTTTAAGACGGCCTTTCTGGTGTTTCTCGGAATCAGCTTAACTTTGATTTTGGATAGATAGTGATCCGAATCTAGATTGGCATTTCTTAGAACCTTCACATTCTGTATTTCTCTCTGAGCTTTACGTGCAATAGCGACGTGATCAATTTGAAATTCGCCGAGATTTGGATTCGGAGATGTCCAAGTCTTCTGTTTTCTCGGAAGGTGTTTGAACGCTGTGGATTTTATTACAAGATTGAAAGCCTTACATAGTTCTACGAGCCTCTCACCATTGCGATTTGTTCTCTGGTGAGCTGGATAGTTTCCGATAATGTTTTGGAACTTTCTTTCCTTACCCAGCTGTGCATTGAAATCTCCAAGAAGCATAATCGTGTGTTTGTCTGGAATCTTACAGAGAACATCTTCAAGGTCTTCCCAGAATCTATCCGTTCCTTCCGGGTCTCTCTTATTCGCTTGATTGATTGGCGCATGGACATTCACAACAGTATAAACTTTGTTTGTGCTCCGGAAGGAGAGAGTTGAAACTCGACTGCTAGGCGAGTTGAAGCCAATTATTGAATCCAAAATCTTCCTACTGACGATGAATCCTGTGCCAAGGTTGGGAACTGTTTTTATTACACGTTTACCAGTTTTACCTTTAAAAATTCTGTAGCCTTCTGACTCAAAGGCTTGTTCATCTGTGAATCTCGTTTCTTGAATTGCTGCAATCAGGATTTGATGTTGGGATAAGGAATCAGTTAGTTGTTTCAATTTACCAATCTTCCGAAGGGAATTCGTGTTAAAGGTAGCAAAGAAATTCCGGCGTTTGTGTTGGATCTTTCCTGGAGTCTCCGATACCTCCATGCATGTCGGCGCAGGCTCCCCAGATTCCGAAGGCCTGCATGCTTTGCTCAAGGCGAAGGTGGATTGGTTACCACCTGGGGTAGTAGCTTTTGCTGAACTTTCCTCCATGCTTTGAACAGTTGAAAAACTGTAGTTTGGGGTCAGTGATGTTTCACACCGACCAGGGTACTACCAAGGTTGTGAGCCTTGGAGCCCCCAGCACTGATCGGCTCGCCGACCCAGTTTCCCGCTGGGATTGGTTACCCAACCTTCCACTGAGTTGCTCGGCTTAACAGGGGCACCTCTTGTAGGTTATGTGCCGGAGTTGGAGTGAAAGAGGCTAGTTGGATTCTCTTGCTGAATCCAATATGTTATGGTTGCAGATGACAGGCAACGACGCATTTCACTCCCATTTGCCCAGAGCCACATGGACTCCTCCCAGGTTAATTCCTGTATTTTAATATTATTATTATTATTATTATTATTATTATTATTATTATTATTATTAGCGTATGGCAAGGAAATTATATACATAATATATACAATATATACACAATAACAAAAAAACATTGATTCACTTCAGGCATTAGTGTTATCCGTTATAGCTGAATGTCCAACTTTTGAACCCACTGCAGTGCCTCCGCTGTTGGTGATAGAAAGTCTTCCAATCTACCTGGAAGAGCTCGCAGTTGACACTCGCTTAAAATGTGGGGAATGGTCTGGCGAGGGGCTCCACAATCACATTCTGGAGATGGTACAAAGTTCCACTTATAGACAGAATCCTTGCACCTTCCATGACCTGTCGTGATCCTGTTCAGTCTGGACCAAGTTGCACGCGGTAGTTGGAATCCGTTAGCAATTTTTCCCCCTCTGAAGATGTTATGTTGGGGCAAGTCAGTGGAGTAATTCCAGCGGCCAATCCATTCCTCCAAAGCATCGAAGTTGGTGGATGTCTTCAGAGCAGCATCACAAACAGGTGGATGTCGTGAATTCAATCTTTGGAGACTAAGAGCTGGTATGTCACCTAGAATAGGTAGCAGAGGATTCTTGCAGATCTTGTTGTACTCTCGAACAAGAACACTGGATCTTCGTAAGTCAGGTGGCATTATACCAGACAACAGTGGGAGCTAGTGGACTGGAGTTGGTCCGATGGTGCCAGATATAAGACGCATGCTGGTATTCAATTGTGGGTCAATATACTTCGTATACGAGCTATTAAGCCACACTGGAACACGAAAGTCGGCAGTAGAGAAACCCAGTGCTAAGGCTGAAGAGCGCAGGATGTTCGCAGCAGATCCCCAAGTAGTACCAGTTAGCTTCTGTATTTTATATTATTTTATTGCATGTTATTTTATTTTATATTATTTCTTTCTATTTCATTTCATTTTATTGTAATGTAATTTATTTTATTTACTTAATATTAACTAACCATAACTTACTTTATTGAATTTTATTTCTTTTCTTATTTTATTGTATGTTTGTTATTAGCCTACTTTTCACATTTTGCAAAAATGAGGAAAAAGTAGACTTATGAGATCGATCCGGGAAAATGTGTGTCTGTCTGTCTGTCTGGCTGTGTGTGTGTCCCCCCTATCAACTCCTAAACGGCTGCAGCAATCAAAACCAAATTTAGTATGAGTAAAGATGTGCACCGGAATATCTCACGTTCATATTTGAAAATGATGTCAGTGCTACCAACTGCTGAAAAAACAACGCACTAGAAATTTGAGCTCCATGTTGGATATCTTGCAAGGTATGCATGGGAGCTATTCTAAAATTGGCACACATGTAGATAATACTATTTCAGTTTAATTTCCAGGTGGCCAACCATGACAGTGTTGCCAAAATAATTTTAAGCCTTCTGATATGTCCAATGTTTAAATGCATATAACTTCTACACTATCAATTGGATTTCAACCAAATTTTGTATGTAATATCTGTACATAAACAGATATGACTGAGCGTATTCTTAAGAGCCACCAGGGCTGCCAACTGTTAATAATTGCTCTCTCTATTTTTTATCCAAATACCAATAAATCAGAAAGTATGCAAGCCAACAGCTTTAAACTATGCACACGTATATTCTGACATTTTAGATTAATTTGGAGTAACTTATATACGTCAGTTCTACCAACATGATTATAAACCTGCTGATAGTACCAATTTTTAAATACATGTAACTTCTATACTATCAGTTGGATTTCAACCAAATTTCGTATGTGCTATGTGTACCATAACATATATGACTATAAGTATTGTTAAGAGCAATCGGGGCTGCCAACTGTTAATAAATGCTGTCTATATTCTTTTACCCTTATATCAATATATCAGAAAGTATGCAAGCCAACAGCTCTATATTTTGCACACGTATAGCACCTGACATTCTAGATTAATTTGGAGTAATTAATACAAGGCAGTGCTGCCAACATGATTCTATGCCTGCTGATATGTCCAATTTTAAAATACACGTAACTTCTATACTAAGAAATGGATTACATTCAAAATTGGCACAACAAAATATCATAATATTTCAGATTATTTCTGACCAGCACACGCATGGTATTGTAGGCAACATGCTTTTACGCGTGCTGATAGATCCAGTGTCTAACTGCATGTAACGTCCATTGGACTTCAACCAAATTTTGTATTCTGTACCTTAAGAGATGGAACTAAGAATATATTCAGTCACCAGGGCTGACAACTGTAGTGCTCTATTAGGCTACACTATACCAGGTATATTTTGAACTAATTAGATATTTCGATATTAACAACTTAATTTCGTCATTATTCTAGATAGGTTCATATACTGTAGAATAATCATTGGCATGAAAAGTAGGCTGTATAGTTCTTCACGGAACTTCTTGTTTTTATATTTGCTTTGCTTTTTATAACTTTACATTGGTATACTATATTTTATCTTATATTCTCTTATTTTTAATTGTATTGACTTTACTTTATTAAACTTTACCATTATATTATATTATATTATATTATATTATATTATATTATATTATATTATATTATATTATATTATATTATATTATATTATATTATATTATATTATATTATATTATATTATATTATATTATATTATATTATATTATATTATATTTTATTTATTCTATTTCATTACTCTACTTTATTTAATCTCTCCTTACTTAATGTACTTCATTTTATTTTTGTAAATGTTATTTTGCACTCCAGGCTGAAAAGACCCTGGAAAAATCGGGTATCTTTGTTCTAAAAATAAATATTAACCCTCCCTGAAGGTATTTAAGAAATGCTGAATGAGTCAATTGCCACCACCTTTGAATTTTCATGACTTATAAATCGTTCTGATATGATAGGTAGCTCGTATACAAGCCTTTATCCTAGAAAGAGTTAAATATAGGATCGCAGACAATAACAAACGAAAGTCTCCAATTGCATGCCGTGTTATAAGTGACTTGCTGTTAATAAGTGGCACTGCCCAAGCGCTCACTGCTCTGCATGTATAATGCTTCATTAGCGACTTTGATACATGGCTACAACTCATTAAGACTACTTAAAAGATTACAAGAGCATTTATGTTAATGATATTTTCTTGTCAAGATGAATTAAATTAGAGAAGTTCAACTTTAAGTACAGAAGAGAAGCGGCTTAATATAAATGAGAAAAGTAGACTTTGCTCCAAGTTTTACTTCGTAAGTTAAACATTGGGTTTCGTGACCCACAGTTATAGTCGGAGTAGTCTTGCTTCCACTGAACTGCAAGTAATTTATTGTTTGAGGCGAAATTGTCGGCCATAGCAAAACAGTACGTCAATTATAGAAGATATAATGTTGTGCCAGTCATATCACAACAATCGTGGTATATAGAATATGGAATCAGTTAGTATTAGCCTATGTTAAATATTCGCCAAATCAATACTAACAAAAAACGCTTGAATGTCTATATTTTATAACTTATAGTCGGTGAACACAAAATAATTTCAATTACTGCAATATGTGAAAAATAACCTGGAAAATTTGCATGTAATAATAATAATATCGTATGGCCTCGGGTGCCGGGTGCCAGCTTTGTAATTTGACACCCAGAGGGTAGCTTACATGTCGAATTTCGTTGTTCCTTGAATCACTATGAAAGTCAAGGAGGTTAGATATCTAATCTCCTTGAACATTATAGCGCTTTCTAGTAGAGAAATGAGGAACTTTGTGTTGGCGGAAACTCCCGAGATTAATTTTGCCATTATGAACACGGCCTACTGAATTCAAATGGGTTCTTTGACATGCCAACATCGTATGACATGCGTGTCGTATTTTTTCCGCCTTTCAAAAATCACTTACTACGGCCAGGAGCGAACCTGCAATATTGGGGTTGGTAGACCGACACGCTATCCACTCACCCACCGTGGCAAGCTAAAGTTGTATGTGATTGCGATTTATAAATATAATTGTTACGGAGCATTAAAGAAAAAGAAGATATGAGATCTAAGTTACATGATTTTATAACAGGCAGTTCCGCGAAGACCTAAATAGCCTATTTTCATATACCACTGATGACTTTCATTAAAACTCTCCTGTCCATTCAAAGGATTTTCCATATGATATACGAAATAGCTTTTTGTTCACGACCTATGCCTTCACCAACACTATTACAATGAGAAGCTACGGGCTTCGTATGATGGGCTATTATAACAATCATTATTTAACGGCACTAAATTCTGTAGCTCACTTTTCGTAAATCTAAGAGGCCACGCATTTGACTTTTCTAAAAATTAATTCCCGTGGTTCGTTACAGAAAGATGCCCAACTCGCGCGAGGAGTCTACATCACCGATATTGAAAGCTATTTACTATATTGTAGCACATTACTTCGTGAACCAAAGGTTACTGTATTTAGTATATCACATTAAATATCCTTTTAATAGGGAGGAATGATTTTATGAAATAAATCGTATGGCCTTGGATGCCGGGTGCAAGCTTTGTTATTTGACGCTCAGAGGGCAGCTTGCATGTCAAATTGTGTCGTTCCTTGGAACGCTATGAAGTCAAGGAGGTTAAATATCTAAGCTCCTTGACACTATAGCGCTTTCCAGTAGAGAATGGTGGAACTTCGTGTTGGCGGATAATCCAGATATTAATTTTTCCATTATGAACACGGCCTAGAAAATTCAAATGGGTTCTTTAACATGTGTGTCGTGATTTTTGTCTCCTTTCAAAAATCACTTACTACGACCAGGAGCAAACTTGCAAGCTTGGGGTTGGTAGTCCAACACGATAACCACTCACCCAGCGTGGCAAGCCTGGGTGAACTGATCATTCTAATATTTAAAAAAACAGTTGGATATATGAAAATAGGCTATTTGGTTCTTCAGGAAACTACTGTTTATATGATGAAAATAGGCTAAAATGTATCAACACTCTTCAATTAGGTGTTAATTACAGGTTATGTTATGCGTTGTTATTTGGCTAACGATATGCAGATTGGCAATAATGAACGATGTCACGCTAGACATACGACAATCAGCTCATGCAGGAAACTTGTCAACATTAAAATAAAATTGTCAGTTTCAGTGTTTGAAAGTGGTTTGTAAGCATCGTGACTTCAAAACATGAGTAAAAACAGTAAATTCTTCCCCTTTTCAACCCCGTATTAAGAAAATTAATATAAATTTCCATGGTTGTAGCGATGAGGTACAAGTTTCATCCTTAGTAACGTACAAATGTGGTGCGGACAACACACTTTAAAAATTAATTCAGCATTTGACTTAGCACTGACATAGCGTGATTTATCAAAGACGTGGGGTATTATTTTCACCAATAGACTTGTGAGAGTTAAATGGAATTTTTAATAAGGGATGTCTCCAGAAAATAATTTCATGTGGGGGAATGGTTGATTTTAGTATACCCGGTGAATCAGCTGCCCCTAATAATATTGTTTTATGCAGCCCAACTAACGCCTGTTGTCAGGAAGGTCCATATTTCTCTGCTTTCTTTTTCTTTCTTTAAGGAACTTGTTTATTGCCTTGAGGTATTTAGAGTACACAGGTGATTGTGAGGTGGTAGATGAATAACAATCATTGATATAGATGAGGGTGGCGATGATAGTGTTTACGAGGGGAAGATCTCTCTCCACCTCATTACAAGTGTGATGTATGGCGACAACCATTTATCACAGTTATACTACGTAATGTGAAATGCTCATCGTCAGCGTCAATTACAAAAAGGGCACTTGGCAACCCTTTATAGGTCCTTGGGATACTATCTTCCCACCATGTATTTATAGAACGGTGTTATGGAGAGAATCTTCCCACCCATTTCATTTCAAGCAATTGCACATGTATCCACAAGCTAGATGCAGAGAAATATTGAAAACCCATTAATTTGATGTATACTGTCATCAGAAACCAAAGGTGGGAAGCATATATCCCAGTGGTCTCCACAGTGCACGTGCTCATCAGTTCGGTTGTGTTGAGTGAAAAAAATGCATTGTTTTACAGAAGAAGGTGTTTTTATTGAAGATGGTATATAGTTGATATACAATGTTAATAATGGTTTTGGTCACTTGAGTAAATATATTTCAGCTAGAATGGAAATTATTATAGAATTATTATAGAATAGAAGATGTTTAAATTAATTTTCTGAGTTTTTAATAAATACTATTTTGAAATTATTGAATTATATTCGAATATACTAACTTTTAACATTCCAAAATCACTTTTATATATTTTGTGCAGTTTTCGGCATAGATGATATAGGTCACTGACCTTGTTTTGCGTGGGAGTTACAGGTTTTTCTTAAATTATAGAGCGTGATGGGTGTTTTTATACATTATAGCCTGTTAAATAAACCTCATTATTGAGTGATAAACAGAGTATCATCATAATTTGGAGGTGGGAGATAATTACCCCATTGCTCATTTAAGAAAACATACTGTCGGGTGTGGGCAGTGGGATAATAATTTCCCTCCCCGTATTTCATAAAATAGAATCCACACCCATAAAATTGTTGCATATTCCTACTCATCTATCACCCCCAATTACAAATGTGCAAAGAAAAACAAATATTTTATACCCCCAGTCTTTTGCCCTATAAAGGGTTAACACACAATACAAAACAATTAATTATGACTCAGATGATGCGGGTGAGCTGCTGGGCATAGTCCCCCAGCCGGCGATTTCTTGTAGGACACCGAAGGCTCGTGAGGACACACTCACCTACCTCGGACAGCATGTCGAGTACTGTATAGTTTCCCGAAGTTTTCAGCACACAGTGCACATAACAACCGAGGAGTAACACTACCGCACTGTTCAGTTGAGACGGTTGCAGGCTAAATGTAGGGCGGATATGCTTGCAGTGCATTAGTACCATACGAGATGCAAGCAGAGAAATATCGACCTTCCTGACAACAACGCTAGTTGGATTGCATAAAACAATATTATTGGGGGCAGCTGATTCACCTGGTATAGACCAATTTACGTAGTGATCGACTCCAAAGCTGCCCGTAGAGAGATGGGGTATACCGAATATATCTGGTATGGATATACACTATGTATATCTCCACTAAATCCACCTGGGTGAGCTAATCATTCTAATATACACAATTGTGATCATTTGTTCTGAGGCACAAAACTGAAGCATAGAACAATAGTGACACAACTCAAATATGATGTTTGTGAGAAACTGCGTTTAAATATTTAAAGGCAGTTATTAAATTGTGGATTATTTCAATAATGTCAGGGTTTTGACGCCATGTTGAATTGGGAATTTATTATTTTGCTTCAGATGAGTGTTGGTTGGTTGGCTCCTTAGTTTAGGGGCTGCGACAACGCGGTCATGTAGTCCCATGTACTTTGGGTGTGTGTAGAATCTGTCTGATAACCTGTGCTAATTGTTATGTGTGTATTAGTGTGTGTTATCTGTTTTTAATTCAAGTGAGGACTGCAGACATTGAATTTCAAGTAGTTCCTACTTTTTCCGCCAAACGCCACCGTCAACGAATACTAGTTCAAAACTTGGCTACTAGACGCCACCGCAGTCGGCTCCTGGCGACGAACGTAGGAACCTTAAGAGCATTGTTTAACCTATAAGTTAATTTAGCTTCACACAGGTCTAATTATTCGAAGGTTCTTTAACATGCCATAAATCTATGACATGGGACAGCCGGCTTTACTTCCCCTCCGAAGGAAGGCATACTGAGGGATTTTTAATGCTCCTAACAAATGAGTGTAACAGACACCAACGTAATTAGGGAGTATCAGTGTTCTTGAAGTAATTGCACTATTTGCGGTAACTGTCTCAACGAAATATGTAGTCTCACGTTGTTAAGAAAAACGATAGAATAGTGTCGATTTTTTCAATCGATAAAGAATATCTTCCAGCTCTATACTGGAGTAAAACATGAAAAGGTACAGGTTCCTAATTATGCCACGGCTACAGCATATGAGTGATATGATGAATCTATGAAGAATTTTCAATTAATGCAATGATTAAAATACTATGATTTGGCACTAAATGCAGAATACATCGCAATCTCAAGTGCTTTCCCATCATTATTACTCGTAGTTTAGTTGATACGGAAGTGTGAATTGTAACACCTGCTCTGGGCTAAGCATGCGTGTGTACTTCACACTGTGAACCGGAGCTTCCGGTGAGTGATTCATTACACGAGTATCAAATATTATGCTTTGCTTTATGTGCTGTAAATGATCCCAAAAAATTATTTCAATGTATCCAGAACTAACAAGAATTCAAATATACTTCAAATTAATTAGTAACCCAGTTGCTATGTAAAGGAAAGATAACATCCCCTATTTAAAGAACGTCTAGTTTTCAATTGCTGTTTTCAATTTATTTAGGGGATTGGGACGTATTTGTCACCAGCTCCGTGCACTTGTCTGATAACCTTTGGTGACTGTAGTAGTGTTAACTGTTAATTGTTGCCATCAGGGTGTAGGATTGTCGATTGGCGCCCCGCGACATGGAATAAGGTATCATCTAGTCACATGCCTGGGGTCCGCAGTGTAGTGACTGGCATTTTCGGTTACCATTCCGGAGGTCTGGGTTTAATCCCAGCTCTGTCAAGGAATTGAATTCTGGTTTGAGGCCAGAAACGTGGTTTACTTATTCTCCTGAATAATAAATGAGAAGAGGTCTGACTGTAGGAGTTGTATTCGGTGGCTTCCCAAGCAAATCCCGGGATGGTACATTTATTAAGTTCCCGTCTTCGTCCTACCCAAATCCTAGCCCTAATTACTAACACACACAACAGTACAGCCATCACATTGACCCAAATATTCCACACACACCCAAGAGCACGGGGTTACATAAGCACAATGTCACAAAAATCCCAAAATGAAACAACATGTTTTTAGGGAGTGTGGAAGAAATTGAGGGAACTACGCTTAGCATAATTGATGTCGTGGGGAGTATTGGTGGAGTGGTCAAGGTGGCTACGCTCGCTAAGGCGCAGCGCAAGGCCATGAGGCCAGGCTATCTCCAGACTAGGCAGACAGGTGGATTTGAAGTCCAATATTGACCATCCTTCAAAGAGTTTTCTGTGGTATTTTCAATTCTATTAAAAGCAAAAGCCTGCACTGTACCTTCCAATAAGCTACGATTGAATCCTTCCAATTTCTTATCCAGTTTTATTCATATATATATATATGTCATCTCTGGTTAACTCCTCTGTTGAGATTGGCACCAGGATGGGTGCTTAACCGTATAAACCACCCACCATTAAGAAATTAATGGCCCCATTGAAACAGGAATACTGAGGGGTATTCATAGCCTACTATTGGGTGTTTATAATCAAACTACCATTCATGCAAGGTATTTAAGAGCCCACGACATCACCACTGTAAAGCCAGATGGAATAGTTGAGAGCTGAGTATTGTGGTATTGCGCCGGCTGTCGGTTGTCGATATCGTGCAAGACATGAGGAATAATATGTTGTATGTTGTTAGTTAATTTTAGGGGATTGAGACACCTTGATCATCAACTCCGTGTACTTGGGTTTGCGTTATGTTTGTCTGATAACCTGTGTTTCTGTGATGACTGTAGTAGTCTGTGTAGCTGTATTAGCGACAGGGATGGAGTAGGTGCCTTGAGACTTGAAATAAGGTACTATCCAGGCATTTTCCTGGAGGCAGTGTGGAAAAACCCTGGAGATAAACACTCTCATAGTAGCCGCTGTCAGCGCCAGGATTCAAACCTCAGTTCCACGAACTTTTTGCACCTCCCCAACACAGTCAAGGTGCATGATTTAACACGGATGGCTACGCCGCGAGGTATGGAATAATCAAAATGACCTATAATCCACCCGTATGACAACCATTTCTATGTTCCCAACCGTCCAGCTGCCCCCCTCCCCCACTTGACTTTTGGGAAGGTGGTGTAGTGTTTACAAGCTGGTGATGATGTGAGTTTAGGACGCACTGGCACCATGGACCGTTTTAGAGTAAATATTCAATAGTTGCAGTCCCGACTTGATTACACGACTTGATTACATATGGGTCAGATCACCAGGAAAACCGGTATTTCATACCAACATTCATAAGCTTCATACTTATAAATAACAGTTTTGTGAGATTAAATAGTCCCGCATGATTTGGAAGAACCCATGTAGAAGTGCACGTCAAATCTCTTATCTTCTGAAACCAATACCACTACAAGAAGCACTTCCATCCAATTTACAGTGATAATGTCTATGATACACAACGGAGGAGAGTGGTGGTAGTAGTGCTAATGGTGGGACATAATAATGAATACAAATGTTCTCCAAAGGTGTAAGATGTGACTACTGTATATGCATGGTCGATAAGACTAAAAACAAAAGAGAAAAGAATAACAGTACGGGAAGTGTCAGAGCGATCAGTAGGTTCACGTGATTCGTTCCAATTTTGGCCCTTTCTCTTCACGTCCCTAGTTCATATTTCGTCCGAACAGTGATTCTTATCTGTTTACTTTAGCAATGACTCCTTACTGTCCAACATATTAGTTCTAGAGAAAATGCCAAATATGATTATTTTGATCTGATGGGTTTTTTTGTCGTAAAATTTCAGGAATGACAACATATTCGTATGTAGGTAATGTTGTTGATTGATGAGGGGCTTTGCGACATCCTGGTCACGAAGCGCCGTGTACTGGGATGCATGTGTGGGATATTTCTGAATACCTGTGTTATTGAGATGACTCTACTAGTGTGTGTATTTGTAACTTGGGGCTAGATTTCAGGATGGAGGCGGCCGTGGCCTTATTTTAGGTACTATCTCAGCATTTACCTGGAGTAGAAGTGGGTACAATGGAAACCACTTTTGGAATTGCAGAGGTAGGAATCGAACCCACCTGTTCTCAGCTCTGCCTCACTAGGTTGAGCGTACCCCGTTCCATCCCTCAGACTAGAATTACATTTCTCAGGCGGGACAACCGTGAATGTTAATTACTGCACCACGAGGTGGTCCGATGTAGGACAAGTGTTCGTTTCCTCTGCCTGTATTTTTGGGAACCAATCAAATCTCAATATAGTCGATTTGCACTTATGGGTGTTAGAAAATGAAACAGTGAATCAGTAAATGTAGTGGTACAATAGGAATGGTGTTAAATGTAGAAGACATGAGTAAGGCCCGGTAATTAATTTTGGTTAGACACAGCTTGTTAAGAAGAGCAGGTTGCACAATATCCCTCCCGCATTATACAAAAGTAAAATCCGTTGAATAGGGAAATAACACAAGAATTCAAAAAGATGGTATATTTGCTATCAGGGCCAAGGAATTAAAACTCAACAATTTTTCTAGGTTTATACCGTGTCCGGGCATAGACACCAAAAGCCTGCTGATGAGCCAGCTTGGTGTTCCTAGACGACACGGCATAAACCTAGAGAGATTGCTAAGTTTTAACTCAGGAATTGTTTCACTGCAATTGAGGACGATGTGAGGAAGGGGCAAGTTTGGACTGTACCATTCACGTTCGCTATGTTCCCTCATAAGCTGGCCTCAATTTGAGATACGTATTAGTTTATATCTACAAAAGTTGATCATAATGTTCAGTTTGGTCTAAGCAACGTGGAAGTCAGGAATCGTGTGTCACATATTGTTATCAAAACTCGCTACGTCATACGTTAATTACAAGATCCCTTTTGTAGAGAATGTTCGGTTTTGAATTTTATCCTTCTATCAAAATCGCAGTCAGTTTGGAATTTGTTTTCGTGTACTTTGTGACTAGTTGCTGATTAGATGAGAGTGATCTGTTTGTTGACCAAACATGTTTTCATATATTACGTCCTGTTGTATACGTTCATTGAGCACAAGCTATACAGGGTGTCTTTTATGTACCTTTGGATAATGATAGGTCGTGTAGGGGACGGCTATAGAAGTAATTTGAGGTAGGGAACTTGGGGTCGGAGCGACCTCCTTAAGCCCTAAAATAAGGGTTGGTTCAGGCCCTCCACCCGCAAACACCGGCCAACTGCCATAATGGTAGGGACACATGGTAGGACCCTATTTGGATATCTTTTAGCGTACAATCTGCTTGCTTCCTCGCCATTATTGTTAGAGGCACATCGGCCTATTCCTCAAAAATGTACCTATGCGAAGGATCAGCCATTGTGCGAAATTAAACTGAATGTAGTAGTTTACGTCAACTGCCTGCCTGTTGTTCTCTAATACTGTACCACTGCACTCTCTTCTCTGATGTAGCTCCAGACTGTGTCATGTGACTACAATACGACAAATGACATTAAACAAACAAGAAAAATCCCCAAGCACGGAATCGAACCCAGGACTACCAGCCTTTCACACCGCAACGCTATCCATTACGCCAGCGCCACTTGGTGAACTGGACCTTGCCAACAGTTAAAGGATTGTGAAAGGTAATAGACGCTTGGGTCAGTTGCCTAACTTACAGGATGGAGGGCCTGAATCAACCCTTATGTTAGGGGTTAAGGAGGCCACGCCGGCCCCAAGTTCCCTATCTCAAATTACTTCTATACCCGTCCCCTACACGACCTATCATTCTCCAAAGGTACATAAAAGACACCCTGTATAGTTGGTCTTATGGCCTGTACCAATGAACCCCACACAATCTGTTAGCTGAACGTCTTCACGGTCATTAAAAAAAACAATTTTTGTATGACTGTAATCAGCGCGTTCTCTGTGGTTTACTTGGTTGGCGTAACTTTGCAAAGACGTTTCTCCCTTTCATTCTCAACATGTTGAATATTATAACGAACTAATCAGGTTTGGTAACTTGTTTGATCAAGGATTGGTTTTGATTCATTGTATCTTGTCAAGGTTGATCGTTATAATTGACAGACAGAGTTACTTCACATTTATGGCGTGCGGTCTTAATCGCAACATCGAAGTAATTTTTAGCCATTCAGAGCAATTCAATAACGTACAGTATCATTGTATGATAAGGCGAATCACAATAATTATTTTCTGGTATTAAACCTACTCTTTCATCAATTACCATAAATTATAATATGATTTAAAGCTTACAAGGATCAAGTGAACTCTAAAAGTTTGGGAATGTTAATGCATTATGCAATGTAAATTTTACTTTAACCTTCCAATGCTTACACTAAGTCGATCAGACCCGAAGCTCATGCTTCTCTTGAATGCGTAGTGAGGATTGGGAGTTGGTACTGTACCCATGTGAGTAATCTCGATGGAAAATATGCTTCTGCCTCCAGCTAGCATCAGGACTCAGGCGTGTACCGTTCTCCCATTGAGCAGTTGCATATTTTGGATTTGAGGCTAAAAGGTATCAACTCTACAATGATAAGGCACAACTCTACTCTAAAGACTTTAATTCAGTAAAACTCATGGCTTCAAACAAATAATGAGAACACAAATCCCATAAACAATACACAAACAAACAAATTTACTCCCACAATCCATTAATTATTCACATAGTTGAACAAATTAAATCCATATCACTATTCAATCTTTTACCATTATGAGGACTTTAAACTTTACTCAAGTGCACTGATGCACATGTAATGTTTCACAAAACTGAACTTATTACATTCATGTCACCTAATGTGACTTCTTTATATTCACAAAGTTACTTGTATCCTACAATACATCTGAATTTACATCATGTGTACCATCTGTGTTACATCTCTCTCTCCCACCAAATGCTTTCATGCATTAGCCAACTCATGGTTTGCACTAGGATCTACTTGCAACACCACAATTACGTAAGTCTACCCCTCCACTCCCTTCTTTTTAGAGTTACACTGCATGTCATTGTGATTTCACTAAATAACTTCTGTTATCGTTGTGTCGGATAGTATACTATTACGCTACCCTTACGAGCGTAGCCTGTGGCAACGAGTAACCAACTTCATTAACTAGGTGTCACCGTCAGTATCAAATGCAACATCCAACCATTCGTTAGATTGCTACATTTTTATATCATCACGGAACTCTATGATTAGCAATGTGTTTTTAAACCACACACATTCATTACACATTATAACAATTCTTCCTTTCATTACAAGCAAGGTCTTAAATCTGTCCGCTCAAGAACGCGAACCTTCATAGTTGGTTTAACAACCCCAGCCCCTTGGAGCTGCCTGCATACAATGGCACAGAGTAGGGTCGTTCACGGCTGTAAACCGCCCCTTGTCTCCCCGTTTCCTGGACTTTTACCTCCCAAGCAGTATTACAACTTTGAATATAACATTGTGGTCACAATGATCCACGTGATCCCATATGATCTGAACTGAATATTATGCAATGGTTCTGGGTGAGCTTGAATATTTAATCCTATCCTTAGGACATTAATAACGGCCTCAACCGGTCCGTATCACAATATGAAGGCACGAGATTCATAGAACACAGGTCTAGTGGTTAGCCGGTATCTCAAATAAAATATTACGGTCAGTCAACAGCTGCCGCCAATGATTCGCTTCAACGAGCCGAATCACTCAACAATGAGTTCTCGGGGAATCAGGTATAGCGTCGAGGTGTCCAATGTTCTCCCCGCGCTTACCCCAGGATTCGAACCCGGAACATTTCATATCCCACATCGGAGATAGGGTACACACTAAATATGCTCCGGCATAAATTAATATCTCTGTACGCTCATGCTGTACGAGATTTCACACGTCGATTAGATCACCTGGCCCCTTACCTGTCCACGATCTCGCCTTATAATAAAGAGAACTCTAACTGTACTCTACAAGCTTAATCAAGCCACAAATTCAATTCACTGTCAAGCTCCAACATTCCCGTGCATAATTATATTCCCATTAATACAATCTATTTAATATTAACTCTTTTCTCTTCCCTTAATGTAATCTACTGCTTGGCTAGATAAATAATCCAATTAGCGTAAATACTTCTTGCTTAAAACCTTTCATCCTGATGTATTCAAATATACCGTTTATCATTATTATTATTATTATTATTATTATTATTATTATTATTATTATTACTGACATAAATTATCCTTCCGACACAACGTAACTGCTTCAATGATCGAACATTCGCGTTCGTCACGTTAAGTATCACATAACTGAATTGCCATTATTTATTAGTAGCATTAATAGTGGTAACGATTAATCCACTCTCTGATGTATTCAACGGGGGCGTGGTGGCTCAGCGGTCTAGCTATATGCCTCTCACCAAGGCGGCCCGGGTTCGATTCCCGGTCAATGCATGTGAGATTTTCGAAGTGAAATGCCATGTCCTGTGGTTCGGATTCCACGTAAAAAGGAGGTCCCGTGGCTCATAATCGCAAGATTCACGGTCACGTAAAACTACAATCTTCCTTTCCTTCCTTCCTTTGATGTATTCAACATCTTAACTTTACTGAAATCAAACAATAAACATATGAGGATATGCCTCATAATATTGATTCTTACTGGCATATTTTATACTTCCGAAATCACATTACATGCAGTGACTACCCTTCTATAGTAACATGATTTGTGGGGTACTTACGTCGGCTTTATCCAGGTGGCTCCAACCACCATATTCCAGTGTCACCTGCCATCGGCTTACTTAGTGACACATTGCCATCTTGCAAATACACATATTATATGACATCTGATCTATAAACACACGACACTTTTCCATTTGTATAATGAAGCTAATGCTTCCGAAACACATGACACTTTTCCATTTTTATAATGAAGCTAATGCTTCCAAAACACATAACACTATATAACACTGGTTATATTATGACTTTAAGAGATATTTTACATAACATCGGTGCACAAACACACGTTACACTTTAATTCCTGATTGGTTGACATTCCCTAGCATGTATCGAAAGTACAGGTGCGGACGGCCCCTTTCTTCGGTCCTACCCCTTCCTGATTGAATCTCCCGATCATCTGCTCACGGATTCACCAACAGTTTCTCGATCATCCCTTGATAATCTTCCTACTATTGCAGCGATATGCTTACATCTCGTCACGAACGCTACTTACTGGTATACTCCAAATATGTATAACCAATCACTATACTTTACTGCGCTCAACATTGTACATTGTATTTACATGAATTATTTCTTTTCACAGTCCTGCCTAGTATATCACACGGCACTTAATAAACATTATATAACAGTCTTACTGCACGGCTTCCCACATTGAAGTCCGAGCATCCTCTCCTAACTTCGGTAATATGCATTTCGCATAATCAAGTTTGTTAATTACCGACTTCATTCTTAGTTCATGACCATGCATGAATATATTCTCACATGTGTGTTACATTGCACAGCTAACATGCTGATTACCAGTGAAATGTTTAAGTCTTTGTGTGCGCCTGGGCGCTCCGTGTCCTTTTCAACTGCGACTGCTTCAAAACAACTCTCCCTCCGACTGGGTCTAAAACTGTCACGAACTGTAAGTTTCAACTGTACGCCGTAAACTGTCCGCTTCGACTGGGTCCACCCTCTTATATCTGTTTCACACAAAAAGTAGGGCAAGAATTCCCGCGATAAATCAGCTCCTCTCCTAGGGTGATTCTGAACTTGGAATAATATCCATATTGTTCCTTTTTCTTCGCTGGTCACAAAAATGTATGTGTGTTCGAGGATCGATCGGCCACTTAATTTATATTAATTATCTTATCCATGGCGTGGGGACGCTACTTCACTGGGAATCCCTGGCAACATCCTCAAGTTCAACCGCGAACACCCATAGTCCTGTAACATTACGCACTGCATTAAACATGCCTTGATTTCGCCGTTTTATGGCTCTAAAATTAGCCTCCTGGCTAAAGATTCACCTATGCGCAACTCTCATGTCATTGCATTGCTCCAATCATGAGTAATCAATGATTTTCCTTGGGATGTTCCCGTTCCATTCTCAAGTCTATTCTCAAACGGGGAAGAACCTGGTCATTATTTAACCTCCCGACCCCTTGCAGACGACTTATCTGGGTCAGCAAGATTTACGTGGCGCCACGGGCCTCCTCCTACAATTCTGGGGCTATTTGCAAAACGTCAAACTTTGAAACTCCTGTGTTTCAAATCCAGCATAGCCTACTTCATGTAGTCCAAATAATGCTATCTTCCACTATTTTCCTGCATTATTTCACTAAATAATGTCAGTAACAACTGATATCACACCAGTAATTAAATATATAATTTCTTCTAGGGGTTCTTACAATGAAATACCCTCCACAGATCTCGGGTTCGTCCCCTGGTGGAACCTTCATTCAGAGCTCAACTTATCTCCGAGATCCACGTTCGAGACCAGTCAGCATGACCACCTCGGGTTCAGTACCTGTTTTCCGATCTAGATTCTTGTTTCAGCATCTAGTGTCTCCCTGAACACGTGCGTGGATGTTCGGTTTCTCTAAGCTGAGATTTTAGCGGGTCTGTCATACTTCTTGATGTAACAATGAACGCGATTAACAGCTTGAAATCTCTTGCGTAACAGTGGGTGGATAAACGTACTTCTTGTAATAGGTACACTTTCTGTGTGACTTTGCTAAACTTACATATCGTCTCTGTACTCAACAACTGGTTGCATAATAATGTTCGCAGAAAATTCCTCAAACCTCTCTAGTGTTGTTACTAACTAATCCACATTTGCAACGTAGCTCTTTCTAACAAATATCCCTTCTCAAGTATGGAAACGGAGGCAAAAAGGTGCCGGGAACATCACTGCTGTCAGTGACTGCTGAGAAGGTTCCTGACGGAGTAAGGAGAAGGTGCCATTTTAGCAAAAATAGCAGTAAGACAAAGTACCATTGTGAAACACGAAAAAGGAAATAATGTCTGACCAAAGTCTAATATTCTAATAAAAGGCATCTATTGGAGTCAGACAACGACGTGGTGTAGGCCTACTTTAGGGAACCGGGGACTCGGGGAGCTTTCTTTAGAGTTTTAACCTCACTATCAGGGGGTACGGTAATTTAATAGTTTTTCTGAGATGAATTTAGATGATAATAATAATTTTTTGGTTTTACGGACTACTTTGAAGGTAACGGCACAAAATGTGTTGCGAATTTGAAATTGTTTCCCATGTGATCACTACGCAGTTTATCAAACTTCGTGAATTTTTGCACAGATATAGGCTAATGTGTACATTTTCTTGCATATACAGTTATGTATGCATGGGAATTTACTTCGACCTGTCTAGGAATAATGGAACACCTTCCTGCTCTCAGTCAAAAATAAATTTCTTTACAGAGCCTACAACCAAATCTAGGATCTTTGGAACAAAAATGCTGGTATAACGCAACGGGTTGTATGCAAAGGAGGCCAGGAAATGTGTGTTGTATGTTCTATGAGTCAAAAATAAAAGCTCAGAGACTCACTTTGTCAGGTTGAAATTAGAAGCGAACATATTACTTTCAGCAGACTACTGTAGTATAAAAAGCCATGACTGCGCAGTTATATAGCTATTGCTCATTGACAGGGATGACGAAGATTCGAATTCTGGTGCCTACAAAGTGAAAAAATCACCTGGAAATCACGTGGTGTCAGGAAAGAGATCGGAGTCTCCAAACCGTGGCTGAATGATATAAGCCTAGTCAGCTCCTCTGACCCAAAATATTTGAAATGAGATTATATTTATACAATCAGGTGGAAACATATGAGCCTATATTTTGTATAACCGACACCAACAAGAAGTGACCGGGGACCTTATTGGAAATGAACTTCAACTAGCAATAAGCCACACTCAGTACATCCTAACGATTATTGTTCCCGTGTGCGCTGAGTGTGAATTACTGTTCATTATGGCTATTTAATTTCATAACGTCATCTTGCTCATGTTACGTGTTACTCTTGTTACATTAGGGACGTGGTGGCTCAGCGGTCTAGCTGTATGCCTCTCACCAAGGCGGTCCGGGTTCGATTCCCGGTCAATGCATGTGAGATTTTCGAAGTGAAATGCCATGTCCTGTGGTTCGGATTCCACGTAAAAAGGAGGTCCCGTGGCTCATGATCTCAAGATTAACGGTCACGTTAAACTACAAGCTTCCTTCCTTTCCTTTTTTGTTACATTATGTCTGTTATTATTATCGATATTACATTCTGTATTAATGTTGTGGAAAATTACTCCAAACACGTAATGGATATGACGAAAAAAATTATCACTGAGCTGTTCCGATCAATTATTAATATTTCATTAATGAACCATTCTCTGTTTAGCGTATCTATTTTCGACAGACATAGACTAGTCATGAATTATCAGTCCAGATTGAAAATAAATACAAATTACAATATTTACAGAATAGCCTTGGAGATGAGGAGATAAATGTTGTAGACAAATTCCAGTATTTAGGTAGTATTCTTTCCTCGGGAGATACCATCCATCAAGAGATTAACAACAGAATACAGAAAGCTTACACTTTCTATCAGGCAGTGCACGACAGCTACTTTGGGACGAAACACATCCACAAGCTTCCAAGATAAGTTTCTTCAAGATATACTTAATAACATATACTAACATATGGACTGGAAGCAGCAACCCTTACTGGACCAACAAACAGTCGTCTCCAGGCAGTAGAAATGAAGTTCCTCCGTTCTTGCCTTCGAAAGACGAAAATGGACACATTGAGGAATGAGGATATAGGACAACTACTGGGATTGGAAAGGAGCCTGCTGGAGACACTCGAACTCAAGGGATTGAGATGGTATGGTCATGTGAAGAGGATGGATCCCCACAGGATACCTCGAGTGTACTTTGGCCAGAGTGTCCCTGGGAAGAGACCAAGAGGAAGACCTCGCGATGTGTGGGAGAAGCAAATTTATAAGGACCTTGAAGCTAGAGATAAGAACTGGCATCAAATACAAGAACAACAGAACACAGAACAAATTGGAGACGGCTCATCTATAACCGCACCCGGCTTGCTGGAGCGAAGAAACGATGCTGATGACAGAATAGCCTACCAGCCCCTTATTATTTAATTTTATAAAATCCAACTAACATTACATTTTTTGATGTGTCAGTTTTACTCTTCAGTCGGTCTGCACGAATTTGCCGAATGTGTGTGTAAATTATAACAGTGATCATAACTAATATACGCTATTTTTCCAGGAGTGCTATTTACTTATTGTTCATCATACTAATATATAAAAATGAGATGGTGTGTGTCCGTCTGTCTGTCTGTCTGTCTGTCTGTGTGTTACTCAATAACACAAGAACCACTGGTTCGATTTAAATGAAATTTTGCATGGACGTAGCTGATTTACCAGGCTTATATATAGGCTACTTTTGATTTCGATATTTTGCACTATTTTAAAATGGCGACTATTTTCATATTTCCATTTTAAATAAAAAGAGAACGCTAAGAAATAGCAAACTTTTGATGGTACTACGAGCTTTAAAATTAAATTTTCTATCCGAAAGGTCCTTATCAATTTTCGTGTATCTCCAACGGTTAGCGAGTAAAACCTGAATATGTCTTATAAAACACGGTCAACGCCGAGCGATGTTTGTCTATCTTAGTCTCTACATGAACTGTTTTATTTATAGAGGTAGTTTGGGGGGGGGGGGTCGAAACTAGACGTGATTTTGAGTCTAATTTTATACTCTTTGTGCCGGTTATTGTATGTGAATATTTGGATCTTTACGCTGTTTCACAATTTTATAGGGCTTTCAACTTTTCACGGTATGTTTTCATCATTTTTATCGATTTGTTTTTCGTTAAATGAGTATTTCAGTTGGCCAATATTTATCTGCTTTTTTTTTTTACCATGATCAGAAACCCAAATTCACAGACGAATGTGTCGAAGACTATCGACTGTCGCATTAGTTTATTTAGTGTTCATATTAATCTTACAGCAGAACTGGGCAAATTTATTTCAATAAAGTAGGTATTTTGACTTTTGCGGCCAATAAAAACCCCGCACGAAAGACGGCTTTAACCTAGAAAAGTTGCTGAGTTTTAATTGCTTGGCCCTGAAATTGAATATACAATCATTTTGGAAGCCTTTATTGGGAGGTGAAAGACTGTTTTAACCTTTAGCGCTCGCAGTAAAGTAGCTGAGGTGTTCTAAATAAGAATTGAGGTATCGCACAGTTTGCTACTCCTTTGGTAGTCCGCAAATAGACCACAAGAGCCCGCTGATGAACCATCTCGGAGTTACTAGGCGTAATCTCGCACAAGACACGGCATAAACTTAGAAAAATTTTCTGTGATTAATTTGTTTTTGTTATTATTACTTGGGATGATTGAAGTTTGTTCCGTTACTGTTACTCTTTATCATGACATGCTATCAAGTTTGATGTATTTTTAGCATAATGTTTATATGTTTAAATATAGTATGAAGACGTTAAACGATATGTGTTCAACATTTAAGACAGGTTATTTAACTTTTACTGCATAGAACCTGATATTTATTTCCAATATTTAAGCGCACTTTCTCACCTACAAAGGGGAGGCAACAGGCTTTTCTCCGGGTACTCCGGTTTTCCCTGCCACAATTCCATACCAGCAACAATCTCCACTATCATTTCATTTCATGCGTCATTCATTTAATCATTGCCCCAGGGGAGAGCGACAGGCTTCGGCAGCCGGCACAGTTCATATCCTCGCTGTTAGACGGGGATTTCATTCATTCCATTCCCTGACCCGGTCGGTCGACTGAAAGCAGGCAGACTTTCCTACCTCTGATTAATAAATTGGTGAGTGAAAATGCATGTAGTCTACACATGTTGTTGATAACATGGAAATAACATAACTACATTAGGAATGTGCGAATATATATATTAATGATTTAGGCCAGCAAGTACTAAAAGCCGTTCGAAGAACGGGTACTTCAGCTAGTGTCTCTATATCTCTATCTCTATATATAACAAGAAGTTCCGTGACGAACGAAAGAGCCTACTTTTCTTAAAATTTAAGTTCATGCCAATGATTAATCTATATGGATCTATATAGAATAATGACAAAATTAAGTTGGTAATATCGAAATTTCTAATTAGTTCGAAATACTGTATACCTGGTACAATGTAGCCTAATAGAGAACTACAGTTGGCAGCCCTGGTGACTGAATATATTCTTAGTTCCATCTCTTAAGGTACAGAATACATCATTTGGTTGAAGTCCAATGGATAGCATGGACGTTACATGCAGTTAAACATTGGATCTAACAGAGCGCATAAAATCATGTTGGCAGCAATGACATACATGTATTGGTCAGAAATAATCTGAAATAATATGATCTATTGTTGTGTCAATTTTGAATGAAATCCATTAGTTAGTATAGAAGTTACATGCATTTTAAAATTGGACCTATCAGCAGGCTTAGAATCATGTTGGCAGCACTGACGTATATAAGTTACTCCAAATTAATCCAGAATGCCAGGTACTAGACGTGTGCATAGTTTAAAGCTGTCGGCTTGCATACTTTCTGATATATGGGTATTTGGATTAACAAATTGAGAGCATTTATTAACTGTTGGCAGCCCTGGTGGCTCTTAAGATACGCTCAGTCATATCTGGTTATGTACACATAGCACATACGAAATTTTGTTGAAATCCAATTGATAGTGTAGAAGTTATATGCATTTAAAATTTGGACATATCAGCAGGCTTATAATCATTTTGGCAACACTGTCATGTATGGCCTCCTGGAAATTAAACTGCAATATTATTATCTATACGTGTGCCAATTTTGAAATAGCTCCCATTCATACTTTCCATGATATCCAACTTGGAGCTCAAATTTCAATTGCGATTTTTCAGCAGTTGGTAGCACTGACATCATTTTCAACTATGGCCGTGATATATTCAGGTATAGATCTTTACTCCTACCAAATTTTGTTTCGATTGCTCCAGCCGTTTGGGAGTTGATAGGGGGGGACACACACACAGCCAGATAGACAGACAGACAGACAGAAGGACAGACAGACCGACAGACACACATTTGCCCGATCTCATAAGACTACTTTTTCCTCATTTTTGCAAAATGTGAAAAGTAGGCTAATTGCAAACGGCTATAAGGTTACAACGGATCCAAATTAAGCTGAAATATTCATCAAAACATACAATGCGCTTAAGGGTCAAGGGGTACCCTAGAATTTTTTCACGCGATTTACACGTGCGGGTATGGTACGGAAGGTCTGTTCTATATATTCTCTATTATATAAGAATGAAAGTCGCCTCCGTAGAGTAGTGGCCAGCATGGTTAGCTGCCACCCGAAGGTCGTGGGTTCGATTCCCGGCTCTGCCACGAAATTTGAAAAGTGGTATGAGGACTGGAACGGGGTCTACTTAGCCTCGGATTCCCACCTCAGCCATCCTCGAAGGGGTTTTCCGTGGTTTCCCACTTCGTCTTCGGGCAAATGCCGGGATGGTACCTCCTGTAAGGCCACGGCCGCCTCCTTCCCTCTTACTTGCCTATCCATCCCAATCTACCCTTACCTTCCCATCCCTCATGAGACCCCTGTTCGCTTTGCAGGTGAACCTGGGCGAAGTGCTGATCACACCACCCCAGTTGTATCGAAACCGACCAAGTGTTCCCAGCTCTAGGCCACTGCCTGGAAAGGCGGTAGTGGTGAGTTCCCTCGCTGAGTCCGTGGGAACCACCAACCTGGAGGGTAAAATTGACTACAAACAAAAGTTTGTCTTTATTTTCTGAATTTCTTCGGAAATACGTGATATTTGCCCGTATTAGACTGTTTTATGACAGTTGCGCGCAAACATATTTTTTTTGTCTGTCTGTCTGTTTGTCTGTGGACAATATTTTGTGTCCTTATAACTCGAGAACGGCTGGGTGGATTAACGTAAAATTTGATACAGATATCCATCAGAGGCACGACACTAATCATTTATGTAACTCTTCTCCGTACCTCTCATAAATGGGGGCCTACCACCTTAAAATGCATGCTGAAATAGGCATAGAAGGGTGAGACAAAACTCATTTTCAGCCCCTCAATGTGAGAAACAAAACTCGGGGGGCCCTAAAAGGACCCCGAAAACCACAGTTTAAGGCCCTAAAACCAACAGTTTTTGAGATATTCCCAGAAAACTAATTTAATTTAATAAAATAAAGAAAGAATGCATAGGCCTAACTATGGCAACTGAATCTTACAGGTCCATCTATTTCTGTAAGACGCAATGCAATTCCATTTATTACATTACTGTGAAGGTTTGCAAACTGCTATAAGGTTATAACGGATCCAAATTAAGCTGAAATATTCATCAATACATATAAGGCGCTTAAGGGGTCAAGGAGTACTCTCGAATTTCTGTTAAGGTTTGCAAATGGCTATAAGGTTATCACTGAACCAACTGAAACTGTAAAATTCATCAATGCGCATAAGGGATTCAAGGAGTACCCTAGATATTTTCACACGACTACACAAGCGTTATGTCGTACAGAAGGTCTATTATACCTCCAAACAGCAACATTATTTTACAAAATTCCTGATTTGAAATAGTAGACTATTTTTGCTGCTTTTAGGAATTTGGCCCATTGGAGTCTTAAAAACCTGAATTTTCATGTACCACAAGCCTGTATAATTTATAAAAGGGGCCTTCCTGTGGTTGGGCACTTGACACTACGGTTAGCGTCAGTTTGTATGTGACTTGTATTGCGATTCGTCTACGAGGTTTTCAATTTTATTTTCACGTCAGGAAGAACACGTTAGGTAAATTCAGTTTGACAGCATATTTTCACTAATAATTTTTCTTGGTCGACAAACAGGTTCCAAGCCCCTGACCATTGCAATAGTAGCTCAATTGATAACGTCTGGTTATTAATACCTAAGATCGTTCGAAGAATGGGTACTTCTGCTAGTCTATCTATAGGCTATATATAACAATGAGTGTTTTTCTGTTTTTTCTGAATTTCTACGGAAATTTGCGTTATTTACGCGTTTCAGACTGTTTTATGACGGATGCGCACGAAAATATTTTTTTGTCTGTCTGTCTGTATGTATGTCTGTTTGTCTGTCTGTGAACAAAGTGGTTGTTCCCTTATAACTCGAAAACGGCTGGGTGGATCAACGTAAAATTTGGTACAGATATCCTTCAGAGGCACGACACTAATCATTGATGTAACTCTTCTCTGTACCTCTCATAAAAGGGGGCCTACCCCCTTAAAATACTTGCTGAAATAGGCGTAGAAGGGGGATACAAAGCTCATTGTCAGCCACTCAATGTGAGAAACGAAACTCGGGGGCCCTAAAACCACATTTTAAGGCCCTAAAACCAACCGTTTTTGAGATATTCCCAGAAAATTAATTTTATTTAATACAATTATGAAAGAAAGCAAGCCGGTAACCATGGCAACAGAAACTCACAGGTCCATCTATTGCTGTAAGACGCAATACAATTCCATTTATTACATTAATGAGATAGTTTGCAAACGGCTATAAAGTTATAACGGAACCAAATTAAGCTGTAAAATTCATGAATACATATAATGCGCTTAAGGGGGTCAAGGGGTACTCTAGAATTTCACGCGATTTACACGTGCTGGTGTCGTACGGAAGTTCTATTATATCCCTATCCCTATATTGTTATATTATTATTATAATTATTATTACTACACTACGGAAAGGAAGACCCCAGAGGACTGGAAAAAGGGAATAATTGTCCCGACCTTCAAAAAATGTAGTAGAACCGAATGCAGAAACTATCGGGGAATAACACTGATGAGTCATTGTGCAAAGATGTTTGAGAAAGTTTTGGAAAGGAGAATTAGGGCAAGGACAGAAGGAGGGATGAGGGAAGAACAACATGGCCTCAGAGCAGGAAGGTCCACAGTGGATTTGATTTTTGCTGTAAAGCAGTTACAAAAAAAAGGAAGCTTGTAGTTTAACGTGACCGTTAATCTCGAGATCATGAGCCACGGGACCTCCTTTTTAAGTGGAATCCGAACCACAGGACATGGCATTTCACTTCGAAAATCTCATATGCATTGACCGGGAATCGAACCCGGACCGCCTTGGTGAGAGGCACACAGCTAGACCGCTGAGCCACCACGCCCCAAAGCAGTTACAAGAACAGCACTGTGAGTATGGAACAGATCTACTGATGGCCTTCCTGGACACTGAGCAAGCATATGACAGTGTATGCAGAAACAAAGTATGGAAGTCCCTGGAGGATAGAGGAGTAGAAAAATGGACTATAAGGAGGATAAAGGAGATGTACAAGGGAAGCGTGAGCTGTGTGAAAGTGGGAGGAGAGAGATTGGACTGGGTGGAACAGAGAAACGGCCTGAAACAAGGAAGTGCACTGACACCGTTACTTTTCATTGTGGTGATGGATGACATAATGACCCCAGTGGCACAAGTAATTGGGGAAGGAAAGATGAAAGCAATGGTGTTAGCGGATGATTTGATGATTTGGGGAAGCAAGGAGAAGGAGGTACAGGAACAGTTGGACGTGTGGGAAGGAATAATACAAGGAAATGGGATGAAATTTAGCATAAATAAGAGAGAGATGGTGATCACAACAAGGAAGAAGGAAAGAACCACAACGGGAATAACAATTGATGGGGAACAGCTGAAGAAAGTGGAGAGTTTCAAGTATCTGGGAAGCCTGATACAAGATAATGGAAGAAACCATAGAGAAAAAATGAGCGGGGGAGACAGGCAGAAGCATTCCGGAGGAGTGTGAGAAGCATGTTATGGAGCAAGGATGTCCCTCAGAACAGAAAAAAGATCATATATCGGACGTAATATGTCCCTATCCTGACGTATGCCTCGGAGACCTGGGCTATGAAAGGAAGGGAGAAGAGCAAAATACAGGCCAGTGAGATGAGGTTCTTGAGAAGCAGTATTGGAGCTACAAAGATGGACAGAATAAGAAATGAGAGGACCAGAGAATTAATAAAGGAGGAACCATTACAGGATGGTATAGAGAAATCTAGACTTAGATGGTATGGACATGTAAAACGAATGGAGGATAAGAGGATACCCAGGATGATATACGAGACGAAGTGGGAAGGAAAGAGACCGAGTGGAAGACCGAGAGACAGGTGGCTGAAGGGGATGGAAGAAAGCGTGAAGAAGAGAGGAGAAGACTGGACAGGGGTGGAGGCTGAAAGATGGTGGGAAGACAGAAGACGTTGGAGAGGCCTGTGTTCTAAACAGACCCGACCAGTGGCTGAAAACTGTGCAAGAGGATGATGATGATGATACTACGGCCTACAACGACGAGACAAAGCTCATTTTCAGCCCCTTGGTGTCAGAAAAATACCTAGGGGCCCCTAAACAGCCGTAAAGGGTCCCCGAAAACTACATTTTAATGCTCTAAAACCAAGAGTTTCTGAGATATTCCCAGAAAACTAATTTCACTTAATAAACTAAAATAGGAATGCAAGCCTGTAACCATGACAACAGTGTCTCAAAAAGGTACATCCAACTTTCCATCAATTTCTGCAAGAAATAATGCCACTCTATTTATTAAATTTCTGTGAAAGTTTGCAAATGGCTATAAGGTTATCACGGAACCAACAAAAACTGTAAAATTCATCAATGCGCTTAAGGGGGTCAAGGGGTACCCTCGATTTTTTCACAAGACTTAAACGTGCGATGTGTCGTACAGAAGGTCTATTATATCTTCAAACAGCAACATTATTTTCAGAAATTCCTGAATTGAAATAGTTTATTTTTTATTTTATTTTTTTGCTTTTAGGAATTTGGGCCATTGGAGGCTAAAAAACCTGAATTTTCATGCACCAGAAGCCTTTATAATTTATTAAAGGGGTCTTCCTCTGGATGCGCACTTGACACAACAGTGAGGGTCAGTTTTCATGTGACGTGTATTGCGTTTCGTCTACGAGGTTTGCAATTTTATTTTCACGTCAGGAAGTACACGTTAGGTAAATTAGTTTCAGAGCATATTTCAACTAATCATTTATCTTTGTCGACAAACAGGTTCCAAGCCCCTAACCATTGCAACAGTAGCTCAATTGATTACGTCTGGTTATTATTACCGAAGACCGTTCGAAGAATGGGTACTTCTGCTAGTATTATATTAATTGTACCACACCCAGTCTTTGGGCAAATTCCTGTTGACCGACTGAAGTGTTACAACTGACAGCTTTTATGGGCAACACTGAAAGAATGGCTTGTTCCTGATGGTTGATATTGCTCTGCGCCCTACCTGTGTGCCAGCAATGTGAATTGAGTCACTGGACTAGCAAAGGAAAAATTACTATGCACAACACCCCGTCAAATACAGCACTATACACCGTTCTACAAATGTGTATACTTTATTGCTCCTTGAAAGACTACACGTTAGGGGCAGATGACCTCGCTAATAATAATAATAATAATAATAATAATATCGTATGGCCTCGGATGCCGGGTGCAAGCTTTGTAATTTGACACCCAGAGGGTAGCTTGCATGTCGAATTTCGTAGTTCCTTGAATCACTATGAAGGTCAAGGAGGTTAAATATCCAAGCTCCTTGAACAGTACAGCGCTTTCTTGTAGAGATTGAGGAACTTTGTGTCGGCGGAAACTCCCGAGATTAATTTTGCCATTATGAACACGGCCTACTGAATTCAAATGGGTTCCTTGACATGCCAACATCGTATGGCATGCGTGTCGTATTTTTGCCGCCTTTCAAAAATCACTTACCACGGCCAGGAGCAATCCTGCAATCTTGGGGTTAGTAGACCGACACGCTATCCACTCACCCACCTCGCTGTTGTTCCCCTTAAAACAACAATTAAAGACCACACGTACCCATAATACGATCGAATTAATAGGTTATGCCACGTGATCTGCAATGGTATTAAGTTAAATGAACACTGTAAATCTTGATTGAAGACTTTGACTCGCATATTAACGTTTGATAAGACGCGACCCTGCGCATGTATTACCGTTCAAACAGTATTTAATGATGCATTTGTTTTCTCAATATAAGATGTAATACAGACAGGGCCAATCTGTGCCTAAGTTCGCGCGCATGGAGTGTGTTGCTCGCGTGCAAATTACAAGTGACTTGTAATGCGTGTGTACGATTCTGCTCGCCACCGCACTGGCATGTGGCTTTGGTCAAGCTGCTCGTTTCTGACTGACTTATTTATCTTCTGTGGAAAAGCGGAGAAAGAGAGAAAGATTAATTAATTGATTGATTCATTCATTGATTGATATTATTTTCACGATACACTTCATCTTAAGCGCTCATATAAAGTAGCGCCCTACCTGGGATAGGATTAGGGGTTATAAATATAGAAGTAGAATGACACAATACATTATATTAAATTAAGATCATAGTACTCCGTATATAGTGTATCATATCATGAAATACTAGTTTAATTTGTATAATATAAAATACGTATTATACAACATTCACAATATAAATAATAATAGTCTAACAATACTAGTAACAATAGTACGGCAATAATAAAAAGACTGATAGTCAGTCTGAAAGACTAGACTTAATATCATTTTAAATGCTACAAATGCTACAAGTGCTGCGTGAACTCAAAGTCCGTTAGCAAGTGCAAACCAAGGTCAAAGGAGGTAGTTGGCTGGATGACGTCACGCTCACCGGAGTGCGCGGGGAAAGGAGGAAGCTCAAGCAATACTATGACGCCACACACCTCAGTGCATTCTCGGTACATTTCGTCCCGTCACCGTAACGTAACGCCAGACCCCAGCGTAACGACGAAGCCGACAAGATCATTTAAAATGATAAAACAATATTAATAGAAAATTATACACAAACATAGTCGCCTCCGTAGCGTAGCGGTTAGCATGGTTAGCTGCCGCCCCGGAGGTCCTGGGTTCGATTCCCGGCTCTGCCACGAAATTTGTAAAGTGGTATGAGGACTGGAACGGGGTCTACTCAGCCTATTATTTAAGCTAATCTCACTCAAAATTATGTCATTAACACTCCGAATTGAAAAGGGTTGCAATTCAGGCTTTATAGTCCAACATTCTTTTTAAACATAGCACATGACATAGAAAGCCGAAGGGAACGACTTTCTTCTCAAATGTCTAAATGTGTTGCTTGAATGCTTTATGCTTTATCTAATTAGAAATATTATTGTAATGGCGGTAGATTCAGATAACAAACGTGCGGATGCGGGGCGGATGCGGATAACGTTTTGTTTATCCGAGCAGGGCTCTTCTCTTCAGTGAACTTCCTGACCGATCTTGACACGTAATAAAATGCTCACGTCTGAGGCATTTCGATCGTATGTGACTCTAAGAATTCCACGTTTGTGATGTTATAGAAGAGTAAACTGTTTCCATCTAAGGTAGCTTGATGTCTTCTGGACGTGTTTCACACTTACGGTAGTCCTCCACGGCGGGAAGTTAGAATTACGAGCATTAAAGTGATTATAGAAGCCTCCTTTTAACGAGGGTGTGCTCATCAGCCTGTAATTTATGAGAGTCGCTCTCCAGACATTAATGAACCATTAAAGTTGTCTAGAGTCTCGCTCTAGCTGATCGCTTCCATCAAGGAATGGAACGTGCGTAGTGTTTTGAGTGGCACATGCTTTATCTTCAACAGATATTTTATTAATAATTTGTCTTTCTGATGGTGACGTTTACAATAATGCAAGTAATTGGAATAAACACAGTCCGTTTTCTAATTGGATCAATTAACCTACACCAGTTCCAGACCTTGAATATTATAAATAATTTAGTATGGCCTCGGGTGCCAGGTGCAAGCTTTGTTATTTGACACCCAAAGGGTAGCTTGCATGCCGAATTACGTTGTTCCTTGAAGCACTATGAAAGGCAAGGGGATTAGATATCTAAGCTCCTTGAACACTATAGCGCTTTCTAGTAGAGAAATGAAGAACTTTGTGTTGACGGAAACTCCCGAGATTAATTTTGCTATTATGAACACGGCCTACTGAATTCAAATGGGTTCTTTGACATGCCAACATCGTATGACATGGTGTCGTCATTTCTGCCGCCTTTCAAAAATCATTTACCACGGCCAGGAGCGAACCTGCAAGCTTGGGGTTAGTAGACCAACACGTTGACCACTCACCCACCGTGGCAAGCTACCTTGAAAATTGATGTTTATGGTTTTGAATTCAAAATTCTGTTGCAATATATTCATGTCAACTTATAATAAATTGTGATAATTATGATAAATCTTTTCAATAATAAAATATACCAGCTGGAAGAATATTGTATTTTCTTTAGCTTACTGTCAACAATATATTAAGTGTCAGGTGAAACATTTTCTCTTAAGTCGTAGAGAGAAAATCTCTAACGGATAGCTTTCCATAGCCAAGGGTTAATACATTTAGCTTACTAATTCATTTCAGGTACTTGTACATCGTGGTAATATATCCCCGTGTACTTGGGTATGTCTGTTAAATTTCGTCTGATATTCTGTGTTATTTTGATGGCAGTATTAGTGTGTGATATTTGTAATTGAGGATTGGGAAGGAGACGGCCCCAACCTTGCGTTAGGGATCATTCCTGACCTCGCCTGGAGTAGAAGTGGGATACCACGGAGAACTACTTTCAGGATGGCTGAGGTAGGAATCAAACCCACCGCTCCTCAGTTTTGCCTCACGAGGCTAAGTGTATCCCGTTCCAGCCCTCAGACCAGAATTTAATTGCTTGGCAGAGGCGGTAATCGAATCCGGACCACTGGGTTGACAGCCAAGAATGCTACACCATGAGATGATCTAATTCAGTTCCACAATAAACAATTAACATGAGAAATAGGCCGATAGCTTAAATTGGGGAACATCATTTAGCAACATTATAAAGGTGATTTTGAACAAATGGAAATGAATCTGTAAGAACATTCAGATAGGGTATCTACAACTTTGAACAACTGATACCAAGGTTTTTGAAAATATTAAGTTTGAATTTCGTAAGCACTCCTAGTTTACACAAACCAAACCTATGATTTCAATCTTTTCTTTTATCGAAACATGATTCATAAAGGTAAAATATGGGACATTCTGCTGATGGACTACAAATTGATCTTCAGTAGACGATGGAATTTTCCCCGAAAAGAATGGAAAATCTGTAACATCCGTAAGTACAATCCGAAGTAAGTTTCATGCAGCTTGTACAACGCATGGCTGTCTGGGTCACGCAATGATTTGGATTTCTAAACAGGCAGTACGGTATTATCTGCAAGTAAAGTTGTACAAGTCAATTGTACCATTTATTGTCATCAGAATTTGTGAAAGCTCCTATTAATGCTCATCACCGATACATTTCTGTTGTGCATTGAATACAGTACGTGTGAGCGGCTTCGGTGGCGTAGTCGGTAACATGCTGAGCTTCTATGCCCAAGATAGCGGGTTCAAACCCGGCCGAAGCCGTCGGATTTTTAAGAGCGTTAAAAATCCCTCAGTATGCCTTCCTTCAGAGGGGAAGTAAAGCCGGCGGTCCCACGTCATAGATGTATGGCATGTTAAAGAACCTTCCACTAATTTCACCTGTGTGAAGCTAGATTGTATAGGTTAAGAATGTAAACAACGCTCTTAGGATCCTACGTTCGTTGCCAAGAGCCGACTGCAGTGGCGTCTAGTAGCTAAGTTCTCAACTAGGCCTAGTAGTCGTTGACGGTGGCGTTTGGTGGCAAAAGTAGAAACTATTTGAAAAATTCAAAGTTGCAGTCCTTACTTGAATTAAAAAACAGATACACTAATACAGCCATCACAATTAACACCGGTTATCAGACACGCACCCAAAGTACATGGGGCTACTTGACCGCGTTGTCGCAGCCCCAACCAACCAACCAACCAACCAACCAACAGTATGTGTGAGGTATGGAGTAGTTACATCAGGCAAGTAATCAAGCTTCAGACAGAAATACAGGGCAGTTTATGTTTTTAATTACTTTGTTCTTTCCCGGCGCTGTCAGTTGGCATTTGAGGGTGCTCAAATGCGAGGGAACCGTGTCAGTAGATTTACTGGCATGTTAAAGATCCCCTCTGGGTCAAAATTCCGGCACCCCGGCGTCTCTAAAAGCCTCGGTAGTTAACAGGGACGTAAAACAAATAGGCCTAACATTATTGCATTATTTTGTTCTTAAGGCAGTAGATGAAACAAGGGAGGAAAACAAAATTCCTTGGCCACACACTACACCATAACAAGAAAGGAAGAGGAAGAAGTGTTTGGATTCTGTGATGGACATACTAAATTTCCACGAATGTGCTAGTTTGAAAGTTCAGCAGAGGAGAGGCCAATGTGGTTGCAGCGACAAGGCCGTGCCTTTAGGATATGATGATGTTTTCACCATACTTCTTCGGTGATATTTTAGGATTTATTTCATCATCTTACATCATGGTGTCAAGACTAGGCTACTTGGTTTTAAAGGATGCTTGGCCTGGGCATCGGAGCTTCTCTGGCTTTTCACATAGTAATCGTATTTTCCCGTGGTGTCAAAAACGGACACATTGATTTTACTGCACCAGTAGAACACTGTGTAAAGGCCTACCACGTTAGCTAATGAACTAGTGTAGCTGTTGAGAGAAAACAGATACTAGAAAGAAATGGCACCTAAGTGTACTGTACATATAACTATCACGCCACTTTGCTGACAACCTTACAGACAGTCGAATATAATAGGCCTACTAGTCCGTCTCCGTCTATCTACTGTTATGGTTGGTTGGTTCCTCAGTGTAGCGGCTGCGACAACGCGGTCATGAAGCCCCGTACTTTGGGTGTGTGTAGAATCTGTCTAATAACATCTGTTGTTTTTGATGACTGTATTAGTGTGTGTTAAGCCTCCGTGGCTTAGGCGGCAGCACGCCCGCCTCTCACCGCTGGGTCCGTGGTTCAAATCCCGGTCACTCCATGTGAGATCTGTGCTGGACAGAACGGAGGCAGACAGGTTTTTCTCCGGGTACTCCGGTTTTCCCTGTCAAAATTTCATTCCAGCAACACTCTCCCCTATCATTTCATTTCATCTGTCATTTATTTAATCATTGCCCCAGAGGAGTGCGTCAGGCCTCGACAGCCAGCACAGTTCATATCCTCGCCGCTAGATGGGGGCTTCATTCATTCCATTCCTGACCCGGTCGGAGACTGGAAGCAGGCTGTGGATTTTCATTTTCATTAGTGTGTGTTATCTGTTTTTTTTTAATTCAAGTAAGGACTGCAGAATTTGAATTTTTCAAATAGTTCCTACTTTTGCCGACAAACGCCACCGTCAACGACTACTAGTTCAGAACTTAGTAACCAGACGCCACCGCAGTGGGCTCCTTGGCAACGAACGTAGGAACCTATAGAGCATTGTTTACATTCTTAATCTATATAATTTAGCTTCACACAGGTGTAATTAGTGGAAGGTTCTTTAACATGCCATAAATCTATGATATAGATCCGCCGGCTTTACTTCCCCTCCGAAGGAAGGCATACTGAGGGATTTTAACGCTCTTAAAAATCCGACGACTTCGGCCGGGTTTGAACCCGCGATCTTGGGCATAGAAGCTCAGCATGCTACAAACTACGCCACCGAAGCCACAGTTAACAGCAATCATATGGATCACCGGACATTTAAAATACAGTCTATAATTCGGAAGAGCAATGTGCTCTATCAGGGGCTACAAATAGTATTGCACGGGGAGACAGTATTCAGAGAAACACATTTGACACATAACCTAAGCCACTAAATGAAAACCTATGAGCGTTTTCTATGTACAGGTGACCTTGTGTTCAATTACCATGAATAATAAACCTACAGAAAATGATCATATCATTAGGGTTAAGTCGCCTCCGTAGCGTAGCGGTCAGCATGGTTAGCTGCCGCCCCGGAGGTCCTGGGTTCGATTCCCGGCTCTGCCACGAAATTTGAAAAGTGGTATGAGGACTGGAACGGGGTCTACTCAGCCTCAGGTGGTCCAAATGAGTAGAGGGGGTTCAATTCCCACCTCAGCCATCCTCGAAGTGGTTTTCCGTGGTTTCCCACTTCCACTTCGTCTTCGGGCAAATATCGGGATGGTACCTACTGTAAGGCCACGGCCGCCTCCTTCCCTCTTCCTCGCCTATCCATCCCAATCTTCCATCCCTTCCCATCCCTCATGAGGCCCTTGTTCGCTTTGCAGGTGAGGCCGCCTGGGCGAAGTGCTGATCACACCTCCCCAGTTGTATCCATCCCGACCAGATTGTTCAGGCTCCAGAACACTGCTCATAGAGGCGGTAGTGGTGAGTTCCCTCGCTGAGTCCGTGGGAACCACCAACCTAGAGGGTAAATTGACTAAATAAACAAATAAAAAATAAAAAAATAAAAAAATATCATTAGGGTTAGGTATGTTCAGTAAAGAACATACAGCCTACTTTCTCCTAAATGTATGAGTATAGTTATAACTCTTTGTTTTTATCAAAGAGTACAATAGAATCATTTCTTGGTTGAAGACCTTAGAAACTATTTACCTACACCAAACACCACAACCTCGAAAAATGAAAGATAAGAAGTATCTCAAGAATGTTATGGATCTGGAGACGTAATCGACCGGACTGGCTGCGCGTTCTCGCTTGCTGGGCCCTAGGTTGCAGGTTCGTATCCTGGCGCAGTCAGCTGGCATTTTAGGGTGCACAAATGCGAGGGAGCCGTAGATTTACTGGCACTTTAAAGATCCCCTTCGGGGCAAAATTCCGGCACCCCGGCGTCTCTAAAAGCCACAGTAGTTAAAAGGCACGTAAAGCCAATAACATTATTATTATTATTATTATTATTATTATTATTATTATTATTATTATTATTATTATTATTATTATTATTATTATTATTATTACATAATTGACCGCACGTGGGCAACATCCAACTTTGAGATGAGGCATGTGTTTACACGTCTGGCTGTGCATGACTTTCACCAACCTAATTGAATTAACAAATCTTTCCATGACCCTACAGTGACGTGTGTATACCAACTATGTGGATATTTTCGATTGATATTTGGCTGCAATAACAGTATTAATTAATATCCTGAACTAGCACCAACTGCTAGAGTTCAGGTACTATGTGAAATCGTTTTGTTCTTTAGTTCAAATAACATTTTCAAATAACGCACAATAGGCTGTTACAAACCCTTTAAAATAAAATGTAAAAATTTATCGTATTATCAACTTGTCATTCTTCAAATTCGATGCGCATAGAATGCCAATGGTATGCTAATCAATGGAGTCCCACGTAGACCAGTCGAGACATCTACTGTAGTGGACAAGTATCAAACAAGGTAATCCTAACAGGGCGAGTGCATTCTAGCGGCCATAAAAAGAAACATTTCAATAAAATCTGTAAGTTAATCTTTAGGCCGGCGTGCAGTTCGCAGCTAGTTGGCCATGATAATTCACATTTTTGCTGCTAGATGTCTCGTGCAAAACTGTTGGCGAATTTTGTTTTAATTAAATATATATTTTACTTTGTAATATTCCCAATATAACGCTTAATTTTAAAATGTCTGAGTCATTACAAAACAATAAATATAAAAAATTTCAAGCAAATAAAATCTAACTCTGATGGGGTTTGAACCTTAGCCATAAATGTGAAAGGCCAACGCTTTACCACGCAGCCAAAATTGCCAACGAACATTGTACGATATCAGATGAGTTAGATAGAACCTGTCAGCAAATAATGATTTCATCAGTGGAGCATATTATATATATACTAGCATTACCCGTCGCGGCTTCGCCCGCGAATATTCTCGTTGTAAAAAGTACACTTAGCAAAATCTCAATCATGAATGCTATGACTGATTTATCCTTGGTATGAATAATCAGACTTTATCAACTCAGCTACTGGTGCAGTGGTTAAGGGTTTGTCATTCCTTCATAGGTATATCAGTGCGAAGTAAGTTTTCTGGGAATATCACAGACACTGTGAATTTAAGGGCCTTTAAATGTGAATTTCGGAGAGCCTTTATAGTCGGGTGAAAAAGACCTTTCGTACCACACTCTCACGTGAAAATTGCGTGAAAAAATTCTTTTAATTTTGGACGTGCCTCTTCCTTTAGAACAGTTAAAACGATTCTCGGTTCGATAATCGGAACTGGTGGGTCCTATGATATGGATTATAAAGTTTGCATCATTCATCATGTGTAGGTTGGTGTTAATGGGACCTTATTTTCGGTACAAAACTGGAATGGGACCTTAGCAGAATAATATAGGGAGGGGTAAAGCATTTCATACAAAGTTTATTTATTTTGTATCAGTACGCATTGTACTGTATGTATTGATACATTTTACAGCTTATTTTGGTTCCCTGATAACGTTATAACCGTCTGGAAACGTTCACAGTAATGTA